>OY757310.1:14245176-15644301 GCA_963583905.1 Stenurella melanura | reverse complement strand
AGAAGACACAGACATAAACCAACAAGAAGCATCTAACAAAAACATGGAAATAAAAAGAAGCACGAAAACCTAAAAGAAGCATCTCACAAACGCCTACACTTTCCATCCGATGAAGACAGAAGGAAAACCCCATGCGTCTCTCGCTGCTGACAACAAGCATGTCCAATGTCCAATCCAGCGTATGCAGCCGGTCCGGCGGTATATAAAAGCATCGGAGGTTTGTTTCGGCACACGATGGGATGGTCTGTTGGTCGGTTGGGTGGAGCCGCATGAATATGTAATAGACGACTGGGCAACTGCAGATGGACGTTCGGCGGGCGATCGGGCTGCGTGGTGGAACAAACCTCCATGCCCCGGAATCGGCAGCAATGCCCACCTTACGCTGGCAAATCAATCAATCAATAGTGGAGTGAATGTGGGATACCGGAAATCCAGCCTGGCACGGGCGTATGAAAGTTAAGTTTAGTTTTCTGTGATAAACATCTATGTTCCAAAAAATTCATAACTGAACATGTACATGGAATAAAAGCCCGCTCTAGGCCTCTATGGAAAGTGGGAGATTTGCTCTTTTCTCTTATATCAACAGGGAAAGTTGGAAATTTGGCTCTGCAGAGGCGAGATAAATGTGACAAATTTGAAAGTATTAAAACGTAACCTAATAATTCTCAGACATGAAATTTTAAAACACTCATATTTTAATTAATACTTAATGTGAAGGCTCGATCTTAGTCTCTATAGGAAAATGGAGATTGGCATTTTATCTATATAGTATATACTCTGGTTAAATCAATAATTTCGTGTAGTTCTGTGCGAAATAAAAATTGATATTTTCGTAAAAATTGAAACCCATAAGTATTTTAAAAATTCATAATTAAATAAGTATTTGCAGTGGAAGTGTTTGCCACGTCTCTATGGAAATAAGAAGAATGTAGCTTTATAATGATATCAAGGTTTAACAAACAAGTCGAAAATTCAGTTCTGTGGTGGGCGTGAGAAAAGTGCATTTTCGGGACCTTTTAATTTCAACCTAAAACGTCGAAAAACATATAATCTCCAAACATCTATTTCTCACTAAAAACTTGATGTAGAGGATCAATCTAGATCTCAATTTGAAAATGGAAATTGGCATTTCATCTAGGTAGTGTGTGCTCTGGGTTAAATCGAAAATATTGTGTAGTTCTATGCGAAATAAGGATGGATATTTTCGTAAAAATTGAAAAAGTTCATGACGAAAATATATGTGACGTTTGCCGGTTCCGCGTTGCAACATGGAAGTTTCTGTGTTTTGTCAAAAAAAAATCTCATTAAAGAGATAACTGATTTTCGTTAGTGAATTATAACAAAGCCCTCGAGTAATTAGGGCCACTGCATATACGGCGCAACGACGGCCGTCGGCCCGCGTCGATTGGTACCAGGCCCGACCCGCGAGAGCACGCGGTTCCGGAGCCTTTATTCGGTTTGGAGCATGAAGAGGAAGGAGCTCGCACCCATTGGATTTTACTATATAGGTATTAATTTTTATAAATAAGTACATAGTGGTAGAAAACATAGTAGTGTGTTTTATTTAGTTATTTGTGCCAAATGATTAACTACCACAAAGTAACGGCTTCCTTCTGTTTCATTAAAAACAATACCCTTTCGGTTCTAAACGAGGTCGTATATTTAATTCTTCTTGTAAAATATTTTGTCAGTGTTATTAAGTTGAAGTCGAGTCTAGTTAATCTGTCTTTCCTGGCATACAACTGTATTTCTTAAATAATCCACGGTGTCGTATAAACAGTTCCGACATCTAGAGCATTTTCTGCAATAAACAATGCAATTTTACTCTACAATTACTTTCCATAAACTCCCGTTCAATTACATAATAGCTCCGGTATGAAAAAACCCGTATCTTATATTATCTTTATGATTACGCCGGGTAAATATGTTAGAACATTACCAAAGAATACGGCAATAAATCTAGTGAGCGCAAACTTTTAAGGATATAATTTCAGGGCTGAAGTTACTCCCTAAGTGTTACTTCCTTAGCCGTAAAATAAATGATGGGAAGTGAAGTTAAAGTGTAATTCACGCGTTTGTCAGGGTCAGTGTGGTCCTGTGGAATTCCTGAAGGGAAACACTTATAAAACTATTAGTCAAATTGCTTTCCACGTTCGAAGGGTGGTATGTTGGACTCTCTTGCACATTCCTTGAGCTGGCACTTATTCGAACTTGGCGGTCATTAGTGAGAAAGTCCATAATTTAGATATTGCACATTGAGGATTCGCATTTGTCACCATCATATCGTGAGATAGTAATAACAACGTTTTTCTCTTTTTCGCGATATACACTTCAGAGTAAAATTAAGGCATGCTTGCAGAATATAGTAAGAGGTATAAAGCATTAAAAATTGAAATCACCCATTCCAACAAGGTTAAATAAGTTTTGAGCTCGCATATCGAAAAAGGGTCCTTATGGACATCAGAAATGGCTTTAGACTTTTGTTGGAGATTGCACAACTTCTGCACAAGAAAAAAGATGGCGGAATCTTATTTCAGGAATTCGTGTTTTTAAACGTATACCTCTCGCTAGAAAATTAGCTACGTGGATATTGATCTGATTTTTACTTCCCTCGCATACCGAAGGGAAGTATTGTATTCGAGAAAAAAATCACCCTCCGAGATTTTTTCGGATTCTGACGTTTCAGATTACGTAGATTACGAAAATATAGGTTTTTCAATTCCGCCAGTCTGTCTGTCTGTCTGTCTGTTGGTGCATTAACTAAAAAAAACTACTTGACGGAGAGCAGTCAAATTTGGTAGGTAGTTGACCCTTCTGTCAGCAAAGAAATGGTTAAACTTTCACTGGAAGATATACAGGGTGGACCGTTTAAACGGAATAAATAGTGAAAAAATTTTTTTTGCTCAAATTTTAAATTTCCACGTTTCATGACACGCTAAACCTATTTAAAAAAAAAAAAAAAAATTGAAAATTTTTTTCACCATTAAAAAAAAAAATTACCATTAAAATAGATGAAAATTTTTTTCTTTGTTCAAATTTAAAATTTCCACGTTTCGTGACATTCTAAGTCTATTTCAAAAAAAAATTTTTTGGAATTTTTTTTTATCAACATTTTTGAAAAAAATTTTATCACTAAAATAGACGGAATTTTTTTCTTTGTTCAAATTTAAAATTTCCAAGTTTCCATGGCATTCTAAACATATTAGAACATATTTAAAAATTTTTCTGAAAAGGTTAAAAATTCTTTTGAAGAAATTTATCTATTTATCACTAAGTACTTACTAGAGAATAGATGAAAATATTTTTTTTGCTTAAATTTAAAATTTCCACGCTTCATGACATTCCAAACGTATTTCGGAAGAAAAAAATTTATAACATTTTTTTACCATTTTGGAAAAAAAATTTACCACTAGAATAGAATGAAAATAATTTTTTTGCTCAAATTTAAAATTTACACGTTTCATGATATTCTAAACCTATTTCAGAAGAAAAAAATTTTGAAAATTTTTTAACCAAAATTTTAAAAAAATGTAATTTTTTTCTTTGTTCAAATTTAACATTTCCATGTTTCATGACATTCTAAACCTATTTCGGAAAAAAGATTTGCATCATTTTTTTACCATTTTGGAAAAAATTTTTAGAATAAATGGAATTTTTTTTTGCTGAAATTTAAAATTTGCACGTTCACATTCTAAACCTATTTCAGAAAAAAAATTGAATTTTTTTTTCACATTTTCGAAAAAAATTTTACCACTAAAACAGATGGAAATTTTTTTTCTTTGCTCAAATTTAAAATTTCCACGTTACATGACATTCTAAACCTATTTCAGAAGAAAAAAGATTTTGAAAATTTTTAACCAACATTTTTGAAAAATTTCCAAAAAAAAATGAAATTTCTTAACCACCACTATACTTCCACACCACTACGTGAATGTGGAATTGAAAATGTGTCAGATGGAAATAATATTTGACATATGCTGTTATATTTTTATTGAAAAATATACAGGGTGGTCATCCCAAGAAATAATTCATGGTGAACATTTGTAAAGGTATTTGCGCAAGCCTTCCATATTTGGCACTTGTTATTTAGTATTGAACTTTTGCGGTTGGATGAGTACTCTGTACATTTTTTTTTGACGAAAACTTGCCAGGTCTTCTTTGTAATAATAGTGATAACTATAGTCCGATTATTATTTTCAATGTCATTTCGTAATAATTATTAATTTTTTGGAGTTACCCGCGCACAAGTAAAAAATTCTGTGTAAATACCTTTACCGATTTTTTTCCTTTACATACTACTAGCTTGAGCGCATATGTCTGTACTAGTAGAGTTTCAAAATCACTTACGGTTCTTTTATAAATAAATCCTAAATCACAGGAACGAAATTTGTGTGTTTCAAATTTCGACGTGCGGACAACTACATAAATGTTTAATTTTCTTATATATTATATGGAATGAAATAAGGTCTTAAAATCAACACAGTTATTGCAAAGAAAAATTAGCTCGATATCTCATACAGTTTACGAGTTAGAGATTTTTAAATTCGATCGTAATAATGTCTTGTTATGACAACGCGCAATGTGACAGCTACGGCAGGATTCGGTCTGTTCAATTGTGGATAAACATATTAGTCTAATAACTAAAAACATTTAAAATATAATGTGTCAAAATATAAATGCAGGAATAATGGTTTAATGATTAGTCAATCATGTAACAAGGAAACTTTGAAGTACGTCTAATTTGAGTAGGAAATTTTGAGTTACGTCATTTTGGCTTAGGAAGACAGCGTATCGAAATGTACAAACACAGTATGAAATCGTCAATAAGTTATGCAAATTTAAGATTAAAAAATAAAAATTGGCCGAATTATCAGATTTAAAACAATGATGGTACGACTTAAAAAGCCATCCTATGAATTCGCTATAACAGACACAATTCTCATTCTAAACAGGAACTGTTTTATAAATAGTAACAAATATAAAATGGATACTCTAAAATACATTTTAGAATATTGGCGTAAATAATGACATATTATGTTGCCCAACAATGTGAACTTGGATTCCTCCTGCGTAGCATCCAATTTGAAGTCAACACCATAATAAGCCAACACAATAATATTTTGCGCAAAGTATGTTTAATTTTTGCTAAATAGAAAACCTACAAAAATTGTGTGGGTACACGACAACAAAGGGTACTTTAGGGTATTCACGAAATCAGTAAATAAATAGGTGAAAAATATGAAGAAGAAAATATTGTAAAAATGTTATTGGCAGCCCGTGTATTGTGTGACCTGTCAGTTATTCTTTCCGAAGAGAAAAGTTGCCTTAAAACGAACAGGCCAACTATATAATTTGATTAATTTTGAGAGATAACTGCGATGAAATTGATGATCGTGTAATTGAAGATGCCCGTCCTATGTGAATCTGTATGGCCGTAGTGAATTTAAATCCTTAGATTTGCTAAGCCAGTATTTATTTTTCCTTATAGTTATTAGACTTACGTTAGCTACATCCTACACAAGACGCTTCCTTACTGCATTTAAAACGGGCATTACAGGAGACGGTAGTCCAGTGGTTTAGTGCACTTGGCTTAGCTAGCAACTGAATTACCTAGCGAAGCAGGTAAAACCGTGCTTACTGCGAAATAATTTTAATTGTAAAAATCATCCTCAAGAAGTGTTTTGGATCCTCACCTAATCACAAAATCCTGGATTTATAACAAATTTCCTCGACCTGAGAAGCAGTTAACAAAACACATCAAATTTTAGTATCCAAACAATTCTCCGATTTCCGTCCACTTATTGGACGACGGATCTGACCCAATCAAATCAAGTAATATTTATTTTCTTCGTTTCAGGACATTTTAACAAAGGTTTGTTTTTAAAAAGTTTTTTATTTATATTTTACTATTTCCGTTTTGGCAGTTTGCCTACTATTGACCGTTGAGAAGTTGCATAGTGAACTGATTTTCCTAGCTGCATCATAATGTAATGGTCATCTGATAATTGTATTGTTATAGTTATTACATATGTATACAAAATTTCAAGGCTATGGATCAAATGAAAGTGGTTCACAACAACTTGTAACAAAAAAAGAAGTACCAAATTAAAATTTAAACAACCTTAAAACCTAGCATTTCAAGTAAAATTTACACAATTTCTATATCACTTGAATTTTTGCCGGAGTCGCCGCTGCTACCTATCTAACATTGGAAAGCAATAAATTAAGTGGTAGGGATTCAAAATTGACTTGTTGGATTCGATCTGAGCTGAATGGTTGGTAAACATGTGAAATTGGAAAAAAAACTGTTAAAATAGTAATGATGCTCACAGCCCAATAGGAATGTTTTCTATTTTTTAATTGTAATAAAAAATGATAGTTCTAAGGCTACAGAAACACGTATAATGACCATTAAAACGCCTAAAAACTTTTTTTCTTGAAAATAAACTAATAATAAAAACTCCGAAATTAACGAGGCTAGTAAACGATCCCTGCAGTGACAGTAGCGCGCGTGATGTCATAATGCTCTAGCGGAACTCGTATACCAACATTATATGGATTGTCTGTTTCAGTATTGTTTTATCTCTGTTTTTGTAATGATGGGAGACTTAAAAAGTATGAAAGTTAATAGAAACAAGAGTTGTTTTGTTCCTGGATGTACAAATACATCAATAAATAACCCAGAAAAGGTTTTTATGTCTGTGTCACAAAATGTAGAAAGAAAGAAACTTTGGTCCTTTTTTAAACCGATGATATTTTTTAAAAACTTTTGTTACCTTAAACGCATTTATCAAAATCGGTCTCCAATTATTAGAGATAGCAACGATGTATCGATATAAAATAAATATCGATATATTAATCCTATACCATGAATATATTGATATCATTTTTTTGTTGCAATATATCGGGTTGAAAGAAGCTTTCCGAAGTTATACCTTAAGCAGTATTCATTAATTTTTGACATTAAATGGTAATCTACAAAATATATCGATGCATAGAAATATCGATAATTTTTGTTGATATATCGATTATATTGATCTGAGTCTTGTGATGTACCAAATGATTCATATATCGATATATTACATTTTATGTCATCCCCAATTCTCATAAGAAACATGCATGAAAGCCTAGCCACTATATTCACTCGCGTTTAACTATGAGCAACATGACGTCACACCAGTCAAGGAGCGTTTCACGCATTCAAATGAATATTCATATTTCTTTATGGATTTTCCCATAGAACGGATTTGTTGATTTTTGTAAAACTTTGTGGATATTATTATAAGACTATTTTTAACCATTTTATGATGTTTAAATAGGATTTAATTCTTTTGTGAACATCCCTATTGATCAACAACGTTTCACGCCCAATAATCTGCATTATTACATTTGGTCATTTCACTTAGCATCCACGCAGTAAGTTGCAGAAGCGGTACAGTCAGATTCACTTAAACAACAAAATTAAAACCGTACTGAAGATGTGCATGTATTTCAGAATAATTCTGTATAAGCTCCAACCAATCCTGTGTCATGATACAACATTTGAATCTGCAAGAAATGTATTTTAAAAGTTTCTCATTATTTTAAAAGCAAACAGAGTATTACTACTTTCTTAAAAAGGTTCATTATTTTTTTTTATAATGCATAGATGTCAAAAGAACAATTAAAATTTGAAAATGAGAAACCTTCAATTTCCAATAACTTTTAATTAAATTTCAAATGGTTTCTGTGAAAACCCCTTCTACTTCTATGCACTATGCGCGCTGCTGTTAAATTAAACTTGTCATTTATTATTACGAAAGAGAGAAACATTGCATGTGTTTTTAAATATCGAACACAAAGTTATGACTCATGCTAATTAATTTTGACCTAAAATGATTTTTAATGGTCCAACCAATCATTGCACACGTAAATTAACATTAACAACTACACAGCTCCATATAAAATGAAAAATTACCGCCTGTTCAAGTACACTTAAATCATAAATTTGGCGGGAGGACAACTTTATTTCACATAAAAAATGAAAAATTATAGTCTATTCAAGTATACACTTAATTTAGCACTCTCGCAAAATTAAAGCATACACCATTACCTCGTATCTGGATGTTTAAAAGTGTAGGTTGGCACACAGGGCAAAACGTCAGCAGGAGTAATGACCCAGTTTTTTAAATCATTTTCTGATATATTAAATTATCGAATCTTTCATGCATCTATCCTGCCAATATTATGTTATTAATACTCTTGTCTAGGTAAATACAGAGTAACATCGGAATTTAATTAAACGGACAGTGAAAATTTAAATTAAAATATTATTTACAATATCACATTTTTTTGTTGATGGACCGTAAATTAATTATAGTTATGAAATGTATCATTCATTTCGATTCTTTTCCAAAACTTATATTTAGAGGACGTGCCTCTTGACTGCCACTATTACCGAAGAAGAAATCAGATATGCATTTATTGAAAAGTGTATAGGATAGTCACGCTAAAAAACCCCGCTGCCTAAGAAGTCGTTACTTCCACATCCAGTTTTCCATACAAGTCTCGTTAATCGAAAAGATCTTGACTGTAATTACATTCCTTTATGTGAAAATAATTGGTAATAGAATTTTAATATTTGAGGCAGATGTCATCACAAATTTTGAGGCATTGGTTTCTGACATATAGGCCAAAAATGAAGTTTCTCGGTCTCATTAGCTTGCTCTACTTATTTTTCCCAATTTACACCCCCTTGAATAAATGTGGACTTCGTTATGTTTGCCTTCGTCTATCCACTTATATTTAAAGAAGAGGCCACTTAAAAAAAAGGGTACGGTTTTGAAATTGTCATATTTTTTATTTCCACATCCACAGAATGGTGTGGAAGTATTATAGTAACCTTAAAAAAAAAATTAGAAAATTTTATTGTTGAAATAGGTTTAGAATATCATTGAGCGAAAAATAAATTTCTGTCTGTCGGTCTGTAACTTCTTTTGTGCGCACGATATCTCTGGAAGAGTTTAAGATATTGACATGAAATTTTATACGCGTATGTACTATAATAAGATCTGGAACTAGATTCTTTTTTGAACTTATCCGGTGAAGGATTGGGGCAAATAGGGGTAAATAGGAAAAAATAAGTAAAGCAAGCTGGTAAGAGTACAGAAACTTGGAATTTGATGTATATACTAGAAGCCAAGGCCTCAGATTTTTTCATAACATTTTTTAATTTAACAAAAAAAACCAGAGTACCTACTAGTAAAATTTTACCTTTGAAAATATATGAATAAGCTACTGATTAATATAATAATACAGGAAATGAAAAAAATGAGAAAACTCTACTGTCATGAAATTTTAGCCGTTCACAAAATGTCTGACACTGGTTATGACCAAAAATTTTAATAAAGGTAACAAGATTTAGCAAAACTGAATTAGATTGAAAATATCTGAATTACTATCTGAAAAAAAATAATATTGTAACAAATATAGCAAAAAAATTTCTGGGCTTAATCTCCCGAAAAATAAACTAATAAAAAATTATCTCCTAACGTCCGGTACTAACACGAGGTTAATTAAATGCGACAAAATGATTTCAGGATTCGACTCTAATGAGATGAGTTTGTCTATACATGATTACGAAACAAAGATTCTAATTTATCCCTTGATTATATTCTGACAATAGTCCTCGTCCACAATAATCTAAAAGATTGATAAAACACCACGATATTGTGTCTCAAACGACCACAAAATACAAAATTGCCACGATTATTAATGAGTTAACAAAGATACATGTGTCCAGTGGACACCAGAATGGCACAAACACGTGCCTCAATAATAATTGATTATTACCCGGAATATCCTTTAATGATTCCCAAAAATAACTGTACAGCAACGTTAGCTCAATAATATGACATCATTTAATAATCAAATATATTTAAAATACCAAAGGATTAAAGAAATAAACGTAAAAATCTGTTAAAAGAATAAGTAAACAATCTTAACTCACTAGCGTCGGAAACGAAAGTGAAGAAACCTTGATATTAAAAATGGCCTCAATATTTCTACCGCATATGCGCACGAAAAAAAAAAATTTTCGTTACAAAATGTTTTGATGCAGTAGATGAATTCATCAATAAAGGCAATTAATAAGAAGATCTAATGTAAAATCTTTATACAATGTGATGTGTTGGAATTGAGAGAAAAACTTCGCCTTAGAAATATCTGATGAACATCATTCAGATTCTCAATTTTTGTAACTGCGTTCTGTTTTCCTATGCTGCTCCCCAACGACTTCGGGACCTCAGGCCACCACAGTACACTTTTGTTCAGAAAAATACAGCGACAACATAAATGTCAAGCATTCAAAATTATCAACGCGGAAGAAAACCCGAAATCAGCCTACAAATCATCATGAGCTCGGATAAAGACTTAGAGCCAATCGTTCATTTATACACAATACTGCCTAAATCTATATTGATTTAAGCACTTTGTATGTCTGGAGAATCGTAGCTTAAATATAATTTCAAATCAACTGAATGTGAACGCCGCACATACTTGGAATGTCCAACGTACATTTCTAAAATAAGACAGGATTTAATATCCAACCTTGAGGAAATCAAAATTAATTTTTATTTTCTTACAGATGGACACATTTATCTCAATGCATATCATGTTAAATAATTTGAATTATCTTTTTGTAAAACCCGACATATTTATGTTTTTTCTGTTAACTGGCGTATGTATCTTAGAAATTTCTACATTGAACGCAATAGTTTTATTCAATTCCTGAAAGTACATTTCTTCACAAATTGACCAATTCAGTAGAATTTTCGAACCGCTCGCGAATTGCTCGTTATATTTCAATTCATTTAAACGGTGCAACTACGAATGACCTTAATTTTTTTATCAAAAATCAAGTCCGTGAATAGAACATCGCGAAGATGATAAAATTACTGTAAGAGAGAAAACAGCATTTACAGTAAGTTATCTTAGTTTTGGTTATAAGCGGTGAACGTTTGTTCTGATTGCAGAGGATGCTCCCAGTCACGTTGTTTATTTATCTCATGTGGGACTCAACTAAAGATACTTCGGACAATCGCGGGTGTATATACAAAAAAACAAATGGAGCAGACAAAGCCGAACTGAAGCCATTCAGCCATTTAACGAGATATATCATTTATTAGTTTTAGTGCAGTACAACGTTTAATAGATAAGTACAAGCTTTATCTCTTCTTTATGTGCTAGTTATTGGCAGGAACTGAAATAATTTTTGATATCAGGACCCCGATTGTAAATAAGTAATGTACGTACTTTTGTTACACTTTATGCTTGTATAGAAAATACTAACTAGTATATGAACCGAATAGCCTTAATAATTTGTCTACATTCTGTGCCCTTCTACATCCAGAGAACTATTTTTTATTATTATAAAGCAAAACGTCTCTAAAGTATATAAGAGATTCCTTGTGTAGAGTCTAAAGTATCCGTTTACATCTAGACTCATTCATAGGCAACATCAATCAACTCATCAATCTCATCGTCAGTGCAATCTTAGGTCACGGAGTTAATCAAGGAGGTCGATTTTAGTAAAAATGTTATATAACCAGTTTCCTAGGCTCTAATTGTTTGAAGCATCCCCGTTCAGCAGTTAACGGAGTGTTGAAAAAATCTTACTATACGTATTATTTTAATAGAACAGTACAGGCAAATTAGCCATTTAGGGTAACACAAATTAATAAAAGGATCATCTCCGGGATTTAAGTAGGTAATAACCTGGAGAATGAGATTATGCATTCTTTGCACTTGCAAGTCCCGGGAAAATTTTAAAAAAATTGGAATACATTTTCACTTTTCGGTTATTTTGCTCTAGCGGCCAAAATAATGAAAATAGAGAAAAAAGTTCCCAACAAAAGTTGTAGCTCGCCTCTTTCTCTACAAAAAAGGTCTTTACAAATTTTTGTCTTACTTAAGTCATTGAGAAGATAAATCGAGTTTTCCACTTATAGTTTTAAGCCGCTTCGAAATGCGCGAGAAATGAGAATTCTCCGGGAATTTCGTACGACCGGGCTCTTCGAGCGATAATTCTTACTATTCAGAGGCCCTAAAAAATTAAACTAACATCAAATGTAGAGAAAAACCTCAGCTTTAATGTGGAACTAATCACGAAATTCATAAAAATTTTATCATGGAGCAAAAGTGTCAGAAGATTGCTTCATAAACTTTGTACATTTGATCCACAGATTTATTCATATCTTTGTCGGGAGTCGTTAGAATGATAATTCATTTTGCTTATACAGTAGACGCAAAAGTTCTTCGATCATAGGATCTATCAGGCGAATTTACAACTTCTAACGAATGGTATATTATAAATGCATACGCATGCGTAACTAGTAATCGACTCACCGCAATCTCACATCACATCAAACTCGTACTCAAGCTAGTACTATTTGGGAACTGAAAGAGTGACCTTGTTGTTAAATTAGTTCTTAAAAATGTTTGAAACGGCCGAAAAAGTCCAGATGGTTAAGTGGTACTATCAAGGAAAGTCAAGGCGTCAAATTAAAAACGCATTTAATGGTGCATTTCCCGGCCGACCTTCACCTGCATTATGCACAGTTCATAATGTTTTTCACAATTTTGAAATACATGGTTATGTTGATTATAAACAACATAAAAAATCGATTCCTCCCAATGAAGCCCGAGATGAAAGAGAGATTATGATTTGTGCACTGGCAACCAACAACCCGGTACTTACTACTTCCCAAATTGCTGCTGAAGTAGGTTCTACACAATCAACGGTTAGGTCGGTTTAAAAACAAATGGGTACAAATCATACGAGGTTCGGAAAACTCATGAAATTTTTGAGACGGAAAATATCAGAAGAATGGAATTTTGTGAGCAATTAATGGAAAAGGCGAATGTGGATGAACATTTTCTTAGAAACATTGTTTTTACTGATGACTTTTCCATTAATTGGTAAACATAATTCTACTCGGACACGATATTGGTCGCGAGAAAATTTACATAAGTTTTACGAACTTCACACTCAGTATCCTCAAAAACTAAATGTTTGGGTCGGTATACTGGGTGAACATATTATTGGACCATTTTATATCGATGGCATCTTAAATGGCCAAAAATATTTGGATTTGCTTCAACAGCAAATTGCTAGGTTTAATGAAATTTGGTTCCAACAAGATGGTTGCCCTCCCCATAATATTGTTCGGCAGTATTTGGAGGGAACGTTTCCGAATAGACTTATTTCTGGGCAAGCTAATACCTTATGGCCAGCTAGGTCACCAGATCTTGCGCCGTGTGACTTTCTTGTGGGGCTACTTAAAATCAAAAATTTATGGTTTTCAGGAAAATAGGCCCAGCAATTTGCAGGAACTTCCATTAAATATTGAAAACGCCTGCTTAACTGTTACCCCTGTTATGTTGGGTAATGTTCTTCAAGGATTTTATAGTCGTTTGGGATATTGCTCAACTCAGCAGGGAAGCCTATTTGAGCATTTATTACATTAGACTTGTTAGGTGTAAGTAATAAATGTTTTCCTTAACTCCATACATTTTTAAAAACTTTTGGAATATTGTTATTTTATTTTACCCATTTTTAAGAATTATTTTTGTGTTGAGAATTACTTTTCCAAATTACAAAATTTTTCCATAATAGTACCAACGTTTATAATGTTTTTAAAACCAATTCTATTCGCAATTTATTAGATTTCGCGAAATGACGTGCATCCCACTTTACCTTTTCTGCATAACTAAACTCCTACGCCGCCTGTCTCCTAGATGAGCAGCGGCAGTGACAACCCTCTCGGTCGATGTTTCGATGTCCTTGTCGTGCTCAATAGAGAACAAGCCATCAAGGTATTACTGCATCAGTGTTGCCAGATTATTTCATTTAACATGGAAACAATGTATACGTTTTAAAACCCAACTCTTAGTTACGTTTTGGTAAGATAAAAAAGCAAATGAGCTAAACATAGTGATTTCATTGTTTAATATAAATTATAAAAATATGAATTTTATTTTATTTTAATCAATTAGATTCTATTATTCTACAAAACTTGGCGTCATTATGTATGAATAAAGTAGATCTGCCAACACTGGACACCTAATTGGATATTTACGATAGTGAGATTAGGTAAGTGTAAATTGCGCTCAACTTTCCTATGATCGAGGAACTTCTGCGTCTACTATATATTCTTATATAATGATATATTAATCCAATTAACATTTTATTGCAATTACTTGTTGGAAAAATATGCCTTGCAATCAAAGTAAAGGGTCTATTTCTCATCAATCAATCACCTCCAAATTTTGGCTATATCTTAATTAATAATAATAGCACAGTCTTAAACACGATAAAACATATTCTTTCGAATGACTTTAGTATTTTTTAAATGCGTGCAGTTCTTAGTACGTGGAATCGAATCCATGCAGTGAAAAAGCACCCATTGTCTCGGGAGAGATAGGCAGCATGCATAAATCAAAGATATGAATAAATCACCTGTATAAAGTTTACTACTTCTACTTCTAACACTTTTTTCTCTATGATAATTTTTTTTATGAATTTTGTGATTAGTTCCACATTAAAGCTGAGACTTTTCTCTACATTTTATGTTGTTTTCTTCTCTTTGCGGCTCTGAATAGTAAGAATTATCGATTGATGTGTCCGGTCGTACGAAACACCCAGACTTCTCATTTTCCGTGCATCTCGGAGCGGCTTAAAACTATAAGTGGAAAACTGGAGTTGTATCCTAAACGGCGTAAGTAAGACAACAATTTATAACGACCTTTTTAGTAGAGAAAGAGACGAGCTACAACTTTTGTTAAAAATTTTTTCTGTGTTTTTATTATTTTAGCCGCTAGAGCAAAGAAAATGAAAATCAAATAGATTTTTTGGATTTTTTAAAATTTTCCCAGAACTTCGAAGTGCAAGGGATGCATTATTGCATTCTCCAGGTCATTACTTCCTTAAATCCCGGAGATGATCCTTTTATTAATTTTTGCGAGGTTTTTACAATATTTTGTCTTCATTGCCTGTACTAAATTGACTTTTTACGTAAACAATAATGACAAAAAGCTAAAGACATTCATTTTAATAGAAATCACATTGCGCATTCACTAGGTCTTTAATTTGTCAAGATTGAACTCTTAAGGATAACAATATCTAACTGGTAGTGTCAAAATAGTTTTAATGGAAAAAGAACTAATAGAGATACTCATAATGATTGGTTCCAAAAATAGAATTCGCATTTAAAAAGAGATACATGTAATTTATTTCATGAATCTCATAGATGGACCTGGTAATTCCCAATCTGCTGTAAGAGAAACAGAACGTAAAAGATAGTTTGGCGACAATAGAAACTTACCCAACAGCAGACCATCAAAAGTACTTGAAGAGGTTACGTTGAACATCGTGTTAGAATCTGAAGAGTATCCTTATCTCACAATTCGAGAAATTATTAGGCAACGGGATCCATATTAAAAATACTTGGAGTAATAAAGTATCAGCCTTAGTTCATTTGGTGCATGGGTTGTTATGGTGCGTATAAGCTTGGCGAACCGAACATGTAATGTAACATGCAATGCAACAGATTCGTCAAATTGGGACGGTCTTGCGAACACGATAAAAATGGCTATTTTGGAGCGCGCTGCGATCCACCGCTTGTCGGTTTTTGCGACGAACAGAAAGGGATTCGCAGTGCGTAGTGGGACGGCATTCGTGGTGTTTTAATGATGTTTTAACGATCATGGAGTAGTCGGAGGAAGCGGCTTTGCTGTTAATAGAAATTTACAAGCAACATAGTGTTCTTTGGGACCCGACGGACACGAATTATTTTTATAAAAACAAAAAGAAAGATGCGTGGGTGGAAATAGCTGCTTCCATGTGGCAACCAGAGGAAGCATGTAAAAGAAAAGTTTATTATTATAGTTTTACTATATAAGTTGATTATCATCAAATTTTTATATTGGCCGTTACTGTGCTGGAAGTTCAAAACTCCCAGTAGATCGTAGAGGCCTTAGTTTTGTTTTCAATATTTGCGATAATTATTGAGGCACTACTGCCTCAGCTTTACCGTCGGACATGTCTTTGGTCTGTTACCATCGAATAGACGATAGGCTAAACAGTTCACCTCGCTTGCTCGTGGCGTGTTCGTCACATCCCACGGTTCGTAAGATGTTCGTGGCGTGATCGCGGGAGACAAATTTTAACGTGCATTGCATTGCATGTTACATTACATGTTCGGTTCGCCAAGCTTATACGCACCTTTGGAAGAATCGACTTCTGTGAGGACATCATTAGACGGCGTAATTAAAATTTTAATTTTATTTAACAGATTATTCTTTCTAATAAAGCCGCGTGCTATGTAAATGTAAATAGACAAAATTATAAGCAATAGCGACAGGTTGCGAAAGGTGCATAGTCAGTAAAATAAGTGGGCAGAGGAACCCTCAGTACTCGAATTACAGGACCTTATTTCTTTGAAGCAACTGGAGTTACACTTTCTTCATTTCCAGTTCATTCCAGTTGTTCTGTTTGAGGGCGAATTACTGAATGATCAAATAATAATGCTGATCGCATTATACAATTATCGATGGACAGTTTTTAGATGAAGCACTCCCGACAGATGGATTAGAAAGAGGGCTGATATTGAGTGGCCACCTAGATCACTTGATTTAGCGCCCTTAGGTTTCTTCTTGTGAGGATATTTGAAATCTAAACTCTGTTCTAATAGACCAGATAATATTGTAGATTTGAGGATGGAGTACGCTTGGAAGTCAATTTGATATCACCTGAAATTCTTCTAATTTTTCGAGGAGAAATAATTGTTCGACTTCACGGATGGTGTCAAATACATGTTTATTATTTATTTAAACAAATAGCCGTGCTACGGTTTATTCATAATCTTTTGTACTAGCTTAGTTAAGTGATCATTTCAATTTTACTAATCTTAAAAAAAAATCATTTTTTTTTCTTGAAATAGGTTTAGAATGCCATGAAACGCCGTGATTTTAAGTTTGAGTAAAAAAAATTCTGTCTGTCCGTCTGTCTATCTGTAACTTTTTTTTTGTCTGCACGGTTTCTCCGGAACGGTTCAAGATATTAACTTGAAATTTTGTACACGTATATATTATAACGAAATCTGGAGCTGGATTGTTTGTTTAACATACCCGGTGAAGAGTTGGGGGTAAATAGGGGGAAATAAATGAAGCAAGCTGGTAAGAGTACAGAAACTTGAAATTTGGTGTATGCGCTAGAAGTCGAATTTTTTTATAAAATTTTTCACCCCTCACCAAACCCCACTCCATGATTAAAGAGGTTGATAAAATAAAAAATAGATATTGACTTGAAATTTGGTATACATATATATTATAATAACATCTGGAACTAGATTATTTTAGTCGAGAGTTTGGGGTTAAATAGGGGTAAATAGGGGAAAATAAATAAAACAAGCTGGTAAGAGTACAGAAACTTGAAATTCGGTGTATGTACTAGAAGCCAAGGCCTCAGATATTTTTACAATATTTTTCAACCTGCCACCACCCTTCCTACATTATTAAAGGGGTTGATAAAATAAAATTAAGATATTCACTTGAAATCTGGTACACGTATGTATTATAATGACATGTGGAACTGGATTATATTTTGAGATGATTCCTTTAAAGGATTGAGGGTTAAATAGGGATAAAAATGGGAAAAATAAGTAAAGCAAGCTGGTAAGAGTACAGAAACTTGAAATTCGGTGTATGTACTAGAAGCCAAGGCCTCAGATTTTTTTATAATATTTTTCAACCTGCCACCACCCCTCCTACATTATTAAAGGGGTTGATAAAATAAAATTAAGATATTCACTTGAAATCTGGTACACGTATGTATTATAATGACATGTGGAACTGGATTATATTTTGAGATGATTCCGTTAAAGGGTTGGGGGTTAAATAGGGATAAAAATGGGGAAAATAAGTAAAGCAAGCTGGTAAGAGTACAGAAACTTGAAATTCGGTGTATGTACTAGAAGCCAAGGCCTCAGATTTTTTATTATATTTTTCAACCCCCCACGTATGTATTATAGCGACATCTGAAACTAGATTATATTCTGTCATGCTTCGTTGAAGTGGGGGGTAAGTACAGATAAATAGGGCAAAATTAGTAAAGCAAGCTGATAAGGGATTTGGTGTATGTACTTAGAAACCAAGGCTTCGGATTTCTTTCTAATATTTTTCATGACATCTGCCCCATGTATTATTATAATTCTATGATTAATAGTTTCCACACACTAAAGTGCAAATATAGTCAACATATTTCCTTTAAAGTGACTTGGATGAAAAATCTGGATGTGGAAGTAGTGATTCCTTAGACAGCTGTTTTTGTCTAATTATGTATATAGGGGGTTTAATGAAGAGGTTTTTTTAATCTTCTGTCCAAAACTGTTGGGTGTATGGAGTTTTGTTACAAAGTTGGAGTAACTTTGTGAAAAAGTTAAGTGATATTGAGTGTGCAGGGCAAAAGAAGATTGATAAAGTGGGCGCGGCTTCTTGAAAATATTACTTGAATGCACTATTTCAACATCTACAATACAATAGTATCATAGTTCGATACAAATCCAAAGTAATTTTTCTCAAAAAAAATTTGCAAAATCCGACTTGTGGCCGACATTGCCCTTCTTACCAAGCTGTAATCCTTCGTCTTGTGGTGGATCGAGCGATACCTGAAAGGGTATATAAAAATGAACATCTGTTTAAAGCCATTTTTACTGTACTAAATATTTAATATCTATCCAGTTCTTCTCGAATTGCAGTTCATACTATATTTTCAGATTTCTATGAAAATATGAAATTAAACTATCGATTTAAAGTAATTGGAGCCATATTACGCTTAATTAAAAAATAAATTCCTTCTGAATTTACTTACATTTCCAGCATAATATTAAGGAAGCTGCGCCTCCTAGAGGAGATATTATAATTCCATTCTATTGGAATTCCATAATCCACCGACACTTGATCGAATTCTCGTGCTCTGTTCTATTATAATCTTTAGAATAATATTTTCTAATAAACAGAAAGTAGGTTAGATAAATACAGTGTGTCCGACTTAACTAATTCCAATGCTTCTGACTTCCGTTAGATAAACGTCATTAAACTACATTGAGTTATTTTTCTGTTCTACTGTTCCACTAAATTTAAAAATGTTATAATTGTTGTGCTGCTATTTAACTCTTTTATTTTTCTGTATTAAAAATACACCAGTTATCGCGAATAGCATAGAACAAAAGATAGCATAGTTAAAGTTAAAAGACATAAGGTTCATACGCAGATCCGTCCTAACTAAATTCGTTTTAGGATTTTAATTTGCTAGCATAACCAAAATTCAGGTTATCGAAAGAATGCAAAGATTTCATTAATATTTTTAAACAAAGTTTTTCTTTTAGTTATGGATAGTTATTTTTTCTGCTGTTTGCAAAATCCTATAAAGAATATGTTCAAAACTTAATTTATTTTAAATCACATCATTTACTATCAGAATGGATACTTATTGAATTTCATAATAGTCCAACGAATGTGTGATTATTATAAATAACTGTTTAGTACTGTTTTCGTGGACCATTTCTCTCGGTTCTGGCATCTGTTGGATAAATAATAATAATAATTAAAAAAACATGAAACAATTATTTTCTCGATTAACTCGTTTTAACTTAAAATCGAAAAAATGAATTAGTTTCATTTTTCCCCGTGTTATCACTACATGCTTAATGTGTAATGAATAATATGAATTATTTTCTAAGGCTATGTCGATAATATGTGGGAATTTGCAGAGGTACATACAGCACGCAGGAAACTTTCCTTATCCTTCAAAATAGATATGCAGTATGGCAGGACGAAATCAAGTTGAAGGACGGGAGCAACTTTATTATTTGAAACATTTGTTCCTAGTTTCATCAGTTTTCGAAAAAATCACATGTGAAAAAATTTACACAATTAATTAATGTTATACGCACACATATTATATTAAACGAACTCTGGGGTATGCACTGTTGTTGTTTTAACCAACTTTATACTCTCATCGTACATTTTGTAAAATTAACTTAATAGAACGGTATATTCATTAATAATGGATTAGTGTGAAACTACCTGCAAAGCTTTTAGTTCTTTCACAGAAAACATTAACTGAACAGTTTGGAGCTGCTGAAACCATGTGGCTGGGTAGGTTAATGCGGATGATCTGTTTTCAACATTGCAGATCGCAACTTTAATTCATGTTGTGCTGTTTGGCAGTAGCGTGTTAATCAGTAGATCCTCTAATTACTTTTCATCAAACTAGAGAAATGTAAATAATGTCATTGTTTCGTGTAATTCGACATTGTACCATAACATCGATTGTTTATTTGAGAGCAGACAAGCCTGGCCTGTCTAATTCTATTTTATAATTAAATTATCTGTTCCTCTAATTAATAAATTATATAGGTAGCGCTAGTTGGTAATTTGATTAGATCAAAGAGAATTAAAGGTAACCAAGGTATGTTCATTAATTTGTAGCGAAAAACATTAATTGGGTTGAAGTTTATAATTGCAGCGACTTTAATTTACCCATATATATTTAGAAGTAAGTTTAGAAATGCTACTAATTCTGCTACTGAGAAAAATGAGTTAAAGTAAACATTATGCTCAGCTTCCATTTATTAAACTTATGTAATTATTGCATATCCTATAAGATACTCTTCACAGTTTTTTGTAAATAATATTTTAGACATTTTTAATTTTATGATGACCATCAGTGTAAAATGAAGTGAAACAAAGTTATTTCATCTAATCTGTTCGTGTTTTGAACCAGCGACTTTTAGATTTCGAGTATTACCATATACCGAGCGTCACCAAGATCACTTCCGGCTACAATTTCTTAATTAAATGCTTCCACATCTACGTAGTGGACTGGAAGTATAGTAATCGTAAAAAAAAAATTCAATTTTTTTTTTACCTGAAGTCGGTTTAGAATGTCATGAAACGTCGAGATTTTAAATTTGAGCGATTTTTTTCTGTCTGTCTGTCGGTTTGCAACTTTTTTTGTCCGCACGCTCCGGAACGGTTTAAGATATTGACTTGAAATTTTGTACACGTATACATTGTACCGAGATCTGGAAGTGGATTGACTTTTGAACATATCCGGTGAAGGGTTGGGGGTAAATAGGGGAAATAGGTAAAACAGGCTGGTAACAGTAGATAAACTTGAAATTTGATGTATATGTACTAGAAGTCAAGGCCTCAATTTTTTTTATGATATTTTCCATCCCCCCCACCACCCCCCACACGCATATATTATAATGACATCAGGAGCTAGATTATATTTTGGCATTATTCTGATGAAAGGTTGGAGGTTAAATAGGGGTAAATAGGGGAAAATAAGTAAAGCGAGCTGGTAAAAGTACAAAACCTTGAAATTCAGTTTATGTACTAGAAGAGGCTTCAGATTTTTTATAATATTTTTCAACCCCCCACCACCCCTACTCCATTATTGAAGGGGTTGGTAAAATAAAATTGAGATATTCATTTGAAATTTGGTACCCGTGTGTATCATAACGACATCTGGAACTAGATTATATTTTGAGATGATTCCGTTTGAAGGGTCGGGGGTTATTTAGGGGTGAATGGGGGAATATAAGTAAATCAAGCTGGTAAGAGTACAGAAACTTGAAAATTGGTGTATGTCCTAGAAGCCAGGGCCTCAGATTTTTTAATAATATTTTTCAACCCCCCACCACTCTTACCCCATTATTAAAGGGGTTGTTAAAATAAAATTGAGATGTTCACTTGAGATTTGGTACACGTATGTATTATAACGACATCTGGACCTAGATTATATTTTGAGATGATTCCTTTGAAGGGTTGGGTGTTAAATAGGAGTAAATAGGGAAAAATAAGTAAATCAAGCTGGTAAGAGTACAGAAATTTGGGATTTGGTGTATATACTAGAAACCGTGTCCTCAGATTTCTTTCCAATATTATTCAAACCCCACCACCTCCTCTCCATTATTAATGGGATTGATAACATAAAATTGAGATACTAACTTGAAAGTTAGTACATGTAATGACATCTGATTGAGATGATTCCATTGAAGGGGTGGGAGGTGGTAGGTTGTGAATAGGGGAAATAAGTAGGGTTATTAAAATTATATGACCAATAATTTCCACATATTAGAATGCAAATCTAATCAAGATGTTTTCTTTAAAGTGACTTGGATGAAAAATCTGGATGTGGAAGTAGCGATTCCTTAGGCAGCGGCACGATGAAACTGGGCATGTTAAGTTTCAATGACCTCTATTATTATTCATCTGTTTTACTTTAGTCTGCCAAAACCCAATTGATAAATTTTCCGATTTTGAACCTAACAGTAATTGCAGATGAAAACATGGAATGAATATTGTGTTATCAACATAATTAGATTCATATTGAAAAATTAAATGGGATTGCAGTATTAATTGTCTATAATTGTCAATTCGTGGCATGTTAAGATTTTCTTCCTTTTTGTTGGGTATTTTGCCACTGAAAAATATTTAATAATTTTAATGAAAAAACCTCTGCAGTGTGCAGTGATATACTTCCATCTGAAAAATTTTAGTAATTTCGAAAAAAGTGACATTTTGAACTTTGAAGCTTCCTACAATATTAATTAATAGCAATAAATCCAGTACGTATTTTATTCAAATATTTATGAATATTGGAATATCAAAGTACTTTAAAAGATTCAAAATGGCGTAAACGGCCATACAATTAGTATAGCCATGTACAGAATGACTCCTAGATTGGATCACTTCTGGTGAAGTCGAAAATCGCAGAAATGTGATAGATAGACAACAAAATAACATTTTGATAACACTGAAGTCTAAAAATAATTGTTCCTTGCTAACCAGCTAAACTTAAATCAAGTCAAGACGAAAACAATGAACCCCTTCGTCATATAAATGTCAATCAGACCGTGACTATTAATGTAGTCGAGTTTCTTGGATTTTATATTGACCACATACTTAGTTGGGATTGGCTTGTTTCTAATCTATCAAAACTCTTTCAAAAAAGGAATTTCTCTTAAGAAATTTAGAAAATAGTGTTTCTAAAAATACTCTAATATCAGCTTACTATGGCATTTCTCATTATAGCATGACGGATGCTATTTTATACTGGGGACACTCGTCTTACAGTTCAAGAATTCTTAGTCTGCAGAGAAAGTGTGTTAGAGTTTTAGCGGGTGTAAACCATAGAGACGATTGTCGTGAATATTTTAAAGAACTTAGCATTCTTACTTTTCCATCGACTTACATACTGGAATGTCTACTGTACATCGAATGTAACATCAATGAGTTTGACAATCAGGAATTACATACTTATCCTATGCGTTTTGAAATATAAAACATAAATTTCTTCAACTTACAAAATCTAGAGACGGCACCTAGCTATCATTGCATACATTTTTTTAATAAATTGCCAGACCGAATAGAAGTTCTAGAGTTAAACAAATTCAAACAAAAAATTAAGTAGTACTTTAAAAGGAAAGCTTTTTATAATTTTAATAAATATTTTAACAAACCATTTTTTGGACATCTAAGCGTACCCTTCTGTGTACAGCATTTCTCACAATCTTTTAAAAATATTATCTACTTATTTACATTTGCTTTTAAGAAAATCTGTATTGTTGGTGTATTATTCGTAATTTTACTGAAATATATTTATATTCTTATTATTCAATTTTTAATATTATTATGATTATGTATATTTACTTTATTTTTCTCTGTTTGGACTTGTGTAAACATTTGTATGTATTGACATTAATAAAGGATATTATATTACTATTATTATTATTATTACTAATCGGTTTCATCGTTGTCGCACAGGGCTTCCGTGCTTTCGGACCGATACCACACGGTAGCCGCGCCGGCGAAAATTGCAGTCACTCCCCACGACCTGCGGGGTTAATGACTGTACATTCCAGATTCGTGTGCCCTAAGTAGGCGAAGGGACCCCAATATGACCGCCTTCTGCATTTGGCCTGCCAGCCATTGGGATGATTTCTGACAGGCTGGTGATCTTCAGTTCCAACAGCAGCGTAGGCTTCATACCTCCGAGTACACTGATTATTAGGACGACCATCTTGACCGAGTAGCCTGGGTACAGCACTTAGAGCTCGTACCGGAGATCACGGTATTGGTCCGTTTTTCCTCCTCTTTCAAAGCGATGTTTGACTCAGCAGGAGCTGAGAACTCGATCACAAATATCACCTGTTTTGATGGTCGAGGAGGACTTTATCAGGCTTGTTGGCTTGTATTGGCCTGATTGTCGGAAACGAGAAGTTCCAATAAATTCGGCACCTCTCGTCCTCAACAACGGACTCGATATCTCCGGGGACGTAAGGCAGCACTGGTGTATGATCTACTCCGTACGAGTGCCGTAGATGGTAATACAGCACCGTAACGCCGCGTTATGGCGATGGATGTAGGCCGAAATCGCATATACCGAGCATGCAGACAGTAAATGCATGAGCGATTCCGGAGCCTGACAGCAGGTCCTGCAGTTAATATCAGGAACCTCTACGCCCATTACGCGGCTTCGGTAAACCAAAGTGTTGATTACACCATCTTACAGGCCACAATGAATCCTTCGGTCTCCCACTTTAGCCCAGCTAACCTTAAAAAGGCGAATGTCAGCTTAGTCGGTAAACCCAGTGTTTTTAGGTTCTTATAAAACACCCCGTGCATGGGCTTATCGACATGCTGCCTAAATAGATGTTCCTGTTCTGCAGCTTTTATTTTGGCCTTCAGGCGAGGTGGCTGCAGTTCAGTGATTGACTCTGGGTCAGCACCGCGCCGGCCTCCTCGCCTTGCAGTAATTATTATTACTATTATCCAAATTAAATCTCCACTAATGGTGGGTACACAAACATAAGTATCGGCCGCAGCAAGATAGTTGTGATTATAGCGTTGAATTAAGGCATGAGCGGACGATTGAGCTTTCTTTTTATTATTATTATTATTATTAAAGAAATGGTGGCAGAAACATGATCTTATTGACACCCGGTATATGCAATTTAAGCAGTTTATTGAATATTCACCTTTTGATATCCCATTATATATATTATATGTCTTTTATTATGGTCTACAATATGAATTTTTAGGCAACTAGTTACAAACGCGTGGTGGCCTGAAGTATCTTGACTGCCGATGACAAGCATAGAAACATCCAATAGCTAATACATTCTTGTCTAGCCCGTGCTTTCCAAAACGATTAAGCTCGTTTATCATTATCAGTTGTCAATAGCTTTTAATTATTGATCTGAGTTTGATTTGTTTTTAGATTATTTCAGAAATGCAATAAAATAACAAAAAAGTTTGCTTAAGAAGATCTTAATGTCTATAATATAATGCGTCTAGATGAAGATCATGTTCCAGCTGTTGGATATTATTATATTCTTATGAATTGTATATTAGTATAATATAAAATAAATTATGAAGTAAACTAGAGTAAAATAAATATTTATACTAGATAACAATTTTTATCCTCTGAATTCTACAAGTCTGCCTCTTACATTCTTGTACCTAAAGTATTCAGATTTTTTTTTAGCGTGTACTTCAGTTGGAGTTTTGGGAGCTATCCAAGTTTATTTCACACATTTACATTGCTCATTTTTTGTTTCTGTTACTGTTCATGTGAAGGAAATATGAATTTCAAGTACAAAAATATCTTAGCGGCTGTCAAATGGTCATTAATAATAAGGGGGCTGTATAGAGGGGGAGGGTTGGGGCAGGTTCCATTTGGGGTGAAATCGCTTAGATATTGCAAATACATATAACTATACTTAATTTTTAAAAAAATTGGAAATTTTTTGACCAAAAATAAAAGGGGCCGAAGACCGACCTTATAGGCCTTCCTCTTCATATATGGAATGAGAAAAATGTTATTCAATCAGAAAATTATATTATTAAAATAAAGGTGATGTTTTAAGAGTACATTTCTACGTTTTTAGTCTTATGTACATGTAATCAACTCTTCTTAAGGATTAAATGGCAGAAGAACTCTGCCCTGCTATTAGGTGCTATAATTAGCTATAAGACAGTTCATCTGTTATTATTATATCCCCAATGTTGCAAATTAAGCATATGTTTAGTTGATCTGCTCAAATAGAGCATTTCTCTCATATTTGATTTTGGATTTACCTATATTTTCGCCTTTATGAAAATAATGTTCAAACAAATAATAAAATAGACGTGATACGATGAAAAAAATCCCAATGATGTGAATTGTTTCTAGTGCACATACGCGGCATTAGCCAGAATCCATCGATAAACAATGGTTATATTAAAAATGTTTCTCTTGCATTTTTTAAACAATGGTGAATATACATAAGCATGTTCGATATTCATTATCCCTTTATTCAGGACGTGGCAACTAGTGGCATACTTTAATTCACTCGCTGGTTTAGTAAAAATTGTTCGAATTACATACGCGTTGTTATTTTTGTGAATGTTTGCTGGAATGTAATAGAGCGCTTTGAATTGTGTCGAAATTATTTGTTTGGAAGGTGTCTACTGTGATCCGTTTTATTTGCAACAATACAGTGACTGCCTATGTTAAATTTATGCGTAATTTAAGGTTTCACAAATAAGGTTTAATGTTTTTTTTATTTTTTAAATTCTTAAATGAATAATTACTTCGCGGCAAATAATAATAACAAAGTGTTTAATTTCAAAAAAGCTGACTATCCATCACTTTATAATGCAGTCTTGAATACAGATTGGACCTTTTTAGAAACTATTGAAGATGTACCTACACGTAGCAACTGATGAATTCTATAATAAAATGTATGAATTAGTTGATAATTACGTACCGGTTTACTAGTATTATAAATAAAAATATCCTGACGTTACAAGAAATATATATAAGATAAATAAATATTTTGAGAAATACAAGACAAGAACAAATCTTAGTATCATTTGCAGGAATTTAAACGTTCACGATCAGTAATTAAAATCCAGATTAAATTATGTTATGATACATACTTGACAAATGTTCAATCTTCTATTAATACCAACTCTGAGTACTTTTGGTCTTCCATTCATTCTAAAAAACAACATTTAATGATATCTAGTAAAGTAACTTACGAAGATGTTCAATTTGAAGATGAACAAGTAATAGTCGATATTTTTGGCAAATTCTTTAGTACACTACTAATATTTAAAACCAGATGAATGTGACATCGATTCTGGAAACAGATATCATCTTCAATAATTATATCTTGCACATAAATTCTGTTTCAATTTCTGAGCTAACTGACGCTATTAAGAAACTTAAATACAAAATGACGTCTGATTTTGACGTGATTTCAATTTTCATATTTGCCTTTGTATTTGCAAATGTACTACAAATACTGTTCAATATGGCTTTGAAAACCAATACCTTTCCAAGGTGTTGGAAATATGCAAAAGTTTGTCCAGTTTTTAAAAATGGCGACTCCCATCTATATTAAGTTACCTAGCAATGGCTAAAGTCTTCGAGATAATCTAGTATAATCGAATCTATTTTAGTGCCAGTCAACAGGTTTCTCTTTCGCGGCATGGTTTTGTAAGTAATAGATCTACAATTAGCAATTTAACAATTTTCAGATAGTATATATCTGATCATATGGATAAACTTGGACAGGTGGATGCGGTATACACAGGCTTTTCGAAGGCTTTCTACAATATTCATCATGCTTTATTGTTAAATAAATTACAAAATTTCGGGTTTAGAACGCGTCTCATATTATTTTTCCAATCTTATTTATCAGACACTTAAAATTTATAACTCTTTTACATATTTAAACAATTGCCTAAAATTCGATAACTTAAGGTTTCTGAAGTCACAGATTACGAATCTGACCTCAAAATCTATCTAAAAACAATATGGCGTCGAAAGTATATATTTTTCTGTTTTAATTTTTATTAGATCTCTGGGGGTTCTGGGAGTCGCTGATTACGAATTTGACATTAAAACTCGACCAAAATCGTTGAGGTACTAAATGGAGCACATTAATGCATGACGCCTTGTTCCTGATCAATAAAAATAATATTCTCTAGGTTGTGCTATGCTGATGACGAACTGTAATTTAGAAACACGTGCCAGTAGCTGCATTGTCGATTCTTTTTGAGGTATGAGGCAACTATTCCTGTTTTTGTAATTAATTAACCCCACAACCTCTGTCATTCGTTAAATATTTTCGCTTCCAAGTAAGCTTCCAAAATATGCTTTTGACAGAGCAGACAGAAAAAATTAGATTTTAATTACCTAAGAGGCAGATGCCAACACTTAAGAGTAGGTATGCCTCGACAAGCTGCTAAAATTTGCAACAGGGGAGGTAAAAGGGAAACTCCAGTGGGCGGTTCTTTAAAAACGATAAAATATTATTTTATGTATTTATAGAACTATGTACACTAAGTAGTAAATAGAAATGAATGACCGTGATTCAACTTACGGATAAGCTCGTAATTAGTTCATGATTGTATATAAATTCTACCTGCCAAAGCTCAAAGGTTATGCCGACACATCTATCCTATCATTCTAACCTAAATGCGTTTTTAACATATTATTCCTTCAATAAATACAGTATTTATAATTTAAACGGCTAGGTATTCTGCTTCCCTAGAATTTTAATTTGTAATATGGAGTATACGAGTATATCCATATTTTTGCATAATGGAAAAGATATTCAATAATTAGTAATCTGCATTAATTCATAATAATCGTCAATAAGGAAATAATAATATTAAATAAAAAGAATGAAAGAGTTGATGAGGTCCGATAACAATTATAAACAGAAATTAGTGGTATGCAATATTGCAGCTACGGACACACGTTTCAGAGTTATTGCTCCTCATCAGAGCATGGCATAAATAATATTGTTATATTGTTAAAAGCAAGACCAAAAAAGATAGGAAAGCACGGTATATTGTAGGTACTCTATTTTGTACCTTCGTACCTCATGTACCATATATGAAGAGCAATAACTCCGAAATACGTGTCCTTAGGTGCAGTCTTGTTTGTTATTGGGGGTATAGTACTAATTCTTGTTTATAACTAAATAGAAAACTTGACATTTTAATGTTGTTTAGTTTTCGTATGTGTAAAGCTTTACTTTACTGTCACATAATTCAACAAATCAAAATTTAAACTCTTGGATCCTCAGGGGATTCCTCAGGACTTCTTGAATTTTTATTTTGTAGTCTCCCTCAAATAATGGTAGTTCACTAATAAACAAAAATTAGCGACCATTGTTAAAATCAAAAATATACACCACGCAAGTTGTTTTATCCAATAAGTGTTATGCATATAGTATTAGTTATTTATTGGTCTAATTTGTCTATACGCGATATTCTTAGAAACTGTTAAACTTAGAAAAAAAGTTTCAAATAAAAAGATGTCTCCATCTTTATTTCTTCTCAGCATAGACTTAAAGGGTTTTCCGTTCGTTAACTGAGCCCTGCAAATACTCACATTTTGTCGACATGGTTTTTGAAAACAAATCATATTTTGTACAATTATTAAAATTTGACCTTCATATTACCACAGTTCATTAATAAATATGTAGTGATGACATAGTAAAATTGAGATCCATTAATGTTTTCGTTTTTTGAATTATGGCAAGTTAAACAAAAAAATAATTTTAATATCATTGTTATACATCCAATAGACGCCGAGAATAAGAGGAATGGTTCGCAGAAAGTCAGTGATAAGTAATTATTTATAATCATTAAACGTCTGGTTGGAGTTACGCAGGCGCCGCAGGTAAGGCAGTCTCGGCAGTTCGTGTAATTTCTACAAATGGTTGACATCTCAGGTACTGTTTTGATAGTATAGTTATAGTATAAAATAAGAATTTCTTTACAACCCTAACCTGAAATTTGCGGACGTAAATGTAGCAAGCAAATGCCAAGTCAGTAACAAGTAAGTATATCGAGAATAAATAAAGAAATTTTACTTTCTAGGAGTAGTAGTTCTCGATTTGACCAATGAACTAGTGTTATATACTTAGCACATATCACATAATAGCACATATTATATAAAATAACTTGCCTGGTGTACACTTTTAGTTTTACGAATTATTATTCATATTTTCTTAAAAAATATATAAATGGGGAGAACTTACAAATTTGCTTTTATAGTAGACAAAAGTTTAATGATGGATGTTTTAAACTAAACCCCGCATCAAAATATCATTAATAACTTTAGACATAATAGGTTATTTCCCAAAAATATGGATATCTCTGGTTTTACTAGTTAGATTTTAAAAATCCAAAGCATCAATTATTCGTATCAATGAAATTTAACAGTGCATTTTTAAAAAATACGAATGTCAGAGCGATCCTAAAAATTTGCAAAATTTTCAAAGTAAAAAAGATGGCTAAAATTTGTATTCAAAAGTGTTTTCTCTACAAATTTTGAAAGCAGAGATAAAAACCTACAACTTGAATCTTAGAACGTCTACATTGGTGCGCGATCTCAACAAGAAAATATTTTCAACATCGGTCCACATCACCTTCTGGACAATACTTAGCTCTGATTTGTTAAATTTTCACAAAAGTTGCTTTTTTGGAAAACATTTTCGGATTTAAAGGAGTAAGTTGGTTTCTGTGTTTCTTTTTACATTTTGAGACTAGATTTCATTATTTTGACAGATCGATAGATAACTTTACTGCCCACAGTTTTTATCCCAAACATTTCTTTCTATTTTTCCCAGAAATAAAAGTTATTATGAAAAAAATCCTGTTGCTTCGTCTAATGCAACAGACTGATGCGTGTGACTTGATGAGAAAATGGGAAAATATGCGTTTTACTTTTGTGTTTCTAACTCCTTTCATTGCAAATCGCATCGCCCCTTATACTTCTATATTCATGTGTTTACGACAAGAACACATCTTTAAAATTTAATATCAATTGTATTGTCCAATAAATGTTTTCAAATGTACCAGCATACCACCATTTTAAAAAGAAGAATTGAAATACAATTACACATTATTGTTAGTGCATGGGTGGCTACATACAGGGTGTTGCATCATGAGAGGGACATAGCTTAATAGGAGGTAGAGAACATCAGTGGTAACCGGAACCTCCCATAGAAATGTCTCATTGGGCCTTCACTACGAAATTACAGGGTGTTAAATAATTTTTGGCCAAACCTGTTTTTTGTCATAACTTTGACAGGAAATGAAATAACGGATTCATATTTGGTACAGCTAATGTACAAACGAGCCCCAAGAGCTACATGTATAAAAAAATATATATCCAGGTCCGGACTCACTATAATTTATGTTTCTTCTTTGCATCAATAAAACATCACCCTGTATATATTTTTTTGAAATTTCGATACGATATTCGAAAAGAGCAAGAAAAAACAAACAAAATGGCCTATTTCATTTTTTTGTTACACCTTCGTGGTTATTTAAATACGTTGTTAAATGTGCAAGAAAATGGATTACAGAACCCTATTAAATGAGAGGCACGTGAAATAAATAGTTTTATAACTAAAATTTGCAAAAATTCTATTGAGCCTAGGTGGTCTGGGTTAATCCTAATTCCGGCACGTTTTAAAGGTCCATTTTGGTAAAAAACTGTGGTCCTAATAAGTAATCGGGTATGAAATAACAAAATTTTTAATCAATCACAGTAGGCTTGTTCAAAGTGACAGATAATAAAAAGAAATCTCCTAAACAGTTGAATAATTGTTTGTTAGTAATTTAATGTGTCAATAATCCGCATTTAGTTAGTGAAAACTTGTGAAAATATTTTAACTATGCCAGTAAAATTTACAAACGGGGAATATGCTGACATAATATTCATTTATGGTTTCTGTAATGGAAATGGTAGGTCGGCGGAAAGAGAATATCGGCTGCGTTTTCCTGGTCGTCGATGCCCTAATGATAAAACCTTTAGTACGGTGTTCCAGTATGCAAGACAACACGGAAAGTTTCCTACTTCTGCAGTTGTGGAGCGTGTTTTACAACAAGGTGTGCAGGAACAAAACAATATTATAAACGTAGTTCAAGAAAACCCAAATATGAGCACTAGACGAATCAGTTTGGCAACTGGTATTCCTCATTGGCGAGTATGGAGAACCCTAAAAAGAGAACGTTACCATCCATATCATATCCAGCAGGTACAGCGTCTTCAACAAGGCGACGATATCCCCCGCCTGGCATTTTGTCGTTGGTTGTCTAATCATCGCCCAGTCATTTACAGAACCTTATTTACGGATGAGGCACAATTTACAAGGGATGGAGTAAACAATTCACGAAATAATCATAAATGGGCACAGGAAAACCCACATGCGGTACGCCAACGCCGTTCGCAACACAGGTTTTCTGTAAATGTTTGGGTCGGACTTGTGAATAGACACTTGATAGGGCCACATTTTTTTGAAGAAAGATTGAATGGTGAAATTTACTTTGATTTTCTTCAAAACATTTTACCGAATATGTTAGAAAATATCGGTATAAGAGGCATGTTGTTTCAGCATGATGGGGCCCCACCACATTTTAACCTTCAAGTAAGAGAACACTTAAACAATGTGTATCCTAATAGATGGATTGGACGCGGGGGTCCACATGAATGGCCACCAAGATCTCCTGATTGTAACCCTTGTGATTACTTTTTATGGGGCCACTTAAAAAACGAGGTTTATAGCATTGAAATTGAAAGTAGACAACATTTAATCCAGCGCATCGTTACAACCTGCGACGAAATACGGAATAATCCAGAAATGATACGTCGAGCAATTGGTGACCTTTCTAAACGCGCAAGAAAATGCACAGAATTTGGGGGAGGACATTTTGAAAATTTACTTTAGTGTCAATTACGTTTTATTTTTAAACACATTTAGTTATTGTTTTGTTATTTATTGTTAATTGAATGGAAAATATTTTATTTATTTAGATTTTAGTTTGTTCTCTTCCAATTTTTATTAAGTATAAAATGTTGATGATTTTCTTGATCAAAGTAACTGGTTGCTTAGGCCTAAATGGTTTAAATTATCTGTCACTTTTATTCTTTGAACAAGCCTACTGTGATTGATTAAAAATTTTGTTATATCATACCCGATTACTTATTAGGACCACAGTTTTTTACCAAAATGGACCTTTAAAACGTGCCGGAATTAGGATTCACCCAGACCACCTAGGCTCAATAGAATTTTTGCAAATTTTAGTTATAAAACTATTTATTTCACGTGCCTCTCATTTAATAGGGTTCTGTAATCCATTTTCTTGCACATTTAACAACGTATTTAAATAACCACGAAGGTGTAACAAAAAAATGAAATAGGCCATTTTGTTTGTTTTTTCTTGCTCTTTTCGAATATCGTATCGAAATTTCAAAAAAATATATACAGGGTGATGTTTTATTGATGCAAAGAAGAAACATAAATTATAGTGAGTCCGGACCTGGATATATTTTTTTTTTATACATGTACCTCTTGGGGCTCGTTTGTACATTAGCCGTACCAAATATGAATCCGTTATTTCATTTCCTGTCAAAGTTATGACAAAAAACAGGTTTGGCCAAAAATTATTTAACACCCTGTAATTTCGTAGTGAAGGCCCAATGAGACATTTCTATGGGAGGTTCCGGTTACCACTGATGTTCTCTACCTCCTATTAAGCTATGTCCCTCTCATGATGCAACACCCTGTATAACTAGTTACTATATTGTTATAATTCGATACTTGTAGTATAATCAAAGATTAGAGTACCTGTTAAGTATAATAGCAAATTAATGGAATCTGGTATTTTATTGGGCGTCCCGTGTTATTAGAAATGGTTTGGTTTAATTTCTTATTTCGTTCCCTCGTTATGTTTTTTCATTCATAAAATAATTCTGGGTGAAGGGCGGAGCTTAAACTATAATAAATCCAGAGGGAGCTCGTAACATTTGTTGCAAAATGTGCCTTTGCACGGTTCCGTGCTATACATGTTTTTGCAAAAAACATTATGTTTTTTGGACAAATAAAAATAGTACGATACACATAAAACATGAACGAAGGTTTGTATCGAGTCCTTCTTCTCATATTTTGATTCTAAATATTAAAAAAAAAATCATCAAATCTCGCAATTTACTGCTAATTAAAACAAATCTTACTAATTATTACTATTTTTTTTCAAAATATTAAAACGATACAAACCTAGATTGATATGTTTTCTTCTATTTTTCGCTTGTACAAATTTCGTAATTGCAATGGTCTAATTATAATTTGTCGCGGACGGTGCGGCGTTTTAGACTAATTTATTTCTGATTTTTAGACGGCATACCCACTCTTAATCTCAGCAATTCGTACATACTGCACAACTAATTAAGGATATTTCTGTTAGCTTACTTATCAGCTAATTAGCTCTAGGGCATTCGAGTTGGCAGTAATTGAAATCTCAAGCCAGGTTTCTAATTAAAAGTAGAAAAAAATAAACTTATTTGGCTCATCCACCTTGCTGCTGAAATGAGCTTGTCGAATGAATATTGTTGAACATTAGGACACTCGTTATTGAGTGAAATTAAGTAAATATCTAGCTGGGTGCCTTCCCTATTTGGAGCTTGAGAGGCTCATCATTGTGACAGAATGCGGCTTCTGGCGGAAACGGATAAGAAGCGCAGGAAAGCGTTTCCGAGGGAAGAGTCGGCGGGATTAAGAACGGATTGTTGGTTTGTGACTTATTCCAAGTGGTTGTAAAATTAACTTAATTATAGTAATAAAAGAAAACCTCTGTCTTACTTTGTACACTTGTATTCATTTTAGTTGGACCGAGTGCTACGAAGTAAATGTTAAATTTAAATTAACTTTCGTCATTTACTTGAAATTAATTATCTGAAGAAAATTCCTTCTTGCGGTTATATCCGCGCTATATTGTTCTTTTATTTGTTATTGAATTCTATCCTTACTTACTATAATAATGATAATAAATTTCTTAAATCTGATAAAGCAGTTGTCGAAGACATTAAAGAACTATGCGAAACATTTAATAAAACTTATTCGGGCATGGGTAATAAAGTGACTAACCTGATAGAATTATACAGAAAATGTAAAAGTAAATTAAAATAATAATAGTAATTCACTTTATTCATGCTTTTTGACATTATACAAATTAGATAGCAAATTAATATAACTGGAAGGCGAACTTCAGCTAGATAAATACCTAAAGCTGGTTTTACACTTAATCAAATGAAATAGTAAACAGCACGCTTACAAAAATACATAGCTACATAAATATAAAAAGAAATACACACATCGAAGATAATATATACCAGATTAATTCTGAAAATGAAAATGGCGCGTATAAAAGGAGAAGTATGTTGATTCGTTAAGTAAGACATACAATATGTTTCTACATTTTTGCGAAAGAGGAAACAGATCGAGATATGAGTGAAAGGGGGAGAGAGTTGTATATTTCACATACATTGTAAGAAAGTGACCTTTCGAATGAAGCAGTTCTATGTACAGGTGGAGTTAAGAGTCTTAATATTATGTACATCAGTACGGAATGTAATCTTTCTATATGGATGAAGGCATATTTGTTACTATGATTTTATGATATAAAGAGCTAATTTGTTTCCTGCAGTTTATAGCTAATGGATTCTCTTTTTCTGAAGCCATGTAAAAATCGCAAGCAATAATTTTGTATTTTCTTATGCGTTTTGTATATAATTTCAAGATCTTTATTTATAACTTCGCAGCTATTCCTGACGTCTTCGAGATGAAAGGATAAGTACATTTAAGTATCATCAGCGTACATCCTAGTGCCGCAATTTTGTAAAAACGTCGGTAAAGAACTAATGTAAATAATATATGAAAGCGGACCCAGTACAGATCCTTGAGGTACATCCTAAATAATATTTATTGAATCGGAGAATGATCCATTTAGTATTACCTTTTGTTTTCTATTCTTTAAGTAGTTCCTATTAAACCTCAATCCTACATATTTTAAAATTAGTAATAATGTCTTATGTCAGTCACATTTGATAAAGCCGTAGCACAACTGTGCCCCCTCCCTCCTCTGTATGTGGAAGTATACCGTTACTTTCCACGTGATCTACGATTTAATATTTAATTATATATTCTAAGGCTCTAGAAAATACTGGTAGAACACTAATAGGTCTAAGATCACCATACCCCTTAGGAGTACTTATCACACCACGTGTGCTATTTTCTATTCACTAGGATAGACTAAATTGATAATACAGAAATTTACAATATGACATATGTATTTTAAAATAAACGGATAGGAGATAAATGTTTCTTTATCCAACTACACTATACTATAAGAATTTCTTCAGATTCTTTTCATCGATAGATTGGAAATTACAGGGACCGGAACACGTTGATTACAAATTTAAAAGCGAAGATCTCGTGCGCTAAAATTGTGAAGCTCTGTAATATTTTTTGTTAATTTTAGAAGTCCTGTCCAATGACCACACCCCACTCCTACATAAGTGTAAATTTTCTTTGATCGCCTTTCACTGTATGTGAAGGAGGTCCAAAAATTGCTTTTCCAAAAATTCTGTCATATCTGTTTTGAGTCGTTGATTTGCATTTATGTACCAGATTTCATCTAAATAAGTATTAAAATGAGAGAATGGAAGGGCTATGACAAACAGATGGACGTGGAGAGGACGAATATACCGAAACTATAAGGGTTCCGTAGGAAAATGGTGAAATACTAGAGGCAACAAATTATCAAGCTATCCCACTAATTACCAACTTTAGTAAAATATTTGGGAAAATATTAATCTTGAAACTAAAAGTAATTGTAAAAAACTGCAATATCATATACTACATTAAATATGGTTTTCAGGTTGGCGAGTTACCTAATGTAGAATGTCCTGTAAATATAGGCGTAAGAAACTTACCGTTATAATTAATAAATAGTGATTTCGCTGGCATAAGACAACACATAGATACTGATGTTATGAAAAGTGGCTATCACATTATAAATTGTGTGTCTCTCAAGGTACCAACGTGGGACCCTTGTTATTTATATTATATATGAACAAGTTGATACCTGAATCAACCAATCAGTAAAAGCTGAAAGTGATTTTAGTAAAATATGGAAATGTCCATAAACATTGATAAAACCTATTATATTCCATTTATATCCCATAAGCCATAACTATCCAATTACGGCGTATAAAATACAAACATAAACATCCCAAATTTTAACGTGGCATACATTTGAACCAACGATTTCGCTAATCCCACTTTTTAGCATACTTAAATATATACTAGATTGGTAAACAATTAATAATAATGTACAAAGTTTTGTAGAACCACACTTACGGTATGGTGTAATAGGTTGGGGGTGAGTAAATTTTAATATAGTAAAATTAGATATATTTCAAAAAGGGATCTTGAAAATCATATATAATAAAGATAATACTTTACTTCAAGCAGCATTCTGTATATAAATTAATTTTAAGCAACAACATCCATTTTATACAACTATAAGAAGAAGTACCTTAAAAATCCCTAAAATGAGAAGAACAATGGGGCCAGCGGTCTTGTTTCTTTCCATCGCCAGAAATAATCAATTAGTTGCCTAATGATATTAAGGAAATGAACCATAGGAGAAAACATATTGTGTACGATACATATTTTAGAAAAACTAAAGAGATGTGTTCGACGTTTTATTTGATCGAAATAGTTATTAGTTGTTAACAAAACACAACTTACATTTATACATATAGTAATTAAAAATAAAAACTAACATTAAAATAATACAGCTGTTGTTCTACAAAATAGATTACTAAATGTTGTAGTACAACGTGGAAAGTTTACCAATTACTAGGTTGCACTGGTCTCTGTTCATCGGATTATCAGATTAACTAATAATAATATATGAAGTTAATACCAACTATCGATTTTACGTTTCAACTAGATTCTTCAAAATAATCCTAATAGTCATCCGATAAAACTGTTAAATTGGTTGAGTGAAGTATGTTGTTCGATTAGGAATAAAATGGACAACTCCAAACGTACTATATAATAAAAATGTAACATGTGTAGGTAAATATAAAATGTAGTGAAAATATTGTAATTTTTTTTTTCTCATAAATACTATTACAACCTAAAAAACTATATGTTTTATGTCGACTGAGTAAGCAGATATGGATATTAATATTTTACTTTATTTTTTGTGAATACGATATTATAATTCATAATAAAACTATCCAAAAGTAATTAAGAATTTACGTCGTTATTATATATTAGTACACATTAATATGCAAAATTCTGTATCAAAATCAACAGATAACAATATATCAAATATTCAGTACAATAATTGTATAGTCAATATTATTACAAATTAAATTATAATTCATTATTTGTTTTTTTTTTTATTTGTTTAACATATAAACATAACGAATACCACACTCTCTTGCTTGTATTTTAAAAATAAACTGTGTTGACAGGCTTAACAAATATTTGAGGCCACCGAAATAATACAATTTTTTTAATCGTCTTATTTATCTTAACGTCCTAGCGGAGTTTAGCTAATGCTATAGGCTTGTTACCGATAATTCTTTTTTCGCTATTCTTTTATGGTATTCAATGGTGTTCGATCATCTAGATAAGCTGTTAAAATTGCAGGTTTATAAGTATATCCAATCCTTAGATATTCAATGTTAAATATTGAGTACAAAACGCTTCGCCTACTCGTGACGTTATTCTGCATTAACACTACCTGCATGACGGCGAAGGAGTTTGAAGGTTTGTTCTGGTTTAGATAAATGCCAGCCCTCGGATGTCAGGCACATGCGCAATTAGTAAAACGCGTTCTGGTTTGTCTTTGACTAGTTCGGATTCATCGATCGTTTGTTCTGGTTTATGTTAGCAATAATCTGTGATTGTCAGGGATCGTCAGAAACTGTACTTGCCCTCGAGTATGAACAGATCTGGACTGTTTTTGTTAAGCATGCGCTTTTACGGTTCACGTTTCACTGCTACCAGTTTGGCGCTCTAATCACGGCTCCTAACCATATATTCTAACCGAACGTAGAGGTATTTCAAAATGTCATGAGCTTTGACCCTGGTATGCTCACCCATACAGCACAAGGACATCCTCAGAACATACTGGGGATAACTTTTCAGGACATATTATGGGTTATCATGGGAAGATCCCATTATCACCTTAAAATGTCCGTAGGATATCCAAATGGGACAGTTCGGGCTTTGCTGATGACGTCCTCAGGACATCAATACGGGTGTGTAAAGGACATCATCAGCTCTTATATGGGTTATGCCTGGGTTTTACTATGAACAACCTGAGGACATTGATTGGACTTTATATAGGACATCCCCAGTTTTTTTAGGGTTTATTGGATATTTCTAAAGACGACAAAAAATACATATTATTTTACAGGATCATTGCTTTTAAACTGAGCCAATAAGCGAAGACAAAGGAATACAAGTTCATATAATAGCAGAGGTAAAATGGCTAATAAAAATGTGATACATATATGTACAACTCCATACACATATTTGTATCTATCAATAGGCTTATATCACTTTGAAAGTAAATCTACCAAACTAATAGAGGTTATATATAGTCCAATGAAATGGTCGACAAATTAAAATTTTAAGATAAATACTTGAATTTTTTATATGTTACTTTGAAGTATTTGAATACGATTAATGCAAGAAATTTTTTTTCAGCCCCGAGAAGGGGTGAAGAAAATATAACAAAGTGTTTTTTCAAAAATACTCAAAATGTGTAAAAGTTAATAAAAAATGTTTCAAATAAAAATTGCAAAAGCATGAAATATTACATAAAAATTGATCTCTTGCCTTTTTTTGGTATTATTAAAATCAGCAGAGTTTAGGGTGGTTAGAAGTTATAAGGGATGATATGTACAACTTTAAGAAATCATAGTGCTGAAAAGTTATAATGAATTTAAGAAAATTCTATTCACTCAGAAAAATATAAAGGATTATGTATTTGACAATAACATCTGCGGACACTATCCAATCACATTTTTCCCTTTTGGATCATATAATAAATACAAAGATATAACATAGCAGCATTGTATTTATGAAATATTTAACGCAATCTTATTTGTCGAAAGAACTTTAAAATGAACGTGGAAAGGACATCGACGCATTGCGGATTTCTTAGAACTTTCGACTTGTCACAAAAAGGCGGCTAATTCAAAACACAGTAAATGCATTAAAACCAAATTATGAATAACTGCTATTTAAATAAGATACACATTTTCAATACATTTTTAATGAATTATTTGTACTGGAGGGGATTATCAAACAGAACAAACAAATAAGTTTTTAGAAGCAAATTTTACAAACCAATAAAAGACGCTACAAATAAATAGCCTCAAAATAGTATATATACTTTTCATTATTTTTGTTGTTGAAATCTCCTAAATAATAATACCTAGAATAGGACGAGTCTAGGATTTGCCCAGGATATTCCTACAGTGGATATTTTGTTAGGCTTTTAATATCTTTGCAGGGTATTACTATCCTGCCAGGATTTGTCTAGGATATCCCCATTTGGGATATTCTCAGGTTGCATATATTTTATTGGGATATCCCAAGGATATCCTGAGGAATGTTGTCCTCGATTGGGATATGCAGGACCAAATGAGGATATCTTAGGGATGGCATGTGCTGTGTGGGCAGAGACATAATTTTGGTGATCGTCTCAAATACACAACTTCCTAAAAACATCAGATTTAGGATTTGCAGTTTATACCGAGCTGCCGTTGTTTACAGACCTCCATTCAAGGCAGATTCTGAAAATTTTACCAGAAGTAGACATGTTTATTGTGCTTAACTATTTTAATAAAAAGAAAGACTTAATAAGTGTAGAAATGCAAGGAATAAAATTGCTTAGGTAAAATAGGAATCCTAAATAGAAGGTGCATACATGACTAATTTTAATTTATATTAAAAAAAGAGTATATCTGATCCGATCAAGTATATTAATCCTAATAATAATTTTAATATGTAAAAATGTGTTAACCTCAAAGTAAAAAATTAGAGAATTTCGACTGTCACCCGATCAGCTTATGCAGAGTGACGTCACGCGAAGCTCCGCCCCATTTTCGCGCGATCTAACTTTAGTAATTTATTTAAGAGCTTAAACGTTCAAATATAAACGTAAAAATTTGCAAATTGTCTTAAAAGTGTTTTACTTTCGATTTCTAAAATTTAAAAAAATGCTGAACGGGCCCATTCCACCACTCAACCAGGACACGTACACACAGACATCAACACAACAACGATTCCCTGCGATATTGCCATCTACCGGAGCACATTAATGACGCTTCTAAACATACATACCCTGGCCAGGAGTCGATCCCGAGACTCCGTGGTCGCAAACCAAACGCCTTAGCATTGCGCCCCAATTTTCTGGACATCACAGCATATTCGACTCTCAAGTAGTAACACAAACTCCAACACTTGAACATAACAAGTAAATACTAACACTCAACACGCGTACCACGTTAACATCATCTGAGGACGATTGAAATTGCACTTTTAATAATCTATCTCCTAATGATGCAAACATGGTTGGCGAAAAATTTGTTAGATGAAACTATAATAGAGCAAGAGCTATGTTGAATGTTTCACTCCCCTCCAGGCAGTATAGTCGATACTATTGAGTAGACTAAAGTATAACTGAAACTGAAAGATATAATATAATAACTAATAGTTGACTGGCCATATTTTTGTAAAATTACGGAATACTTGAACATTTTTGCAGGGAATTGAAAGGGCTGCAAAAAAGGTGAAAAGGTAAAATTTTTTGTAAAATTTTATGCTAATATGATTATTTTGTGAGAATATTAGCGACTTTGTGGTGCTATATTTGACACCATTATCGAGTGCTGTCTTAATTTGTGTTGATTCAGATTAACAAAAAACATATTTTTCCCTTGATTAATTACACAGCCACACAAAAAAAACCTGAGACCCAGAAACTAGATCTGCCAATCTTTATGTATTTTAACCTCCTAAATTCGTTGCCACCATCAGAATTTCATTTTATTGTTGGTTTTTTTTTATCTTATATTTTATGTTTGAAATAGCATTTTTATTAGAGATGAAATCTAAAACAAAAAAAAAACAATGACAAAATGAAATTCTGATGGCGGCACCGAATTAAGGATTCAAAATACATAAAGATTGGTACACCTAATTACAGGGTCTGAACTTATTCTTTTTTTTTGTGGGGCTGTTATTATTGATTAAAACGAATGTTTGGAAGAATACTAATTTTTGGGTTTTGTTGCAGGTAAGAATAAACGTAAAAAGAAGGCTACGAAAAAAAATGGAGCGAGTAGAGTTCGGTAAGTCAAAGATATATTAAACAAACTTACTTATTTTGTCGGGGTGTAAAAACAGTATTGAATTTCAAGAAATTACTGTTACGAAAATAGTAAAGTTCACATAAAACATCAACAGAATTAATTACACGTAAAGGGTTAAAGCAGCATTTCACAAATCTAAATATTTTTAGTATTGACACAAAGAGGGGAAGTGATTGCAAAATAACTGAAAAACCGCTGTTTAAGAAATCTCTACTTCCACATACAGATTTCCCATCTAAGTCTCTTTAAACGAAGGCATTTTGTTAACGTATTTGCACTACAGTATGTGGAAATAAATGCTCATAGAATTTTAATAATATAATATTTGAAATCGTCTACCACAAGGTGATAATGAAGGTGGCTGATAACAACAAATGGCAATTTTATTTTGTTAACTGTTTTAATAATGAAGCAGAAATGGTTTCAGATCTCATTATAGTACATACATGTACCAAATTTGAATTCAGTATTTTATACTGATCCAGAATAAAAATGTTACAAATCGACCGACCGACATACCATGCTAACAAGTAAAAATTCTTATTTGCCATTCTCATTATAACACTAGCAGCCAACATAGTCCCCTACATGCATAGAGTATATAGGCTCCAATACTAGTTAGCTAATAGATAGGTGAAGATCTGTTATTTTTTATCAGTCAATGTCAAATATAAATATTTCATACTTATTCATGGATATTGCCTTGGTTTTGCATGGAACATCGTTATGAGTGGCTTTGGGCTTTGCTGATGAGTCCAGAATAAGGACGAAAAACATTTCAAAGAAACTGAATGAGATTTTATGAAGATGTAATTCATTAGAAAGAAAACATTTTTAAAGACGAAGTAGGTAAATAAATTAATTTCGGGCCTTTGTTCTCATTTTTAACTGAATTTACATATCGTAGGGGATCATGTAGATACTAGTTTAACCTGCCTAGCCGTAGGGGACTATGTTGGATGCTAGTGTTATAATGAGAATGAAAAATAAGAATTTTTACTTGTTAGCATAACCAGAAGTCAGGTTATCGAAAGAAAGAATGCAAAGATTTCATTAATATTTTTACATATAGTTTTTCTTTTAGTTCTCATAGATAGTTTTTTTTCTTCCCGCTGTTTGCAAAGTTCTATAAAGATTACGTTTCATTACTATAAGCAAACAAATAATAAATAATTCACTTTTTGTAATTAGAAAATTATGAAGATGCGATATTTCAATACGTATCGGCAATTAACGTGTTTCCTAAAAGAGACTTGTTGAACAGTATTTACTTAATCAGCAATCTTTGGCAGCCTAATCTAACCCTACTTTTGTATTTTCATTGTTTGGGTTATTCCATTTTTATATAGTGAATATTACACATATATTATTACGTAATACAATATGGATAAGTCAATGTGTACTGTAATAAGAAATATAACCTCAAAACACACACACGTATAACGACAACGTCGAGGTACCTACATATACTACGTTTACTTTCTCCCTCCGCAATTAATGCAGACCGGTAACGTTATTAACGTTACCCGTTACCGTATTTCCTAGTTAAAACTGCGCACGCTTAGATGTAAAACTAACGTTACCGTATTTCATAATTGGCTGCTCAGCGACCCCCTATTGTCTAGTTTCATCCATATGCAAATAAGGAAATTATAATCTAAAGCTGATAGTTGACAAATTGTTCATCATTCATTTTGAGCAATAAGTTATTCCTCAAATATTCTTCCTATTATAAATTCCGTTTTTATGGTATTTAATATCGATCTTAGAATTTGATCTGTCTGGAAAAAATATGAAACTTTTTTCTGTTTATATTAGCTTATTTTCGCTGAAAAAAATATGGTCTCCTTTATGTCTAAATGTGTTTAATAATTAATGACAAACTTCTGTTTATAAAAGAAGACATTTTTTCATTGAGAAACCGAGAACTTTTTTATAAATAAGATAAATATTGAATCATTTTTCTATCACTTTTTTCGTTTTATCAACAATATAAATTTGTTTGAATTTTTTTCAATCATTTATTTACAAAAGAACTGTGTGCGTAACGGATCTCCAAGGACTATGGTAAAATATGTATACAAATTCGGTAGGAAAATATGTTTTTTTTGTGGGAATTATCCGCTGGACTATTAAGAATAGAAATTATCGAATAAAACAGGGAAAGGGACGTTTAAGCGGGAATAACATTAAGAAAGCTGTTTGCATGAAGAGAAGTTAATAAAAAGTCCTACTAAGTATATAGTCTTATCGGAGATCTTCTAACGAGGGACAGTTAACGAGTGGCAGCTCCCTGAATGACCGGGATAATGAGACGGAGTTGGGGATCGCTGCCAGGTTCCTGTTCGCTGTTACTTATATCCTGGCGGAGTCCTTTAAGATCCTTCCCGCTTTCCTCATCAACTAGATAACATCTACGGTTGCTGACACTCCTTGATATCGTCATTTCTAATTTTTCTTAATAGTTTTTATTATTTTCACCGTTCATGGCCTTTTTCAAGCATTAAATTTTCTTATATTAATTTGTTTTATTTATACTTATTTCATTAACCAGCGCGGGAATATATTTTTTATTAATTATTAAAGTACAACAGATGGTCATCACATACGGACGTATAATATTATTATATTATGAAATACATAATTGGCCTATAATACAATTCTTAATTAATTTTAAGGTGATTACCAAAAGAAATGATATGATACAAATTTAAAAGTTGTATGCCGATTTCTTTTAAATAGCAAAGTCATTGCTTTTTCAATTTTCTGTATAACTTTTAATTGTTTTCCATAATATAAGATTTGCTTCACATAACCCAACTAGCACCAAAGTGACAGTAACTGAGATAGGAACTTCGTATGAGTAACCATTACGTAATTGCGACTAAATTTACGACTTTGGTGTAAAAATAACTTCATTTGACAAGCCTACAGTCCCTGCCTCGTAGTTTCTACCACTAATGATTACTTTATAGTTATGCAACTTCTACGTAGCTTTCGTGGTACATGGGAACGTGGTAGTTACGAGTGGGACGACTTTCGGGTTTTCAGAACTTGAAGGTGGTAAACTATAATAGCAGCGACTAACTCGCATCACTGAAATGTGACTTCAAAGTTGCAATCACCTTCAAGTAGCTTTAATAGTTGCCGCGACGTTCTGGGAACCTTCACTATTTCTTTGAAGTAGTTTAACTTGTAAGTAATATTCATAGGTGTTAATGACGTTAATGCTACCTACAGAAGTGTGTTGGGCTACTACAAAGTGCACATCACCTCTGAAATTTACCATGAAGTAAATTTCCTCATCTAGTTCCCAATGTTGACCATAGATAAAGTTAATGCAACAAACCTAACCTATATAATATGTTTGCCTAACTTAGACTAGAATTATATGCTGCTATATTATGCTATGCAACATTTTATGTTCAAAATAAGGCAACGAAATTTAATATTTTAACAAAGTTTTATTACACCTACCTTTTCTTCTATGTTATCTATCACTGTAATAGTATATTATACCAACAAGGTTTATGTTTATTAAGTCGTTGATATATGGCTGCATACAAGTAAATTGCGACAGCTGATAGATTTTTCAATGTGAAGTTAAATGATAAACAGCAAAAGCTAGGAACGCGTTCAGTCTCGACCTCAACATACAGCTAACACGTACGTTCCGAATCAATATCGGGAAAAATGTAACCATGAAGTAGCAGCGGCAACTTTGAAGAGGTAATTTGTGGTAGTCACAACTTTGCTACGACTTTGAAGTGATGCTACAGTTCCATTCGCAGATTTGTGGTAAATATAACTTTAAAGTTACGTATTTGCAGTTTTCGTCACTATCGCCAAGTAGCAATTACTTTCAAGTAACATTACTTGGTGAAAACGACCTTAAAGTCATATTTTTTGAAATACGCCATGTTGATGGCCAAAATTATCGACGCCATTGTTATAACACATTAACCATAATTTCACAATTGACTAATAAATTTAATTTATCGCCATCTCTTCACCAAATACAACAAATTAATACATAAAAAGTAATGTTAAGTTCCGAAGAACAATAAAAAATAGGTTTTGGTATCTAGTGTGTCATGTTCTCGCATGACATTACATGTTTTAAAAACAATATTTTCATTAAAAAATGCAAATTTTAAAGGCGCGTGGTTAGATTCGGACGTTTTATCATTATGTTTGTCAGTAAAATTGCATTCATTTTAATTGTGACCCTTAGACCATTGAAAAATAGCACAAGTTTTGCTGTCTAATATTACCTTCTGATATTCTATTAAATTTCTGAGTTAGGGAAATGAACAAGAACAAGAATCATATGTAAGAATGAAACATAAATATAATAAAATCGGTTGCAAGACAAAGAAGGGGCAACATCGATTCGAAAGAGTAGGGTGTAGCAAAGTTTTCTGAAAGTTGCTGCGTCTACGCCGCCACGTCGCCGCTCCGGAGCAACAACGTCATTGGAACGTAGCCAGACAAGTACCAGGAACGTGGCTGGAATGTTATCGTCACCAAAAAATATTCCCCATTTTGGTCATAAACACGTATTAGGAACGTTCCTATTACGTGCCTGTGACTAGTACCAAAACACTTCAAAGTGCCTACAATAGTCATTGCTACATTCCCGCGACTAATTGTGCTAGTTGGGAATATTTACTGGGGTATCGTATAAATGAGAGAAAGGGAACTTTTGTAAGATGACTCTTACGTCTGATATAGACATGTGTATTAATTTAATAATATGCTTCAATATGCAACATTACCTTGTGATGGTAGCTGTAATCCCCCTCGTGACGTCACTTTTGTAGTTCCTCAATTTAGCGAAAGGGAAAAGCTGTTACCGGAATCATCAACAATATCAACATAAAATACAGACTAATACTCAGATTATTCAATGCCTGAAAACGAAAGAAAATATTTAGCTTTTCATTTTCTAAATATATACCCCGATGAATATTTTCTCAGCAATCTGTACAAAAATCTCTATAGAGTCCGTGCAACAATGGGCCTTTTCATTGGGTTGAGCAAGTTGTAACGAAAGTTATCTCTTAAAAGTAGAGCATAGATCGATTGAACAGACAAATATATCCAAATCTTTAGGGTTTTATTTTGATAATAATCTAACTTGTAAAGATCGTATTGAAAATTTGCCTAAAAAGTTATATATTAAATAATATTACAAACCAGAAGATGATGTCATTTTATCATGCCTAACTTATGTCAACGGTAAGGAATATGGAATAATTTTTTTGGGTTGATCTAGGTATTTTATCAGAATTTTTATTTTGCATAAGAAAATTGTAAGAAATGTTGTAGGTGTCTCAAACTACCAATCACGTCATCCTATTTTTATAAAATTTCAATTTTTGCCTCTTGCTTGTATATATACTACAGAAGTAGTATTATACATAAAGTATAATGAAAACAATTTTGTGAGAAATCTAAATATTCACAGCTACAATACAAGAAATAATACAGAACTAACCACACTTCTCACAACAGTGCTTTCTTTTAAAAAAATCCTAATTATATATGATCTATTGGATAATAAAGCTTGCTTTACTTTAATTTACTTTACTTTACTATTAAACATAATTTCTCTCCTATCCTACACCCAGATTTTGGATTTTATAAATCGCATAACTCTGCATAACCTAATACGAAAAAGTCAAATGACTTAGATTCAGCGATACAGCTGATTACCCTAAAGGATCAAACTAACGGTATTTAAACACTAAATTTAAATATTGTGGCTTAATATTATGCCCTATGCCGCATGTTGGATATAACACTATTTATTTGAAGTGAAATGTTGTTAGGTTTTACTTGTTTGGAAATCAAATTGCTAAAACAGGAAATAATTTTAACTGAAAAAACTGCTAAGGAGGCATAAACATAGGAAAATTTAAGATTACTTATGGTTCTTACAATCAACTATAGATCGTTTTCTGTATCGTCGTCTAATCTTCAATAATATGGAGCCTACTTAATCCCATTCCACATTGTGAAAAACGTTACGGTAGTCTACGAAACAGAGATACACAGGCAGGTAATATCTCAATTCTGATCAATTTGTTATATCTAGTACTGCACTGCTTAAAAAACTTGTTTGCTCTGGGGATATTGGTCAATATAGATGAGGTTGAAGTCTAGTCTACATTTAAGAAAATGCAGCATTGTTTTATTGGCGCGTGATATTAATGTCAAAGTATCATAACATGTTATTAACTTACATGTGTTCAGAATGCTTGCAATAAACGGGATATATGTATAACCCAGCGCAATAATTTTAGAGTTTATAAAACAATTATTAATTAAAGAAAAAATATAATTCTCAACATGAATTGAATAAAAAACCAAATTTCCATTATTTCCATTATTCAGAGCTTCAACCTCGATAAAGCTTCGTAACAAAAACGAACAGTTGATCCATTAAAACCTTTCAGTAAATAGATTATGGCCGCTAATATATAAAGTGTTAAAAGCTCCAACCACAACATAGTAAAAACGATAGGAATTAATATTCACGTTTTATTAATAAATAAGCGTCATTGAAAATTCGTTCATAGTTTATACGCCTAACTAACCGCCAATTAATATTTTATTGAAATAATATGTAACATCCTTTGTGGATCAAAATATTAATCATTGTGCTAATCAGTGTACTTGTTTTGTATAAAGTATATTGCAAATGAATAATTTGTTAAGCATTTATTATGTACAATGTTAGTAGTTATATTTTGATTCATATTATTTCGTATAATTACAAAATACAACTAGAATAGTAGAGAGAGAAATTTTAGGGTCTTGGGAATGTGATAATAAAGGGACAGCATAAACATCAACATAACGTAAACACACCACATATAGTAGACAACCCCCAAATCCAGCTGTCTGCGAGGGGACTGTACATTAAAAAAAATGCAGATGAACATCCATTACTCACCGACATTGCTACTGTCAGAACTGAAGGCCGAACCCAATGCACGATAAACAATGTGACCAAGTACACTACATCTTAATAGGAAAGATATTATTAAAAATTCACCAGAGCTTAGAGAGTGGGAAAAATCTGGCAGCTAATTGACAGAAAAATAGATACAATTATTTGAAGCCTGTCACCAAGTGTTTACTTTATCCTAAAAGTTATTACCAAATGTTAATACAAACCCTGTCAAAAGAAAGTTTAATGGGCGCCACTATGTTTTTGAATCTCCCACAAAAAACTATAGGAACGGGTTGAAAATAGGTAATAACTATCATAAACAAAAGTCAAAAACTAAAAAAACAAAATTTAGATAACAATAACAAAATACTGCGAGTTGCTCTACAAGTACACCAACAACCACTGTTGACAGGTAAACAACAAAATTAGGTAACATACGTAAATATAAACGAATGATAACAGTAAAAGTTATACAGAAAAATTATCAAGCTTGATCGCTATTCATAAACATAGATACACGAATACTTTGACAGACAATACAAAAGCAAACAGCGATATTTACTTGTTAGGTATTTCGCAATATCCGAAATAAATATATGCTTTAGTTAAACCGTTACAAAAATAAGGGATATATTGTCTGTGTTATTCTCAGTGACATCATGGACAAGTGAATTGTAACGTGTTCTAGCCAAATCTTGATTAAATAACCATTCCGACTGCAAGTTCTAATGGATTTTATTTTTATTTTGGCATTCAAAGCTGCAATTCATATGAACATAGATTTATTCAATAATTCTCTATATGTATTGACATGAATTAATTTGCATTGTATAAGTAACAGCTTATTATTATTAGTTATTTAAATTTTATAGTCACGCTGGTGGTATTTTCATGGTTATTGAGACTATACGTAAATATATAGAAATATATTTACATATAGTATAGAGTGATTTAATTAAAATGCATATAGGAATTTGTTATAATACCCACATATTTTGTAAATAATAAATAAATAACCACGCCAATATTTAGATATGAAATACTGTAAATGTAATGTTGAATAAAAACAAATCAAATCTGTGAATATTAATAACATTGAGGACTAACCGAAACCAAAATGTGTACATTATTTTAATACTAGCAACCTCAACTCATCACATCTACTAACTAATAGTTAAATAAAACAAATGAAATATGTAATTTAAAACTGGAGTAAACATTTACTATTCACTGGTTTATTGAATTTTTTATATAATTGTTGCGCATTCTATAGAATTCTCAGTGCAGTTTCTTGTAAATTATGTTAATTTTAGACATTTTTAATTTTAAGATGCCAACTTTATTGGTGAAACACTCATCAGAATAAAATACAGTAAAAAGAATTCACTACATCCAAATTATCTGTGTTTCGAACCAACAATCCTCGAACTCAGGAAATATAACAGCGACTAGACATGTTCTGCCACCCAATAGCAGTCAAGCCCACTGCCACTGTCACGGTACGCTACTAAACTGGCCAGGATTCGAACCCAGGACTCCGTGATCGCAAGCCAAACGTCTTAGCACTGCCCCACTGAGACGATAAATCCATTGTTTGCAGTACAAGTTTTTAAGCATAATTGTAGGCAATATTTGTATTATTCAACTTTGTATGTATAATATTATACATATACAGGGTGTCTGATCGGCAACTGAATCGATCGGTATTGGAAAAAGTATGCAGCAAAATAATTTTGAAAATTTTGAGAGTTGCTAAAGTCAGTGTGGCCAATCCAACTATGAGGGACTTGCTTATTTTAAAGTAACACCCTGTATATATTTTCAGCAGTTTCGGAGATATTTGACACTTTATAGAAACTTTGACAGGTGCAACGGTTTGCAATAAGCGTTATAACTTTCCTCGTGTAGGACATCCTTATTTGCACTTTGGCACTTAGAAAAAAAACAAAATGAGCTAGCCTCTGCAATAAATATAAATTCCATAGTAATATACCAAGTCTTCTATTTTTACGTTACATTACTCATCAGAAAGGCACTAAAGCCACTCATAAAGATGTTCCATACAAAACCAAGACAGTTTCTATGAATAAGTATGAAAAATTATATTTGACATTGACTGATAAAAACAACAGATCTTCACCTACCTATTAGCTAACTAGTGTTGGAGACTATATACTCTATGCATGTTTAAAATGAATGAAAATTTTCAAATAACAAATTATGCAAATGCATTTAAGGAATTTTAATTTACTAGCACAACCAGAAGTCAGGTTATCGAAAGAATGCAAAGATTTCATTAATATTTTTACACGTAGTTTTTCTTTTAGTTGCCATAGTTATTTTTTCTGATGTTTGCAAAATCCTATAAAGAGTATGTTTCAATACAATTAAAGCAAACAAATAATAATTCACTTTTAACAGAGCAGTATAGGCATTGTAGTGGTTAGAGTTATAACTTCTTGAAATATTGGCGACTTTCTGAAATGATCAAGAATTTTTAATGAAAATTGCCATCAACATCATTAATGTCAGTCATTCTCTTATGTCAAAAAATGCCATCAATAAAGGCAAAATTTTGTAAAAACCTGGCAAAAATTAATAAAAGGATCATCTCCTAGATTTAAGTAGGTGTAGAATGGAATGATGCATTCTTTGCACTTCCAAGTTTTGGGAAAATTCAAAAAAATTTGGAAAAACTCGTTTTTCTTGCTCTAGCGGCTAAAATAATGAAAATACAGAAAAAGTTTTCAAACAAAACTTGTAACTCGTCTGTTTCTCTACAATTTTTTGTAGAGATAAATCCAGTATTCCACTTATAGTTTTGAGCCGCTCTGAAATGCGCGGAAAATGAGAATTCTCTGGGAGTTTCGTACGACCGGGCACATCGATCGATAATTCTTACTCTTCAGAGCCATTAAAAAAAATGAAAACAACATGAAATGTAGATAAAAATCTTGGCCTTAATGTGGAACTAATCACAAAATTCGTACAAGTTTTTATCATAGAGAAAAAAGTGTTAGAAGATGGCTTAGTAAACTTTATACAGTTTATTTATTCATATTTTTGAGTTTTATGCATCCTACCTATTTCTCCCGTAACAATGAATGGGTGCTTTTTCATGAAGAATGTTAAGAAACAAATAAGTTGTATATGTTTTACTGTATAATTCTGCATTTTCTGAATGTGTATGAATAATGTAGACAAATTCAAAAAGTACTGCACGCATTTAAAAAACTCTAAAGTCACTCGAAATAATATGTTTTATTGTATTTATAGTCCAAAAATTAAGTCTATGCTGTTATTATTAATTAATATATAGCGAACAGAACTCCAAAATTTGGAGGTGATTGATCGATGAGAAATATACCCTCTACTTTGATTGCAAGGCATATTGTTCCAACAAAAGTAATTGCAATAATATGTTAATTGTATTAATATATTATTATATAGGAATATATAAGCAATTATCATTCTAACGACTCCCGGCAAAGATATGAATAAATCTGTGGATCAACTGTACAAAGTTACAAGCCTTCTTCTGACACTTTTCTTTTATGATAATTTTTTTTATGAATTTTATGATTAGTTCCACATTAAATCTGAGACTTTTCTCTGCAAGTGGAAAACTCGATTTATCTTTTAAATGGCTTAAGTAAGACAAAAATTTGACCTTAAAAAGACGAGCTACAACTTTTGTTGGGAACTTTTTCTCTATTTTAATTATTTTGGCCGCTAGAGCGAAAAAAACGAAAAATTAAAAAGTTTTTCGAAATTTTTTTGAATTTTCCCGGAACTTGCAAGTGCAAAGAATGCATCATCTCATCCTCCAGGTTATTACCCACTTAAATCCCAGTGATGATTCTTTTATTAATTTTTGTTACCCTAAATGGCTAATTTGCCTGTACTATTTGTCAAGGTAGGAATTCAAAGGAGGAAGCCTTAGACATATTAGCTGAATAAGAAATATTTTTAACTTACTATTTAAATTTTCCTCAAATTGTAATGTCACCAGTCTATCGATTACGTAGAATAAACTGGGAATTTTAGCAAAAGAGGCAGATAGCAAAAAAAAATAAAGAATCCGCGATAATATTATTGAACGAGGATAGATGCATGTCAAATTGTTCCGTAGATGTCTGTACAACTTGGTTGCCAATGTTAAAAGAAGTACTTCGCAGGCTTAACATTGTATAAAAACTAAAAAAAACTGTTAACTATATCAACAGTTATATGTAAATAGTAAGTATCTATGGATATTGAATATAAAAAACTTTCTCAGAGCTGTGTATTTATCATACACAGCCAAAAAGATTTTTTTTAAAAAGGCTTGAAAAAGGAAACAGATTAGATTTCCGAAACGTCGGCGAAATATTTAATTTCAAGTTTTTATACTTATTTGTGTTGTTTATTTAAAAAGAAAGTAACCTCTAACTGATCCTTTGACGTAAAAGTCACAGGCGTAGAGGTTATTTACCAGTAACATACTGGTTAATTGTGATATTTCGTAGATTCCCCGAGTACCGCTTAAAAAGAAAATATACGTGTGGCAGGGAGTCCCAAAGAATTGAAGAAGAAAAAAATTAGTTCTAATATTCAACACATATGCTTAAAATTCTCCTACGTCACAAGATTATTTATTTAAATGACCACTTTAAATAAACAGAAAGAAACATCCGATAGAGAAATATTTATGATTTTTGCCCATAACTTTTTTTCTTAGTAAGTATATTTAAAAAAAATTATAAGTGTACCTAAGTAGAACCATAACAAGACTATTACTATGAATTTTCATTCAATAATTTCAGTGGTTTGCCAAATAGCTAGATTTAAAACTACGAAATAGGAAGATCAACATAATTTTTAACAATAGAAATAAATGAATAAATATGTTACCAGAAAATACTAGTAACTATTCAGACTTTTACAAAATACTTATCACAGATAAATTTGAAACTTGCTTACATATTTCAGTTGATTGTGAACTTTAGAAGAATCTGCACCGAAGAGACATAGATGTCGAAACACGTGTCTGTAGATGTTCTAAAGTTTTGTGTTACTGCTATATCGGTAAGTGCTTTTGTTTTGACTGTCTTTGGGTTTCATTGAGTAGGATAATTTAAATTAAGAATAACATTATGATAACAGTTGTACTGTACATAATGGGCATATTTTCTTTCTTATAATCATATAAGAAAGATATATGTTTTAAACTTATCTGTGATAAGTATTTTGTAAAAGTTTGAATAGTTACTAGTATTTTCTGGTAATATATTTATACATTTATTTCTATTGTTATAGAGCTTTTACAGTTCTAGGAAGTTGCATTTGCATGTAATTATATTGATAATTTTTAAATTTGAATTTAGCTATTTTGCAAACCACTGAAATTATTGAATTAAAATTCATAATAATAGTCTTATTATGGTTCTACTTAGGCACTCTCATAGTTTCTTTAAATATACGTATTATGAAAAAAAAATTATGGCCGAAAATAATAAATATTTCCCTATCGGATGTCTCTTTCTAGGGAATGGCCACCTTAAATTTAATAATTGTTAATAAATTAAACACTGCTTTTAGATGAATCAATCAATAAGTTATTGATTGAATTATTATGATTGAATTAATGATTAAATTATTGATTGATTCATCTAAAAGCAGTGTTTAATTTATTAACAATTATTTTCAAGATGTTTCACAAGGAACCTACCACAAGTTCAGTTCAGTGTATTAAATTTAATGTTCAAATATAAACTTATCGTAAAAGAAAAACTGAAACCACGCAAGACCCATTAACTTTTGCTGAAGAACATAATGAGCCTATTAAAAATTACCCTTTTTTTAAATTGCAAACACCCCATTGGGCAAAGTTTGCTTTTATTTTGTCTGACATTTACGCTCGACAGAAAATAATATTCTAACAAACTTCTTCGTATGTTATTTCTGTGCAGTACCCTGACATGTGGATCCGGATCTTCCTCAATTAGGCACTGTCTTATACCAGTCGCCATTATAGTAGTGAGCGAACCAATGAAAATAATATTAAAATAAACAAACAGAACTCAAACAAAAGCAGGTCGACCTTTTTTAAAGAATGACAATTTATAAACCAATTTTATTTTCAACTTCATGTGAGCACAATAGGAGTAATGATAAAGTGTGCGCGTTTCAGAGAGTTGTTTATTATATTTTAGTGGGGTGCAGGGACAATGAGAAATCCAATCATATTTTTTTGTGGGACTGTAAACAATGAGTGAAATAAAATTTATGTGTTTACGGAACGCAATTACTTTTTATACGTGCATTTATTGAAACTTTTATTCGAGTGCCCCTTTTTATTTATTCATCATTATCTGAACAAGTTCGATAATAAGCTCTGGGGTATTAATTTTCTTATATTCTGCATTACTTTTCTTCTTCGCGTATTTCGATACGATTTTTCATTATAGCCGAGCAAGAAATTGGGATTTTACTGGATCAAATTGTATATTGTAATAGCACCGAGTTGCGGGTATTTCTGATATTGTTATACTTTTTCTGTGGAGAAAAATGTTGGTATTACGTTAAATAATTTCTTAAAGATATGTCGTTCTGGGAATATAATAAGGTAATGGATGTTTTTTCGCGTGAATCCATACGCAGTGTAATAAATTTTCCACAATGACAGTTTAATATAAATAACTTTCATATTTTGTTTTATAAATCGTTAGCATACATAACAAATACTGTCACTTTAATCCAGCTCAATAGATATAATTAATCTCAAATACAGTTTACTTATTATAAAAATAAGTAGAAGTTGCAGACGAGGCCGACTAGAATGACATCTTTATTATTTTTTGTAACTAATTTTACACCTCGGAGAGTTATTGTATTGATTTTATTTTATATGTTTCATTTCACATTACATCCAGAGATATGTTCAGGCCATTACATAAATTGTTCGTCAACAAAATCCTACCTGTCAAAATAAAGTACGATAACAGCCATACAACATCAGAATAAATGTGTGTTTTAAGTTTCTTAGAAAGATATCTATTAAATAAATAAATATGGACATAATTATTTCATTAAGAGGATATGGTCTATGTTTCAAGCATAAAAGGAAATCAATACCAAGACCCTGCTGAAGATAACGCGCCAATCATTAAAATTGTGTATTATGAGAGAGATGTATGCTTCACGATGCACTGGGTATTACCGTGAGGAAGGGACGTTTGGAGGAAGGGAGGTTTGTTGTGCATCTTTTGTTGTATGTCCGTTTAGTGTGAGATAGTTAGGTCACCGTCTTTCGCAAAACGCGAGTAGTCGCTGGTGGAGTAGTTTGTGTGTCTGTTTGTGGTCGTTGATACCTTACATCTGTTAAGTCAGTGGTAACCGCCGGTAATTGAATTTTGGTGGTGAGAAATTTTTGCGCAATTTCGTCTATGTAATCTCGGATATAGGACATTTCAGTTACCCTATGAAGTTCAATCATCTGCTTATACCAATTTGTGTTAGCAAGTAGTCGAAGTATCTTGTTCTGGAAAGCATTCTTTATGTGTAAAGGAATTTATTAATAAAATGTTCTCAATGCATGTTGTTTTTTTAACACAAATTAATCGAGAATGACTTGGTTTATCGAAATGCAATAAGAATATCTTTTTTATTTCTAATGAACTGAACATTAGTTTTTTACAATCATCATCAGATATTTGAAAAAAAATGAAAAGTTGTGAGGAAAATATTCCCATCTCCCCTAAAACTACACCTTAAGCAGAAGAGAGTGTCTAATTTCACAATAAATACAGGGTGTAATTAGTTTCATGTCATTAAAAAAAACTGGTAATAGGGACCAACTAGACAAACAAAAAATCTATACGACTTTTACTTCCCTCGCATACCGAAGGGAAGTATTGTATTCCAGAAAAAATCACCCTCCAAGATTTTTGCGGATTCTGACGTTTCAGAACACGTAGATTACGAAAATATAGGTTTCTCAATTCCGTCAGTCTGTCTGTCTGTCTGTCTGTTGGTGCATTTACTAAAAAACTACTTGACGGAGAGCAGTCAAATTTGGTAGGTAGTTGACGCTACTGTCAGCAAAGAAATGGTAGAAATTTCACTGGAAAATATATAGGGTGGACCGTCTAAACGGAATAAATAGTGAAAATTTGCTCAAATTTAAAATTTCCACGTTTCATGACGCACTAAACCTATTACAGAAAAAAAAAATGTTTTGAAAATTTTTTTCACCAACATTTTTGAAAAAATTTTTACCAAGATGAAAATATTTTTGTTTTGCTCAAATTTAAAATGTCTACGTTTCATGACACGCTTAACCTATTTCAGGAAAAAAAAAATTGAAAATTTTTTTCACCAATATTTTTGAAAAATTTTTTACTACTAAAATGAAATAATTTATTTTCTTTCTTCAAATTTAAAATTTCCACGTTTCATGGCATTCTAAGCCTGATTCAAAAAAAAAAAATTTCAAATTTTTTTTTACCATTTTTGAAAAGTTGTTTACCACTAAAATAGATGGAATTTTTTTATTTCTTCAAATTAAAAATTTCCAGGTTTCATGATACTCCAAACCAATTTCGGAAAAAAAATTTGCAACATTTTGTTACCAGTTTGGAAAAAAATTTAACACTAGAATACTCAAATTTAAAAGTTTCACGTTTCATGACATTCTAAACCTAGGTATTTCAGAAAAAAAATGTTTGAAAATTTTTTTCACCAACATTTTTCAAAAAGTTTTTACCACTAAAATAGATCGAATTTTTTTTTAATTTCCTCAAATTTAAAATTTTCGCGTTTCATAGCATTCTAAACCTATTTTAAAAAACACGTAATTTTTAATTTTTAAACTTTCTTAGCACTACTATAGAACAGAAGGAAACTTTCCTTTTTGCTCAAATTTAAAATTTCTACGTTTGACATTTTAAACCTATTTCAGAAGAAAAAATTTTGAAAATTATTTTACCAACATCTTTTGAAAAATTTAAACAAAAAATGAAATTATTTAACCACCACTATACTTCCACTCCATTACGTGAATGTTGGATTGAAAATGTGACAGATGGCAATAATATCTGGCATATGCACCTATTATACTTTTATTGAAAAATGTACAGGGTGGTCGTCCCAAGAAATAATTCAGTCATGGTGGACATTTGTAAAGGTATTTGCGCAAGCCAGCCATATGTGGCACCTGCTATTTAGAATTGAACTTTTCCTGTTGGATGAGCAATCTGTATATTTTTTTGACCAAAACTTATCAAGTTTTCTTTGTAATAATAGCAATAACTATATTCCGATTATTATTCTCAATGTCATTTCGTAATAAATTTTTTAGAGTGACTGCCATGCACAAATAACGAGGGAAGTTCTGTGTAAATACCTTTACCGATGTTTTTCTCTAGAGGCACTTTGAAAAAAACTGACCTAGGTGTAAAATTTGAATGTTAAGGTAGGAATAATTTGAGAACCACTGTTTTTCAGGGTGACTGGATGTTATAGTTCCAAATATTAGAAATAATAAAAAAAGTGTAATACCCGACTTGTGTTCCCGCCGGAAGAAGAGCGGCACTTTGATGGGATTACTTGTAGCGAACTTTTTATACCACTAATTATGAAAATGTAAATAATTCCCTCTTTCGGCATAACGCAATAGCATGGCCGCAGGGGTTTAAATAAGATTTATTTAGATGTGTTTTTTTAATTTGGAACAAAGTTATTGTAGCTTTTATTGTCGTTTATTAGAATTTATAAAATTTAAAAGTGGTATATTGGCATTTGTAACATTGTGTTAAAAGCTTAAAAAATTAGTAATTATTTAATGAAATTGGGAAACAAACAGTTAGACGTCCGAGATACGATAACAGAAAATAGTTGTATATTTTAAGATAGGAAAAAATCTGATTTTTTTAACGAATTGAGCGCATAATTTTTCCCAATCAGGTATCGAAAACTAAAAATCGAGTCTTTGGTCTCTATGAAAGTCAATGTAAACAATAATAAACAGATCAAAACAAGACAACGAACACTAATAATAATAATAATAATAATAATCATACTTTAATGCCCAATAGGTAACACCCAATAACTGAACAATTCTTATGAATTTTTTAAAAAAATTGTTCGAAATGACCTCCATATCCACGTTTACACATTTCGGCACGTGCGTCGAACTAAGAACATACGCACTCCGTTCAACACATTTGGTAAATTAGGATAATTTCTTATGGCTTCCATGCACATTAAAATACTTTGTTGCAATTGTTCTAAACTGTCAATTGGATCACGGTAAACCAAAGATTTAAAATGCCCCCAAAAATAAAAGTCCATCGGATTTAAGTCGGACGATCTAGCAGGCCATGGTACTGGTCCGCCACGTCCAATCCATCGTCGAGAAAACTTTCTGTTCAAAAAATTTCGAACAACCAGACTAAGATGGACTGGCGCGTCATCGTGCAAATACCACATTCTTCTGCGGGCGGCCAAGGGTACATCTTCCAGCAAATTTGGCAATGTTTGTTGGAAAAATTTAAGTATACGTCACCATTTAATCTAGCGGGTAATTGCATAGGTCCAATTATTTCATTACCGCAAATTCCTGCCCACAAATTAACGATGAACCATCGTTGAAAATGCGCCCTTCTTATTACACGTGGATTTTCGTCTGCCCAATAGTGCATATTTTTAAAATTAAACACTCCGTTTCTGGCAAAACACGACTCGTCGAAGAAATACAGAACGTTTAAAAAAATCCTCATTTGCCGCGTGTTTTCTTAATATACACCTACAAAATTGCATTCGCTCTGCAAAATCTTGAGGTTCTAGTGCTTGGACATGTTGATAGTGATAGGGATGTAAGTTCATATCTCTCAATGTCCTCCATACCACAAAATGGGATACTCCCACATGGTTCGCGATATCGCGGGTGCTTAAAGTTGGATCCTCTTCTACAAGCACTACCCTTTCTTCGCGTTGTGGACCTCGTTCTCCTCCATGTCCATCGAGACGACCTGTATTTTGAAGACGCTGGTCAATACTAACAAATGTACGAGCACAAGGATGACGTCGATTAGGGAACCTTAAACGATAGAGCTCTTCCGCACCAGCTACATTTCCACCACTTTCGTCATACACCAAGTACATATCCGCGAGCTCTGGAAAGCGTAATCTCCCATAATGTCCAAAATCTGCGTTTGAAAACACCACACTAAATTGTGAATTAACGTTATCAAAAAATAAAGCAAAAAGAAAAACTTGGTCTAAAACCCAAAAGGTAACAGAAAAAGCGCGAACGAGAAGTAGTGTCTTACGTAACCAAGTACTAACGACTTGAACGATAAGTTAGTAAAATAAATCTTGACATAAGTGACACAAAATTCAAAAAGAACAAAAGCAACAGACAAAACCAAGGAACGGGTAGGTCGCGTCGTGTGTGCGTTGTTTACCAAGTAAGGACACAAACTGAAATTATTTCTTGAGAATATTACAAGGGAGAGTATAGCACACGTAATAAGATAATTTGGCCGCGAAGAAGCAAAAAACATGGCGGTGTCCTCTGTCGGTCGCTTTTAAATGCTTTGTCGGGATGCTTTTCGATGACCCCCGTCGCGGCCTAATTATCTCTTAGGCTCACCATACTTATTTGCATGAATGTCAGAGTATCATGTGCGACAAGACGCGAGGCAATAAAGCCTACCCCAATATGCCAGCAGTTCTCAAACTATATTTTTAAGTATTTCGGAAATATTTGTTTATTTTTTTTCTCCAAACCTATGAGCTTTAGACCCCATGTTATATAAAGTTTTTTTGTTTGTCTTGTCGTTCGCTACCACTAGTTTGCTTAATGACAAGTAACTAATTAAACCCTGTAGTATCTTTTCAAAAGTTTCGTCCTTTAATTTTGACGGTCGGCTTTCGGACTATAATATAATCTAACAATTTTTATGTAAAATATTAAACGTTTGCTAAGAACTTAGTCATATATTTTTGTGCTTTTTCTCTATTAATCCAGTACACTGTGCCACGTAGTAACTAGACTACGAAAAGAATAGGGTACCCGATTATTTCCATTATATTTTGTAAATTGATACAGCCCATTTGATGTGGACGATCTTCGACGAATCATCCTGTATATGAGAAAAGAACATTTTGTAAAAAAGACGTAATAAAACCATGTTATACGTCATCCAATTAATTAAATTTGTTAAATTTGTGCTTCGCCTCAAATCCTGCCACTACCCGACATTTCCATTGATTAATGGATATTCTAATAAAAGAAATTTTTTGCTAAACTCGACATCCCTTAGTTCTGCAAGATCTCAGGATGGCATATTTCTAGCGTAAACCAATTATTGGAGAATATTCCATACAGCGTAATCCAAGGGGTTTATACAGATTTTGTGCTCTACCTGCTCTCGTGCTCACTTTTATTGCGATATGAAATCCTATTTAGTTCTCAGACTTTTCTTAGAGGTGTATATGTCGTTACGCTTTGATAAATAGCACTGAATTTTTTTCATTAAATATGCCTGCTGTTTTTTGCACGATATAATCATGCTGCAATTTTTTTACTAATACTACTTCAAAATTCTGTAGCTTCAACTCTATATAGGCAATATCATTGCTACCCTGTGCGTGCTGATAAATAAAATAATATTTACTTGTGAACAAACTGTTCAATACAAACTCATCAGAAATAATAATTTAGTTTTTCACTACGGGGACTCTGAAGAACTTTGTTCGGGAGAGGGCTACATTTTTAGGAACAACGAACACTCCGAGTATCCGAGCATACTAGGATTAATATAAGAATTAATAAAAGAATCTGCTGACTATCGACCATCTAGACTATCAGCAAAGTGTCTACGAGGGGCGAGTCGGGAAATTTTTCCACACAATTGTGCAGTGACTTTTGTGTTGTGTTCCATGTTTCGACTTGCTTCTTTTTTATATTTTGATGAATAAAAACTTCTCGAATCTGTATTTTATTTAGCGTATGGCATTATAACAGTACACAAACAGAAAATAATATAGCAAAATAATGGTAAAAAGAAATCGTATAGAACACAACTTTCTTCACAAACATACATCTAGATTTTTAATATGGTAAATTACACTTGCAGTTGCCATCAAGAAATCATCGGATCTACCCCCATACGCTCCAATACGGCAATCTTCCTTGATGTGTTGAATGGTCTGCCGCAGTGCACGATAATCGCATGTTGGAGAAGGCAGTTTGTCCAATTTATGGAGGGAGTCAGCACATCTGCCATGTTCCGGTCTCAGCATGTTGAGGGTTGACCATATCTTGCGAGGTTGGTGAAATCCAGGTGGTGTCTCAGAGATACATGATAGATTGTGACATCGTAGTGGAGCATTTTGTAGTCATTCTCTTTTCCTTGTATTACACAGGGTGAACTCTGCCATTTCCCCAATAGTGGCGAAGGAAAGTAAAGTGGGGGATGTCTTGAGCGGAGCCTGCATATTTTTAGGACTGATATATCAGAATGCACTGGTAGTTTTGGACTTGCCAGTATCTTGCAGTATTATCTTAGTAGTGCTTCTTTCCTTCGCAGTTGTGGTGATGTTATGTTGCTTAGGACGGGCAGCCAGTCTATGGGTGTGGACCTGATTGTTCCTGAAATGATGCGCATAGTGCTATTAAGGTGCACGTCACCCTTGCTTGTATGGGTGCTGCTTAGCGAGACATGAACGTAGTATTCTGCTACAGAATATACTAGGCTTAGCGCTGAAGTTCGTAGGGTCCCAGCGTATGTTCCTCAAGCGGTGTCACAGACTTTCTGGATGAGCTTATTCCTTGTTCTAACCAGAGCTGGGCAAAGTACTCATTTAAACTACTTCAAGTATCAAGTACCAAATAGTTAGTTGGGGTACTTGTTGCATCAAGTATCAATTTCTTTTTAAAAATAAGAATACTTCAAGTATCAAGTACTTTGAGGTACTTGCAATTTTGGATGCAAGTACTACTTGTACTACTTTAATTAGTCATTTAATTAGTACATGTAAATACTTCAAGTATTTTCTTGTATCAAGTATCAGGTACTGTTTAAAAGTAAAACACTTACAAGTACATTTAACTACTTCAAGTACTTTACATTTTTTATTTTTATCTAAACCAATATTTGTCTGTTAATATTACTGTACATTGACATATTTTTTTTTTATATTTGGAGTATATTTTAATAATGATACAGTTTTTTTAATATGGTTTATTTATTTACTTAATGAGACAATATTTCTCCTGAAAAAACATTTCATTTCATTAACGTATTCTAAAATAACTAAGAAAATTTCTTGAATATTATAGTCTAGCAGATGGCTCGATCTAAGGGTCCTGGGATATAACATGTTTATCTTTGCTGTTATGTTTTAGCAAATGCTTTATCTTATGTGAGTCAGACCTGCCCACCTGCCCATCTTGGCGTTAGCCGCCCCAGAAAATATTCAATTGTAGAATAGAGTATAACACTTTGAGGCTTGGTGCTACTGAAGAGGGAACGTAGTAATAGTATAACTTTCTGACCAGGTGGAAAATTTTCGTTGTCAATGCTCATTGCTGGAAAACCATACGCCAATATTTTCTTCTTGCCTTATTATCCAAATTTTTGGCTAAAAATTGGACTTTTGGCCAAAACTGATGTCGGCACCTTCTCAAACTTGTAGTTTCGGTACCAAAGAATAATTTATGTGAGTGCCAACATTTCTTTCTCGATGTAAAAACATATTCACATAGTTAGTTATGTTAAGGAGGAAAATTTATCGGTCACTGTTCGCTAAATGTGTCATTTTGTATCCTTTTTGGAATGATAATCGGTAGTTGAATGTTTTGGGTTTTTGGTGGTGGTGTGGGGGGGGGGGGGGGCAAGGTACATTGAGATACTGCACATAAGTTACTGATTAGGCCATTGCGAAAGATAGTAGTCGGGAATCGGTAAGCTCCGCCCTTTTACCGGTAGTCTATAGTCATACAACTTCATCACAGTTTCTTCTTATTTACTACAGCGTACGTTTTCTGACACATGAATCATTTTATTTGGTACCGCTCTCCCGTATGACACCGAATTTTTGTCACTTTATTAAAATATTGTTTATATTTGTAACAATGTTTCTCCATTAAAAAAATAAGTTTTTGGAGACTAAAAATATGTATTGGGTGTCCCTATTTGAGGCCCCATGTCTTCCGTCCAGACCGCCGACTCATAAATCCCCCCATTGCGTGTACGTTATTGGATTTAGGTAGCTCAGATTGTGAATAATTTCGTTGCATATTTAGTTTCATATACAACACATTTTGCTTAACGAACTCTGCGCTTTTTATGTTTTACATTTATTACGAATTCCACTTAAATCGTTTTTCTTTTATGGTTGGTGTATTAAGCTTGGTAATTTATGTAAAACCGTTTAGTAAATGAAAAAGTTAATAAAGAAAAACGTCCGCGAGCGTGAGCAAACCGAAAGAAGGGTTAGGTAATTTAATTCCTTAATCTTAATTGTGTAATAAAAAATGACATTAAACATAAGATGTGCAAAATAATCAATGTCTGCTGAATCCCCGAATAATAATGCTGGCGTAATGCCTTTTAATTAGCACTGTTGATGGCAATTAAAGAAGCGCGGTTTCGGCGGACTGATTACACTGCAGTATGCATCCATCTTCATTACCGGATGGCTGTTTGATAAGACGCCAATTATACTTCCACCAATTTACTTCTGAACTAAATCCTCCCATAGCTAACACTCCTTAGCTGACGCCCTGAATTATCTTATTTTGACAAGATAATGATATTGATGGCATATTGCGCCACGCAACGAAGAAAGTAAAGAAACCGTATTAAATATAATCTTTATTCATAAAATGTGGTCGCTTATTGATACACATCTATATCTAATATTCGCTGTAGGCAGGAAACTTCCTACCGATTTTAACTAATAGTAAGAAAGTAAAATTAAAATAATACTGGAATTTATCGAGCTTCTTGTTAATTATTGTGGAATTTTTTTATAGTGGTTGCATAGATCCAGTGAAATGAATCTTTGATGAATTAAATTTCGATGTTTCGAAAATTTTATTTTTTCGTCTTCAGACGCTCACTACATTTAAAATAATTAATATTAGATAAATCTTATAATTTCGTTCGTTTTCTACATTCAATTTGATTTCAGAAGGAGCTGGCTGATTGGACTTGACCACCGCGACTTCTATGGGACTATTGCGGCACTCCTGTTCCCTTAGAGCTCCTTATCCAGCTTTGCTCTGTGTACTAGACTTCATAGTCTGTTGATGAGGGTCCGTTGGTAGAGCTATCAACCTTTGTTTTTTTTTACCGCCAAGCAGTTTTAGTCAGTCAGGCCTTTACAGTGGCTAAGCATATGGACTGAGATTCCCGACGAGATGCTTGATTACCTATCCATGCACCAGACTTGACCAAGTAGTTGTTTTTGTCAAATTTAAAGGAGTAAGTTACGAACAACGATCTCATAATATAATTGCAGTTATAAAACTACTCTACTACTACTATTTTATACTTTTGTATGTCCAAATTTACTTCTTGAAATAAATTAAAGTGAAATTATTGGACGCCAAATAGTTTTAAGAAAGTATTAAAATTACAGACTATAGAACGTCATTAGCATGATTATCTATACTCTATAGAATGACTCATACTCAAGGTTCAACGAAGTCGGTTCAATTATGCTCATCGATCGAGATACCAATCAAAATAAATCAAACTCAATATTGAACGAATAATAAATTTCAATTTGGAATGTAACTATCAAATTGGAATAACAATATCTAACTTAATTAAAAACTAATAAATATGGCCTTGTATTTAAATAATTTATTTAATACAAAAATATGTACCATGGATTTGTAATATAAACTTTACCATATCTAGGTTTCTTATAACTCGAGTGACGTTTAATTATAACCTCTAACTGGCTATGATAATTTCCTTGAAATACTGTCACTTGACTGACTTTTATAGCCTCTCAAGGTTTCTTCTTCTTATGTCACGGGATTGACGTTTGTTTATAACCTTCAAATTATTTTCAAAATTTTGTTGAAATATTTCTGTCACTTGATAGAAGTTTGAATTTCTCTACTATCAATTATGGATAACTGGATTAACAAATACTTCCCTCTTCTAAATCTGCTTTCAGGATAATATTCTTCCTAATACTACCAAAGCTTACTCACTTCTTATATTTAATATACTTGGACAAATATTTATTGTTATTGTTTATTGTAATGTTATTCTAACCTTCAAATGATTTCACTCCTTTTTCTTTTATTATAAATTTGGTGGTTAATCTTGACTGAATATTTTTAGCTGTTAACTGTTCAGCGGTCGATAATTATAATCAACTAATTTGTAATATAAAGCCGTTTAATTGGATTAATTGCCAATGTTTCAATTGTTTTTTTCTATCTTGATTTACTGTTTCAAAATTAAATTTTAATTTAATTTTTACACTATTCAGTTTTGTTTGTTCTTTATATTATTTGAATACTGTTTCTAGTTCTTTAATTTTCCTGATAAATTTCTTATTCTACTTTTCATTATTAAGTGAATAATTGTAATTACTCGAAATATATTGACATATTACATGTACTTTTTAAAATCTACCTACAACTACAATTAACAATTCCAGATTCAAATAAATACTGTTTCATATATTTAGATGAATAGTAATCGTCGACAAAAATTGCTAGTAGCTAAAATCATATTAAAATGTTTCACACTGACAGATTCATGAATATTGGTATATTAACTAAATACAAGAAATTGATACGCCTATAAACATTTAATAACATACTATTAGTCCTTTCTTTCAGGATGATGTGAAATATCATAAACACCTTTTTAGAATGATATTTGAAAATATCCGAAAACTTAAAATGTCATTCAGTGTTTTGTAATCTATTGACTTACTATTTCTGAAGTAATCACGCTGCAATGCAACTACTGGTAATTGTCATTGATTTAAGATGTATTTTCTGTAGGTTTAAAATGTTTTTACACAATTTAAGATTTTCAGCCCTAGGTTTTTGACATGAATGTCAAATTTTAGAAATTTTACTTTATTGTTTTTAAGTCCATTCTAAACTATTTTAAACAAGACTGAAAGTCTCTAAAAGTTCATGTTTTATAATATACTTATCTTAACCTTGTTAAAACTAAATTAACTCCTTTTTATGTTTATTTAAATATTTTGTTCAAATTCAATACCAAGTTCCATTCTCTGCATCTTACTCGTTCAGAGCAAGTGAACTTGAATCAACTAAACAAACTACAAACATTCCTGCTTCTGCATGCTCTGTTAAGGTAAAACTGTTATGCTTATTACAGTGTGGATATTACAGCAATATATTCTGATGATGCTAGGAATGATCGATAGTCGAAGATCATACGATGAAGCAACGAAAATTTTCGCGGTTCAAACAATTCCCATTTTCTGGTTCCATGTTGGCAACAGTTATTTTTTGTAATCACAGCGCCATCTGTGACGAATCGAAAAAAATATTTCACGTAGAAGTTATGTATTTTTACCCATAAAATCCGAAACTGCAATATAGTGGTCTTATGCTATAAAATATCAAGGTTGCCCCTAGCTCCACCGACAAGAGGCGATTTCAGTTTAGCATAATTAGATTCTTCTCTTGAAAATACTAAACACATGTTTTTTATATTTTGATCGGAAGTGTACTTCTCGAGATGTTGCACCGTCCCTACATTTTTGTCACACATTGTATTCACATTGGCATGACAAAGTTTGAGCACAATGTTTTTGTATCAAATTGTTAACATATTTGTCAGTATATTTGAGTCAAATATTAAATAAACAGTTAATGTGAACCCTTCCGTATAATGAGTCATTGGTGCAACCAAGTTTAACCTTTTTCCGGTCAGTAGTACAACATGCTGTCCAAAACCTGGCAACTTAACCCTGCGAAATAAATGGTTCGATCAGCCGCCGTTGTCTCTACTTAAATGTGACTATTCCTGCAGAGACCAACCCATTTCATTAGAAAATTAATAATACAAACCGTGGGTTTGTTTCGTAATTCCCGATCTTGAACAGAGGGAATGAGGGTAGATATAACAGCGTGTGTTGGCATAGAAAGCAGGACCGTTTCTAAACGCTGATGCGGCTTTGTATTAGGATGTTTCCCGCTCGTAGTGAGCAAAGTGACAAAAACACTTTGTAAGCAAGCATTTACTTAAAAACTTGGTTATAGTTGAGGTTGTTGAAACTGTAATGGGATAGTTCTAAATAATTTCAAGATATCGATGCACTTATCTGTTACAGTATGATATTCCATTAAAACAAATATTGAAAACAAAATTTCAATGTTAAGGATCACAATATTTAGACGAAATTTTGTGTTTTCTACTTGTTTTAACTGATTGGAGAAAAGTTAGCAGAAAAAAATATCAAAACAAATTCAAACGATGCAGTAAGGGGTCATGCATACCAGGAAACAATATTCAGTAACCCAACTGAGGTTATATCAATAATCAAAGAGATAAATTGCCTAAGTAGTAAAGAATATGGTGGAATTGATGGTGTCACAACGGAGATAAAGAAAACTATTACAAATTAAATTGGCCCTCTTATATTTGCAAGGAACCAAACTTTTGAATTTCAAAATTTATGTTTAAACCAATATTTAAAATGGAGGATAACACGGATATAGGGAATATAAGCCAATCTCTCTTATCTCTAATTTACAAAAAGTATTCGAAACAATTTAGAATCACGAATGACGGTAGTCCATTGAAATGTTACATTGACCTTGCATTTTGGGTACGACAAGATTGTTTGGGAAGGTGTTAGGGCGCTGGAAATGGATTCAGTGCATCAAGGAGAGTAACAATTCTGAAAAAAATTGACAACATTCCTGGTATGATTCTAAACTCTTTTTGCCTCTTGTAAATTGTGTCCAAGCCTCTTTTTTTTAATTTTTCGAGTAAAAAAATCGCAAAATTCTAAAATCACCTGGGTGATTATTTTAACCTGAAACTTTCAATTATCTCGAGTAATAAGCACTCTAAGAAAACACGTTTCAAACAAAAGTTATAAAATTGGATGGGGGCAGTTCGGCGGTATATCACTTTGACTTTGGGTGGAAGAGTTAAGATCATTCTATGTACAAGAATCATCTGTTGTGTACTTTCAATAAAATCAATAGAAAGAAAGTTATAACCCTTAAACGATATTTTCCTTGAAAATTTTAGTCTATTTTTGATTATAAATTTTTCATTTTCAATTTTACTCTAAGAGGCCTCTAAACCAAGATTGTAGAGAACTGAATTAGGTATTTACAAAATAAGTCTTAGAAAAATTTTTGGGAGGCGGTTCTCAAGATATCGCGGAAGAACCGTTTACACTCCCTTTCTCAATATGGTGGCCGAATTGTGGAGGGGGGGCTTTCATCCCCTAAAACCGAGTTTTATACTCACACAGACCCCTTAAACATCAAAAGAAAAAATCTTGTCCTACTGAAACGTTAAACTTTCTTAAGTGGAAATAAAACTAATCTTCGAATTTAACTTACTTTAATGGTTTACTGAAAAATACACAGATAGTAGAGCAATGGACATCAGGGTGTGAGTAAACTTTACAAAAACTTTCGTCATAATAATCATGTAAACAAATCATTAAAAGTCCTCCTGACATATAGCGAAATACAAAGCAAAATGGTACTCAAGATCCGTATAGAGTAAATAATTAAACTAAACTAAACACGATCTGGCCAGAGCGGTAAAACAAAGAATTCTTACGTTAGCATAAAGAAGGCTCAATTAAATTACATAAGATCACACAAAAGGAAATACTACAAACTGTACGTAAAATTAATAACAAAAATTAATAGGCCCGACATAAACTGATTCGGTAGTTGAACACTATGTTTTTATGCCCAAAATAACGTGACGGTATAGCTACACCACCAAAACGAGATTATTCACGCACTATTATCTTCTCATGGGGTACGAGAAGTCTTAATCGAACACTGGAAACAATAGGAAATATTACTGGCCAAACGTGGAATGAGGTATTGAAGCCATCAATAATTCTGCATTGTCGAAAGCGGCTTCAACAGCAACAATTGCATCACGAGAGGCACATATAATATAAAAGACTGTACTTACAGCTAGTTCGACGAAAACTTTGCCTTGCTGTAGCAATGGGCAATGGTACACTATAATACAAAACATATAAACTAAAATAACTGCTTTACTGATTCTATTCGCAATTATTAATCACTGGCCAATATATGGCAGCTTTTAATTCTTACGGTCTACACGGTCAATCGCCTCTAGGCCATATTTTCCAACGTCTCTCCTCTGCCAGAGTCGGCGCGTATATCGTCTACTATTCTCTAAACTTGGTCGTACAAGCTACTACGCTATTGGTCAAGCATTTGTCATGATTAGCCGATAAGACTTAAATGCGTGTAATTTAAATTTAAGTAATAAATAGAATAATCGCGCGCTTTATCGTATTGGTATACATAATTGAAATTTGCAAATTAACCTATAGTGTGTTTCAAAACGTGAGCGTTACACTACCCAAAATGCAAGGTTCGGCCAAAATTTTGTAACATTTCAATAGACTAAAGACAAATTACACAAGATGCGATAAATATGTTAACTCTTATAGCCATTTGCTACTATTTCTTCGCAGAGCTGGGTAAGCCCTGGTGAAAAAGTAATTAGCAATTACAATTCCTTTTTTTTTTCGTGTAATTGTAATTGTACTTAAGTACTTTTTTTTATTAAAGTAATTTGGAATTGTAATTGCAGGAAAATTTTTATAGGAATTGTAATTTGTAATTATATTATTTGAACTATCTAATTACAAATTACTTCTATAAGTACAATTACTTTTTTCAATTACAATTACTTTTTCCAATTACAATTACTTTAAGAACATGCATATGTGGTTTAACAAACAAGCACAGACTTGCAGTTCCGTCTCTGGAAATCGCATCATCCTATTTGTTTCTATTCCAATTGAAGAAAGCGTTGTGCCGCGTGAACATTAAGAAGTGATTTAGTGAAGCAACTTCGGAATTAACATAAAATAAGTACATTTTATTTTATTACAACTATTATTAATTTAGAAAATATGTTGTCTATAGCATCAAGATAATAGAAATATATATTATGTGTTACTGCTCTTATTTTGAGCTAAGAAAACTTCTGGTTCGGTTAGTCAGCCTTTCGGTCATACTTTTTTGATTCGTAATTTTTTTAATAAATTAATAATTATTGCTGTCCCAACATCTCATATTAGAGAAACCATTGTGCTCGTGGGAAAGAAAGTAAATGGTAATGTTTGTTTTTTACGTTTTAAGTCATTTTAGGTAAAAGAACAAAATGAATTTCGAACAAAAAATTTTTTGTCAGTTTGTCTGCTTGAGTGCCTGTCTGTCTACTAAGTGTCTAGGGAATTTTGTTACTACAATAACTTGAAATTGACTTTCATCAGAATTAAAACGGAAAAATAAACAACAAAAATGTTTTAATGTTTTTTCACGAATATAATAATGCTTCACCATTTTATAATATAAAATGAAGGAAAATCAAAAGCAACCGTTTTCGAGATATTGGTGTATCACTTCCTAAAACATGAAACTTTTATATATTCCTAAATAAAAGGCATTTTTCCTTTAAAATACGTTTATTTAGTAAACTATTTATATTTAATTTATTTTAATATTATTATAATAGTATATTATTCCACGAGCATATAATGATGGCTATTATTCATGAAGGTGAAGTTTAAAACACGAGCCGCAGGCGAGTGTCTTAAATCACCAGAGTGAATAATAGCCATTATATGCGAGTAGAATACTATACTTTGTCCACGACTAATAAATATTTAATATTTACTTAATTCATCTTCATTTCATTTCTCCTATTTAAGAAAGATTCATATGTCATCATATATAATTTTTTCTATTTTTCGGGCAACAAGTTTAATGGTGCGATTTTTGCAGCTTTCTTTATCTCTGGCGGCGCCAAAGAAATCTCGTCTTCACTTCAGTATCCATTTATCTAATTACATTACTCTTCTTGAATAGGGACCTAATATGTAAAATTGTTGCAAATAACGTTGGCGTTGAAATCGTACAAATTTTGACGTTTCAAATCAGTTACAGAATTTCGCTTTGACACATTGTCATGGCTTACTAATAAAATAATACAGTTTGTAGGCACGTAGATAAATGGCTTCAAAAACAATGTTGGGAATTGTCGCGTGTTGCTAATAGATGATGCTTTGAAAAAAACTTACTAATGTAGTTTTTGAGTGTTCATTAAAGTACCTCTTCGGCATGTACCATTTGAGTGCTTCCTAGAAAACTTAGAGAGACAATAACACTTGTCTTTTGGTTGCTGTAATTTTGACATTTTAAATTTTTAGTAAAATGTCATTTCTTATAAACAACTGACTGTCCTCATTATTCACTGCAATCAGTGAATAATGAAATCATTATTCACTGTAGGGAATAATCGATAGCATTATCCTTGAAGAAACACATACACAATGAGTACATTATTTAATAGTCGTGGACAAAATTTATTTTAATTTTACCTACCTACTACTTTGTGAAATAATCGCAAGCAACTAATATACCAGACGACAGAGTACATTTTATAGTGAAACCCACGAAAAGTTGCAAACTGAATAATTTTTTTTAATGAGTTCCTGGAAATATATTATAGAATAATATCCTGAAAAGTTTACATTTCGCTCGGATGCAGAACATAAAAAAAGTATTTTTTTATTCAGTCATTTTTTCAAAATTTGGAAATTAAGTCAGGGTAGGAAAAAATAAAAAATACAGGTGGATAGACTATGTGTTTCTCAACAAAAGATGTCTTAATAACATGTATCGCTAAAGCCTACCATGGCTTCCTAAAAAAAAAAAAAAATAAATAGTTAAGTAATTTTTTCACTCTGCGCGGCCAATCGCATGGTTAAATGTCTAAATGCATACTATGAAACCCATAAACATTCTTAGCAGTTCTAACGAGTAAAATAAAGCCTTTCTCTCTTTCTGATTACACATTTTTAATATTTTTCTTATTGAATAGGAGGATAAATAGTGAGTATGGAGGGAAAATATAATTATGAACGCATACACACACACCACACATTGCCTCTGAATCGCTTGCATGAAGTTTTACGTGCCTTTACTATATTGTATTTATTACAGGTACACCTATCCACATTTCAGATATATATATATACTATGGATTCCTTTTACATTTGTTAATGTATTCGAACAGTTCCAGAATTTATATTCAAAACAATCAAAGATGTTTTCATAGTTATGAGGATAAGATCGTGAAAATCTACACATTCTAACTTTTAATTAAAATTTTTAACTTACCTTTTTGTCTGTTTAGTCACTATAATTTACTTTATCATAAAAGTAATTAGAAAAGTAATTAGAAAAGTAATTGCTAAGTTCATTTTTCATGTAATTGTAATTAAATGAATATAAATCCCTTTTTAAAGACATGTACTTTGTAATTGTAATTAGGTCCTTTTTTAAAAAAGTAATTTGTAATTGTAATTATTTTTAAATTACAAGTAATTACCCAGCTCTGTTTCTTCGTAACAACATTTTATGTACTGAGTTATGGTTTAACTATAAATAATAAATATTCGCCATATACGTCTTCACTTTTGACGCCACCACAGACGTTTTGCTACTCGTACTATTATTGGCCTCCCTTTGCTGCATGGTACGTATAACAGATTTTGCTGTTTTATTTGTCACAGTTGCCTGTTAGAGCATGACCTCATCGAAGCTCTTTCACATTAACTTATTGGTGACATTAGCCCATAGTTTTGGAAATCGTCCTCTTTGTTTCTTACCATCTGGTCTTCCCTAAACATGAATCATTCTATATTATCCTCTCTTATTTATGTGCTCAAAAAATGAGAATATTCGAGAGAAGATGCAGGAAAGTTGCTAGGATGACGCACTTCTTGAAACATTGGTGAGCTGGGCTCTCCAAGAAATTCGTAGAATGCATCTCCAGACCCGCATTTCAACTGTATCAATACACTATCTGTAGGCTTTCCTAACAGTCCATATCTCAATAGCATTATTAATTCAATCATTAATTAACTTTTCTTCTAGTGTATTCGTTAACGCTACGTCAGTTCAAGTTTTTAATAAAACGCCAGAATATTAATACTAACGAGAAATATATTGGTACAAAAGTATATTAATCTCATACTTACAGAAATATTAAAATCGATGGATACTGAATTATATTATTTATAAATTATTGTATAGATTCTATCAATGATCTTTCGCGAAAGTGCAGACCGTCCACACGTTTAGTGATCACACATCTTACAATCAAACAACATCCACTGCCTGCAGAAATAACACAGGCCTGCATTAGATAACATTTTCAAAGTTGATTTAAAATTTTTAACTGTTTTTTGGTAATTGGGTAGCACTGATTTCAAATCTGCTTTCAGTTTTTTTGTATCACGTAAGGTTATTTTTCAAACCAGCAAAAACAAGAAATTTAGAAAAACACGATTTATTTCATTTATAAGCTAGTTTTATAACATATTAAAGAGAAAAATACAAAAACATACAAGATATAGACATTGAAACTATTTGGAATAGTTGTTTATTCTTTACGCTTCTTAAAAAACCGTTTTCTTTTTTCAGAAAAGCTTCTTTTTGTTGTTTTTCTGTCATATTCTGCTAAAGGAAGATCTCTCCTCAATGTCCAACAGTAATCGGCCATCATTTTTGTGTCCCAGCGCCCCTGGTATCTCTTTTCCACCTCTTTAATATCTTGATGAAATCTTTCACCTTGCTCTTCACTCACGTCCCCAAGATTTTCCGGGAAATAGTCCAAATGGGAATGTAAAAAGTGAATTTTTATGCTCATATTGCAACCAAGAATCCTGATTTTTTCCAGCATATTTTCAACGATCTCAACATAGTTTGTGTCTTTATAATTCCCTAGAAATTTATGTACAACTTCTTTAAAAGCATTCCATGCATGTTTTTCCTTATCTTCCATTACATTTTCAAATTCTCTATCTTTCATCAAGCTCCTAATCTGCGGCCCTACAAAGATTCCCTCCTTTAATTTTGCCTCTGACAGAGCCGTAAATGTGTTACACAAATATTTAAAACAATTTCCTTCTTTGTTTAATGCCTTAACAAATTGTTTCATAAGTCCAAATTTTATGTGAAGTGGTGGAAGTAAAACTTTTTTAGGGTCAATAAGACGTTCGCGAATTACATTTTTGGTTTCAGGTGTTAAAGTCTTTCTTTGTGGCCAGTCTCTTTTTATCCAATGCTGTTCTTGGTTCCTGCTATCCCACTTGCACAAGAAACATAGAAATTTAGTAAATCCAGACTGCTGACCCAAGAGAAGGCCTAAAATTTTTAGATCTCCACACAATTCCCAGTTGTGATCTTCATATTGTATTCTTAAAAGTAATTCCTCTAAATTTTCATAGTTTTTCTTTAAATGAACTGAATGGCCGACAGGAACAGAAGCAAAAACATTGCCATTATGTAAAAGAAGATATTTTTAATATTTTTTTCTTTTTTTTTGGGAAAAAAAATTCTGTGTGTGATGGACCCAATGGTATTTAATTAGTTATTTCTGTATAAAAACTGAGCTTAACAAACAAAAATCACGTCATCACAAATTTCATGCAGGCCTGTGTAATCATTCGGATGTAAAGGATGTTGTTTATGTATATTTATTGGAGAAACAATAAATACGATTTACTATTATATTACTATGATTATGGTGCATTCGTGGGCCAAGTAAGGGCCGCCCGCTAAAAGCGATCCTGCTAGAAAGCAACGAATGGCGGCAATATCTCTGCGTGCGAGGTAGTCAGCTACTTACAGATATATCCTGAGCAATTTGCTCTTTACGACGTCACTTAGTCTGCCGATAGTGGCTTCTACACCCTGGCTGGTGTTTAGAAAGCCCAGGACTTATACCTACCAAGTATTATTGCATGACCAATCCCCGTACACTTTTATTTCAATTAAGAGAATGTTTTATCGCAACTCTCAGCGCCGTTCCGGATTTACGGGATGATACATTTTATGCGTTGTGTGGGCATTTTTAAATAAAAAATTCATGGACAAATCTCGCGTGGGAACCAAATGTGTTGGAGTGTTGCTGGTTTCCTATTCTAGGGTTACGATAATAGTGACAGTAGTGAGTTAAAGGAAATAGGAACTTTGGTATTTTCCATTCTATACGTACCTCACAAGTTTAGTGCTCTGGATGTATTTGTTTAAAATTTTGATATTCGGATGATCTTAGACATAAAAAAGTACCACAACCAAACCTCCTGCACCGCAGACTTTATTGAAACAAATAGCTTGTGGGTGCATAAAAAGATTGTCACGGAAATTGCAGCTGTAGAAAATTAGGAATTACCTGCTCCATGTTCTGCAAAGTGGCATTTATGGGCATAAATTTTGAAAACCTTCCATCTTCCAGAAGTTATGGAAGATGTCGAAAACAATGCTTATGAGGATATTGATATTCAATTCGAAAACATCATGGGATAACAGATATGTAATTTTCAAAAACAGCTATAAATTAGTACTACATTAGAGTTGTTTTATGTTCAAGATCATATGAATATCAATATTTTAAACAACCTTTATCACTATCATTGACAAATCTAAAATAATTTTGGCATTGGACAAAAATAATTTTTTCTTGCAAGAATTAAAAATAACATGGTGTAAAGGTAAAAAGTGGTAAAATCGTAATAAAGTAGGTAACTTTGAACGACTGTATCTCAGCCAATTTTTATCAAAAATTCTTTTATCGGTCTCCATTTTGACGGGAATTATGTCAGCTTTCTTTTTTTGTGAACCAATGCCTATATCTATATCCACCCAGAAAAAAGTTATACACAAAAATTAAATGGTTTTTTGACTTAGGTATTTTGTTAAAAAAAAGTGCCATTTCGATAGAAAATTTGATTCTCTACAAAAAATCGTATTACCTATATGTACTTATATACTAAAAATATATAGTTTTTGAGTTACATTTAAAATAATAAAATGTGGACAAATTTACTCCGATCTGGAAAATCCAAGCGTAAATTTAATAGCACTTTGTGAATTTATAATTTTTCCGGTACAACAAATTAGTTCCTTATTCAATTACATAGTAAATAGCCTATGACCTTCACTGGAAGACTCTGAACTATTCTTAACACACAACACTATTTTTCTAATTTGTTAAAGGTATGACTTCTAAAACTTTCACAAATCATTTTTAACTATATAACAACAGTTGCACTCTGATCCACCTTGACCACTCGTATCTCCATGAGAAATGTTAAGTAACATTAGTCGTTATTAATAATTAGAAGAATTATCTCCAGAAAAATTCAACGACGTTGTCCCATCTCCTAGGGTATAAACTGAAGCTATGCAATTGTAGGCGAGAATTGCGTAATAATTAAAAAATTTTTTGCGGAGATATAAAACGGTCGCCCCTTTGTCCAATAAATGTTAGGCAAGCAAGACACTCTTCTTACAAGAAGATGTTCGGCAAAATGTCTATATTTAGCGTAGCCGGTGGTTATTATAATTATTATTGTTTTAATGCTCAGTTGCATGTTATATACTAGTATCTTTTGACTTCTCTATAAATTTTATGAGTTAAAAACTTTTTGCCTCTCTGTGATAAAATCCAAAAAGAAATTGCAAATTAATTATATCTAAAATGACTAAAACAGAAAACAAGCAAATACAAATTACTCTGTTTATTGACAGAGCATGAGACTTTCAGGGGTGGTTGAACAAAAACACTTTCGTTTAATATACAAAAGAACAATATAGCAATAACAATATACAGATGTACAAAAAGATTATTAGACGGAAATGCAAAACATATACTCAAACATTCACGTTTGGCCAGTTCCGCGTAAAATAAATGTTTTACTATTATAGAAACAAGAGTTAAATGGTAAGAATTTTTACATTATCAAAATCTATAAACTGGTTACAAAAGGAAACCGACAAGTTAATGTTCGACATGTTAGCTGTCGAACTAACATATATTTTCGCGCACCATGAATGAAATTTACTTGAGGACACGCCGAGGTGTAAATTCTAACACTCGCGACGATTTCACTCTGCACACCCCACCCTTCTGGACATAGAACAGCACCATAAAAGCTTCTAGCTAACAAGCTCTTGAGATTGCGAAGGAAATATGCTAGAGGGTGAACGCTGCTCCGGATCTAAGCCCCCAGAAGGGTATAAACTACCCCCTGCTGTATGAGGAACACAGGGGTGGAGGGAGGTTTGAGAGAGCAGAATGGTCGCAGTGCTTTAACTAGAATCTCATTCAATTGTCTTAACCGCATCCTGCAGGGGGCGAAAACTACCCCGCAAAACCCAAAAAAGGGTTCAGGAAAATTTTAGGATTGGAGATATGCACTTTGGGGTTTTTAATTCTGGGAGGGAAGACAAACGGGAATCCATCTCTGTAGATTTTTTTGCACTCCAACATTCAAAGCATCTCTTTATCCCTCATAGTATTACCTGTATTTCATCTCTTTTTCATTCATAAGCCACATTTTATCTTCAATCATACTTATTTCTCTCCACTCAATATACATATTGAATGATTAAATGAAAAAATCTATAGAGATGGATTCCCATTTGTCTCAGAATTAACAATCCGAAAGTGCATATTTCCAGTCCTAAAAGTTTTCCGATTTTTGGGCGTTTAGGGGGTAGTTTTCGCCTCTTTCAGGGCGTGATTAAGGCAATTAAAGGAGATTTTCGTTAATGCCCTACGACCATTCTGCAGTAAAAACAAGAAACACTTGTTATTCCAGATCTCCCTCCAACCCTGTGTTCCTCATCCAGCAGAGGGTAGTTTATACCCTTCTAGAGGCTTGGCTTCGGAGCGGCATTCACCCTCTACCATATTTCCTCTACATTCTTAAGAGCTTCCCTTCGGGAGAATTGTTACCCCCTCGTTGAAGCCCATGGCATTAATAAAGAAGAGTACGAGAGATAAAAATCCCCATTCATTCCTTAATTATGGGTACTTATATTCATAAATTTACCTTATTGAAGGGATGTTTTTGCCTCTATACAAATATTGAAGGGTGTAGGAATTTTTTTGATCTCGGATTATGATTCAGCGTCGAAAAATGCGTAGGAATGTCATGGTCTGTCATCCAGATCAAAAACAATGTTTTTATTTGTAGGGCTGTGTTATATTTATGATTTACCATTTTCTACGAATATATACCATGCCTCGCTCTCCCATCTATAGGTAAGCGGCACAGCTTTGCGGTATTTTATGTGCCTTAAATATATGTAGAGAACTATATCAATCTAACTGTATACACAAAATTACTAAATAAGAATGCTTTTGTGAAAATCTGACGACAACTTTTGTCTAATAACTACTGACCTCGAGAATTGCATCCTAAATTAACAATCCTGTTTCTAATAAGTATTCCGCAGAGAAATCCAACAACTACCAACATTTTGTTTCAGCAAATAATATGCAACCGTTGGATATCTGCAACTAGTTGAGGCAGAATCAGATACCCAGATGTCTGATTGTTGGATTTGTCATTGTTATGGCAAATTTGAATTTCCAACTGATTTCAAGCGTTAACAGACCCAGGCTTACAATCGGAACTAAGCGGACCGTTTTGCATCGGAAATTAAGTTTATTGCCCAATCTCCTGCTCTTTGACTTTCAACTATTTTCAAGCTCGAATATGCCACTTCCGTTCGCAATTGTTGTAGGCATGTATTCGAAACATTTTATTATGAATGTATATGTGTTTTGGAATTTCATTAGCGGTTACGCGACTGTAGAATATTTCTCATTGTAACTACTTCTTTTGTGCTGTGGCCAAACTATAGTGAACAGTATAATAAACTGAATTATATATTATAGTAAACATATATAACAACCTTTTCTTTTTCAATATATAACTAATTTTATGAGATAGAAATAGTAAATCACGTTACAAGACCGGAAAGAGATTTTCTGCAGGTGCACCCAAACAAATTCCAAGGCGAGTCCTGGAGGCTTGGGGAGGCCTGCAAAACAATGTTATTCGGTCATGTAACGTACAATATTCTTTTTCGACCATTTTTTGCTTATAACGCTTCAAAATCTGAATCCATATTTTCCATGACTTGCGAATTGACTTTTGAAAACATGTAAAAGTTAATTCTATTATCTATTTGACACTTATCCCAACAATTAGCACAAGTTCGTTTTGGTACCAATAAGAAAGCAAAGTCACCTATACCAAAAGTTGGCAAAAATTTTTTTACCTTCACGGATCGGAAAAGAGAATGACAGGAATGGGAAAAGCTTTTGCTGATCTCCGATACCCACTTTCCGGTCTAGCCTGGAAAGGGTATACTTTTTGGTCGGTCGGAAAAAAATAAATAAACACATACACACCTCCACAGATAATTTATTTTATTTATTTATTCAACAGCTTTACAGATGAAGCCCAATTACAAAGTTGTAAAGAGACACGATTTACATGAGAGGCTAAATAAATAGTACAATCAACATATGAGAATAACAAACAACGATTTACAAGGAATGAACAAAAAGAGAAACACACAAATATGCAATACCTTACAAAATATACAATCAAATACAGTGAACACGGTAGGTATCGCTTAACAGTTGCAATAACAATTAGGTGTATACTAAGTAACAAGGTATAGATATAAATACAAAAAGTAAGTAACAGACCGGTTTAAATGCGGTTTAAATTTCGTAAAGGATGATTCTTTTAACACGTCTTAAAAAATTGGAAGGGCTAAGGGCAAATAAATCAAATCTCGAGTGGGCAAGATTACCTAATATGCATAATCTTACTAAAGGGCCGGGCAGGTACATATTCGTTTTAAACTGTGGAACATAAAAAAGGTCAAAATTTCTACCTATTTGGTTTGGTACATTGAATGGCAATTTTAAAAGAAACTCGGAGTTATCAGAAAGGTGATTTAGTAGTTTATAGATATAGATTAATGAGGCATGGACACGCCTCAGCTCAAGAGATTCATAGCCATATCTAAGCAACAGTTCATTGTAGTGAGCAAAATGATGATACAAATGCGTTTCTTTATATAGAAGATACTTAAGAAATTTTTTTGAGTGCTTTCTACAAGATCAATAGAATTGCGACAGAACGGTGACCAAACCATTTGACAATAATCAAGGTTAGACCTAACAATGCTGTAATATAATACTTTGATACACTCTATGTTAGTGAAGTCGTTAGTACTTCTAACAAGGAAACCCCGCTTTTTTAGACTTGCATTACTTATTTGCCTTATATGACTATTAAAAGACAGTGTTTTGTCAAAAAGAATACCGAGATCTCCGAATTCTTCAACACGGCGAAGTTCAGTATTATCAATAGTATAGGGGAAACCGATTGTTTGATTTTTGTTAGAAAACGTCATCGCTACACACTTTTTAATGTTGAGATCAACTTTGCAGTCATTGCACCACGTAGAGATATTGCCTAGATCCTGTTGCCAGTCATCTGCAAAGAGAAGGCAAGTTGAGTGACACAAGATATCAGGCAAGTCATTAATAAAAATAAAAAATAGGGTAGGACCCAAATTGCTTCCTTGAGGTACGCCGGAACTGATTTTAAAGTTTGACGACTGGTAGCCACTTAGATTGATATAAACTCGTCTTTATGTCATAGTTCTTTAATTTAGAAATGAGAGTCTGATGGTCCAGCCTGTCGAAGGCTTTAACTATATCTGTGTAAATAACATCCAACTGTATATTATCTTCAATGGCGATTTTAGCATCCTAGACAAGATTTAATAAGTTAGTATTAGTAGATTTTGCAGATAAGAAACCATGTTGAGATTACTAGTTTTAGTGAGCTGTAGATAATTTCGTAGATAGTCGTCTCAAATAACTTGGAGAATGCACACAGAATCACGATTGGCCGGTAATTTGTTATAATTTTTTTATCAGCTGATTTGTATATTGGTAGCAGTCGCCCCACTTTCCATTTAGAAGGCTAATAGGCATTTTTTAGGGCCAAATTAAATATAATACATAACGGTTCTAACATTAGTTCGGCACACGCCTTTACCAAGTATGCCGGTAAGCCATCAGGCCCTGCGGCCCTTTTAGGTTTTAACTTTTTAACAGCTCTACATGTATCTCCATGGGTTATCACAATACTAGGAAACGAATTCGATTTTTCAATAGGGCATTCAAGCGTCTCAGGTAAGTATACTGAGCCAAAATATTTAGCGAAACCCCCCGTTATATCTTGGCCGCCTTTAAACGTATGTTCATTGTACGAAATTTCATTAGGAAAGTTGGTGTGGTCAGTTTTTGTATGCAGAAATGACCAAAATTGTTTAGGGTTTACAATTAAGTTATTTTGTAGTTTTGTTGTTGTTAACTTGTGGATGCTAGTGTTAGAATGAGAATTATCAAATAATAAATTGGACAAATTCATTCTAGGATTTTAATTTGCTAGCATAACCAGAATTCAGGTTATTGAAAAAATGCAAAGATTTCATTAATATTTTTACACACAGTTTTTCTTTTAGTTATAGATAGTTATTTTTTTTCTGCTGTTTGCAAAATCCTATAAAGAATATGTTTCAATTTCAAACTTCACTCAAGTGACAAAAGAAAATTTCTGGGAGAATTTTGAGTGATAAATAGTTGTTAAGGTTATATTTGGTTGTGGTCAAACGCATCCTAGCTGGTGTTCAGATGTACGTTGATGTTATTCAGATATATAATACACTATTCACGAATGTTGTCCGTGACGTCATCATCTTTTAATTTCCGAATTCCGTATTATTCATCTCTAAAACTTTTCCGATAATCCTGACAATATCAGGAATTATGAGACATTGTTAACCCTTTTCCTTAGAGTACGAGAGACAAAGTGATATGAGAAATTTTGAGTAGTGGAAATTCTACTAAGTAACTCGAAATACCATTTATAATTGGTAAGTATTTGCATCAAGCGATTTTTTTTATGGATTACTTACCACTTGGTGAACACAAGAATACGATTAGCATACATTCCGGTTAGTGGAGGTGGTCCAGAGGCACCGTATTCTGACCCTGCGAGGTGTCTACTTTTAAGTCAAGATTAGTAAATATCGAGCTGATATTTTTTAATAATTGATTTTATTTTATTTTTGTATTAACTAAAAGTTTCCACCACTCACTTTTGTTAACTGCCATGCTCTTAGACAAATGATTAATAAATACCTCTACTATAGGGCTTCGTCTCTTTTTACCTAACGTTGTTTAAGTCATCCTGGATTTTCAAGGAGTTACCGCGAAGACTTAAGAAGCGATTAAGAAAACAAAAACATTAATTTGGCATACATTGTAGGTGTGTATAATTTTATTCTAATTTCTATATTTTGTTGTCTACTGTATTATTTGGTTAGGTGTGAAACCAGCCTTAGGTAATCCTCTAGCTGAATAGCCGAGCTATTAGACTAATATTAAGCTCCCGTCAATTTGTATTATTCTTAAATATTTTAAATAGAGTGTGCTGTTATTATTATTATTGGCTTTTATTTCCCTTGTTCTTAAGAAGCCATTTATACTGACACTCGCATAGGAGCTTTTTAAACATCAGCGTTTATATCTTTTCAACAATTTTATGTCCTTCCTAGGCAATAAACAGTGTATTTACATATTTAATTAACAAATTTGTACAAAGAGTAACGAAGTGGAATTGGCGCATTAAACTCATTAGCAAAATGCAGTAAATTTTTTACAGAATAAATTATTGTGCAAATTTTATTCTGAAAAATAATTTCTGTATTTTATTTTCAAGATTAAAATTGGACAGATATAATGTTTGCGTTGCAAAAGGCTGCATTTGATAACGATACGGCGGATAATTGAACGTTTACAAACCTGTTATTTATGAATATTTTTTAGTAATGAAATATAACTGTATTTAGCTATAGGTATACTGAATTGCACCTGTAAATTCAATTAATTGGGATTTTGAGTAGGTTCATTACTAGTCGTGGATTCTGTTTCAACTTGGAAAGAGGATGAATATAGGGCAACTTACAGTTGAACAGCAATAGCTGAGAAATAAATATAATAATTCTTTCTCGAAATAGACACATTTTATTGACTGTTATGAGATTAGTGTACTCCTCTCTAAGGCGGAATTTTTACTGATCCTTATCTATACACCAAGGAAGTCAACTCTATTGGAGCCTGTTCCAGATTTTTCATCCCTTTTGGCGACATTGGCGATTTCTCGGTCAACAGATCAGAGTCCTGATTTCAATAATGGATAATACAGAATGTGAGCCGTTGTGCTGGTGTGATTTTCTGCATTTCTTGCGCTCTCGGTTGTCCTCATGGTCCATTTTAACAGTTTCGTGGGCTCTAAAATTACTGGCGCTATTTCAGGATTTCCTTTCTTCAAGCTCAACCCATTCAAGCACATTGTAAACGCATCCCTGTCCATTGCTGGTCGGTCAAGGTCGAGAAAGAATTGTCCATGTATCGGCTTTGTATAGAGTACTTATATGTCCCTCATTTCGACGCTGATCACTGAATTACTTCCACGTCCACGTAGTAGATTGCAAGTATAGTAATCCTAATTTTTTTTTTTAAATAGGTTTAGAATGTCATGAAACGTCGTGATTTTAAATTTGAGCCAAAAAAATTTCTGTCTGTGTGTCTGTCTGTCTGTCGGTCTGTAACTTTTTTTTGCCCGCACGTTTTCTCCGGGACGGTTTAAAACACTGATTTGAAATTTTGTACACCTATACGTTATAACGATATCTGGAACTGGATTGCTTTTTGAACATATCCGGTGAAGGCTGGGGGTAAATAGGGGGAAATAAGTAAAGCAATCTGGTGAGAGTACAGAAATTTGGGATTAGGTGTATATATTAGAAGCGAAGGCCTCAGGTTTTTTAATAGCATTTTTCTCCCCACCATCCTCACTCCCTTATTATTTTTATTTAAATTAGTGGTAGGAGTGGCTAGGGAATGTACTCACTCCACTAGATCAGTATTGCCTACTATCTATTTTCGTTATATACTGGTCGCTTTGCGTCCTGTAGTCTCACATTTTCACTCTTAAAGGTAATTTTACCATTTTATTTATTGACCTTTCTTCACTTAAAAAAATTAAAACTGATTTATTTATTATTAAACTATTAGAGCTTAGCCTAGATATCTATTGTTTTGATTATTTTCATTAATATTTTTTTGTTTTTTTTTCTCTTATTTTCGTTTTTTTCACTGTTCTTTTCTTTATTATTTTCTTTTCAGGAAATAAACGAGGACATTATTTTGACTGACTAGGGATCCGTCTAGTCTTAGTCACATACAATAAGGATATCGGAATGATTCGGGTTACATTAGGGAAAACAAGAGGATGATTTAAAACTGTAATACTGATTTATTTATTATTAAACTATTAGAGCTTAGCCCAGATATCTATTGTTTTGATTATCTTCATTAACATTTTTCATTAATGTTTTTTTCTTTTCTCTTTTTTTCGTTTTTTTTCACTGTTCTTTTCTTTATTATTTTCTTTTCAGGAAATAAATGAGGACATTATTTTGAATACGAGTCCGTCTACTTACTCACATAAAATAAGGACATCGGAACGATTCGGGTTACATTAGGGAAAACAAGAGGATAACTTAAAACCATGTTGCAGATATTATTATTAAAGTTGATAAAATTAAATTAATATTTTGACTTGAAATTTGGTACACGTATTATAACGACATCTGAAACTAGATTATATTTTGACATAATTCCGTTGAAGGAGTGGGGAGTAGGTAGAGGTAAATAGGGAAATATAAGTAAAGCAAGCTGGTAAAAGTTCAGGAATTTGGAATTTGGTGTATATACTAGAAACCAAGGTCTCAGATTCCTTCACAATATTTATCAATAAAGGTATTAATAATATAAAATTGAGATACTCACTTGAAAGTTAATACACGTATGTATTGTAATGACATCTGATTAAGATGATTCCGTTGAACGGGTGGAAGGTGCTAGGTTGTGAATAGGAGGAAATAAGTAGAGCAAGCTAGAAACTTCATTTTTAACGTATATCGTAGAAATCAACGCCTCAAATTTTTCTATGACATCTGCCTCAACTATTATTAAAATTCTATGACCAATAACTTTCACATACTAAAGCACAAATATGGTCAAGATGTTTCCTTCAAAGTGACTTGGATGAAAAATCTGGATGTGGAAGTAGCGATTCCTTAGGCAGCGGTTTTTTATTATAAAATAAATGTTAATAAATAAAAAATAGTTACTTTCATATTATTTTATGTTTCAGTTAGGTATATTTAAACCATTTAAACCTTAGAAATATTAAGTTATCTATGATTCTTAGGTTATTGTATCTATAAGAGAAGGTAAGAGTCAAGTAAAATATGGTAAGGAACTGTAAATATATTATTTAAAATTCGCGCCATATAAGGTAAGCTATTATGAATATTCCGATTTTCTTATCAGATTTGTAACTGGCGACATTAAACATCCCTGAATATATAAATTTTCGGCTAAAAATTTTAATTATTAAATCTTTCACTTTAGTATTCCCTTTAAAATCCATAGATTGCAAGAGAAGAGGTGCGGGAAAAGGTTGAAACATAGAAGATGTTCAAGACTGCCGTTTTTAAATAATTTTAACAATAGATTTAATATATTTTTAATAGTCATAATTCATTTTTTCATCTCCGCGCCCCCCTCTTTACCTGGCACAAACCTACACCGCGGTTGTGGGGAAAGGGGAGAAATAGACAGAACAAGTAGTGTGAAACAATATAATAACCGCTTGCTCAAGTGCTCTTAAAACCTCTCGCGCTGTAAAATTAAAATAAAATAATAAACTCTTAATAAACATAATAATCTAATAAATAAATAACAATAAGTGAAACGTTAAGTTAATGTGTATGCCAGCTCCGTCACAGTCCACTGTCTTGAAGCCAGAAAACAAGGAGACCTCCCAACGGTCAGGTCAAGAAAAAGGTGAGTGCCAGGCTTCATTTCCAACGGCAATTTTAGCCCTTAACGGTTCATGAAACATAGAAGTAACAAAAAAAATAAATTCATGAACAATGTATGATGTATAAAAAAAAATTTTGACACTTAAAATCAAAAATAACGTCAAGAAAAACGCATTTTTTTTTATTTGAAGCGCATGCATATTAAGTACTTTTGGATGCAGTTACGGGCCCTAAAATTGTTTTTTAAATATTTACATATAGTAATTAATGACTAAATAATAATAAATGAACAGTTTTTAAATACCTTTGGGTAGAATACATCCAAAAACCATTCGAGAAAATAGCAAGAATAACGAAAAATTCACTTTTTTCCACAAAAGTGCATATAAAACTTTGTTGCACCCACTAGCTAGTGCCCCCGTTATGGGTTTACGATTGTTTACATCCCATACAAGAATTCCACGCAACGAATTCTATGGAAGAAGAATATCTTGGAAACACAATTTTTTTTATATATATATTGCTGTATATCCACACTGTGGAACACTACCTAAGTGTCGTGTTTGAAATCATAAATAAAATTCACAAATTTGTATGTATTTTAGGAATTAATCATAACAGTTTTACTTTAACGGATCATACAGAAGCAGGAGTATCTGTGGTTTATTTAATTGATTCAAGTTCACTTATTCTCATCGAGTAGGATGCAGAGAATGAAACTTGATATTGAATACGAACAAAATATTTAAATAAACATAAAATGAAGTTATTTTAGTTTAACAAGGTTATTCTAAATAGTATATAATAAAACATGAACTAATAGAGAATCACAATCTCATTTAAAATGATTTAGAATGAAATTGGAAAACAAAAAAGTAAATTTTATAAAATCTGACATGCATGTCAAAACTTAGGGCTGAAAATCATATTTTGTGTAGAAACACTGTAAATCTACACAAAATGAATATTTAATGAAAGACTATCAACAGTAGTTGCAGTGCAGCGTAATTATTTTAGAAATAGTAAGTCCATATATTACAAAACACTGAATGACATTTTAAGTTTTCAGATATTTTCAAATATCATTGCAGAAAGGTGTTTTGTAAATGATATTTCACATCATGCAGAAAGAAAGGACTAATAGTATGATGTTAAATGTTTGTTGGCGTATCAATTTCTTGTTTTAGTTTATAATATAAGTATTCTGTCAGTATGGAAACTGCAGTACGTTTTTAACTACTAGCATTTTGTGTTTATCATTGCTATTCATCTAAATGTATGAATTAGTATTTATTTGAGATTGGAATTGTTAATTGTAGTTATAAGTAGATTTTAAAATGTAATATGTCAATATATTTCGAGTAATTACAATTATTCACTTAATCCTGAAAAGTAGAATAAGAAATTCATCAGGAAAATTAAAGAATTAAAAACAGTATTCAATTAAGGTAAAGAACAAACAAAACTGAATAGTTTAAATTTTAAATTAAAATTAAATTTTGAAATATTAGATCAAAATAGAAAAAAACAATTGAAATATTGGAAATTAACCCATTGAAACGACTAAAAATAACAAATCAGTTGATCACACACCGCTGAACAGCGAGCTGCGAAATATATTCATCCAAGAATAAATAATAAATTGAAAATAACAGAAAAGTGGTGAATAAGTTGAAGGTTAGGATATTACAATCCAGATATATTGATATCAAGAATAAATTGTAAAAGTTGATTAAATATAAGAAGTGAGTATACTTTGAAAGTATTACGAAGTAGATTATCCGGAAAGCAGATTTAGAAGAGGGAAGTATTTGTTAATCCAGTTAGCATATTTATATGGTGAAGAAATTTCAAACGTCAATCAAGTGATAGAAATACTTCAAGGAAATCTTGAAAATAAATTGGAGGTTAGAAACAAACGTCAATCCAATAAAAAGAAGAAGAAGCCTTGAGAGGTTTAAAAAGTCAGTCAAGTGACATAATATTTCAAGGATTATAATAACCAGTTAGAGGTTATAATTTAACATTACTCAAGTCGAAAGAAAGACAAGGTAAAGCTTTACAATATCAGAAATCCATGGTACATATTTATTTTAAATAAAGGCCATATTTATCATTTTAGTTAAGTTAGATTTTGTTATTTAAATTTGTTAATTACATTCCAAGTTCAAATTTGTTAATAAATTAATACTTTGTTCGTTCAGATACTGAGTTTGATTTATTTAGATTGTTATCTTGATCGATGAGCATTTATTGAACCGACTTCGTTGGACCTTGAGTAAGAGTCATTCTATAGATTGTAGATGGTCATGCTAATGGTGTTCTATAGTCTATAATATTAACAGCTTTTAAGAAACTGTTTGGCGCTCAATAAAATCATTTCAATTTACTTTCAAAAAGTAATTTCGAATATATAAAAAATAAAATAGATATCAGAATATAGAACATTTATGGCTTGTTAACGTGGAGCGATCAGGAAAGCGATTGAATAAATACAACTTGAGAATAGTTTATCATTTCAAGCATACATTTGAAAGTTAATAGATCAAATAACTTATTTTGATAGTTTTGACAACAAGGCATTGTCAAATTAAAAACAAATATAATTTATATGAGGTTAAAGTCAGGTAAGACAACAATGAATCAAGAAGAAACTACACCAGGTACATCCACAGTTCCACAAACACAAGTTGGTGACACAAACACACAACCAGACACAAACATGTTCCAGAAACTCATGGAAATGATGGGTGGAATGAAGGTACAAATGGTACAAAATAACCAAACTTTGGAAGCAAACATAAATACACAAATTGGCAACATAAATACAAAAATGGATCAAAATAACCAGCGACTAGAAGAAAACATTGGCAACATAAATACACAAATGGTACAAAATAACCAAACTTTAAAAGAAGACATTAGTCAAAATAACCAGCGACTAGAAGAAAATATTAACAAAAATATGCAAAAGCTGGAAGAAAGCAATATAGAAGTAAGAAATAAAATTGAAAATTTAGAGAGTAAATGGGAGAGAATGGGAGAGACAGTCAACGAAGAAATTGGTATTAAGGTAAACGAGGCAGCAAAAGAAATAAGAGAGGAAGTTGTAACTATGTTTGAAGATGGAATGACTGCAGTAGATAGCAGAATGAAGAAACAGGAGGATAAATACGATAGCAAAATAAAAGAACAGGATAGCAAGATAGAACAGAACACGAAGTTGTTGAAGGATACCACACGTACACAATTAACACAATTACCCACACATACTTACACATGCAACAAAACACCATTTTATTTTTACGGAGATAACCGTATACACCCTGAAATTTTCATTTCACGTTTGAAACAACACATGGAAACACAACACGTAAATGCAAACCTAAAAGCAAACATACAAGACATGTTAAAGGGAGAAGCTGAAATCTGGTACTCAGTTATAATGGACAGGTTCGAGACTATAGAGGAATTTGAAGCTCTAGTCTTAAAACAATATTGGAGTGATTACACTCAGTTGAAAATAAGACAAGACCTATTTAATGGTAACTATGTAGAAAATAAAGGTATTTCTAGGGAAAATTATGTACTTAGAAAAGTATACAATATTAGACATCTAGAACCAAAATTCACAGAAAGTGAAATGGTCAGATATTTAGCTAGACATTTTTCAGGGGATATCCAGAATGTTATTATTACGCAAAGAATTGCAAAGTTAGATGATTTAATTGATTATTTAAGAGAATTAGATGATTATCATCAGAGTTTTGATAGGAAGTCTAGTCAGAATAGGGAGAATAATAGTAGGTATTATAACAAGTGGGGTTATGATCAGAATAGGAATCAATATGATAGGAATGAAAAGCAGGGTTATGGTCGTCAATATGACAATGATAGAAAGGAACGAGGGGGTTATGAGAAACGTCAATTTGACAATGATAGGAATGAAAAGCAGGGTTATGAGAAACGTCAATATGACAATGATAGGAATGAAAAGCAGGGTTATGAGAAACGTCAATATGACAATGATAGAAAGGAACGAGGAGGTTATGGTCAATATAAATATGACAATTATAGGAATGAAAAGCAGGGTTTTGAGAAACGTCATTATGATAATGATTGCAGAGAGAGAGAGGGGGTTATGTTAAAAATAATGAGTCGTATGCACAAATTGCTAATATCAATATTCAAAGGGGAAATAGAGTATATGAAAACACGCACTCTAATATGAATAAAATAGAAACAGCACAAGTAAATGATAAAAATAGAAATCAGGATTTTTAGATAAACTTGTTTTAAATGTAGGTAATAATTGTAAAAAAATAGGCGAATATATAGAAAATGATGTTATATTGGGAGACGACATCTTATCAGAAAAAAAGGCAAATATTGTATTAGGAGAAAGAATCCTAAAAATAGAAGGTGAAAGAATACCTTTCTGTAGTGTTAATGAATTAAATGGCAAATGTGCCGAAATAGTTAATGAATTGAATGGCAAAGGTGCCGAAATAGTTAATGAATTGAATGGCAATGATGCCGAAATAAATAATGTATCAAATGGCATAGAGTCCAATAATGATAATGAATTTTGCGGTGAGCATATAGTGGGAACCACATGTGTTCAAATAAATAATGATAAGAAGCCTGAAACCTTTCTGATAAGTCGTTACTCCAGATATGATAGAATTTTTAAAAATTTGTCTCAAAAATACAAAAATTCAATTGATTATGAACCTACAATAGCAAAGGGCTATGCGCAACAACTTGAAGTAGGTAATATTTTAAATGAAAACGAAAATGTTTTAAATTATAATAAGGAAGAATCATTACCGGGAAGTTGTCACATGGGGATAAATTATCCATATGATCCAGGATAGATTACTCTTAAGTTATCCAAATGATCCTGAGTAGATCACTTTTAAATTGTAAATAAACTTTGACAGTGTGAATGTCACATCATGTTGTTAAAACTAACAAAATTTTCACATGTCAAAATTCTATTAGTTTAGGGGGTTTTATGCTGTATATCCACACTGTGGAACACTACCTAAGTGTCGTGTTTGAAATCATAAATAAAATTCACAAATTTGTATGTATTTTAGGAATTAATCATAACAGTTTTACTTTAACGGATCATACAGAAGCAGGAGTATCTGTGGTTTATTTAATTGATTCAAGTTCACTTATTCTCATCGAGTAGGATGCAGAGAATGAAACTTGATATTGAATACGAACAAAATATTTAAATAAACATAAAATGAAGTTATTTTAGTTTAACAAGGTTATTCTAAATAGTATATAATAAAACATGAACTAATAGAGAATCACAATCTCATTTAAAATGATTTAGAATGAAATTGGAAAACAAAAAAGTAAATTTTATAAAATCTGACATGCATGTCAAAACTTAGGGCTGAAAATCATATTTTGTGTAGAAACACTGTAAATCTACACAAAATGAATATTGAATGAAAGACTATCAACAGTAGTTGCAGTGCAGCGTAATTATTTTAGAAATAGTAAGTCCATATATTACAAAACACTGAATGACATTTTAAGTTTTCAGATATTTTCAAATATCATTGCAGAAAGGTGTTTTGTAAATGATATTTCACATCATGCAGAAAGAAAGGACTAATAGTATGATGTTAAATGTTTGTTGGCGTATCAATTTCTTGTTTTAGTTTATAATATAAGTATTCTGTCAGTATGGAAACTGCAGTACGTTTTTAACTACTAGCATTTTGTGTTTATCATTGCTATTCATCTAAATGTATGAATTAGTATTTATTTGAGATTGGAATTGTTAATTGTAGTTATAAGTAGATTTTAAAATGTAATATGTCAATATATTTCGAGTAATTACAATTATTCACTTAATCCTGAAAAGTAGAATAAGAAATTCATCAGGAAAATTAAAGAATTAAAAACAGTATTCAATTAAGGTAAAGAACAAACAAAACTGAATAGTTTAAATTTTAAATTAAAATTAAATTTTGAAATATTAGATCAAAATAGAAAAAAACAATTGAAATATTGGAAATTAACCCATTGACAGCCATATTCACCATTTTCAACTTAACAGTTTGGTAACAAACAGAGAGATAAAGATTAACAGCCTGACAAAGAAATACCCTATTCACCATCACATTTCAAACCACTGATAGTAAACAGGCAGTTAAATAAAAGTTACCAGAAATATGTTGGTAGTTTTTGTTGTAGCTAATGTCACTACTATTATGTAACCTAAAAAAGCTGTCACAATTCTCTCTTCCCGCTCGCAGAGCTCAGAAATTATTATCTAATGGATTCAGATTCTATTCTCGTGCCTTATCAGTTTTTCTACATTTTATTAAATAAATATTTTATTGAAAAACTGTATTAATTAACAAATTCCTAATCGTACAATTTTCTTCGTTTACATTATTATAAACAATGCCAATATTATTTTCTAAGTCTAAGTGTTTAATTTCGTCCAATATATTTTCTAATTCATCATTTTCATCTACACAAACATTATGTAAAACCGCAGTGGCTAACTTCATGCCCTGAAATAAACACGGAAAACGTCTTTTCCATACCCCAAATAATCGTTCTACTGGTTCTCCGACAAGGCAATAAGGTACAAATTCACCAGTTTCAAATCGTGCCCTTATGTTCGAGTCATTAAATATGGTAGTATCATGGATGGACCCAGGCCAACGAGAAACTATATCAGTAATTTTTAACTTTGAGTCACAGACAACTGAAACGTTTATGCTAAAATTTTCTTTTCTATTTCTAATGACTCCTGAATGGTTTCCACCTGGAGACTGCATTTTTATGTGCGTGCAATCTACAGCATCTACTACCCCTGAGAAATTTGCTATTTCATAAAATCCTAAAACTGTTCATCGTTTTTCTTGATCTGTTTCAGGCATTTTAATAAACTCGTGACGTAATATTGCTATTTGTCTGGTAACGTTTCGCACAATCCGGGATATCGTTGACTGGGATACATTCAAATGATCTCCAATATTAATTTGAAATGTTCCTGTTGCGTAGAACCGTAGGCAAATTAAAAGTTGATTTAACTTCGATACCGGTAATTTTCTTGTTCAAAGGTTCAAGTACTCCATGCTATGTTAGAGATTCCTACTACAGTATCTTTGTACATCCTAAATCTTTTTTTAAAGTCCAGGTCATTTAATTCATTTATGAAATTATAATGTTGCTGTATAATTCTTGGCCGTCTGATTTGATCATAGCTGTCGTCTGAATATGAATTTAAAAGGTTATTGAATTCAACTGTATTAATTATTTCCATTTTTATTAATTATTTGACAGTTGACATTTTGATATCAGTCTGTTAGGGCTTAACAGCTCGAATTCCTCCTGTTAACTTATCAGAGGATTTAACTGACTGTTAAGCCCTAATCATCTATGGTGAATACCGAATAGTAACTTTATCAGACTGTTGGAGACTTAACTCCCTGATGCTAATTTAACAGACAATGGTGAATATGGCCGTGAAACGACTAAAAATAACAAATCAGTTGATCACACACCGCTGAACAGCGAGCTGCGAAATATATTCATCCAAGAATAAATAATAAATTGAAAATAACAGAAAAGTGGTGAATAAGTTGAAGGTTAGGATATTACAATCCAGATATATTGATATCAAGAATAAATTGTAAAAGTTGATTAAATATAAGAAGTGAGTATACTTTGAAAGTATTACGAAGTAGATTATCCGGAAAGCAGATTTAGAAGAGGGAAGTATTTGTTAATCCAGTTAGCATATTTATATGGTGAAGAAATTTCAAACGTCAATCAAGTGATAGAAATACTTCAAGGAAATCTTGAAAATAAATTGGAGGTTAGAAACAAACGTCAATCCAATAAAGAAGAAGAAGAAGCCTTGAGAGGTTTAAAAAGTCAGTCAAGTGACATAATATTTCAAGGATTATAATAACCAGTTAGAGGTTATAATTTAACATTACTCAAGTCGAAAGAAAGACAAGGTAAAGCTTTACAATATCAGAAATCCATGGTACATATTTATTTTAAATAAAGGCCATATTTATCATTTTAGTTAAGTTAGATTTTGTTATTTAAATTTGTTAATTACATTCCAAGTTCAAATTTGTTAATAAATTAATACTTTGTTCGTTCAGATACTGAGTTTGATTTATTTAGATTGTTATCTTGATCGATGAGCATTTATTGAACCGACTTCGTTGGACCTTGAGTAAGAGTCATTCTATAGATTGTAGATGGTCATGCTAATGGTGTTCTATAGTCTATAATATTAACAGCTTTTAAGAAACTGTTTGGCGCTCAATAAAATCATTTCAATTTACTTTCAAAAAGTAATTTCGAATATATAAAAAATAAAATAGATATCAGAATATAGAACATTTAATATATATTTAACGGACTAATATTAGCAGGTATACTATGTTACAACAAGAGCGAATTTAAGCCCAAACTACATAAAATCTTACCAAAATGCCCCTCGGATATCAACCCACCAATGGCCTAGTGTTTGTTTGCCATCACGAATGGTGGAAGTTTAAGTTCGAGCTAGCCCCGAGTCGAGAAACGGCGACTTGCAATTCCGATCACGTCCCGTGCCGAGGCTAATTGCAGTTCTTCTCAAAATACTTGAAGAGATTTAGTTAGCGCCCCGCTTTATTTGCAGCTACTATGCTTTATCTGTTCTCGAAGCATTTGCTTACGTGATTCTTAATTACTTCATTACGGCGTCGCTCCTCTTATTTCACTTTGCCGTACCTACCGACAACAAACATAAATATCCACTTTTCTCCGAGTCCACGATTTAATTAAAATTGTTTTATACGTTGCTAATAACATTGTTTTGTAATTTTATGGGAACTGTTTATCTTATAGTTCTATGTCTTAATTAAAATACAGTTAAAATAGTCTGCATGCAGCGTTCTGAAATCACTTCAGCCAGTAACCCCTCAGTTTACCGGGGGAGTGGCAATGAAACATTATATCTGACAAAACTAGACCAGACAGTACTATCTAATTTTGAGACCTCATGTAATTTATTTTATACACAATGCAGGTTTTTTGCAATGAATTTCTTACCGCTGGCGCAGGAGCGATTTTAATTTGGTAAGTCTCATAATTGTTGACAAAAACGATGATGCAAATGAATTTTTTTGACGCACGAAATAAAAAGCCGACGTTGCCTCTCCATTCTGCAAAAACATTGCGGCTACTAATTTATATACTTACGTCAAAACCTATATTTGCTTGGTCTATAGCAGCTTTCGAGAAAATCGCATAAATGTGTAAAAATATTTCAGGAATGAATGAATGTTATATGCATATCACTTATTAGATAGAACTCGTAATAGCTGCCTAGCTGGTGGCAGAAATTTTTTTATGTGACTGAAGTTGAACATTGTAAAGACAGAATAAGTATTAAAAACATTTGGTATTACTGTTTGGCAGTTTTTATTCAATAATAATAATAATAATAATAATAATACCAAGATCTCCGGTATGAGCTCCGAGCGCTATACCCAGACTACTCGGTCAAGATGGTCGTCCTGATAATCGGCGTTCTCGGTGTGATGAGGCCTACGCTGCTCTCAGCATTGAAGACCATACCGGCCTGCCAAAAATCAGCCGAATGGTTGGCAGTCCAAATGCAGAAGGCAGTCGTCTTGGGGTCCCTGCGTCTACTTAGGACACACGATTCTGGAATCTACAACCACTAACCCTGCGGGATGTGGGGAGTGGTTGTAAATAATTCACTGGCGCTTCCCCCGTGAGAATATCGGAGACACAGGAGAACTGTCCAGCAGCGCTAACGCGTAAAAATAATAAAGTGTTTATTAGGAAAGCATGTACACACAATACATCCAATCGCTAAGGCGAAGTCTAGCTAAAGCTATTCAACTTAATCTTATCTAACCTATAATTCCTAAAACTAAAAGTAGTAATAATAATAATACCTAAAGTACACATCAACAAACATTAAGATATGTTTCGACCATTATCAAAGAGTTATAAGATATTTATAGGATTTGAGAGGTATAGATAACCTAATTAACATTTTATTACGTATTTCTAATACAGCTAATACTAGGAATTTAATTTAAATTTTTAATAACTGTTGCTGGGCATGTTTAATTACTTCCACATCCACGTAGTGGATTGGAAATATAGTAATTGTAAAAAAAAAATCTATTTTTTTCTTCTTGAAATAGGTTTAGAATGTCATGAAACGTCGACATTTTAAATTTGAGCGAAAAAAAATTCTGTCCGTGGGTCTGTCTGTAACTTTTTTGTCCGCACGTTTTCTCCGGAACGGTTTAAGATATTGACTTGAAATTTTGTACACGTATATGTTATAACGAGATCTGGAACTGAATTGTTTTTGAACATATCCGGTGAGGGGTTGGAGGGTAAATAGCGGGAAATAAGTAAAGCAAGCGGGTGAGAGTACAGAAACTTGGAATTTGATGTATGTACTAGAAGTAAAGGCCTCAAAATTTTTTATAATATTTTCCATCCCTCACCACCCCCCACTCCATTACTAAAGGGGTTAATAAAATAATATAGAGATATTCACTTGAAATTTGATATACGTATATATTATACTGACATCAGGAACTAGATTATATTTTGGTATTATTCCGTTGAAGGGTTGGGGGTAAATAGGGGTAAATAAGGGAAAATAAGTAACGCAAGTTGGTAAGACTACAGAAATACAATGCAGGTTTTCACGGCCGTTGTCCAATGAAGTAGTTTCTTCCGGGGTTTGCCGCGGTCGTCGAACTTGACTTGACGTTTCGCTGATCATGCTGTCAACTTCTTCAGAAGGGTTCCAAAGACAGCTTCTTCAGAGGGGTTCCAAAGGCTGTCCTTGGAACCGTTCTGAAGAAGCTGACAGCATAATCAGCGAAACGTCAAGACAAGTTCGACGACCGCGGCAAAACCCGGAAGAAACTTAAGACAGAAACTTGAAACTTGAAATTCGGTGTATGTACGTACTAAAGCCTGAGATTTTTTTGTATTTTTCAACAACCACCCCTACCCCATTATTAAAGGGGTTGATAAAATAAAATTGAGATATTCACTTGAAATTTGGTATACGTATATATTATAATGACATGAGGAACTATATTATATTTTGGGATTATTCCGTTGAAGGGTTGGGAGTTAAATAGGGGAATATAAGTAAAGCAAGCTGGTAACAGTACAGAAACTTGAAATACGGTGTATGTACTAGAAGGCAAGGCCTCAAATTTTTTTGTAATATTTTCACCCCACACCCCCCTCCCATCCCTACTGCATTAATAAACTGGGTTGATAAAATAAAATTGAGATATTCAGTCGAAATTTTGTATACGTATATATTATAATGACATGAGGAACTATATTATATTCTGGAATTATTCCGTTGAAGGGTTGGGAGTTAAATAGGGAAATATAAGTAAAGCAAGCTGGTAACAGTACAGAAACCTGAAATTCGGTATATGTACTAGAAGACAAGACCTCAGATTTTTTATAATATTTTTCAACCCCCCCACCACACCTACTCTATTATTAAACTGGTTTGATATAATAAAATTGAGACATTTACTTGAAATTTGGTATACGTTTGTATTATAACGACATCTGGAACTAGATTATATTTTGAGATGATTCCGTTGAAGGGCTTGGAGTTAAATAGGGGTAAATAAGGGAAAATAAGTAAATCAAGTTGGTAAGAGTACAGAAATTTGGGTTTTGGTGCACATACTAGAAGCGAAGGCCTCAGGTTATTTTTATAAGATTTTCCATGACCCCCCCCTCACGATCCCCACTCCCTTATTAAAAGAGTTGATAAAATTAAATTGAGATTTTCACTTGAAATTGTGTTAAGGTATGTATTATAACGACATCTGAAACTAGATTATACTTTGACACGATTCCGTTGAAGGGGTGGGGGGTAAATAGAGGTAAATGGGAAAAAAGAAGTAAAGCATGCTGTAAGAGTACAGAAACTGGGTTTTTTTTGTATATATTAGAAACTAAGTGCTCAAATTTCTTTGTAATATTTTTCTATGACATCTGCCCCAAATATTAATAAAATTCTGTGACCAGTAATTTTCACATACTAGAGTGCAAATACAGTCAAAATATTTTCCTTAAAGTGACTGGTATGAAAAATCTGGATGTGGAAGTAGTGATTCCTTAGGCATCGGTTTTTTAATATGGTGTCTATTATGGGGGTAATATGAAATTCAGTTTGTGTATTAACGTAAAGTTTTTCTGTTTATTTAAGGCCTTTACAAAATTTCAAGCATATCTAACCTATTTCCCTTATTGGGTAAAAGTTTAATATTACTACCTTTGAAAAAATGGTTTTTATCTATACAATGTTCTGCGAAACTAGGTGATTTTTTATTCTCTAATCGTCACAATTTATCTCATATCCCACTTTGTGTGAGTCTTCAGTTTTTTCTTTGTTTTTAATTAACAAGCGACGTTAGTTGTTTGTATTTGAGGAAATGGTATTAATGCCAAGTTTACTTAACCTATTACAAATTGAGTTGTTAATATCTTTTACAAAATTAATACTGTCACTTTTTATTTCCTTCGGGTGCGTTATAAAAACGTTTTTTCAACAGCTTTCTTGTTTGTTCTTAATTAACTTGTCTATGAGAAATGTTTGATATCCATTGTTTTTGCTGTTATTTTAAGGGTTGTAATTTCTTTTTCAAAATTGACATTTAACTTTAATCTATGGACATAACTATGAAAAGCTGACATTTTTATCTTCCAGGATTGACTACTATTTGCATGTATGAGTGTTTCAGTGAAAGTGGGTTTTCTATAAATATCAGTTTCTAAAATAGGACCTTTTCGTGTCAATGAAATACCTAAAAAGTTTAAAGATCGTTCTATCTCGATTTCTATCGTAAATTCTCTCTCAAATCCTATAAATATCTTATAATGGTCACTTTTAGGTTAATTATTCTATTTAGTATGTTTCACCAAGAACCTACCGCAGACTCAGTTCAATTAATTGTAAAGATGTAATAATAAAAAGCCGGAAAAACCATTTCAGTCATTGAAATTGATTCAGGCGTTGCTGATTTTTTAATTAACTGTAAATTAAACACGCAATGAAAAAACCCTCTTATATGATTTTATTGTGTTAGTCACTGGTTTTAAACGTCGCTTGTCAATATGTCATTAATATAAATGCCGACGGCTGATATATGTGTCTGCGTTTTTTTTGCAATTTCATTTTATTAACAAATTTATGATATACTAAAAATTAAGTGATTTTAAAAATTTCACAAAGTGATAAGAAACAATAAAACAAACTTCAGTCACCTGTGTACCGCTGCGTTTAAAGGGGATGAATTTACAAAAATGGTGTAAAAATAACGCTTCTGTATTACTTTACTGTGTCAGCCACTTAACAGGAAGCTTCCTTTATATGTAAAAACATTTTAAAAAATAGTGGATGAAATCTGCGATGCAGTTTTCAATGGGGGATGTTTCTTAATAATTACACAGGCTGTTCTTTTGATCAAAATGTCTTATCCCATGTTTCTTGATATGCTGAAACCTATTGTGATATTGAAAAAAAGTTACCGCATCAGTTTTTGTCTACCACCCCTTTTATCCCCTAAACAGTGAAAATAAATATCATGTTCTAAGGTACTGATCTAACTTTTCTGAAGTATTTTAACGCGATGAAGCCAATTTTGGACATTGACAAATTTTTGTCGAGTCATTTCCCGCTACAACCCCCTTTTATCTGCTAGGAGTGGCAGAGGGAAACTGAGACGATACAAATTTTTATGCCCAAGATTGGCTTTAACGCGTCAAAATACTTCAGAAAAGTTACATCAGAACCTTTTCCCCCTCTTTAGGGAATGAAAGGGGAGGAGACAAAAACTAACTTTTTTTAATATCAGAATCGGTTTCAACGTGTCAAGAAATATAGAAATATGTGTTATTTTTACAAAGCTTTTATCGATATCTAGGCAGTCCCAAGAAATATTCGAAGTTTTTTACAATTACTTACTCTCTACTTTGCTTTTATGTATATTCAGAATATTTCGTAATAACGTGCAAAGAATTTAACTACCAATTCCATATTGAAAATGAAGGTGGGTTCATCATATAAAATGTTTAAATGCGAGGAGTTATCTAAGCCACTGTAATACTATCCCGTCAATTTAATGTTTTTTATTTCATCTGAAGTAGATCTTTGTTGATGATAATATAAATAATATAAAATATGTTATGTGGTAAACGTACAATATAAATTAAAAAAAAAATTCTTAAATTCTTCTGTCTGACGCTGCGCTGTATCTCTTTAAACATTAGACTTAAACAATAAAAATTTGTATACAAGATATGTAGGAATTGTTATACTTTTGAACTTTTTCTGCATTATTTTTCTCGTAGGATCGAGCGTTGTCGAATTATTTCGGAATAAACGATTTTTTGCACCTTTAATTCAAGATGGCGCGGCGGCGGGACGCGCCCCACCTCACCCTCAAGATCGAAAACTTGTGTTTTTTATCAGGGCCTAGACTTACACAATATATATCAAAATAGTTACTACTCCACCTTTTGAAGGCAAAAACCCCGACTGATTGGGCTATTTTCTTAATTTGACATTTTTTGGATCCAAATGTTAATATTTCTGAAAATCAGCAACGTACCATTTCTTTATTTATATTTTTGATAAATGAAAAATTTTATAGCAATGGCTGAAACAATAAAATAACATAGGAACTTTTTTTTGCAAATTTGACATTCATTTATTTAAAAAATCAAGAGCAACCAAACTCGGTAGCTGCTTTAATCGGAGAGTCATATCAATACCTTCATTCCATATTATTGTTAACTACAATGAAATCATATACCCGTATTGTCACCACCTCCCTAGCTATAAGATCTTATAGCTTATTGTTAATTGTATTAAAATAATTACTCATATATGTGTATATATAAATAGTCATTAGAAACTAAACAAAATGTGCATATATTTTTAGATTAAATAAGAGAAATGTGTGGGTGTATCAATGAAAAGTGAGCTAATGAGAATGACTCCTAACCTTTTAATTTCTTGCTATAGAAGGAATCCAGTCAAAGTTTCTTAATTGTTGCTGCCTTTATAGAATTCATAATTACCCCACAAAAGGTATAAAAGTAAATTGTGCCGTGTTATCTATTTATACACATTTAAATGATTTATGTCCATACCACCAAAGTAAATATCACAAAATCGTTAATTATTTACTTTTAATTACAAGTTTCATTGATGGAATTAGTTTCCTTGTTGACTTTCAACAATCGATAATACCAAATTAAATTTTCTAAGGGGAAATAAACACAATGCAGTTTTTTTCAACAAAAGCCAATATATAAAAGCAAATATTGTGGCGTAGATTGAACATTTAAGCTTTTGGAAGGTAAACATCAGTTCGACAGCTCGTCGGTTAGAACATGATTTCGAACTCAGGCCTTATCTGCATATGGTACGGCTTCTTCTTGTACCTTGTTTTATATAGATTGTTATTCAAAGCCCAACGCAAGGATATATACTGATTGCTGCACATGCACACGTCGATACTCTTTTCTGTCTGTTTCACGTCATTGTTACATTTGTTTAGAAAATATTTCATATTGAGATCATACATATCGATCATAAAAATAATGTACTATCTAACTAGCAGTCTAAGCAAGGACTTAAAACAAACGATTTTAATTCGACAATAAAAATTAACAAGCTAAAACCATTATACTCTTCGCGGATTTACTACACTTATTACTGCACATTCTATTGGATGTTCTCGCAGTTTTTTTTTTTTGTAAATGATGTTAGTTTCAAATATTTTTTGTTTAGTTACAGAATATTTTTTTTTTCATTTCAAAACTTAGCATTGTTTTTATTTATCGATCGATTTTGTTAAAAAATAATAGAGTTCTTCATCTAGCTAACAGTAACTTACTGTCCAAATTTAAATACAATCGGAGTTTTCGTTCTTAAGTTATCGTGCTTACAAAAAAACGTGACTGCCAGCAGACAGACAGACGGACGGACGGACAGACAGACAGACAGACAGACAGACAGACAGGCAGACCGACAGACAGACAGACAGACAGACGGATGGACAGAGAGACAGATGGGCGGACATATTTAAAGTGGTTCAGAATTCGACCACCAACACAGTGATATGAAAGTTTCTTCTCTACGAGCAATATTGCTAGTTTTAGAAATGTGCCGATCGAATGCAATATACTCTCCGTTTTGTATTTGCAAAGAGTATAATAATATGGGGGACTGCTCATCCGATTCAGAATGAGAATCGCTGGAGGATACAATAAACTAAGAAAACGCGCCCTAAAAAATAATAAAAGTTATAAACAAACTAAGTAAACAAAAATGGGAGTTCTAATCTTTTGCGAATTTCTCGAAAAGTTTCATATATAGTATAATTTCTCAAAATGATTCTTAAAGACCACGAAATTCCCATAAAAAATGTCTAGACTCTCGAAGCTCTATCTTAATTTATTTATTACGACAAGTGGAAGATCCGGGTCAACGTCGCGAAGTCGGAGGCCATACTCTTCACGCGCCGGTTCACAGAGAACCGCATATTAACGCCAATTTCGATCCAGGGTCAGCAAATTCCAATCAAAAGGTGCGTGAAGTATCTGGGGGTTAACTTGGACAAACGACTGACGTTTAATACACACATTAACGAGACGATACGTAAGGTCTACTTCACGTCCATGAGTCTGTATCCACTCATGGCAAGGGGTAGCGGACTCAACAGACACAATAAAAAATTATTGTATACGGCGGTGATCAGGCCGGCCATCACATACGCGGCGCCGGTGTGGTGCAGCATCCCGGCCACGACAATGAGAAAACTTAAAGTCTTAGAACACAAATTTATGCGCCTCATTTCAGACTCGAGCAGGTACACCTCCCTCAGAGATTTGTATGATCGTTGCAACGACATAACGCCACTAGCGGATTACGTCCGGGAAATATCACAAAAATTTTATTCCTTTCGCCTGGGCGACAATCCGCTAACACGCAACATAACCCAAATCAGAATGCATAATGCCCCATTCCAGATAAAACACCCCCTACCATACCAGGTGTTGCCTATCTTCCGGCAACCTCTCTAGCCAAACTCCTATTAACCATAACTTTCTTCAACCCTACACTGTATCTTTCAAATCTTTTCTGTTCTATCTCTCTCCTCTCTTTTCACTTGTTTTCGTTTTTGTTTTTTGTCTTTTTTTTTCTTTTGTCATTTTTTGTTATAAATTCCATTTAGGCCGAAAAAATTTAAGAAATCTAAATCTCTAAAAATAATAAACTTCTCCTAGCGGCAGGCAGACCGCTGGAAAGCCAATTATCTCGAACGGGTTTTTTCGTTGAGTTTTTTCCCGCATCAACAGATCAAAATTCAGTGAAGTGCAAATGATAATTTTAAATATTTTTAATTTTAATTATTTTAATGTTTTATAAAACAATGGTAATTTTAATATTAATTTTAAGCCGCTAAAAGTGGCAGGAGTTTTAATTTTGTTATCAATTTTATTAAGCCGAACCAGCCACGACCCGCCCAACCTCGCGTCCGCCACGGCGTCATGTGCCGTGGTTGTCTGGTTGGCTCCGGATCGCGGTCCGGGGAGGCAATGTATCTTTTAATGTTAAATAAATATGTTTTGATTGATTGATTGCTTCTGTGAGGTGTCAAATTACAAAAACATTTTTTTCAAGACTTAATATCAAGAATATTTTTTAATAATCACAGTATATCTAGACATTGCAAACTACAGTAGCCAATATTAAGAAACTTTTTACCTCAATTTCCTTACAATTTGCAACTATTAATAAATTTTCTTACTCATATATTTTTATTGAACCGTTGAAAAATTGTTTAACACTAATAGTTCAGTTTGTTACCTCTCGTGGAGATATTATTCCCTATACAACAATTTCGTAAACGTCCATTCATTATAGAATGAAGGATAGATTGAAAAAGATATGACAGATCTACAGTGTGGGGTTGAAGACAGTTGTGGTATAGGAAGGTTTGGATAGGGAGGTTGCCGGAAGATAGGTAACGCCTGGCATATTAGGTTGTGATTAATCTGGAATGGGTCATTGTACATTCTGATTTGGGTTATGTTGCGCATTAGCGGGCTGCCGCACAGTGGGGATGACAAATACTTACGATGCAATATTCTCTACAGCCTTTAATTTTTGTCAAATCGCAGCATTTTCTTAAATAATCGTCAGACTTCCAGTTACAAAACTGCCGAGGTAAATTTAAAAAAATATATCTAAATTCAGCTTTACGTACATCGTACCACTTCAAAATCTCTCGGATAAACAGAAAAATCAAAATAATTACATAAATTGACCAACTCACGGCAACTTATTTCATTTCCTAATCGGTTTTGAGTAAATAAATAAGAATATACCCTAAAAAATGTGTCCTAAGGTTTTTCACAAAAGAACTGGCCAAAAAATGGCCGAAATCAGTCAGAAGTTGCGAATATTCCCTAATTTTAAAAATGTTTACTTCCTTTAAAGAAATATTTTATTTCTAGCTCTACTTATTCTAATCCCCCTATTTTAGTACCCTTTCTCCTTCTTCATCTCTTTTTCTTATTTATTTACTTACAGCTTACTAAGAAAAGAAAAAAGTAGTCATAATTTGGTCAATTCATGTAATTATTTAAATTTTTTTCTTATTCGACCAATTTTGATCAACTATAACGACGCACAGTGTGCCAGAATAGAGACAATTCGCTCTGAGGCTCAATTTTTGAGATATTGACTTGAATTTTTTTTCTAAACTCAGAGAGGAGTCTGGAATAGGGTTAAGGTCATTCAAGGTCAGATTTGTATTTTTAAAAGGGAACCACTATTTTTTATTGCAAATTCGAATTGTCTGACTAAAAATAGACTACTTTGGTTGGAAATTTTTTTTCTGAAATTATCATTTTTTGCAATTATCCGGCGAGGAAAAATCAAAATTTTAGAAATGTGCAATTTTGCTTTCCAATGGATTACATTTTCATGAAATCTATCATTCTGTTTCTTGGAAATGCTTAGCCTTTGAAACGTTTTTCGCCCTTATTCTGGAGCTCATCAGAAAGACATAAAGCCATAATAACCAGAATTCAGGTTATTAGACCAATCAACGTGTGAAGTGTAGGTCACAAATTGATAGCAGTCAATGAAAAATATGGTCGTGTAGAGAAAAATATTTCAAGCAAGCTAGCGTTTTTTGCTCTCGAAAATCGATCCCCGAACATAACCTAAAATATTCAAAACAGTCAAAAAAATGTTTTTTTGCAAAAAATAAAACTTGAAGTAAAATCAGGAAAAGTTAAATGAGGAAGTTATGAGTATCAAAAAAACCTATCGATTGACGTGTCTTGAATTGAAATTGGGTCGGTAGTTTTTGAGAAAAATCGGAAAAACCGTCAAAAATCGCGATTTCTTGTGTTTGCTTCAAAAATTCTAGTTTTTCATAAAAGTGTCTAGTAATCCACAGAAATGAAGCCTAAAGCAAGATAAAAAAGGCGCTCTTCGAACAATTTAAAAAAATTAATTTTTTGCCGAGTTATGACCATTTTTCTAAAACAGGACGTTTTCGAAAATTGGCTTCTCTTGCCCGAGGGATAGTCCTAGAGCGTTGTTTGGGAGCTTATTTTTTTCATTAAGAGTTGTACTACAACTATATTTAAAAGTATAATGAATTTTATGATTTTTTCATATTAAAAAATCGATTTGAAAAAAGCGCTTTTTTGTTCAATCGGTTTTTCTCACGTAACTCATTTAATTTTTCATTTTTCATAATTGGCTCACACACAGCTGCAAAGTGCTTCTCAAGACGCAAAATTAAAAAAAAAAGTGTTGTACAACCTCGGGAAGCCGAGATAATTTTCATTTCTCGAAAAATCGCTGACGACGTGTTTTACCTCATACCGAATTTTTTTGACTGCGAGATAATCTTCACGAATTGTACTTTCAATAAAAAAATAGTACAAATCACCGATCGCAAGTTCTATTAAATCTACGGTAAAGTTATAATTCCAAGCGCGGCGCGCACAAGCTATGGCGCGGCGAAGACTAAGAGCATTCACAAAATATATATCTTATTTTTTTATTTTTTTTTTCATTTCTTTCATCTTTATGTAAGTGTTCTCATTAATAGTAAAATTTATAATTGTATTTATTACATGAAGGTATTATGTTTTTATATAAATATTAAATAAAACAAAGGTACAAGTACTTATGTGAAGAAAATGTTTATTTACTTCACTTCGAAACGACTGTATTACAAAGCGTTTGATACGTTTATACTACACTTCTTCTTAAAGGTATATTCTGATTTAAAATTTTTCTTCAATTTATTTATTAAAATGCAGTAAATTACTAGTGATTAGTACTATCGACATATGTGAACGCATGTATATAAATATTAGAGATGTACCGACTAGGGTTTTTGCCGACTAGTTAGTAGCCGACTAATCGGCTTTTCATAAAGACGACTAGTCGACCCAGCCGACTATTTTTAAATGCCAGCAAAATACGCGGCCAATTTCTTCGCGCGCCTGACTATCAACAGTCACGAACACGTATTTTCTGCTTTGTTGTTTACTTCACTTCACTTAGAACATTGTTTGCTTTGCCGGTTGTTTTAAGGTTAGTTTTTGTGTGTATTGGATTTAATTTTAGCTGCAGAACTATTAGATATAGATATGTCGAAAACAAGTAAAAAAAACGTCACGTGTTTTGTTATTCTTTGATGAAACTAAATTAGACGATAGCAATAAAGTGAAGTTTAATCAATGCCAATCGTTAATTTCTCGCGGTGGCCGCGGAAAAGCAGCCAATACCTCAAATATGAACAATCATCTAAAATTGTGGTATGTGATGTAGTAATACATCACATACTTACTAATATAGAGTAATGTATACTAGAACAATGTATTTTTTTACAGTGTTTTTTGTTTAAATTTTGTTCCAACATTTTACAAATGCCTTGTTTTACTTTATTAAAATATTATTAAAAACGCCCTCTTAATTCAGCAAGGTATGTTTTATTTTTTTCGCCGACTAGTCGCCTAATAGTCACCGACTAGTCGCCGACTACAAAATTGGCCGAATAGTCGGCTTTCCCGACTAGTCGGCCACTAGTCGGTGCATCTCTAATAAATATTAGCATAACAATGGAAGTTATAGCATTTCATGATGAAAAAATAATGTAAACAAACAAATTTTATACCACTTCATGTAATAACAGAGTTACGATTCCAAGTATTAATAAATTCTTGAAGATTATTTTGTAGCAAAAAAAAGTCGGTACGAGGTAAAACACGCCGTCAGCGATTTCTTGAAAATGTAAATTATCTCGGCTTCCCGAGATCGTACAACACTTTTTTTTTTAATTGTGCGTCTTGAAGAGCACTTGCAGCTGTGTGCGAGCCAATTATGAAAAATTAATAATTAAATGAGTTACATGGGAAAAACCGGTTGAACAAAAAGGCGCTTTTTCAAATCTATTTTTTGATATGAAAAAATTATAAAATTCATTATACTTTTAAATACAGTTGTAGTACAACTCTTAACGAAAAAAATAAGCTCCAAAACAACTCTGTAGGACCATCCCTAGGGCAAGAGGAGGCAATTTTCGAAAACTTTTTTAGACAAATGGTTACAACTAGGCAAAAAATTATTTTTTTTCATTTTCGAAAAGCAATTTTTTTTGGCTTGCTTTGAGCTTCATTTCTGAGTATTATTAGACATTTTTATGAAAAAATCGAATTTTTGAAGCAAAAACAAGAAATCGCGATTTTTGACGGATTTTCCGATTTTTCTCAAAATCTACGGATTCAATTTCAATTCAAGACCCGTCAATCGATAGGTTTTTTTGATACCTATACCTTTCTTATTTAACTTTTCCTGATCAGAGTTCAAGATTTTTTTTATTCACAAAAAGCCATTTTTTTGACGGTTTTGCATTTTTTGGGTTATGTTCGGGGATTGATTTTCGAGAGCAAAAACGCATTCTTTTTTTAAATATTTTTCTCTACACGACCATATTTTTTGTTTACTGCTATCAATTTGTGACCCTTATACATGGGGACGATCACAGGTTGATTCGTCTATATCGAAATAATGCAAAGATTTCATTAATATTTTACACATAGTTTTTCTTTTAGTGCTCATAGATAATTATTTTTTCTGCTGTTTGCAAAATCCTATAAAGAATATAACACAGATAAGTATTTTTGTAGCCATTTAAAAAAAGAAAAAAATTAAGTACCCTTGTTATTCCTTGTTGAGGCGAACTTCCATCAATCTTACCTGCATTATCCTAGTATTGACCACGTGGTATGTACTCGCTTCATTAAAAATTAATACCACTTTTCGTGCAAGTCATTAATTTTTCTGACGGCTCGCTGAAAATAATTCCACAACATTAATTAATTTTTATTTCCCTTGTTATTATTTCAATTCGGGCTTGTGTGAAACAACGGGGGCGAGCTAAAGTGGTTAACATTCAAGACTCAATCTAGTTTTAATTCGCAAAAGCGGCGGTGTAAATCAGTCTAAAGGGGATTAGACGAGGGTAAGTTGATTTGGCGTATCCCAGCTAATTGATGGTCGAATCAAACTTTGCTGGATTTTAGGCCAGCCCGCACGCAGTGCGATTAAACAATTTTGTCAAAATGTTCGGGATTTGCTACATTGACAGATATATAAACCGACGCGGAGCCGAGGAACGTTAACATTTATAGGATAACTCATTGGGTTGCGAGTGCTGCATAAGCTGTTTGAGAATATGAGCTTTATACGGTATTAAGTCGATGCTTATGCAACAGATATTGACTTTATTTTGATGTGTTCAGGGCGGATTGCACAAAATCCCGTAAATATTTCAAACTAAGCCTTCATAGATTAGTTTAAATAGATTGTACAACATCTCCACTACCACTAAGCTGAGCAAGAAATGTACGTCTGTGTAATCATAAGAAGTTGTTTTATACCTAATCGTACTTTGCGTCGCACAGGTTGATACTGAATTAGTATTCACTGGACACTACACTGTTTAATTCTCGTTTTAACGATCAAGCCGGCATCATCAGGTAACAAAACTGAACTAAGTCTACAAATGTGGAGAATTTATATCACAGATATTGTTACAGTGATGAACCTTGACCTAGTGAAAATTTTTTGGTTAATAGTGAGTTATCCAAAGTGTTCAGTCAACACAACTGTGCATTCTTTTGTTTTTCAGTAACTAAGTTTTTTATTTCATAGCAAAAATTATTATTGCAATATATGATTCAAATATTTCTTCAATATAAAAAAGATAATAGTAATTCAATTCATTAAAACCCCGATTAAAAAGCCTATAAAAGTGCTACATTCAGAATAAAATAGTGTTTCTTCTTGTGAATTACCATTGGACATTATTGGAGATTGTTGGACCCAACCAGAAGAAAGCCAACATAAATGAAGTTAAGGTAGTTCATTTCTGTAATTTTTGCCGCATTATTACTCTTTTTTGTCAGTACATTAACTGACTGGTCCTTGGTACATAATTCTTAGTCCGCGTTCAGAAACATTTTTGGTCCTTCGAGCCGGATATTTTTAAAAAATGACAACCAGTTTTACCTCTTGTCCATTTTCAAGTCATTTTCATAAATTACTTCAAAACTGACATTTCTCGAATAACTTTAATTTGACACTAGCACACTAGTTGTATTGTTCTGAACCTGCCGCTAGTGTATTTATTTTCTTGGTGAGAAATAATCTCTATTTGTGAGTACTGATTAATAAAATCAATTTTCAATTTTATTTATAGTTAATAATATATTGACGAGACTATCAATTCTTACAAAATGAAATTTGAGGACTTCGTAAGAGAATGTAATATAGTAATTAAAAAATCGGTCAGGTATTTACACAGAACTTCCCTCTTTATTTGTGCATGGCGGTCACTCTAAAAAATTAATACTTACGAAACGACATTGAAAATAATAATCGGAATATAGTTATCACTATTATTACAAAGAACACCTGATAAGTTTTGGTCAAATGTGCTCATCCAACAGCAAAAGTTCAATACTAAATAACAGGTGCCGAATATAGAAGGCTTGGGCAAATACCTTTATAAATGTCCACCATGACTGAATTATTTCTTGGGATGACCACCCTGTACATTTTTTAATATTAGTATAATAGCATATGCCTAATATTATTGCCATCTGTCACATTTTCAATTTCATATACACGTAGTGGAGTGGAAGTATAGTGGTGGTTAAAAAAATTATTTCTTTAAAATTTTTCAAATATGTTGGTAAAAAAATTTTCAAAATTTTTTTCTTCTAAAATAGGTTTAAAATTTGAGCAAAAAGGAACGTTTCCTTCTATTCTACAGTAGTGATAAAGATTACAAATTAAAAAATTTTTAATTTTTTTGAAATAGGTGTAGAATGCCATGAAACGTGAAAATTTTAAATTTGAGCAAAGAAAAAAAAAATTCGATCTATTTTAGTGTAAAAAATTTTTCCAAAAACGGTGAAAAAAATTTTAAAAATTTGTTTTCTGAAATAGGTTTAGAATATCATGAAACGTGAAAATTTTAAATTTGAGCAAACAATTTTTTTTCCATCCTAGTGGTAAAATATTTTTCCAAAATGGTAAAAAAATGTTGCAATTTTTTTTTCCGAAATAGGTTTGGCATGGCATGAAACGTGGAAATTCTAACTTTGAGCGAAAGAAATTTTTCATCTATTCTATAGTAGTGATAGATTTTAAAAAATTTAAAATTTAAAAATTCATTATTTATTCCCTTTAGACGGTCCACCCTGTATATTTTCCAGTGAAAGTTTAACCATTTCTTCGCTGACAGTAGCGTCAACTACCTACCAAATTTGACTGCTCTCCGTCAAGTAGTTTTTTAGTTAAAGCACCAACAGACAGACAGACTGATGGAATTGAAAAACCTATCTTTTCGGAATCTGCGTGATCTGAAACGTCAAAATCGGAAAAAATCTCGGAGGGTGATTTTTTGTCGAATACAATACTTCCCTTCGGTATGCGAGGGAAGTAAAAATTTGTGTGGACATCTAGTCCCAACCATAAATATTGACGTTTGAAGTGTAAATTATGTGGCATCATTGATTCAGACAATTCAAAAATGCAATGATATATAGGGTGTTCCGTATTAAAAGGTTAAACCGGAAGTGGAAACAAATCATTTATATCTGAAAACTTGACGCTTCTTAAGTGTATATAGGATGATTCAAACTTCAATCATTTATCTTCAAACTAAAAGAGAAAGTATACCGGATGTATGATTCTGTTACACCCGGTATACTATCTATACTCAGACTCGCTCGGTAAAATCTTGTATGAGTATTAACAGGTAGATTAACCGTCCACTAATTGGAGTGGACACTCGACACTCGAACATCCTAGAGTACAACTTCTTGAACTGCAGAGAGACGCCGCATTTGTTATTATTTACCGAAGACCACAGGCTTAGAACTACAAGCATCCGCAGTTCATCGGCTTAAAGTCCAACACAACTAATGAACTAAAACTTGAACAAAGCCGCAAACTAAACACAATACAGATCTGCTTATCCCCCAAGAAACATCCATTATCCGAAAATCAATGGACCACTAGATTAGTCCGAGGTGGTGTCTTGGAACTCAATGGACCAATTAAGGGACCGATTACGGCTCTGCTCTAAAGCAAATTACTTGATACAACTGTCCTGAGAGCGGCTCGTTAAGACAGTATTGTTTCGAAAACGCGGTGAACTTGCGGACATTAGCATAACATCTTGGTAAAGTGCGATAGTTGGGGGGGACTAAACGCAAATTATATTGAATCGCTTTCGGCTATAGAGAGGACTGAAATAGGTTTCTCTATATATCGTTTCTGCTCGATTATCGGTTTGCATGTTTATATTTTATTTATTATACAGGGTCTTTGGTACATCGGTAGAAAGTATCAAGAAGATGATAAACTATACAGGGTGTCTGGGGTATGCGTATTATATTTTGCATGATAATATATTTCGTAATTCAGTAATTTAGTCATATTTTGTTACAAGAAATACGGTTGTTATAAATACGGTTAATAAAGTAATTGATTCACAGCCACACAAAAATAAAAAAGTGGGGTATACTTTTGATGTGATATATCATATCCAGTGAATTTTTGCCTGCTGATGACGAATCCGATGTCAGAATTGGTCCATCACATTTTTGCTAACCTCAAAAAATTGGTGAAAATTAGTAAAAATCGAGGAAAATGCACTCCTAAAAATGCAAAAAAAATAGTTTTCAAATCTAAATCTATATACTTATGTATTTGATCCGTTCAACTCAAATCCACCGCCAGAATTGGGTCAGACCATCTTGTTTTTTTCCTAACCTCAAAAAGTTAGTTGAATATCATGATTTTTGAAAATTGAACCAATTGCCACCAGATTCGGTATACTGGGGTTTTTGAGGTCGCTGAACATGAATCTGAGGTCAGATTTGCAAAATTTAAGATGGTGCATCCAAGAGTTATAAGAATAAAAAGATTTGGTCTAAATCCATTTTTCCAATGTTTCTACTTTTATTCTAGATCTTGGGTATTTTTTGTATAAGTTGTTCTCTGCATTTCGATCCCTCTGCCTGCATCCAGGGCGCCTCCACGTGGTGACGGTGGGCAACAAAGTTGTTCCACTATCCGGCAAAGTCCCTGGATAATGGCTTTCATGCCGTCATGGCAGGCAGAAGGGAAAGAATTACGATGTAGGGACTCGAAAACCCAGTATCGGTGATTGGTCAGGGTGAGAAAACGAGCCCGCTATCATACAACTGTAGCTCTTCATGTGTGGGTGACTTGGGTCATGAAGGGTATAATGCTACAAGAAAACAGTCTCACGGTACAAAGAAATTTCATCGCTGTGATAAAGAATGTGATGTGTTCTGTTATATTTGTTGTAAATACGTATTTAGTAAGTCGGTAGTACCCATTACGGATAAGATTAAAAACTAGGATAAGGATTGTTTTGGTATTGAGTTATTACAACAGGATACAGAATGGGTTACCCACGTCATTTGCAGTTCTTGCAAAATAATATTATTCCGTACTAATAAGAAGGTCATCAAATATACCACACCAGCAATATGGAATAAACCTTAAAGTGAAAATGATTGTTACTTTTATATATTGTCAAAATTTTGCAGATTCGTAATCAGCGACCCCAAAAACCCCCGGGTACTAAATTTGGTAAAAATCGGTTGAATTTTCAAAAATCATGATATCCAGCTAACTTTTTGAGGTTAGGAAAAAAACAAGATAGTCTGACCCAATTCTGGCGGTGGATTTGACTTAAGTGGATTCAAATACATAAGAATATAGATTTAGATATGAAAAATATTTTTTTTGCATTTTTACGAGTGCATTCTTCTCGATTTTTACTAATTTTTACTTATTTTTTGAGGTTAGAAAAAAATGAGGATGTGATGGACCAATTCTAACATCGGATTCGTGATCAGCAGGCAAAAATACACTGGATATAATATATCGCATCAAAAGTATACCCCACTTTTTTATTTTTGTGTGGTTGTGTTATATTTACAGACTATATTTTCATTAAATGAGGATAATGTTTTGACAACCATTTAATTAGAATCAGATTATTAGTAAAATTGATGTATTTAACCAAAAATAATTAAGGGGACTAAAACATATTAATTATAGATACATAATATACTTATAAACATAATTATAAACAAGGAGGAAGAGAAAACCATAAAATATGCAAAACTTTGTAAAATAAAAATAAAAACCTCTACCTAAGGAATCACTAATTCCACATCCAGATTTCTCATCCAAGTCTCTTTAAAGGAAAACATCTTCATCGTGTTGGTACTCTAGTATGTGGAAATAAATGGTCATAGAATTTTACTAATATTTGAGGCAGATTTCATAAAAAATGGATGCGTTGGTTTTTAGCATATACGCCAAAAATCAATTTTCTAGACTCTTATTGGCTTGATTAACTTATTTTTCCTTTTTACTTCCCCCACCTCTTCAAAGGAATCATGTCAATCAAATGTCATTACAATACATACGTGTCCCAAATTTCAAGTGAATAACTCAATTTTATTTTATTAACCGCCTTAATAATGGAGCGGAAGTCGTGAGGGTTGAAAATATTATAAAGAAGCCTGAGGCCGTGGCATCTAGTATATACACCAAATTCCAAGTTTGTGTACTCTTACCAGCCTTCTTTACTAATTTTCTCCTATTTGCCCTTACTTACACCCCCCCCCCCCCTTCAACGGAATCATCTCAAAAGATAATCTCGTTCCAAATGTCTTTGTAATACATACGTTCACCAAATTTCCAGAGAATATCACAATTTTATTCCATCAGCTCCTTTAAAATTGGAGTCGGGTTGGTGGAGGTGTTGAAAAATGTTATTAATAAATCTGAGACCTTGGCTTCTAGTAGATACACCAAATCCTAAGTTTATGTACTATTACCGGCTTGCTTTACTTATATTCCCCTACTTGCCGTAAGAATCTTAAGAAATGAAAAACAAAAATACTATGAAAATAGAATAAATAATCTAAAGAATAATCCAAAATTAATGTGGCGAACAATAAAAAATATAATAAAACCAAAAGACAGTCATAACATATCCTCTCTTAAGATAGGAGGAGTGGAAAAAAGTATGTACTTGGAAGAAGAACTTAATAAATATTTTATTTCTATGTTAATATAATTATAGATGGGATAAAAAATAACGCCCACTACCTTAATAGAAATGCTTTCTTTGAGAACAGAGCTTTACAGCCAAATATATTTTTTAAAGAATTTAATGTCATAAATCTCTCCAAATTACGTAAAATTATTTTTCAACAACAAAATAAATATTCTGAGGATGAAATTGACTTTAAATTAATAAAAAATACATTTGAAGTCATCGGGTATCCATTATTACATTTTTACACATCGTTGAATAGCGGAGAATTCCCAGAAATGTTGAAAACATCACTAAAAATTCCTGTACCGAAAGTTTCAGGAACGAAATTAGCGGAAGAGCATAGATCTATAAACACATTACCGTCTCTGGAAAAAATTTTAGAAGTAGTAGTTCATGACCAACTTACTGAATTTATAAACAGTAATAAATTGCTGCACGATAACCAATCCGGATTTAGAGAAAATCATTCATGTGAGACGGCTTTACAAAAAATAATTAATGATTTTAAATATTCCATAGACAAAGGTGAAGCTGTAGTAACTGTCTTTCTCGATTTAAAACGGGCTTTTGAAGTTGTCAATAGAGAACTTTTACTTAATAAACTTTACCAGTATTTTGGGATTGTTGACACGGCGCATCGATGGTTTAGGTCCTATTTGCATGGACGGAGCCAACAAACCAAAATAAATAATGCTAAGTCTGAAAAACTTTTAAATAATAACGGAGTACCACAAGGCAGCGTACTAGGGCCTATGCTTTTCACGCTATTTATTAACGATATACTTTTAATCGATTCGCAAGAATGCAAAATACATCTCTTTGCTGATGATACTATCATATATTTATCTGGATCTGATCTAAAGCAAGTTATTCAAAAAATTAACAAGACATTGGAAATAATTAACGAATGATTTACAACGAACGGGCTAGTGGTAAATGCTAACAAGACAAAATATATGATATTAGGATCTAATAAATATCTAAATCAGAACGTCGATGATACTTGTGTTAAATACAACGGAGAACACCTTGAAAAGGTAATAACTATGAAATATCTGGGGATTATCATAGACTGTAAATTAATATTTAACGACCATATAAATTACACAAGCAAAAAAATATCAAAAAAACTTGGATTCGCCTATCGTGTAAGTAAACATTTAACTTCATCTACCAGGAAAACAATTTATTACACAATAATAAAGCCACATTTTGAGTATTGTTCCAGTATATTGTATATGTGTAATGATACCCATATATCTAAACTGCAGATACTTCAAAATGTGTGTATGCGATTTATTTTAAAATGTAATATATATACTAATATAAAAAACAATGCAATGTACACTAAACTGGTTCTCGGTAAAAGATAATATAAAGTACAAGACACTGATATTCTTATATAAACTGCACAATAATTTACTACCAACATATTTGTCATCAAATATTCAACATCGTGGGGATATTCATAATTATAACACAAGGCAAAGAAATCATATAAACATTAATTTTTCTTAAACTTACTGAAAACAAAATCCTCCATATACGACAACAGAGCGGCAGAATTTAATAAATTACCTGAATTTATAAAACAAGCAAAGAATGTCTTTCTGTTTAAAAAACATTTGTATAAATTCATGAATAAATAATTCTAGTTTCCTTTATGCATTAGGCTGATTGTTAAATATTAAGTTAATTATAATTAATCCACAAATATTATATCCTAAACTAAATAATGAAATGTATTTCTTTTTTGTAATACGTAATAACTGTAAATGTATTTTTAAGTAAGTATACAACATCTGTGTTTAATAGCTGCTTGTGCTAAATAAAGATTGTTATTATTATTATTATTATTATTATTATTTAACCCCAACCCTTCAACGGTATCATCACAAAATATAATTTAGTTCCAAATGCCGTTATAAAACATACGTATACCAAATCTCAAGTGAGTATCTTAATTTTATTTCTCTAACACTATTTCGGAAACTACAAATTCCACAACTAAAAATTTTGTCATCGTTCCAACACACTGTTATGGTATAATACCGCACGGCTTTCGACAAATCAGAAGCCGTTAAGTCACACTTAGTGGTTCAGTTGTTATGGTTACGTAAAACTTCGCATTTGACGTTTTACACCGTTTTTAAATTTTTTTGCATAATTTCTAAAATCTTGTTAGAGAAAGTGTTTGAAATGGCATATTCCACACTCGTGAACCGTAGTACTCGCTTGGCTCGGACTACAAACTTTTCGCTCGTGTGGAATATGGGCTATTCCAGAACTTGTTGTAGAAAATACTATTTATCAACCCCTTAATAATGGAGTGGGGAGATTGTAGTATATACACCAAATCTCAAGTTACTGTACTTTTACAAGCTTGCTTTATTTATGTTCCCTTAATGTCCTTTATTTAACCCACAACCCTTCACCGCAATTAGTGCGAAATATAATCATGTTCCAGATCTCTTCACATATATGAACCAAATTTCAAGTTAATGTTACAGAGAGACAGACCGACCGACTGACTAACAGACAGACAGAATTCTGCATGACATAGCTCAGCGGTAACAAGCCCAGTTATTAACCAAATCTGTTGTTCTGTTCAGCTGTCCGTTTTTTACATTTTTATATAATAATATGTAAATAAACGTTTTGTCAATATTTAATATTATTTTGCTTAATTTTGAAATAAATAATAAACGGCAAAAGAAACAAAAATCGAATGCTCACTGGTTGCAATATACCCACTCATTTAGAGCTATTAGCTCCGAGCCTAGTTTTCTCTAAACATCGGGTCCCCTAGCGTTTCCAGTTTCACGGCTGATTAGACTTATCCCATCGATAGTGCCGATTGTATTAGTTACATGTCATTGATGTTATTCACTCGCACATTTCGTGTATTATTTACTTGATAACAGGCTTGCCAGACCGCGATTTTAATATTAATATGTGCCTTCGGCATTTATCACTTAGCACTGTAGATAAACAAACATCTACTAATTAAGCTTCCATTCATTATAGTTGAAGGCATTTATATTAATCTGATGTCTGGAACTTTGTCATAAATGCCTGGTGAACTGGAGAGGAACTGCCTTATATATAATTACAATATGGTCCGGAGTTATGACTATTTTGAGGTTCTTTCTATAAGGACTTTATTTAGGAATGTGCACAATTTTCTTAATTTTGCACCAAACTTAGTAATACTTGAAGGTATTCATTTATTATACAGGGTAATTCAGATTTTATTCCAAAATCTTTAAAAGATATGCGTCATTGAAAATAAAGTTGACATTACCCAATTTTAATCAAATTTTACTAGAATGCACTAAACAATCATTAGGCATAATATAATAATATAAAATAGTGCATAAGAAAGATATCTAATTAGCCTATGAGTGAGTAGTTTCCACAAACACCAAAATAGGTCGAAATTGAGCACGTCACTAGAATACCAACTCGACGCATAATTCGCCAGCCATGTTACCAACATCGGGAGATATTTACACAAATTTGAAGTTTGAAGAGAAATATCGTTGAATAATGTAAATCAGTTAATGAAGACCTAGTTTATTGGAAATTTATTTATTCTTAGAAGTTAAATAAATACAGTTTTTTTGAAACACAATATATAATTTTAATAAAAATACAACAATATTTTTACAAGAATTCTAGTATTGTCTAAATGTTATTTGTGGCATTATCTTAATTTTTTTTCCTTCTTCAATTCTTTGGGACTTCCTGCCACATGTATGTTTTCTTTTTAAGCGGTGCTCGGGGAATCTACAAAATATCACAATTAACCAGTATGTTACTGGTAAATAACCTCTACGCCTGTGACTTTTACGTCAAAGGATCAGTTAAAGGTTGCTTTTTTTAAATAAACTGTACCGTCCTAAAGTTCCAGGACGCTACAATATATATAATTTAATTATGGGGTTCTTAAAACCACTATAATAGCAGATACTTTAAATTTATTTACTTTTTGTTCACAGAATCCTAGAGCTGCCAAGTCCTCATCCCCACTCGAAAATCTATCTTTAAAATATACACCGAGCGCCATCTGTACTTTACAAGCAAACCCAACCGATTCTTAACGAGTAGACTTGAATTAACTTTAAAATATACACCGAGCGCCATCTGTTATTCTACCAGCAAACCACCGGCTCTTACTAGTTAGAAATCTAAATAGTTTTGGTAAAAATTAAACAATAAACTTTAATTAATAATTTTGAAGCAATAGAAATTTAGTAACAAATAAGAAATATTAATGGGAAGTAAAATAGTGCAATAATTAAGTAGATTTGATAATAAAAACAGAATTTTAAGTAAACACTTTTTATCATTTTGCGGTTGGCAACGATTGAAAGCTATTTTATAGGAGACAATAAAGTAGGCATTTCCGATTCTTGAAGCTAAGAACAAGACGTGCTTGTGCTGTCTTGCCGCAGATTTAAAGCCTCAAATTCCTGGAGATAGGTAATTAAATAAACCAATATCTACTAAATTATAATCATTGACATTTATTGATTAATGTATATGTATTTAATTTGTAAAATTGCCAGCATTCAACCCGATGTTAAGGGATATTTAATAGGTTAATTTTTGAAGTGCTTGGATAGAGATGCACGCGTGCCATAAAAAACAGCGTCAGTAGCTAAAATCTATGTTGGATAAGGAATTACATTTAATTCTGTTGCTTATTGTTAAGGGGAATTAATTGTGAATTTAAAGTTTTAAACGCGATTTAAATATAGGTTTGGGCAATAGTAGAACGCGGTTTTTTAAATTTAGTAAGGTTATAAAAATATCTTGGAATTTGGTAGGGGATATTTGGGCATTTTTAGAAGAAACGTTAAGGTCTTAAGGCATTACGTGGGGTATTAACGCACCCAGAGTGCCTTTTCAAACAAGTAAATGCAAGGTAGAGTAACACGATGGACTCTTTTAGGTGTGAGGTAGTAAGTACCAGCCTGCGAGGTATTAAGTACCAGCCTGATGAGCTATTAAGTGCCAGCTTGAAGAGGTGGTAATGACCAGCCAATAATAAGCCTTGGGTGTCAATTTAAGTGACCAGCTTGATGGTGATGGTCCTGTGAGGATAACTTTGTTAGCCCAGGAGGAAATTTGTTTGTCCATATCCACACATGTCACTGAATATGGAGCTTGAATAGCGACTATATGGTAATCAATCTAAGTTTCAACTTTTATCAGAATACGAAGCAAACAGAGGAAGGGGAAGAAGAGATTTGAGTGGGACGAGGCGCTCTGGCAGCTCGTGAACAGGATCTGTGGTGAGAGTGTCATTCTCATTTGAACATCAACACGCTCAACTTCTTGTGGAATTTTCAATTAACATAATTTTTAGCCTTCAGCAAATGTAAATTTTTATCTTTAACTTTTCATCGGCCGTCAGCCTTATAACATTCTTACTCCTACATATAATTTATGTAAGGAAGGTAGCTACCCTCTAAATTCAATTTTTTGTTAATAAAATATCTAAATTTATATCAAATATTTACCATTTCCAGTTTTGTCTTTAAAATTTTAATATACAACTTATTTTTCTTACTTTGTGTTTTTCATATTAAATTCTCTAAAAACTCATGATACCTATGTAAACAATAAGGCCACTGAATAGCCACAGTATTACATTTTGAAAACCAGTAAGGCATAGGTATCGAGCAATTGGCTATTGGCGCCTAACAATTCTAAATTTTTATTAATTTTCGAACCACGACCCAGCCTCCACAAAATAAATGAGAACCGGGTAGTTTCATCGTTCCTATTCCACTCAGGGGCAGGAATTGATGTTACAGTTTGTTACTCTTTGTAACATCAATTCCTGCCCCTGAGTGGAATAGGAACGATGAAACTACCCGGTTCTCATTTATTTTGTGGAGGCTGGGTCGTGGTTCGAAAATTAATAAAAATTTAGAATTGTTAGGCGCCAATAGCCAATTGCTCGATACCTATGCCTTACTGGTTTTCAAAATGTAATACTGTGGCTATTCAGTGGCCTTATTGTTTACATAGGTATCATGAGTTTTTAGAGAATTTAATATGAAAAACACAAAGTAAGAAAAATAAGTTGTATATTAAAATTTTAAAGACAAAACTGGAAATGGTAAATATTTGATATAAATTTAGATATTTTATTAACAAAAAATTGAATTTAGAGGGTAGCTACCTTCCTTACATAAATTATATGTAGGAGTAAGAATGTTATAAGGCTGACGGCCGATGAAAAGTTAAAGATAAAAATTTACATTTGCTGAAGGCTAAAAATTATGTTAATTGAAAATTCCACAAGAAGTTGAGCGTGTTGATGTTCAAATGAGAATGACACTCTCACCACAGATCCTGTTCACGAGCTGCCAGAGCGCCTCGTCCCACTCAAATCTCTTCTTCCCCTTCCTCTGTTTGCTTCGTATTCTGATAAAAGTTGAAACTTAGATTGATTACCATATAGTCGCTATTCAAGCTCCATATTCAGTGACATGTGTGGATATGGACAAACAAATTTCCTCCTGGGCTAACAAAGTTATCCTCACAGGACCATCACCATCAAGCTGGTCACTTAAATTGACACCCAAGGCTTATTATTGGCTGGTCATTACCACCTCTTCAAGCTGGCACTTAATAGCTCATCAGGCTGGTACTTAATACCTCGCAGGCTGGTACTTACTACCTCACACCTAAAAGAGTCCATCGTGTTACTCTACCTTGCATTTACTTGTTTGAAAAGGCACTCTGGGTGCGTTAATACCCCACGTAATGCCTTAAGACCTTAACGTTTCTTCTAAAAATGCCCAAATATCCCCTACCAAATTCCAAGATATTTTTATAACCTTACTAAATTTAAAAAACCGCGTTCTACTATTGCCCAAACCTATATTTAAATCGCGTTTAAAACTTTAAATTCACAATTAATTCCCCTTAACAATAAGCAACAGAATTAAATGTAATTCCTTATCCAACATAGATTTTAGCTACTGACGCTGTTTTTTATGGCACGCGTGCATCTCTATCCAAGCACTTCAAAAATTAACCTATTAAATATCCCTTAACATCGGGTTGAATGCTGGCAATTTTACAAATTAAATACATATACATTAATCAATAAATGTCAATGATTATAATTTAGTAGATATTGGTTTATTTAATTACCTATCTCCAGGAATTTGAGGCTTTAAATCTGCGGCAAGACAGCACAAGCACGTCTTGTTCTTAGCTTCAAGAATCGGAAATGCCTACTTTATTGTCTCCTATAAAATAGCTTTCAATCGTTGCCAACCGCAAAATGATAAAAAGTGTTTACTTAAAATTCTGTTTTTATTATCAAATCTACTTAATTATTGCACTATTTTACTTCCCATTAATATTTCTTATTTGTTACTAAATTTCTATTGCTTCAAAATTATTAATTAAAGTTTATTGTTTAATTTTTACCAAAACTATTTAGATTTCTAACTAGTAAGAGCCGGTGGTTTGCTGGTAGAATAACAGATGGCGCTCGGTGTATATTTTAAAGTTAATTCAAGTCTACTCGTTAAGAATCGGTTGGGTTTGCTTGTAAAGTACAGATGGCGCTCGGTGTATATTTTAAAGATAGATTTTCGAGTGGGGATGAGGACTTGGCAGCTCTAGGATTCTGTGAACAAAAAGTAAATAAATTTAAAGTATCTGCTATTATAGTGGTTTTAAGAACCCCATAATTAAATTATATATATTGTAGCGTCCTGGAACTTTAGGACGGTACACTTTCTCTCTCCCTCTACAAAAAATATGTGTACCACCATACATGTATTTTTTCCTATAAATTGAGACTTCAATTTCAACTTATCCGCTGATGGATATAACTAAAGCTAACTTAAAAGAATTGAGATATGGTTACTTAACCATAAATGATTATAAACCGAATTGTGACTAAACTAAGCTATAAGACAGCTACGGTTCCTAGACCTTAACTTCTTACTAAATAACTAAAAGTAAAAATCTTACATACTAGTGAATGCTGCTATAACTCCTTTTTCAAGGTTTTTTTTGAAAATTCTTTTTGTGTATGATAAATACACAGCTCTAAGAATGTTTGTTATATTCAATATCCATAAATACTTATTATTTACATAGAACTGTTGATATGTTAACAATTTTTTTAGTTTTTATACAATGTTAAGTTTGTGAAGTTCTTCTTTTAACATTGGCAAACAAGTTGTACAGACATCTACGGAACAATTCGACAGGCATATATCCTCATTCAATAATATTATCGCGGATTCTTTAATTTTTCTTTTTTTACTGCCTCTTTTGTTAAAATTTTTGCCGAGTCCCAGTTTATTCTGTGTCCATTCTCCCAAGCGTCTTCGCAGATCTTGGACCTCTGAATTTCATTTTTTCTTGTATAATTTTGATGTTGGCCCAATCTTACACTAGAAGGACTGGATGACTCACCCACGTATTGTTTGTTGCACTCACACGGAATACTATAAACACAATTTTTTCGTCTTTGTCAGAATAGATCCTTAAAGTGTTGTTTGTTAGAAATGCCGTCCTAATATTAAATCTATCACTGATGCGGCGCAACTTTTCGGATAATCCGCATACATAAGGAATTAACGCTGTGTAACGTTTTTCAGGTTTTTGTCGTACCTGATTGTTATTTTCAATATTTATGAAGGTTTTATCGACAAAATCTCCAGGGTATTGGTTATTTATAAGGACTTCCTTTATAAGGTAAGTATCTTAAGACTATTAAAAGCATTTCTACAATCATCCCTATATGATAACCCAGCAGCGATTCTGACAGTTTTTCTTCACAATGAAGAAACTGTTGAGGTATGTACCGAGTGACCCCATATTAAAATGGCATAGGTAAGGGAAGATTGAATTATTGCATGATATGCCATTAAAACCGATGGCTGTGACAAATAATTCTTTGAATAGCGCAATAATATTAATATTAATATTACATAATATATTCTTGCAGATGTAGGACGTGTGTTCTTCCCATATCAACTTACTATCCAAAATAATGCAAAAAAAATTAAGGCAATGAGGGGTCATCTGTACAGAGTGCTGTCATAAAAGAACCAATTATGAACCATAGACAGACTGTTTTGAGCCTCTGATGACAATATGTTACAATCATTATGGGAATGAGCCAATGTCGTGTCATCAGAAAAGAACGTGAAATTTGTTAGGGACTACTGTTTGATAAATTATTAACATAGATAATAAATAAAACTGGTCCCAAAACTGAACCCTGAGGGACACCAAATCAAATACGACATAATCAAATTTTTGCTGCCCCCAGAGAATTTCTAAAATTTCAGTGTAAAATTTCACTAAAATATTGTGAGGTACACAGTCGAAAGCCTTACTTAGGTCTAAAAATTGCACATTCTTTAGCCTAGAAACCTTGATTTATTACATTCATCAACGAATTAATTGCTAACGTCGTTGACTATTTTGACCTGAAACCATATTGACAACTATTAAATAAAAGTGAATTATTTATTATTTGTTTGCTTATAGTAATGAAACATTTTCTTTATAGGATTTTGCAAACAGTGGAAAGAAAAGCTGTCTATGAGAACTATGTTAGCATAACCAGAAGTCAGGTTATCGAAAGAATGCAAAGATTTCATTAATATTTTTACATATAGTTTTTCCTTTAGTTCTCATAGATAGCTTTTCTTTCCACTGTTTGCAAAATCCTATAAAGAAAATGTTTCATAACTATTAAATAGATGATAATTTTCGAAGTAATTTGTGATTTGAGATTTGAGAACTACCTCAAAGATTTTGGCAAATGATGGCACGATAGAAATAGGTCTGTAATTAGACGGATTATCAATACAGTTTTTTTTTTAATAAAGTAACACGTTTGACAGTTTAGGACGTTTTGGAAACACATTCTATCTAATGCATTTATTAGTTAGTTTCGTGAGTGGAATGATAATATATTTGGTACAATTCAGAATGTTAATATTGATATCATAAGCATCTTTACTCTGTTTGTTTTTCAGATTAGCGATTACATCTAGGACTTGATTGTAAGTGACTTCAATAAAAATAAAATCCTTGTCAGCCCCAGCTTTTATGGAACCTGTAAAATAATATTCAAAATTGTCTGTGGCAGATAACAAGGAGTTAACTAAATTTTGAGCAATAGGCCAGTAAAAATAATAGGTCGACCTAAAACAAATTTGGGACAAGCTGATTTTAGCGTGATTGTGTTCCCTAGGGGATACTATTTATGTGCCTAAAAGTCCCCAGTGATCCCCGAGCCAAACTACCTCAAAACCACCCCCAAAGGTACATTTTTTTATTTTTTTGCGATTTTTTCAAAAACCTTAAACTTTTTGACAAAACTTCAGGATACATCATAGAGCATAAAATTCCCTATCCAATGGTATATATATATATAGTATAAATTCGAGTAATTGCAAAGACCTCTATAGCGTTTTGAAAATAAATAAAATTTAAATTCTGCAAAATTATTTTCGATTTCGCAAGTTCTGACCAATATTTTAAAACTACATTAACACTACTTGGGCTTTATTGTATTTTTATCATATCTGCGGCACTTATGTAATTCGAAATAATTTTTTATTAATATTATTAGCTATATTTATCTTTACAAATAATTTTAAGCCTGAGAATATCCTGCGATTTGCACACAAATCTCCAAGTAATAAATAAGTTAAAAGTTAAAAAGTTAAAAAAATTGAATAATTTATGAACAAGTTATTCATTATAAAAAGTAACAAAAATAAAAAATTATTGCAAAAAAAAACATAATACATTTTCATTCAAAGATAAATTAAAACATAAACAAAATTAACTAAAAATCATCATCGTCCTCAACTAAAGACACATCTGATGCGACATTACTGCAATATTATTGTCCCAGACAAAAACTACAACTTGCAGTGCATTTTAAATTAAATTTGCTGCAAGTACAGGACTTACTGGAGCAATTAGATTTGCATCCACAAAACAAAATTTTTTAAATGAATTCGGGTGCAATTTCTTTTGGATTCTTTTGCGGTTGTAGTGCGCCACCCTTTTTAATCCATCCCCAGTCCTCTGGGTTTAATTCGATGCCCATCCATAGCTGTACTTGTAAGTAAACTCTTTTAATATGAAGTTCAGCAACTTCAGACGAAGGTGGCAATGTAGCGAGCTAAAAATTTTGAAATAAATTTTGACGGGAAATTGTGTGACAATATTTATAACACCTTAATTCATTTAAGTTTTTGCTTTAACCATACCAATTTAAAATAAAATTTGGCCAGCTTTTAATAAATCAGATAGATTCGGAAAATTGCTTTTAAATATGGAAAGATCGTTACAAAGAGCATTATTATTTTTTTAAATTGTTAATGCCGTTTTCTTGCCCTTTTTAAAAAATGCTGACGTTGTATCGCAACCAGTCATAGCATGAAGAAATAGTATATTGTAATGCGTATATATATTTGTTAGCTTATTTGGCTTACAAGATGTACCGGGTCTCAGCATATAAATATTTTGAGTTGCTCGACGTTCTAGAAGCAACACTATAATGTCTGTATCTAGTGCCACAACAATTACGGGATTGTTACTTTCTATGGCACAATCCACTGTTGTTTTAGCAATCATATAATCTGCATCAGTTTTTGCTATGCTCACTGAAATACCGACATTAACAAAATGGGCCTCTAAAAAATTAATGAACTTCTCTTTATTTGAAGAAACTGCTAAAAACTGATCATGGTTTATATTAACAGATGTCTCAGGTGTAAATTCAACTTATTGCCCAGTTGCGTTCTTTGCTCTAAGTTGGTGTACATTTTGTACTTAAATGTTCATTCCGCCACCAGGGCCAATTACCGACTCCAGCGGATAGGCTCATCAGGGCTTGTGTAAATACTGGAACCCCTAACCTGGAAATTTTGCCGAACCCTCGCTTTATCGTTAGGTAGGGATTTTGGCCATAGGATAATAATAACATACCTGTTAATTTTTCTTTAGACACTCTAATAACATAAATGTTTAATAATATTATAATATATACACTTAAAAAAAAGCGGCTGTATAATTAATTATTGCCGACGCGCTTTTTACATCTAGTACAGGTAATAACTAAAAACTCAGGAATGCACTTGTCTACTTGGAACTCCGCGCCCGTCGTGTTGCCCCGCGCTATTATGCCATCCGCCAATTTTAAATGAAATTAAAAAGTGATTACATCATACCAACTTTAGTGATATTGTAGTTTTAAAGTATTGGTCAGAACTTGGGAAATCGAAAATAATTTTGCAGAATTTAAATTTTATTTATTTTCACAAGGCTATAAAGGGCTTTGCAATTACTCGAATTTATACTATATATATACCATTGGATAGGGAATTTTATGCTCTATGAAAAATGTATCCTGAAGTTTTGTCGAAAAGTTTAAGGTTTTTGAGAAAATCGCAAAAAAACAAAGAAATGTTCCATTGGGGGTGGTTTTGGGGTAGTTTGGCTCGGGGGATCACTGGGGACTTTTAGGCACATAAAGAGTACCCCCTAGGGAACACAATCACGTTAAAATCAGCTTGTCCCAAATTAGTTTTAGGTTGGGCTTAAAATTCACTTAATTTTATTGGACTACAATGCTTCCAAAATAATTACTATTCGTCAAGAGAAACACTTTCTGACGAATTGTCTGTTTTATTATACTCTTCGCAAATACAAAACGAAGAGTATGTTGCATTGGATCGGCACATTTCTAAAACCGGTAATATTGCTCGTGGAGAAAAAAAAAATCCTTACACTGTCTTGGTGATCGAATTCTGAAGAACTTTCAAAATGTCCGTCTGTCCGCCTGTCCGCCCGTCCATCACGTTTCTTGTAAGCACGATAACTTAAGAACGAAAAGTTCGATTGTATTGAAATTTGGACAGTAAGCTAGTGTTAGTTAGAGGAAGAATCCTATTTTTAAGCAATACTGATCGATAAATAAAAGAGTTATAAATTTTTTTAAATAAAAAAAAAATTTTCACGTAATTTTTTTAATATTTTGTAATTAAACTAAAACTACTTAATATTATTTACAAAAAAAACTGCGAAGAGTATCCTATAGAATGTGCAACAATTATATAAAAGTGCAGTAAATCGGCGAAGAGTATAACGGTTAGCTTCTTTTTGTTTATACGGAAAATAATAGAAAATTAAGTATTTAGTAAACTACAATCAACATAGACATAATATTTTTTTTGTTTGTTTTAGTTTCAAAACATTTTATTGAGCTCATTTTGTAATTAGAGCGTAGTTTATTATATACTTCAGCTCTATGAATGCAAAGGAAAATTGTCAATTGTCAATTGTTTCCTTAGCACGATATATTGGTATTGCACTCACACCATACTTACATTGCTGAAGTGGATACCAAATCATTGAACGACAAATTGAAATGTGAATAACCGTAAATTTTTTTAATCAAATAGCAGATTTGTTGGAGAGGTAATTTTTCACCAGTGCAATATTCTGCAGATCTAATTTTGCATTGTATCTAATTTTTCTAGGTGGCAATTGTAAATACCTCCCTGAGCAATTATAAATAACGTAACGGAGTTGAGATACCTCCAGAGCTCAGCATAGAATAGTAGATTAATTTACAATTTTGTATTTCAATTTCGATAATACACTTTTAGTTTCTGATAATTTCTCATTTTAAATATGAATCAAATATGATTCTCAATCATTTACTATCATTTTATTTTAATAAGAGATATACGAAATATTGACGTTCTGTTTCCAGTAACTGGAAAATATTTTCCCTTGTGAGAGTATATGTATAGTACTGAAATTAATTCGTTTAAAGTGCCTTTTCATGATTCTAAAGTCTTCTGCTAGTCCTATAACAATTTCTGATATATATAAAAGACATGTCGATAAATCTAATGAACTGCATGAAAGGACAGAAAACAAGCTTTTTAGATAATAAAGGGAATATGACCCGAGGCAACGTCTTGCGTAGCACCACAATATTCAATGAAATTAAATTCACCACAAGTACCATTTGGCAGGTTATTGTTTGTTTCTTCATTTATTTTAAAGCTCTTTTAACTTTCAAAAAAGGAAGAAAACCAACTTATGCAGCACCCTTCTTATCAGATGATCTGTAATTCTCACACATACAGAGAATTTTTTGTATTTCTGTTACCATAATATTTAGCCAATGTCCTATAATATTTATGCTCCACAAATCGTTCTCCTATATTTTGATCTATTTGTTCAAGGTATTGTTGCGTATTTCCATCTTTTAGGAAACACCCTGTATGAATCCGTGGGTTCTAAATAATTTCAACAAGAGATAAACACTAACACTTTATTTAATAATTTACTGACCATACAGTACTTAAAAATAACTTTTACACTTTGTTTACTTGATATTTAACCTCACTTTCGATACCGAACGTCACTTTCCTAAAACTTCCTTTTTAATAAACTTCCCCCTCTGCGCCGGTAATTGCGCCTTATATACTCTGAAATAGCTTCTAGATACATCCAGAAACAATCAAGAATCTTCTCCATAGTCTATAAAACTATCTCTTTCTACAAGTTTCCAGTCACTATTAGTAGGCATAGGGGTATCAATTTCCAGTTCCAAGGGGGTGTAATACATAACAGTATATAACAAAGAGACAAAAAATCGTAAGCGGTAAAAACAACAGTAAATAGTAAAAAAAAAAACAAGCGGTGCGCAAATACCAGGCAACAGCAAGCGATTATCTGCAGCAATAATCATGCATACATGAATGGTCAGAGTGCAGGTGTGAAGAACTTGGCAAAACTAAATAAAACTGATACCAAATAAATAGTTTTTGGATTCGGTGCGGTGTGTAACATAAGTTACAATCGGATCGAAAAACGAAACGGTTATCGGATTCGGTATCAGCTTACGACGGAGATTATTCTGCTTAGACGGACAAACAGAAATATTCATAACGGTGGTATTTCGGTGCGATTTAGAAATATCAAAATTTCATTAACATTTTATGAGGTGTTTGCCAAGTGCCACAAACCTCACGGCTAAGTGAATTTTTTAAATGATATCGGTTCGGCCACGTGGTATCTTGTTAATGCGGAAAATGTCTATGTATCCAAATATAAAGATATAGTTAATTTATTTACGTTATGCCTAGATAATTGTTAATAAATTAAACACTGCTTTTAGATGAATCAATCAATATATTATAAATACTCACTACTAAATACACTTGAGTATTTATAATATATTGATTGATTCATCTAAAAGCAGTGTTTAATTTATTAACAATTATTTTCAAGATGTTTCACAAGGAACCTACCACAAGTTCAGTTCAGTGTATTATGCCTAGATTTTGTACTAAATTCCCGGACTATAACAAATTTCTAAAAATTATTTCAAAATGACAGATTTTATTTTAATTCATAAAAGTACGAAATAGTTAAAATAAATTTAACGGAAAACTACAATTTCTACCCACTCGGTAGAACAACAGATATTATTTTAAATCATTAAATAGGGAAAAACGATATGAGGTAAAATCATTTAAATAGTTTTCGTGGCATTCTCTTGATATATCACAAATTCAGATTTTCACTCCTACTTACCAGGTCTGCTAATCAACTTAAGCAGCCTCGCCTAAGGTTAAGTAAATCACAAAAAAAATCTCTAAACCTTCAGTTATACAGTCATATTCCTTATGACATGAAATCACTTAATCTTCACAGTTTCAAATCGACAATTAAAAGACACATTTTAAAGTATTGCTTGTGTTCAAGTGAAGAATTCTTGAACAGAAATTGGTAATTAATAGAGGCATTTTATTATTTTTCATTTTTCTCCAACTCGCTTGATATGTTATTCTATTCACTTTGGAATTTACTCTAACTTACCCGTCCTTTCTATGGTCTAAAGGAAAAATTTTATTGTTTGTAACATACCTACATATTTATATACTATTATGTTATATATTTTTTTCTCTTTTTTATTGTTGGTTAATTTTTATTTCATGTCTGTTTTATGTTGTATGTTTTATATTAACTTGTATTACTTTTCTATTGCGTGTTGACTTGCCAAAAACGTTTTTTGTATCTTGGTCAAATAAAAGTATATTCTATTCTATTCTGTTTTATATCATCTGTTCTTTTTCCCAAGGTGCGGGCCTATAGAAAATTTCTGGATCATAGTTATTTGGATAAAATCGCGAGAATCTAACAATCCCCCAATCGAGCACAACTACTTTAATAATAATTTATATTTAATTTGAAAATCACTTGGCTAGTTTCGAAAAAATCATTTTAAATTACTGTTTTACAAACGCATTTCAGTAAATTATTCTTTGTAACTGTAAAAACAGTGACAAGAAACGGTGACGATTACAAATTGGTGTGTACTTACTAGTTGACGGCTCGGAAAATAATCAACGCGTGGTGAACTATTCAACGCATGGGACAGAAGTAATACTCAATTCTGCTTCAATGCAAATGATGTGTGTTGACTTACTGAAAAACGCCCGACCTCACTGTAAATTTTTGCAACTTGGTGAATATTATAGGTAATATTGTCAAAGCCAGGTTTACTGTATTTTCTATATAAAGTAGAAATCTGTTTCACGGTTCAAGGTGGCTAAATTAGGAAAAATCTATGGCAATAATTTTAACACATATTCGAATGTAAGCGGAGCAAATAACGAGGTATAATATTAATTCAAATTGCATTTCTGGCATCGTAAAATCACTTCGTTACACAACGAGGCAATTAGTGTTAGAATGAGAATTGTGAAATAAGAAAGACAAATTCATTTTAGGATTTTAATTGCTACCATAACCAGGATTTTTAATTTAAAGATAGTTTTTCTTTTAGTACTCTTATATAATTTTTTCTGCTGTTTGCACAATCCTATAAAGAATATGACTTCACTTTTAAAGAGCAATTTATTATTATTAAATTCATTATTTTCCAATATACTTGCAAAGAAGTGCATATTTCTCAAGAACACGCAGTCGCAGCTACATCTATCTAAACTGAATAGGGTTCTCGTATATACTTGTGTGCAAATCCTAATTCGTTCATTTCTGATCAATATCAGGATAACTGGGCTATTGTGTTATATTTATAGTATATTAACATTTTTCCTATATCACATTCATTTCCAGAAGTATCATGTAATTCAAGTACTACACTATTTATTCAGTTTTCCAACGAAAATATGTTTACTCAGTACCATGAAATACGAGCCAACTTCTGGAGTTTCATTTTATTATTACTTTATATACACAGTTTGCTTTAACTTACTGTTTTCATATACCTAGAGAAAAACGCGAATGTAAATAACCGTAACTATTATTATGTAAATTTATCATCATTCTTCTTCCACATTAGTGAAATGCCAAAAGTTTCGTAATAAAAACAGAAAACGCTGCAGCGTAATTTCAGCTAATATGAAAGTCGATAAGGGCCTACTAAAAATTAATGATGCGGTTAAAAATAGAGCACTTAAATATTTAATAAAAATAATAATTCATTTTTAGGATGTTGTACACAAACTAAGTACAGTTTTCATGCAGCTAGAGTACTTCGTTATATACGTTAAATTTAATTTCATTAAAGTTGTCGGAAAGTTGGCAAAATAAAACAAATCGCCGGTGTTCTCCATGCGCGCATAATGTATACCAAATTGCATTTACGAGAAGAGAATTTGCATGATAAAGTGTCAATTCTGCGATCGCTTAATTTTCAATTTATTTTATATTAAAGCAATACAGTGCAGTTTGTTAATATGTAAAATGCAAATACCACTTTGCTTGCCTCGGTTTCCATTAACTAAAATAACGAAACGCAATACAAAATAAGTATTTTGAAACTTGTTTAGTACGCTACTCAATAAACACAATAAGAGAAGTATATGAATAGATAAAATCAGATAGATTTACAAATATACATGGATGGACACCACGGCACACAGTCTTTAGAGTAAAAGCTAAAATTTTTAGGGGAAACATTTGATATGAATTTACGATTTATATCACATATAAATAGATGTATTTGAAAAAAACAAGATATTTTGCTTCCACATCCACGTAGTGGATTGAAAGTACATATTGTAATCGTAGAAGAAATTTCAATTTTTTTTTTTTTTTAATAAGTTTAAAATGTCATGAAACGTCGAGATTTTAAATTTGAGCAAAAGAAATTTTCTGTCTGTCTGTCTGTCGGTCTGTCTAACTTTTTTTTCGGCTGCACGCTTTCTCCGGAACGGTTTAATATATTGACTTGAAATTTTGTATACATATATATTATAACGAGATCTGGAACTGGATGTTTTTTGAAGATATCCGGTGAAGGGTTGGGGGGTAAGTAGGGGTAAATATGGGGAAATATGTAAAGCAAGCTGGTAAGAGTACAGAAACTTGAAATATGATGTGTATACTACAAGCCAAAGGCTCAGATTTTTTTATATATTATTTTCCAACCCGCCCACCCCTAGTCCATTATTAAAGGGGTTGGTAAAATAAAATTGAGATACTCATTTGAAATTTGGTGCACGTATGTATTATAACGGCATCTGGAACTGGATTATATTTTGAGATGATTCCGTCGAAAGGTTGGGGGTTAAATAGGGGAGAATAAGTAAAGGAAGCTGGTATGAGTACAGAAACTTGAAATTCGGTGCATGTACTAGAAGCCAAGGCCTCAGATTTTTTCATAATATTTTTCAACCACCCATTATTAAAAGGGTTGATAAAATAAAATTGAAATGATCACTGGAAATTTGGTACACGTATGCATTATAATGCATCTGTCTTTAAAAAGTGGGAACTGGGATGAGTTACCTATTTTTCTTAAATCCCTGTCTTTATTGTACAGATAGCACACTATATTTGGAGATATATTCTTTATAGGATTTTGCAAACAGCGGAAAGAAAAACTATCTATGAGAACTAGAAGAAAAACTATATGTTTGCAAAATCTTATAAAGAATATATTTCATTACCATAAGCAAACACATAATAAATAATTCACTTTAAAACATGCATAGAGTATATACACTCCAATACTAGTTAGCTAATAGATAGGTGAAAATTTGTTGTTTTTTTATCAGTCATTGTCAAATATAAATATTTCATACTTATTCATGGATATTGCCTTGATTTTGCATGAAACATTGTTATGAGTGGCTTTGTGCCTTTCTGATGAGCTCAGAATAACGGCGAAAAACCTTTCAAAAGCTAAGAATTTCCAATAAACTGAATGAGAGTTTTTATGAAAATGTAATCCATTAGAATGAAAAAAAAATTAAAGACCAGGTAGGTAAATAAATTAATTTCAGGCCTTTGTTTTCATTTTTAACTGAATCTTCATGCCGTAGGGGGTCATGTAGATAATAGTTTAATCTGCTTAGCCGTAGAGGACTATGTTGGTTGCTAGTGTTATAATGAAGATGTCAAATAAAAAATTGGACAAACTTATTTTATAATTTTAACTTGCTAGCATAACCAGAAGTCAGGCTATCGAAAGAATGCAAAGTTTTCGTTAATATTTTTACATATAGTTTTTCTTTTAGTTCTCATAGATGGTTTCTCTCTCAGCTGTTTGCAAAATCTTATAAAGAATACGTTTCATTACTATAAGCAAACAAATAATAAATAATTCACTTTTAAACATGTGAATCTAGTTTTCGTTTTTGTATACCCTTTAGTCGACCCCCCTCCCCGTGTTAGTAGATCCCCTACCAATATCAACACTTAAGATATACATGTTTGTCTTCTAAATAGGTAGTATTATTATTATACTTGCGAAACACTTTCATAATGGTCTTACTAAAAATACTTTAATAACATTTAAACTATTATTGATATATTAAGCTACGTAAAGTTTTTCGAACCTGAGAGAGCATATTAGAGTTTCATTATCTTGCACATCTTTATTTTCTGAGCTTAATTCGAAACTTCAGTAACATCATGAAATATTAGTATAGTTCATACAAAACACAATGGTTTCATACTTCTGTTAACACAACGTATGATGGATATGCCTTAATTTATATAAGATGTTCTGGTATGTTCCGATTTTTCATATGTTCCACATTTGGCGTACACATTTTAATAGAAGTTATCATTTGCAATAAATGCACAAATTCGTATGCACAGACACATACATACATATAGGCACGAACATTCAGACTTTTTTATTACATATTTCAAATATAAAGAATTGTTCTACTATAATAAGCCTTATCTATAATGAAGAAAAGAAAATGTCACGCATTCAGTATATTATTGGAAATTTTCTTACGTAATGGTAATGAACAGTTAGAATGAAATAAGAGTTATAACTGGCATGAATGTAAATTTTAAGAATATATCAGTCTTGCCGTTTTCTAACGTTACATCCCAACAAAAGCCTTTCATCCTGTCTGAACGCCTCCTTATATAACTCTATTAATGAATTAGGAATATTTTATGCAAATAGGATACCGAATAGCACGAAGTAAATTGAAATTAAGGAGATAATAAAATCGATACATTATCATGTAAATGTTCTCATTCTTGAAATTTCGTTTACGGCGAAATGTTTATAGTTAAATTTTGTTCGTACTTGTTCTTGTAAAATTTATTACAAGGATTTAGTTGTGATCGCGTAAATTTCGATGAATATTAGGCAGTGTTTTAAATAAAATAAAAATTTAAGAGTACTGAACTGAACTATATTGGTTCCAAATCAACTTTTTATATGCTACGTAAAAAAGTTTATGTATTTCTTTTTTTAATAAAATTAGTACCTTTCATGTATGTAAATAATTATTTTTTAGGAAGTTTATATTTAACTCGATAAAATGTAACATTAACAAAGGAGAAATAAACCTGTTGAAACGCATTAAACAAAAACTGGTGAATTATGATTTGGTTCTCTGTAAAGCGGATATGGGTAACACTATAACAATTTTAACAAAATCAGAATATAATGAAAACATACAAACAATCTTAAATAGTAAAGACTGAAAAATCAATAAAAACCCTACCAATAAATTTCAGTCCGAAATTGTATCTAACTTAAAGAAATGTAATATTGTTATTCAAAGTAATGAGGCGTATAAATTGAAAATTATGAACCATTCAGCCCCCATTCTCTATGGTCTTCCGAAAATTCACAAAGTAAATACCCCTATACGCCCCATAGTGTCCTACATCAATGCTCCATCTTATAAACTGTGTAAAAAACTTAATTACATTTTACCAAATTTAATAATTTTAAAATCTAAATATTCCTTAAAAAATTCTTCTGAATTTATTGAAAATACAAACAATTTAAACCAAATAAAGCAAAATTAATCTCCTTTGACGTTAAAAGTCTGTTCACTTCAGTTCCGCTCACAGAACTAAAATTAATATTAAATAATTTAATAGATAATTTACAAATCAAAAACTATTTTCAGTTTAATGGTGAATTCTTTAGACAAAAAGACGGGGTATCAATGGGTTCACCAATTTCTCCTTTGTTAGCTGAAATATTTATGTCAAATTTAGAAAATTTAATTTTTAATAGCAATAACAGTTTAAATACACATGAGTTTTAATGGACTCGATATGTAGATGATATTTTTTGTATATGGACCGATACAGAAAGGAACCTAAGTAATTACCTTAATTTCTTAAATTCTTTTAATAGTAAAATTCAGTTCTTAATAGAATCGGTGCAAAATAGTCAATTAAACTATCTAGATATTAATATCAAAAAACATAACAATCAGTTGAAATTTAGCATCTACCGCAAACCTACTACTGCACATACAGTAATACATTATAATTCACAGCAATCATGGCAAATTAAGATTTCACCCTTTCATAGTCTAATACGTAGACTGACGAATTTTCCTTTAGATCAAAGTGATTTTGATAGAGAATTAAACATAATTAAACAAATTGCAAGAAATAACGGATGCATCGAGTCACCAATAGATAGCATGGTCAAAAACAAACAACGCAAAATGCTTCAAAAATAATTTTTCACTGTGCGTAACAAACCTACAAAATATAGTTTTATTAATTATGTTCCGAAATATAGTAACTAAATTTCTAAAAAATTAAATAATTTGGGTATCTCTACAATAAATGTGAACAAAACAAACATAGGAAACATTTTGGTTAATAACAAAGAAAAACTAAATAAAATTGATAAATCTGGTGTATATAAATTTAATTGAAATGATTGCAATGATGTCTATGTCGGTCAGAGTGGTAGAAGCATTGTGAAAAGGGTAAAAGAACATAAAAAATCAATCTTAAATAACAATAGAAATACAAGAATGTCGACACACTGTATTGAAAACAACAATTTCATAGATACTGATAACATAAATTTACTTCATTCAGAAAGAAAAGGTAAATGTTTAGATCTGCTAAAACAACTAGAAATCAAAAAATCTTTCAAGTGCAACCCTTGTACCACGAATGACCAACAAAATTTCTTTAATACCCCTATAATAAACAAATTGTTAAGATCTATCCATTGATTTATATAATCAGTTTAGGTCCACTCCAAACATTCAAATAATTAAGGATGTTAAATTAAGTCTTAAATAGATTAGGTCATAAATAGATTAAGACATAAATACTTTTAGGTATAAATTAGAATAAGCACGTCGGAAACTTTAGTATTCACTATGTAATACTCTTGATAAACCGAAACATATGTAGAGTATTTATAATATGTTGATTCATCTAAAAGCAGTTAAAATTAACAATTAGTCCTCAATCTATCAAATGTTTCGCTTTATTTATTAAAAGTGGAGTTACGTGTACCATAATGTGTTTCAATGTATCTCAATAAATATTTTCATCATACCTAAATGTTTTCGCAGAGTTTACAAGGATACACTCAATGTTGTACACCCTCCAAGTTTTCTTGTGATTTTCATGTTCCAGAGCACAAACTTTGGCATGTACATTATGAAAATTAAGACATTTCATTTCCATCCGTCCGCGATGAACAGATACACAGACAGATAAACATCTGTCTGTGTATATCTTTGTCAACAGAAGCATACTAATGTGTTATTAGCAATATTCATTAATATGGGTTCAATATTTCTTTTACGGTTTCAAACTATCTATAATGAACGGTGCAGTATTATATCAGAATCCAGCCAATATTATGTTCTACTTGGGATATTTGTCAAAAAAGTATTAGATTTATTCTATATCAAATTTTACACAAGCTTGCATTACCTTACCATAAGAATGTAGTACGGACGGCATTTAATTTTCTTAAGAATAAAAAAGGATATATCGGTATGTAAATATCAATGAATGTAATATTTATAAGGTATAACTTTTATAGAAAAAAAAAACAATGTTTCACAATGTCAGCTAAGGAACTATTTTGATATATGTGAGCGTTTCTTGGAAGAGTTCTTCCGCCGGTGTTATCGAATATATAAACTTCCTCTCAGCAGAGTCGTTTTCATATTGAAATTTAGAATTATGCCGGAGGCGCGTGACACGAGATTATCAATATCGCTGACAAGCTCGTAAGAAGAGCAGTGGAGAATTATTAGTTTTAATACTAAATTTCTCTCAAATATTACTATTAACAAGTTTATTAATTATGTACTCAAAAATAATGAAGTCTTACACAAGTTTTTGGAGCTGGAAACTCGATAACCCCGTTAAATTATTATGAAATAGTTACAAATAATGATAGGTGACGGTATTGTTTTATTTACGTCAGTATATATGTTTGTCATCAAAGCTGTAATGGAATCCTAATTCATTTGTCCTCACTTCGAATTGATTATTTGAAAGGATGTTGTATATTTCAAAGTATTTATATAATCTTGCAGTTATTGCTTTCTCATTTCGTTTCCTCTACAACAATAGTGCTCCAAAATTTGTCAAAAATTTGACAGAAACCTTTTGAATAAAACACAGAGAAACGTACGGTTCGAAATAAAAACCTACTCTCGTCCTGCTTTACATTTTTTAACTTCAGTTTAAAAAATGGTTATAACGCATAAAATGTTTGACATCCAACGTAGTAATAATTTTGAATAGTAAAACGAATAAGAAAAAAAAATCGGTAAAGGCATTTACACAGAACTTCCCTCTTTATTTGTACATGGCAGTCACTTTAAAAAATTATTATTTACGAAATGACATTGAGAATAATAATCGGAATATAGTCATCCATATTATTACAAAGAAAACCTGATAACTTTTGGTCAAGAAAATATACAGAGTGGTCATCCAACAGCAAAAATTCAATACTAATCAACAGGTGCCAAATATGGAAGGCTTGCGCACATACCTTTACAAATGTCCACCATGGTTGAATTATTTCTTGGGGTGACCAGCCTGTACATTTTTCAATAAAAGTATAATAGGTACATATGCCAAATATACTGGCCATCTGTCACATTTTCAATTCTACATTCACGTAGTGGAGTGGAAGTATTTGTAGTGGTTAAAAAATTTAATTCTTTTTTAATTTTTAAAAAATGTTGGTGAAAAAAATTTTCAAATTTTTTTTTTCTGAAAGAGGTTTAGAATGTCATGAAACGTGAAAATTTTAAACTTGAGCAATAAAAAACGTTTTCCATCCATTCTAGTGGTAATTTTTTTTTCCAAAATGGTAAAAAAATGTTCCATTTTTTTTTCGAAATATTTTTGGGATGTCATGAAACGTAGAAGTTTTAAATTTGAGCAAAAAAAAATTTTTCATATATTCTGTAGTAAGTAGTGATAAATAAAAATTTTTCAAAAAAATTTTTAAATTTGTTTGAATAGGTTTAGAATGCCATGGAACAAAGAAAAAAAAATTCCATCTATTTTAGGGGTAAAATTTTTTCAAAAATGGTAAAAAAATTCTAATTTTTTTTTTAAATAGGTTTAGAACGCTATGAAATGTGGAAATTTTAAATCTGAATAAAGAAAACCAAAATTTCCATCTATTTTATTGGTAAAAAATTTTTCAAAAATTTCCAATTTTTTTTCTGAAATAGGTTTAGCGCGTGGAAATTTTAAATTCGAGCAAAAAAAATGTTTTCATTATTTATTCCCTTTAGATGGTCCACCCTGTATATTTTCCAGTGAAAGTTTAACCATTTCTTCGCTGACAGTAGGGTCAACTACCTACCAAATTTGACTGCTCTCCGTCAAGTAGTTTTTTAGTTAATGCACCAACAGACAGACATACAGACAGACTGACGGAATTGAATAACCCACATTTTCGTAATCTACGTGATCTGAAACGTCAAAATCCGAAAAAATCTCGGAGGGTGATTTTTTCTCGAATTTAATACTTCCCTTCGGTATGCGAGGGAAGTAAAAATTACTATATAATAGACTATATTACATTAAAACATGTAAGCATTGAAGCGTATGAAAATAACACAGCAACATTTAATAAACTGCAGTTTAATGCGAATTTTAGAGTAAGTTTTAAATATAATAAAATATGATAGATTTATACAGTTTATTACATATAAGTATAGAAACATATTCTAAACAACTACTTTTCTGGCTATATGCCACCATCAACGTTGGAACAAAAGAAAGAAAATGTGTGCATATTTTCTTTCTTGTAATCTAACTTAGATTGTGGCATGTAGCCGGTAAAGTAGTTGTTTAGACATACATGTGCTTTCTATGCTTTTTGTGTGAATGAAAATAATTACTAGTATTTTTTGCTAGTAATAATTATACTTGTTTTATTTGTTTCTAATTAATTTATCTATTACTTGAGCCATCAAACAAACAAAAAATTGCCAATAGAATAGGATCAAGGTGTTAGAATCAAACATTCCTTTACCGTCAAATGCACTTACAGAAAAGACTTTAAAGTTTAAAAAGGTTGACATTCCAGAAATCCTTTAAGACTCTTACAGGTCAGTGTAACATGCAAAGTTTGGCATCGGCATCGGAGTCTTTGATGTCGATACATCGTATTACTATCAAAGACGGCTAGGTCTATAAATAAGTTACAATGTTCAACCTTCCGCCGTCATCACCTTATTCAAAGCGTCTTTCCATCAAACATTGCTTTCTTGTACACAACTTAAAGTTGCAATTTAATGGAACGTGACTCGAATGATACATTAATAATATGTACTCGAAGCTGTATTGGACAATTTAGAAAGTTGTAATTTATGCAGCGCAAGAAAACGAAGTAAGTGGCTTTTTAAATATTTACATGAACTTTACGAGTTCTTGTAGATAGGACGTCCCGAATGTAAGCCGTCTCTTGTTGAAATTAAAAGTATAGTCCGAGAGCTAGCCCCAAAGATATTCTGTGAATTTAATAAACCTAGTTTTTTTGCCAGTTGATTACAGTAGTTGTGTACACAAACATACTGCGGTCAGTCAAGCCAAATCGAGAACAGGTGACTCAGGTGAGCTATCAAAGGTGTCATGATTATGGAAGTAACAAAATGAGTTTACTAAGGCTGAAAATCGTTATACGAATTATATATATTGCATGTAAATAACAGTTATGTCAGTCAGTAAGTTGATTGTGGGGGCGGAGCTGCTCAGTCAGCCTCAATGTATGTACAGGGTTATTCACTATATACATTGACCTCCACCTTTATTTCTGTTATTATTGAAAATAGAAAGAAAAGTTTCGTATGAAAATGCATGGTAGGATCTTACCTAAATTTTATTGAAACGTAACAAAAAAAACAATTTCTTGTATAGGTCACGTCATGTGAAATAAATATATGTTTATTTTTATGTAACACCCTATATACTACTGCATTTTCGAGAAGCCCCTTTTCTTCTGATATCAAGTATGTATCATTGTATAGGTCTATCTTAAATACTTTTCACATTCAAAATTCAAATAAGCAATAAAACACCCAACCCCCAGAAGAGGAGTTAAGCCACGCAGCACCCGTACTTGATCTTCCGAAACCCAAAACTCAACTGACTTTTTTACATTTCCGCCCTAGTTACAACATAGCCTCAGTGAATATACTCGGTTTCTGCCCAATGGATCCTCTTCGATTCCAAAATGAAATATGCTTCGTCTCAACAATTAAATAAGTTAAAAAATCTCAATTATTGCGTGACAGTGTCATAATCGAGCACTTAGGAGACTCATTTGTATCTAGCATTTCTGTGAAAACGTGCACCACATCGAAAACTTTGTGTTTAATTTCAAATTAATCGAAATTGAGTTTTAACCATACGATAGTTTTGCCAAAAAGTGTTCGAGGTTTAGCATTTATTATTAATTTCCCATTTCCAATATTCAGCAGATTTTCGTTATTTTACGTAATTAATAAAGCTCAATTTTGGTTTCAGAATACGAATTTTTGTTTTTAACGCTACCGTTTTGTCTTGAATTTGATCCGACAACACTGGTATCCACTAACTAGACGCTTCCACAGACCGCTAGCTCTTGCCATACTAACAACAGTCTGCAATAAATCAAGACTATTGATTTACAATACACCAAAATCAAAAAATCGATAGTAAGCAATGTTTTCAACTTATTAGAATATGTGTTCATGCTGCCTCTTTAAAGATGTAACAAGTTTACGATAGATATAGTTATACATATCAATACAATATCAGTATTCAAAATGAATGTGATTCTAACATTGGGTATGTGTCTAAACTTTGTATGGGTTTTAGTACCTTGCCTTGTCTTGGAAAATACACGAGAACTAGATTTTTCGAACAGCTCTTAATGGTGTCTCGTTGGTAACATGTCCCAAATGCTTAATATGATTATTCGCACTTCTTCCTTGTTTTTTTCCAGTTTTGGTAGAAAATATTCTTGACATGACATAAAATCTAAGCAAATGACTCAAGTAAATGACAGTGTTAATAAAATATTGTATTGTTTCTTTTAAATCATAAATAGCCAACATAGATATGTTGTTTTATCAAAACCTAGTTTAAAATATTAATGAAGCAACTATCATCGAATTTCTTTAACAAATATCACAACGGAATCAAAAATGAAATTAAAGTTATGGTGTGTATATTGGAAGCCAAGATTTCAAATTTGTTTACTACCCTTACCAGCACCCGTCACTTTTAAAGTGGTTAAAAAGATAATGTACTGACTTGAAATTTGATACACGTATATATTCAAACGATAGGATGGAACTAGATTTAATTTTCAGCTGATTTCGTTTAAGAGGTAGATGGGGTGAATAGGCGAAAATAAGTAAAGCAAGCTAGTTGAAGTCCCTGGGATTTGGTGTGTACACTAGAAGCTAAGGCCTCCAATTTTTTTATGACATCTGCCACCCCCACCACCACCCTCAACTACTTTATTCAAGATGTTAACAATATCATACTAAGATATTGACTTGAAATTTGGCACACGTATGTATTGGAGCGACGCGACGCCTGGAACTAGGTTAAGTTTTGAACTGATATTGTTGAAGGGGTGGGGAGTGGTAGATATCGATAAATAAGGGAAAATAAGTGAAGCAAAGTAGTTAGTGTCCTGGGATTCGATGTAAACACTAGAAACCAAAGCCTCAAGTTTTTTATAACATCTTTCAATTCTCGCACCACTCCCACTCCATTATATATTATTATGTAGTATATTATTATGTAGTATATAGTATTATATATTATTATGTAGTTGTGCAATGTAGAGTGGGCTTTTAATTACCTAACCCCCAAAAATCCATGGAAGGTCGTAAATAATTTAATTTACATTCTGATAAAACTTTTAATTTCAGTATTAGTAGACTATCAGCTTTTAAAGGGTAGTTAAATATAGAGAATATGTCGGTGTTTGAAAGAGAGTTAAAAATTAATACTAAAAATTATATCTGGTAATATGTTTCCTATTTACAAATATGGCAACGGGGCTTTATCAGATGACATCGCTGTCAGCATTTTCATTGATGACACAGACCATCTTACAACATTAAAATATCACAAAAATCGGATTCAAGAGCTGCCCCATAGTTCCTGTGTTCAGTTGTACCTGTGTTTATTATAACGACATCTGAAACTTGATTATATTTTGAGATGATTCCTTTGAAGGGATGAGGGGTGAGTAGGGGTATATAGGGGTAAATAAGTAAAGCAATATGATGAGAGCACAGAAACTTAGGATTTGGTGTATATACTAGACACCAAGGCCTTAGATTTTTTTACCACATTTTTCAACCCCTCCACCACCCCCACTCCATTATAAAGGGGCTGATAAAATAAAATTGAGTTATTCTCTTGGAATTTAGTACACGTATGTATTGTGATAACATCTGCTTGAGATGATTCCGTTGAAGGGGTAGGAAGTGGGGGTAAATACGGGAAGTAAGTAAAACAAGCAAATAAATGTCTAGAAACTTCATTTTTGACGTATATGGTAGAAGTCAAGGCCTCAAATTAATTTGTTTCATCTGCCTCAAATATTATATTTTTTAAATTCTATGATCATTTCTACATACTAGAGTGAAAATATAGTCTAAAAGTGTTCCTAAAGGATAAAAGATGGGAGGTCTGCATGTGGAAGTAATGATTTTTTGGAAGATTTTAATTTTCATAGCCTACATTCTACACAGTCTAAAATGTAAAAATCCGAAAAAATCTCAAAGAAAAATTTATTCACGATTACCGTACTTCCTTCGGTAAGTCAGACACACAAAATCGAAAAAACTTATAAATTAAATCGCCTTAAATGACCCTACAATGGACAAGTAGCACCGCGGCTCTCTATATTCAAAGGAAAACACATCCCACATTTTCTGAGTCATCCGCTCTTATTACAGAATCTCCTTTTTGTTTCAATTATCCGTCAACCACCTCACATACATCGACGTCGAACAAGCCGTCACAAAAATTAATTAATTAAGGCACACTCATCGCTTGCACTAAGGTTTTCCATGGCGTGTTTGACAAGCGTTAAATTTCCGCACTAATCCGCGGTAACGAATTTATTAATCACAAGTTATCTGATCTAGGAAGGCTGTGACTCAGCCGCCCTCGCTTTTCTCTAGTCCTCCTTAGTCGTGAACCGGGAAAAGCTCAGATCGCAGATAGCGTTGAAACTCGCTAAGTACCCTACATTCCGCCGCCACCCTCGACGCTGCTAGCAGTTTTCTGAATTAAAGGGGATATTTTAAGTTTTTTACCGGATATTTTAAGCCAAGGGTGTTTTTAGACGGCTACAATGACGTTAAACGCTTTCGGTCTAAACGGAATTTAGTATACTATTATATATAAGAAAAAAGGAGAACGACCCAAAAGGGTGGAACTGTTTCAAGATTAATTAATCATCTGAAATGTGTTCCCACACTAAAGTAATTTTTGTTGTATCAGATTAGATAAGTCGGAATGCATTCTGGTTTTATTGGCGTTTCGCGGGTGGGCATAAAGTTAACGACCGCATTAAAATTACTGGCTTCTTTTCACCTCTAAAGGGTTGCACCGATTTATAATTCCTTAATTATTATCCTTCTGAACCTTATTTCTAATCTGTGATTACCGCTGGTATTAAAGAAGAAATGATAAAATGGACATTAATCTTTACAATGCTGTACCAAAAATAATTTGCATACACTTCTGAACTACGCATAGTGTACACGAGTAACTTTCACTATGTCTTGTTCTATTGTTATAGTCACAAGACTTTAAATGATCCCCATAAAAAGTCAAGGGGTGTAAGGTTAGGAGATCTAGCTGGCCATTCGATTGACTCTATTCTGCCTCTCATCAGATAAAAAAAAGGTTGCTGTGCTGGTACTTGTCGACTTCTCAAAAGAGTTTGATACGATAAATCATGAAACTCTTTTAGCTATACTTGACTCAATGAGTAAAGTGCTACCGCAGTTAACTTTTTTCGCATTTATTTAAATGACAGAGCACAACACATTAAAATTGATAATACTTTTTGTCTGATCATCTCAACGTGTCATCTGAGGTGCCACAGGGATCAATTCTAGAACCGCTCTTGTACACGTTATATACATCAGGCTTCGCAGAAGCAGCTGAGCATTGTCAGATGCATAGAAATGCTGACGACACTAAGCTCTACCTTTCATTTAATTTAGAGGAATGCGCAGAAGCGATGGTTGCTATTAATAGAGACTTAAGTTCGTTAATACAGAAGTCTAGAAACCACGCTTTAAATGTTAACGTCAGTGAAACATCGGCTCTTGTTTTTGGTGGTCGTAGCAGCAGGTCAGTTGTTATGGAAAATCTTCAGATAAATGCAGATGGACATCACATACCTTTCACAGAAAAGTAAAAAAAATTTAGGGGTAACATTTGATACAAATCTAAGATTTAAACCGCATATTAACAACTGTATACGTACCGCATATACAGATTTAAAATTAATATATCAAGAATTTTCTAAATCAAGAAACTAAAACAATTCTATGCGAATCATTGGTTCTATCAAGTTTAATTTGGCTGATATTATATATGGTCCTTGTTTGGATGCAGAGGATATACGTCGAATACAAGTACTGCAAAACTCTTGTTTGAGACTAATATTTGGAGTTAAGCGCCAACAAGGTATATCACATAAACTGGTCCAAATAAGTTGGCTCAATATGTCTAGGCGACGCTTCCTGCACTCTGCTTGTTTATTTCATAAAATTCTCAATAATAAAACTCCTAAATACCTGAATAAAAAAAGGTTGGTATAGGATAGACGTCCACAACTTGAATATTCGTTTCAAGGGTACACTTACTCCTCCCCTTCATCGTACAGAATTATTTAAGCTTACCTTTACCTACCAAATTACCAAAATTTACAATTCTATACCTTCATATATAAAAAGTAAAACGTTACCAGCCTTCAAATCTACTTTAGAAAGACATCTTTTGATTGTACAAAATATTGCATCTTAGGTGAATTTTTCTCGTTAATTTATTTTTTTATTCTGCAATTACTAGCTAAATATAAATTATATAACGCACATGTTGTATTGATAACATATATGTTGATTGTTTTTTTAATATTAAATGTTTATTTCTTTTTGCCATATTGTTGTTACGCTTCGCTTAAGATTAAATACACAACCACCTGATCTTCGGCGATCCTGTACTTTTTTTAATCATGTATTTATTTTTGTTATATTTTGGGAAAAAATTAAAATATTGAAATAAAATTATTATTATTATTATTATTGTATTTATGCATGTAAATAAGCAGTGCTTTTGTCACATTGAGAGTTTGTGCTGTTAGTTATCATTAAATATGTGTCATTACTGTTTTTCAATTTGTAATTTACTAAAATTATTTTTTTTAAATTGTTCCTATTATTTCCACAAAGAGATAGTGTACATAAAATTAAAATGAACGGATCCAAGATGAGTTTCCTCAGCATCCACATATAACGGTGCAGATTATGCTAAAGATACCTCTAGAACAGTTTTGTGTCCCTTAGGAAATTTCCGCGTCAGGGGTTAATTTGATTATGCGGGTCTACAGTCAAATTCCCAGAATGTACTGTAATTTATGATATAATAATATAAATAACACTTACAACCCATAATTTCTTTCGAAAGTAAGTTAAAGCTATAATATTACAGAATAAACGTATACAATGTATCTAATTTTTTCCATAATATGTGGTGTGGACCTTTTCAAGAGTCATTCACATTAAAATATAACAAAAAAAAATAAATGCTAATAGGATAGGTATTACGTAATTTATTCAATGAAATTGTACTACAGAATTGCATTTATTCGACGAAAATATTGCCTTGCTGTATCTATTGGCATTAGTACACAATAAACACATAACATATAACTATTTAAAAATGAATTATTATTTGTTTGCTTATAATTTTATTGAAACATATTCTTTATAGGATTTTGCAAACAGCAGAATGGATGAAATCTTTGCATTCTTTGGAAAACCTGAATTCTGGTTATGCTAGCAAATTAAAATCCTAAAATGAATTTGTCTAGTTTCTTATTTGACAATTCTCATTCTAACACTAGCATCCACACAGTCCCTTACGGACATGCAGATTAAACTAATATCTACATAACCCCTACGATCATGATGATTCAGTTAAAAATGAGAACATAGGCTTAATATGAATTTATTTATCTACCTTGACTTAAAAAATTTTCATTCTGTTTCTTGTAAATGCTTAGCCTTTGAAACGTTTTTCGCCCTTATTCTGGAGATTTTACACATAGTTTTTCTTTTAGTTATAGATAGTTATTTTTTCTGCTATAAAGGATATATGTTTCAATATAACATAACTACTTTACTGATTCTGTTATCAGTTACTAATTACCTCGACGGGCCAAACCGCCCGCTCACCTGCTACGCCATTACTCTCCTTCAAAGCCGGCGTATGCTTATGCTCTCTACTATTGTCTAAACTTTGTCGTATGCTATTGGTCAAGCATTTGTCATGCCTAACCGATGGGATTTAAATTCATATAATGCAAGATCAGTATCTTATCATTTAAATTTAAATAATAAATAGAATAATCGCGCGATTTATCTCATTGGCCTACATAATTGAAATTTACAAATTAACTTATAGTGTGTTTCAAAATGTGAGCGTTACAGCTATACTAATAATAATTTCCCTAGGAGCGATATTCATGGTTTTAGAAATTTGTCGATTAAATGCAATATACTGTTCGTTTTCGTATTCGTGAATAGAACGTCAACTGATAGTGTAAACAATCTTACTCCAACATCTACTTTGTCATTTCTCTTCTCAAGTAACGCTGACAAGATTCTAAAATTTCAAGTAGTGATGAAAACAGTTCTATTCTAGTAATAATATATCTACGTCAATTTAAATGGTAGAATCGCATTTAGAAATAAGAATTACATGAAGCGAATAATATTTGGTCCAAATAAATCACATTAAAAAATTCTATACCCTTGTATGAAAAGGCTCTCATACTAGAGCCCCTTTTATTAAATATCTATACATATTTATATACTAAATGAAAGGAATGTGCCTCCTGTGGTATGTGGGTGTGAAAGGAGCACCATGATAAACTTAACTATTTAGGGAATTTAAATATCTCCCTTATACATAATATTTCGTACGACGCAATTAAGTACATTGGAGCAAAATTATTCATGTTTCTATATAACTTCACATAAAACTACAAGTGCTTGATACGATTATGAAAGATAACTTTGCAGTATCTATTTAATATACCGTCGACCGAATATGATTTAATCTACTGAAAAGTACTATTACTACAAAAATAGATAATATGTAAAATATGCTTAGTCTTTGAAGCGTTTTTCGCCCTTATTCTGGAACCCATCAGAAGGGCACAAAGCCGCTCATAAAGATGTTTCATGAAAAACCAAGACAATTTCTATGAATAAGTACGAAATAATTATATTTGACATTGACTGATAAAAACAACAGATCTTCACCTACCTATTAGCTAACTAATATTGGTGCCTATACCGGGTGAGTCACGAATTGCGCTCGCCCCGATATTTCCTAAAATATTTGGAATAGAAAATTGAAATTTGGAGGCCTTATTACACGACTAAAATGCCATATTTTCAATAAAGAATCAAGTTTGGTGCACATCCGCTTTGACCGGAAATGCCCACAACTTTCGATTTTTAAATGGAACACCCTATATATTTTTACATTTTTGGAATCTAGAGGAAATTTTGAATACAATACATCCATTTTGGTCACTTTTTGATAAACATTAAAAATTTTATTAAAAAATCTATGTCTGAATCCAGAGTGCTGTGGTGCCCAAAACATATTTTAGTTTGTGTGCTACGTTACTATAAAAATAAAAAGAGCAATAAGATTGCATTACTTAATTCTCTAGAGGCGTTTAAAATTTTTAAATGTGATTTTTACCCACTAACTCGGTTTTTTTAAATGGGAATTTAATCGTTCACCAACATTTATAAATACCTCATTTTCATACGAATCTAATGCGGCTAATAGATAATAGATTAGTGGGCTTTGGAAACTAAAATGGCACATTTCTGTGTAAATCTGGTAACCTAATAACATTGGAAAAATCATAGTAGCCATTGAATGTAATAAAACAATATCAGCTGTCAGACAGACTCGTGTAGTTATAGGCAATCTTGAGCTATCAAACATTTAATAATTGTGAGCGCAAAGAACGTTACAATTAAGTTTAGCATAGGTATGTGGGGGCAAACACAATTACATCCACAAGGACATTTGCAATAGACTGCGACATCAGTTCGGTTTTCAGAGTTTTATTTAAATGAACATAAATATCGGGCTTATAAATAAATAAAAATCAATTCCGTTTGAACAATTAAACTCAAACTAGGTAGCAGTAGGTATCTTTAAAATAATTAATATAATTAAACCATAAATTGACATTTATAGATATTGTTCAAAATGTCCACCATTTTTTTCTATACACAATTCGGCTCTGCGTACAGTTGCTTGAATGTCTCTACGCAATTCAGCCGGCGTTATTTCATTAAGAGCCCGTACAACTTTATTTTGCAGCTTTTTTTTTTTTTTTTTTTTTTTTTTTTTTTTCCGGGTTTGAATTGGCCTCGGGTATTTCCCATTAGCCAGCTGCTCAGATTGTCTCAATTTGCAAAATAGAAGAGGAAAATGGAATAATCTAAAAACTACGGGAAAATTACAATGGGCACACGTTTCACGCCAAGGGGCCGATCATGGCGACTTAAATAAACTGACGTACACGTAGGTAGGCCTCGGTTAGGAGGAGAAAGGAAGAACAGAGGAAACTACAAAAGTAGACGGGAGATCGGAATTCACAAATATTTAAACCTCTTAAATGACAAAGTTGCATGTTTGCAAGTATTCGTAGATGATTTTTAGCGCATCAATATTTTGTTTTGCAAGAATACAATTTACATTGAGAGGTAGGACAAATCCATTGTCCTGAAGACGTTGTATTAAATGATCGGATTCTCTCTGTTTGAGTCTACAATTAAATAAAAGATGGTTGACGTCACCAGTATCTCCACATTCGCAGAGATCGCTCTCTATTATTTTAATTTTATGCAGGTGGGAAGGAAATCGGCCGTGGTTAAATTGCAGACGAGTTATAGTCGTGTAGAAGTGCCTGGTGATGGAGAGCCCTTTATGCCACTTGGGCTTAGATATATCGGGGTTTAATAAAAAGTAGTTAGTGGCTCTGTCTGAATATGCGTCTTGGTATCTGCGTTGCCATTTTACATATAGTGATTTTTTTAATGTGACGTGTAAATCTGATGAAGGGATCTTGTATAAAGAGGTATCGCCGTCTACAATCGCACTCTTGGCTAATTTGTCCACTTTCTCATTATGTGGTAAGTCACAATGAGCTTTAATCCACACAAAGTTGACATTAATGTTGCGATGTGCTAACTGTGAGACTTTGCAGCTCTTCACGGGTATTTGAAGAAGTTTTATAAACCATCAAAAAATATGGGTCCAATTATTCGATCTCCAAGTACTCCAAGCCAACAGTTAAACCCAAATCTTTCCTGAATATTCCCCCGTCCTACCAACCTCGGATTTTCTTGAGCCCAGTACCTAGTATTATTTCTGTTAAACATACCTTGGTTCGTAAATCTACTTTCATCTGAATATAAAACCTGAAAAGGAAAACCTGGGTTTTGTTGTACTGCATTTAAGTTTTTATACTTATTTGTGTTGTTTATTTTAAAAAAAGCAACCTCTAACTGATCCTTTGAAGTAAAAGTCACAGGCATAGATGTTATTTGCCAGTAACATACTGGTTAATTGTGATATTTTGTAGATTCCCGAGCACCGCTTAAAAAGAAAAAATACATGTGGCAGGAAGTCCCAAAGAATTGAAGAAAAACAAAATTAAGGTAATGCCACAAACAACATTTAGACAATATTTACGTAAACTGAGTTTCAAAAATATCAAAGGTTATTTCTATTTTCAACCCTTATACCTTACCCCCCGAGGATGTCAGTTTTTTATACTATTTTTTCCTTCATAACCTGTGCACAATGAGTACGTCTGCCAAGTTTCAGAATTTTTGCCAGAAATTTTGGATTCTAGCCCACTGTGCGACGGTATCTTATAGTCAAATAAAGACAGAACAGCTACTTGTCTGTATCAGTTGTTTTCTAGTGAAGTTCCTGTAGTACCGTTCAATTTGTTTTATCGAAATGATACAAAATAACTGAATTTATCCTTCTGATTGATTGGCAACTGTAAGGAAAAGATAATCAAATATAGATCAATAATTTCATTGTAACATATCTCTATTAAATCATAAATAAAACAAATCTAATTAACACTGAAACGGAGGAACTGAAAAATCTACAAATATAAAATCCCATAATTAAACACTTGTAATAGTAGCTATAAATTATTAAAATGGAAAACGTGCCTAGCCGCCATTGCGATATATTTTTTGAGATAATTATGGACGGCTGCTACATTATTTATCGTTTGCTGGCACGGAAAAGAAACTTCTAAATGCAGCATTTCATTCTCATTTCTTTTAAAACTTTGTTTCATTCAGTAAAATGTACATAATGTAGCTTCAATTGAGTGAAATATGACTGAATTGTATTAGAATGTAATGTAACATTAGAGGTGGAATTTATTTACCGAAAGCGGAGCCCACCATTTCCCAATGTACAGGATGTCCATTTTATCAGGGCCCTCGGGAATATCTCACTTAATGTCCGTCATGAAAAAAATTTCTTGTACAAACATTGTGTCGATCTTTATAAGCTACAAATTGGTTTAAAGACCTTCAACACCCATGGCCTACTTTAACAGTTATGACGGAAAACATAACAAATGCGCAAATTATCTAAGCAAAATATCTCCGTTATTTGAACAGTTAAAATCTCGACGTTTCATGACATTCTAAAACTATTTCAAGAAAAAACATATTTGAAATTTTGTTTACGATTACTATACTTCCAATCCACTACGAGAATGTGGAAGTAAAAATAATTTGCCGTGTGCTAGAAGGTAGTTTATTACAATTTATTTCTATCCAGCTTTTGATAGTTTGGCCTACTGTGCACTCGATGTAATGTTTTACAATACGTTTTCTTTTCAACTTAGTGCTTAAAATTATTTTTTACGGCATCTGCTCGTCTCTCACGTAGAGGAAGTCCAGTTTTTTTTTATTGAAATCGGTTTAGAATGTCACGAAACGTCGAAATTTGATTGAAAAAAAATTTTCTGTCTTGATCTGTAACTTGTTCATGCGCACGTTTTCTCGGTAATGGCTTAAGATATTAAGTTGAAATTTGGTACGCGCATGTATTATCATGAAATCCAGAGCTAGATTATATTCTGGACCAACTCCGGTGAAGGGTTGGTGGTAAATAGGGGAACATAAATAAAGCAAGTTGGTAAGAGTCTAGAAAGTTGACTGGGATTTGGTGCATATACTAAGAGCAAAGATCTAACATTTCTTTTATGGCATTTTCCGCCCACATCACTGTCCCCACTCTATTATTAAAAGGCTTAACAAAATAAAATTAAAATATTTGACTTGAAATTTAGTACTCGTATGCATTATGACGAGACCTGGAACTAGATTATATTTTGAGCCTATTCTGTTGAAGGGTTGGGGGTAAAGAAGAGTAAATAAGTGAAGCAAGCTAGTAAGATTCCGGAAACTTGTGATTTGGTGTATATACTAGAAACCACGGTTTAAATTTTTTTATAACATCTGCCACCCCCACCACCACCACCACCCCATATCTATTATTAAATGGGTTAAATAAAATAACATTGTGATTTAGTGTGTACGAGAGCAAAAACATTTCTGGGTATCAGCCCTCATCCCCATTAAAAGTCGGTTAATTGAAAAAGTATTGAAGTGGCACATCGTTTTTTTTTTTAATGCCTTATTTATATTAACGTCCTGGCGATATTCCCTGCGATATTGCCATCTACTGCAGCTGAGACTCGAACCCAGGAGAGATAACAGCGACTAGACATGTTGTGCCACCCAACAGTGGTCTAGGTCACTGCTACCTTCTCGGTAACACATGAAAAAACGCCACTAACATCCATACCCCTAGCCAGGATTCGAACCCGGGACTCCGTGGTCGCAAGACAAACACCTTCAGCATTGCGCCACCGAGCTGGTTTTATGGATTTTTGGGTCAGACATATTGTTAAAATTCTATGAGCAATTATTTCCTCATACTGGAGTGCAAATATGCTTTCTTTTAAAGATAAATGGATGGGAAATCTGGATGTGGAAGCAGTGATTGTTTATGCAGTGGTTTTTTTAGTGCATTTTCTAATTGCCTATTGGAGAACATCACATTGTTCTTGACTAGAGCAAAAAGTTAATCAGACAGTTATTCGTAGTAGGCCACGCTCGATTGCACCATCGCTCCTTAAAGCAAAGTAATTGCATATATACTAATTATGAAAAATATGACTGGATATTTACAGCTTTTAAATTTAGCGTTATCGTGCACTTGCTGACATAGCGTTACTTTACATAGGTCATAACAAAAACTGACAACTATAGACGACTTCATTATCTAATTCAAAGCAATACAATCCACTAAACGTGATTGTGAATACATGCATTCGCATGTAGCACGTAACGAACTGCTGTCACTTCTATGAATAATAGAGAACACTGTTTCATGGATGAAGTTAAGCTGTCTTATCATTGTAAATGTTTATCATGTTCTGATTATGTTTAGATTACAGGAAAGTAGCTCGGAGGATCTCTTTTCACTGGGGATGTCCTACATAGGATCGAACATTAATTATGCATCCGGCTATGACATGCTTTGCAAGCTCGTCAATAGCCTTGTCCATTTTAGATGTGCCTGTTTAAATGGAGCTTGTTTGTTTAACAGTTCTAATAGAGCATGCTTAAAGCTTCAGCGTTTTGTCACAAATTTTCATATCAGTTCAATTGAACTAGATGCGTGATAAAAATCTTTACGAATATTTGATGTCGTACTAGTGCTAACCCTTCTTGCATTCCTTTTAATACGTACAAATAACCAAATTGATAATAACTAGGGCAACTGTTGTAATTTTTTCTATAATTTCTGTGTATATGGTAGTGGAAGGTTTCATTTGGCAAAATCTTAATGTTCAGTGTTGCGTAACAAAAGTAACAAAACGAGGCATTTATGGAATTTTCTTACTTTTGTTGGGTATTTTGCCGAATAGAACTAAGTTAAGCATTGAAACTATAATAGAATTACTTACACTTTGCATTAAAACAACATACTTTCAATGAAATTATTACTTCTATCAACAATACTTTGGGATTGCCATGGGTTCTTCATTATCCAAAATTAAGTGATATTTTCATGGAAAATTTTGAGGAAAGTAATATTAATAATCTAGCTAACAAACCCATTGTATGGTGGAGATATGTAACTGACATTTTTGCTATATGGCCTTATAGTAAAGAATGTTTAAGTAATTTTTTAAATCAGATTAATAAAAAACCTTCAATTAAATTTAAAATAGAAATAAAAAATAATAATGAATTACCTTTCTTAGATATTTTAATTAAGAAATTAGATAACACATACGAAACCAGTGTGTATAAAAAACAAACACACACAAACGGATACTTAAATTTCAATTCAAATCAACATATTAGTGTTAAGAAAGGTGTTGTTAAGTGTTTGTATGACAGAGCCAAAATAATTTCGTCAAATGATGTAATATTAAGGAACGTCAAGCAATTTATAAAAACTGTCTTATAAAATAATCAATATCCAAAGAGTTGTTGACATTGGTAGGAGAGAGAATATACTATCACAACCTGAGGTATTTAGGCCAATGGCAGTAATTCCATATATAAATGGTTTATCGAATAAATTACGAAAAATTGGGAATAGGTTTTCCGTATGAACTGTTTTTCAAATAGGCTCCACCGCTAAGATCAGTTTTATCAAAAACCGAACCTCTAAATATTGTTCCAAATTCAAAAAATTGTATTTATAGTGTTCCGTTTGAGTGCGGAAAACATTACGTAGGTTAATCATTTAGACCTTTCAACGTAAGTCTTGGTGAACATAGAAATTATGCTAGAAGGGGAGAATTTGAAAAATCCAAAATTGGTGAACACGCGTGGTATCATAATCATAGGATTCAGTGGGACTCGGCGAAGATTTTGGAAAAAGATCAACGGAACTAAAAGAAAACTTAAAGAATCCGCGATTATTTTATTAAACAAGGATAGATGCGTTTCAAATTATTCAATAGATTTTTGTACTAGTTGGTTGCCCATCCTTAGAGACAAAGTAAGTAAGAAGAAGATAAATATAATTTAATATCTCACGTGACTATTAAAATACATAATCACCGAACTGTCATGGTTGACGGCCAAAAAGTTTTTGAGAACGGAAGTAGATGTTCTTCCGAAACGTTAACTGTCTATAGCTATCATTTTCATTTTTTAGTTTATAGTTTTATTCTAGTTTATATAATTTTAGGTGTGAGATTTTTTGAAACAATCAAGTATTCAGGAACCAAACTCTACCTGATTCGTTTGGCACAGAGGTTTTTTCATTAAAAATTTTAAATATTTTTCAGTGGCAAAATACCCAACAAAAAGTAAGAAAATCTGAATATGCCACAAATATACAATTGTAGACAATATTTATGAAATCACCTCGGTGTCTATCCGTCTATCCCTCCCACCGTCTTGGTGTAGTTATCGTTCAATTACAGACGTGAAAACAAAAGGCGAAATTTAGATTTTGTGGGTTTGTTTCAGAAGGTAAAATAGGAAGTTAAAGCAAATTTTTCTTCGAAGTCATGGTGTGGGGTGTTAAATAACAGCTTGTTAATGCTCGAATTCAGAAATATATAATAATAAATGTTCTAAAATGGTAGTTTGTGCAACAAAAGTGGATATGATATTCATACAGCACGAGAAATAAATTTGATCACGACGCTGTAGGCAGAGTGCTCTTAAAAACTTTAAGTCACATTTTTATACTGATGATATTCAGCTCTACTATTTTTTTAAAGAGGCTAATATTGAAAACGCTTGTAGACTCATTAACCATGATATAATATCTCTTATTAAAATATATAATGCTTTTCGTCTTTCCAAAAATGCCATAAATTCCAAAGTAATGTTATTTGCTAGGAGGAGCACCAGACGTAAGTATGTGGAAATGGTCGACATACAAATAAACAACGAGCATCTTAAGCTCACAAATATATCAAAAAATTTAGGTTTATATATCCACGTCTAATACTTACTGAGCATATTAATTTTATTATTAAGAAATCTTTTGCTAATTTAAAATTAATTTATGCAAAATGCGAGTAAAGATATTCTGCCAACAAAAGCTAAAACAATTTGTTGTGAAGTTCTGGCCCTCTCTCGCATAAGCTCTGCTTCAATTGTGTATATCTCCTTCTTACGCCAAATTGATGCTCATCGACTACAACGATTACAAAATAGTTGTGTTAGACTAATTTGTGATATAAGAAAGTACGATCCGGTATCTTTGAGTATGAAAGAAATTAGCTGACTTAATATTAAGAACAGAAATATTCTTCACAGCTGCTCATATTTTCACAACATAATATTTACTTCGTCACCTCCATAATTGAATAACAAAATTACATATAGAACAGACCTATATAACTTAAATATAAGACACAACCATCCTAAGACTTAAAACCATGTCGAATTCTCATATCGTATGGCTTCTCTTTACAATGACATTCCTGATGATTTCAAGGTACTACCATATACAAAATTTAAAATAATAAAAAAAAACATTTCTAAGAAATTTTCAGACAAACTTCTAATGCTACGCTAGCTGTCTATTTTTAGTTATAATACTGTGGTATATAAAAATTAATAATTTATATGGCTACTTATTATTATTATTTTCTCTTTGCCATTGATAATCAATTCTTATCTCTCTTATATCTCTTAGTTTATAGTATTGTTATATTTTTTCGGGATTATAATAAAAACGATTATTATTGTTATTAATATTATTAATATATTCATAATAAATAAATCTCGAGATCTGCAGCAGCCAGACCTTCAATAACCTCGATATTAATCAAGGCTGTTGAGTTTTGAATGGCATGGTGTGATATTTCTTGAACAGCCATCCTTATTCGATCTTCCAACTCTTCTAGCTACTGCGGTTTGGTCTTATAGACAACGGATTTTAGATAACCCCAAAGAAAATGATCTAAAGGATTTAAGTCTGGCGATCGCGGTGGCAATTTAATGTGCCTACCCATCTCTGTGGAAATATTCCATATCCATAATAAGGCGGAGCTCGATGTTGCTGATACCAAATTTCATCTGAGAGTTGTTCAGGACATTACATTTATAATGAATATTATCTTTTTCCCTTTCTCAATATCAAGGTGCTCAATATCTTTTAATAACAAATTTAATTTTCATTAACTAAATAAATATCTATAGTCTGTTTTTAAACCAGGAAGGAACGTTTTAAATTCAACGGGCTACACCTTCGTCAGTTTTACACAAGGCAATAGTCGTAAATTTTGACATATTGTAAAAATTTTAATTTCCTGTTATAAATTATTTGGTTATAATTTATATTTTATCGTTTGCACATGATATATGAGTTTTTAATCCTTTTTGTATAAATCTGAGGGTAAAAGTGGCTAATTACTTGGTGCCTTTATATTGCGTAAGTGCTATCGATGCTGTATGAAATACCTAGAGGTCAAATAGAGGTCGATGCATTATATAATGTAATAAAATAGACACAAAAACACTGTAGTCGCGTATTGTTGGTTGCCCAAAACGCCAAAAATATTTTAGTGTAATTTCTAGTTACTTTTATAGTGTGAATGAAACGTTCATGTTTACTCCTCCTGGTTTAAAAACATGCTATAAAGAATCAAAATTTTATTAGCTGTTAATAAGATAAGCGTCATTATAATTAATGTCGTATCATAATTTTAATCATGTGGCAAATGAGGGCGATCCTTAATCTGATTGTTTGCAGAAAGCAAATCGATAATTTAGAAAATGATGTAGGAAATAGCAAATAAAATATTTGTCCGAAGAAATATCTAAATAGATTTATTATGCAACTGTTGCATAAAAAATAATTGTTATCAGTAAAATAATTACTATTCGAATATTCAGCTGTTGAGGCTTGTGAGTTAGTCCATATTGACAAAAACAGAAGCAATTTTAATCATTCAGTAACATTAAATGCTATAATTGCATTTTTATTAAATGTTGCCAATGGATTATTGCAAAAATTTTATGTAAGCGATTATATATAAATCTCTCTAAAATATTGTTAATAAAAAGTTGTATATATCTAGATATATGGTACAATTACGCAAATAGTTATTTTATAGTAGGAAGTTTTTCTATTTATATACAGGGTGTAACATAAAGGTTGGAAATAAATTAAACGGTGGATTCTTTAGTTAAAAAATAAATATTTTTCATATGAAGTTATGCTCTACAGGTTTTCGTTTCCATACTACAGGACGCTAAAGAATTTGAGAAAATTTAGTAGTGTGGCGTGCGTACGCATTGTACCGTACGGTTTTGCGAATAGAATTGTGGTACGCCACTGGTAAAAACGTTTGTTTAATATTTTTTTAAGAACAAAATTAACCTCTTGCGTTTTATTCGTATCTTTTGTCATTTTCCCGTAATTAAAATTTTTGTAAATACCATTTTCTCCTACTGCTAACATAGGAAAATGAAAATGACATAAACATTATCAAATATGCTTTCACTCAGCCAGCGAAAATGGTCGAGTAAGCATTGAAATTGAAATATCACATTATTTTAACAATAATAAAAAAATACTAGTGACTTAGGAATTTAGAGAATTTATCGACTAGGTAGTAAGAAGTAATAAACAACAAACAAGATTACAAAAGGTGCTGGAAATGTTGCCACCAACCTCAATACATTTTTCAATGAGTATTCTCATTGATTTCCTTACTCGTCCAAAAATACCAGGCATCTCTCGAATTTGCTGACAATCCATTTCAACTATTTGACTTAGAGTTTGCACATCAGGAATGGGAACAGAATAAGCCATGTTTTTTAAGTGCCTCCACAAATAATAGTCTAATGGATTAAGGCCGGGAGAACGAGGAGGCCACACTCTTGGCCCTCCACAACCATTTATTCCTGAATATTTCATTCAGGTATTCTCTCACTTCTCGCCTAAAGTCAGCTGAGGCGCCATCATGCACAAACCACATGTTCTGGCATGTTTCAATTGGGATTTCTTCTAATAAAGGTTGTAATCCGTTTTGAAGAAAATCTAGATACGATAAGCCGTCTAGTCTGTTTGGGAGTACTATGGGACCAATAAAAATATCGCCAAATATTGCGGCCCAAACATTAATTGAAAATCGTTGCTGTTGCCGGGATTGTATTATTCTATGCCGATGTTTATCATCCCACAGGTGGTTATTGTGGAAATTGGGTACACCATCCCTTGTAAATCCAGCTTCGTCGGTAAATAAAATGAATGAGTGGAATAACAAGTACTGATTACGCTTATTTAAAAACCAGTTACTAAATCTAAGACGTGGTGCATAATCCTCGGCAGAAAGTGCCTGCACTCTTTGCAGATGGTATGGGTAAAATAAATTATCATGGAGGATTCGATGGACAGTCATGTGACTTACTCTCTCCATTTTACCAGTTCTTCTAGTAGTTGATTCAGGATTCGCCTCGACCGTCTGAAGGAGTCGTTCCTCAAGTTGTATTGTCCTTACATTTCGAGGTCTTCCGCTGGAGGTGCAAAGCATTAACGAGCCACGTAAGCGCGCTTGAATTCTCGAAAAGGTCTTCCTACTTGGAATGCGCCGAGCTGGCAAACGGTCAACATACTCACTCACAGCTAACACAGTATTCCCGTTGGCAAGGCCATAAATAAAATGCATATCTGCTAATTCTTGAAATAAGTAGTTAATTTTTAATAGATTTAAACCAAAGTACAACCGTATGAGGAAAGCTAAATGTCTTAACTGATAATGACGTTTTGTCTGACAACATCTGAAAACCATTTTCGGTGTCTGAGTGAAAGCATACTTGATAATGTTCTTGTTATTTTCATTTTTCTATGTTAGCAGTGGAAGAAAATGGTATTTACAACAGTTTTCGCGTACCCCCATTTTCTTCAGAGAACCTTACGATACAATGTGCATGCACGCCACTGAGTAACTTACGAAGTATTGTCAAGTTAAGTTACGGCTAAAATTTTGTTCTATTATCTTCTAATGTTCGAAAGTTATTAGAAAAAAACTAAATTTCTTGAAACTTTTTAGCGCCCTGTAGCTTGGAAACGAAAACCCGTAGAGCATAACTTCATATGAAAAGATCTATATTATTTTACTAAAGCATCGACCATTTAATTTATTCCCAACCTTTATGTTACACCCTGTATAGTGTTTCTGTAGTTTTAGCAATTTTTCAGTACGAACATGACATTATTGAGTTGGTGAACGATCTCCGTCAGTCCATACTTGTCTAAATGTTTGTTAGTCTTTTATCTTGTTTTTTAATTAGTGTAGCAGTAGTTTAAATATTTAAATATTGTATTTCAGGCTTTCGAGTGAAATAAAGAATATTCTTGTTATTATTATTATTAGTCCGTCCATCAACTTTCTTGTATGTACGCGCAATAAGTTAAGAAAGAATATTTCAGTTGTATTGAAACTACGATAATAAATTATTAGTAGATAGGAGAAACCCTACTGTTTTTGAATAGTCGATCAATTAATAAATTAAAAGATGTTATTCATTCTTTCAATTTTTTAAAATTATGTTTTAAATTTTTATATTTAGTAATATTATAGAAAATTGAGAAATGTTATTTCCTATTATTATTTATTTATATAATTCATTGATACACATTTCACAATACTATGTATTATTCAACAAGTAATGTATGGTTTTCAGCCAGACTCATAATATTATTCAGTAAACATTGACAGGGATCAAAGTGATGAACGATGTTTTGTGGTTACCATTTAGAACTGATTTAAACAACATTACTCCAGTTAGAGAGCATAATGCACCTTTTCGCACAAGAGGCAAACTACCATACCAAGCTCTGACCAAATTTCGGCAACCTATTTAACAACATTTTATCTTTGTCTATAATTAAAACACAATATCTGATCTTTGACTCTTTCCTGTTTGTGATTTTTTGTTGGTTCTATAGATATTTTCTCTTCCTAATCATAGTTTTGTATTAAATATCAGAGTTCTTTGAAAAGTCTTAATATTTTAAGTAATATATGGTGTGGTTTGGCATAGCCGTTTTCTCTGCCTCTCGTTAAAATTGTCTAGAACAGGATCTTTGGTTAATAATTCTCCGGTATAGATCAGCAACATATATGCTAAAGCGCCTTTTGCATTATATAAGTACGCATTAATTAATATATTTTTCTCTTATACGTTCCTAAGTTGTTTTTTAATTTGCATTCTGGGAACAAGACATATTTCCATTCATTTCTCATAAGTTTGACCTGGTTTCTCCCCGCCCAATCCTTCAATTGCCGGCGCCTTACCGTGGTTATCTGGCTGGCTTCGAAACGAGTACCTGGCAAACTCAAATTGTTGAATATGTAGAAGATGACGGGAGCGAGTGGTGTATTAGGGTGGATCTACTAGATTTAGACCATACGTTGGTAAACACAATATAATCACTTAAATAACAGTCACATAAGTAATAAAATAACATGAGTTATTATTTATCTAAAAAGATAATGTCAAATAATAATATCTTATTATTGAAAATGCAAACAATACCACACAACACTTTCTTGAAGAGCTAGCAGTCCGCACCCACAAGTTTATACTTAGAATAGTGATCCACGGAACTCCCAAGGGATTTTATTCTGCTCACCGGGGAAAGGGTTTCACCCATGGTGCTCCAGGTGTCATCTGTTTCACATGATCATATATGGATATGTTTACTCTTCACATTCCTCAACGTAATCGGCACTTGCCGACAACGCTCTCTTGACTCCAGTTGTTTTCTTCGCTGGCTTGCTTTATACTCGAAATCCAAGAATCTTCAATTCAAGATACTTAAAAAAATTATATTGAAGATATTTATATCTTGAATTCCAGTGATTTTTGGAAAATTGTTCGTACTATAAAAGTGTGAATGCACCACTCTTCAAGGTTCCTGTCACCGAAAGATCTCATTCCGGCGTCGCGACACCGCATATGCCTCTGTCATTGGCAACACTTCAAAGACAAAACATATCTCCAGGAATAGCTACGACTGGCTTTAACATAATTTAAATATCTCTTTTCGTTACAAAGTAAACTTCCTGGAAAGTTTTATGTGAACCACCCTGTATGATCCCGGTCTATTTGTAGTGTGAAAACCCTTGTTTCTATTTATTTATATGCATTAGAATCACACAAAATTGATCTTAGAGGTTCCCTAAGCGGAGCCTAATTTCCACTTTTTATAGTCCTCTTTTGCAAGTTAAAAAATTGCTGCGAACCAAGTAGTTTTAGAAAGGAAAGGATTAAGCAGATTTCAAAAGTGTAGCAGACGAGTGTAATATCCTCTTAAGTAGTAGAGTAAAGCCTCTCACAGTTAAGCCTGCTTGTGCATATGTGTATTAATAATGTGCATTTGGCACTTCATTTATAAAAACATGACATGAAACGTATGTGAACAGTGCAAAACAGTCTACCGGGATTTTAATACGACTCTTTTTCTCTGTCTACTTCTCACAGAGACTCTGCTACACCATTGGTTATATAAAGTAAACGGACATGTCTACGTTTGTTGTTGAATGTTAAAAAGCCGTTAATTTATTCAGTCTTGACATTTCTTCCGCAAATAAGTCTTAGTTAATGATAAACTTTCAACAACATTAAATACCTTAGTTCCGTGAGTTTCGTCAATTAAGTTGGCATCATCGCGAGAGGATAAAGTTTGATATACAGTAAATATATTTTCCATGCATTTTATGGATGTGATTTTCCTACCTATCGTTTTTTTTTCATAATTCACTTCCATACAAAGAAAAATCCGAAACGTCGGCGTCGGCGAAATATTTAATTTCAAGTTTTTATACTTATTAGTGTTGTTTAGTTATCAAAACCAACCTTTAACTGATCCTTTGACGTAAACGTCACGGGCGTAGAGGTTTTTTACCAGTAACATACTGGTTAATTGTGATATATTTTGTAGATTCCCCTAGCACCGCTTAGAAAGAAAACATACATGTGGCAGTGAAATTCCCAAAGAATTGAAGAAGGAAAAAAATTAAGATAATGCCACAAATAACATTTAGACAATAAAGAAAAATCGATTATATCAATATCAAAATTTAAAAAAAACAAATCACCTACAAAAGGCGAAGATTTCTATAATCAAAATTCAATTTCGCGAGTTATTATCAGTTAGGTTTTGGTAATCACTAAATGGCTACCTAGCTGTATACAAAATTATGGTTTCAGTTTGGCGGTAATTTGAAAAGGCTTTATAAAGAAGCTCTGATTGTCATTTATTTCACGTATTAAAATGAACAAATATGGATTTTATACTATTTAGGTTGATGCTGTTTTCGGTAAACCAATGGGGAGCACTGCTGAACTGTTTGCTTGCCTATAATATTAAATCGGCAGTACTTTAAGCCGTGATAAGTAGAGAAGTATCATCATCAAAAAAATTGAATTTGTACTGCAAAAGTTGTTAACCTAAATTATATAGTAGTGGTCCCAGGACAAGAAACGTGCTGAAATATTGTAAGTAGGTATTTAAAATAAATATTTTTTTTAGTTATTTACACTTATTTTTATTATTATCTTAGTGTCTTTAGATACTATGAAGTATCCTCTTCCTACCAATATGTGACACACCCTGTAGATTTATACAGGGTGGGGCAATAGTGCGTCGGACCTCGATATCTCGAGTTCTATGATAGCTAGAAATTTTTTAAAACATTGCAAGTAAACTAGATCAAAAAGTCTATAACTGCAAATTATTTTCGAACATACAGGGCGAGCCAAGACGAAATTACAGGACCAAGTTTTTTAAATGGAATGCTATATGTACATCAGTACATTTTTTGAAACCTCTTTCTATGCTTCATTCCTATATTAGCATTGAATATCTCCCAACCACTTGGATGTAATGAATATTTTTGTTAAAATAATTCAATTTACAGTATGAATTTTAATAAAGCGGAACTTGTAGACATGACTTTTGTTTTGGGCGAGTCAGACAGAAATTGTTTACTTGCCAATAGAATTTATCACCAACGTTATCCTGAAAGAAGGATTCCTGATATTAGCAGCTTCCAAAACTTTCTCGATAGATTTCTGGAAACTGAAAATGTCGAATATAGAAAAAGTGAAAGAATAAAACGTGTTGTGAACGAAGAAAATGGGTTTTCTGTGGTGCTGGTAACGGTTGTTAGTCAAAGAGAAGTGAGCTCATTAGTAGGAATAAGTAGACGGTCTGTGGGTCGAATCTTAAAAACAAATAAGTTGCTTGCATATCATATTCAAATGCACCAGGAATGATCTGATGACGATTTTCAAAAGCGCCTACAATTTTGTAATTGGGCCATAGGTAAAATGCAAGATGATGCCATCGTCTTCAATAATGTTTTATTCACTGATGAGGCAACTTTGCACAAAAATGGATTTGTTAATAAACACAGTTTCCATTATTATGCTTTGGAAAATGCTCACTTTTTTATGCAAGTTGATAATCAACACATATGGTCTATAAACGCTTGGGGAGGAATTATTCGAGAACATATAATAGGGCCACATTTCTTTGGTGCATTGACTGGAACTATTTATCTTCATTTTTGGGAAAACTACCTGCAACAATTATTGATAAATCTCCCTGAAAGAATTCGAAATAGGATGTGGTTTCAGCAAGATGGTGCTCTACCACATTATTTAAATGCAGTTAGAGACCACTTAAATAATACCTACCCTCAGCAATGGATTGGAAGAAATGTACCCACTAAATGGCGTGCTAGATCCCTAGATCTTACAAAAATGAATTTCTTTTTATGAGGACACGTGAAGGAAAGAAATTGTTTATAAAGACACACCAACAATAGTACAAAATATGAAGAAAATAATAATAACTGCCTTTAAATCTATCATACCGGCAGTTTTAGGAACAGTGGGAACCTTATTTCAAAAGCGCATAGAGATGTGTGTCAGTCAAAATGGGCAACATGTGAAACATTTATTATAATTTTTACTTCCCTCGCATACCGAAGGGAAGTATTGTATTCGAGAAAAAATCACCCTCCGAGATTTTTTCGGATTCTGACGTTTCAGATCACGGAGATTACGAAAATATAGGTTTTTCAATTCCGTCAGACTGTCTGTCTGTCTGTCTGTCTGTTGGTGCATTTACTAAAAAAACTACTTGACGGAGAGCAGTCAAATTTGGTAGGTACTTGACCCTACTGTCAGCGAAGAAATGGTAGAACTTTCCTGGACAATATACAGGGTGGATCGTCTAAAGGGAATAAATAATGAAAAAAATTTTTTTTTGCTCAAATTTAAAATTTCCACGTTTCATGACACGCTAAACCTATTTCAGAAAAAAAAAATTTTTTTCACCAACATTTTTGATAAATTTTTTACCACTAGAAATTTTTTTTTTCTTTTTTCAAATTCAATGTTTCCACGTTTCGTGGCATTCTAAACCTGTTTCAAAAAAAAAATTTTTGAAAAATTTTTTACCACGGAAAAATTTTTTTCTTTGTTCAAAAAAATTTCCACGTTTCATCGCGTTCTAAACCTATTAAAAAAAAGAATAATTTAGAAAATTTGTTTACTGTTTTTGTAAAAATTTAACCACTAATATAGACTGATTTTTTTTTTCCTTCTTCAAATTTAAAATTTTTACGTTTTCATGGCATTCTAAACCTATTCAAAGAAATTTAAAAATTATTTTGTTTAAAAATTTTTTTTGAAAAAAAAAATGTTTTGCCAAAAAATTTAATCTATTTATCAGAATAGATGAAAAATTTTTTTTTGCTCAAATTTTAAATTTCCACGTTTCATGACATTCCAAACCTATTTCGGAAAAGAAAATTTGCAACATATTTTTTACCATTTTGGAAAAAAATTTACCACTAGAATAGATGGATTTTTTTTCCTCAAATTTAAAATTTTCACGTTTGATATGACTGACATTCTAAACCTATTTGAGAAAAAAAATTTGAAAATTTTGTTCACCAACATTTTTGGAAAAATTTTTACCAGTAAAATAGATGGAAAATTTTTTTCTTTTCTCAAATTTAAAATTTTCACGTTTCATGGCATTCTAAACCAATTTAAAAAAACCACTGTAGAATAGAAGGAAATTTTCCCTTTTGCTCAAATTTAAAATTTCCACTTGTCATGGCATTCTAAACCTATTTCAGAAGAAAAAAAAAATTAGATTTTTTTTAAAATCATTTTTGAAAAATTGAAAACAAAATGAATTTTTTTAACCACCACTATTGTTCCCCTCCACTACGTGTATGTGGAATTGAAAATGTGGCAGATGGAAATAATATTAGGCATATGCACCTATTATTGAAAAATGTACAGGGCAAGAAATAATTCAGTCATGGTAGACATTTATTAAGGTATTTGCCCAAGCCTTCCATATTTGGCACCTGTTATTTAGTATTGAACTCTAGCTGTTGGATGAGCACTCTGTATATTTTTTTGACCAAAACTTATCGTTTTTTTTTATTTGAAGAAACCTCTTTTTTAAATTTATTTTTGAATTTTGTTATTATTGCTCAATAAATCGAAATTGGTTACAATTAGCAGTAGGGAAGTATTTACAAAGAATGTTCGCTTGTCATTTCTACATCACATCGTTGAAAAATGTACAGGGTGTTCCATTTGGAAAAATTGAGAAAATTCAATTTAAAAAGTTCTTAATTGAAAAAGTATTGTTGGCCACCCTGTACAGTTTTAGAAAATGAAAATGATTCAAAAATATTAATTAGATGTCTCATAACTGTTATTCACATAAGTTTTCCTTAAAACCCATAACTGTGACTGTGGTGATTTTTTAATATCCATCTGCAGATTGCATTATTTCAACAAGAAAACTTATTACATCCAAGTGATTGGGAGATATTTGATGCTAATATAGGAATGAATAGAGCCTAAAAAGAGGCTTCAAAAAATGCAACTGTATACATACCATTAAAAAAAGGCACTTGGTCCTGTAATTTCGTCTTGGCTCGCCCTGTATGTTTGAAAATAATTTCAAGTTATAGGCTTTTTACCTAGTTTACTTGCAATTATTTTTTTTAATTTCTAGCTATCGTTGAATTCATGATATCGAGGTCTGACGCACTAACCGACGCGACGCCCCACTCTGTATATTATTTTAGAACATGCCGCTCTTGATCTGCTACAGTTTTTATCCGAGACGTTTTTTCAAATTTCAAACGGCTTTAGAATAATGACCGCCCACGAACTTATTAGTGACTCACCCTGTATGTAAAAATTACGTTAAAATGAACCTGTTGAAAATAAGAAAAACACTTCTCCGTTGTGCAAATATAGCCATTTTCGTAACTCTTAAATACGTTCCAAACTGAATATTCATAAGCAAGGAGTAATAATTGTTGTTTACATGTAAGATTTATAGTTATCATGATAACAATGTGGCTTTGGACTTATGTTTCACCAATTAAGCCATTATTTACAGGGAAGGAACGCCGAGTTCATAATTATGGAATTAATCAATGACAACAACAAAGGGTAGAATTCGTTATGTTCTTCTATTCTGCTTGCATGACTTGATCGTCGTGATAACACACGGAACAGAATGTGAGAAAATGCTTGAGAGATGAATGATTATTATAAGTAGGTATTTGTAACTTTTTTTCATTTTCTAGTGATTCTTTTAACACGTAATTTATAAAGCAGTTGTGCTGCGATTAAAGTGAAGTATGTGAGAATTTAAATGTACATTTTTTTTCTTCTCAATTACTATGAAATTATTTAGGTCACGTGTAAAGTTGCACTCTTTATATTGGATAGAAATGAAGTTAGATTATATAAATTTATGGAAATAGTAACAATTATTCCCAAAGGGCGTGCATTTAACATCGTTATGCACTCTTCGCCAATACAGTTGGTATCAACAGGAGGTTATTAAAACTCTTATCCATCTCCAGATGGTCACAGCTTGGTTGACGAAAAGTTCATCAACTATTTCGGCATCCATAATAACTATAAAAATACACTTATTTTTGCACAAACTATGTGAATGGTAGAATTTTATTTCATTAAAAATGTGGTATAGGAAGGCGATATACACTATTGCAAGTGGTTGCTCTAGGAGGGTAAAACGTTGACAATAGTTCTTGTATGTCAGTTTTGTTACTATGAGCTGATACAGAAAAATTTGTAATATACACTCACTCACTCACGTCTATCGTTTAGACCATTAGAATATGCATGATAAGAAGATCTTGCTATTCTAACCTGACCTCTGGATAACTACACTCGGCCCTAGAATACAGAAATTTCATTAGCATTGAAGTGATTGTAGATTACAGTATATACATTCTATGTTTTAGTAAGACAACCATGCAACTGAGCCGCATTCGAACTTTAATGTGACAACAGCAGTGGATCGTCTAGTATGTCAGTACTCTAGAAACACCAAATAAACTCGGAATAATGTTATGGGATCTGGGTTTCGGTGGAGCCAGTGGTATTCAACAGATTATGGCTTCTTGATCAAAAGTCGTTATGCAATATTATTGAACACTGACTATTAGCCAATTCTACGCTCCGTAACTCTGAGAATACTGAATGACGGACTTAGCGACCCTAAAGATTTTTGATCAGGGATCGAATACCGATTTTGTTTCGACAAAATTCACCGAGACCCAAACTCTATAAGAGAACGGCGGGGTCTTTATTGATTATAAATTCATACGATCTTTGTTAATTTTTTAAATTTTTATGTATATGAGGACTATTTACGCATGTAAAACATAACATAGTATTTTTGGGAATTTAGTACAAGCCAATACTTACTAGTTTTTTTACATTATTTTCTTCAATACAATCCTTTGTACTATCTGTTTTTTTGTCCACACTATGCTATGGATCCTATAGAAGCTTTAAATTATCAGGGAACATTAAATATCTGACAATGTATAACTCATCTACACGATCGTGTAGGAGATCGTATAGAAATATAACTGAAAGTAATAAACCGAACGTAGACCCTTGCAGGACTCCAGGTATCAATGTATTCAACAAATTTAAAATTTTTCAACTTCAACGTATTAATAAATATTAACAGATGTTAGAAATAATATGGTTGGACACGATATATAAAATTTTTGTTCCAATATTAAATAATTTATTAAACAGCATTTCAAGGTCAAATCTGAAGCAATCTGAAGCAAACTTCAGAAAAATCTAAAAAAAGAAAAATATTACGTGTGGTATATCTGTTATTATAATTCACATCTTCAATCTTCATAAAGACATACTGATGAATTGTACCTTTTTAGTAACGTTGCAATGAACAGTTTCATGCAAAACGATTGATATCTATCGGTATTTTGTGAAAATCATATTTCTTATACTTATTATCGTCAAATTTCGACACACAATCATAATGAAAGATGCTCTAGGCCATGACAATCATTTGTTCATGATATAGATTTCTAGTTCACCAGATTTAACTCTGTTTAAGACCTTTAACGAGATAAATATAAAAAAAATATATGTAAACCTAGTGTTCGTCACTATATTATTACTAAAAAAATGTATGTGTTCAAAAATTCCATCAAATTCCTCGTCAACTACGATTGCTCGCCATTGGCAAAATCTGCAACCACACATTCAGGGAAGTCGTGCACCGTGTTTAATAATTTTCTTATCTAATTATAATATTTTCTCCGCGGCTAGATTTTGAAATCTTAACGATATTAATCTTATTTCTAAAAGAAGAAAAAGGAAACAAAACGATAATTCTACGACATATATGTCTTATTGGTATATCAATCTATGATATAGAAAAATCACGTAGTTCCCCTTTCAGTGATAGAAGAACAACCATCTCTATTTACCTATTTTAACAAGTTTCACATGTTTGTGTCAGCAAGTTTAAGCCATCACTTCCATTTAAGTTATCACCGGCGACTCCGGCAGAAATTCAAATTCAAATGGTAATGTTTATACAGGGTGCATTAATAACACAGCCCCACAAAAAGAAGAAAAAAATGTAACTGCTATCGAGACAACTGTATCCCTATGTAATTTTCGACGCTGAATCCGAATCCGAGGTGAAAAAAAATGATGCACCCCCAAAATCAACCCCTAGCGCTAAAAGACACTCCCGGGTCAAATCTTAACGCTCCACGAATAGTCCTAAATCTCAATAAATCGAATATAATATAAACATTCAAGTATATAACGCATAAATACAGAGTTAACACTACTTTCTATTGAAAATCACCCTCATGGTTGGTAAAAACTACCCCTCACACAACAGAAAATTTAAAGAACCGTAGTGATTGAAAAGTAAGCCCAGTTATTTTAGAAATAGTATGTAACTGCATTAGTTTCGATGCGATGCTCAAAAACTACCCCCATAGAGTGGCGGAAACCACCCCATTTAAATCTTAATTTGCCACTTCTTTCTTTTGTTATATTCAAATTCACATGTTTGTCAGTCAACTTATGTCAAATCTTGCAAGTCAATTTTAAACCCCATCCACTTGAACTACTAACTGATTTGATATTTAGCGTAAATATCTAGTACCGATGACAATACAATTATCTCATGGCCATGATCTGGTTGCTTGGTTGGCATCAACGAATGCTCGGAAAAAATGTTATATTGAATTTAAAATAAATGTGCTTTTGATTTGATGTGGTTGGTATGCTGTGAAAAAAAAGCAGAAATAATGAAATGTAAGCAAATAAAAAAGAAAAATAGGCTTTTATTAGAATGTAGTAATAAAGAGAATACATAATAAATAGTTTTTTGATTTACCTTTGTTAAAGTCTCTTCCGCACTGGGTCTTCTTACTGAAGTGCGGCCCTGCCCCGGTCAAATCACAGTCTTTATTTTTTTCTCTAGTACTTTTTAATTGTTTTTTTTAAGTTTTTTTATTTTTATATTACACGTAAATTAAGTTATGATAGTAGAATATAAATATATTTCATTGAAATACTCAGAATTTTTCAATGAATTATTGGTTGCGTGGTAGTTATTTTCAACAGTTGCAGATAATGAACTGTTCTCTCAAATATTTCCTATTTGTTCAAAATTCCATGAAGCGCCATATATAAACCTACTTTTTATCTCTTACAATAAGAAAGATTCTTATACCGAAAGACTCTACCCCACATGTACAGAAACTGACTGAGTGCCCTAAATGTAAAATATATGTCGATATCGCAATAAAAATATATTTTTATTGGGAGAATTTGAAAATATACACATAATTCAAATTTGTATTCATATAAAATTGAAAAACGTTCATATTAATATGAAAATATATCCAACTGTAATATTTCTGGAAACCGTGCAAGAATTTTAGACACGACTGTGCCATAATATATAAAATCCCATTCGAACAAAAATAGAATATTATACACACGGGTCCTATTACCTAAATCTACCTACAGTAAAGCGCTGCCACTTCTCATTCGCTGAGCCCGGTTATAAAAGGGGAGACTTCACACTTTTTAGGGTCTGACATATTTAAAAACATATAACATGCCATAATTTTCTAAAGCAATTTTAATCCTTTGTGAAACGCGTGTCTTTAAAATTCACACCTTTCTAAACACTCTGATTCGGTTAGGTAAAATAATTTAGTCAAATGAATTAGCACTCCCGATGGATTGTAAAGTACTTGACCAAATAAACACAGAAATGCCATTAAAATATTAGATTAAAATGGTTTTATATGGATCTCCTTTCTCCCTGCTCTCCTGAAACACGCCTACATAAAAGTGACTAGAGAGCAAATATTTCATTTAAAATTTATGTATATTCTCCACTGAAAGCACAATGTTATTATAAAAACTTGTATATCCTTGAATTTATTACACGTATGATTTGTATATGTGTTTTTGTGTACCAGGGTGGCACGATTTTCAGTACAGAGCCAGTTTAAATGGACAGTTTTACGAATACAAATAAGATATTTAGATACCTATTAATTTATTTTGTATTATTTTATTTTACTCAACTCCATCTAACAGTATTTAAACCAATTAGAGGATGGTGCGTGCAATAATCGTATGCGCAAAGACAAAAGAATTAGTTAACATTAATTTGTATGATAACTACAAATTGCTGGTATCCAGTAAAATAATGCTGTCGAATCCCAACCAGCAAATTTGTTTTGTAATTCAAATGTTCTACGATTACTTTGTTTTATTGTTATTTTATTAATGCTCCTAATGCCGATTGATTATATTAGAGTTCCAGAAAATACTATTTCGTTGTCTGCAACTGAGCTATTTTATAAATTTGTCATTAAAACATTTCTACAGCAAAATTAAAAAATATCTTATAATGGAGTTATTCTATTAATAAATAATAAATTATTTTAAAAATGTTTTCATCACTAAGTTATAAAATATTTCAGCTTATAAAACTAAATCGTTTTATAACGTTTTCTTGGTATCGTTCAGCAGCATTTTTAGCACCGTTATAAATATACATCGAATTATTTTTTATAGTTATTTCTTGTCATCTTACAAGACAGTTATATTAAAGATCTATTTGTGACAATTTTTCTTTTAAGAATAAATGTTGTTCCAGAGCATGTTATATAATTATTATATAGCATTGTATTTGCTGTAATATGTAAATACCAACAAAGTTGTAACAAAACAAAATTGTCTACTTGAGCATAAAATGTGGTGGCTAACAATACAATAAAACATTTGAGAAAATTGATTTCCTGCGTTAACTGTGTATTTATATTTAGTCATAATTAAAGTCTGTCTTTTATTGAAAATCTGTCATAATTATAGAACAAAATTTTATAAAAAAATAATTCTCCCAAAATTTTGGTTGTTACCAACATTGGCAAGAGCGGTGCAGATCTTAACAGATCATATAATGGCCAAAGTAAAAACAGCAGATTTAGGTCAATGGAGAAACTTAATAAGTGGTTGTAGAAATATTTGATACATGATACATGTATTAACAGCGTAGTGATTTTGGCAATAAGATACAGTTTATACTGCTATAGAATTAAGCGACGCATTTCACTAACTGCACTGTTAACGTATCAGGTCATATGCCAAAGCACTGTTGTTTCCACTAGTAAAAGTAACTACATGTTTTTGGCAATAAATAAACCATGAATAAACAGCTCTGTAAATAAGGTGATTTATTGCTACTAATTTCTAGGTTATATTTATGCAAATTGAACAAATTGTGTTTCCATGGTTGCATTTACAACTCAGTCCTAACACGTTTATTATAAAAGCTACAAAAGTATTGCGAAAGTGTGTGATCTATTTTATAAGATTCACAAAAAAGTTACACTAAAGTGCATTATTTTATAGATGTTTTATAGGAAATCTAATAATTTAAATATCGTGAAATACTAGCTTCTAACACACAAATATTTTATAGAGAGAGGCCATCTTTAAAGGATAGCGTTCGTGATGATAAATATGACAAGATATTAAAATTTAAAATATCAAACGTTTATTAGAATTTATGGACTAGGAAGCGTTCTAACTATACAGTTATGACTACTAAAACAAATTAGTGTAAGTTACATTGTAAAAAACTCAAATTCATAAAATCGATATTTATAAAATTTCAAAAATTATTAGAAATCATTAATAAATGTGAGGCCTTTTAAAGATATATTAAAAATATGACCATAGTTCACAGTAAAATTTCCTCCGCATCAAAGATTGCAGTCGTTGTAAGCCAGAACAAGTCTCTTAAATTATTATTATAGGTTATTAAGTGCCTAGTATTAAAAAATTACAATGCCATATGCTTTTAGTGTCAAAAATACTTCTTAAACCTTTAGGTTACATTTTAGAAATCATTTTATTTTATTAGTATGTATAAATCAGCTTTTTTTTAAATAATGGCTATTTGAAATTTCAAATTCAAATATTTATTGGCCTTTTTTTGACCATGTACATGATATAGGACAAGTCTTATAAAACAGTTGTTTAGTTGTTTTAGAGTAGTAATTTAACAAACAGTGAAGTGTGCTTTATAATTAATACAATTAAATAAAACTGCTGTATAGTGATGCTACTAAATTTTCATAAGACTTCTGGAAATGTGTATGCAATTATTCTTTAATAGTTCCAATAGGCGTTACAAAATATCAACAGCGACTGAAATATTTTATAAGATGGTGCCAATTTTGAATTTATAACTGCTATGAAAATGTTATGAAATTGTTTCTGAGTGTAACATTGTTTTATAAAATTTGTGTCAGAAACATTCCTACAACTTTTATAAAATATCAAATTGCTAATTGGGATATTATTTAATCCAGACTTTAACATTGCCTGTCTTGCAAATACCTCCTGATCAAACATACTTTGTCCAACGATACAGTACTAGAAAGCAAATACCGAATTTGAGGCAACTTATGTAAAAGACAAAATGATATGTACCTTTGTCTTGTAGACTACCGTAAGGCTTCTGACAGTGTGGAATGGAACATACTGTGAATTGCATTATTGGCAATGAGAACACCCAAATATGTGGTCTTTGTTATCCACCGACTGACTGACAAGGTGGATTAGCTATAAGTGTAATAACGATTTTTAATTTGAGATTTACAGATGAAACATCCTTAGTTGCAGTAGGCGGGTATGAGCTCATATACCTGCCAGATAAACTTCGGACAATAAGCTCTGACTACGGTTTAGATGTAAATCTCAATATATTGACAATTATGATTCTACATCGAGAGAAAGATAACAAATCAGACAATTTAAGGATAGGTGAGTGTAACGTAGCAAACAAGATGGCATACTATGGTCCGTATGGACAATATTATCAACTGTAAATAAAATATTTGGAAAAGGATATAGATGGATGAAGTAATAAAAATATAGAAGAATTAATTAAAAGCATAGTAAAACATTCATAAATGTCTACAATGATAGAAATTACATTTCGAACCAATACTGTAGAAATATTTTGATCAATTCTGAGGACGCTTTTTTCTCTCTCCTCTTTCTCTTCTCTCTCCATTACTATATCTCTACCCCTTCCCATCCTCTCTCTCTCCCATCCCTTCATTGCTTCTCTTCATATCGGTTTCCCTCTTTCTGTCTCCATTGTTTTTAGTGAATTTCTTCAATGAGTATTTTTCATCTCAGCAATCAACAATTGAATTGTTTTCATATTTTTCATTGTTACGTTTCCTGAAGGCTCCTGAATATTTCACGTACACCAGCTCCTAGTAAACTTGCTGAACAGGTAGGTGTAGGGCCTTAGTGTAATTAACGCGTTCTTGGCCTCGCTGCCCTCCAGTCCTTCAATTCCCAAGGCGTCTCAGAATTGTGAATGTTCGGCTTAATCAGGATGCAATTGTTCCAGTAGAACAACTCTGTATTAGTAATAATAATAGTAATATTTATTTATAACAAATATACATTTTAATGCATAGGTTTGGAATTGTGCTTTATCACGCAGTTTTACAAGATTATACAAGATTTTAGTTAAAAAGTGTTTATCCTTTAGTTATAAATAAAACAAAATCACTTAAGTGTATTCATCCACCCTTGAATATGATGGAATGTACAGTTCATATCATTATATAGGTTCTATGCTAGAGCTTACTTTAACAACTATAATAGACAAACAAAATAAATCAATCATTAATTTCACTTAAACAAAAATGTTTCTTTTTCTCAGTTTTAATCTGTTAAATATTACTTCCACATCCATGTAGTGGATTGGAACTATAATAATCGTAAAAAAAATTTCAAAATTTTCTTTTCTTGAAATAGGTTTAGAATGTCATGAAACGTCGAGATTTAAAGTTTGAGCAGAAAAAGTTTTTCTGTCTGTATGTCAGTCTGGTCTGTCTGTCGGACTGTCTGTAACTTTTTTTTTGTCCGCACGCTTTCTCCGCAACGGTTTAAGATATTGTCTTGAAATTTTGTATACGTATATATTATAATGAGATCTGGAACTAGATTATTTTTTGATGATATCCGGTTGGCGGTAAATGGGGGTAAATATTGGGAAATATGTAAAGCAAGCTGGTAAGAGTACAGAAACTTGAAATTAGATGTATGTACTACAAGCTAAGGCCTCAGATTTTTTTGTAATATTTTTCAACCCCCACCAACCCTACTCCATTATTAAAGGGGTTGATAAAATAAAATTGAAATATTCACTTGAAATTTGGTACATGTATGTACTATAACGACATCTGGAACTGGATTATATTTTGAGAAGCTTCCGTTGAAGCGTTGGGGGTTAAATAGTGGTAGATATGGGAAAATAAGTAAAGCAAGCTGGTAAGAGTATAGAAATTTGGGATTTGGTGTACATACTAGAAGCAATGACCTCAGGTTTTTCAATAATATTTTGCATCCCCCCACCAACCCCTACTCCGTTATTAAATGAGTTAACAAAATTAAATTTAGATTTTCACTTGAAACTTGTTACACGTATAACGATGTGTTAAACTAGATTATGTTTTGACACGATTGCGTTGAGTGGGTGTAATTGGGGGTAAATAGGGAAAATAAGAAAAGCAAGCTGGTAAGAATACAGAAACTTGAAATTCGGTATATATCCTAGAAGCCAAGGCCTCAGATTTTTTACTAATATTTTTCAACCCCACACCACCCTTAATCCATTATTAAAAGGATTGATAAAATGAAATTGAGATATTAACTTGAAATTTGGGACACGTATGTATTATAACGACATCTGGAAATAGATTATATTTTGAGATGATTCCGTTGAAGAGTTGAAGGTTAAATTGTAGTAAATAGGGGAAAATAAATAAATCAAGCTGGTAAGAGTACAGAAATGTGGGATTTGGTGTATATGCTAGAAACCCAGACCTCAGATTTCTTTCTAATATTTTTCAAACCCCACCATCTCCCCTCCATTATTAATGGGTTTGATAACATAAAATTGATATATTTACTTGAAAGTTACACGTATGTATCATAATGACATTTGATTGAAATGATTCCATTGGGGGGGAGGGACGTGGTAGGTTGTGAATAGGGGAAAATAAGTAGCATACACTAAAAGCTTCATTTTTAACGCATATAGTAGAAACCAACGCCTCAAACATTTCTATGACATTTGCTCCAAATATTATTAAAATTCTATGACCAATAATTTCCACATACTAGAGTGCAAATCTAGTCAAGATGTTTCCTTTAAAGTGACTTGGATGAATAATCTGGATTTGGAAGTACTGATTCCTTAGGCAGCGATTTTTCTACAGCGACTACATGTGATTTTATTTCAATTGTTGATCGATTGAATAGAATTTTCTGTTAAAACATTTAGTGAGTTCTCTTAAGTGTGTTGAATTTTAAACATTTCTTTTAAATTCTTTTTAGTAGCCTCACGTACGCGCACCCACGTATTCATGCGCGCATGCATGCACCTAGAAACATAATGCTTTAGTTTAAATATTTATTAATAACGGTCTATTATTTATTTAACCTTTCAATATATTGACCCAATACTGCTTCAGACTTCAGCTAATAGTGTGTTCTACTTAACCAATTTCCCTACCAGTCATTGCAGATTAAGTACATACTTATAATAATAAATACATGTATAGAAATCATCTTAATTTAAATATTCCACAAAAAAGGTCAAATATCTACAGTTTCCATGATTTATAGAGGGCTTATGGTGATCAAATTCACATTTCCTGTAAAACTCAAATCTAATCAGGATGGTCGAGACGTTTGGATATTGCATAAAAAATACAGCACAGATTTTATTCCCAGAAATATATTATTCTCCTCTTTCCGTTTGCCGCGGCGCTACAAGGCAGAAGAAAAAGGTATGTCGCAACTAAAGACACACTTAAATATGTAAATTGTGAGTTATGCGGATCCCCCGGGAGTTTTGCCCACTTTTTGTCCCGGCATTTATTGTTATATCTCGGGCTCGCAAGTCTGATATGAATGACTTATGGCACCTCAACGTTAAATATTTACGAGTGGAAAAATGAAATCTCGGGATTTACCAGCAATGTGAATGACAAAATATATTAAAGCACTTTTCCACGATGGGAGTTTTCGCATTCTACCTACAATGCGAAATAAAACAACTTCGACTTTTCAAATTCCATTTTTGATATTAAATTCCAGTACTTCCGATCGACTATTTTTAAAAACTAGGTTGTTTATTATCATATTGAGTTGTAAATCTCAGGAGAAGTTTTTCTTTTCTTAGATATGCATTGTGTTTATCCACAGGTGACTGCTGCCTCATGCCTACAATTCCGTGTTCCGTAAAATCACAATATATTAAGATTATTGCTCCATGACGTTAAGAATAGTGAGAGAAAATTCATTTCCCTTTAAGAATTATTGTGAAAAATTTTTCGGAATATTATTTGCATCTTATTTTGCAATAAACATTCCAAAATTTTATTTAATTATTGTAGCAATAATTTTTATTTATTACTGGTTCATATATGGGAGGTAAGTGCACACTAATATGAGAATAATTTACCCCAAATGCCAGCTTGAAAAAAATATTTTTACAAAAGTTATAAAAGAATTTTGAAAAATTTAAAAATTTCGTTTTCTCAAGTGTCAATGAGCCGATTCCGGGAGCTAAAATATATGAGGCCCAGAGCGTTACGTCGATTATAAAAAAATAGTACTGAATGAATTAAATGAATAGGGGGTGAAAAAATTATTTCTATTTTGTAACAATTTTTTCTGTATGAACTATGTGATGGAACACCACTATTTTTTTTCTGTGATATGCTCATGTCCTAAGTAACAACATATATTTCTTGGAATAAGATTGGAGGATGCTTTATAGTGTAAAAAAATAAATTTTAAAAAATGGAAACATTTGATTTTTTTCTAATATGAATGAGCCGTATCCGGGAGCTAAAATATCATTGATTCAAGAGTTCACAAATTAATGTTGGTTCCTGATACCTATGGAATTACATAAATATTAGGGGGCCAAAATTTATTTTTTATTTTTGTTTGGAAGTAATTTTCCAATCTTTTTACAAATAATATATGTTGTTACTTAGGATATAAGCATATCATAGAAAAAAATCGGTAAAGGTATTTACACAGAACTTCCCTCCTTATTTATGCATGGCGGTCACTCTAAAAAATTATTAATTACCAAATGACATTGAGAATAATAATCAGAATATAGTTAGCACTATTATTACAACGAAAACCTGATAACTTTTGGTCAAAAGAATATACAGAGTGCTCATCCGACAGCAAAAATTCAATACTAAATAACAGGTGCCAAATATGGAAGCCTTGCGCAAATACCTTTTCAAAAGTACCTACACTATGGTTGAATTATTTTTTGGGATGAACACCCTATACATTTTTCAATAAAACTGTAATAGGTGCATATGCCAAATATTATTGCCATCTGTCACATTTTCAGTTCCAAATTCAAGTAGTAGAGTTAAATTTTTTTTTTATAAATGTTGGTAAAAAATTTTTCAAATTATTATTCTTCTGAAATAGACTTAGAATGTCATGAAGCGTGGACATTTTAAATTTGAGCAAAAAAATGTTTCCTTCTATTCTATAGTAGTGGTAAAAAAATTGTTTTTTTTAATTTACAATTTTTTTTTAATAGATTTAGAATGCCATGCAACGTGGAAATTTTAAATTTGAGCAAAAATTTTTTTTTTTCATTATTTATTCCCTTTAGACGGTCTACCATGTATATTTTCCAGTGAAAGTTTAACCATTTCTTCGCTGACAGCAGCGTCAGCTACCTACCAAATTTGGCTGTTCTCAGTCAAGTAGTTTTTTTGTTAATGCACCCACAGACAGACAGACAGACATACAGACAGACAGACAGACTGACGGAATTGAAAAAACTATATTTTCGTAATCTAGGTAATCTGAAACCTGAAAATCCGAAAAAATCTCGGAGGGTGACGTTTTCTCGAATACAATACTTGCCTTCGGTATGCGAGGGAAGTAAAAATAGTGGTGTTCCAACAAATAGCTCATAGGGAAAAATTAATTAATTGAAAATTAAAATATTTCATTTACCCCATTTAAAAAAATATATGTTGTTACTTAGGATAAGAGAATATCCCACACAAAAAAATAGTGGTGTTCCACCAAATAGTTCATAAAGAAAAAATTGTTGCAAACTAAAACAAATTTTACTTGCCCCCTAGTCATTTAATTCATTCAGTATTATTTTGTTATAATCGACATAATGCCCTGGACCTCATATATTTTAGCTCTCGGATTCGGCTCATTTTTTTTGAGAAAATGAATTTTTTTCATTTTTCAAAATATATTTTTTATTTTATACTATGAAGTACCTTACCCTCCAATCTTACTTCAAAAAATATATATTGTTACTTAGGATATGAGCAAGAGCATATCACAGGAAAAAATTAATGGTGTTCCATCAAATAGTTCATAGAGAAAAAATTGTTGCAAAATAAAAATATTTTTTTTACCCGCTATTCATTTAATTTATTGAGTATCAATCGAGGCAACGCCCTGGACCACATATATTTTAGGTCTCGGATTTGGCTCATTCACATTTGAGAAATTCAAATTTTTCAAAATATGTTTGTCATTTTTTTACCCCATGAAGTTATCCTCCAATATTATTCCAAAAAATATATGTTGTTACCGAGGATGTATGCATAGCACAGAAAATGAATAGTGGTGTTCCATCAAATACTTCATAGAGAAAAAATGTTTGCAAAATTAAAATATTCTTTGTCTTACCCCCTATTCATTTAATTTATTGAGTATTAATTTCTTTTATAATCGACATAACGCCCTGCACATATATGTTAGCTCGCGGTTTCGGCTCATTCACATTTGAGAAAATAAAATTTTTAAATTTTTCAAAATTCTTTCATAACTTCTGTAAAAAGCTTTCTTTCCATCTGGCATTTCTGGTAAATTATTCTCATATTGGTAGGCACTTACCTCCCAAATATGAACCAGATCCAAATGGGAGCAGCTAACCTATGCTTATCCGGCTACACTCTTTGTAATAAGTTTTCTAGAGTTATATGGGAATGTAGAATCGGGGTAATTAGAAGCGTGGTGCATGTTCCGCTTCATATTTAAAGTTACCACTAACTGCGACTTTTATTACTTGTTTGATTTCTGCTTTGCTTGGGCTATCGATGTTTATATCTCACATATTTTTATATAATTGTTAATTATAAATTGAACACTGCTTTTAGACGAATCAAACAATATATTACAAATACTCTACATATGTTTCGGCTTATTAGGCCTTTATCAAGAGTATTACATAGTGAATACTAAAGGTACCGACGTGCTTATTCTAATTTATACCTAAAGGTGTTTATGCTTTAATCTGTCTATGACCTAATCTATTTAAGACTTAATTTAAGTTCCTTAATTATGGAAATGTTTGGAGTGGACCTAAACTGATTATATAAATCTATGGATAGTTCTTAGTTTTTATAGGGGTGTTCAAGAAATTTTGTTGGTCATTCGTGGTACAAGAGTTGTATTGAAAGATTCTTTGAAGTTGTTCTAGCAGATCTAAACGTTTACGTTTTCTTTCTGAATGAAGTAAATTTATGTTATCTGTATCTATGAAATGGTTGTTTTCAATACAGTGTGTTGACATTCCTGTATTTTTATTGTTATTTAAGATTGATTTTTTATGTTCTTTTACCCTGTTCACAGCGTCTCTACCGCTCTGACCGATATAGACAGCATTGCAATCTTTACAATTGATTTTATATACACCAGTTTTATCAAGTGTTTTACTAATACTCCGCAACTATTTGCTGTTGCTCTACTATTTCCAGCTTGATTTACCACAACTTCTTTTAACTTTTAACTTTTTACTTTTTTCCATTTTAGCTAAGAGACATTAAATATTTCCATACCTAAAATGGGCCCTTTTATGTATTCCATTACAATTTCCATTCCATTTTCCAGACATTTTATTATTCTTCTGTTTCCAGTCCATCCAACATTATTGTATATTTTTTTGGCTTTGCTGGACTGGCAGGATCGCCATGCAATGTTCTCAGGTTCTTATTTGCTCTTCACTATGAAATAATAGTCAATAGGTGATTTTTATATAAAGTATATTTACATATGTACATAGTTGGTTTCTACCTGAAGACTGATATACTTACAGTAAATCTTAGCCTAGTTTTACCTAACATGCTTACCTAGAATTATATATTTCATAATAAGTGGAGCTGTGCTGGACTTTGAATTATTTGACCTACAATTTTCATTTATTATGCTCTTCGCAAATACAAAACGAAGAGTATATTGCATTCTATCGACACATTTCTAAAACCGGTAATATTGGTCGTAGAGGAAAAATTCATATCACTCTGTTGGTGTCCAATTATATTAAAAGTGCAGTAAGTCGGCGAAGACTATAATGGTTAGCTTGTTTATTATGTATTTCATCATCCAGTACAGCCAGTGTAACCCATTCTAATACACATGTAGTATTACATAATACAACAAGTAACGAATGTTTATACGTTGGTATCGAGTTTGGCATTGACTATCTTAATAAAAATCTGTAGAATAAGCAATACTTGTAGTAAGAAATTCACAGCTATCTAGACTTTGTTTTTTAGCGGAAAAATATGTAGAAAGACATTCCAATTTATCTGAGTACCTTTATATTTGCCGGTGTCTATAGAAGGAGTTTTTTTCAAATGCCTTGGTGCTTGTGAAAACTACCTCAGAGGTAGTGACACAGCAACGGTTCCAGGCCTCTTCAAAACATTATAGTAGCATTCTCGAATACTTTCAGCAGTTCTAAGAACCCATGTACTAAGCATGTGACATGAAGTATATTCTCACTTGTTTCTTTATAAATTCAGCAGTTTATGTTATTTATTCGGATGATATATTAATCGCCGACCGACACTTGCTATATATAAGTGTCACCAACCCTTACTCTATACTAAACGAAAAGAATGTAGCGATTTTTAAGTCAAATAAATGTCAAGCCGGGTTAGGTTTTTATAGGTCCATTATTATTATAACCATACACGGCATGATTCATGTGATTCGTGTAATTTATGAGCGCCTGGACTATGGTGTAATTCATCTAAAAGGGGATCTATTGCATAAAGGGTAAGTGACATGGGTTGAAACATATAAAGCGGCCTCAGCTTTGATGAGGGAGAAAAGTTTGCCATCAAACAAATTGGTCATACCTTGCACGTGAAATCTTGTGTTTACCTTGCTTGATTTTGATTCATTAACGGAAGGAGCTACGTGGCTATTTAAAATTCTACTTTTGCAGTCTAAGACTAGAGAAAGGCGTCATTTTTTAACGGCTTTGCTAAAATCTTGAAATGTGTCAGGTTTATTCACATCATAATTAATAATGATAATTGATTAATTCATTTGCCATTCAAATAATGAATAGAGCAAGTCATAAAATCTTAATCAATATACAGGGTGTTGCATCATGAGAGGGACATAGCTTAATAGGAGGTAGGGAACATCAGTGGTAACCGGAACCTCCCATAGAAATGTCTCATTGGGCCTTCACTACGAAATTACAGGGTGTTAAATAATTTTTGGCCAAACCTGTTTTTTGTCATAACTTTGACAGGAAATGAAATAACGGATTCATATTTGGTACGGCTTGGTACAAACGAGCCCCAAGAGGTACATGTATAAAAAAAAATATATCCAGGTCCGGACTCACTATAATTTATGTTTCTTCTTTGCATCAATAAAACATCACCCTGTATATATTTTTTTGAAATTTCGATACAATATTCGAAAAGAGCAAGAAAAAACAAACAAAATGGCCTATTTAATTTTTTTGTTACACCTTCGTGGTTATTTAAATACGTTGTTAAATGTGCAAGAAAATGGATTACAGAACCCTATTAAATGAGAGGCACGTGAAATAAATAGTTTTATAACTAAAATTTGCAAAAATTCTATTGAGCCTAGGTGGTCTGGGTGAATCCTAATTCCGGCACGTTTTAAAGGTCCATTTTGGTAAAAAACTGTGGTCCTAATAAGTAATCGGGTATGAAATAACAAAATTTTTAATCAATCACAGTAGGCTTGTTCAAAGAATAAAAGTGACAGATAATTTAAACCATTTAGGCCTAAGCAACCAGTTACTTTGATCAAGAAAATCATCAACATTTTATACTTAATAAAAATTGGAAGAAAACAAACTAAAATCTAAATAAATAAAATATTTTCCATTCAATTAACAATAAATAACAAAACAATAACTAAATGTGTTTAAAAATAAAACGTAATTGACACTAAAGTAAATTTTCAAAATGTCCTCCCCCAAATTCTATGCATTTTCTTGCGCGTTTAGAAAGGTCAGCAATTGCTCGACGTATCATTTCTGGATTATTCCGTATTTCGTCGCAGGTTGTAACGATGCGCTGGATTAAATGTTGTCTACTTGCAATTTCAATGCTATAAACCTCGTTTTTTAAGTGGCCCCATAAAAAGTAATCACAAGGGTTACAATCAGGAGATCTTGGTGGCCATTCATGTGGACCCCCGCGTCCAATACATCTATTAGGATACACATTGTTTAAGTGTTCTCTTACTTGAAGGTTAAAATGTGGTGGGGCCCCATCATGCTGAAACAACATGCCTCTTATACAGATATTTTCTAACATATTCGGTAAAATGTTTTGAAGAAAATCAAAGTAAATTTCACCATTCAATCTTTCTTCAAAAAAATGTGGCCCTATCAAATGTCTATTCACAAGTCCGACCCAAACATTTACAGAAAACCTGTGTTGCGAACGGCGTTGGCGTACCGCATGTGGGTTTTCCTGTGCCCATTTATGATTATTTCGTGAATTGTTTACTCCATCCCTTATAAATTGTGCCTCATCCGTAAATAAGGTTCTGTAAATGACTGGGCGATGATTAGACATCCAACGACAAAATGCCAGGCGGGGGATTCGTCGCCTTGTTGAAGACGCTGTACCTGCTGGATATGATATGGATGGTAACGTTCTCTTTTTAGGGTTCTCCATACTCGCCAATGAGGAATACCAGTTGCCAAACTGATTCGTCTAGTGCTCATATTTGGGTTTTCTTGAACTACGTTTATAATATTGTTTTGTTCCTGCACACCTTGTTGTAAAACACGCTCCACAACTGCAGAAGTAGGAAACTTTCCGTGTTGTCTTGCATACTGGAACACCGTACTAAATGTTTTATGATTAGGGCATCGACGATCAGGAAAACGCAGCCGATATTCTCTTTCCGCCGACCTACCATTTCCATTACAGAAACCATAGATGAATATTATGTCAGCATATTCCCCGTTTGTAAATTTTACTGGCATAGTTAAAATATTTTCACAAGTTTTCACTAACTAAATGCGGATTATTGACACATTAAATTACTAACAAACAATTATTCAACTGTTTAGGAGATTTCTTTTTATTATCTGTCACTTTGAACAAGCCTACTGTGATTGATTAAAAATTTTGTTATTTCATACCCGATTACTTATTAGGACCACAGTTTTTTACCAAAATGGACCTTTATAACGTGCCGGAATTAGGATTCACCCAGACCACCTAGGCTGAATAGAATTTTTGCAAATTTTAGTTATAAAACTATTTATTTCACGTGCCTCTCATTTAATAGGGTTCTGTAATCCATTTTCTTGCACATTTAACAACGTATTTAAATAACCACGAAGGTGTAACAAAAAAATGAAATAGGCCATTTTGTTTGTTTTTTCTTGCTCTTTTCGAATATCGTATCGAAATTTCAAAAAAATATATACAGGGTGATGTTTTATTGATGCAAAGAAGAAACATAAATTATAGTGAGTCCGGACCTGGATATATTTTTTTTATACATGTACCTCTTGGGGCTCGTTTGTACATTAGCCATACCAAATATGATTCCGTTATTTCATTTCCTGTCAAAGTTATGACAAAAAACAGGTTTGGCCAAAAATTATTTAACACCCTGTAATTTCGTAGTGAAGGCCCAATGAGACATTTATATGGGAGGTTCCGGTTACCACTGATGTTCTCTACCTCCTATTAAGCTATGTCCCTCTCATGATGCAACACCCTCAAAAAAATACACTCAAAATTACCTTCTATTAGTCGCAAAATAAGAGACATGAAACAAAATATAATGATGTAATTAATGAAATTATACAACCATATAGCCAATAATAGTTATTTATGCACCAAGTAAGTTCTAATCTAATAACGCTCGTGGTGCATACAATATTTTATTTCTCAAGAATTTTTTTTTTTAATGAAAAGTTGATTTTTCATTTTTTAAATAAATTTTTTTTGTAGTCTATGATATTTGATGATACTTTGACGTTTATTAATTATATTAGTCTAGGAGATGGCGTTCAATTCGACGACGAAAAGTTACTGTCTGCCAGTCGGTGATCGAAGGAGCATATAACTACGAAACTTTTTTCTCTTTGGAAATTTCTCGTATGGTGGGTGAATATGGAGAGGGGACTATTTCTTTTAATCCCCTCTACCGCGCACCGACCGGAAGTTCCGTCTGCAAGTGTAATTGGGGTATGTGGAGTACATATACTAACTACCTATGTGGACAGATATCTTTAGAAATCCGTTTAAATAAAATGTGGTTTAAAAAAATCGGTAAAGGTATTTACACAGAACTTCCCTCTTTATTCATAGAAGACGGTTACTCTAAAAAATTATTAATTAAGAGATGACATGTGAGAAGTACAATCGCCATGTAGTTAGTCATATTATTACAGAGAAAACCAGATAACTTTTTTCCATCATATACTGTATAGTGGTGGTGGAAAACTGTTTTCATTTTTTTTTATTTTCAAAACTTTTTTTGTTCAAATAGATTTAGAATATAATAAAACGTGGAAATTAAAAAAAAAATCCATCATCTATTCTATTGTAGTGGTAATTTTTTTTAAATAATGTTTTTTAAATTAAAAAGAAACGGGGAAATTTCTAATTCAAGTAAAAAAAAATTTTTTCCATCATGCATTTTATACAAAATTTTCAAAATTTCTAAATTTTTTTCTATTTTAAATTTTCAAAAAAATGTTTTTGAAATAGGTTTACAATGTCACGCAACGTGGAAATTTTAAATTTGAGTAAAGAGGAATTTTTTCCATCACTTTTTTTATAATAAGTTTTTAAAATTTTCAAAATTTCAAAATTTTTTTCAATTTAAAATTTTGATTTTTTTTTTTATAGGTTTAGAATTTCACGAAACGTGGAAATTTTAAATTATAGTTAAAATTATTTTTTTCCATCACCCATTTTATTAAAAAGTTTACAAAATTTTCAAAATTTAAAAATTTTTTGCTATTTAAAATTTTAAAAAAAATTAAATAGGTTTAGAATGCCACGAAACGTGGAAATTTTAAATTTGAACGAAAAAAAAGGTTTCCATTATCTATTCCCTTTAGACGGTCCACCCTGTATATTTTCCGGTGAAAGCCTAACCATTTCTTCGGTGGCAGTGGCGTCAGCTACCTAACAAATTTGACTGTTCTCCGTCAAGTAGTTCTCTAGTTAATGCACCAACAGACCGACAGATAGACAGAGAGGCTGACGGAATTAAAAAAACTATATTTTCGTAATCTACATGATCTGAAACGTGAAAATCCGAAAAAATCTTGGAGGGTGATTTTTTCTCGAATACAATACTTCCCTTCGGTATGTGAGGGAAGTAAAAATTGAAAATATGGATCAGGGGATATTTTTTTTAAACGAATTTTCATCGATATCTGTCTGCATAGGTAGTTAGTATATTATTATGTACTCCACATACCCCATTTACACTAACAGACGAAACTTCCAGTGGGTGTGCGGTAGAGGGAATTAAAAAAAATTGACCTCACCTCCATATCCTCCCACCATACTAAAAATTTAGATTACCGATTGCACAAATATTCGCCCACGCAATAGTAGCGGTTATTAAGCAACAGTTTCTTCAGACTAGATTTAAAAGTTTGTATGTTTTTAACATTGGAAATGTTTATGTTCTTAAATGGGGGTCGACTTACCAGTTTTTGTTCAAGTTCAAAAGAATATGGTGTCAAGGTCGAGTGAGACTATCGTATATGCAACGACTGATATATGCAAATGTAATATGGGTTGCATATATCACAGGGGGTCAAGTTACCTCTTTTATTTAAGGTCAAAATACAGCGGTGTCGCAATCGAGAGTGGATGTACTGTGTTAACATTTCCAATGTCCCGATGGTTGCAGCAAGAATTGCGGAAATTGTGATTTTTTTTCTCGAGAACTGATTGAGGAAGCGTACTGTGTAATTTGCATTGAGTTAGAAGGTAGGGAGACGCAGTCCGTGATGAAATACGGCATCATTTCGCTGTCTTGTTACTACTTTTCCGTCAAACAGTAATTGTTTTCCATTCGATTTATTGTGATTTTTACTGACAGTTTGTTAAATTTTAGACAATAAACATTAAAAGGACTATATGTCGTGTGCTAAAAGAAGTTGCTCTTCTAGTGATGGTGTTGACAAGAAGAAATTAACGGAAATAACATTTCATAGGTAGCGTAAACAACAAATAGAGCCGTATTAAAAAAACAGCTGATTAAATGTTTTTTTAATATACTTAGGTTATATATTTCGTAGAATAGAAAAAAATGGTTTATTTTAGGATAACATTGCACATTTTATATATCAAGGTAAATAAAAACTGTTACATATTTTGACTATAATTTTTTAAATATTAGGAAGTTATATCAAAAAATATTTTATGAAAATCATTTTTTGTCGTTCTCTTTTTATCTACAAGGCTGGTGTTTATGCTGTTAAAAAAGTCATAAAACCATATTATAGAGTTTAATTTTAAAAACGAGTTGCTAATTCAAGTGTCAAAATGGAAATTTGTATAAAAATTCAAACCACAAACCTGTTCATTTTTTATTTCACTTTTGTATGAAACATTATTCAATAGAACTAGTAATTAAAAAGTTATAAAATCTGTGCAATAATTTTTACTTAAATTGTATGCATATTGTTGACATATTATAATGCCACATTTTTTAAAAAACATATTGAACATGTCTATTTGGGTAAAAGTACAATAAATAAATCTCAAAGTATTAGGCATCAAAGCAATAAAATTGTATTATTTAGAGACCAATAAATATATTTTAAAATGTTTATTTTGTGTTTTATTTGCATAAGTATCCTTTATTCTAATTCTTTTTGCTAAAACTTTTGCATGTATTGAATTGAACATTTATTTACGTTATCCAGATAGACCACCATATTGTTACTACATTTAGCCACGCCTACTGATGCTGTGTCTGTATAGGAAATTTGTATAGGATGTCGCCTCCCTAACTTTCTAACTAGGTGCTAATTTGGGACCGATGTAATGAGGTGCCTTTTCGAAAAAAGTTGCTCTGTGCTGGGGGAGTTTTATTAAAGAACCTCTGCGAGTAGAGTGGGAGTCATGATTTTTTACATAAATTTCATGGTTTTGTCTCACATATGTTAGAGATTTTAAAATAAAAATACAGGGCACAGTTAAAATTTAATATTCTATAGAATAAGGTTTGCATTGGTCTTGAAATTTGAGATTAAATATTAGTTTAATGATTATCCTTTGACCGACAAATATGCGGTGTGCATTAACGAAGCAGCTCCACAGTTGAATGTTGTAACTAATGTGGCTACGTCCTAAAGCATTTTAATATTGATGAAATATTTTACTTCAAAGCATCTTTATAAATTGAGGAGGGCAAAATAACAGCTGCTTAATTTTTTGTTAAATTATTAACGTGTTCTGGCCATCTTAATTGGTCTACTATATACTTTAATATTTTGGAGGATATGATTAGGAGACCGTCCATTGTTAAGTTTATATCTGATATAGGTTGCTTCTTGTTGAAAAAAGGTATCATATTGGTATTTAGAATAAGACGATTTTGTGTCGCGCATTGATTATATTCTTTGAGTATAGTTTCGAGTTGAATTTTAACAGTATCTGGATTTAAGAGACACAATTTTATTCAGCTGGTATCATCAGCATGCATTATAATTTTACAACCTACAGATAGAAGGGGTTGTTGTATTTTTAACGATTGAAATTTGGCTGCATACAGTGTTTAATTTTGAGCTGACGTTAACAAATCTAAACAGCAGTATAAGAAACGAACATGCATACTACCTACTTAGAGAATAGTGCAAGAAGAATAGTAATGAGGGTTGAGTTTCTATAGCTATAATGTACTTACAGGAAAAACGTGTGTACCATTTGTAAAAAATCACTCTCCATATTGGTCTTATAAATTGACATGAACAATTTGTACAAATAAATAACAGATTTTTGGAGTAATGATCTTTTACATTCCATGCATTAAAATTATTTGTACAAATTATTCTGGTTTGTTATTGCATAAAAATATTTCATTTGCAAGTTGTACATTTTGTTCTGTCAATTAGACAACTTATTTTATGCAATATTTTCCCTACTGCCTTTACTGTTATTCTATGTGCGGAATGTAACTTCCTAATCAACTATTTCTACCGCAAGTCCTGCCTGTATTTGATACTATTTCATAATCTTGCTGTTCTGGAGTATTTCAAATAATCAGAAGAGACACTTGTAAAGTATTTGCAATGCATATTGGAGAGATTATATTGAACTAGGAAACTCTCCATTGACTAGTATGATCAGTCATCCATGGACTTGTTTCGGACTTCTTGGCCCTCGTCAACGTGAAGTAGACTGATGAAAGTTGCTGGTGAGCCCTCCATTGACCATATTAGATTAGTCTTGATGTTTTCAAAATAAAAAATATTACAGGTATAGTTAAGTCTATCCCTGAACATATTGTATAAAAGTTTAATGGTTGTTTTGTTGTTTTCGTATTATGAATGTAGTGCAAACGAGAGTTCAGAATTGAATTGCAAGTTAGTTATATTTTTATTATTTAAATAATTTCTTAGAACACTTCAAGAAAATTCTTATTTGTAAGAAAACGAAAACAAAATGAAGAAACCTTAAAGCTGGGAAAAAGAAATATTAAGTTTTAATTTTTCTTGTCTGATTTTCATCCAGTTCGACCGACTACACTCCGATCTTGAACGCCAGTTTTGCTTCTGGAAAGACGTTATTGATTTTTTTTTTAATTTTATGTGGGAAAATGTAGGAAGAAATTAACACAGTATTTCGTAATAAATTTGTACGAACACAAACGTTCTCAAAAAATATTTTGTAATCAATCGCCCCCACTGCCACCTTGGGGCAGATGATTTCTAATATTAAAAATTTATGAGCAGTTATTTCCACATACTGGAGTGCACATATAGTATCGAGTCGTACTCCTTTTAAGAGACTGGGATAGGAAATTTTAATTTGAAAGTAGTGATGTCTTAGGCTGGGTAGTTTCAAAATACATTATTTTCAGGGTTATTTGGGGTTTGGTTTATTATTACAATTATTAGGTCAAAACCGGCACTGTACTCCTGAAAACCCTTTATTCTACTATCCTTAATACTAGTTACAAAACATTATTTTGTAATTTAATTCATTTGATTAATTACTTCAACATACACATAGTAGAGTGGAAGTATATATAGTAATCATAAAAAAAAATCTCATTTTTTATTGTAATAGGTTTAGAATGTCACGAAAAGTTAAGATTATAAATTTGAGCGAAAAGTAGGTAGGAGTCCAGAAATTTTATTTTTGGCGTATATTCCAGAAACATACACCTCAAAATTTTTTATGACATCTGCCTCAAATATTACTAAACTTCTATGACCAATAATTTCCACATATTAGAGTGCAAATATAGTCAAGATGTTTTCCTATCAAGAGGCTTGCACGGAAATCTGGATGTGAAAGTAGTGATTCCTTAGGCAGCGGTTTTATATTGTTTGGAAAATGTACTAATTTCACTTTTATAGATAAAACAGTTTAATTTTAATTAATTTAATTAATTTTTTTATATATTTTTCGTAATTGTTTTTATGTCAACTAACATGTTTCTTTCTTGACGATTAAAATACAAATGTAGTGGCAGTTAAATTGCCTGTTAATTCACGAATCAACGTGTATTTGATTAAAACGTATTCACAATATTTACCACGCCTTGCACATTACACCTGTCCTTGTATTTGCCACCCGCAAAGTGATACAAGGAAAAATCTGGAATGCCTCGTAGATTTATTGTGTACATTTTTAACAGAGAACACAAAATGTCAGTGTTCCCAAGAATGCGGATAGTTTTTCCGGCTTAAAATACTATCAGTGCCAAAACAAAAGTAGTTAAATCTTTGTTCCGAACGTTGCCAAGTTAAATAGTCGTTTCGTTATCTTTCTTTTTATAATTGGCCACATTCCTGTCTTGAAACTGGCAATTCGCAGAACAGAAAGGCCAGGATTGTACCACAAAACAAACGGAATGTCTTCTTTTGATGTAATAGCAATGTCTTCAACTCTTAGTGCTCGCCTGTCAGATAATATCGAGAAGTTCCTTTCGTTGCATTTTACTACACTTGACTGGATACGGAATACGCAGCTCCTCTACAAGGGAACACATCATGTTTTTTGCATGTCTCTGAAATGAGAATGTCGTTTCACAGATCTTCCACCATTTATAAGTTCTTTCGCAGTTTCCGTTCGAATCGGTCTGTCAACCGTACATCCTGACAATTGAATTTTCCCTTTGTGAACTCTGAACTAGTTAAAGAGTTGTTTATTTCTTGAGCAATTGTTCTCCTAAATAATGCTACAAAAGAATTTCTGTCCCGTAAATTTATTATATATTTCGATATTTTATTGGCTTTATCTTCCTTCACTGATTCGGTCTATATACGAGGTAAGTATGAGATATCAGAGGTAAATTATAATTTTTACTGGTATAGGTTGGAGTGGTGGCTTAAAGAGAATCGATGTCTTCCAATTACACAATATGGATTTAAAAAGGGATTTGGCACTCTTGACGCCATTTCTCACTTAACCACAGACATACAGAATTGTTACTCATCAAATGGATATCTAGGGGCAGTTTTTTTAGATATCAAAGGGGCATACGATACGGTTGACCTGATTATACTTAAAAATAAGTTAGATGCATTTTCAATACCCTCGAAAATTTCAAATACCATAGTCAACCTCTTTTTTAATAGAAAAATTTATGTTCGACAACCCGATAATAATAAATATTTATGACCCCGATACACATCCATAGGCCTCCCCCAGGGGTCGGTACTAAGTCCCTTGATGTTTAATTTATATACCGCACAATTGCATTTAACACAAAAAGATGTGGAGGTGATACAGTATGCAGACGATTTCGCTTTCTACGTAATCAATAAAAAATATGAAAAATGCATCCAACTTCTCGATACCGGTATGACTAATATATTAAACACTATTAATAATTTAGGATTTCAATTATCACGAGAAAAATCATGTGTTGTAATTTTTACGAGACATAATACCCCTAATATGGATATTATGCAGCTGGACAACGTTCGCCTCCCGGTACAAAGGCAGGTCACTTATCTGGGCATTATGCTAGATCAAAAACTAACCTGGAAACCTTTTGTGAACCACATAATAACTAAAAGTAATAAGGGCCTAAATTTTTTAAGAATGATTATGCGAACTTGGTGGGGAGCCGACCCGCAAACTGCTACATTTTTTTATAGATCGTATATTCGATCCATCATAGATTATGGCTGCATATTATATGGCTCGGCTAGTAACACTCTCTTGCATCAGTTAGATTTACTACAAAATAAAGCACTGAGGTTATGTAGAGGTGCCATGAAATCTACACCCATTGAACCTTTACGTGTAGAAGCTCTCGAACCTCCGTTACATTTGAGACGCCAGTTCCTTTCAGAGAAATTTATCCTTAAGTCGCACATTAAAAAATCACCAATTATTGACAAAGTTAGCCAATTAAATAATCACGATCTTATCAACAAATACTGGTCACAAAGGAATTCACCACCTTTGTGCATAGGATTTCAAAATACGAGTAATATATCTCCAGAATTAGACGAATTATACACACTATCGGTTGATAAGGATTATTTAAGATTTTTTAATAAACCAACGGTAATATCACCAAATTATTGTGAATTACCATAAATAAGTAACATTATTTTAAACAGCATAACATCTCAATGGCATAATTACTTACATATTTATACAGACGCGTCAAAAAATGAAAATGGGACGGGATGTGCAATTTTTGCACCTAGTACCAACCTGAAAGAAAAGTACACACTACATCAAGATACTTCGATATACTCTGCCGAATCTATGAAACATATTCTTTATAGGATTTTGCAAACAGCAGAAAAATAACCAGAATTCAGGTTATCGAAAGAATGCAAAGATTTCATTAATATTTTTACACACTGTTTTGATTTTAGTTATAGATAGTTATTTTTCTGCTGTTTGCAAAATCCTATAAAGAATATGTTTCAATACAGTTATAAGCAAACAAATAATAATTCATTTTTAAACATGCATAGAGTATATAGGCTCCAATACTAGTTAGCTAATAGATAGGTGAGGTTGTTTTTATCAGTCAATATCATTATTACACTTATTCATAGAAATTGTCTTGGTTTTGCATGAAACATCTTTATGAGTGGCTTTATGTCTTTCTGATGAGCTCCAGAATAAGGGCGAAAAACGTTTCAAAGGCTAAGCATTTCCAAGAAACAGAATGATAGATTTCATGAAAATGTAATCCATTAGAATGAAACATTTTTTAAAGACAAGGTAGATAAATAAATTCATTTTAGGTCTTTGTTCTCATTTTTAACTGAATCTTCATGATCGTAGGGGGTTATGTAGATACTAGTTTAATCTGCATGGCCGTAGGGGACTGTGTGGATGCTAGTGTTAGAATGAGAATTGTCAAATAAGAAATTAGACAAATTCATTTTAGGATTTTAATTTGCTAGCATAACCAGAATTCAGGTTATCGAAAGAATGCAAAGATTTCATTAATATTTTTACACACTGTTTTGATTTTAGTTATAGATAGTTATTTTTCTGCTGTTTGCAAAATCCTATAAAGAATATGTTTGAATACTCTAGAATATATTGAATATCACGATTGTAAAAAGGCTATAATTTTATCTGATTCGCTGTCTGTTCTAACATCCATTAAAAATAGTGTAGATATTAACTCTCCTTTCTGTAACCCGTACATTATCAAAATTAAATCCGTATTAAGTAATTTGACTGAGAGAGATTACATCATTAAATTTGTTTGGGTCAAAGCTCATATTGGCCTTGAGAATAACGAAAAAATAGATCAGTTGACCAAAGAAAGTATATCTTCAGAAATACCCTTATACAACGCACCGTGTCTAGAAGATGGAATTGGAAAATTCAAAAGTCATTTAAAAAACAGTGGTCTCAACAGTGGAATGAATACTGCTTTACTAATCCGACAAGGTATACACTTATCCAGCAAAAAATCCCAAAAGAACATTGGTATAATAGCGTTAATTATTCCGTTAATTATTCCATATAAGTAGACTTAAATTTGGTCATGGCTGTTATCCATATCACCTGCATAAAATAGGAATATTACCATCAAATATTTGTGAGCATTGTAGTGAAATAGGGGACCTAGATCATACTTTCTTCAAATGTAATAAATACGCTCAAGAGACGAATGAATTATACACTAATTTGATCAAACAGAAAGTAGAAGCCCCATTTAATTTATTACATCTTCTGGTTTTAAATAAAAAATATATAATTGATTGCATAATTTCATTTATAAATAAGGCAAAAATAAATATTTAGAGTAGGTTTAGTCTTGTCACCTATATGTCTACCCCATTGTTTTTAGTAACCCACGTTACCCGTGGTCAATAGTTGTGTGTGTAATTGAAAAATGCCCTGATCGACCCCTGGGCGAGAAGCGTGTGTCCCTGTCCTTATCCTATTGTGTATAGAAAGGATTAATATTTTGTCGAATAGGTTAGAATTAGGTATAATAATATAAGTAACATAAATTGTGTCTGGCTGTGGGTCAGTCGCCTTAATGCCATTAATAAAAAAAAAAAAACTTTTACTGGAAACACATCAGGTAATTATTATACTCTTAGCAAATATAAAACGAAGAGGCACATTGGCACATTTCTAAAACCGGTAATATCGGTCGTAGAGGAAAAAAAATTCATATCACTTATCGAGTTCTGAATAACTTTCAAAATGTCCGTCCATCTATCTATCTGTACGTTTGTCTGCATGACTTCCTATCTGTCTGTCCGCTTGTCCGTCCGTCCGCCAGTTTGTTTGTCCATCTTTTTTTTGTAAGCACGAAAACTTAAGAATGAAATCTCCAATTTTCTTGAACAGTACATTTGTATTAGCTAGAAGAAGAGCTCTATTGTTTTTAACAATATTGAGAAGTATATAAAAGTTATTAATAATATAAACACAAGAAGGTTGTTTTTTAGTTTTTAAATTTCGAAATGGAATGGAATTCTTGTGAAATGTTATTTGTTATTAATTTATTTAATGTGACATGTTCGTAACATAATATGTGCGGAATGATGTGTTTTTTTAGGTCAACCGTTATGTACATCAAAACGTTTTAAGCTGTGGATGGTTTACTTAGACTTGTTTTGTAGCAGCTTTTAGCTAGAAAGTGTTATGCTATTTTTTATTTATTTTTTTAGTTCTACCTGGCCTCGTCTCTTTCAATATTGAATAAATTAGTTTTGATTTTAATTGCTTTAGGCTTATAGTAAAAGGATTGCGGGTTAAATATTATATTCTTTTTTTAACTGCATTTTATATTAACGAGCATTTCACCGACTAAGTTAGAGTTATCCTGTTAAAAATGACTAAAACTAAAGGTTATCTACAATGAAATACGAAGAGTATCCTATAGAATGTGCAGCAATTATATGAAAAGTACAATTAATCGGCAAAAAGTATAACGTTCACTCTAGTTTTTATTCAGAAACAATGATTAGATTTATTAGCAATTATTATACCCATTCGATTTGATTAAGTAGTATACCTACCTAAACAAATCGAACAAAAACTTTTAATACTCATCGTAGAAAAAAATTGTCCAGGAACCTCTGTCATAACTTAACAGACTGAACTAAAATGTCGAATAAAAAGTATGTGTGTATCTGTATGCATGTGCTCCATGCCGAGTTACAATTTCGAAATAGTTGAGACAATCCGTGACACATCTTTTAAAGATGGCTGCATGACACTTTTAAGGGTTAGTTATGCGAGATTATGCATTTCTTTGGAGACTGAAATTCTTATTTACATTGTCTTAACAGACTTCGTATACCTAATCCAAGATGTCTCCAGAAGTCCAGATTTATTACCTTTTTTTAAACGATCTTTTGTTCCACAGTACTGTACTTTTACTATGAATATGATTTTGCATAGTATTCGATAATATCGTAGGGCGAAGAATATGCACAAATATATCAACCCAAATTTCAAAAAAGGAGTCAGAAACGAAGTGGATAATTATAGAGCTATTTCCTTATTATCCTCTTTACCCAAATTTTGGAACAAGTTATTTTCGGTAGAATTACAAACTTTCTTTTAAATTTCAACATACTTTCACTTTGTAAGTTTGATTTTCAATAAGATGAAAATATGGAATTAGCAGTAATAAATTCTTTCATGAAAATTTGAATAATTAAAATAATTGTATTGGTATATTTTTAGACATAAGCAAAGTGTTTGATTTTGTTAATCAAGAACTTCCGCTTGATAAGTTGAATATGTATGATTTACGAGGTAAAGTAAATGAATTTATCAGTTCGTACATTTCTCAAAGGAGTCAAGTTGTCGAGATTCATGTTTACAGATCAAATAAGCAAAATACTGAATACGGTGTACCTCAAGGTGCAGTCCTTGGACCCCTATTATTCATTCTCTACATAAGTGATTTAATAAATATCGTTGCTAAAATAATTTAATACTATTATTCACTGATTATACTTATTTTGTGTGTTCAGATATTAAAATGATGTTATTTTAAGTAGCCAAAATATTTTAAATGTTTTTGTTGAGTGGTTTCATAAAAGCAAACTATTTTTAAATATCTCTAAGACAGAATTTATGTTATTTAAGCCTAGGAATTTTCCAGAAACCGAGAGCCAACTGATAAAATTAAATGAAACATTTATAAAACAAACCAGACACTGTAAATTTTATGGGTATAAATATTAATCAGTTTTTAAATTGAGATGATCATATGCGAGATTTATGTTCAAAACTATCATCAGTTTGTGCACTAAGATATAACACATAGACTTAAATTTATAACTAGCGACCAAATATTAATATCTTACTGTCATGCACATTTTTATTCTAGAATGACTTATAGCATTTTAGTTTGGGGATCTTCATATTCACGGATAAAAATTTTTAGGATGCAATGAAGGGCACTACGTAATATAGCAGGTGTAAATTAATTTCGTTCTAGTAAAAATTTGTTCAAAGAATATAAAGTATTAACGGTACCATGTACATACACTAAGAAATATGAAATTATGTTAAAAAATCTAATTATTCTACACTTGTAACTAACAATTTTAATCTTAATTATGACACTAGTGCTTTCATTATACCACAGTATATCATCAACCACCTTTGCAAATTAATATTAAAAGGTAATTTTATAGGATCCTTTTTTATTTTAATTTAAATTATCGCGAAAAACTATCTGAAAGGGGTGTTTTTGGCGTCTTTTAGGGGTGTTCCCCATCTCTTAGGATTGCGGCACCCCAATTCTTGTAATTAGTGACCCAAAAAACGTATAGACAAAGTAGCTTTAGACCGGTATTCTTTCCTGCACCCTTTCGCGCGTATTGAGTGGAGTATTGTACGGAATCGATAAATTGCAACACTTGCCTATGTATTATTGACGTATTTCACAATGGGCTTGTTCCATGATATTCTTTTTATGTGGTTTTTATACTTTTTCATATAGTACTCGATATTCTCATTATACACATACACTTAAAATTTCGTATTATTAACTTTTTCCGTTCTCGAGATATAAGGAGTTGAAATTGGTAACAGTTGCAAAAACCGAGCGCTCATATGTGACGTCACTAAACGTAAGTGACGTAAGAAAAATGGCTTTCTGTAACCTTTCAAATTTAACCTGAAAGGTCGAAAAACATGGAATTTTTAAACGCTGGTAACTAAATAAATACGCCGAGTGAAAGTTCGTTCTATGTCTCTAGGGAAAGGAGAAAGAAGGTCGGCGATCAATTCTAATCGTAAATTGCATGGTCAAAATCGAAAATTCGTCTCGGCAGGAGCGATAGAAAATTGTAGTTATTTGACATTTCACCAAATTGTACTCCCCTACTGTCAAGTAGTAAACAAAACAAACAATACTTTGAAACACTTATAATTATAACAAGTAAGGAGCATCAAATCTATTGAGATCGCCGAGTCTATGAGCATAGTGACGTAGCGCCTGGCCACGCCCCATTTTCGCGAGATGGAGATTTGTAATAGTTTTTAAGATACTAAACGTGCGAATAAGATTCTAATTTTTTGCAGATCCATTAATTTATACTTGCACTTTCGATTTATGAAATAAAAAAGAAATGCTGAACAAGCCCATTTCATTATTTATATAACATGCGAGATAATGTAACCAAATAGCTACAAAATTACTTTTCTTTTTGCTTTAAATATTAACTATTCTGTATACTTCCAACTTTAAAAGTTAATAACTGTGAAAAATATTCCTTGTCTTAATGTAGATTATACATTTTTATACATTTATTATTCACGCATTTTTTGTGTTATCCATTAATATAGACGTTTGAATTCTTGAATAATTCATTGGGTACAAATTGGAATGTTATCAAATTGACGACTGAAGTCAAATTAATGATAGATCTCTCATTGTGATCTGGAAATCGACATGAAATTTTAAAATCTTCATTAAGACACTATTAAATTTAGAACTTCAGTCTAAATTAATTAAAACCGTTGCCGATGAAATTTTTAAATACCGGGGTGGACACTTTTTATCAGTTACTATTATAGTTTATTTGAGAGATATGAAAACTATAAAAAGGAGATGCAAGGAACCTAGCAAGTAGTTAGTTCCCTCTTTCAAGTGCCGCGTTTAGGTCATGAGACGCCTTCGTGCGAGAGCATCTTTGGGGGGAGGGGGGGGGGGGACATGGTACTATGTTTTTAAAAAATGTCAGTATAGGACGTGTCTATTTTATTATTATAAAAAAATTAACAAACGTAACAATCAACGATTCTTAACAAAAGACAAAAGTAAATATCATGATATATTATGGTAACATAACATAAATAAACTGAAACAGAAGAAAATAATAATAATGATATATAAAAATTAACAAATTTTCTGTGTATATATATAGATAATATAATGTAAGAAAATATAGCGAATAACAATAAAACAAAAGAAAATAAATAGCAAATATTAAAGGCGATGCTTTGTGAGACACTGGTGTTATCACAGTTCACATATTGTGCTCCTGTCTACGGACCATGCTTAGACACAGATTACCTAAGCAGAATACAGCGGGTTCAAAATTCTTGTATCCGTTTCATATGTGGTATTAGAAAATTTGACCATGTGTCTCATAAACTGAACGAATTAAATTGGTTAAATATAAAAGATCGCCTTAAAACCTATGCCCTTTGTTTGTTTCACAAAATTATATTATCTCGGTCACCTCCCTATTTATATAACAAAATATCGTTTCGAAGTGATGTTCACAATATTAATATAAGACGTAAAGGTCAATTGACGCCTCCTCCTCACAAAACGTCTTTTTTTGAAAGGAGTTTTCGATATACCATTTATAAGCTATACAACTCTATCCCAGATAGTTTGAAGGTTCTCACGAACGCTAAATTTAAAACGAGCATATACCTATAAGTATTTTCTCAATGCATAATAAGGATACTCTATACTTGATCTCATTCTCGGTTTGTGTAAACAGCATATATTTCTAAATATCCTAATCTTAGGTTTATTTTTTTAATCATTATTATTTTAATAATTATTATTAGTTAATTATTATTGTTAGTTTAATCTAGTTTAGTATCAAGGGTTAAGTGGTAGAGCACTCTCTTGAGTGAACTTCCCCTTGTATTTCCCATGGTTGTTTAGTTATTATGTAATAAGTGTGTATTTATAATATTTTTATGTTTGTTTTGTATCTGTTTGCTTATGTTGTAAATTGTTCTTTCTGTGGGAAATAAAGACATTTATTATTATTATTATTATTATCTCTACGGACTTTTTTCCATGCAAATTCGGAAATAATGTCACTGTAATTATTTTTTTCCGCTACAACATGCTCTGTGGCAATTAGTGCAAGTCCAGATAAACGGTCTTGCTTCATACTTGACCGCAGATAGTCTTTTATAATTTTGAGCTCTAAAAAGCTACGCTCTCCAGAGGCTGTAAGTGGTAACGTTAAAGATAGTCTCATCACAATTGAAACATTTGGAAATGAAGTAGGTAATTATATACCGTAAAATTTCGAAAGGGTACTGAATTATTGCAACGAGCCGTTCAATGACAGCATACCAGTGTCTTTTTTCCATGTCAAATAGAGTTGAACACAGTCAATTGTGGTTTTATTTCCAAGTGCCGACTTGAGATCTTTCCATTTTTTAAAAGAGGTTAAGTGTGTTATTGATTTTTCATGTTTTGATAAACTATCCGATATGTGTCTCCAATCGTTAAAACCTTAAACACCATCGGTTAATTTAATATTCATGTGGGGACTGAAAATTTTGCAGCAAAAGCAAAAAATGCTATCTGACTTATGGGAGTACATTAGCCAGTCCCGAATAATTTCTTCGCCATTTCTTAAGCGATGCCTGGAATAATTATTGGAAAAACTCCTACCACTTTCATCTTGAAGACATTTTTTTCTAAAATCAATTTTGGGAACCGTATAATGCAATACCAAATATTCAATATTTTTTTGTGTCAATGGAAAATGCCGCTTGGAAGGTTCATCGAGAAAATCGCAATCGCTATCAGTACGTTGTTGAGTTGATGGAATTACATCACAACAACTAGGAGTATCAGGATGTTCTTCAAAACGAGAACTGGCACTGGCGTCATCATCTCCAGGAGGCGGCGCTATTCCTGGTAATTCAAGAGAAAATGATGTCCCTGGATCGTTCGAGGGAACGTGGATAATGTCGTCGTCAGTGTCTATTGACATTGGTTCTTCAACTACATTTACATCCTCTGAAATTGAAGTGTCTGTTGTCGACACTAATGTAGAAGTTGACGTTGACGGCATACTCTCTGTCTCTATGGTAGATTTAAAAAATAAATCCAAAGCACCTTTCATTTTCTCTCGCGTAAAGCTCTTTTCTTTCTATATTCACGTCCGAACGGTTTTTTCCTTTTACCTTCGTCAGACATTTTTCATTTATTTATGAAATATTCATAGGCCTAGGTAGGTACATTAAGTCTGCCAAAACCAAACTGAATCGAACCTACAGAATAATTAAATTAGGTACTTACTTTACTTTCATTGCTTGCAATATTTGCAATGTTGTGGTTTTTCCTACCTTTCAACTTTCAGCTAAGCACTAAGCAGAACAAAGATAACACTATTTACACACTACACACTACTAATACTTCTACAACTACAAGTAGTGACAAGTACTAGAGTTGCTAGAAATGCTCGATGGCTCGATTAAATGCATGTGACTGTGAAATGTGATGATAATAATGCTCTCTGCGTATCGAAGTTAGAAAATAATAGATTCCTGCATACACTTTGGTCATCAATGGTTACTCTAATAATAAGGTATGAGGATTAAACTAGTAGATCAAAGACGGCGAGGCGTCACCGCTCAGCCGAAATACTCCTCCGCTCAGTCGAAATACTATAAAATTGGCCTTTTGGCGCCCCAAGGCCTAGTGCGCGTTCGTGCGTGGCACGAAGTGGCCCCTTGTTAGACGCGGCCCTGCAGTCTTTCTATTAGTTAAGGCAGTTTAAACTTTTCCAAACTAATCAGAAATGAAAATATCTGAACTGATGCAAAAATATTGTCGGCTATAATATTCCTAGGACATTGATAATGTACGAGATTATTTTATGACAATCGCGATTATCATAAAATTATGAGGCATTTTTCAATGTCAGAGGGATATTCGGTCAGAAAATTTTTTGAAAAAATAAAATCAAAAAGTCGCAACACAACAAAACAATAATTTATATATTAAAAGTACAGTTGGTAAAGGTACAGTTAACGCGGCATTAGATTGGTTATTTTCTTCTATTATAGAAAATCTATTACCACGCATAGTATTTATGATCGTATAGTGGTGTTCTTGGTCGATGTTTAAGTTTGGATTTGATTTGAATTGTTATGATCAGTAATTTTCAGCAATTGTTGTTCTTTCACCCCATTTTTTGTTGACAATTGGCCTGTTCAAATGATTCGTTATCTTTTTGTTCTTTACATTCAGGCCAATAGCCTCAGCAGGCGATTTAGTCCATTCATTAATAGTATTCCTTCCAATAGGGACAGTGTCGTACCATCTATCGGTTTCCGTTTTCCAGTGTTGATTTGGTTGTAAGAACAGCCGTGGTGAGGTAATATGTTCGCCCCGTTTTGATATGAGCTTATGAAAAAGGCGTATATGGCAGTTTTGACTTTCACTATTGGTAATCAACCATTTGTACAGCTTTTTGAATCGCCTTGACAAGTTTTACTCAATACCGGATTATGTTCAATGCGATTTGTTGGAAAACCATCGTTATTTTTTTCAATTTGAAAAATATCCAAGAGACAGGCAACTGCCTCGCCTCCTCTCCGCGCTAATTTTACAACAGCAATATTGTAGAATTTACGCATAAGAACTTCATGGGTATTTTCATGTCAGAACAATATTATTTGATTTACTTCCGATAAACCTAATGAAACTGAGCTGGTCTTACGTTTGCATGGATCTGCTTGCAGTTTCTTCCTGGTTGCACTGCGGGCATCTCGGGCAGGTATAAATGGGTCAATCATAATCTTATAGCCCAAGAGCCAGCGACAGATTTTTCGCGTTAATATCTACAAAGCTAGATTTTTTCCAAAGAGAGTTTAGATAGTATCTATAATGAAGGTGCAATTCTACCAAACTCTTAGTGTGCATAAATGAGTAAAAAATTAAAGAAATAAATAGATGGACGAAAATTTCGTTTTTCAAATTGTCACGAATTGTCAAAAAATGACGATTCGCTTTATCTCCTGCCGGCCCCAATTTTCGATTTTCACCTCGAAATTCACCTTGTACTATCATTGCCGACCTTCTCCTCGCCTTCGAGATATAGAACGGGTCTCCGATCGCCGTATTTATTCAGTTCTTACGTTTGAAAAATTGACTTGCGGTCGTGCTAATCGGCGACTATATTTAAGTGGTTTCCCGAGTTCGAATCCCGCCAGGGGATCCTTTTTTTAAAATTTTTCTGCAGATATTTTTGATTCTATAATTGCTATTTGCTCCGTTCTATTGCATTTCTCGGAGAAGAATGGTGTACGTTCGTTAACGAGGTGGAATAGTACAATAGCCATCCTAGATTGCTGACTACAATAAGTGCAACGGTTTCATAGACATTTCGGATCAAATGAAGTCCGACTAGACTGTATTAAGAAAGTCGATAAAATGGTAAAGTAAAATAGAAATTGAGATTCTATTTGGGTCAGCACTTGTCAACGCCTACATAATGCACCAATCAGAAACTCTCTATCAGTTCTTTCAAAGAGGAGCTGGTTAGCCATTTCTTGGATCTTTCTAAGCTTAAAAATATTGAAACGTCCAATCCACGTGCTCGCGAAGGTCACCACTTTGAAAAGGTTCCATCTTCTGCCCGAAGAAGATGTGTGACATTTTGCTCCGAAATTGGACGAAAATTTGCACAAAACAACGCAATTTTATTGCTTCAGATGTATTCAGTGAGACAAATTTTATTGCATTGCGTGTTTTTGTAATATTTATAGTTGTAATATATAAGCTGTTTTAGATATTAGAATTTTCTTTTTTATATATTTTGTTACTTATAATTGGCTTGGTATACGTATTCCACGGCGGAAAATGCAAAACTTCTTCGAGAAATGCAATAGAACGGAGCGAACAGCCAGCAATTATAGAATCAAAAATATTTACCAAAAAATTGAACACGAAAAAAAGAAGTATCCCCGGGCGGGATTCGAACCCAGGAAACCGCTTAAAAATAGTCGCAGATTAGCACGACCGCAAGTCAATTTTTCAAATGTAGGAACTGGATATATACGGCGATGGGAGACCCGTTCTGTCTCGATGGCGAGGAGAAGGTCGTCAAGGACCGTACAACGTTAATCACGAGGTGAAAATTGAAAATTGGGGCCAGTAGGAGCGAAGGCGAATCGTCATTTTTTGACAATTCGAAAAACGAGAATTTCGTTCATCTATTTTTTCTTTAATCTTTTACTCATTTATGCACCACTAAGAGTTTGGTTCATTATAGATACTATCTAAACTCTCTTTGGAAAAAAATCTAGCTTTACAGAAATGATTTCACGAAAAGTGTCGCTGCCTCCCGGGCTATTTTAGTTATTATAGTACTTCTCTTGTGCAAGTTCGCACGAAACGTTCCACATAGTATTTTCTGTTGCTTTTTTGAAGTCGGTTCCATTCTTCTTCCTCATATTGACCGCCAATCTATCAATATCAATGTCAGTTCTTCTACGCTTCTATGTTCATTTTATTCGTATTTTCGTTCATGACAAAACTCCATAGATATTCCACATGAGTATTTGTGACTTTTTGTGGTATTTATTGTGATTTTTTCTTTGATTAGCGCTTTTATAGATTGTGAATTGGCATTGCCAAAACGTGACATTTTGAAATTTATTTGGCAGTTATTATGTCAAAGTTAAATAATTTTGTTGTCGTAGTGGTTAAATATTTCCCTGGATGATGTTATCAGTGTAATGTTAAAATGATTGGGTGATTTGTGCCACGTGACAAGAAATAACGAAATTTAATTGGTTGTTAGAACTGTCAAAAAATGTTCCTTGTGCTTAAATTATTTCCGGACATTCATTTAAGCTCGTGGGATATTCGGTAAGAAAATTTCACAGCTAAATATATATTTTGATCTAAAACCAAATGTCAAATTTGACAGAAAAATTTCCATTTATTAATTTCGCTCAGGGAGGATAAAAATGTTCGTACATTTTTTGGGTTGCTGTGGTAATTTAACAAAAAACAAAACTCTGATTGGTTAAAAAATGGTGGTGTGAAGTTTCCAAAGAAATGCAGATTTTCTTGATTACAACGGACAGTGCACTATGGCTTAATTTAGTGATGAGTTTTATGCAAGAATTGAAGGGAATAAATTATTGTCTCGAAAAAAGTCGGCTGAAAAATACATACATACATACAAGACAACCGCTGAAATGCTGCAGACCATATTTGTTTATCAAAGTCATGCGCAGTAAAATAAAAGTCTATGGAATAATGATATTTTTAGTTGAAAAATTAATTTTATTTATGAGGTGTCTAGTTTCAAAACTTACATTCTCCACTATAACCTATTTTTGGGAAATCGTGAAAAATTTCTAGATTACAAATTTCATAAATTATTAGTTTCAGAACTAACATAAAGAATCAAGAAAAAAAATAGATTTTGATTACTGTATAACAAAATTACTTAACATTACATTTTTTAGAATGTCGCTTAAAAGCGCACTACAGGGTGGGCCAATAAAGTACTATTATGGTTTAAAAAATAATATCAAAATAACTGAATGAATGTAATTTCTGATATTTGATTTTAAGAGCTATCTGCTACTCTTTGTCTTCAGATTTTTCTTTCATAAATACTCTTTTAAATAAAACAAAGTCAACCATTACTATAAAAACATCTTATTTCAAACAAACTTAGAAGAATAATATACATGAATAAAAGAAATAAATAACAATTGATCCGAAAGCAAATCTATTATTGGACGATGGATACAGTAAGTTCTGCAGCAAACATCGAATTTTAGTTTTAAATTTATATATGAGAATGCGACTAGGCAACGATTTTATGTCATCACCGTATAGCTTTCAGCGTTCTCTAGAAGATGGCATCAATAGCTCAATTTTTGTAAATTTGGAGAATGAGAGTTTTGATACTTATTTTGTCGCTTTGAATTTATAAAAAATATTTAAGGTATAGTTATTTTTTACATATTGACTACATATTTTTGTTACATTTGTAGATATATAAAATTTAATACATATGCGTATATGTCAAAAATTATTTTCTATTATTGTTAAGTATTTGGAAATGTCTCTTCCTAGGATTTGGTCACTTTATTTACATTGCGATCTATCCATCGCCTAAAAAATTTTGTGATACTGTCTAGTTTGTCTGAAAAAGAGAACACTCATATATTAATTCTAATTTGGGATACGTGGCTTAAATATAGTTATAATATATGTGAAGCCTTAGGAATATTATACGGTTACGGGCTGTTATTTCACATTAATTGCAGCCATAATTACTGTAACTGTCTGAAGTGAAGTAATTTATTTGATGTGATTATTATGTTGTGTTATATAGAGCGAGCAGTAAATGTTGAGGTGCATATTGTCTACTAATGCATGATGTCTATAAAAAAATACTCATTTTGTTGAATTTCGAACCGAAATATTTTTTCGGGCTATCAGAGATGCATTAAAGTATTTTGAAAGAATTGTTACCATCAGAAGCGCTCCAGAAGTGTGTACCACATTTAGGGCCCTACGTATTTATCGAAAATATCTGTAATTTTTTAATTTTAGTTTAATATAGAAATATTTCCAATGAAAAAGTTTTCTGAGTGACAAAAGATATAATCCTAGTCATATATTGTCCTATGTTAGGTGCAAATATTATATTTTCTTTTGTTTCAGGGCCAGGTAAGGAAACCCTAGTTACTTCAAATTTTCGAAAGTGATATATAAAAGTAAGTAGAACGTAAAATAAGTAGAAGTGTAGACAACTATTAAAATTAAATATTAATACTGAAACAATAATACGGTTGAGCAAGAAAATAGAGTATTCAACACATAATCAATCTGTTATTGCTGCGGAACATGTTTATGGGTACAGACTTTACCATTTCCGAGGAAATGATGAGATAAGATAATTATTACACACTCTCTCATATCCAGCATCATTTTCTTTTATAATGAAACGTGTAGTAACTCTAATGAAGTTAATTATCCTACTTGTGATGGTATGCCAATAATGAACCTAGTTTAAAAATACATCTAACTTCCTCAAATCTTGGCTAGATTTTTCATGAAATGCCTATAAGCTAAGTTCAAGGCCTTTTTGCTACCAACATCCGCCGTTTTGCTATGTTCATTACATTCATAAGGAATTAGAAGCGTAAAAAGCGCCAGATAATTGCCTCTCGACCTATTAAATGTTTCGGCTATATTTCATAAGGAATGTCGCCACTGTAGGCGTCGGCATCTCAAAGAGACATTTCATGTGTTTTTCGACCTTGTGTTATTTAGTTGTAGGCTATTCTGCCGCTTTCAACGTTGTCAATGTGTTTGATTTTTCTAGTTTTTACTTAAATTTGTTTTAAAAAGCCAGTTTCATTCTCATAATTAAAATGCATTTTTGCAATTAGACAGAAATTTCTATATAGGTGTGCGTCTTAAAGTGACTTTATTTTACCTTCTGTTTAAAATACAAGTACTCTCGCTTCGTTGGTTAAAGTTCTGGAGCGATTCTTGGTCATTCAATTAACTAGAAATTAAAAGTGATGGTACCGACACCCTACCGTTTACTTGAAATACGTTGAGGTATTAATGAAAAAGTACTAAAATGGCTGCAAGTATAAATTAATAATAGATTTCAGTAAGTGGGTATTTTAAATCTTAAATTTAAACAAGGAAAAAGTTCTTACTTTTAAATGACAATAGTGGCAGTGTGAGCACAATATCCCAGCCTAGTTGTACTATCTGCGATGAAACAATTGCCTATTTCTGATTAATTATAAATGAAAAAGTAGGTTTTGAGTTAATATATAAAAATATTTTACTCCTTTTAGGGCAACATATTTGTCTCAACAAAATAGAAAACAACATGTGTTTCAAAATGGCTACTCATCAAAACATGTTATTTGCACCTCTGGGGTTCCTCGGGGTTCCAACCTTAGGCCACTATTATTCTCATGTTTATAAACCGTGTAACTGAGTTAATAAATAATAAAATTTTTCAAATAATGATTATCTGCACGTAACTTACAATGTATATTAAAATTGAAAGTAATATGGACTGCAAAATAACAGATAACTTATACCAGTGGTAGTAGCGAAGCGAAGTAAATTATATTTTAACAATAATAAATGTTATATTAGGAATTATGCTAAAAGAGAATATCCAATTATATATGATTAAAAAACAAATAATGCTAATTTGACCAGAGTTGAAACCATGTATATACTAGCCATATTTACTCCATGGTAAATAGGGCTGGAACAATATATAGTAATAAGAATAAAGGTGAAATGTATGTAATGCTGGTATCTTAATAAAGATGATTTATTTTATGGAGAGTTGTATCAACGTTATACGTTATCCCTTATACTGTTCATGCGCAGTCGTTCAAAAATAACCGAGTATGTTAATATGTTTTACCTTATTTGTGTTAGAATAAGGTACGCTTAACAACGTTTAATATTTTATAGTGTTGCCCATTAGGGAACATTCACATCTCTTTATACCTTTAATTTATGAATATCTCAATGCTTACATTTAAAATATATAACTCCCGGCTCTATTCAGTACACGCTTCATATATATTTTTAATTGTGTTCGTAACATATAATAAAATGATTGATTGTAAATCAATCCTTGGCACGTTGCCATTTTTGTCACATGGTGTATACTTAACCTGACTTTTTCATATTTGTTTGTTATTATATCGATGTGCTTGAAAAGAAATATTCGTTGTTGTCCAATCCTGCCACAAAAAATAATGTAAACCTCGGATAAATTAACAAATGTCAAATCTTTCAAACTGAACAAAAAGTGAGGTTATAGTTTACGTACGTCACTTAACGTCAAGGAAGATGGTTCAAAAACTCAAAACGTGCCAAAGCGCTAATACCGAAATCCCTTATTTTAGCGCTAATGTGCATTAGGCGAGACTGCCTGGGATTTTTCCCAAAAGTTTTCTATACCATTTGAGTTAGCCACGGATTCTTATAGGAAAAATTCCGCCGAACAAGATTTTCTTTGTTATTTAAAAGATCAAAAAGTATTGAAGATATCAGGCCAAAAAAAAAATGGTATATTCTTGGTGCAAAAGGGAAGTATTTTGAAAAAAGCAATTCTCTTCTCATTAGTTTCGGAGTAATCAATTTATTAACTGAGAAAATTATTTTGGCTGTAACAAATGAACGGGTTGACAAAATACGTTGTGCCTGGCGCCAAACGACGCGTATTGAAAATATCTTTCGATTGAATCATGATTTTTTCCGATCCGTCAAACAGTTTTTATTTTATTAAATAAAAGCGAAAAAAATTGTTTAAACAATTGTTTGATCATGAAGTTCGCAGTTTAGGAAAATTTTTCATAGGAAAATCTTATTCAGCGGAATTTTTCCTATAAAAATCCGTTGCTAATTCAAATAGTATACAAAATTTGTAAAATCACCTCTTTTTAACCCCAGGCAGACTCGCCTACATGTGCAGTATAAGGTTTTATGTTTAACGTATTGGCAAATTTAAGTGACCTAAAATCTCCCTAATATTTAACATGTATATTTCAAACCATTCTTCATGTGTAAAAGAATTTACTAATTGTATTGTAAATGCACGTTGTTTTCTAAACACAAATTACTCGAGAACGGCTTGGTTTATCGAAATGCTATAAGAATACTTTTTTTATTTCTAATGATCTGAAAATTCGTTTTTTAGAATCATTTTTAGAAATTTTAAAAAAATTAAAAAGTTATGAGGAAAATACTGACAATCACCTCCTAAGACTACACCTCAAACAAAAGATAAGGTTTGACTGATACCATGTTAACTGCTGTCCAGATGGCCCATGACTAGGTTTTAAATATGAATTTGATGCTTTAAGGAAGTCGGGAGATATTGCAGAAAAACAGAAATTTATTATCTCCTTTTGAGGGTATTATCTCCCTTATTATTCAAGTTTATATAAAAGACTACCGATATTCTTTGATGTACTATTAGCCGCAAAAATATTGGGAGACAGTTTTCGACCATCTTGTATAAAGGAATAAGTAATCTATTATTTTTCCGTATTAAATATTTGATACTGAATATGAAAATTTTCTGCTAAATACTAAAATTAACATTTTTCACTGAACTCTGCATTTTTTAGGAATGACGCAAATGAAGTTAATAAAGTATTACCTCTCATAAATTCGCTTAAGTGCTGCAACGTGTAAAATGGAATAAAAATTCAATTTTCCACTTACTAAGGAAATAGCCTGTCTCGCTTCAGCTAATTATTTAATTTAAATGCAGAAATAATAAAAAACTACAATTAATCACAACTTGTGTTTCTTGCAGTCCGATTAATCTCTTCAATCTTTATGGGAGAAAACATTGCCGGCCGTCGGCTGTGGTGGTTTAATAAAATGAACTCATACGTAAAGCTGTAAGGCCCGAAATGATCCTATTATGCTACCATATAAAATAAACGTGCATGTTAAAAGCTGACAATTTGCATATTATGTAAAGTTGTTATAATCTGAATGAAGAGAAAATATACATATTTGCCAGTGCCCGCGGGCCGCACTATAATACTCTTCAATTTTAGATAATAATAAACACGATAATAAAAAGTTCGACAGAGCATAAGAGTCATGATTTTTCAAAGAGGAAAATTGAGTTGGAACGCATATAACTGTTGCATGAACTTGATTTGCTTACATTTTGTTTTTCCTATACAGGGAACTGAAAAATCGTTGTAGTGGAGAAAGGGTTTGATAAAAGTAGGATGGGTAATTTTGCAATTTTTCAATCACTCTACTGTCGGTGATTGCTATTTTTGATTCACGGTGATTTAAATCCGCGACTTACTTATATATAAAAATAAAAAATAAAAATTGTAATGTAGTAGCACTTATTAAATTTACGTGTTATTTAGTGCAAAAAATGGACTCTAGATTTGCTTCATTTGTCACATGTAATCCGATTTCTTATTGTTCTTTTACAAATAGAGACACTTCGTTGGTATATTAGATGCAAGACAGTGGAAAATTAAAGGAAATGGTGAATACAATTATTATTGTATTATTATTATGGTTGAGATGTATTCGGATTGCTGTATGTGCATGTTTAGATGACAGAAATATTGTGCATTTATATAACGACGGGTGCTTTCTATTGATAGAATATCGTGATTTATTACTTATTCACTCATCCCATTTGCAATTTCTCGTATTCGAAAGAAAGATCAAAGTTCATTTCAATATTTTACACGTTTTATTCTTACCTTGTTTAATGGAGTGCGCCGTACAAATTGTGCCCTTTAGTTCTATTACATTATGTTCTTTCTTATCATATTTCAGCTAAAGCTGAAACAAATGATACATAACAATTTGTTGGGTGTCTCTTTGAAGTAATGTAACTACTAGGAACTTCAATTATAATGATAGATTACTTATACGAACCACAGACAGTTTTTTAATACCCTGAGGCCATGTATGCAATATTTCTTTATATACGTAATACTTCAGTCAAATAGAAATAAATTGACGGTTTTGAAACTTCGAGAAAGATGTTCGTTAAGGCATATTATTAAGTTCTATCTATCGCACCGCCATTGTGATATGCTTGAACATATTTTAGTTAAAATTAAAAACACGACCATCTAATTCAAAGATATATCATTTATTCATATTAATTAAATATTACACATTACGAATTGGGCTTGCACAGTTACAAAATTCTGCAGAAGCACCTAATAATCTTAACCTAATTAATACGTAAATACTTAACTAATAAACTAAGTTCTTCAAACTTTTATGGCACGCGGTTGTATTATTAGGAGAATAAATTATACCATTACATCTCCGCCGGAGAAATTTAAAAAAAAATATGTTAAGCTCAAAGACATGCATTATTTTTCATGGTACAACTTAACCTATTTTTGTGCACTTCTACTGAATTATCACCTATTTTTATAATTAGATTTGGAGTCTTATCTTCAGTTACAGAATATGAACTTTTATATAGGTTCCAAATTATTTGTTGGATTATTTCTTAACATTACCTTATCTCCTATATTACAGTTTACAGTTTTTTGTTTCTTATCATAAATCGATTTCCGTTTAAGCTTAAATGAAATTAAATTATTTTTCGCATCGCTACATGCTTGTTGCGGCCGATATTTTAACTCTAAAGGATAATCATCAAAATAATATAAAGGATCTATACCTTTACTCAGGTTAGACGGAAGTCTAGCAGTTTTTCCAAAAATTAGTTCGTAGGGTGTGTACTTGGTTTCACTATTAACTGTAGTATTGTAAAGCAAACACCAATATGGCGCCCACCAGTTCCAAGCATTATGCTTTGCCACTTGCATTCGCAAACAAGCTCCTAATTTTTTATGTGAATTTTCCAGAGAGCCCAGAGTTTCATAATGATATGCAGTGGACTGCAGCTTCGTAATTTTTAAAAGTTCACATATCTCCTTAAAAACTGTAGCTAATAATTCTGTGACTTGATCTGAAACAATTGTATTCGGTATGCCATAGCGCAAAATAAAACTCTCTACAGAAGCTTTTGCTACTGTATGGGCTTCTTTATTTTGCTTGTTTTCTGAATCTACTTCCAAGAGTCCTACTAAATCTAAACAATTTTTTTGAAATTCTGAAGCGGTACTTGTAACCGTCATGGGTTCTTTGTTTGGGCTGGAATGTTTATAGTGTTGATAATCATCACAACTTTTTACAAATTTCTCAATTTCTTTACGGAAACCTCCTCAAAAATGATGTTTTTTTCATATTATTAAACATACGATTTATTCTTGCATGCCCACCTTTTGGTAGTATGTGATAGTAATTCATTATAATTTGTCTAGTTTCATAATCTACGATGTTTTGAACATATTTCAAAATAGATATTTTTGTGTTACCATTTTTATTTTATTTTGAAACTAAAATATTTCCAAGGATTTGTGCGCATTCCATATTTTTTTTAAATTGTTAATTCCGGAATTTTATATGTATCATATATATGTATTTCAGGTCTCTCAACATAGTACCTAAGTTTAATGCCTATCGTGGATCCTGTTTTAAGTAAATTATTCGCGAATCATTAATACATAATAAATTCCTTACTTGGCAATCATGCCGTTTACCTCTTATCAGATTTTCAAAGTCTGAACAAGAAATTGGACATAACTAGAAAGAATCCTTAAGCGGTTTTAATATTTTTAAGACGCCGGGGTGATCAATCCTTTTATCGTTACTAGATTCATAATACTAGCCTCCATCTTGAGAAGATGGTGCTCAAATTCAATTTCTTGCTCATATTACGCTCATTTGTACGAGAACTTGGATAAAGATAAAAAAGTGTAGTTTCTTGACTTGAGTAAGGATTTCGATCTTGTATGTCATACTAACCTTATAAGAAAACTTGACAGCTATGGTATCAGAGGTGAACCACTAAATTGGTTTAAGAGTTATCTTCGCGGTGAAGCATACTTTGTTGAAATTAATGACTTCAAGTCTGATGTTCTTGAAACTTCAATAGGAGTACCACAAGGGTCATTTTTAGGTCTCCTACTATATATTATTTATGTAAATGATTTCATCGTGGATGCCTCTATTTCATTTCTCTTAATATAAGATTCTCTCTTAACATAATATCTCTTAATATAAGATTCGAATATACATCATACGGTAAACAAAGCTAACATAAAGCTCTGCCAAGCTAATGAATAGTTTGCCGAGAATAGGCTTGTTCTAAATAATAAAACATCTATATTTTTAATATTTAGCTCCCGAAAGAAAAATTGTGAGCAAAATCTTTTGAAAAAAAAAAAACAATTACTGGTACTATTAGGCAAGAACTTACTGTAAAATTTCTAGGTTTATATATATCAGACAGCTGTTCATGGTCTACACAATATTTGCAAACGTATTGCTTCAGTTTGCTATTGCATTAAATTGCAATAAATTTATTAATGTATGCTAAAACGGAACTAAATATGAAGAAGACTCTTAATAATTATCATTCCCATAGCAGAAGAAGCACTACAATGGAAATTCATATACTGAGAAAATACGAACAAGGTCCCAAATATCTACCTGTAAAAGCTTAAAATCATTTACCATTTAAAACTTAAAAAATTATTAATAGATAAGAGCTATGATTCTTTAAACGAATATTACTCTGATACAAGTTTATGATTGCACGTTATCAGTTGATCTTTTGTTATTATTATTATAATCGACGTGTATTTGTTAACAGTTTTTTTTTCATTATTTTTATACGTAGGTGCCACTCTGTGCGTGTTTGTAATTGTAACCTTTGTTTAGAGAAATTTTATAATTTTGAGTTTTAAAAGACATACTTCATTAGTGTATACATTTTTTACGTTCTGTTTACAGATATACTATTATGTAATATTGACTTATTCCATATCATGCGCTTGTGATCGACATGATTAATAAATTATTATCATTCTTGTTATTATTATTATAACCATTAGCCATATTGAAATTATGTTTCTTATATAGAATAAAGCTTATAAACTTTACAGAACATGTCGTATACATGTTTTTCCATCTCTTGTTATACTCTTCGAAAATACAAAAACAAAAATTTGATCAACACGTTTCTAAAATCGTAAGTACCACTCACAGAGAAACAATTTTCACGGAGTCTGAAATTATAGCGTCCAAGTCACGTTTTGTTCTCCTACATAGCTCTTCATCGCTTTTAGTCTTCATATATTCTTCTTTTGACGCGTAGATGGTGACAGGTTTAATAAGGGTTTTATATACCAACACCTTAGTACTTTTTGTTACTATGCTTGGTGTTAGAAGCTTTTTTAACCCAAAATATGCTCAATTATATTCTCCTCTTGGTTTCTGCACTTATTATATTATTTTTGTTTATTTGAGATCCAAGATATATAAACTGTCTTACCTCTTCAAAAGTAAGTGTTTCCGTCACCAGATCTTCGTGTGGCTTTAACATATATCAACATCTTAGTTTTTATTGCTACTATGCTTGGTGTTACAATTTTTTTACCCCAAAGTAAGTTCTATTAGCCAGGAATATTGCTCTCTTAATACTTGCACTTATTATGTTATTTTCATTCATTTAAGATCCAAGATATATAAACTCTTACCCCTTCAAAAGTATGTGTTTCTATCAGCAGATCTTCCTGTGGCGTTAATTCGGTACCCATTAGCGACTTCATGCACTAGTATCGATAAGATGATAATTAGTTCCGATATTATTAAATATAAAAGAAATGTACCATAAAAATATTTTTCGATATGTCAAACTAACATTGATTTTTTAACACCAGACCTGTTGCTGATATGAGATTATATATTGCAATTTAATTCGTGAATATTAAAAATGATTTAAAATGCCTTCGCCTTCATTTGTATATTAATTGAGATAATTAAGTAAAAATGTTGGCAGGTATTTATTGGCTATTTATTCATGATAATAAATATTGAGAAAACATCTCATCATAATATTCTAGAATCGCTAAAAATCGCTAAGTCGTAAATGGTAAAATTATGTAAAACCATCACTTATTATACCTATTTGATTTAATCAAATGGGTATACCATAACTGGTCGGAAATGATTACTAGTCATCATACAGACAAACATTATTGTGCAGAAATCCGTTTTATAGCATAGGTAACTTCAATATGAAAAAAATGTGTATTTATATATATTCAGTCTATCTAATATCAATTGGAAAATCATAAAAGAAAAACCAACAAAGGAAGTGTTCATAATCCCAGTAATATCATGAGCGCAGACCTACAATTTTTAGAATTATTATTTAATTTTTGAAATAAATTGAATATTCTTTTACTACATTTTATGAATTGATAGGCATGACGTAAATTATTTATTTATAATAAATATTGTTAGTTTAATGAACAAGTCCATAAATGATGTAATGAAATAAATATCATTTAACATACGGCTATGCTACCGGCACACTATACACATTAAGCGAGACTTCTCGGCCCAGGTACAAGGCTTATAATGGTGAGCGAGGTAATCGACTGCTTTCGTTTGAAGTCGACTACCGCAAGCGCATAACATATCTGGTTGACCATATTCATGTACGGGTATCATTTGGATTATTCAAGCTTGTTCCGATGTTATTCCGTCGGAGATAGGCTTTGTAATTATTTATCGTAGTAGGAACGCATTAGACTGAATATCTAAATTGGGAATAGTAATACTATATATTGTCTAAATGCTATTTGTGGCATTATCTTAAATTTTTTCCTTCTTCAATTCTTTGGGACTTCCTGCCACATGTATGTTTTTTTTTCAGAGGTGCTCGGGGAATCTACAAAATATCACAATGAACCAGTATGTTACTGGTAAATTACCTCTACGCCTGTGACTTTTACGTCAAAGGATCAGTTAGAGGTTGCTTTTTTTAAATAAACAACACAAATAAGTATAAAAACTTCAACTTAAATATTTCGCCGACGCGATGTTTACTATATCAATAGTTCTATGTAGAAATAGTAAGTATCTATGGATATCTTAGAGCTGTGTATTTATGATACACAGCAAAAAAGATTTTTAAAAAAAGCCTTGAAAAAGGAAACAGATTAGATTTCCGAAAGGTCGGCGAAATATTTAATTTCAAGTTTTTGTACTTATTTGTGTTGTTTATTTAAAAAAGCAACCTCTAACTGATCCTTTGACGTAAAAGCCACAGGCGTAGAGATTATTTACCACTGGTTAATTGTGAAATTTTGTAGATTCCCCGAGCACCGCTGAAGAAAAAAATATGCATGTGGCAGGAAGTCCCAAAAAATTGAAGAAGGAAAAAGAAAGTAATACTACATGTATGTATATTGTATATGTATTGTATTTCTATTGTCAATTTACAATTCAGTCTAAAGAGTTGCTACCAGGATAAGTCATTACAAAGCATGTTTGTGACAGAATAACACCCGAGATCATACTTGAACATTGCAAACAATATCCGTATAAAAATATAGTTAACCAGATATGTTATGCGCTTACCTTAAACAAAAGTAGTCTATTGTTTACCTGGCTCACTATTACAAGTTCGTTATCTGCTCTTCGTTCGTTCTTAATATTGCCGGTAGCATAGCTCTAGGTTAAATGACATATATTTACTTTTATTGATCATTTTATGGAGTTAACATTATTTATTATAAGTAAATAATGTATTGTAAATAAATAATTCACATCATGCCTATTAATATCAAATATTATTAAATATATATTAAAATATTTACAATAATAAAATAGTGATTCTAAAAATTGTCGGTCTGCGCTCATGATATCGCTCATATTATCAACAATTTTTTTATGATTTTCAAACTGACTTTATATAAACTATACATGTGTAGACTGCTCTTGTAAAAACCGTAGCTACAATTAATATTCCAGATTTAGGACATACGTAAATTAGTATGGCGTAATGCAGCCTAACTATTGATAACTAGTGTCGGTTAGGACACTTCCAGCACATAGACGCACAGTAAACTATTAGTAAGAATTAATGGACCAAACATTTATTTAGTTCTAATTTAAAAAGTAAGAAAGAATAGTATATTTCTAATTTTTTGTGTAGTTAGTTTAGGTCAGTAACACACAAATACTATAAAACAAGCTATAAAAACATGAACTAAATTGACACAAAAGGAAAACAAAAATATGAATTAATTGACAATTCATGCAATACACATAGTACATTGTTGTTTTTTAAATTAGATGTTTTATATTTACACGTAGTAAGTGCTAATTAAGAACTAATCGCTATCATCTACTTCAGATTATGTGGATTTCTGTACAATATAATCGTTGTCCTCATTGAACGGAGTATATGGAATAATCCGACCTTTTCCGCGAATGAAATATTTTTCAACCCTTATACTTCTACCCTCGTAAACCTTTTTGTTGGTTTTGGATTGTTCCCTTTCCTTTAAAAGTATTACCTACGTATGTGTCAAATTTGGCTTTGCTCATGAAAGAAATATTTTCCAGCCTTTATATGTCACTTTCCGATTAAAATGTTAAAGGTATTGTATGCTTTCTCTTATATTCAGTGTTTACCTACGTATTTGTTACATTTAAAATGTTTGTCTCATTGGAAGGTTTGTTTTCATTTTCAGCTTAATTAAAATTCTGAGGTTGTAGGACTGCGTTTTTTGTCAATGTATCCTAATTTATTATAAAGGGTGATAGTTTTCTTTGGAAAAATATGTTTAATAATACCCTTTATAAATATGTAACACTTTGCACTACCATATCTGCAATATTGACTCGATTGGAGTGTAATAAAGCGGTGAGATATTTAAATGTTAAATTATCAACATAGTTCAATAACGGGGTATGTTATAGTTACAACAAACGAGGTAGTAGATTTTTTTTCTTATCTTGTGTATGTCGTAGAGAGCTTATACAATACCTGAGTAATAGAACAAAGTGTAAAAGACATTAAACAAATATGGAGGTACTTACACAGAGCAACAGAAAAACTGAAATGGAGTTTGAAAAGCAAATTCCAACTTTGAGGTACTCATTTGAAGCGAAATTTGCTTCTCGATTGGATACATTGTTTTTAAGTTACAGGCCACAAATTGAAAAATACCAAAAATTCGTGTTTTTTTTTGTCCACACAAAAATTTGCCAAGGATTTGGAGGTCTAAAACTTGGATTCTATATACTCTCTACAATATATACAAGATAAGAAAAAAAATCTACTACCTCATTTAAAGTAATTATCACCCCCTTTCGATGACGCTGTTCATGAACTTACAGTTATACATTATATTTTAAAGTACTTTGATAAGCCTACGAAAACTTTTTGTAATTCTAAGGAATTTTTATGGGATTTCATTAAATATCAAATACCTAGCAGAATATGCCTAAAACAAACGTGTTTTATGATGCAGTTGCCTTCTATTTGTAAATTTACTGTATGTCCCAAAAATTGAGGATTATTTTTCATGATTTTAGTGGAAATAGATATTTTTATTAAAATGTGGGCCCTCTAACTCCGTTGTGACGCCACTGGTTGTGATATAATAAATACAAGTAATAATAGTAAGTAATAGTAATAAGTTGCTTCTCAAGAGAAACTAACACAGACCTTTGATTTAAACATATAAAGCCGTTTTCAAAATATCTTTAAAAATAGAATAAAACTGTGTCTCAATATGGATGCAGCTCCGAGCTCACATTTATAAAAATTTTATTTTATATTCTTGATAGAAATTCATCCTGAAAATGATGCCTGGCAATTAATTAACACTCTTTACAGTAAATAATCAACGAAAAACTGTTATAAAAAGATTAGCAAGTCGTCTCGTCGAGTAACATTAATTTAATTAGTGTTTATTAACGCTGAATGCGCGTTGCGTATATTTACTGGTGCAGAAGTTCTATAAAGCATTGTCTAATTCTGTGGTCTGGCTCTTTTGTTAATCAAAATTTGGCCGTGCGATACACATTGATCTTCATTAAGGGATCACGGGATAGACGGGCGCTAACTTAACGCAATCAACGTTATTTATTATAAAAGTTACAGTAATTGGTGGGATACAAGCCAAGATAAAAGTAACGAATACTGCTTGGGAAAGATTAAGCAGGTTAAGAAAGGACGGAAAGTCTTATTTAGGGTTTAAAGCAACAACATAATAAGTCATTTCGTTTCGATACAACTTGTCAACATCAAATCAATTATATGCTTGCGCTTGTGGTTAGGTAAATTGTTTTCTTTTACTTCCACATCCACGTAGTGGAGTAGAAGTATAGTAATCGAAAAAAAAAAAAAAATAGAAAAATTTTTCTTGTTGAAATAGGTTTGTCATGAAATGTCGATATTTTAAATTTCAGCTAAAAGAATGTTTCTCTCTGTGTGTAACTTTGACTTGACTTGAAATTTTATACACGTATGTAATGCCGAATCGATTTGGCATCCGATACCGCGCCGTCGAAATTATGATTGCTTTTGTCATTACTAACAAAAAGTTCTTCCACGACATAGGCCTAAAATGAGTTTCGAGGCTCCGGAATTTAATTTTCATGGAAAATGTTCGGTTTAAATAAAATTTTCAAGGCACTTCGAATTTTTGTAATAATTTTTCTGTGAGAATTGGTACTCGGGGGTTTTCTCGTACGAGGAATTCATTTTCGATATTTATTTTTACCTCAGGCGTCCGATAGGAGGCGCTATCGAACATTTTTTTCATTTTTTACAGTATTCAGTGCTAATTTTATTCAAAAATACAGATTTTTCTTTATTTTCTTACTTCATTTATTTATTTATTTATTTAAATTCTTTTTGATAATGACTTTTTATTATTTTTTGCCGATACTTACGAAAATATATTTAAATATATTACATCGTTATTTCCGTAAGTATCGGTAAAAAATAATAAATTGGCATTGTCAAAGAGAATTTAAATAAATAAATAAATGAATTAAGTAAGAGAAAAACGAAAAATTTGTGTTTTTGAATAAAATTAGCACTAAAAAACTGTAAAGTAACGAAAAAATATTCAGTAGCGCTCCCTATCGGACGCCTGAGGTAAAAATAAATATCAAAAATGAATTCCTTGTACGAAAGTACCCCCAAATACCAATTTTCACAGAAAAAAATAATTACAAAAATCCCAAGTGCCTTGAAAATTCTATATAAACTGAACATTTTCCATAAAAATGAAGCTCCGGAGCCACGAAATTCATTTTAGACCTATGTCGTAGAAGAACTTTTTGCTCAGAGGAATCAAAATTTCGGCGATGGAAAAATTTTATGTCATACAAATCGCCCCGGTCTAACATATGTATTAAAATGAGATCTGAAACGGGGTTGTTTTTTGAACTCATCCAGTGAGTAAATAAGGGAAAATAATATTCACTTGAAATTTGGTACACGCATATATTATAACGACACCTGGAACTAGATTATATTTTGGGATAATTCCGTTGAAGGGTTGGGGGTGAAATAAATAGGAGAAAATAAGTAAAGCGAGCTGATAAGAGTACAGAAACTTGGGATTTGGTGTATGTACTAGAAGCCAATGCCTCAGATTTTTTTTAAATATTTTTCAGCACTACCCCTCCCTCCCCGCCGCAAGTCCGTTATTAAAAAGGTTGATAAAATAAAACTGAAAATTTCACTTGAAATTCGGTAGATTTTTTTGTGATAATTCCGTTGAAGGGTTGGGGGTTAAATAGGGGCAAATAGAGGAAAATTAGTAAAGCAAACTGGTAAGAGTACAGAAACTTGGGATCTATATACTAGAAACCAAGGCCTCAGATTTTTTTATAACATTTTTCAACCCCTCCGCTACCACCACTTTATTATTAAAAGGACTGATAAAATTAAATTGAAGATTAAGTGGTAGAACAGTTTCTGCAATACCATTATTACAAAAACTGAACATCGCCCTTTTATGCCACAGTTTTTTAATTTATTTTAATTAATATTCAATTATGTACTTGTTCTGTTTGATTGCGGTTGTAAATAAAGACGTTTATTATTATTATTATTATATTTACTTGAAATTTAGTACACGTATGTACTATAATGGCATCTGGTTATATTATATTTTTAGATGATTCCGTTGATATGGTGGAGGGTAAGTCGAGATAAATAGGGGAGAATGAGTAAGGGAAGCTGGTAAGAGTATAAAAACTTGAGATTTGGTCTATATACTAGAGACCAAGGCCTCAGATTTCCTTATGATATTTTACAACCATTCAATTTATTAAATTTTCGCGAATTGAAATGTCTGCGATTGAATTGGTGAGGGTTGAGATGCCAGGAGTTGGCAGTGGGAGTTGAAATGTCGTCAAGTTAATATGGCATGATGATAAAAAGACGTGAAACCGACGAGATGGGTGATTCTTGGAGTCACTCATTTGAGCGATTCCCGGTCAATGTGTATCTAGTTGTAGATATTTATCTATCTGTGCCATATTTTGCAATTTATTTTCATCGTGGTCATTCTAATGATCTAATTTTTTTATATAAGTTACTCTTCTAGTAGAAAGATCATTCCTAATAAATCTGCTTTCATCAATTGCAAATCTATTTTCAAACAACTTGTTTTCCTGAAAAACCATTGAAATAAAATCCAGCACCTTGTGAAAAAACTAAACACTTAACAGGCCTTTAGCTCTTTCGTGGCATCTGTCCAACAATTTGGTGGTCTTCCTCGTCACCGTTCTATATTGTCTTCTCTACCACCTCTTGTAGAATTGAGCTGTTGGCGCGATGAACTCTCCAGGAAAGTTCAAAGTTTGAAAACATTAATATGCTGTCGGTCTGCCTACCTAATAGTTCATGTCTCAAAGGCGTAAAGAAAGATATAGAAAACTAGAACCTTAGCAACTCTGATCTCTGTACGTCTCATGATATTCTTGTTACATCAATTTCTTCTCAAATAGGAAGTTGCCTATCTTGCCATCTGTATTCCTCATCGAGTCTCGTGCTCGCAGTTTCCGGTACTGACAACAAGGGTTCCAAAGTAAACCATCCTGTTTACTACTACACAAACAGCTATCCTTACGTGCCTGGTTGGCTTTCATTTGCTTAGTCTACAATTATAAACTTTGTTTTGTTGTAATTTACACTGGAACCTTGCTCAGACCTTACTGCTTGCAGATTGTCCAGCAGCTGCATGAGTTCATCCTCGCTTGCTGCAGCCAAAGTGGTATCGTCCACAACCTTCAGACTAGAAACCTTAATTCCTCCCATAACTACTCCTCCCTGTTAGTCCTCCAATTCTTCTTACATCACGTGTTCTCTATATCGGGTATAACAGAATCATGATATACCACCCCTCTTTTCTCCATTAGTTTTGAAAATAATTGATTAAAATTGAGTATATACTACATAGATAATAAGCGGCACTTTTTGACATAAAACTGATTTTTCTTTCACTTCCGGTTTCGCCGGAAGTGACAATAACTTTCGATTTTTAAATGAAACACCCTATATATTATTGCAATTTTGAATTCTGTATAATTTTCTGAATCCAACGATGCTAAATAAGTAACATTTCGAACATCAATTTCTTTTATAATGTATTTTTAGTTTTCCATTTAAGTGTGCCATGACGGTTCCGATTTATTCTAAATGACCCATGTAATGCTATAGAAATCGAAATACCGTTAAAAACATTAAATTACGTGATCTATGAGCAAATAATATTACCAAAATTGTTTTTGGGGCAAAACTCAATTTTTTCAAATGGAACCATATCGGTACCGTGGTACCATTCATTAGTACTATTAATAAGGAATTTATTCAAATGTCGTATTAAAATTTGGGATAAATACAAACAAAATTACAGCTAAAAGAAAATAGAAAATACAATTTTGTTCTAATTAAATGTTGAGGTAACTAACGTGACTTTAAAAACAGTGAAATAATTAGTTTGTCAAACATTTGTTGGTTTAACGGCGTTTTTATTGCGCCTTTAAAAATAGTTTAAAATTTTTGTTAATTGTGTTCAAAATGCCGCAAATTTATACAAGAGATGAAAAAGTGGACATGTTAATTATTTATGGGGAAAGTAAAAAAATGCAATTGCAGCAAAGGTCCATCCTTTATGGCCGACGATATCCTGATAGACAATGTCCAGCGAAAAATTATTTTAAACGTGTTGATAACCAATTCCGAAGAGAGCCCAACAAAGATCCCGAAGAAAATTTTGTTATTAACGAAGGAACGGAAATTAATGTTTTGGCTCGAATAGATGTTGATAAGACTTTTTCTTTAATGCAAGTTGGGTTTGAATTGAACACCAACCAAACGGTAAGCCGAATTTTGCACAAATACTACTATACATTTTTTAAATAACAATTGCATCAGCATTTGTACGAAAGTGATTACGGACGTAGGATAAAATATTGCAATTGGATTTTGTATAACAACGTGCAGCCAAACAATGATTTTTTGGTAGTGATTTTATTTTCGGACGAGTCAAGGTTTAAAAATTTGGGATTATTTAACCTACAAAATACAAAATATCGATCGCAAGAAAATCAAAATTTATTACGGGAGGGTAACTTTCAAGTGCGGTTCGGTTTCAATGTTTGGCTTGGAATAATCGGTAGTAGAATCATTGGTCCAATAATATTTGAAGGAGCTCTGACTGGTGCCAGATACTAGAGATTCCTGGAAAATGAGATTGAGGACATTTTAGATGAGTTACCTTTAGATTTAGGACATCGAATGTATTTCCAACAAGATGGCGCTCCTCCCCACAATTCAAGGATAGTAATTGATTGCCTTCAACGAAGATTCGGAGAAAACGTAATTTCGACGAATGGTCCTGTGAGGTGGCCTCCAAGGTCACCTGATTTAACGTCCCTTGATTTCTTTGCTTGAGGTCATTTTAAAAATATTGTCTACGCAACCGCCGTTACAACCTGTGAAGACCTGGAGCTACGAGTAAGACGAGCAATTAATACCATAACGGCCCACCAATTGGCGAACGTTCTTCGAGAAACAGCTATGCGAGTTCAGAAGTGCATTGACGTTAATGAATAGTATTTTGAACAACTGTTGTAATGTTTTGTGTTAATTTTTTGTATTCCAAAACAACCTTATGTGTAACAAGGTAATTAGAATAAAATTGTATTTTCTTATTTTCTTTTAGCTGTAATTTTGTTTGTATTTATCGCACATTTTAATACGACATATGAATAAATTCCTTATTAATAGTAGTAATAAATGGTACCACGGTGTCAATATGGTTCCGTTTGAATAAACTGAGTTTTGCCCCAAAAACAACTTTTGGTGAATTTTGTTTGCTCATAAATCACGCAATTTGGTGGTTTTAACGGGATTTCGATTTTTGTGGCGTTACACGGTTCATTGAGAATAAATTGGAACCGTCATGGCACACTTAAATGGAATAATAAAAATTTTATTATAAAAAAAAAAAAATTTGAAATGTGACTTATTTGGCATCGTTGGATTCAGAAAATTATGCAGATTTCAAAAATGCAATAATATATAGCGTGTTCCATTTAAAAATCGAAAGTTAGCGTGATTTCCGGCGAAACCGGAAGTTAAAAAAAAATCAATTGTATGTCAAAAACTGCCGCTTATTATGTATGTAGTATATGCTAAATTTCAATCAATTGTCTTCAAAACTAAAGGAGAAAGGGGAGTATACCATTATCCTGTTACACCCGGTAGATGTTAAAGAGGAATGTAAGAATTTTGTTCACAGTCGATGAATAATAGAGACCAGATGTTTGCGTATTCCCATGTCTAGTAATATGATCCATTGTTTAATTCCATATTGTCAGATGCCGCGAAACGAAGGTATTGGCAAATAATATTCCCGTGCCTTCTCGATAAGTTTGCGTAAATTCAATATTTGTTCTCTCATACAAGATCAGTACCCATTATCCCATTATTGCAGACCGTTTCTTCATTTTCTTTATTTATTTCAGGTGGCAATTCAAACCCAAAATATGTCTTAATTCTAAATTTTTTCTAGAGAGATGTCATGTGATTTTGACCATGATTATGCCAACATGATTGACGGAACGCGCGTCGAATAACTACAAGAGCTTCATCGTTTGTGGAAACTACTTCCTCATGCTAGGTTTATTGATAACATTGTACCTGTACCATTCCATTTTAATTATTTTATTTTGTTTAGCTATAATACAATTCAGAGCTTAAAATAATAGTATAGTATGCAATATTTTTACACGAGGTGTTTTTACTATTGAAAAATAGCCACAACACCTCGGCCGCCGATGGAATGGCTGGGGATTTTAAGCTATTTCTGATTTTGATTTTTCTACTTAGATCAAACACTTATATAATATCTATGTTTATTTTTTGTATGAAATATTTTACAAGTAAAATTTATAATTTGTGTAATCAAGATTACACTGTGAAATACGGTTTCTTGGATGGGGGGATGATATAGAATACAGGGAAAGGAGTTAAAAACCCTGTTTAAAGAAATGGTGACTTAAAATTTATGACTTTTTAGGGTCATTTGACGTATTTACTTGTCAGCAGGTGTGGTTGGGATTGGGGGTGGTTTTTAGGAGGTAGCTGGAATTTGTGGATTTTTGGTAATATGTGTTGTCTGTTTAGTGATTTTGTCGTAAGTTTGTTATTGTCACCGTCTTTCGAAAAAGACGGGAAGTCGCTGGTGGATTAAGTTGTGTGTATGTGTTGGGTTTTCATGTGCTCGTATGTTCGTTATGTCCGAGGTAACCTCCGATAGCTGAATTTTATGTTTAAAAAAGTTGTTTGCGGTTTCCTCCACAAAGTCTCTCAACGTGGGGAGACCCGTGGAGCGGTGTAATTCCGCTATCGGGGTGTACCTATTTGCGTTAGTTAATAGTCTTATCAGTTTATTCTGTGTCACTTGTATCCTCTTGTACTGGGTAGCAGATATCAAATTCCAGGCCGGGCAGGCATATGTCATAATCGGCCTGAAAATGACTTTATATAAGGTTATCTTATTATCAGTAGACAACTTGCTCCGTCTATTAACAAGAGGATACAATTTGTTTAGTGTCGCGTATGTTCTGTTAATTGTTTGTGTAATATGAGGGGCGAAACTCAGCCTCTTATCCAGGGTTACCCCTAGATATTTGACCGAATTTCGCTCCTCAAGTTTGTGTCCGTCTATTTCTAGTTTTGTAATTGTACGTATGTTTGTAAATTTTCTATTGAAGGTTATTGTTTGTGACTTTTCGTTATTAATTTTGATTTTCCATGTATCGAAAAATTTTGTTAATTTGGCCAAATGGTATCGAACTTTTTGTGTTGCAGTCTGGGCGTAAAAAGAGTGTGCGTAGAGTACTGTGTCGTCGGCGTAAAGTAAAAAGTTTGAGGAGGGGTGGGAAGGGATATCGGAGGTGAAAAGGTTATATAGTAGTGGGGAAAGGATGGCCCCCTGGGGGACCCCTGCTGACAAAAGTACTTGGCTCGAGTATGCATTATTCACGCACACTGTGATATAGCGTGCGCGAATATAGCTTCGCAGGAATGTGACAAGGTAGTCTGGTAGTTTACAGATTTTTTGTAGCTTGTAAAGCAACCCATTATGCCAGACAGTATCGTATGCTCGCTGGATATCCAGGAGCAACAGGACCGTACACTGCTTCTTGTTGTAGGATGAATAGACATCTTGTACCACCCTGCACAAGGCATGGGTGGTGCTGTGTCCCCGCCTGAAGCCAAATTGTCGTGCTGGGATTAGTCGTTTTTTATCGACAATTTTTGTTATGATTCTTAAGAACACCCTCTCCGTCAGTTTGGAAAGGGTGTTCAAAAGACAGATTGGCCTATAGCTTGACGGGTTGTGCGGGGGTTTATTCGGCTTCAAGATAGGGATAATGATGCCTATTTTCCATGCCGGCGGAAAATACTGCAATTTAATTATAGCGTTAATTAGATATACGATCTGACATATCATTTTATTGGGTAAGTTTTTGAGTAATATATTTGGGATAGTATCTAAACCAGGGGCTTTATTGTTCGGGAAGGATTTGATTATTTTTTTAATTTCATTAGGGTTTGTGACTAATTTAGAATATTGATTTGGGGGGATGGGGGAGCGGTCAGTCATTGTCGTTGTAAAGTGAGTGATTTCGTCGTGAAATGGTAAGACGTTCTCATATGTTGTATTTGTTTTTTGTAAATAATTAGCTAAAATTTCAGCTTTATCTATATCCATGTTATATGAGATATTATTATGAATGATAGTAGGGGTGGTAGCAAAAGGCCTTTTCAGCAGGCGAGACATTTTCCACAGGGAGTTGTCCCTTCGCGACAGAGCCTCGATTCTGTCGTTCCAGGACTCCTCCCTGTGTTTAGCCAGTTTATCCCGGATGTTAGACTGTAAATCCAACATCCGGAGTCTGTCTATGTCCCGCCTACTACGTTGCCAACGTCGACGAATTTTATTCTTAAACCTAATAAGAGTGAGTATATCATCAGGGATAATCTCATCTCTTGGTTTTATGTCAAATTTTTTTGTAGTTTTGTCTCTAGCATTTTTTATTATTTCGGTGATTTTTGAGACTTCGTCGTCTATTTCGCGGGGTGAGAGAATATTGTTATTAATATTTAAATTTTGATTAATTAATTGTCTGTACTTGACCCAATTTGTTTTTTTATAGTTATATGAACGTCTTACTATTTCATTTTTGTTAGTGTCCGGGATGTCAAAGTGCACGGGGTTATGGTCGGAAGAAAGTAGAGGGAGAGATATAGGGGTTATGGGGTGAGGAAAATTTTTATTTAAAACAATGTCTATGACAGAAGGCGTCGTTCTATTTAGCGGAAAGTGAGTAGGGGTTTCAGGGGTGTGAATTGCAATATTTTCCGAGGCGGCAAAATCAGAAACAGTGTTACCGTTCCTGTTACTTCTAGCATTGTACCAGGACACATGTCTGGCATTTAGATCGCCGGCTACAATTACCTTGTCTTCCTGGAAAAACTCGGCCAAGTTATTGTGTGTTATTTTATGTGTTGGGGAATTGTAAACCCCCGTTAGTTTAGTTCCATCCTCTAATCGGATGGAAACGTTGTCTATAAGCGAGGGGAGGGCCGGGAGGGGGGCGTGTGGAATGCTACGATGTACCAGCATAACAACACCCCCACCCCGGTTCCTCACCCTATCTTCTCTATATATGTGAAATGACGGTATTTTAAATTTGTGGAAGTTACGGAGTTTTGATTCGGTAATGATTAAAATTTCAATATTTTCAGATTTTAAGTAAAGTTTGAGTTCGGGGATTTTGTGTGTTAAGCCGTTTGCATTCCACAATGCAATCTTAACCATCGATATTATAAGAGGGAAGAATTTCTGTGGAGAAAAATTGTAAGATATTTATTTTATCTAATGAATCTGTAGCATTTTCTAGTAGACTATTCAAGTGCTTAATTGCGGCAATTGCATTTTTTATATTAATAAATGAGCTTAATCTATTCATTTCGTTCATTAATTCGCGGAAATCCCCAGACATACCTGACGGCTGAGGCGGCGGAACATTTCCAGAAGGCTTCTGGGTTCTGTGATTTGTTGCGGTGGGGGCGGCTACGGGGACAGGACCCCGTGTTGCTTTATTTGAGCCGGAGGCGGTGGGGGCGGTTCCGGAGGCGGTGCTGTTTTTAGTGAAAGTTGGATCTGTAACATATTTGTTAGTATTTGATGAGCCGGGGGCGGTGGGGGCGGCATCTTTTTTCCTCATCCAGGGGTTGTTTTCTGGAATAGGAGCTGGAACATATTGTTGTTGCTGTTGTGGGGGGTCGTTTTTCATTAATTGGGCCAGTCGGTATTTGTAGACCTCACAATCTGTGTTGCTAGCTGTATGTGGGCCGTCACAGTTTACACATGTTGGGGGATCTTCCAGTGGTTTTTCACATTCATGTGAGAAATGATGTCCAGCACATTTAACGCATCGGGGGTTGCGATAACAATTAGATATCGCATGGCCCCAGCCCTGACATTTCCTACATTGTGTTATGCGTCTTTCATTTATTCTCCGTTCCCATTCCACTTTTGTATATAAAATAAACCTTATTTCATTTTGGAGGTATTTTAGGGTAATATCATTGGTGGTTACAACCAAGTATAGGGGGTTGATATTTGGATTCCTCTTTTTCCTCATGCGGTAGATGATTTTTATTGGAATGTGTTGCTGCAGTTCGTCTCTAATACTATCTATGTCCGGGTTACCTTGTAATCCTCGAAGCACAAATGCGTGGGTTTTTTCATCCCCCGATGTATAAGTGTGAAATTCAATTTCGCTTTCTTCGGCTAAAAGCCTAGCATAATTTTTATATTCGGTGTTATCACTTATATAAAGTAAAGTGCTACGAGGGGCATATTTGATGTAGAACCCCTTCTTAATTTCTTTTGATAATTCAAAAGTTAATTTGTTGTGATCATTAAACACCCCTTTAATCACAATAGGAGGATTTTTGAATGTTTTTTGTGGTGCAGTTGAGGTTGTGGTATTTTTATTTGGTTTTTCTGATGTAGGTGGCGGTTTCTTACCCTTGCCCTTGTCTGATTTGTTTTCTTTCTGTGCTGAAGTAGAGGGTTGATTCTCTAAAGTAGGGTTTGCAGTATTTGAATTCGATTTTGCGGTGGATGCAATCACTTTTTCTCGGATTTGTGATTCAGTATCTTGGTTAGCTAGGGTAGTAAATCGATTGCTTATTTCAGTGGTATTTATTCTTTCTATACCGCTGAATCTGCTTGTCTTTTTTGGTTTTATAAAATCGTTATCCGTGTCCATCGGAATAGGGGTAGGAGATTTTGGGGGAACAAATGTCGACATGTCGATGGTTTGTCCTCCGAGTTTTATGTAATTTTCGTGTAGTGTTAGCCTTTTTTCTTTTATTAAAGATGACATTAAATTAAGTAATATATCTTCGCTATTTATGTTTGATTGATTTGTTGTAATTGTGTCAAAATCTGCCGGGGCATTGATGATATTTTCTGTGGTTTGTTTATTTGTCTGTTGATTTGCAACTTGCAATGCAGATTGAATATCTTCCATTGTTATGATTTGCTGGGATAAATTGTCCGTAATGTTTTCAGTTTGTGTGTTTATGTTTTCATCAGAGACGCCGATCGACGACGTAGGCGTGTACGCTGAGATGGGTGTGCTCGACCCACTCGGTCTTATAGGATTTGTATGTTCTATCTCATACTGAGACGAGAACGGCTCCATTTCATTTTCAGTAGCATGTATTTTTCGTGGGGTCGTGTGCACTGATCGCGTCGCGGTTTCAAGTTCAAGTTCAGAGCTCGCAGTGTTTAGAACTTTTTCAGAGGCACTTTTTGTTAGAGTTTTTGATGCTGGCTTCACCACGATGTTGCTAACATTTAATAAACTTTTAGTATTATATTTTAACGCTGATAATTTAGATTTATCAATAAATTGTTTTTCAGATTTTTTCTTGATGGAAACGGTTGATTTAATGTCTGTATTTTTATTTAGGGGCACTTTGAAGCGTTCTGTGTGGGCGGGGGGGTCGATCACTATTTCCGGGGCAATAAATGACGCAAACTCGGAAACACCGCGGTTTGATCCACTTTTGTCGATATCTTCTGATTTTTCAGATGTGTCTTTATCACTAATTGTCTTAGATTGACTTAAATTTAATTTACTTACGTCTCTGTCGCACTCACTTAACACTAATGTTGTGTCTCTATCACTGTCCGATGCGCTTGAAGCGCTCGAAGATGCACTTTTCCTTAATGTTTTTTTGGATTTTAAAGCACTGCTTTTACCCGGGGTTATCACTTTACTGGGTTTTTTAACTTTTAGGTTTTTATCTGGTTTGTTATTTGCACTTTTACTCGCACATTTGACGGCAGGTTCTTTAGCTCTCTCCGTGCTGGCTAGTGCTATCGAACTCCCGTACCTGTACCAGTTCTTGTCACAAATAATTGGTTTCATTCTCTGAGAGACTGCAATTCTTGTCTATCATTTACCCCGTTTTGAAATGATTAATTAACTATTATCAGACTGCTTCAATTACATTTCAAATTTAGCAGATTAAATGCCTCAACTACAGACAATACGAGTTCCTTCGGCATTTTAGTCTATTACAGATAACAGTGTGACCGTTTGGAATTTCAATTAAATACTGATTTAAATTAGTAATTTCGTAATTATGTTAGACTGCCACAACGTAAGTGACGCAGCAGATGTTCGGTGGAGGCGTAGAATCTTGTTTTGAAGCCATAGACTGTCAAAACAAAACAGCAGCTTGTCAAACTGTCCTGCCCAGTAATAGAATTAATAGGGCCCTATAGAAATAACAAACTCTCACCCTGACACTGCCACTGACCACTAAGAGGGATTTCCGTTCCACGTTTTACTTGTTTCTAGTTCTGGCTTTGTAATTTGTCTGAAACGTAAGATTGATTTCGGCACAGGATTTGATTTAGGTTTTTCTGTGTAAGAAATAGCGGCAGTCGTTTATTTTTATCTATTTGGTTATTTATAAACCATTTTGGAAGCTTGAAATGTACAAGAAAATGTAAAAATTATGCATCTCACGTTTAATGAAAGTTTATCAAATGCAAGTTTAAATTTTAATAATTCGTAAAATTATTGCTGTTCTAAACGCTTCTAGAGAAAATTAAATTAAATTAAATGATCGGAGTTAAAAAAACCTTGTAGCGTATACTTTAGAGGACGAACTACTAAGTTTTGAGAAATAAATATATATTATAGTTAAACTAAATTAAGTAAAATCAGTGGTTCTACGTTTTGGAAATATCTATAAAAAAATACTATCCTCTAAATAAATCGATAAGTTTGCAGCTATGCTTTGGATGTTCCACCCAACTTAAACATAAATAAAAGATCGTTATGATTAGAATTACGGGTTTCTTCTTTTGCTTGAAAAATACAGAAAGCAAAAATATATCAATGCACCTTTCTTAGTAAAGTAGAGAAAGTTTCCTTTCATTTTGTTTTATCCTTTTTTTTTCACTTCTTCAATTCTTTGGGACTTCCTGCCACATGTATATTTTCTTTTTAAGCGGTGCTCGGGGAATCTACAAAATATCACAATTAACCAGTATTTCACTGGTAAATAACCTCTACGCCTGTGACTTTTACGTCAAAGGATCAGTTAGAGGTTGCTTTTTTATAAATAAACAACACAAATAAATATAGAGACTTGAAATTAAATATTTCGCCGACGTTTCGGAAATCTAATCTGTTTCCTTTTTCAAGGCTTTTTTTGAAAAATCATTTTTGCTGTGCATGATGAATACAAAGCTCTAGGGCCAAAATCAATGAGAAGCGGCCTATAAAGGAAATTCTTATAAATAACCAATACCCTGGAGGTTTTGTCGATAAAACCTTCATAAATATGGAAAATAACAATCAGATACGACAAAAACCTGAAAAACTGCATTTATAGTAGTACGTGTGAGTGCAACAAACAATACGTGGGTGAGTCATCCAGACCTTTCAGTGTAAGATTGGACGAACATCAAAATTACTTATATCAGAAAAAATGAAATTCAGAGGTCCAAGATCTGCGAACACACTTGGGAGAACGGACATAGAATAAACTGGGACTCGGCAAAAATTTTAACAAAAGAGGCAATTAGCAAAAAAAGAAAAATTAAAGAATCCGCGATAATATTATTGAATGTGGATAGATGCGTGTCGAATTGTTCCCTAGATATCTGTACAACTCGGTTGCAATGTTAAAAGAAGAATGTCACAAACTTAACATTGTATAAAAACTAAAAAAACTGTTAACGATATCAACAGTTCTATGTAAATAGTAAGTATCTATGGATATTGAATATAACAAACATTCTTAGAGCTGTGTATTTATCATATACAGCAAAAAAGATTTTTGAAAAAAAGTCTTGAAGAAGGAAACAGATTAGACTTCACAAACGTCGGCGAAATATTTAATTTCAAGTTGTTATACTTATTTGTTTATTAAAAAAAAAAAAAATAAAAAAGCAACCTCTAACTAATCCTTTGACGTAAAAGTCACAGGCATAGAGGTTATTTACCAGTAACATACTGGTTAATTGTAATATTTTGCAGATTCCCCGAGAACCGCTTAAAAAGAAAACATACATGTGGCAGGAAGTCCCAAAGAATTGAATGAGAAAAAAAATAAAAGATAATGCCACAAATAACATTTAGACAATATTGGTTTTATTCCTATACAATAAAAATTGACAATTACAATTGAAACATTTTCTGATATAGACGAAATTATGATTCTCCGCGTGTTACTCGGAAACTATGTATTAACTCTTTAGAGGATTAAGGACCCTTTGCAAGGAAAATTTAATTTTCTTCCGTTTGGTGATGTCTTACAAACATCTATTTACTGTGACATGTTTATCAGTCACAGGCATCAGTCAGTTTAGTTCAAATATTGCAAGTAAATTTTGAACCACCTTCAGTTGATCTTTTGCCTTGGAATTTTGCAAACATATGTAGTGTCGATAACACTACAATATTTTAAGATAATATGCACAAGAGATTGATTATGCAAGTCAAAATTCGAAAAATTATAGTATTTTGCATCTTCGGCGACTCCTGCAAAAATTGAAAAATCAGATGATAATGGAATGGGGTTAATTATTTTTACATCCACGTATGGAATTGGAAGGACAGTCAACCAAAAAAAAAATCGAAAATTTTGTTTCATGACGTTCTAAACCTATTTCAAAGGTTTAGAACGTCATGAAATGCCGAGGTTTTAAATTTGAGCGAAACAAATTTTTCTATATGTCTATCGGTCGGTCTGTCACTTTTTTTTTGTTTTTCTCTGGAATGGTTTAAGATATTGATTTGAAATTTTGTGCATGTTTGTATTAAAACGAAATCTGGAACTGGATTGTTTCTTGAACACATCCCAGAAGGGATTTTCGAAATACCAGTTGTTAAATATTATTAAGAAATCTAAGGCCTTGGTCTCTAGTATATCCATCAAATCTCAAGTTTCTGTACTCTCACCAGCCTGCTTTACTTATTTCCCCCTAATTACCCCCCAACCCTTCGCCGGATATATTCAAAAAACAATCCATTTCCAAATCTCGTTATAGTACATACGTGTACAAAATTTCAAGTAAATATCTTAAACCGTTCCAGGGAAAACGTGCGCACAAAAAATGTTACAGATCGACAAACAGACAGAAAAAATTTTTTTTCACTCAAATTTCAAACCTCGACTATTCAGGCCATTCTAAACCTATTTCAACAAAAAACATTTTTAAATTTTTGAAGTTTTAGGTCTTAACATCAGGCTTCTTATCAGATAATCTTGGTACTTCCATATACCAAATTTCATGTAAATGTGCAAAAGTATTGCAGTTATGCCAGCCATATTGGATTCGCGATTTTGAATATTCATCTTTTGACATCAGATTCAGTATCAGCTTTTTTTAAGTTCGGCTCACTGTACTCTGTCCGTAGCTGGAATAGACAACAACGGAACCACTGTCGATCAATAAATAACTTGCAATTTGTAAAAAATATTAGTATTATCAGTAACCGTTACCGTTAGCGCCAAACTCTCGAACAAGGAAAACTTCTTTTCAATTTTAGTTCACCTTATACCAGACATAACACCATCACCACCCTACAGTTTACAAAATGTTCCATTAATATCGCTGAAGCCAATCCATGGTAATAATTGGACAAACAAAGAAACACGCATTCGGCTCGCATTCATAAATTTATCGTTTTCAAAAATTTGGTTAAAGAGTAACTAAACTAATATTCAAATAAAGCTTTTGCAGTCGTGCCATTTTGAATTATTTTCAATCACAACTTTGGCGCTCAGTCTATTTTCGCACATTTCTCTTTTTAATTGAAAAATATATACTTTGACGCTTATAACTCGATATCCACTAACACAATTTATGGGATATAAACAACCTCACTGTCGTAAAAAATATCTAAATGATATGCAGGCACTCATTTTTACCACATTATATTCTGTAACCAATATATATTCATGATATATAAAGTTTAAACGTACCAATCCGATATAATTTTACTACCGTTATTTTTATTTCCGGATTACTCTTCAGGCTATTTGACACATAATTTCAACATTAGCATATACAGAGTAGAACGGGTATTGTCTTTTAATTAAGTCAAAAAAAAGTTTAAGGCAGAAAATATAATATTATCGTTGGAGCTTTAGTTATATAGGAAATATATATCGGATATAAGATATTAAAAAATGTTTTTTTTTTGTATTTTATTGCGTGGGTTAAGCAGAGGGTACAACACACGCAATGTATAATAGAAGATTTAACATCGACCGAGTCCTTCTTAATATTTATTTATATATTTACTTATTTAGTTACGCCCACCTAGAGGTGGGTGTTGCGGTGTGGGAATATTACTTTAGTAAGACATTTACTGTACAAATATTATTTAAAAAGAGTATAACTACAAATATTATAAATACCAAATATACAGTAATAACAAATAAAGCAATAACATATACAAGAACTAAATCAACAGAAAGGATTCATTAATACAAAAGATGAATAACATGATTAAGATCTCAGAAAAAGACTACCAAGTCACATTGGAATACGAGGTAATGAACTAATAGACCAAGCCGCTAGATCTGCTGCTGAAGAAGATACTTCCGAAGATATTCCTATACAACCAATTGACCCTAAATATTATTTAAAGAATAAAATAATCCAGACAAGGCAGCAAGAGTGGAATAGCGCAATAGGCCCTTTTCGACATTTTTTTTATTTCGTAAATCGAAAGTATAAAACTAGATATATAATTGTTGCACATTCTGTGGGATGCTCTTCGCAGTTCTTTTATTTTGTAAATATTATTAATATTAGACATTTTTAGTTTAATTATAAAGCATATTTTGTTCTTATTTAAAAAATTAATAACTTTTTATTTATTTGATCGATTTTGTTACCGTCCACATTTCAATGCAATCGGACTTTTCATTCTTAAGTTATCATGCTTACAAAAACGTGACGGACGGACGGACATTTTTAAAGTTGTTCAGAATTCGTTCACCAACACAGTGATATGAATTTTTTTCTCTACGATCGAATGCAATATACTCTTCGTTTTGTATTTGCGAAGAGTATAATAATGAAAAAATCAGAATTTCATTCGCACGTTTAGTATCTTAAAAACAATTACAAACCTCCACCTCGCGAAAATGGGGCGTGGTCAGGCGCTACGACACTATGCGCATAGACTCGGCAATCTCTGCCCACTCGATACTTTTTAGTTGTTATAATTATAGGTCTTTTCGGAGTATTGATATTGTTACGTACTTCTTCTTTGATTCAATATGAGTGAGAAGAAAAAGAAAGTTAAGTATTGTATAACTCCAGAATGCACAAATACAAGTAAAAATTGTCCAGAAAATTATATATTTTTTTACCGTCCAACCAAAAGCTAAGAAGAGCATGGTAATGTGGTTTTTCGAGGGGTCGGCTTTTTGGGACGGGAACGATGCCATTCGGTTCGGGAGTTAATTGCGATAGTGTTAGGATGAACTCGGTGGAGGTATTTATAATGGATTGTCGGAAGTCGGCTATCTCTCTCGCCTCTCCTTTTTAGGAACAGGCATTGGAGGGACTGTAGGGAGTACGATTTGGCGAAATGTCAAAAAATTACAATTTTTCCTCTCTCCTGTCGGGTCGAATTTTTATTTTGACCCTATAATTTATGATGCCGATTCATCGCCGACTTTCCCCTTTCAGTAGAGACATTGAGCATGCTTCCACTCGGCGTATTTATTTAGTTACGAGCGTCTGAATATTCCATGTTTTTCACCTTTTCAGGTTAAATTTGAAAGGTCCACTTTTCTCTCGCTCACGTCGAGCTGATCCATTTGGCCCGTACAACTTGCTGTCAGGATAAAACTCAAATCTTCTTCTTTTCTTCGAGACGTCGAGCCTTTCACCCCAAGTATTTATTTAGTTATGAATTTTTAAAACACGGACGGTTTTCCATTTTTCACTGTGAAATTTACAATGTCGATAAAACGCCAATCTTCCTCTTTCCATAGACACATAAAGCGACCTTAAACTCCACGTGTTTACTTACTATTAAACGGCTGTTAGTGGTCGCGGTGTCTCGGTAGATCTCCGAGTTCAAAGATGCGTATAGTGACGTCACAAACGGGCGCACTGTTTTTGCAACTGTTACTAATTTCAACCCCTTATATCTCGAGAACGGAAAAAGTTAATAATATGAAATTTTAAGTGCACAATAAAAATATCGAGTACTATTTAAAAACGTATAAATACCATATATAAAGAATATCATGAAACAAGCCTATTACTCGGTTAAGATCTATCAAGCCAAACGTTGGTATCTGGATATATCTAATTAATGTGAGAAGAAGGCAGCCAGTGCTCATCACACGATCAAGAATTAGTCATACAAATTGGACATCTTTACACATGCCTAGTGGTAGCAGACAGCCTAGATGTGAAACTCTTATATATAACCTATAGTCGAGTCGCTGTATCGAAATTTATAAAAAACCCAAAAAATATTCAATACTTTAACCGATTTTTTTGAAACTTTGGAAATATCTTCTTGGGTCCATAAGTCGAAAAGTTAAGAGTTTCTTTTTTGTCGGTCGAACCGACTTTGTTAAATAAACAAATTAAGTTAACAATTGAATAACTTCCTGAATAATTATTCAAAATGACTTAAATTTTTTAGGGGAGTTTTGGGGGTCGCTGATTACTTACATAAATTTAAAAATTCATAAAAAGTATTTGTTTATTAACAAAAAATGTATTAACATACAAAAATCCGCGCCATTTCCAAATAAACGATGATTTTTACGAAGTATAATATATTAATCATCATATATATCAGGCATATATTTATGTGAATCTTATAGATATGTACGTATACTCCAAAAATAGAATTCCACATATACCACATATTCTGGAAAATATATAAAAGAATTTTTTCGTTGGAAAAGTGAACCTAAATAATTAAAGAACTTAACGTGATTTTGGACTGTAACAACAACAAATGATAAAAATCTGCTATAAATTAAGAATACTCGAGGGTGCGTTCATTAGAAACATTTTGTTTTTTGTTTCACTCAAAAAATCGAATCCGTTTTCCAGAAATTAAAAAAGAACGGAGCAATTTTCCAGTTGTACGCTGGTGGGATGGGTGCTTATGAGGAGTCGCATTTGAAAACAATTACGCGTATTGGCTCCAAGCAAAAAAACAGTCGAAAAGTACGTTTATTGGCTTCATTTTGCATTTTATTTCATTAAAAAATTCGAAATCGTTTTCTAGATATTGAAAAAAACTGAACAATTTTCCTACCTCGCGCCGGTGGGATAGGTGCTTGTGAGGGGTCGCATTTGAAAACAATTATAGATATCGAGTTCAAACAAAAATCAGTCAGAAGGTACGTTTATTAGCTTAACTTTTCATTTTATTTCATTCAACAGTTCTGAACCGTTTTCAAGAAATTCGAAAAATACGGAGTGATTTTCCGACCACACGCTGGTCTGATAGGTGCTTGTGAAGGGTCGCATTTGAATACAATTATAGATATCGATTTCAAACAAAAAACAGTCGAAACGTATGTTTATTGGCTTAACTGCATTTTATTTCATTCAAAAATTCTAAACGGTTTTCCAGAAATTCAGAAAAAACGGAGCGATTTTCCGGCCGTACGCTCGCGGAGTAGATGCTTATTAGTAACGGCCTTTGAATACAATAACTGATTTGTACTCCAAACCAATAACATTTGAAACGTACGTTAAGCATGGTCATATTTAACATTTTATTATATTAAAAAATTCGGTTTCTCTGAGAGTTCTCATTTTTTTAGAATGGCAGATTTACAAAAATATTTAAAATAATGGATATTTCCGCTATTTTGAATCCGCTGTTTTGAGTTCTGACTGTTCCATGTTAAATTAATAATTCGCGACCTAAAAAGCTTTTCTGGAAATTTTCCGATAGAGTTATGAATATTCACAGATAATATTCCAAACAATTAGTGCCACAACCGCCATTTTGATTTTGGACTCCTTGATATCAAATTCGTAATCATCGACCCCCAAAACCCCCCTAGAAAAAAATTCAGCCATTTTGAATAATTATTCAGAAAGTTATTCAATTGTTAACTTAATTTGTTTATTTAACAATGTCGGAGGTTCGACCGACAAAAAAAAACTCTTAACTTTTCGATTTATGGACCCCAGAAGATATTTCCAAAGTATCAAAAAAATCGGTAAAGTATTAAACATTTTTTGGGTTTTTCAAAAATTTCGATACAGCGACTCGACTATTAGCACAACAATTTTGCCTACCTAATAATATCCAGGAGTGCCTAGAAAACAACCCAAGTACATTAAGGATAGTAATCTAATTCTTACGAGAATTTTCTTGAAACTTAAGGCTATGAGGAGAAATACATATATTATGTTACGCAGTATTTTACGCCTCCTAATAAAGTAACATTGAAGACGGCCACTGTCCTTAAAAGTCGACCCCGAAAAAAGAAAAAAAAACAAGATGGCACAATAATCTTCACATCAACCTTTCGCCTACTCATTTTATTTAGATTCTCAAATTCAACAAAGCGATACAAGTCAAATTAAAATCAGCAATCAATTCTTCAGGTCGATATGTTCTTCGGAGATTGACCCCTTTAATATATTCGTTCCCTTATTAAGTCCATTGTTTTTATGATGAATGTGTGTGCAAATAGGCAGACAGATGCAAATCAGTTTAGGTAGTATAAAAATATTTCCAATCTCACCTTGACCTTCAGGTTCCGACATCAATACTTCAATGTCTACAAATGATTGTTAAATCAATACTTTCTTTTTTATACAACTTTATTTAATAATTTATTAATACATTACAGTGAATTGTTACAAATGTGGTAAATGTTTAATGTCTCACTGAGTCAATTTGTCAAAGTTAATTTCCAGTGAAATGTTATCAAAATCTAGTACTAATTAGTTGTCTTTAATAATTTTATAAACCAAGCGCCACAGACGAAAGAGACCAAAGTTCGTCAAATTGAGCGAGTCTCTCTTATTAGTACATTTTATGATTTTGAAGTACCAAGATTGACAAATCGAAATCTCTTCTGTTTGCTTTTAACAGCCAGTAGAATTTTGAAAAAACGGGTTCTTTCATGAAAATATCACACGTCACTTTTTTAGCCAGTCAGAAGTTTGTTCTTGGTTTCGTTACCATAGCAATCCAAAAAATTTCCGGAAATTTCTATTCTCCCTGAGCGAAATTGATAAATGGAAATTCTTGACATAATGATCGTATTTGACATAATGACATAATAATTGCAGGAAATTTTTCTCGTCCACAAATTTTTCAAGAATATTCATATACCTACTTAAAAAATTTCCAGCAATAATTCAAGCACATGGGTGATAATTTCTTTTATTGAATATAAAGAAAAAAATCAGATACCAGTTGTAAGCAATGCTTATATATCGGTTTGTTTAAATTCATTGTCAAAATAATAATCACAGAAGAAAAGTAAAAAAAATAAACTTACATTAAGACTCAAAAAGTCAGCAACTTATTTGAGAATTTAACACATTAGATTTAAAAGTGATCTCAAGATGCATATCACCGTCAATTTTGAAAATATCGTTTGTTGTGCGACTTAATATCGACAACATGAACATTGAGAAAATCGGTATACCTTTTGAGGGCGAGCAGCTATGGAGACGTTCGTAGGCTTAAATTGTAGGCTTTATCTCTATCTTCAAAATCTGAGGAAATATATTTAAAGCAAACTTTTAACCCTTTTCACTCTGACACTTTACAATAGTTCTAAAGTATTTTTTTTTCAAAATTCGGTTGCTTTTCCAAAAGTATTACATTTTATTAAAACAAATATTTTAAGCTTTGGATCGGTAAAATTGATATTGTTAAAAATAACCTCATATGAAAAAAGTTAAAAAAATGTTGACGCGGGGTTTCGTTTAAAACATTCTTTAAACTTTTTCTTATTTAATTTTTGACTACCAGCATAATATTGGATACAATAACTTGCAGGGTGGACACTTTTAAGTTTATCAAATATTATATAATTTTTTTTTATAGGTAGCTAGGAGAGAAATCAAAAAACATTCTCTAGTAAGCAAAAGTATACGGAATGTTTAACTTTGCGGCATAACTTTTTTCATAATAGGCGCTTCAAACATATCGATATCTCGGATACTGCTGCTTGGATTTTAAAGATCGAAAAATTGAAATATTCGTTTCAACATAATGTAATAGCCCACTGAGAAAAAAATAAAAGTGAACGTTAGAGCAATTTAAATGTTTTCGAAAACTTTCAAAGTGGAAAAAAGTTTAAGAGTCAACATATTTTCTCTTCGGATTATCAAAGTTGGGATAGAAACCCACAATTTCAGTATGATAATTGGTGTTTGATGCCAAAAGTAATTGCGATTTTCTCGTTTTTCACTTTTTTTTTGAGGTTAAATCACAATAAAATAAATATTTCAAAATTTGCTCTGCATCACATTCTTGAGGGTAAATTTGGCTATGATTGGCTCAATTTTCAAATATTTTTTAAAAGATAATTTTGGGATTTAAAGAGGATTTAAATTAGTAAATGGGTTTCCTAGATTTTTTGAAGTTGTTAGATTAGATTTCATTATTTTGACATCAGATTTATACAAATCGATATACAATTTTATTATCTACAACTTCCATTTGAAACATTTTCTCTATTAAAAAAAAAGTTCTCGCGAAAAAACCTGTTTTCTCAAAATTCTTTTGGCTGCAAAAAATTAAGCAGTTCAAAATCAACTGCTGGCGGTAAAAAAAAAACATTTTACCTCACTTTCAGGAAAAGAATTTCTTGGCGCTTGGTCTGTTAAGGATACCTACAAAAAATCACAGTTGATAAATGTTTTTGTAAACACATTCTGAAAATTTTGAATCATAAAAGCTACTTAAACACTGCTCTTAAAGAAAAAGCTCTTTAACTCCGTTTGGCAAATATGTCTGTTAGAATGTTTGATACTGTTTAAAACTATAGGTCTCTTTTCTACAATGGTTTAATATTGTTGTAATAAATATCTTCGCTTAAAACTATTTTCTGATACTAAAATAAATAATTTAACGCACTATCAGGTACAAAAATGTATTTAATACGTCCCGATATTATCATAATTACTATAATCATAATTCCCATGTTGATGATTGCGATAATCATGGGGGTACTGAGATGGTTTGTAGGAATTTTGTGGTAAATTTGGGGAGTTTCCTCCGAAATAGTTCTGAATATACACGTAATGCTGTGGTGGCTTGAAAGGCTTTGCTTCCGTTATGCCATCCAAAGATTCCTGAGATGATGGACCGTTGACAAATCCACCTCTGTTGGGCACCTTGTTTGATCGAAGCCATCTATTTTTTATGAATCCTACACCACGTTCCGCCATCATTACTATGGTTGCGTGGGTATTTCCAGATACCAAGATGGGCATTGCAGAGGCATCCATCACTCTTATTCCATCTATTCCGTATACTTGAAGTTGGTTGTCAACTACGGCTAATGGGTCGTTAGGTGGGCCCATTTTGCAGGAGGAAGCTTGGTGGTTCTCTGGTCCTGTGTAGTATCGCACAGCACATTTCCAGAATTCGTCGGTGTCATATCTGCAAACAAGAAGATTTGTTATTTTTCTTATCGATATAAACAATGTGATGTATCGTTTTAAGGTATCAATACTAAGAGGTGAATGTTCCATATCAGAGTTATAAGTCCTCCATTTTAGATCATTTGTCAAACTAGCAAAGCTATATACCTACGTAACCACTGATCCAATTTTTATTATTTATCGACCAGGATACATAAACTGCCAAGCTTAAATACTTCAGAATTCATATTTTACCCTCATTTAAATATGTATCATGAAATGTTTGAAATAAAAGTTTTCACACAACATTTTAGCTACGATTTACTTGTCTCAGACAAATACCTTTTTGAATCATAAGTAGTATGGTTCAATTACTTGACAAAAAACACACAAAAAATTAATTTTATGTTACAGTGGCCCGAAAACGAAATGTTTCATATTGCATTTGTTGCCTAGCAACCGATGCGAAATGAGATTCCGTAGAAAATGCAATTGAACAACTGAACACATTTCGAGGTTTTCGTAGAAGATCTATTTTGTGCAAGAGTCTCATACGTCATTTTTTTGTACGACACATAATCGCTCTTTTTCCCCATTTTTTGTGTGTAAAATGTTATAAAAGTGCATCGAAAACAATTAAATATTAGATTTGTATTTTGATGATTGTGTAAATTAGTTGCAATTGTATATACAGGGTGTTTCAACTAAAATCTCCCAAGCCATTTTCTCTAAAAATTATAAAGATATGTGTACAGTTGTAGAAGAAAATATTTGTAGGTTTAGTGTAAAATGTGATTTTAAATATTTTCTTACTCTCTGTGATTGCTTTGGCACCTTTTAGACTTCATACCTTTGCTCATTAATTTTGATGAAAAATTTTACGTGCATGCGTGCAAGTGTTACTGAATTTTAATAGAACCTACTTCAGTTGTTTAATGAACTGTTTTAAAATAGAAGAGGTATAGTATTTCACTTGGCAAGAAAAATACTTAATATATTCACTTTCTTATGTTTAAGGAGGTTGAGGCGTTACAGTCCCAACCAAAAGTAAGTCGAATTTTAAATCGGAACTTTTCCATAATAATAAATTATTACAAAATAAACACCTGGTGTATAGTAAATAAATTATTCATGAATCCTAGTAAATGTAACGAATGTCTTTTTCTTTAAAAACATCACCTTTTATTTTTGATTACAGGTTAGATAATGTCATACTTCAAGGACCTATAACATTTCGCGACCTCGGCGTAACTTTTGATAGTGAATTATCCTTCACTGATCATATCGATACCATTGTGTCTGAAGCCTCCAAAGCTCTTGGATTCATCGTTCGTACTAGTCGAGAGTTCACTAATACTGATACTCTGAAAATTCTTTATCAATCCTTCGTCAGATCGAAACTTGAGTACGCATCGTTAATTTGGAGTTCCAGTTATGATGTTCACAAGAATAACTTGGAGGCAGTTCAACGTAGATTTCTTAAATTATTGTGGTTCAAATCCGACGGTACCTATCCAGTAATTGGTTTTCCGCAAATTAACTTGCTTGAAAGATATTCTATGACTACTCTTGAGGATAGGCGTACGTACTTTTCTCAAGTATTTTTGTTTAAATTACTACACAATGAATTTGAAGCACCCGAAATAATTAGCAAGCTTAATTTTCACGTTCCCAGATTAACCTCTCGTAATCGCCAAGTTTTCTATTTACCTACGCCGCGTACCAACATACTAAATAATTCACCTTTGTATACGATTTGCAGTAATTCTAACAAATTATGTTGCGACTTCGATATTTCTAATTGCAGCCTTAGTGACATAAAACAAAATGTTCTAAATTAAATAACCAGTGATTGTCTTTGTTTTTCTTAATTTACTTTGATTCACATATGTGTATATATGTATATGTCATTCCAATTTTTTCAAAAATTTTTGAAATTATTCTAAAAAAGAGGCTAGATAATTATTTAGATATAAATAATATCTTAAACTGTTGTCAGTATGGCTACAGAAATAAATGTTCCACCACTAAGGCCATCTTGAAAATTGTGAGCGACATAGTCGAGGGCCTTGAGGTTGGTAAGCACGCGGTGATTAGCATGTGCGATCTCTCCAGGGCCTTTGACTGTGTCTCTCACGAGATTCTTGTGGAAAAGCTCAACCATTATGGCATCAGGGGTCTACCACTGAAGCTATTTCATTCCTATCTTAATAACAGGAAACAATGTGTATCGGTTAACAACACTATCTCTGAATTTGCTGAAATTAAACACGGAGTGCCTCAAGGCTCTGTGCTGGGGCCCGTATTGTTCATTATATACTTGAATGATTTCTTCCATTTTATGTCGCCCACAAAATGTATTTCATATGCCGATGATACCTCCATATTGGATTTTAGTTTTGACCTTGGTAATTTAAATTCCTATAGCCATAAATCAGTACAACGTGCCAGTGATTGGTTTTCTGCAAATAAACTTAAACTAAATGAGGATAAAACTCAAAAGATTATATTTTCCACTAATAACGCAGTTGTTAATAATGACAGTGTAAAAATTCTGGGCGTCATTTTAAATGACACTCTAAGTTGGTCCAACCACATAGAGGATCTATCCAATAAATTATCAAGTACAGTTTTTCTTTTACGTAGGCTAAAAACTTTTCTTTGTTCTAGTACTTTAAAAAATTGTTATTTCGCCATGTTCCATTCTCACATTAATTATGCAATTATCCTATGGGGTGGCTCATCGCAGTCAATAAAAATTTTTCGATTGCAAAAAAAATCTGTCAGATTAATTGATAATGCGGGCTGGCGAGACCACTGTCAACCAATTTTCAAAAAATTAGGTATAATGCCAGTTCCTTCTTTGTATATGTACAGTACGTTAGTAGAAATACATAAAAATAAAGATGCATTCCTGACTAATTCGGATTTTCACAATTACGAAACAAGGTCTGCCTCACAACTCAGACAGCCTCGTCTTAGATTAACAAAATCAAGAAAAAATACATTAAATCTCCAATTATACAATCATATTCCTGATGACATAAAATCTCTCAATTTTAATGGCTTTAAATGTAAGATGAAAAGACACTTCTTAAATTATTGCTTTTATTCAGAAGAAGAATTTTTTAATACTGTTTTTTAATGGTTATACCTGTTCTATGAGTTCAATTATGTAATCTTTAAATTTCTTTTCTTTTTCTTTGTACCCCATTGTCCTCGTCAGTATACTCTATACCACACTTTGAGAAGCACTGTATACATGGCATCATTAGTGCTGTAATTTATTTGCTATGTACGCGATTATTCTAATTGTAATATGTAACATGTAATATATATCACTATTCATTGATGTTGTATTCATACAACCTTTTACATCAACAATTGACGTAACTATATTTTTATGTTGTGAATATTCAGTTGTACTTGTTTTTTGTTTTTTATTTTTACATTTAAACGTTATTTGTGTTTAGACTGTTTATATTTCAGGTTTACACTTTGTAATGACTTGCCAAAAACAATTTTTTTTTGTAACTTGGTCAAATAAACATTTCTATTTCTATATGTGTATATATAGTTTTTACATTTAAACATTTTCCGTGTTCTTTTTTCTCTCTCCTCGTATCATTAGTTATTTATAGTTCGTACATTTAAGTAAATTTTTTCTTCATTTTACTTTCTTTCTATGTTGTTGTATATCTTGTAATTAATGCTTTGTATGCCTTTATTCCTGTTCTGTAATTGGGTATCTTACCTGTTGAACCGTGTATGCAATAAATAAATAAATAAATAAATAAATAATTAAATAAGTCGATGATACCAATAACTGTTGTCATAAAGACATAAATAAATCATTTTTTATTATTAATTAATTATTTAAGTAGATTTAATTATTTTACCTAATGAACGAACTTTTGAATGTTTTGACCAAACTTATTAAAAAAATAATAAATTTATGTAAATATCTGTCTATCTATATTTTACAAATCTGTTTCAGTAAATAATTTTAAAAAAATGTGAAACAGTAAAAATTAAAATTAAATCATTATATAATTGAAAAATCACTTAGAAATCATTAACAAGAAGAGAAATTTGACAGTTTACTAACGTTTAATAATTTTATCGCCTCAACCTCCTTAAAGCCTTAATTGTCGAAGAAATACTGCTGTGTTAAATATAGCTTTATTTACATAACCCCTGCCGCGGCTCTAACAGCTCATTTCCAACCATATAACTAATTACCGCTAGGTAGGTAAATATTTTGCTAATCGATTTACTGTTTTATTTTTCATTTATTTGTTTTGGTTACGACTGTGACTGGTCAACATTAATCTATTTACTGGGCAGGGGTTTTAGAAATATAAACGTTAACACTGTATACAAACACAAAATACAATACTATTAATTATAATACTGAATAGAAGTTATAGTTGATCATGGCCGAAAATGACGTACACGAAGCGAAAATTACTCATCGGAAAATCACAGAACTAAAATAAAATTTCACCCATTGCAATAGTAGCATTTTCTGATGTGCTGATCTGCCTAACTGTTTGAACATTTTTATTTTTGAAACACATTATCAATGTATAGAAATAGCACGTATGAGCACAGCACATTGTAAACATTGAAACAATATGACTACTTTTTTTAACCGAAGAATTGCAATAGTTTCCTAATTCGCTAATTGAGGTTGAATTTTTTTCTTAGTTCTATATTATCAGTAAGAAATACGCAAAGGTATATGTTTGGTTGACAACAAAAATATTTTGCACGACATTAAACACTTCATTCACATTAATGATGCATACAGAATAGAGCTAGTTCACAATTCCGGATCTCAATTTTTAAAAACCTCAGAATTGGAAAAGTCTTGTTCCTATGTGTAATGCATAGTAAAGGCAATAATGATGTTGACGCATTAGATGACGGAATTTATTATTCACAGAAGGAACTGTTTCTGTTTGATAGACTAAATTATTCATTGTACATTATGAGTTGTAACATAAAATGAAAACCAACTTGTAATCCAATTATGGTTAGTTCTGTAATAGTGTTAGATGGATATATTGACTTTGTAAAAATATGAGTGGAATAACAGAGTACATTTATAATTCATAAAATAATAGTTTAGAAAGTGAATAAACGTTATACTTTTATAAAAGATGAGAACAAAGCGATTATTGTTAAAGAACTCTTTCTAGTTGTGCCACATTCAACCAAGAAGAATTAAAAGTTATATGCGCAAAATATATAACGCGTCTTTCTATTTACATCCTTACGATCACAGTCTTGTAATTAGTATGTGAGAAGTTATTATAAACATTTGTTTTATAAGTATGAGGCAATTCATAAAGAACGATAATATAAGAACCTTAAACGTGTCTATCAATAATCTTGTAACAGGCAATTTTAATCAAAACGATTAAAATGGCCTAGAATAAAAGTTTGAAATCTCGACTAATTGACTTAGCGCCTATCTGAGATAGAAAGCAAGAGGTCCCTGGTTCAAAACCTGACTAGGATATAAATAATTAGTGACGTTTTTAATGTGTTACCGAGATGGTAACACTGGACCAAATTGCGGTTGCGTGCTGCTATCACACAAACACGGTAGTGCTTGGTGGCAAGGACAGGTTTATATACTAGTTTAAGGTCTCTGATTTTAAGTAAGTAATCACTCCAATTACACAAGTATAAGTTCGTTATATCCTTACCCGTATTTGTATTTGCAGTCGCCATATTCCTCTTCAGGGAGCTCCAGACCATATTTTTTGTTTAATACTGTAGTGTTTACAAGCCTTTGAATCACTCTTATACCAGCCACCAGCGTCATTACATCTTCTGGTTCCGTTAAATAATTTGCCACCATGATAGGAGCCTCGAACGGGTTACTAGACCTCAAACCGATGTGACCTTTGCTTTTTGGATGCAACGTAACAGGAGATACTGTTAAAGTCCTTGGAGCGTCAGGATGCTCCGGATCTGCAGCTGCTCTGGTTACTCCTGAGTGTGCACACTTAGCCAAGTATCCCGCAAAGAATATCTGTAGATCGGGATTCGTGCCACTTGGATCGGCGTATGGAGAGTTTATTCTAGCAGTTACTTGCGACATCCCTGTAATGAAAGATTACTTTGTAGTATTCTATATTCTTTTATTAAAAGAGTTGAACGAATATAAGTAACAAACTAAAAACAACGTTTACGTTTTTCAATTTCTATGTATTTAAAAACATCCAGCGATCTAGTATTTTTTACATTTCTAGTTAACACTAAGTTACTAATATTTATTTATTATATATTATGATTGTTGTCAAAATTATGTTAGGTAAAGCTAAGCCTTTTAGTTCCATATTTGGATTATATGTTCCTTTAATCTTGTTATGATTTGTCGCTTAATTTGTCCAACATACCTAAAAATATAGTAGTATTGCAGATGTGACATGCAACTTGAAAAACTTCGACATTATCATTGTAGGTATCATTATTTTAATTTAATATCCATCTTTGAGTAAAATAATGTTTGACATCAAGGGAAAAAAAATTTAAAATGCTGTATCTCGCTCAGTTCTTGTCGTATAGCAACCAAGACAAAAAAAATTGAGCACACATTGCTACGTCTCGTTGCAATTGAATTTACTTGAATTATTATAAATCACTAATAAATATTGGAATAAAAAAGTCTCCCCCGGAGCCTTTTAGTAATAATAGTTCATATTATTATGTTGTTGTTCTCAAAAGTTCAGTACCCTTTATGTGTACCCTGAACCATTTTTCCCACATTTGTATACCCCGTTAGTAATGAAACCTCCATATAGCGATAACAATGCAGTTAATAATGGCGTATTTAAAAACGTCATTCAGGAATACCCAGATGAAATGCAAATTTATACAGATGGGTCAAAAAGTGAGAAGAGCACAGGTTGTGCTATATGTATCCTGAACTTGAAGACTCAGTAAAATATAGACTCCCAAATCAAGCCACTATTTTTTCAGTATAGGCTAGAGCCATTCTTAAAGCTTTGGAATATTGCGAGCTCAATATAATAGGCCTGCGGAAATTTATTATTATATCCGCACTTAGTGGTCTTAATCACATAATTTTAAAAACTTCTCCCTTACTGAGAGACATCTTAAAATTGTATATGGCTCTGTCTTCTTGGTTAAAAGATAACTTTCATGTGGAGTGAATTGAGGCCCGGTCTGGAATGGTAAATAACGAGAAAGTCGATTTACTGGCAAAGACAGCAATTGCAGACTACAACGATAGATGCTACAGTATACCCTATAGCGATATAATATGGCGGATGGAAGAATAACATGATCCTGGAATGGGATGCGTACTATAAAAATTTTTATGCTGAACAATTGAACATCCGACAATTAATATACCCACATACTACATCGAAGCGATGGTATGACAATGAAGAGGTAAAAAGAAATACTTATACGACAATTTCCCGCCTACAGTTTAATCATGGAAGATTTCCTTCTCATCTGTGTAAGATTGGTATTAAAAAAAGACCCTTAGGAATATTACAGTCCATGCGACATCCACAATATTTTCCTAGTTTGCCTTAGATATAAACAAGGAATTAACATGTTTGTACAAGGACTATTGGAGAATAATCTGGTCGTGCCCCTAAGTATGAATTATATTTTAAGTCATAAAACGAGAGATATATATTTTATTATAATGGCATTCATAAAAGATGTGATATTCGAATATAATTAAGAATTAATAAAACTTGGGAGGTTAGTCGGTTAAGGAAATCGTTCCCTATGTAATCCTTTATACACCGCTGTTGATTAAGCCTTTCTATCCGAGGTCCATTTCATATTAGTAAAGTATGAAGTCATCAAAACAGACTCCTTGATGTGATATGAGTGTCCACTGTGTAAGTGTGTAGATCATTATTCGTTCTTTAGGATGAATTTAAAAGTTATGAAACGTTTCGTTTTTTTGGGGGATTGAATTTACAGATATTTGTACATTTGTTAGAGTCTCTTGGTTAAAGTAGTGTGCCCAAGGACAGCATTGTAAAAAAAACTATTATAATCGTCTAGAAAAATATTATGAACATTATTCGTTTACACACCTGTAGAACTCATTGGTCCTTTTCTATTCACGACATAGTCCAAAGCGCTGGCCCAATCAAGATCGCTAATAGCTTTCTTCTTATTCATAATATAAGTTATATAAAAAGCAACATGGTTTTGTAAATTTCTGCCGACGCCGGGCAGCTCGTGTACTTGTTGAATTCCAACTTTATCCAGCTCAGCCTTAGGTCCAATTCCGGATAATAAGAGAATTTGTGGGGAGTTAATGGCACCGGCAGCAAGAACGACCTCCTTCTTTACTCTAACCGAGTGTAGTTTATTCTTATACATAAATTCGACGCCTCGGATTATTTTTTTGTTTCCATTTTTGTTGATTAGGATTTTGGTGGCTGTTGAATTTAACATTATATGCAAATTCGGACGATTCCTTGCTGGTCTCAGATAAGCCCTGGCACTGCTTAGACGAGCTCCGTCTCTGTAATAAAACAAATTTCATATGAAAACACGTTACTGTATTAGCTTGGTTTCTAGATTTGAGAATAAATAAAGATAACATTATCTTATTTTTTATATTCCTGGGATTTTATGAGTTAAATTAAAAGAAGACAACGTTTATCTAAAAAATCGAACATATTTTATGTTGATATTAAAAAACTGGCCGTATATATCGTATAATGAGTGGTTAAAATATTATTGACAATTGTTCTTGAGGCTGTGGTTACCCTCTATGTAGGATTGTAAATTAGCAGTTTATCATCTAATTAAAGCACAAACATCCTAGCACCAGGCAACGAATCTTTGATAATAAAATTGTCTAATTTATACGAGTTATACTTTAGGCAACATAGCTCAAGGGAAAGAACCAAATTTAAAGGCAGTAGTGGTATTTGTGGAAATATTTAAAGAATAAATTGTGCGTATTATTAGGGACGTGAGCGTGTGGTCAATATTTAGGTAAATCGTATTGGGGATTTTCTTATAAAAAAAACGCTGTCTAAGGAATACTAGAAAGAAATATGAGGCTTTGACTTCTAGTATATTGCTGAGATATCCACACTGTGGAACACTATCTAAATATCGTGTTTAAAATCATAAATAAAATTCACAAATTTGTATAAATTTCGGAAAATAACCATAGCAGTTTTACCTTAACAGACCATACAAAAACAGGTATGTTTGTAGTTTGTTTAATTGATTCAAGTTCACTTGTTCTGAACGAGTAAGATGCAGAGAATGAAACTTGGTATTGAATTCGAACAGAATATTTAAATAAACTTAACAAGGTTATTCTAAATAGCATATTACAAAACATGAACTTGTAGAGACTTTCAGTCTCATTTAAAATGGTTTAGATTGAACTTGAAAAACAATAAAGTATAATTTCTAAAATCTGACATTCATGTCAAAACCTAGGGCTGAAAATCTTAAATTGTGTAAAAACATTTTAAATCTACACAAAATGAATATTAAATCAGAGTCAATTACCAGTAGTTGCATTGCAGCGTGATTACTTCAGAAATAGTAAGTCCATAAATTACAAAACACTGAATGACATTTTATGTTCTCAGATATTTTCAAATAGATCATTGCATAAAGGTGATTTGTGAATGATATTTCACATCATGCTGAAAGAAAGGACTAATAGTATGATATTAAATGTTTATTAGCGTATCAATTTCTTGTAATTGGTTTGATATACCAATACTCATGAATCTCTCAGACTGAAACACTGCAATATGTTTTTAACTACTGGCATTTTTTGTTTATAATTGCTATTCATCTAAATGTATGAATTAGTATTTATTTGGGTTTGAAATTGTTAATTGTAGTTATAAGTAGATTTTAAGGAGTACATGTAATATGTCAATATATTTCGAGTAATTGTAATTATTCACTTAATAATGAAAATTAGAATAATAAATTTATCAGGAAAACTAAAGAATTAGAAACAGTATTCAATTAATATGAAGAACAAACCAAACTGAATAGTTTAAAAATTTAATTGAAATTAAATTTAGAAATATTCGATCAAAATAGAAAAAAACAATTGAAACATTGGAATTTAATCCAATTAAATGCCTTTATATTACAAATCAGTTGATCATCGACCGCTGAATAGCGAACAGCTAAAAATATTCATCCAAAAATAACTAACAAATTTATAATAAAGAAAAAGTGGTGAATAATTTGAAGGTTAGAATTATATTACAATACAGATATATTGATATCAAGAAATATTTGTACAAGTATACAAAATATAAGAAGTGAGTATATATTGGAAGTATTAAGAAGAATATTATCCTAAGAGCAGATTTAGAACAGGGAAGTATTTGTTAATCCAGTTATCCATAATTCATGGTGGAGAAATTCAAACGTCTATCAAGTGACAGAAATATTTCAAGGAAATTTTGAAAATAATTTGGAGGTTATAAACAAACGTCAATCTAGTGACATAAGAAGAAGAAGAAACCTTGAGAGGTTATAAAAGTCAGTCGAGTGACATAATATTTCAAGGAAATTATCATAACCAGTTAGAGGATATAATTAAGCGTCACTCGAGTTATAAGGAACCTAGACAAGGCAAATCTTTATAATATTACAAATCCATGGTACCTACACATTTTATTTTAAATAAATTATTTAAACACAAGGCCATATTTATTAGTTTTTAATTAAGTTAGAATTTGTTATTTAAATTTGATAGTTACATTCCAAATTGAAATTTATTAATAAATTAATACTTTGTTCGTTCAATATCGAGTTTGATTTATTTTGATTGGTATCTTGATCGATGAGCATTTATTGAACCGACTTCGTTGAACCTTGAATAAGAGTCATTCTATAGAGTATAGATAATCGTGCTAATGATGTTCTATAATCTGTAATTTTAACAGTTTTTAAAAAACTGTTTGGCGTCCATAATTTCAATTCAGTTTACTTTCAAGAAGTAAATTCGGACATATAACATATACAAATAGATTGAGAATATGGAACAATATATACTCTTACGAGCTTGCCTTACTTATTTTTCCCTATTTGCATCTACTTACCCCGCCCCCCCACTCCTTCAATGGAATCATCTCAAAATATAATCTAGTTTCAGATGTCGTTATAATGCATATATACATATACTAAATTTCAAGTGAAAATCTCAATTTTATTTTCTAAACCTTCTTAATAATGGAGTAGGGGTGGTGCGGGGTTAAAAAATATTATGAAAGTCAGAGGCCTTCGTTTTACTTGTTTCCCCTATTTACCCCTATTTCACCCCCAACACTTCAACGGCATCTTCTCAAAATATAATCTACTTCCAGATGTTATAATACATACGTGTACCAATTTTCCAATGAAAATCTCAATTTTATCTTATTAACCCCTGGAATAATAGAGTGGAGGTGGTGGGGGGATGGAAAATATTATGGAAAAATCTGAGGTTTTCACTTCAAATTTCAAATTTCTGTACTCTTACCAGCTTGCTTTCCTTATATTCCCCTATTTCCCCTATTTCATTCACAACCCTTCAACGGAATCATCTTAAAATATAATCTAGTTCCATATGTCGTTAGAATAAATATGTAAATCAAGTTTCAAGTGAATATCTCCATTTTACCATATCAATCTCTTTAATAATAGAATGGGGGGGGCAGTAGGGGGTATGGAAAATATTATAAAAAATCTAAGGCTTTCGCTTCTAGTATATACACCAAGTCCCAAATTTCTGTACTCTTACCAAGCTTGGTTTCCTTATTTTCCTCTATTTATCCCTATTTTCCCCCTAACCCTTCACCGGATAAGTTCAAAAAACAATTCAATTCCAGATCTCGTTATAGTACATAAGTGTACCAAGTTTCAAGTCAATATCTTAAACCGTTCTAGAGAAAACGTGCGCACAATAAAAGTTACAGACAGACCGACAGAAAATTTTTTTCGCTCAAATTTAAAATCTCGATTTTTCATGACATTTTAGGCCTAATTCAACAATAAAAATTTTTAATTTTTCTTTTTACTTTTACTATACTTCCTCTCCTACTTACTGCCGCCGCCGGTTAAAGATGGCAAATTGTCACAATTTTTGTTTAAATACTTTTAAAATACTTTCATTCCAAAATACAAATCTAAACATTTATTAACTTAGTGCCCCATCGTTTTTTTGTAAACAGGATTGTTCAATTGCTCTCATAAGCGTATCATTTGGGGGCTCAACGGACATTCTTAATCATAACTTTTTTAGCATTGAGTTGTAGCTCTCTTAGGAATAAGGTGATTTACCTCGAGTCGACATAAAATCATCTACATAATTCGAGGCCTTCGTTTTGTAGAAGTTTGTGGACACCTCGTATTTAACTAGATCTAGATATTATGTATTGAATGGTGCAAGTTTTATACGGCGTAAAATTGCAAACATTTGAAATCGCTATTTTATGGAAATTCACTTCTTATAATTTCGTATCACATCTGGACTTCTTACAAACTTAAAACTGAAACATATTTTCGGTTATTTTGTTCCTGTTGTTGGTAAGCGTTATTTTAATCTCCCTGCAATATTACGAAGCAAGAGCTTTGAATTTTCCGTAGGTTCTAAGTTTTAGTACACACGTTTTCTTAACTTACTTTATTAAGTTCACTTAAAAATAAAAAGGTTTGTTCATTTGTGGTGCATGCTGCAGTTTAGTTCTGCATGTAGAATATCAAATATAAAATCTCTTTCAGGTATTAAATTATCCACCGCTAATTTAAAAGTGCATTAAAGATAAATATTCCCGTTAAAAATAATACATTTGCTTTTATCAAAGCAACTGGAATTGTTAGATAAGGTAGGTAATAATGGAAGAAAATAAAAATGTTTATAAAATGTAGTATAGGAGCTAGGAAGTTGGAATTTTTAGAGCCAGAAGTTCACTTTTATTGTTATCCCCACTTGTATAATAAACAAAACAAAATTACACATCTTAGAAATGTCCGCCAACTTGAATAAAATAAAGAAATATTTGACGCACGGTATAGGGTTGTTGCATATCAATTCATTGTTTTGTATCCTGAGTATAAAAACAGCATGTATATGAAATTGTTTCAAGATATTAACGAGAAACACATTCCCTCCTCCCCTCACAGCCCCAGGAAAAAAATGTCTGTCTGTATAACGACAACATTATTATACTCTTTGCAAATACAAAACGAAGAGTATATTGGATTTGATTGGCACATTTCCAAAACCGGTAATATTTCTCGTAGAAAAGAAATTCATATCACTGTGTTTGTGATCGGTTTCAAAAAAATCCGTCAGTCTGTCTGTCCCTCTGTCAGTCCGTCGCGTTTCTTGTAAACACGATATAGTGCGATTCTACTGAAATTTGGACAGTAAGTTAGTGTTAACTAGTGAAAGAACCCTATTCGATCAATAAATCGCTAACCGAATTTCGTAGACTTAGATCACAAATCAAGTCGGATATTAAAATTGCATTTCAAATTTATACAAATCGAATTGAAAATAATATCACATCTGAACCCAATAAATTCTGGGCTTACATCAATGGAAAAAAAGGGAAAACTAGCATACCTATACCTAAAGACATGACTTATAACAATGAGCATCTGGAGACCCCTAATGATATCGTCGATGCATTTGCTAACTTTTTCGAGCAATCTTACTTCCTTAACATCTCGGACGCTCCCGTAACCGAGTCTAATAATCTTTCGTTTGACTGTTTGGACATTAAACGCTTTTGCGTGGCTGGAGCTTGCATGGCGTTAAAATGAATTAAACCTAAACTTACTGCGGGCCCAGATGGAATTCCAGCATTTCTACTGAAAGACTGTGCCAGTATTTTTGCATATCCTCTCTGCATAATTTTTAATTTATGTCTTAGGAAATGCTATTTTCCTGATATTTGGAAATACTCCAAAGTGTGCCCTGTGTATAAAAAAGGTGAAAGAAATGATGTTACCAATTTTAGACCGATAACAATCATATATAACTTTGGTAAAGCTTTCGATATCCTACTGCATGATGACATTTATGCACATGTTCAACTGAAAATGTCTACGCAACAACACGGTTTTATGAAAGGTCGCTCCACCGTAACGAACTTAATCTGCGCTACTCAGTACATTGCTGAATCAATTGATTCTCAAATGCAGGCAGACTCAGTCTATACTGACTTTTCTAAGGCGTTTGACAGACTGAACCATAGGAACCTTCCCTGTAAACTTGACAAATCCGGAATATCTGGCCGTTTACTTCAATTTCTTGAGAGTTACTTGACTGATAGAGTTCAGTTCGTATCTTATAATTAATATAAATCTGTTGAATACCGAGCCATGTCAGGGGTACCCCAGGGATCAATACGTGGACCCCTTTTCTTCAATAATTTAATTAACGACCTCAGTGATCACTTAGACGTATATTTCTTAATATATGCCGATGACGTCAAGATGTTGCTTATGATTAATGATTTTGATGACTGCAAAAAACTTCAAAACAATTTAACTAAGCTATCGGCTTGGTGCGATGAAAATTATTTTCACCTAAATGTTGGCAAGTGCAATGGTATGAGTTATACAACCAAGGAATCCCCAATTATATATAATTATAATGTTAATGGCGACATGCTGAACAGACCATCTACGTTCAAGGATCTAGGTGTAACTTTTGATAAAGAATTAACCTTCACTAACCATATTGATGCTGTAATTTCGCATGCATACAGAATGTTAGGCTTCGTTTTGCGTAACAGCCATGATTTTAATGATGCGAAAACCTTAAAGATGCTTTATTTTGCTTTCTCTCGGTCTAAACTGGAGTATGCTTCACTTGTCTGGCAATCTGAGTATAATACTCATAATGATAAATTGGAAAATATCGCGCTGCGCCGCTTCCTGAAATTTTTAAACTGGAAAACTGAAGGTACATATCCCCCAATTGGAGCTTCTCAAAACCAATTACTTGAAAAATTTGATATTACTAGTCTTTCCGAAACGCGTGAGTCCTTTGCTTTGCGCTTTCTAGATAAAGTTATGCATAATAAATTAGATTGTAGTGAAATATTAAGCCAACTGAACTTCTATGTCCCACGGATTAATTCTCGTCATTCTCATACTTTTTATTTATCCACTCCTAGATCTAACGTATTAAAGTTTTCTCCTCTGTTTAATATTTGTACCAGTTATGATACTCATTGCAGTGAATTGGACATATTTGTCTAGCAGTCAGAAATTTCATCTACTGTCGTGCAGTCTAATCGCCTTCATAATTTCTATTTGTATTTTTTAGTTAGGTTAGGTTGAGTTAATTTAGATTTCCATCCTATAAATGGTTTTGTACTGTTCGATGATGTATAATTAAATAAATAAATAATAAATAAATAAATAAATAAATAAATAAATGAGTTACTCATTTTTTTAGAATAAAAATGTTTTTTATGTTTTATAATTAAACAAAAATGTCTAAAACTAATATTATTTATAATAAAAACTGCGAAGAGTATCCCATATAATGTGCAACAGTTATATAAATAATTTATTGTCATTCACGTGGTACGTAGACACTTAAAATAAAAAAACGTATTTGGGAAGACCCTAACACAGTTTTAGTAATTAACGCCTGTAATCTCATTAATTATTTATTACCTTATTAATTATATAAACCTCTACGTTTCCAACTGACTCTAATGATGATATTATGTATACCTTACGGAATATAAAATGAGGTACAAATTACTAATCGCTTTGTACAGCTAATAAAAAAACGCGTATTAATGAATTTAAAATAAATAGCTTAATAGACTATGTCCTCTTGTCGACATAGAAATAACCATCTTTTATTTTTTTCGGATATAACGACTATTTCTGTCTTCGATACTATTATTTAAATAATTTTAACTGATTTCACTTACATCAGCATAGTATTCTACAAGAATATTCTCGACCAGTTAAATTAGTAGTTATTATTTTTAGATGGCAATATATGGTAGAAAATCTAAAAAGAAAAGTGGAAAATGTACTGATATGTTTACAAAATCCCAATCAAACTGTAAAAGTGCTTTCTTCTAGTTGGTCAGCTTCATTTATCATTATTGGTTTCTTTCACTTAATTTCAAAATTTCAGATTCTGCGTTGAAGTTTAGATTTTAGTACCCAGAGAAATATTTCATCGTGGAACTTATTATTTCTTATATCAACAGATTAAAGGCCTATGTTCCTCTGACATACCAATATCTTTAAAATTACATTGTATGTTTGGTATACTTCAAAGTAGTGTGAAACACTTTTATATCAAAAGCCTAAGATAGTTTTTCAGCAAAACAGACGGTGTATATTCGAAAACGGCGAAGAAATCTTATGAATATGAATATTTTTTGGGGCAACTTCAAGGTTTATATTCAAATTAACATAGAAATGACACGCTTAATATTATTCAGATTTTTTTCATGAACTTTGTAATATACTTACGAGGGTCGAACTAACTGTTAACCTGTGTCAAACATAATATGCATAAGTATATGGCTTTTTTTTATACATACTGGGTCTGAAAAGATTATCTGTCGGATTTTTAAATGAAGCAGTAATTGGAATTTATTCTTGTTTCATATATAATTTAATATCTAGCTATCGGAATGAATGTTTAAATAGACAATTTAACACTTTCCGACCTTTCGGATAACGAAAAAATATATAATAATTTTCTTATGTGTGTATTAACCAACGGTTCAGGTACATTTCTTATATGGCAATATTTAAAACCGGCAATATATAATTCGAGATATCATATTACCAGCTAATGAAAGGTTAAATAAGCGCTACCTAAGGAATCACTACTTCCACATCCAGATTTCTCGTCCAAGCCACTTTAAAGGAAAGATCTTGACTATATTTGCACTCTAGTATGTGGAAATTATTGGTCATAGAGTTTTAATAATATTTGGGGCAGACATAATAGAAAAATATAAAGAAACCCTGGCCTTGGTTTCTAGTAATTATTTTTCCCTATTTACCTCTACTTTCCCTCCACTCCTTCAACGGAATCATGTCAAAATATAATCTAGTTCCAGAAAAATATTATAAAAAAATCTGAAGCCTTGGCTTCTAGTAAATACACCGAATTTCAAGTTTCTGTACTCTTATCAGCTTGCTTTACTTATTTCGCCCTATTTACTCCCAACTCTTCACCGGCTATGTTCAAAAAACAATCCAGTTCCAGATCTTGTTAGAATATATACGTGTACAAAATTTCGAGTCAGTCGTTCCGGAGAAAACATTACAGACAGGCAGACAGACGGATAGACAGGCAGAATTTTTTTTGTTCGTTCAAACTTAAAATCTCGACGTTCCATGATATTCTAAATTTATTTCAAGAAAAAAAAATATTTTGAAATTTTTTTACGATCACTATATTACCTATCCACTACGCGGATGTGGAGGTAAAAATAAATCTAACGTATCTGCCTGGGAAAAATGTAATCCCAAAGACTTTAAAAAACGCCAACAGCAAACGACAACAATATATGAGTCTTATTCTAGTGTAAATATAAAGTAAAATGTTCGTAAAATATAATCCAAAAGAAGAGGAATTTATTTTACTAACTAGAACATCTGAGGGAGGTTTCAAATAAAAAATTTAAACTCTACACTCAAATACTCAACGCGCATTCTGCCAACTACATTTATTTGATTTGGTGCTGGTTTAAACCAGTGCCTCATTGATCATCTCCAGGTGATGCCAACGTGAAAGGCGAAATGTGCATCGGGTTATATATTTCGAGTGCAGGGTTCGCGTATTTTGGGGTTTGTTGAGTTAGTGTTGGTGATTTACATCAAAGCAGAGTTCCCTTCATACAGTTAACGAGTAAAAAGAATTAAGATGCTTGGATGTTCCCAACCTCAACAATACAATTCACAGTTGTTAGAAGTTATAGTGCTATGAAAATGATACTTTTTATTATAAATGTTGCCCAGATGTCTCCACTCATCCCATGCGGGTTTGATTGGTGTATACTCAAAGTAAAAGTATTAAGCAGTCCATATTGCTAAATATGATACCAAACATGAATTAATTTGAAATGGAACTATAAATTTGTTGGTGCCAACAGCTCCACTACTTTCTTTGTCATTAAAATTACTGGCGCATATTATGAATACGTTTTATTTGAGTAAATAAACTTGTTCTTTTTTTAGAAATAGGTTATTTACGAGAAGTAAGTCGAAACTATAAAATTTTATATGGTTCATTCGTGTATATTTTTGCATTTAGATAGATACTTAAACCCATTCAAAGCACTTTAGTATCTTTTGTAACAAATGTTGCAAATGATGAAAATACTGAAAGAATAGAAAAAAGCGAGCTGCGTACAAAACCGTGTATTGGGTAATTATATTGATAATGATATCCAAAAAATAATTTAGTTAATAAAGAATATGTTTTCATCGATCGGTTCTTATATAAGCAAAGTAAGAACGATAAACGCGAGATTTCTGCGGTTCGCAAAAAATGTATCTGCTATGTTTCGGCCATGACCATTATCAGAGTTTTAACACCAAACTAAAAATGTACGATAATTCCCTTTTTCCTAGTATAGGCATTGCAGGGGTTAAAGTTACAACTTTTCAAATATTTGCGATTTTCTGAAATATTCAAGAATTTTTAATAAAAATTGCCATCAACTTAGCCATAATTAGAAACAATCATTAATGTCAGGCATTCTAAAAAGATGTCAGCACGTTTAAATTACACCCACGCAGACTTTTTAGATGTGTCTATTATTTATGGAGAATTTGATAAAGTAATATCAAGAATATGTAACACGTTTGCTACTCGATACCCACAAGAACAAAAACCATCACTATACACTGCAAAACAGATAACTTTAGAATATTTAGCTCTGTCAAGGTAGGAATTCAAAGGAGGAATTCTATTGTTCATGACGAAAACATAGAAATAGCAATTCTGGGGTATTTTCGGGCATTTAGCGATCTAGTTTAAAATCGGGATTATCCAAGAATTCAATTACTTAACGGAATCTTGTCAAAACATAAATCCATTCTCCTTGTATGTAGTTCAACAATTAAAAGAAACATTTCCTGGCGAAAGAAAATTTTTGTGAATTTATTTTAACGACACATGAAGGTGACAATTATTTTTTGAGAAATATTATATGGACAGATGATGCTGAATTTACCAAAAATGTATTGTTTAATCGATACAATTCTCATTACTGGAGTATCTCGAATCGTCATTTATTCAGGGAGAAGAACATGAGCAGTTTAATATTTACTGTGCCATGAGAAACAATAGAGTACTGACATTACAATTTTTTGAGAAACATTTAAATAGTAAGATTGTCCCTTCGGCTAATATGTCTAAGGCTTCCTTCTTAGAATTCCTGCCTTCACAGAGCCAAATATTCTAAAATTGTCTGTTTTACAGTGTATGGTGATGGTTTTTGTTCTTGTGGGTATCGAGTAGCAAAGGTGTTACATATTCTTGATATTACTTTATTGCATTCTCCATAAATAATAAACAAATCTAAAAACTCTCCGTGGGTATAATTTAAAAGTGCTGGCATCTTTTTACATAAGAGAATGACTGACATTAATGATTGTTTCTAATTAGAGCCAAGTTGATGATAATTTTTATTAAAAAATTGAAATTTTAACCCCTACAATGCCTACACTAGATAAAAAGGATTTCAATTGTACACAATTTGATGTTAAAAAATACAGGGTGTTCCATTTAAAATAAAAAAGTTTTTGAAGTTTGAATTTGACAAAACCTAACGTGAAAGATAGAACACATGGTATACTATTATGGAGTTTATTTTTATTGTAGAGAGTAGATCATCTTGTGTTATTTCTATGTTGCGAAGAGCAATTGTGGACCTCCTACAGGAAGAAAGTTATAACGATTCTTGCAAACCATTGCACCTGTCAATTTTTTTTTATAAAATGTCAAATATCTCCGAAACTGCTGTGTTTAGGTATAGGGTGTGCTACATGTTTCGACTCAGAATTTCATGGTCATTTCAAAAAGTCGAGAATATATAGGGTGTTCCATTTAAAATAAGCAAGTTGGTATCAACTTCCGGTATAACCGGAAGTGCCACGACCTTGAAAATATTTCAGCCGAGTTGCTCCCATTGACAAATTTTCAAAATTTTCCAATGTCTACTTTTCGAGATATCGATCGCCGCAATTCGTTGCGGGACACCCTGTATAGTAATGACAGCTTCATCTTCGACCTTTAAAAAATGTCTTCTTTATTACGATCCGATCGTTCCTCTAAAGCTGTTAAAGCTTGACGCCATAACTATAGATTCTTATTTTCCGTAAGAATCGTTGTACGTATGAAACTTTCTGTAATGAGTGATAACGAGTGATATTTTATTGGTAGAATTTTCTGCTCTTTAATTTTCATCTCTGCGATAGTCTTTGAATTCTCTATACGTCAAATGTACGTCAAAGATGAAGTTTCTGAACTCTCAATAGCTTGCTCTATGTATTTTCCCCTATTCACAACCTCCCACCCCCTTCGCCTCTAGTATATACACAAAATCCCAAATTTTTGTACTCTTACCAACTTGTTTCACTTGCTTTCCCCTAAGTACCCCCAATCCTTCGCCCTATAAGTTCCTAATACAATCCACTTCCAGATATCGTTTACGTAATACATGTGTACAAAATTTCAAGTCAATATATTAAACCGTTACGGACCGACAGACAGACATAATTTTTTTTTTCGCTACAAATCTTATGGAAATTGGTTCCTGGCCAAATTAGCTAAATATTCAGTATCGTATACTTTGGGCCATTCTGATAAAAAGTCTCCATGGTCACAATGCCAAGAAATGGATAGGCTAGAATTTATCGAGTAGAAAACCGTGCTAAAAAATGCTATCTTTTCCTTTTATTATAGGACTTAATTCGGCTAGAACAGTTTTATGAATAAGTCCAACAGGATCAAACCAAAGTATTTATTTACTTTGGTTTGTTAATAATGAGTATAATAATTAATTAGGATAAATTGTATGTAACTTTCGAAATGGGACTGACTTTGACTGACAAAGCCCAGCAGGCAAACTGCTTAGGACGGAAAAATTGACTTGCTCGGTTTGCACATCGTTCAAAGACCTGAGAACGTGTACTCGGGGGTTTACCAGGTCGCTAAATTCAAATATGAGGTCAGAAATTTTTTTATCCAAAATGGCGACCGGAAGACCACGTTACATTCTGGTAGAAAAATCGAAATCTGTAAATTATCATAAATCTGAATGGAAAATCGGTACCTGGAGATGTTTGAGGTCGCTGAATTTAAATTTTAAGTCAGAGAAGTGATTCAATATGGCGACCGCAAAATCGAATAATCTAGGGACGAAAAATAGAAAACTAAAAATTATCATAAATCTGAGTTCAAAGTGGGTACTCGTGGGTTTTTGAGGTCGCTGAGTTTAAATCTGAGGTTAGAACCAAGGAAATCCAATATGGTGACAGGAAAATCACGATATCTTTGGGTACGAGAATACAAAATTGAAAATTATTATAAATCTGAATTAAAAATGATAACAAGATTTTTTTCTAAGTCACCGAGTTGAAATCTCAGGTCATAAATGATGGCAACCGGGAAATGGCAATATATTTGTGTGAAAACTATCATGTGCCTGAATTGACAATTGGTACTAGGGATACTGCACATGTTTTGTGTGCTGCTGTTAAACACATTCCATAAAGGGTTAAATAATCATTGCATCTGCGATAATTTTATTCTCGCAAACGAAATGCGTTTGTGATGATGAAAGCCTCATTGTAGAATATTCATATGTTGTTCATGGCTATATATATTTTAAATAAATGTAAAGTAAATATATATAAAAGGAAAAAAATGCATTTTTTAGCACGGTTTCTACTTATTATAGGCTCGATAACTTCTAGCCTATCCATTTCTGGGCATTGTGTCCATGTAGAATTTTAATCAAAATAACGTGGAGTATACTATACTGAATTTTGAGCCAATTTGACCGGGAACCAATTTCCATAAGATTTGTGCGAGGTTTTTGTAAAACTTTTCGTGACATTTTGAACTTATTTCAATAAAATAAATATTTGGATTTTTTTTTACAATTGATTACACTATACTTCCACTCCAATATGTGGATGTGGAAGTAAAACCTGCCAAAGAATCTAAGATATCTTAAGAACATAACTATTCAATTTTTATGTAATGCAATACTACTAAGGGTTTCTCGTAAAAATGTAGTATTTTATTTTACTTTAGATTTGTTGAAAATGTTAAAAATGAATAAGAAATAAGAAACATATAACAAACACTTAAATTCAATTCGATATTACCCCATTATTGACAGCGATATTAATATTCGAATTCAGACGTTATAAAGCAGGTTTTGCGTAGTATAAAAATAAATATTTTACAATATACTTTTAGTTCAGCTTTTATGACTCTCTGATAATGATCGAAAGACTGAAATATATACCATAAATTCTGTAAAAAAAAAGTATTTTCCCTCCTTAATTTTAGAGTTTTGGTTGTTTTATTGTAACTTAGGTAACATCCGACAATATCTACAGGAACAGGTACGTTTTATGGTTAAATTTTGATTTAATTTTATAGCTCACAATAAATATTTCATATTATTGGCATTAATAAACTCCAGAATATTCACCATGTAGGTAATATTACCTACATTAAATTTTCACATTACTTTTAAATATTTATATTTATTTGCACAATTCAACGAGACAAGTCCCAATTACAGAGTGGAAACACTGGCAATAAAAACTCTACAATAACAATCATACATTATATTTGTATATCAACTTTAAATCCTTAATTTTACAACAAAAAAATTTCATCGTTATCCTGTATTTGACTGTAGTTCCTAAATATGACACTAATAGTGGAGTATATCAATAAATTGGTATATAAAGCTTTCATATGAAACATTTGGTAGAGTCGAGCTGATTTAGAAGGTACACGCAGTTGCAATGGCTTTTAGTTGATCAAAAGAGGCAAGTTTATTGTTTAATATTTTAAATGGAATTACAATTTCATGTAATTTACGATGAGATTGAAGTAATTTCCGTGAAAATCTGTTTAATAAAGCTTCATTGATAATTCCAACAGATGAATAAACAATACGTAGAATGTGGCTTAAGCATTTTGTATACTATATTTTAAATATTTTCCAGTCGATTGAACCCTGGAGAGTCAGCAGTCGAGTGCATTGTAAAGCTCTTAAAGAAAACGCGAAAAGAACTGGTTAAAACATCCTTAAACTCGATAAAAATTAAGTCATGGGTAGATTAATACATTCTGAATGAAAGTTTAATAACAGAAGAACAAAACACACACCGAATTAATAATTGAAAAATTACTGTAAAGTTAATAGTAGGTACCAAAAATAAAGTAAATAAGTGTCTATTTTAGTGCAGTGCCTATAACAGGATTTATACCTGATACCGAGATCAGTTTTGTTTAATTTGTAGCATTAGTTTATTAATGAATTAACTAATTAATTTGTTTATTTCTTTATTGAAATTGAAAAAAGTTTAAAAGCAATATTGATAAGGCATTGAATATAGGCAATGCAATAAACAAAATACACGGAATTGGAAAGCGGAAGTAGAAAGTAATTACTACAAAAACAAATTAATATACAGGGTATGCAAAATATTCTCTCGAGCCTATTGGAAAAGAATAGATTTTTAGCATACACCGTTAGAAAAGAATAGGGGGAAAATAATGTAAATAACTAAAACCAAATATTTCTATACCGAAACATTGAAATGAACATTTGTCTAAGAAACTTGAGCTTCATTTTCAAAGACTTGTTCAATAACGTCCCACTCGATGGGGCGAGTGAGAAAAAAAGTTCACTCTCGATTTATATACAGTGGAGGTAGCCGAGAGAAAATTGTTCCAAGATTTTATTTTGTCATAGCTGTAGTTCAGCAAGCCCCAGATTTTCTAAGGAAAACACATGTGACTGTGACCTGTCAGGCAGACATGACTAAAGGCCGATCTGGGGTCTATCTGTATCTATCTGCCGGACAAAAATAAGTGATTAGCATCATCACCAGCGAAGAAATGGGATATACTTTTAGTAAAAAATATACAGGGCGGCTACTAAAAAAATAATTAGTAAACGATGGGAAAAAAATATTTGAAATTTAGTTGTCGCTATTGTCAGAATGAATATCAGGTATATTTTTAGTCAAAAAAACCTACATAGGATTGTCATCTAAGAGAAAATTATAAATAAAATGTGCCAAATAGTGAGGATGTTTTTGTGTAATGCCTATATAAATGTTTTGAAAATTATTCTCTATTCCGAGTAGATAGGTTTCATGTATCAACTACATAATTCAGACCCATTTGCAAGAATGTTTGTATTCTTGTAGGTGTTTCACATGTGAATATGATAAATTTTGTTAATGTGATGACGCAAAATAAAAACATTGTTCCAAATGCGCCCAAGTCCGCCTCTCATAAATCGTGAAGTAAAGCACTGTCATCCGAGTTTAAGTTTTTATTTTTATGATATTTGTATATTCATAAAACAAGGCCACTTCAATTTTTCTGGATTTATTACAGATTCTATTTATATATTTAAAATCTCTAATTATATTTATGATGATAGTTATTATTATATTGCGTGAATATATATAAAATGTAGCTATAATTATTGTACATTTGATGAGAAAATCACCTCTTGATAGCACAATATTAGCTCTTTATTATAATATTTGTAACTGATGTTTAATGTCTATAAATATTGAGGTAACAATTAAAACGTATTTTAATTAGTGCCTTATAGTACATCATTTTCTTATGCTTGAATGTCAGATATAATGTTCATTGAATGGTTTTGAAGACATTGACTTGTTCCGCATTACAGGATGTTAAAAAAATATGTCATACAATTAAATACATGTTGTACTCGCTAAACTACATAGAAAAATTTCTAGAGACATGGTCTCTAAAATTCCAAGGGAAATGCAGTTTTTCGAAAGTGGAAGTAAAATTCTTATATTTAAGTTGGTTGTCCTTATTTTTTGTGTACTTTCAAAGCATAGTAATAATTTCTATTTTCAAAAAAAAAAAAAATAATTGAAAAATCATTTGTTTGAGGAAGTGTAGAAAAATGATTTTAAATAATTTTAAAAAAAATCAGCACCATTGAAAATTACGTGAAAAACCTACATTCTATAAGAAACTGTTTATTCCATCGTCTGGATAATTTTGAAATGTGACAAGATCAACAATTTATTGAATTTAATGACAATGGACTTTTACTAACTATCTTCCTACAAGATGATAGGTTTAGTATTTTATTTATTGCTAGTGATATTTTAATTCAATTTTAATGGTTGAACGTTTAGATACGGATAATTACATTTGAGAGTTTCTGGCAATTAATGCAGTTGTCGTCAAGGACTATCCAACTGTAAATTTTATGTCATATTCACTATTATTAAGCTATTCTGAAGTAATTTTGATTTATAATCGTTATGTTAATTTTTTAAATGTAAATTATTGTAATATTTCCAACAAAACTGGTTTTCGTTGTTCTTTATTTTTTTATTATCATTTTACGTTTTTATTTGTACAAATATATCTATAAGGCTACATATATTTTAATTTTGTTTTTCCTTAGATTTGCTTAATAATACCAAAGTCAGAAAATATATTTTCAGAATTGTTCGTTATTTTATATTTAAAAATATAATTAACAAAAAGGCGTGTAATGAACTGTAATGGGTGTATGTAAGAAAACTAACTTAATATGCATAAGTATGGACTGCAATCAAGCACTATTACACTTTTGTTAGACATAGAAGGTAAAGTGGGGGTGATAATTTATATATAATAATATTCAATTAAATGTGAAAAATTTCTACAACGTCTACCCTGTACATCATTCAATAAAAAATATGACAGGTTTCCTCAATAACAATTGTGTTAACTGTGTGCTTTGTCACATATATTAATTTTCTTTAGGATGTTTATCTATAGTTGGAATTAAGGTACCAAATCTCAAATGTCTACCTCATTTGCAAGTAGGAAATCTTCTAATGGCCGCCTTAAAAGATCACCCTGTATATTGCAATTAAGTTTAAAGGTTATAAGGTAGTGATAGACGGTCCGACAGAACTGCGAGTGAGAACAATAGGATCCGAACTCTAACTAAAAAGTACCACACTACATTTTTACTATGACAAAATCTGCTGTCCTATCAGTATTGGAGGACTTTATTACTTCCCTCGCATACCGAAGGGAAGTATTGTATTCGAGAAAAAATCACCCTCCGAGATTTTTACGGATTCTGACGTTTCAGAACACGTAGATTACGAAAATATAGGTTTTTCAATTCCGTCAGTCTGTCTGTCTGTCTGTCTGTCTGTTGGTGCATTTACTAAAAAACTACTTGACGGAGAGCAGTGAAATTTGGCATGTAGTTGACGCTACTGTCAGCGCAGAAATGGTAGAAATTTAACTGGAAAATATACAGGGTGGACCGTCTAAACGGAATAAATAGTGAATAAAATTTTTTTTCGCTCAAATTTAAAATTTCCACGTTTCATGACGCGCTAACCCTATTTCGGGAAAAAAAATTTTGGAAAATTTTTTTCCCCAACATTTTTGAAAAAATTTTTACCAAGATAAAAAAAAAAATTGTTGTTCAAATTTAAAATTTCCACGTTTCATGACACGCTAAATCTATTTCTGAAAAAAAAAAATTTTTTTCACCAACATTTTTGAAAAATTTTTTACCAAGATGAAAAAATTTGTTTTTGCTCAAATTTAAAATTTCTACGTTTCATGGCATTCTAAAACTATAAAAAAAAACAAATTAAATTTTTTTTACCATTTTTGAAAAATTTTTTTCTTATAAAATGATAATTTTCTTTTCTTGAAATTTAAAATTTCCACATTTCATGGCATTCTAAGCCTGATTCGGAAAAAAAAAATTTGAAAATTTTTTGAAATTTTTTTTTAACCAACATTTTTGAAATTTTTTTAACCACTAAAATAGACGGATTTTTTTTTATTTCTTCAAATTTAAAATTTCCACGTTTCATAGCGTTCTAAATCTATTTAAAAGAAAAATTAGAAATTTTGTTTACTATCTTTAAAAAAATTTACCACTAAGATAGAATTTTTTTTCTTTGTTCAGATTTAAAATATCCACGTTTCCATGGCATTCTAAAACTATTCAAACAAATTTAGAAATGTTTTTGAAAAATTTTTAAAAAAATTTGAAAACATTTTTAATCTATTTATCACTACTATAGAATAAACGAAAAATTTGGTTTGCTCAAATTTAAAATTTCCAGGTTTCATGACATTCCAAACCAATTTCGGAAAAAAAAATTTTGCAACATTTTGTTACCAGTTTGGAAAAAAAATTAACACTAGAATAGATGGAAACTTTTTTTACTGAAATTTAAAAGTTTCACGTTTCATGACATTCTAAACCTATTTAAAAAAATATGTAATTTTTAAATCTTAAACTTCTTTTACCACTAGGTATTATAGAATAGACGGAAACTTTCCTTTTTGCTTAAATTAAAAATTTCTACGTTTGACATTTTAAACCTATTTCAGAAGAAAAAATTTTAAATTTTTTTTTTAACAATTTTGAAAAATTAAAATAAAAATGAAATTTTTTAACCACCACTATACTTCCACTCCAATGCGCGAATGTTGGATTGATGTGACGGATGGCAATAATATCTGACATATACACCTATTATACTTTTATTGAAAAATGTACATAGTGGTCATCCCAAGAAATAATTCAGTCATGGTGGACATTTGTAAAGGTATTTGCGCAAGTCTGCCATATGTGGCACCTGTTATTTAGTATTGAGCTTTTGCTGTTGGATGAGCAATCTGTATATTTTTTTGACCAAAATTTATCAAGTTTTCTTTAAAAATGATTTATTATTTGTTTGCTTATAATCGTATTGAAACATTCTTTATAGGATTTTGCAAACGGCAGAAAAATTAACTATCTATAAAAGAAAAACTTTGTGTAGAAATATTAATGAAATCTTTGCATTCTTTCGATAACCTGAATTCTGGTTATGCTATTAAAATCCTAAAATGAATTTGTCTAATTTCTTATTTGACAATTCTCATTCTAACACTAGCATCCACACAGGCCCCTACGGCCATGCAGATTATTAATTTGTAATAATAGCAATAACTATATTCCGATTATTATTCTCACTGTCATTTCGTAATTACTAATTTTTTAGAGTGACCGCCATGCACAAATAACGAGGGAAGTTCTGTGTAAAGACCTTTACCGATTTTTTTGTATTAAATTTTGATACAAGAATTCTGTTAAATAAATATGTGTTACCTTGTATTCGACTGAGCAATTGTAAACCCAGAATATTCCGCACCATTTAAATCCTTCACCGCCGGATATCCAATTTCTTGTGCAGCCTTTAGAATATCGTACGCCATATCGGGTTGGTGATTAAATCTAGTAGTAGTGAGCGGTCCACCGGTGCCATGGTACTTAGCATCAACGAGGGTACCGATTTCCTTATTATCCTCGAAACTTTTAAACACCGGCAAAACGTCCTTGTAACTCCACCCCTTATTTCCAGCCGCTGCCCAATTGTCATAATCTCTAGGGGTTCCTCGAGTATACATCATACCATTAAGCACACTGCATCCTCCAAGAACCTTACCCCTGGGCCAGTTACACCGTCTTTCCGGAAAACCTTGACACGCTTGCGGTTCAGGTTCAGTCCTATAATTCCAGTCCAAATGAGGGTTCCCGTGATAGCTGATCACCATAGAAGGTACCTGTGCACCAGGAGGTTCATCCCCTCCCGCTTCTATCAACAAAACTTTCCAGTTGGGAACTTCTGACAGCCTCCCTGCTGCTGTAGCACCCCCACTCCCTCCCCCAATAACAACGAAGTCGTACTCTGGATCGGGTTGTCGTCTTGGAGTTACTCTCTGGCATATCTCGGATATCTCGCACTTATTTCTGATAAAAGTGTCCAGCAAACTCATGAACATTAAGAAGGCGCCACCCCCGCAAGTGTGGTCCAGTGGTGGGCCGATGTAAGGCGCCGAACAATGACAGTCCATTTTGGTACTGATCGAGTGACTTTTCGGCGTAGACTGAACAAAAACCGGACCGATTCTAATAAATAAGCGCTGCCTCGTTGACTTTATGTCACAAAACTGTTATTTGGTCAAGTTGAGTTCTCACTTTATCTCAAGACGCGAACATACGTGATGTAATTGGGGTATCCCGCGATGATACCGTATGGGTTTCGAAGTCACGAATCGGCCGACGATACACAGTGTACGCGCTATGCCTGCGTCCTACTACACTCGATATTTAAACAGCACGTTACCGTAAAGTATGTAATTTATTTGATGTAGAGTCAGTATTTATAGTTTTAAATAGTAGAAATTATGACTAACTTTTCCGTGATGTGCAAAAAAATACGCCAATATAGTACGTGTAATAGGATGATGATAATGCTGAAATTTTAGAAGACTAAACCTGTCATTATGAATTAATAAACCGGAAAATGCGAATCCCTGTTTTCTTTCTCTTTTCTTTGCATTACCTACAGTTTCATTAAATGTATGGTTTAGTGTATGGTTTAGGAAAATTCAGTTTGTGATAATTTCAAATTTTTTTCTTATTCTACATCTACCTAGTGGAAGTAGAAACTGTATTATATTTTGAGTTTGTTCCATTAAAGTGTTATGTGGTAAATAGGTAAAAAAACCGCTGCCTAAGGAATCACAACTTCCACATCCAGATTATTTGTCCAAGTCACTTTAAAGGAAACATCTTGACTATATTTGCACTCTAGTATGTGGAAATTATTGGTCATAGAATTTTAATAATATTTGGGGTAGATGTCATAGAAAAGCTTGAGGAGTTGGTTTCTACCATATATGTTAAAAATTAAGCTTCTAGTTTACCGTACTTATTTTCCACTATTTACAACCTACCACCTCAATGGAGTCATCTCAATCAGATGTCACTACAATACATACGTGTACTAACTTTCAAGTGAATATCTCAATTTGATGTTATCAATCCCATTAATAATGAAGCGGAGGTGGTAGAGTTTGAAAAATATTAGAAAGAAATCTGAGGCCTTGGTTTCTAGTATATACACCGAATCCCAAATTTCTGTAGTCTTACCAGCTTGCTTTACTTATTTTCCCCTATTTGCCCCTATTTAACCCCCAACCCTTCAACGGCATCATCTCAAATTATGATCTAGTTTCAGACGTCGTTATAATACATACGTGTACCAAATTTCAAATGAATATCTCAATTTTATTTTATCAACCCTTTTCATATTGGAGTAGGGGTGGTTGGGTTGAAAAATATTATAAGAAAATCTGACGCTGTGGCTTCTAGTACATACACCGAATTTCAAGTTTCTGTAGTCTTACCAACGTTTTACTTATATTCCTCTATTTACACCAAATTAACCCCCAACCCTTCAACGGAATCATCTCAAAATATAAACTAATTCCAGACGTCGTTATAATACATACGTGTACGAAATTTCAAATGAATATCTCAACTTTATTTTGTCAACCCCATTAATGGGGTAGGGGTGGTGGGGGGGGGGGGGGGTTGAAAAATATTATAAAAAAATCTGAGGCCTTAACTTCTTGTACATACATCAAATTTCAAGTTTCTGTACTCATACCAGCTTGCTTTACTTATTTCCCCCTATTGACCCCTAAATAACCCCCAACCCTTCAACAGAATCATCTCAAAGTATAATCTAGTTCCAGATGTCGTTATAGTTCATACGTGTACCAAATTTCAAATGAATATCTCGATTTTATTTTATCAACCCTTTTAATAATAAAGTAGGGGTGGTGGGGGTTGAAAAATATTATAAATAATCTGAGACTTTGGCTTCTAGTACATACACCGAATTTCAAGTTTCTGTAGTCTTACCAGCTTGCTTTATTTATTTTCCCCTATTTACCCCTATTTAACCCCCAAACCTTCAACGGAATTATCTCAAAATATAATCTAGTTCCAGATGTCGTTATAATACATACGTGTAGAAAATTTCAAATGAATATCTCAATTTTAATTTATCAACCCTTTTCAAATTGGAGTAGGGGTGGTGGGGGTTGAAAAATATTATTAAAAAATCTGACGCTTTGGCTTCTAGTACATACACCGAATTTCAAGTTTCTGTACTCTTACCAACTTGTTATACTTATATTCCTCTATTTACCCCAAATTAACCCCCAACCCTTCAACGGAATCATCCCAAAATATAATCTAATTCTAGACATCGTTATAATACATACGTGTACGAAATTTCAAATGAATATCTCAACTTTATTTTATCAACCCCTTTAATGGGGTAGGGGTGGTGGGGGGTTGATAAATATTATAAAAAAATCTGAGGCCTTAACTTCTAGTACATACACCGAATTTCAAGTTTCTGTACTCTTACAAGCTTGCTTTACTTATTTCCCCCTATTTACCCCTATTTACCCCCAACCCTTCACCGAATTTCCTCAAAAAACAATCCAGTTCCAGATCTCGTTATAATATATACGTGTACAAAATTTCAGGTCAATATCTTAAACCGTTCCGGAGAAAGCGTGCGAAAAAAAAGTTAGAGACAGACAGACAGACCGAGACAGACAAAAAATTTTTTTTTCGCTCAAATTTTAAATCTCGACGTTTCATGACATTATAAACCTATTTCACGAATAAAAATTTTTGAAAATTTTTTTGCGATTACTATACTTCCAATCCACTACGTGGATGTGGAAGTAATAAGTAATGTAAGCTAGTAAGAGTCTACAAGTCAAAGTCTCAAATTTTTTTATGACATCCACCACCCCATCACCACCACCCCCACTCTATTATAAGGTGTGAACAGAATAAAATCAATCAAATCAAATCATTTATTGACATTCAGAACACTGTATGTGTTTTACATACGTCAATATATACTAAGCAACATGCATACATAAAATTTAAAATTTGTAATGAATGCTATAAGGTAGGAAAAAATAGAGATACGTTATTAAAAAAGAAAACTTTACACACAATTACAGTCCTTGTTACACTAAAATAATACATATTACTAAAATAGTAAATCTTACAGAAGACCTAAATACTTATTTCTACTTATTATACCACAATTTAAAAATTCATGGACGTCATAAAATGCGAAGGAAAACTTTTATCACACGTTTATACCTCGCCGCTGGGAGACTTCTAACATGTAATGGAAGATTATTATAAAAAATTGGGCCGAAGTAACTATATGCATAATCACTAGATTTCAGTCTGTTATAGAGACGTTATAGTCAAGTTTTATGTCAAACTCATGTTATAATTATGATTAGAGCATTTTCTTTCAAACAAGTAAACATACTTATAAATGAATAATAAACATGTATAAATATATAGTGAAGGGAATCTTAATATATTTAAATCGATGAACTTTTGTTTAACATCATCTCTACATCCCAGATTTGAAATTATTCTAATAGCTTTTCTTTGTAGAGAACATATTCTATTAGCTTGAGGTGCATGCTACCAGTTTAACAGTCCATATGCTATACAAGATGCAATTAATGAGTGATAGGCAATAGTTAAAATATTCATTGTCACAACGTTTCTCAAATTTCTTAGGATGAAAATTTTTTTACTCAGTTTGTTTGTAAGGAAATCCACATGGTGACACCAATTTAACTTTGGGTCAAGATAAAGTCCAAGAAACTTGATTTTTTCTAGATTTTTATAGGTCACTATAGGTCTATAAGTAAAAATCGTGTTTATTGTTTTATTTTGATTTAGGGACAAATTGATTCATTCAATTTTAACAACGTGGTGTCATCTGCAAATAATACGAGGTCTGCCTTCGGTATGGCTTGCTTAAGGCCATTTACATAAATCAGGAATAAAGTGGGTCCGAATACCGACCCCTGAGTTACCCCACTTTTCACATCCTTGAGATCGGAGTTTATATTATTTACACTCGTATACTGCTTACGATTTGAAGTAGGATTTAATTAGCTCGCAACATGCTAATTCAACATTGAGGTACTTTAACTTTTCTAGCAGCACATGGTGTGAAACACAGTCAAAAGCCTTCTGCAAATCACAAAAGGTAACTCCAACATACTCTTTCTTTTCTTGGTCGTCAGCAATATTATTTATAAAGTGAATTACTGCATCATTTGTTGATTTATTATTGCGAAAACCAAACTGATTTTTGTAAAATAAATTATAATTTTCAAAATGACCTGTCATTTTATTTTATAATATTGTTCCGAAAATTTTTGAAATTATTAGAACTAATGATATTGGTCGAAGACTGTTGTTGTTATAACAAATATTGCCCAACTTCAGTATATGGTGTTCTACAATGCTATTACATATGTTCCAAATTTGATATAAAATGTTTAAGCGTGACAAAATTCTAGACACACAAAAAAATGTAGTATCCACAGACCAGAGCAATAATCTCTGGTGTACTGTGGCTTGCTGAATGCGAATTCGGTGTCAGCTTTGCCCCACCACATCACAATTTTCTCTAACCTCAAGAAACATTTAGAAAAATGCAAAAATCGCACTATTTGAAGTTCAAAGTGTTCTAAATTCAAAATAAAGTTGTAACTTTTGCAATTTTTTAGCGGCTACATAAAGGTCGTTTAAAGCTGAAATACTCTTTTGTGGCATTTTCAATGTCTTGTACATCTTCCTGTTATGTGTCAATGACTTTAGTTACACCCTGTCTCAAAATTATAATAAAACATGACTTCTTACACGCTTCTGGCGATAACCGGCATCGGATATACTTCAATTTCAATAATGTGTATTAAACCCAGCATTTTAATTTAAAAATTTTACGTCTAACAGAAATTATCACGTTTAATATTAGCTCGTATTCGGCAACGCCTGCCTGCATGTTTCATTCAATACGTAAAAGAGTCTTATTATACTATTAGCAAATAAAAAACAAAGAGTATGTTGCATTTGATCGGCACATCTCTAAAACTAGTAATATCGCTCGTAAAGAAAAAATATTAGTATCAATGTGTTCGTAATCGAATTTTGAGCAACTGTCAAAATATCCGTCAGTCTGTCCATCCGTCACGTTTTTTTTTGTAAGCAATTCGCCTTCGACGTCCACCAAAAATGCAATAGACTAGTAATTACAATTATTTGATATGAATAATAAAAAATCCAAACTGACTAAAATTCTACAATAAGTGAAAAGGACGTGCTTTTTTCCAAAGCGCTCTGACTCTAAGAAAATGTAATAAAATTGAAACATATTAAATAACAAACAGTATTAAAAATCTCGGAGTTATATGTGACTTTAAATTAAAGTTTCAAGAATGCGTCGCTCCTAATGAAAAGCCTTATATAATAAAACTATTATATAATTATAAAGTATAGTAATTTAAGAAAGAAACTTGTATAGCAACTTACGTCACCACTACTTAATGATTTATAACGTATTTTTCTGGTCTAGATATTCAGCTCAACGAGTTCTCCAAAAATCCATATTAAAGGTTTGCTAAAAAAACGACAGATTAACGATGAAACGAAATATTTTGGTTAGCTAAAGATACAAAATAAACTTATTTTTAGTCAAATCCACCAGTCAGAAAGTTATATAATATATAATTATCTATGTATCATTTCCATTAATTTATATTTACAAAATAATCTATATATAACGATGTTTGAATACAGACAACTCAAAGAAACCTGTAGTTACTAGTAAATAATGAACCACTGGATATTCAGTGACATAGAGTCAGCTCAATTTACAACTTCAAGAAAGAATAGAATAGAATAGAGAATACATTTTATAATCCAAGTGATCATAAAATGACATAGGACAAGTCAACAAACATGCTAGTAGATACTATTACGGTACACATATACAGTGCGAACCTAAAACGCACAAAATTTATATCTTTGGTATGTGTCATTTTTCAAAAGAATCCTCGAACAGGTCGATTTTTGTTTTGTAAATGCTACATTTTGTCACTATACCAAAATTTATGACGTCATTGGTTTTTGTGTTATGACGCCATCATAATTTTTTTTTAATGGAAACAGACATTTTTGTTTACGGTTTTTGGTGGTATATTCCTTTAGCTTTCTGGTGATAAAAAAAAGTGATATTACCTAAGCCAATCTTTTGGAAAAATTACATTTTATGTAAAAATAGCTAGCTTACCTTTCGCAAATTCACGAGTAATGTTCCACTTTCTTATGGATTGATAAATCTTGTTGCCTACATTTTTGTTTTAACTAGCATGAAAACATTTGACATAAAAACAAAACAAAGAAAATAATAAAAATCACCTTAACAACAGGTCTTTTGTGTAAAGTATCGATAACTTTTTTATTCCTAGCACGTGTGGAACCTCACTTTTGTGAATGCAATGCCACGTTTAAGTGAAAGAGAACGCGTAGAACTTTTGATGATGGTTGGATATGGTGATAAGCTGAGAACTCATCAGGAAGCATGTGATGTTTTCAATGCCAAGTATCCCGAATAGCAAATTTCTAGATCCACTGTAAGTAGATTGGTAGCTAGATACGATGAATCTGGCAGTGTAGCTGACCTCCCTCGAACTGGTCGCCCTAGCACAACCCAAGGAACACCTAGAAGTCTTATAAACGTATATTTATTTACCTCCATAATCTATCTGGATTTTTCTTGAAATGTGACAGAATATATAGACTGCATTTAGATGTCTATTTTTTATGGTAATAAGATGTCTTTATATTTAGTATTTTATAAATCATTAATTATCATAAATTAAAACTATAAAAAAAAATTAATGAAAAAATATAAGATATATGTAGTTATATATTATATATTGAGAGTTGGATATTGCTCATAATTTTTTTTTAGTTTGATCACTATACAATCGAATACATCACTAGACCCGCGTTCTGCCAATCATCTGCAGATGATTTAAGCTCTTGAGTTTTAGTCATCTGCAGATGATGCCAGCATGGTTGGCGAAAAGAGCATCGGCTGATAGCATTCGAGTATATTGTTCAAGTGTTTTGATGTTTGTGGACTATTCATGAACATATTTAAAATTACACGAAGCCATATAAGTTTAGTTTAAATTTAAATAACATTTAGATACGGTGTAGAAAGTCTCTAATTTTTTACTGAAATTGAAAGCTCGTTCAACTCTTAATTTTTCTATAAACTAGTTTTTATGCCATCTAAATGTTATTATGCTATAATAAAATAAACTCAAATTATATATACTATAGATTGTTCCAAAATTAATAAAATTATAAACATACAACTAAACACTTATAAAGTTTATACATTAATGACCGCTTAAAGATAGTCTGAACAAATATTCTTTTATGTTATGGTCAAAAAATTAAATCTAAAAAATATGATTCTTATATTAATAATATTTTAGATTATTATTTTTAGATCCAAAATAATTCTTATCTAAAAGGTCGCACATCAGTAATATCTTGTAGACATGCAAAACTATGCATATATTTTATATTCCAAAATAAAATCTAAATGATGTATTTCATGACCTAAAATAATTTATGTGTCTAACTTATAATATTTATTAGATTAACCGAAAGAGGTATAATTTATTTCGGTCTAAAATAAAGTCTAAAATAGGTATATTTTACATCATCTAAGGAGTGTTTTTTATAATACATCTATTTTAAAGCTTTAGACGGTTTTAGACACTTTTTAACCTATATTAGATGTAATTTAGACGAACCTGTGTTCCTTGGGAAGCAACGAAACCAAATTAAATATTCTTCTAGAAAGTGAGGAAAACCACCATCTTTCGACAAGGCAGCTGACTTTAAATCATAACGTGAGTCAAGCTTCTGTTGTACGTCTATTGAAAAAAGAGAAATACCATCCATACAAAGTGCAATTGATCCACGAATTGAATGAGGACGAACCAGATCGGCGCTTACAGTTTTGTGAACAGTTGATGACCTTGTGCGATGAAAATCCAATTTTTTTTAAAGAACGTTGTTTTTTCTGATGAAGCTACATTGTCTTTAAAGGGGACTTGCATCGGCATAACTGTAGGTATTGGGCACACGAAAATACTCATTGGACTCAAGAAGCCTATACACGGCGATGAGGCAAAGTAAACGTGTGGTCAGGTATGATTGGTAATCGTTTATTGGGACCTTTTTTTTGAAAAAATCTTACGGCCGCAAGATATTTACAGATTTTGCGAGTAGAGTTAGTTCCAGCCTTAGCAGTTGTGTTTCCGAACAATGAAGATGAAGATATTGGGATGTCGTCATGACTCAAAAAACCAATGACGTCATAAATTTTGGTATAGTGACAAAACTAAAATAGAGGATTTTTTTGACAAATGACACATACCAAAGATATGAATTTTGTGCGTTTGTTTAGGTTCACACGGGGTGTTATAATCTCACACATTCACTCGAAAAAATTTTAATAGTTAATAGCAAATAATTTCGTTATTATTACAATTGTCATTAACAAATGCCACAGAAACCGAACATTAATTAACATGATTTAGAAAATCTTCCACTGAATAAAATGCACTAGCCACAAGAGATGTTTTTAAAGTTGACAATTTTTTTTTACATTTACAATATTTTTTATGTATACCTAATTGATTATATAATATTAATTCCATACAGGATGGATACGATTTGTATAATTCTAATCTATGCATATCGTACTGCAAATCAGAGCCATGACCTGTTGAATAATTGTGAAATATATTTTGTGGATTAAATCTATATTTTCCTTTACAAATTTTAATATTTCAAAAATGTACAGACTAGGCAGGGTTAAAATTTTATTTTGCAGAAATGATATTCTACAAGATCACCTAATATTTATTCCAAACGTGGAACACATGGCCCATTTTTTTAATAAAAATACTCTGCTCGTAGATGCTGAATATCCCCAAAAAATTATTCCGTATCGAATTCAAGATTCGAAATTACAAAAATTAGTACATCTTAAGAGTGTTTAAACTGGTGATATGGCGTAATCGTTTTAATAAAAAACAATTACTTGCGCAATTATTGCATATAAAGGCAACATGTGTTTTCCAATCTAGGTCTATATGAATTACTAAAAATTTATGTGTTGTTACTTGTTGAATTGATTAATTAGATGCCAAAAAACAAAATATGAGGGTCAATATTCTGAAAGCAGCTATAATAACAATGGAGTCCCACAAGGGAGTGTTCTTGGTCCTCTGCTATTCATCCTTTATATTAACGATTTGGGAAAAGTATTAATCAATTGTAAAATACGTCTCTTTGCAGACGACACGCTAATCTACTTTAGCCACGAAGATTATAACATTTTGATTTCCACGGTTAAAGTAGCACTATTACATATACATATTAACACAATGTTGGAAACATTAGGTTGGCTTGATATCAAAAAGAATATGTATGTTCAAACAATGTTGTTTATTTACAAAATATTAAATAAGATGTTACCAGCTTATTTATCTTCGAGGATAGTGAGTGTAAATGAAGTCCATTCCTATAACACTAGGAATAAAAATAACTGTTATGTAAATAGCACAACTAACACTCTTACATATAGTAGCTTGTTACTTCCACATCCACGTAGTGGATTGGAAGTATAGTAATCGCAAAAAAATTTTCAAAAATTTTTATTCGTGAAATAGGTTTAGAATGTCATGAAACGTGGAGATTTTAAATTTGAGCGAAAAAAAATTTTCTGTCTGTCTGTCGGTCTGTCGGTCTGTCTGTCGGTCTGTCTGTCTGTAACTTTTTTTGTCCGCACGCTTTCTCCGGAACGGTTTAAGATATTGACCTGAAATTTTGTACACGTATATATTATAACGAGATCTGGAACTGGATTGTTTTTTGAGGAAATCCGGTGAAGGGTTGAGGGTTAAATAGGGGTAAATATGGGGAAATAAGTAAATCAAGCTTGTAAGAGTACAGAAACTTGAAATTCGGTGTATGTACTAGAAGTTAAGGCCTCAGATTTTTTTATAATATTTTTCAACCCCCACCACCCCTACCCCATTAAAGGGGTTGATAAAATAAAGTTGAGATATTCATTTGAAATTTCGTACACGTATGTATTATAACGATGTCTAGAATTAGATTATATTTTGGGATGATTCCGTTGAAGGGTTGGGGGTTAATTTGGGGTAAATAGAGGAATATAAGTAAAACAAGTTGGTAAGAGTACAGAAACTTGAAATTCGGTGTATGTACTAGAAGCCAAAGCGTCAGATTTTTTAATAATATTTTTCAACCCCCACCACCCCTACTCCAATTTGAAAAGGGGTGATAAAATAAAATTGAGATATTCATTTGAAATTTTCTACACGTATGTATTATAACGACATCTGGAACTAGATTATATTTTGAGATAATTCCGTTGAAGGGTTGGGGGTTAAATAGGGGTAAATAGGGGAAAATAAATAAAGCAAGCTGGTAAGACTACAGAAACTTGAAATTCGGTGTATGTACTAGAAGCCAAGGTCTCAAATTATTTATAATATTTTTCAACCCCCACCACCCCTACTTCATTATTAAGAGGGTTGATAAAATAAAATCGAGATATTCATTTGAAATTTGGTACACGTATGAATTATAACGACATCTGGAACTAGATTATACTTTGAGATGATTCCGTTGAAGGGTTGGGGGTTATTTAGGGGTCAATAGGGGGAAATAAGTAAAGCAAGCTGGTACGAGTACAGGAACTTGAAATTCGGTGTATGTACAAGAAGTTAAGGCCTCAGATTTTTTTATAATATTTTTCAACCACCCCTACCCCATTAATGGGGTTGACAAAATAAAGTTGAGATATTCATTTGAAATTTCGTACACGTATGTATTATAACGACGTCTGGAATTAGTTTATATTTTGAGATGATTCCGTTGAAGGGTTGGGGGTTAATTTGGGGTAAATAGAGGAATATAAGTAAAACGTTGGTAAGACTACAGAAACTTGAAATTCGGTGTATGTAATAGAAGCCACAGCGTCAGATTTTCTTATAATATTTTTCAACCCAACCACCCCTACACCAATATGAAAAGGGTTGATAAAATAAAATTGAGATATTCATTTGAAATTTGGTACACGTATGTATTATAACGACGCGACGTCTGAAACTAGATCATAATTTGAGATGATGCCGTTGAAGTGTTGGGGGTTAAATAGGGGCAAATGGGGGAAAATAAGTAAAGCAAGCTGGTAAGACTACAGAAATTTGGGATTCGGTGTATATACTAGAAACCAAGGCCTCAGATTTCTTTCCAATATTTTTCAAACTCTACCACCTCCGCTTCATTATTAATGGGATTGATAACATCAAATTGAGATATTCACTTGAAAGTTAGTACACGTATGTATTGTAGCGACATCTGATTGACATGACTCCATTGAGGTGGTAGGTTGTAAATAGTGGAAAATAAGTACGGTAAACTAGAAGCTTCATTTTTAACGTATATGGTAGAAACCAACTCCTCAAACTTTTCTATGACATCTACCCCAAATATTATTAAAATTCTATGACCAATAATTTCCACATACTAGAGTGCAAATATAGTCAAGATGTTTCCTTTAAAGTGACTTGGACGAATAATCTACTGGATGTGGAAGTAGTGATTCCTTAGGCAGCGGTTTTTCATAAAGGTATTATTGAATATAACTCTTTACCTAACCACCTGAAAACTGTTAATAATATTAGCTTATTTAAATCAAAGCTTATTAAATATGTAAAGGAAATAAGCGAATATAAATATAGATACTATTCATGTTATTTATGTTATTAGTATTTCATTCATATATTATTATTATTATTTATAAATTATTAGGAAACATGCACTAAATTAGTGCATTTACTATTGTATTTACTTTATTACTTTATTATTGCCATGTTTTATCTTTTAAATAAATAAATGCTATTCATTTATTCAATTGTGCTGAATTAATACACTCTATGTATATTTTTCCAGTAGGACGAAATTGCACAACAGAAGCTTTATCCTGGTTCATTATTAGTTTTTTATTGTTGAAATAATGAGATAACGCTAGTAGATTTGAGTTAAATTTGCTAGTAGTAGAATCGTTTGTTTGCTTATCACCGGTAATAATAGTAGTGTTAGCCAAAGCACCATAAAATGTGGATAAAAAGTTGTCTAAATCATTTATATACAGAACAAACTACAGTGGACCCAAAACACTACCTTGTGGTACGTCAATATCGACAGGCAGTTCCTCAGATTTAGCACCAAGAAAATCTACAAACTGTTTTCTGTTATTTAGGTACGATGTTAAGCTATAAGCTTTAAAGCTTCAGAATATACACATCGAAACGAAACAATATGGCATATTGTATATGTGCTGGATAAAAAACGCCAAGAAGTACAGTAGCAGAGGTTAAGGGAATCAGCTAGGGTAGAAACCAAATAAACCAGACTTTTCACTTAATAGTATTTTTAATGTTTATTTTTTGTCGTGTTGCGTTGACTAGCATGTATGATGAAGAGAAAATATGAGAAATATGAATATATCATGAATTATCACGAGGCATAAACGTAACGTTCGGCGTTCAAGCAAGGACTTCGATCGGTACAATACAATATGTAGATCACTTCACAAATCGGCACCCACCTAAAGTCGATGAGAGAGAGAGACAGAATTTCAAACCATAATACTAAGTGGAAAGTCTGATTAACTTGGTATGTGACCATTTACCATTTAAATCATTTTTATTTTCTTTAGCTGTATACATATCAAATTCTTAAGCTAATATATCATTGTGTACAATGTTGATATAAGGTCTGTGACCAGGGGCTGATACAAGGTCTAAATCCTCAAGTGTTCCAAGCAAGTCAATATGGGGTACAAATAAACTTAAGCTTCGATATAGAGGGTCTTTAGTACCGCAACTTGCAAGAAAAAAAGATCTGTTTCTAATGTTGCATTTACGCAAGTCATCTTCATTTCCATTTAGAAATCATTTAGTATATGTTTAACTCTGTTTCATCTAATTATATATTTATGTTTTTAAATATATCTCTCCTATTAGTGCTATGCCATGCTTATAACACAACTATACGAATATGTACGTAAATATCATTTAGTTACGCTTGCATGACTTGGGTATTACTTGTGTGACTTGTTAACTAGAAAAATTATTTTTGCCTTCTTTAAATAATTGTATAGCTTTCGTCCCCAAGATACCTAATGTGTTCGTCACTACGTATGAGTAATGATTATTGTACATCTTCCGATTTAAAACCGCTGCCCAAGGAATCACTACTTCCACATCCAGATTATTCGTCCAAGTCACTTTAAAGGAAACATCTTGACTATATTTGCACTCTAATATGTGGAAATTATTGGTCATAGAATTTTAATAATATTTGGGGTAGATGTCATAGAAAAGTTTGAGGAGTTGGTTTCTACCATATACGTTAAAAATTATTTTTCTAGTTTACCGTACTTATTTTCCACTATTTACAACCTACCACCTCAATGGAGTCATCTCAATCAGATGTCACTACAATACATACGTGTACTAACTTTCAAGTGAATATCTCAATTTGATGTTATCAATCCCATTAAGAATGAAGCGGAGGTGGTAGAGTTTGAAAAATATTAGAAAGAAATCTGAGGCCTTGGTTTCTATATACACCGAATCCCATATTTCTGTAGTCTTACCAGCTTGCTTTACTTATTTTCCCCTATTTGCCCCTATTTAAGCCCCAACCCTTCAACGGCATCATCTCAAATTATGATCTAGTTTCAGATGTCGTTATAATACATACGTGTACCAAATTTCAAATGAACATCTCAATTTTATTTTATCAACCCTTTTCATATTGAGTAGGGGTGGTTGGGTTGAAAAATATTATAAGAAAATCTGACGCTGTGGCTTCTAGTACATACACCGAATTTCAAGTTTCTGTAGTCTTACCAACGTTTTACTTATATTCCTCTATTTACCCCAAATTAACCCCCAACCCTTCAACGGAATCATCTCAAAATATAAACTAATTCCAGACGTCGTTATAATACATACGTGTACGAAATTTCAAATGAATATCTCAACTTTATTTTGTCAACACCATTAATAGGGTAGGGGTGGTGGGTGGGTTGAAAAATATTATAAAAAAATCTGAGGCCTTAACTTCTTGTACATACACCGAATTTCAAGTTTCTGTACTCATACCAGCTTGCTTTGCTTATTTCCCCCTATTGACCCCTAAATAACCCTCAACCCTTCAACGGAATCATCTCAAAGTATAATCTAGTTCCAGATGTCGTTATAATTCATACGTGTACCAAATTTCAAATGAATATCTCGATTTTATTTTATCAACCCTTTTAATAATGTGGGTGGGGGTTGAAAAATATTATAAATAATCTGAGACCTTGGCTTCTAGTACATACACCGAATTTCAAGTTTCTGTAGTCTTACTAGCTTGCTTTATTTATTTTCCCCTATTTACCCATATTTAACCCCCAACCCTTCAACGGAATTATCTCAAAATATAATCTAGTTCCAGATGTCGTTATAATACATACGTGTAGAAAATTTCAAATGAATATCTCAATTTTATTTTATCATCCCTTTTCAAATTGGAGTAGGGGTGGCGGGGGTTGAAAAATATTATTAAAAAATCTGACGCTTTGGCTTCTAGTACATACACCGAATTTCAAGTTTCTGTAGTCTTACCAGCTTGCTTTATTTATTTTCCCCTATTTACCCCTATTTAACCCCCAACCCTTCAACGGAATCATCCCAAAATATAATCTAATTCTAGACATCGTTATAATACATACGTGTACGAAATTTCAAATGAATATCTCAACTTTATTTTATCAACCCCTTTAATGGGGTAGGGGTGGTGGGGGGTTGAAAAATATTACAAAAAAATCTGAGGCCTTAACTTCAAGTACATACACCGAATTTCAAGTTTCTGTACTCTTACAAGCTTGCTTTACTTATTTCCCCCTATTTAACCCCCAACCCTTCACCGGATTTCCTCAAAAAACAATCCAGTTCCAGATCTCGTTATAATATATACGTGTACAAAATTTCAGGTCAATATCTTGAACCGTTCCGGAGAAAGCGTGAGGACAAAAAAGTTACAGACAGACAGACCGACAGACAGACAGAAATTTTTTTTTCGCTCAAATTTAAAATCTCGACGTTTCATGACATTCTAAACCTATTTCACGAATAAAAAATTTTCAAAATTTTTTTGCGATTACTATACTTCCAATCCACTACGTGGATGTGGAAGTAAAAAAAGAGGCTGGAACTGTATAGTGTCTATACCCTCCTTTTGAAAGCAACGCCTAAGACTTTTTGTATTTGTAAGAGGAAAGGAGAACAAGCAGTAGGTATTTATCTGAATGTGTTTTAATTTATAGTGGACGTAAGAGGTGTAGTCAGGCCATCAAAGAGATGCCGATAAAGCAGTTAAGGGCGACAAAGTGACGACAAAGAACACCGCCGCCCTTTTTGCTTCTTCATGTCACTGTATATATTTCGTTTACTATACAATCAAATTAGCCTAGCCAGGTTTCGAGGTTAAATCTCAACATTAAGCTTTTTTTAATTATGCTTTTTTTAGTTATGCTATATTTCTGTTAGAAACCAATATTTTTTTGTTAAATTTCGGTCGTACCCATTTGAAGGTATTTTAAATCCAGTGGCGTATATAGATTTAAGATTAAAAAATTGATAACACTTTTTTGGATTTTTGGCCTTGAAGAAATATCGAAATAGGCCTTGAAATTTTTAATGTCGATCTGAAATTTTGCTCCACAGTAGAGTTATTGAAACTTTATAATTAAAAAAGAAAATCATTTAAATCGGTGTACAAATAAAAATTTTAGAAAGGTGCCCCACTTTTAAATGGGTCACTCCGCATGAAACGCGTCTCGGTTTGCGTACTGTATTGCCCATTCACGAAAATTATCTCAGCGTTAATTTCACAGCAGTCGTTCCATTCTTCTTTAGAACTACCAATTTTTTTATTTCAATATTTTATTACACTTCCTTTGTTCGATGTTGTCAGAAATATTTTCCTTTTAACGTAATGGTTCTTTATTCAATTATCTGTCAAACCGTACTAATTTATGTTGGTTGAAGTAGTTCAAGTTTCAGTAAATTAAAACTGCTGAAACTTCGATAGAGGTTCGCGTAGCGCAAAGCAAGGCACACTTTGTTTATTTATTTGTCTCCGGAAAATTCAAAGACAAGTTCATTTACTTTGTGCCTCTTGTATTTGTCTTAACATAGAGAATGCATAGCTTGGCTATGTCAAAATTGGATTATTAAGGTTCCATGCATTAACATTCATTATCCGAACCAGTTAGTGATGCATAGGTTTGGTTCTTTAATAACAGGTTCTTATTTTGTCCAGAGTAAAATCCTTCAAGCATTTATTAAAATAAATATTAAAGTTGTGATTAAAATTGACGAATTCCTAGATATCGGATTTACGTTTTGATATGATACGTCTATACGACCTACAATCAACACAGATTTTTAAAATAATAATGATACAATTATATCGGATAATTTAGTTAAAATGATCGATTTAACATCAACTCTTACAAATCCTACATAAATAAACAAAAATGTAGACAATAACGGACATTGAAGCAGAATACAGAATGTTAGATCTGAGTGTCTGCCTACACTGTTTAAATAATATGTTTTAATGGGTTAAATAATATGAATACTACGCAAACAAAAACTTTACCAAATTTAACCAATGTTTTCTTCACCGCTTTTCAAGTCACCGAGGTAGTTCTTTGAAAATCCAAAACAATTTTGTGTTAGGTAAAGAGAAACGATGCCCTACATTTTATAGTGGGGATAATTTTATAATTAAAATTATTTCGGGGTGAGCAGGGATTGAACCTGCTTCGCTAGGTATGCCAGTATGGAAGCTAGACGCGCTAAATCACTGAGACACCATCCCCAATGAGCAAACTGTTTTAGAAGAACACTGTTCGCTGACTAGATAATTTTTTTTTGGCGGACTACAGACACTTTCTGGATGCCCAATAAAGGTAATATTTAGATTGTGCGGCAATCCTTACACATCAAAGTCATACGTGCTATGAAAATTACCAAACTTTATTATTTGACACGATAGTAAGAAAATGTAGAGTTAATTTCCATTTATGATTTACTTTAATGTCCACATTCCTTAATTAGGGAATATAGTATAAAGAATAAAGCATAATAGAAGAGGGAAGGAAGAATATAGAACAAAGCAGAAGACAATTTATCTCTTCTTTCTACCTAAGAAAATATAATTTATAGGTTCATAATTGAAAACCAGACTATTAAGTTTCAATTGTGTCAAGATTTATTTAATATTATCGATTTAGAATTTACAAACTCAGATGGTTTTTCTGGACAACAAAAAATAATTTTCAAACAAATATGCAGTACTGAATTACTTCTGTACGGGGGTAAATATCTGGTGACAAAACTAAAAGCGCTTGGGATTTTTGTCGTTACTTTGCTAGGCAACAGTGCTTTCATGGGTACAAACAATATTGAAATATACAAACAGAAAGCCTTGTTATATTACTATTGAAAAATATCATGTACCATCAAAAATAATTATAAAAGAATTTATTAACAAAACATGTATGCCCTGAGAACTTAGAAATAATACATTATTTCTATATCTAATTTTCAATAGAGACAATAGTATAGTCATTTCACAGAAATAGAACAAACGGCTAGTGAGTGTAGGAGCTAGTGACCCACATAATGGACATCTGGAATAATTAGTTTTTAATAACAGTCATTTCCCACGAGGGGAATTTTATTGTCATAGGGGCATTAGCAGCAAGTAAATCGATGAAGATACAGTAATTACGTTGTAATTTAGTGCTCATTCATTGCTGACTTCTCTCGTGTTTATTTAACAATCCAAGGAATACGAGTACATATATCTTGACTATTGAATATTGATGTATTCTAATTCTTATTACTCCAGCAGAATCCTTAGTATATTAATAGAAAATAACATATTGAAACAGTGACAGGATAATCTAAAATAGAGGGGAGTACCCATTTGTCTTTAATGAAACTGTAACATATTTTAATACCTAAATATTAAAACGTGTTACGTCGGTGCGAACGGCAGCTGATTTTTTGTTGGAGAGCATAGGGCCGTGGGTTAGGATTGTGTGAACACTCAAAGGGCGCCACCGGCTGTATGTTACGTAATATGATTTAAATAATTTTGCCAGCCAGGAACAAAATTAAGTTACTAACAACCATGCGATGGAATTCTCAAAATATATCTGTAACATCAAAACTCTTACCTTAATCTATGAAATCTCAAAACTTAAGCAAATATCAGGAGTACCAGAGCAAATAATGAGAACATGTAGACACCAAGCATTTATTACGAACAAGTGAGATGTACAACAATAAAAAACAAATAGTTTCACAATTATCCCCTAAACATAATCTATATACACAAAAGAAATTCAGAATATGTATATCACCCCATCTAAAATTGTTTCAGTGATTTGACCTTTTTTCTAGAAATGCAACTACGGCTTTAATGATACCAACAATGAGTTTTAGATTTACAACAGCAAGTTAAAGATTCACAATGGATTAAAATTACAGCTCATCACTAAAATATTATGTAACAAACAAGATTCTGTGAGCCAATTTTCGCAATGCTCGCTGTGTGCACTAGAATGTTAAAGAATGATCTAAAATAATTATGTTCTATTAAAAATACTTCATATGTGACATAGTAGAAGGTAAATTAGTATCACGTGGTACCATGCGTTACTTTACAAACATCTTAAGATATTTCATCTTGTTAGGTATGTAGTTGCAAAATCGTTATGTAATTTACTCTAATATTTCAATAAAAAATCACTGAATGAAACTATAATAATCTCTTTAAAACTATGTAACTAAAATAAAACAATAAAACCTGGTCAGAGCCTTGACGTTTTCTGCGACGACTGCAGCGTCACCTGTCACCACTTCCTAAGATGTTCTCGACGTTGCTTACGACTACGACTCCGTGTCGCTACCAAAATTCTGCCCAAATCTCTTGGAGACTGCAACGAACAACTCTCCAACCAAAACTTCTCTAAATGTCAGCAGGACCAACATAAAACCAAATATCTGAGTTACAGACTTCCTCCTATTACTCCTCTAAATACTGGGCCCCCTTACATAACCAAAAATGGCAGCACCATTCACTCCGAACATAAAACTCTCCAGAATATAACTAATTTCCAAAAATCCAGTCCCTCCAAAACATATGCCTATACCAAGTACAAGCCTCCAAAACATATATGCCCCTCCAAAACATGCTTATCCCAAATATAAGCCTCTCCAAATTGCTCTGTAATAATTACAATAAATAAGAACTAAATAAAACACCAAACTAAGTTAAATAAAAGCTCACCTCATATAGAAAGTATTACATAACCTCACGAAACACGTGGCGATCAAATTACGGCAATCAACAGAATTCCTTCCTGGAATTTACAAAATGCTTTTGGCAGGACGGTAAAGAAACACTGGGTACATCAAATCAAATCCCTTTTCAGTGCAAGCGATGTAAAACCCAAATTCTTCAATACAAAATCAAGACCGCCGCCTTTCAGCTATCTCGTCGCTGTCGAAAAACGAACCCCCACCGGAAATTTAATTAACAGTTCTCCGTGTTGCCAACTTGAGCATCTAGAGAACAGTTTCTCTAGCCAATAAAAATGCGCCAACAAAGGACTTTGCAATTAAAAGACTGAATTACACGATTATGTAATGTCTCCACTACAAGAATATGTGAGTAACACCTCTAAATCAAAATCATACTTAAAGAAAACACGTTTACTTTCTGGATAGTAAGACTTGCAGATATGCAACCTGCTATACCCCTTTAAAGTATGGGTGGTTGCCTACTTCTCTGCTCGAACAAGTGAATTAGTTAAGAGTCAACTTACCACCAATCTATATAAATTAATCATGGAGCATTTTCAAATGTTACAAAACAACTAGTAATAGTAAGTGTAATTGCCCATATTATATATTTTTTGGCGATTTTACCTCGGCCGTAAAAAAATTCATTCTCAAATTATTATTTTCGTATTTCAAATAATTAAAATTATTTAAAAAATCTAAAATAAATGAATAATATAAACCAACGAATGATCTAACGGAGCCTTTTTGTTTAATTCGTCTAGCTAAAGTAGTTTTCGAGAAATACGTTAAGTTTAAAAAATACCTAGCATATTCTACTACACCCTTTAACGAAACTGATGAAAATGTCCCCCAAGTTTACGCTCCTCATCGTGCTTCGAAAAGCATTCTACAACATTAACGACATTATGGTTGCAAATTCTTCAACAATTATTTATTCCAGTTCTGGCAAGTTGGGTTCAGGACTTCTAGAAATCCTATTGTTACGTATTTCCACCTCTTTGGAAACACCCTGTATGGATCCGTGGGTTCTAAAATAATTTCAACAAGAGATAAACCACTAACACTTTATTTAATAATTTGCTGACTATACAATAACCTTCACACTTTGTTTACTTGATAATTAACCTCACTTTTTACCGAACGTCACTTTAATAAACTTCCTCTTCTGCGCCGTTAATCGCGCCTTATATACTCTGAAATTGCATCTAGATTCATCCAAAAACAATCAAGAATCTTCTCACCACACTCTAGAAAAGTCCATTTCTTTCTACTAGTTTCCAGCCACTCACTATTAGGCATAGGCGTATCAATTTCCAATTCCAAGGGGGTGTAATTCATAACACTATGTTGCAAGTAAGTGATAACAAATTAGTTTATTGTGGTCAAATAAGATTACCAAGATAGTCAAGAAAGGTGACTTTAAGGGAAACTCGACTTATGTATGTAAACTTGTCAGTCGATGATCAAAAAATCCCGAAGAAAAGCTACATTTTCTCTTGTCGTAGTGCTAACTTACGCAAGACGTCTGGGGTGGTTTGTCTGCAAAGAAGATTGATTTAATTGCATCTTATATGTACGCATGACAAATGATTGAATGAACATAAATAAAAGATACATGTGTCGCATCGAGAACCTCCTCGTTTTTAAAATGTTTCTAAGTTAGTTAAAAATGGAATAAGCGGCAGAAGGTGTCTAAATATAAGTTCTTCAAGAAGTCAGTTTTGAATTAGTTGAAAAGTGAACTTTTCATTTGCAAAGCAATCGGTTTTTAATTGTTTAAACAACAATTGCAACGTGTAATACAAAACATGTCACTTCGTGGAAATAGCTATTGGTATTTAGATGCTTTTCGACCTTAATCTGAACTAACTAAATTCATAACCGATTATGCGCCACATCTATTTCATGGCAGCAAGAGTACCAGCAGTAAGATTAGGTGCAACAATATCTAAAGCAGCTGTAATTTAGATAATCTCAAAATCAAAAGACAGCCTATGCGCAAGGTGATTGCATTTTACAAAGCGTGCATACGTAACCGTTATTTTTGCCGCTGCCTTTTCCGGTTCTTATCCACTAACGTTTATTTGACCAACTATGTTGACATCATTTGAAGATGATCAAAATTTTAATTGATATCCTGATGATTCCGACATGGTTGTTGAACTTAACATCGGTTATAGGATTCAAGTGCTGTTCGTTATTGTGAGCACCACACCAGTGTTGTAACAAAAGTCGAATTGAGGATAGTCAAAAGTACAGCCCTGTCGTGTGTGGGATGGCCGCTATTTAGTTATTTCAAGTCTCTGTAATCTTTCAGGTGGCGATACTTTAATCCATTGAAGGAAATACTTTTCGTAAATAAACATCTAAGTTATGTTTTCTAATTTAGTTCGATTTTGTTAGATCTCCAGAAATATGTGCTTTTGATTTGAGTAATTTATTGAGGGTGTAACGAAAAAATAATTTTTTCGTTTAAGCACCCGTGCTAAATAAATTTGAATTACCCGCCGAAATAACGACCGGAAGTCAACAAGTGCGCAAACGCGGGAGAAGCATCATTTGAAATATCCCTGCTAGTTCACTTTTGATTTCGACCTAGGTGAGTAAAGACTGGTACTTGTTCTTTAACGAATTTTCACGTTTATTTCTTTAATCCTTTGATATTTTGAATATATTTGATTATTAAATGATGTCATATTATTGAGTTAACGTTGCTGTATAGTTATTTTTGGGAATTAAAGGATATTCCGTATAATAATTAATTTTTATTAACACACATGTTTGTGTGATGTCGGCGTCCATTTGGACACATGCTAATTCATTAATTATCGCGGCAATTTTGTATTTTGTGGTCGCTTGAGACACAATACCGTGGTGTTCGTCATTATTTAGATTATTTGTACGAGGATTAAACTCGGAAATTAATCAAAGGATAAATTAGAATCTTTGTTTCTTAATCGTGTGTAGACAATCTTATCTCATTAAAAGTCGAAACCTAAAAGTCATTTTGTCGCATTTAGTTAACCTCGTGTTAGTACAAGAGGTTAAGATATAATTTTTTATTAGTTAATTTTTTTGGGAGATTAAACCCATAATTTTGTTTGCTATATTTGTTACAGTATTAGTTTTTTTCAGATAGTAATTCAGATATTTTCTCTCTAATTCTAACTAAATTTTGTTACCTTCATTCAAGTTTTTGGTCATAACCAGTCAGCCATTTTGTAAACGGCTAAAATTTCATGAGAGTAGAGTTTTCTTATTTATTAATTTCATATATTATATTAATCAGTAGTTTATTCATACATTTTCAGTAGTAGAGTAAAGTAAAATTTTATCAAGACTCAGGTTTTTTATTAAATTGCTGATAGTTTGGTTTTGCAGTGACCTTCGTCACCATAGTTTTTTGTAGTTTTCTTGTATTTCTTTTTTCCCCCCATTTTAAAGTTTTTATATTATCAACTGGTTCTTTACATTCCCCTTTTTCATGTAAAATCCTGGACCAAACCACCATTGAAGCAAGGCACAAGGCATAACTTGAATATTTGGAGTTATCCTAAAAGTATTGGATACTATTCCGACGCAGCGTCTCTTGGAAATCAGCGTTGTCAGGACCTGAATATTACGTCCTTCCCGGGTACCCGTGGCCATCTTCAGGAACAGACCTCGTCGGGATTCCACGTCTCCGCTAAGCTAAGTAGCCAAATTTATGTGCAAAATTCAACTTTTGGTCAGAAGATAATTTGTAAACCAGTTGATCGTTTCATTGTAATTTTTTTTTTTGTTAATATTCAAATTTAATTTTTTTTCTAAACTAAATTTTTGTTGTTTAACTAATTAAATCAAATTTCACCATTAATATTTCTACTAAATTGTAAAGTGTTGTAAAATTTTCACTCTTTTATACTTATGTTAATATATTATTTGTTTTATATTTGATTTTGATTGTTTTCTCCCCCTGATAAAGTTTGCAAGAGTGTTATTTACTGAATACGCTGGCGTCCAAATTTGTATAGTTTATTAAAGTTTTGTTTGGTAAATTTGACAAGCAAATAATCGTTAAGAAACAAAAATATATAACTCTTCTCGCCACATAGTGACCCTCGACCAGCCCTGAGCTAACTGGTTGCTACGCTTTCATAGCTTCCTCGGCAGCCAGCTGAGAAGTTGTGGTTGCAAGGGTCGACATTTTAAAAAAGTCATGGAAGAAATAAATAACTATCTAAACTATTTTATATCTAAACAATTTGTTTGCTACAAGTTCTTTTAGGAACCGAGAATATCCAGACGTCCAGACAAATGATTTTTAGGAGTAAGGTAATTGGTTCACATAGCATTTCAGAAAACATATGTAATAATTTTAGTAGTAAAGTAGATAGGTTACTAAGGCAGGTTTTTCCCCGGCAAAGCAAGGTAATTGACAAATGGATTTTCTCACCGGCCTTACTGGTATAAATGTTAGATAGGACAAATTAGGATATAATAAAATATTATGGATATTCACTGCATCATTTGATGCGTATAAAGTCATTTTTAGCAAATCCCATGGTCCGTTAGTCAAATTCATCTTTTTTCGCAGAGGTAAAATGGCACTTCTGGTTTAGCGTATCTTCGGTGAACATCTACAGGGGGATAATCAATGGTTGTGTTTCGATCCTTTTTCAATTTTAGAGTTTAGGTAAATTTCTTCGGTATTTTGTCGGTTATAAGGTAAATTCACGTGATGTAATTAACCTGCGTATTCGGTCCGCGATGCATTTCAAGATTTGAAATTGCTGCGGACCACTTCATTTTCTTGTATTGCGTAATTATTATTTGTTAATTTATTTTATCGGTAAATGTTTGTTTCTTGTTTCATTTTTTTCATCATCTCTGTAAATATAGTGTTTAAGTGTTTTGAGTGTTTGAGTGTTTAAGTGTTTTATTACTCGATGCGTACAGAAGTTCATTCTAAAATTCAGAAAGGTTCAATTGTGAAATATGCTGTTTGTAATGTACATGGAAAGGATACAAACACCTTGAAAGGAGAAGGGTTAGCACAATCTCGAATCTTGACAATGTTCTATAATATCGACGGAACCTGCAAAGTAATCGAGACACTCCGTTCTATACCAGTGGTAATATCTAATTTATCATGTAATTAAGGGAATATAAGCCCAGTTATTACAATGTTACTTACGACTTCAACTTAAATTAACATAATAATAACCTTTATTAATAGCATACAGCTAACTTATAACATTACTTAAATTTGCAAAAAGCAAATATATATATATAAAACAAAATAATAAATAGAAACATTACATTACAATACAATATAAAATAATTAAAAAATACATTACATTACAATACAAAATAACTATTTATATCTCAATATGTTCCATACAGTAATCTCTACACCTCCTTTTGAAAGACAAGAGCGTCTCACTGCTCCTTATGATATCTGGTAACTGATTATATTCTGAGAGTCCTTTATGGAAAAGATTATTTTGGCCATATGATGTACTGACCGTATCAATATAAAAATTTCCTCTATTTCTGGTTTCGTAGTTATGGATGTCTTGAACAAAAGTGATATCTTCAAGCAGGTGGTGTGGCCAGAGCCCATGTTTTATCTTATATACAACGATCATCGTGTTAATGAAAATGGTCTGCCTGACACTTAAAAGTTCAGTTTGTTCCAGCATGTATTTAATACTTGTGTATCTATTGCATTTTAACATAATCCGTAGTGCTTGATTCTGTTTTTTTTGTATTTCATATATCTGTGTGTTATTTAACAGATATAGAATCGTACTGCAAAAGTTTAAGTGTGGTAAAATGATTGTTTTGTATACTAATAGTTTAGTCCACGTGCTGACATGCCTTAACCTACCTAATAAGTTTACTTTTTTAGCAATTTTTTTGGTGATATACGAAGTGTGATTGGAAAATGATAAATTTTCATCAATGAGAATACCTAAATATTTACATTCTATAACTTGTTCTATCTGTTTTTCATTTATGTATATACCCGTATGGTTGCTTGTATCAATTTTATTGTATTTACTTTTAATTAACATAAACTTTGTTTTTTCTATATTCACGTACATGCTATTTAACTTTAGCCATGTTTGTAGAGTCTTAAGTTCATCATTTAAAGTGCTTGTAATTTCATCCACATCATCACCTACGATGTATAACAATGTGTCATCCGCGAAAAGTTGAATATTGCACTTTTGCACATATTGCACTATGTCGTTTATGTATAATAAAAACAATGTAGGCCCCAGTACCGTCCCTTGTGGTACTCCGAATCTATTCTCTTTCGACGCTGATATAGTGTCGTTATATTTTGTCACCTGAGTTCTATTTGATAAATATTCACTAAACCACTTAATGATTGTAGCACCTAACCCATAGTTTTGTAACTTTAACAATAGTAGATCTCTGTTTATGGTTTCAAATGCTCTACGAAAGTCTAAAAATACAACACCTATAACTTTTTTCTCATTCAATGCATTTTTCCATTTTGCTAAAACGGTCTGTATTGCACTTTCACATGAATTTTGATTTCTGAATCCTGCTTGGTATTTGGTTAATAAATTGTTTTCTTCAATATATTGTATAATTTGATTATTCACTATAATTTCTAGTAGTTTCTCGTATGTTGGCACCATATTTATAGGTCTATGTTCTTCACATTTAATGGTATTTATTTTCTTCTCCAATGGTATAATCATGGACAACTTCCATGTTCTAGGAAAACATCCCTCTTCTAGACTACTATTTATTACCTGTAGAAATCTGTCCCCTATTATTTCAAATGCCGATTGTAGAATAGTTGTTGTTATTCCATCTACACTGCTTTTCTTAATTTTCATTTCTTTTACTATTTTCCTTAACTCGTAGAATTCTAGTAATTTAAATCTCTCCAATTTAACATTACATTTAGACATATTGTTTATAACCTCATTGAGTTGATCTTGGTTAGGGTAGGTCACCAGTTCTTCTAAACTATTCAAAAAGTATGCATTAAATTTATTAGCTACGTTTTGATTGCTCTTTTCCATTACATTGTCAAATATAATGCCTTCTTTATTGTTTTCTTTTTTGTTATTATTTTTGACTAATTGTTTTAGAGTTTTCCACATTTCCACAGGGTTGTCTTTAACTTCATCTATTCTTTCCTGATAGAATATTTCTTTCTGTTGTCTTATGCTATTTACAACTGCATTTCTTTTTTGTTTGTATTTCCTCCAATCTACTTCTTGTTGTGTAATAATTGCTGTTCTATACATTCTGTCTCTTTCTAATATCTCTTGACCTATTGTTGGTGTCCACCACATCTTATTGGCCCAACTACATTTGAGTACTTTTTCTTCTATAGGTGCATGCTTATCTAACACATTAATTAGGGACCTGGCAAGTTGTTCTGCTAAGAAGTTAGTATCTGTACAATCTGGCCACCATTCATTATCAATCAAATCTAACTGAAAGTTTAGTTCGTTAAATTGTTTGAAATTTCTATATTTTTTTGTAACATATTCTTGTTTGTCATTATTCTTTATATCTATTGTTAAAATACAATGATCTGTTATTTTAGGTGTATGATGAATTGTAAATGGGATGTCCTTTTCATTAGTAATTAGTAAGTCAATAATTGTAGCAGATTCCTTCGTTATTCTAGTGAATTTATCTATTTTTTGATACAAACCATTATTTCTAATTATGTTCTTTAATCTATTGGAATAATAAGTATTCTTAGCTACATTGATGTTAAAGTCTCCTACTAAAATAAATATTTCATTTTTTGTCAAGTATTCCTCAAGTATTTCTTCCAATCTTTCTAAAAAATTTGCATCACTAGAACTCGGTGAATGATATATATTGAGAACATTATATCTACAATTTTTTATAACCAGTTCAATTCCAGACAACCACATATTCATATATATAGTTTCACTTGCTATTTCAGCATATTTGTATTCTTTTTTTACATAAATTATTGTACCTCCAGTGTGCTGACTTGTTGAATATGTGATAACTGCATTATATCCCTCAATATCTATTTCATTATTCTGAAATTCTGCTGTTACATGTGTTTCAGAAATACATATTACAATAGGTTTCCATTGACAAATAATCCATTCTAATTGGGTTTTATTTTGTGAAAGACCCTGTATATTTAGGTACATTAATTTGGATTGTAATTGCTATTTCAGTAAATGTTGGCCTCTTCTGAAGTCAAATCTTTCATAGCCAATTCTTCGGGGCCAGAAACTTGATTTATAGATCACATCCTGGAACTCGGGCTCAACTCCTACCATAAAAGACTGGTTATTGGGTCTAGTATTAGTTGTTGTGTTTAACTTTTTAACTTCAATGTCGCGTTCGATAGATGGATTAACCGGCTTTGTGTGATTTTTAATATAATCTTTGATATCTTCCGCTCCTATGTCGTCAGGTACTCTGGTTATGAACAACCAAATTTTCTTGTTTTTCTCGGCTTTTCCGTAAAATTTTTCATCCCCATCGCCACTGCCAATATTGATTTTTTTCCGTCGTCTTCTGTTAATAGTTTGGTATTCACCTTCAGTATAGGTAGAATTTGACTGAAAATTGTCATTTGCTAGGTCTTGACTTATGGCATCTGACGTATGCAAGACATCAGCAATTTGGGAATTGTCCACATTCCTTTTACTGGTTGACTGAATGATTGGTTGCTGCGTTGATAAATTTGAGGTAGTTTTATTATTACCTTTATTAAAGTACGTGTGCTTCCTAGTTGTTTCAGCGTACGATGATTTAGGTGTCCTATGTGATGAAGATAAGTTGTCCTGGCAGAGATTAATGGTATTGGGTGTTAATCTATCTCTATTAATAGGTTTATTGGTCGTTAGTTTTTTAGCCTTTTCTGGTGCCGATGACACAGAGCCTATTGCATGTGGATATAAAGAAGGGATCAGCGGTTTCTGAATATTGGTCATAAGATTAACCAGTTCGATGTTGCTTTCTCTGAGTATTGTAACCTCAGACTTAGTTTGAGATATGCCCTCGTTAAGTTCATTTTTGAGGGAATTTAAGAGACCTGTAAAGTTATTTTGAACATCGGCAATTATTTTTATAACATTTTGTTCCAATTGTTTAAAACTATTTGGTATGTTAAATTCACATAGATCACATTTAAACTTCAAAGACTTTTCTTTGAGTTGCATAACTCGTACTTCGGTCTCCCTTAGGCCTGAACATGCTTGGCATAGTCTAGCATTACATTGATCACATCTGATTCTTTTACTAAGTTCCTCAGAGGACAGTTCAATTTTGCATTTGACACAGGCCATTTTTGTCCTAATTGGACATTTCCATATTACTCCTCACAATATTAGTTAGTACACCCTGTATATTTCGTATTGGCTATATCAAACTGATAAGATATCACTTTAAAACAGTAAAAAATATATTGTTTTTTAGCCACCCACAGCAAAAAGTAAATAAACTGGTAAACAATCCAATTGTCTTGAGATTATAACTGCATATTGTGATGTAATAGTTCACAATATACATAAACATATCACATATAGTTGTTCAACATTTATTTAGATACATCCTAATGTAAGATGCAATTTTGTTAATAGAGTTATTTCACTATAAATCCTCACTTTTAATAGGACTATCACTCACACTTGATACTCACACTTGATATCAGGCCATAAATTAATAATATACTCAAGCTTATCATTACTAACGTTCAACTAAAGAATAATAAGTTTGGTTATATCCTATTAATATTTAAAAAAATGTACGCTGACTTCTCATATAATTTTGCTCATCATCGCATCTAAATTTTGTCATTTACACGTGCCATTGAAAAATCGGCGTTTATTATTAGTACACCCAATTCATATGAGTAGATCATCATAAACAGGTTTTAGTTTCATAAGGATACACGAACAATAAAAAAGAATAAATCAACATATAAAATTCTTTAACTGTCTAGTTCCAACCGCATTATGTTTTGTTGTGGAGGGATATTTGTGGTTTTTAATTCATTATTTCCATTATTTATTCAAGTGGGCGATTAGTTATATTACCATATTTATTGGTGACATATTTATCAATAAATAAAGCTGAATACCATGAACTGTTTATTATAATAATAATAACAGAGGCATACAAGAAAAAGTCGTGTACATTTTAGCAGAGCATGATACTACCGTAGTTTGAACCGCTGAATCCGATGCCGCTAGCAGAATTGCTCCGTTACGTCACGATTCTTCCCTAATGCCACTACAAATTAAGATTTTCATTGATTTTTAGTTATTTATTAAGGTTAGGGAAAAATCTTGAGATGATGGAGCAATTCTGACTGCGCCACTGGATTTAGAATACCGTCAAATGGTATGACTGAAATTAAACCAAAAATATTGGTTTCTAACAGAAATATAGCATCATTAAAATTAATGTTATGTTCTCGAAATATTTCGAATATTCGTCATGTAATTCACAATTGTTTAAATAATGTCGTTTATAATGCTCCATTAGACCGTTATCAGTTAAATTTAAAAACTTATAACCATCAGTCACTCAATATTGGCAATATTTGCTCTGCATGCTCCGTATTAAGAATAATTATTTTTATTAGCAAGCTTTGCAAATTCCTAAGTTGCCACGGCAAGCCAGCAAAACAAACGACGAAATCTGTCAAATTTATTCGCGTCAATGTGAAGTTTACTGTTCCGCAAGTACACTGTCAATATAAAGTATGGCTGATAATTTAACTTTACTTAAAAGAATTGAAATGACAGGTCCGAAAGGGAAGTAAGTATAATTTTTAATATTAGACACCCGGAGCGTCGGATTAGCACAGTTACCGTTGGTTGAGTAAACAAAATTTTTAATCAGTATGGAGCTGTATCGAAACACATTTTAAAGAATCGTAATTTACGACGACAAAGACTAAATAATGAACGAATTAGAAATTACTTTACTGATAATCCGAGAAGCAGTTTAAGAATTGCAAGTTTAGACTTAGATTTACCACGTGAAACAATAAGAAGAAATGTTAAAAAGTATAATAATATGAAGCCCTTCAAACCAAAGTTTTTTCACACCTTAGAGGAAGGCGATACTGAGAAAAGAATGGAATATTGTTCATGGGCTCAAGGAGAATATGAGAATGACAGGAATTTTATATATAAAATTTTGTTTAGTGATGCTGATGACTGAGGCAACATTCACAGCTAATGGAACGGTTAATTGCAAAAAATTCAAGGCGTTGTCGAAAGAAAATCCACAATGGGTGATAAGTTGTAGAAGGCAATACTCTCAAAAAATAAACATCTGGTGCGGCATATTAAATACCAGAATAATTGGGCCCTACTTTTTTTAAGGCAATTTGAACGGCCAACATTTTTTACATTTTTTGAGAAATGAGTTTACCAACATTATGGATGAACTACCACAAGCAGAAATTGCTCATGTAATTTTTCAGTTAGATGGCTGTTCTATCCACAATGCCGTGATTGTGAGGACTTGATTGATTGAAAATTTCTCTAATAGGTGGATAGGACGAAATAGTGGGTTAGACTTTTCTTCCCACTAGATTATTTTCTATGGAGGTTTCTTAAAGAAAAAGTCTACAAGACCCGCCCAACCAACGCAGAACTGCGTGAAAGGATAAGACAGGCTTGTGCGGAAATTACACCAAACCAATTATGTAATGTAATGGCAAACATTAAAAGACGATACAATAAATCTATTGAATTGAATGGAGATTTAGTTGAATCATCCAAAATTTGAAGTGTATGGCACTGCCGTGTCAATTTATTCTATTTTTTCTTATTTTGTTTATAGTCTCTTATGTTATTTTATTACAAAAATAGTAATTTTTGAAATTGTTGTTAAATTGGTAAATGTTTAATTGTAATTAAAATTTGTCATTTCATGTAACAAAGGATATTAACTTCTAAAATTGTTAAATTGGGAAATTCTTAATTATAATGTACGCTACCTGATCTTAATAAATGATGTGCAGTTTATTTATCAAATATCAATTTATTATTCCCTTCTCAATATCGCCTCCTTCTATGGAGTGACAGTTTTTGGTTTAAAGGGCTTTATTATTATTTACATAATTCTCCAATGCCAGCTTTGATAGTAAAAATAATTGCAAGGCTTGCTAATAATAGTATATTATTCAACGAGCATATAATGATGGCTATTATTCACGAGGGTGAAGTTTAAGACACGAGCCTCAGGCGAGTGTCGTAAATCACCAGAGTGAATAATAGCCATTATATGCGAGTAGAATACTATACTTTGTCCACGACTATTAAATATTCAATATTAAATTAAAATTCACCTTCATTTCATTTCTCCTAATTGTGAAAGATTCATATGTCATTATATATAATTTTTTCGATTTTTCGAGCAACAAGTTTACTGAGGCGATTTCTGCAGCTTCCTTTATCTCTGGCGGTGTCAATGAAATCTCGTTTTCACTGTTAGTATCCATTTATGTAATTATATTACTCTTTTTGAGTGCCTAATATGCAAAATTATTATAAATAACGTTGGCGTTGAAATCGCACAAATTTTGACGTTTTAAATCAACGCTTTGACAACACTGTCATGGCTTACTAATAAAAAAATACAGTTTGCGGGCACGTAGGTAAATGGTTTAAAAAAATGTTGGGAATTGTCGCGTGTTGCTAATAGATGCTTTGAAGAAATCTTACTAATGTAGTTTTTGAGTGTTCATTAAAGTACCTTTTCGGCATGTAACATTTGAGTGCTGCCTAGAAAACTTGTCTTTTGGTTGCTGCAATTTTCAATTTAAAATTTTTAGTAAAAAGTCACTAATGTCATTTCTTATAAACAACTGACTGTCGTCATTATTCACTGCAATCAGTGAATAATGAAATCATTATTCACTGCAGGGAATAGTGGATAGCATTATCCTTGAGGAAACACCTACATAATGAGTACATTATTTAATAGTCGTGGACAAAAATAATTATTCTCAATACGGAGCATGTTTAAGGAAAACAAATCTTGCCAATATTGAATAACTAATGGTTATACATTTTTAAATTTAACAGATAACGATCTAATGTAGCATTGCAAACGATATTATTTAAAAAATTGTGAATTACATGACGAAGATTCGAAATATTTCGAGAACATAAAACAAATTTTAATTATGCTATATTTATGTTAGAAACCAATATTTTTTTATTAAATTTCGGTCATACCCATTCAAAGGTATTCTAAATCCAGTGGCGTAGTCAGATTTGAGTTAAAGAAATTGCTAACACTTTTTTGGATTTTTGGCCTTGAAAAAAAATCGAAATAGGCCTTGAAGTTTTTAATTTTGATCTGAAATGTTGCACCACAGTAGAGTTATTGAAGATCTATAATTAAAAAACGTATATTTAAATTGGTCTACAAATAAAAATTTTAGAACGGTGCCCCGCTTTTAAATGGGTCGCTCTGTATATAAATATTAAATTTTTGAAAGTTGCAACTTTGAAACGTCAATTTGGATGAAGTCACTAGAACAATTTGGATTCTTACGAACTTGCTGTTTTGACCACTAATTTCTCACTGCTGTATTTGTCAGTTGCCGTTTTACATCAGGTGTCAGAAGGTTTAGTTGGGATTGTGTTTACCAGCTAAAACACCACGGTAAATTAATTTATAACAGTGGCAGCATATTTTGACGTATTGAAACGATGACGTAAGCTTGCATACCTCTTCGCGACTATTGACATTTTGTTTGCTAAAGGCTTTATTGAGAATTTTTTGTATTTCTCAGGTATTTCTTATTTTTTTTGTTCAATTGCATATTATCATGGATAACTGCAACGTTTACTTGCATTTAATGGATGACAATAACTGAAAATTCACCACGGTTCAATGTGTGGGAATAATCTGACAGCTAATTGACGGATACCTAAGTCTGATTAAGTCAAGCCTGTTACAAAGTGTTTACTTTATTTTAAAATTCATTAAACAAAGTTAATACAAGAGAGAGATTATTGGGCGCCACTGTGTTTTTGAGTCTCCCGAAGGAACTATAGAAAAACCTGTTTTGAATAACTAATAATAATGGAAATCAAAAATAAAATAAAACATCTTTAGTAACAATAATAATCTATTGCGGGTTGTTTCACTAATACACAAATAAATACTATTTACAAAAATATAGGCAACGTACATGAATATAAACAAATAGCAACAGGAAAGGTTGTACAGAAAAATAATTAAGCTTGATTGGTATTCATATATATAAACGCTAAAATATGTCGATGGACAAATTAAGGAATTTTCATAAAAACTTGGTAGAGAAGTTCGACCCACCTCCAACAGATTCCCATTTGTTGATTATTAATTAATAGACTTGATAACTTACGGGATTAAGACAAACGTTATTTTGTTGCCACCTAAAAAAATATAAAAGTTCATTAACAAAGTAGTAAGTAATTATTAATCAAAAAACTTGTAAGAATTCGATGAATATATTCATATAATGCACCTGTCCGGAACATATTTTGATTCACTAGAATGGGTCACGTTAAGTAATTACAATTAGTACGATTAATTGATAGAAATGGCATTAACATGCGTTAAGAATGCAGGTAAACGTTTAAAGCGCTTGATAGCTTCATTACGTGAGAAATTAAATTTAATGATCTATGTCTAATTTTTTTTATAACAAAGTGTAAAGTAGTTATACATACCTTTAGCACAGTGTAAATTTGAATTTTACAGATTGTATGCATGACAAAACTTATTCACATGAATTAATTAGCTTAAAAGGAAATTATGAGGCAAATTAAAGAAAATTATCAATAGATTTATTTCTTTATGATAATTTTTGAGATTTCTATAACACGCGTTATATTTGATTACACTGTTCCACAAAAAAAAATGGTCAGACCAGTGAACCAGACCCATGTATCCCTATGTATTCTCGGTCGCTGAATCCGATTCCGAGGTCAGAAAAAATCGTACACCCCCAAAATAATTAGCTAGAGCCAACAAGACGCCCCTGGGATAGGGTAAAAGAAGAACTAAGCTACGAGATCAATTGAATTAGCTTGCTTGTGTGTAAGATTGGGGGTCTTGCGTGTGTTATTAGATTTGCTTTAGCTAGCTAGTTCTTTTTACCCAATTCCAGGGGCGCGTTTTCGCTCTAGCTAATGATTTTTGGCTGTACCATTCTTTTTGGCCTCGAATTCGAATTAAGCGACCAAAAGTACATTGGGATACAAGAGTCTGGTTCGCTGGTCTGATTTTTTTTTTTGTGGGGCTATGTTATCTTTACGGATGTTTTAATTTGCGCTGATTTTAATTCAATATGTTTAAAATTCTCGGCGAATAACATTTTACTGCCCCAGAATTTTCCTTGGATACCTCATTTACTTATTTTTGCTTATAGTACAGGCAATGAAGGCAAAATGTTGTAAAAACCTCGCAAAAATTAATAAATGAATCATCTCTGGGATTTAAGTAGTTAATAACCTGTAGAATGGAATGATGCATTCTTTGCACTTCCTATTTCTGGGAAAATTCAAAAAAATTTGGAAAAACTTTTTGATTTTCGTTTGTTTTCCTCTTACGGCTAAAATAATGAAAATACAGAAACAAGTTTTCAACAAAATTAGTAGATCGTCTCTTTCTCTACAAAATAAATCTTTACCAATTTTTGTCTTACTTAAGCCGTTTAGGAGATAAATCCAGTTTTCCACTTATAGTTTTGAGCCGCTCCGAAATACGCGGAAAATGAGAATCCTCTGGGAGTTTCGTACGACCGGACATATCGATCGATAATTATTACTATTCAGAGCCGCTAAAAAAAATGAAAGCAACGTGAAATGTAGAGAAAAGTCTCAGCTTTAATGTGGAACTAATCACAAAATTCATACAAATTTTTATCATAGAGAAAAAAGTGTTAGAAGATGGCTTAGTAAACTTTATACAGTTGATTTATTCACATCTTTGAGCTTTATGCATTCTGCATATTTCTCCCGTAACAATGGGTGCTTTTCACTGCATGGATTCGATTCCACGCACTTTAGTCTATATTTCGTGAAAATTGAAGAATGTTGAAGAATGTTAAGAAACAAATAAGTATATGTTTTACTGTATAATTGTGCATTTTCTGAACGTGTATGAATAATGCAGACAAATTCAAAAAGTACTGCGCGCATTTAAAAAACTCCAAAGTCATTCGAAAGAATATGTTTTATTGTACTTATAGTCCAAAAATTAAGACTGTGCTATTATTATTACTTAAGATATAGCGAGTTGAGCTCCAAAATTTGGAGGTGATTGATCGATGAGAAATATACCCTCTACTTTGATCGCAAGGCATATTTTTCCAACAAAAGTAATTGCAATAAAATGTTAATTGGATTAATATATCATTATATGAGAATATGTAAGCGAAATGAATTATCATTCTAACGACTCCCGGCAAAGATATGAATAAATCTGTGGATCAACTGTACAAAGTTCACTAAGCCATCTTCAGACACTTTCTCTCCTTGATAAATTTTGTTTGAATTTTGTGATTAATTCCACATTAAAGCTGAGACTTTTATCTACATTTCATGCTATTTTCATTTTTTTTAGGGGCTCTGAATAGTAAGAATTATCGATCGATGAGCCCGGTCGTACGAAACTCCTGGAGAATTCTCATTTATCGCGCATTTCGAAGCGGCCTAAAACTATAAGTGGAAAACTCGAATTATCTTCTAAACGGCTTAAGTAAGACAAAAATTTGTAAAGACCTTTTTTGTAGAGAAAGACGAGCGAGCTACAACTTTTGTTTTTTGTATTTCCATTATTTTGGCCGCTAGAGCAAAAAAGCCGAAAATCTAAAAGTTTTTCCATTTTTTAAAATTTTCCCGGAACTTGGAAGTGCAAAGAATGCGTCATCTCATTCTCCAGCTTATTACCTACTTAAATCCCAGAGATGATCCTTTTATTAATTTTTGTTACCCAAAATTGTTAATTTGCCTGTACTATTAAAAATACATCAGAAAAATCATGATTTGAATGGTTTCTCATCACTTCAAAATTTGTGGAATATTTTACCAAATCAAACCTATACCAGCCGTCCGCGGCCGCCTTGGAAAGTCATTTGACCAAGTTTTTCCTGCTCTTTGCCACCCAAACTTTGTACTTTTTAACCCCCAAGGAGGTTACTAATGATTAAAATAATTTTTTGAGGGCTCGAGAGGCCCGCGGGCCCTCTTGATGGACCTCTCTAAAATGGTTCATTTTTACCACCTCCCCATGTTGCCTTACTCCAAGGAACTGGGGTTTCATGAACTTGAATATCACACGACTCGTCGGAGTAGATGATTCTGAATATGATGTCAATAGTTAAAGTTTCAAAATAGCGAATCCAATATGGCTGCCATAATTACATAACTTTTGCAGATTTATATGAAATTGAACCGTTGCGCATTTTGAAATAATGTGCATTGTTCAGTTTATTTGTCAATAATACATCATTGTTTAAATATGCTTTTAGAAATAACTACTAACAGACGTTATTTGTTATATACTGATTTTTATAATAAAGATGGTAAAATCCTAGTCTTGCTACGATTGTGAAATAACTTCCTATTGGACAAAAGAAGTATCAATTTACACACTAATTATAATGTAATATACCACTTTAAAGCCGTTATTCTTTTTATTCGTTTATTTATTAACTTGGCATCATCACTGAATATGTATGCTTATTTTATGTAAATTGTGGTTTTGGGTTTTTACATAAAGAAAATGTATTAGACGAATGTTTTTTTTCTTGTTGATAAACGAATTAATCTATTACTGTTTAACTAATTCTGCGCAAGGTAAGGTAGTATTAGGCCAAAAATTGCTAGGCAAACTTCTGTATTTTTTTTTTTTTTTGTTGGGAACCTTAAAGGCAAAATGGTTAATGGAGGTCAAAATATAATTAATAACCTTATGTATTCGAAGTAGGTGAAATCCAATCTTGATGGTGCCTGAACGACGAAAAAGTAGCTTTAACAAATCGATGTTTTGATAAATACTACACTAAACCAATAGTAATAACTCTTGGAGAAAAAACAAGAATAAACTGCTCAAAAGGATCAACTTGCTTTTTTTGACAAGGGTTGTTTTCGTGGCACCGTGGAGGTATGTTAGGGGCAACAAACCTATATACATCAAATTCTTCGTTGGATAGTCCTTTCCAAGACTTATAAGTTTAATGCAAGATTTTCCCTAACACTGAACAATTATTCAAAAAATCCCAAAAAGTTATTTTTCCTCATGAAATTTACATGCGAAACTTCAGGTCTCGATGGGCACCATTTAAAATTAAAATTTTGAAAAATGAAAAATACGTACTTACTTTTCAGATTTTAGAACATATTGGGAAGATGGAGACCCCTATTTTTCACCACCCTATTGCACAACCAAGAATCTCCCGTGAAGTTTAAACTGCGAAACAATAGTACCACTGCAAGACGTCCGTATTGAAAAACTGTCTAACTACAAAAAAAAATGCATTTCAATGATGGGAATAAAACTAACTTTTTGTTTATTATCATTCAGATTTGTTTAACCTATATCAGTAAATAAATTAATAGCAGTTAATGTATTTCAATTATGCTTAATTCACCATCTCATTTATCAGAGGCAACTTATCTAAAATACACAATACAACTCAGTTTCTTATGATCAGACCCTACAATACTGTATTGTTGTGGTATCTCTCCACAAATGGACGATATTTTCTCAATAATAAATTAATGAACTGAATAAACCTAAACAGAAAATTGAAGACTCTTGTTCGTAATATATGTAGTGTTAAAGTACATAATGTACAAGAGACTATTTTTTTAATCCGGCTCGCCTAGTATATTACTATAAAAACCAGCTAAATTAATTTTTAATCTAATTTTGTATCCAAAAATTTTATATAATGGAAAATTAATTCTTTGTCAGTAAATTTAAATATGGCAAAATATTCCCACAAAGTAAATAGAGTGATGGAAAACTGCTAATGAAAAACATATTTTCCACCGGTGAGTTTTTATGCAGTTTAAATGGCAAATAAACTGGAAACTGAACTGAAAACGCGCATTAGATATTTTCTGAAAATACCATAATAATTTTAGTATAAATGCATATAAAAGCTTGCAGTACATTATGTGCCCATATTCATTTTATGCTGCAATAAAAATCTCCTCGCACCTGCTGTGGCTATTAATTTTATGCGGATAGATCCATTAAACTGTTTTTTGCAGTCTTAAGATCACTGACTTTCATTTAGGATACTAAAACACAAAATCAATTAGTTTGAATGCTTTTTACATTTTTCGTATATAATTTTTTTAATGTATTCTGTATCTGATAATATAGTCGAGGAAATGTAGCATTCCACTAACGAAAAATGTGCAGTAGATCGGATCAAAATGCGGCTTTTTGCATTCGATTTCTTCATGAATTTATTCAATTTGTTACCTGTTTTAATCTTGTACAAATGAGAAATTGCACTTGTGCATCGAAGAAATGCATTTTTTCTCGTGTAGTTTTGAGATAATTGATAGATTGATTAACTGATTTACCAGCGTAAGGTGAGCATTGCTGCCGATTCCGGGCATCCATGGAGGTTCGTTCGTTCCACTCAGCTTGGTCGTCCGCCGAACACGCCCAAACCACGTGCCTGAACCAAATCTCGAATTTATATACCGCCGGACCTGCTGCATACGCCGGGTTGGACATTGGACATGCTTGTTGTCAGCAGCGAGAGCCACATGACGCATGGGGTTGGAATATATAATGGGAAGTGTAGGTATTTTCGAGATGCTTCTTTTTAGTTTCCATGCTTCTTTTTTCGTCATCATGGGATGGGAAGTGTAGGCGTTTGCAAGATGCTTCTCGAGATGCTTCTCTTTAGTTTCCATGTTTCTTTCAAGTTTCCATCTATCATCATCTCCTTATTTATTCTTCCTCCCAGTCTTCCGGGTCTGAATCTAACAGTGCGCACCTCCTTCTACCAGCTTGCGTTCACTCCGTTTGTCTGCCAAGACATACATGAATTCGCTCGCCGCAGGGAGCTTTTTCGTATTATTAACCGTTCCACAGGTAAATATCCATTTACGGAGGAGTGCCCTATCTCGCGATAATAAAGCTTTTTTATGGCGGGTTAGTTATGAGAAAGAGGCCCGAGAGAATATTTACCCACACTGTATGTTAGTTTGTTTCTACAGTAATTAATTTCAACTACCGCTTTCCAATTCCGGGTATTTTCTATTTCATTGCCTATATTTAATGCCTTTTCATTTTTACCCCTAAACTGTTTTTCTGTGTGTAATAAACTGTTCTGTGACAAGGATTAATAAAGCAATAAATAGAACCAATAAATAAAAATAAAACTTATCTTTTCATCTTTTGCTTTGCTTATGTTACTACTTCCACTCGTTAGAAACCAGTCCGTTGCTTTTCACCAATGGATGTGCCGATAATGCATTATAATACCAGATGTTTACGTTATCACACTAACCACTTGAGAAATATCGGTCGTCTAAGAATAGGTATAGACACTTATAATATACTTGCTTCTTTTGATTCTGTTTAAAAAACTATGCTCGTAATTATTAATTCCATATGAACTTTGTTTTTCTATTATGGAGCTTCACTTCGCGCAGAATTTTTTGATGTATCGGTGGCTTAAATTTTATCGAGTTTAACGTGGTTTTTACCGCTTTTTTAGCACTTTCTTTTGCGAATACTTTACAACACGTCTACACGCGAGGCTAGTCCAATGCGTCTCCCGTCAAATCAAACCTGAACTTGTGAAGAAATACATTACTCGTTACAAAATGAAAAAATAAGTTCGGTGTGTCCAGAAGTGGAATCCGGGATCTCTCTGACCCTAAGCGAGAACGTTACCCATGTCGGCGTTCAGTTTTTGAGGTAATTAAAAGTAAAAAATCATTATTCGGTAATCCGTGGTGGAAATTAGCCCAACTTGGTTAATCGGAGATTTTTGGGGTCACTGATCATGAATATAATGTTCAAGAAGTTCCTCGATGTACCTGGGGTCTAGGAAGTCCTGGTGTGAGGCTCATCCCCTTAGTTTTTCTCTAAATTTGCTTTTAAATCCAACCACAGTCTTTACCTGGGGGTTTTTGAGGTCGTTGATCACGATGTTCGAAATTTTTCCCAATATACCTGGAGGTCAGGGCGTCCTGGTTGTATAGGACATCCATTGTGCATTTATGAGAGTTTTCATTGAAACCCATCGAATTTTGTCACTCGGAGGTTCTTGGGGTCGCTGATTTCAAATCAAGTCATCTATGTAACTTTATTATAATGAATTTTATTTATCTATTTTATTTCTATCATTATACTCTTCGCAAATACAAAACGAAGAGTATATTGCATTCGATCGGTAATATTGCTCGTAGAGAAAAAATTTTCATATCACTGTGTTGGTGATCGAATTCTGAACAGCTTTCAAAATGTCCGTCCGTCTGTCTGTCCGTCCGTCCTTCCGTCACGTTTCTTTTAAGCACGATAACTTCAACTTCGTCAGCAAAGAGTATTTAACTATTAGCTTGTTTATTCTTACCATTGATTTCCAATATGATCATAATATATCATTATTTAAAATTGTTAGACAAAATTAAAAAAAAAATTATTTTTATGATTTTTTTTTCGAAAATTACGATATTATAAATAATTCATATAAAATTCATTATAATAAAGTTAAGGAGATGACCTTGACAGCAAGAACGCCTTTGTGCTCATACCAATCGAGGAACATTTTTTAGGCTCCAGGTACATCGAGGAACTTCTTGAACGTATATTCATGATCAGCGACCCGAAAAACTCCCAAGTAATCAATTTGGGCTAATTCCCATCATGAGTTACCGAATAATGAACTTTTTAAAATTACCTCAAAAACTGCACGCGAAAAAATGCATTTCTTCGATGCATAAGTGCTATTTCCCATTTGTATAAGATTAAGATAGGTAATAAATTTAATTAATGCATCAAGGAATCGAATGCAAAAAACCGCATTTTGATGAGTCTTACTGCACAGGTTTTCGGTAGTTTGGCCTATTTTTGTGCTAAATTTCCTCGACTAATAGACATCAAATAATAATTGCAAACGTAATGGACCACAAGCCCATGCTAAATTTTTAGGGGGTCATATGACACCGCTTGAAAAGGTATAATTTTTGTAGTCCTGCAAAAATAAATTACTTTGAGCCCCATGCCGTACATTTTAGGTGGGACAGGGGAAAGCCGCGAAAAAGTGAAAATCGTAACCCGCGGAGGTGCATTTTTTTCAAATGACACTGTACGGCTTACGTTTATTTGGACTGTATTTATACCTGTGACTTTTAAAAAGAAAATGCCGTACAAAAATAATGGGACAGAAGTACAGGAAAAATTTTCGTTTCCCGAAAAGTGACCTCTATGTACTAAGGTGATATGACACCGCACGGCTTTTATGAAATTCGATTTTTGTATTAACAAGAATGATTTTTTTTGCTATGCCGTACAAATCGGTTGGAACATGGGGTGGCAAGCGCGAGATCAACCCCCGTCCTAGACCTCTATCAAGAGTGGTGATTTGACCCTGTATGGCATCAATTCCAAAAGATTACACGATATTTCAAATCTTTAAAAAAACAAAACCCGTCTAAAAGGAATGGGTATTATCAATGTAAATAAAAAAATCACCCCCGAGAAAGGAAAAAACCCAGTTTTCTAGGGTAAGTTTATTTGTAAGGTAAGTTTACGGCCATTTATTTTTTGGATTAATGTAGGTTAGAATTTGTATTTTATTTAGTAGCCGTACAAAAATAATGGACAATAATAAAATTAGAACATTGCAAAAGAAGCGAAATTTTTTAAAAATGATGCAAATGGAAAATTCTCTATTTTTTAATACCATGGATATATCTTCAATTTTACGTCGTTTTTCCTTTCATTGACTATAAAAGAATACAAATGTGTCCATGCCGTACATTTTCATTGTTGGGATTTTAGACACTAGACCCTACAAGAAAATCCACCAAAAACAACTTTTTTCCAGTTTTTGTTTCTGTCAGATGCACGATCAAGTGATTAATTCAGGCATCTTTATTACAATGTACTCAAATAAGGGATGCAATCCCTAAAATTTTTTGTTATTATTTTCAGGTTTTAAAAAAATCTTCTCATCGGATGAATAGATTCCAATAAAATTTGACACACGTAATACGTTCATGTTAAGAATGTGTTTGCACGCCACAGTAAATTCGTATATAGAAAAAGCGAACTAATGGTTATGCCGATATAATAGGAATCATAAATTGGCTAGCTATAAGTAGTGATTTCATCATCAGTTGTTGGCAACAGAATTGTGCAGGGCCGTACGGACACTATTGGAAGCCTTGACTAGATTTACAGCAGTGAATAAAAATGAGTCAGTTCCTATTAAACTTTTGAAATAGGATTTGATGATTGTAAATAATTAAACAATTCGTGGTTACGTTAGGCGGTAGCCACCGCAACTATCTACAAAATCTAATAACGCAGTAATAGTTTCAATTATTAATAGATATTGTTTTTTGTGATTTTCTTTTTCAAATTTTAATGGTTATTCATCGATTTTCGTGTGTAGGTGTTTTTTGTGGCATTTCACTTTCAATGTAAAAATGGTCATCATCTGGTGACAAAAATTTAATGTTTTAGGAAAAATCTGAAAAAATTAGGGGTGGTACTCAGTAAGGGGAGAGAAATCGAATGTCGCGCACCGGAGTTCTCCATCTGCGTTCTTTCTTCGGGTAGGGTCCTCGGAAAATAGAACAGTTTCACTTCTTTCGTGTGTAGGTGTTTATCATGGAATTTCACTTTCGTTATGAAAGTGGTCATCATCGGGCGACAAATTTTCGATGTTTTAAGAAAATTCTGAAAAAAATCAGCGGTACGCAGTAAGGGGAAAGAAATCGAATAGCGCACAGTGGCGTTCTCCGTCTGCATTCTTTATGTGGATAGGGCCCTCGGAAAGTGAAAAAATTTCATATTTTTCGTGTGTAGGTGTTTTTCGTGGCATTTCACTTTCGGTATGAAAGTGGTTATCATCGGGCGACAAAATTTCGATGTTTTAGAAAAAATCTGAAAAATATCAGGGGTATACAATAATGGGAGACAAATCGAATACCACTCAGTGGCGTTCCCGTCTGCGTTCTTTATGTGGATGAGGCCCTCGGAAAGTGAAAAAATGTCACATTTTTCGTGTGTAGGTGTTTTTCGTGGCATTTCACTTTCGGTATGAAAGTGGTCATCATCGGGCGACAAAAATTATATGTTTTAGGAAAAATCTGAAAAAAAAACAGGGGTACAGAGCAAGGGGATATAAATTGAATAGCGTGCAGTGGCGTTCTCAGCCTGCGTTCTTTATGTGGATAGGGCCCTCGGAAAGTAAAAAAAATGCCACATTTCTCGTGTGTAGATGTTTTTCGTGGCGTTTCACTTTCGGTATAAAAGTGATCATCATCGGGTGACAAAATTTTGATATTTTAGAAGAAACATGATAAAAGTCAGGGGTATGCAATAACTGGAGACAAATCGAATAGCGCACAGTGGTGTTCCCGTCTGCGTTCTTTATGTGGATAGAGCCCTCGGAAAGTGAAACAATGTCACATTTTCATGTGTAGGTGTTTTTCGTGGCATTTTACTTTCGGTATGAAAGTGATCATCGGGTGACAAAATTTTGATGTTTTAGAAAAAATATGAAAAATATCAGGGGTATACAATAATGGGAGACAAATCGAATAACACCCAGTGGCGTTCCCGTCTGCGTTCTTTATGTGGACGGGGCCCTCGGAAAGTGAAAAAATGTCACATTTTTCGTGTAGGTGTTTTTCGTGACATTTCACTTTCGGTATGAAAGTGGTCATCATCGGGCGAAATTTCGATGTTTTAGGAAAAATCTGAAAAAATCAGAGGTACGCAGTAAGGGGAGAGAAATTGAATAGCGCACAGTGGCGTACTCCGTCTGCGTTCTTTATGTGGATAGGACCCTCGGAAAGTGAAAAAATGTCATATTTCACTTTCGGTATGGAAGTGGTCATCATCGGGCGACAAAATTTCGATGTTTTAGTAAATATCTTAAAAAATTAAGGGGTATGCAGTAATGGGAGACAAATCGAATAGAGCACAGTGGCGTTCTCTTTCTGTGTTCTTTATGTAGGTAGGACCCTCGGAACGTGAAAGAATGTTACATTTTTCATGAGTAGGTGTTTTTTGTTACATTTCATTTTTGGAATGACAGTGGTTATCGTCGGGTGACAAAATTTCGACGTTTCAGAAAAAATCTAAACAAACTCAGGAGGACGTAGGAAGGTGAGAGAAATGGAATGGCGCAAAGCGCAGCTCTGTGTCTCGTTTCGTTCTCGGTGGAAGCGGTGAAAAACTTCGATTTTCATTCTCCGCTAACTTTGAGCGGCCGTATCTCGGAAACGAAGGACCGCAGCGACTTTCGGTTTGCGCCACTCGATTTCTCGTTTGATTTTAAATAGCTAAATATGCCATCGAGCTCGTAAGATTTTTTGTTTGGGAGAATTGGTCCTCGAAGCTGGACTCACTTTAGCGGTCCATATCTCACGCAAAAATTACCGGAAAATCATCGGATTGGAAATTTAATCAGCAATCAATTAAGCGTACAAGAGGGATCAATTTTCTAGAAAAAGTTACAACGACTATATTGCAGTGGCGTTGAGTGAAATAAAAATCGTAGGAATTGTAGTAATTATATCTGGATATCAACGTTGGCATGCGTGAGAAAAAAAACTGTAATGGAATTTTTTTAAAGAAATTTCATTAAGAGGTCAGTGTTGCTTGAAAACAATTAAACTAAAGCGTTTAGCCCTGAAAAGTCGTGAATTTAAAAATTCAGATGTTTATAACTTCTATCTAAACAAACAGAGAAACTTTATCTCTGCAAAGAAAGTTGTAATTATTTTAAGGGGATTCAGAAAAGAAATAACAAAAAGCATCAACTTTTCGATTTTAAACGATTTTTTTATTATTCCATTCATCCCCTAAAAGTAAGACAGATCTTACAGCCAAATAATCAAAAATAGGATGTAAACGCATGTGACCTTTCGTAAGCCAAATTATTAGCTCTACATTTTTTTATCTGAAACCTTTTCCATATCTCTCATCGTTCTCGATTTATACGCAAAAATAAACAATTTCATCCTTTTTGTACCCTTAAGGAAAGTGCAGGACTAATAATATATTAGACTTTTTATTTTACATCTCAGCTCTATACAACTTTTCCTGTAGAGATCCCCTCCGGTCACATTTTTGCGATTTAACCTACCTATTTGGACTAGTAACTAGGTAGGCGAGAGAAATGGAATGGCGTAAACCGCAGCTCTTTATCTCGTTTAGTTCTCGAGATATGACCTCGGGAAGAGGTGAGGAACTTCGATTTTTACCTTCCGGAGTCTTTGAGCGGCCGTATCTCGAAAACTAAGGATCGCTTCCCGCGATCGTATCTCGAAAACGAAACGAGATAAAGAGCGGTTTGCGCCATTCGATTTCTCTCACCTTCATACCTACCCCTACCCACACCGAAAGTAAAATATCACGAAAAACTCGTAAACACGGAAAATTTGACATTTTCCATTGGGAAACTGTTTCGAAGGCCCCTATTCAGAGAAATAGCACAGATGGAAAACTTCGGTGTCCACTATTCGATTTTGCTCCGCTTACTGCGTATCCCTGTTTTTTTAGATTTCTCCTAAAACATCGAATTGTTTGTCACCCGATGATGGTAACTTTCACACCGAAAGAAAAATTCAACGAAAAATACCTAAACATGGAAAATGTGACAAATTTTCAAATTTCTGAAGGCCCTATTCAGAAGAAGAACGCAGATGGAACACTCAGGTGTCCGCCAATCGATTTCTCTCGTCTTCCTACGCACTGCGGGTGCGAACTTTTGCAGGCTTTTCCTTAAACATCAAATTTTCGTCACTTGATGATGATCACTTTCACGCCGAAAGTGAAATATCACGAAAACACATACACACGACAAGCAATGAATAACCATAAAATTATAATGTTTGAAAAAGGAAATTACAAAAACCAGAGGAAAACAATGGAAAGACATTTTGCGTGCTTGAGGAAATGAGAAAATCGGAATTCTTCAAAACAATAGTTCTGTACTGCTAGTTTAGTTATCATTTTCAAAGACTAACGTGTCATTTTTGCTCCCAGAAAAAATGTAAGCTCTCCTTCGGGGAGTAAGAGACATTTTACTCTTTCAAAATAATAATTGATTATCTACAATCTACACTATTAGAGTGTATGCAAAGATAGTTTGTCTATATGCCACAAGATCAAAGTTCTTTTTAATCCCGCGTGGCATTGGTTTTTCACAATCTGGATTACAAATAGGTACATTTACTCCATATAAAAATTACTTTTTACAGTAATGATATGTTATTATTAGATATGCTCCTGATTTATTAGCAATATTACTAACAAAAAGTTATTGAAGATGTAGAATAAACTATAGCCCAGGAGGCAGCGACTGAAATCATTTCTATAAAGCTAGATTTTTTTCCAAAGAGAGTTTAGATAGCATCTATAATGAAGGTGCAATTCTACCAAACTCTTGGTGGTGCATAAATGGGTAAAAAATTAAAGAAAAAAAACAGATGGACGAAAATTTCGTTTTTGGAATTGTCACGAATTGTCAAAAAATGACGATTCGCCTTCGCTCCTGCCGCCCTCAATTTTCGATTTTCACCTCTCGATTCTCGTTGTACGGTCATCGCCGGTCTTCTCCTCGCCATCGAGACATAGAACAGGTCTCCGATCGCCGTATTTATTCAGTTCTTACGTTTGAAAAATTGACTTAGGGTCCTGTTAATTGGCGACTATTTTTAAGTGGTTTCCCGAGTTCGAATCCCGCCCAGGGATACTTTTTTTTTTCGTTTTCAATTTTTTGGCAGATATTTTTTATTCTATAATTGCTATTCGCTCCGTTCTATTGCATTTCTCTGAAAAGTTTTGCATTTTCCGCCGCGAAATATTAATCTGCACTATTTCAATTAAAAATTAGAAATTTCCTTACCAAAATAATATAACATAATGGAGTAAATAAAAGCTTATTAACAGATCTATAAAAATACTGTCTGTTCATTAATACTAATGAGGAATATAATTGTCGTGATTTGACTACGTATTGCCGTTTTTGCAATGTCTACCAAAGATTTAGCCACCCGGAAGTAGAATGTGATTTTTGATCCAAATAGAGCATCTTAATATTCCGAGGCGGAAAATGCAAAACTTCTCCGAAAAATGCAATAGAACGGAGCAAATCGCAATTATAGAATCAAAAATATGTGCCAAAAAATTGAAAATGAAAAAAAAAATATCCCCGGGCGGGATTCGAACTCGGGAAACCACTTAAAAATAGTCGCCTATTGGCACGACCGCAAGTCACTTTTTCAAACGTAAGAACTGAACAAATACGGCAATCGGAGACCCGTTCTATATCTCGATGGCGAGGAGAAGGTCGGCAATGACCGTACAACATGAATCGCGAGGTGAAAATCGAAAATTGGGGCCGGCAGGAGCGAAGGCGAATCATCATTTCTTGACAATTCGTGACAATTCGAAAAACGAAATTTTAAATATTTAATTTTTTACTCATTTATGCATAACTAAGAGTTTGGTAGAATTGCGCCTTCATTATAGATACTATCTAAACTCTCTTTGAAAAAAAATCTAGCTTTATAGATATTAACGCGAAAAATCTGTCGCTACCTCCCGGGCTACTAGAAATGTAACAATTCAATTGGTAAGTAAATTTAAATTATTTTAAGCTATATTTCAAATGGTAGAGAAAACAAAAAGTTCGACCCTGCAGTTTTTAGTGATTTGAAGCATAGTTGGTACTTCGAATAACTACTGCTTCGCCCTCTATTAGTAAACCGTCCAATTAAATTGGCAAAATTGAATACATTTTTTCTAACATATTAATCTCCCTTAGGAGCAAATATTATGCCGAGTTTTAACTTTTTTTTACATTTAATATATTTATTCTAGTACGTATCATATTTTATTTGAATATTTGAGTCCCATTAAAGAATATAAAATAATTAATGGTGAATTACGGACGATTCAGTGGCACGTTCGCGTGTAATAATCCAAAGGAAATATTTAATTTGATTTAGTTTTCAAATATAAAATATGATACGTACTAGATTTAAGTTAACTAGTTCTAATATTTGAATCAAATCCGATTTTTGTTGGTTTGTTTTTGAGAACAATATGTTGAAAGATTTACGACTGTGAACGCGGTATTTTGACATTGATAACACAGCCTTAAGGTGGCACCAAAGATAGCGATAAGGGTTGTCGCCCCCCCCCCTCTACAAAAAATCCACCCAAAACAACTTTTTTTTTTTTTTTAATAGTGTGGCAAGGACCAGCGAGGGAAGTCACGGGCAACTAATACTTTGCCGATATTTTTTTTATAACGAGTTTATAACACCAGGAGGAGATTTACAGTTTCACTGTGATATTATTGCGTGTATTGTGATTTTGTCGTTGTGTATGTCAGTACCCAGCATTATATTCTAGAAATAAATGTATGTGGATAACATATGGGGATGTGAAAGTAAACAAGCTGCTCTCTTTTTTACTGAATCACCTTTGTTGCAAGTAAGTATATAAAAAAAATATTTTTCAGCAGCTTTCCTTTTTTTCTCTCTCTAGATATTTGGCCTTACAGACTCGTTGTTTTGGCCAAGCAGCTTTTCTATTTCATCTTTTATTTAAGTAATAAAAAATATCGATAAATATTTATTTTTATAAAGTATAATTTACGCACTGTTTAGACATAATATAGCGTAAAATTTTCGGAAAATCATTTTACATTTCAGATCCATTAATTTTGAATAATAGGTTTAGAATAATTAGAATATCAAGTATTGCTCAAATGTAATAAAGTCTTACAATAATTTTTTATTCAGAAAATCTCACTTTGGGACGGAAAATTTAATTTTCCAGACACATGTACCAACTAAAATGTACGGCATGGTAATACAAATTCTTGTTATCTAAAATAGTATTAAAATAATCAAGATTTATGTGGTGTCAAATCACCACCCTTGATAGAGGTCGAGGACGGGGGTTGATCTCGCGCTTGTCACCTCATGTTCCAACCGATTTGTACGGCATAGCAAAAAAATTCATCCTTGTTAATATAAAAATCGAATTTCATAAAAGCCGTACGGTGTCATATCACCTTAGTACATAGAGGTCACTTTTCGGAAAACGAAAATTTTTCCTGTACTTCTGTCCCATTATTTTTGTACGGCATTTTCTTTTTAAGACTCACAGGTATAAATACAGTCCAAATAAACGTAAGCCGTACAGTGTCATTTGAAAAAAATGCACCTCCGTTACGACTTTCACTTTTTCGCGGCTTTCCCATGTCCCACCTAAAATGTACGGCATAGGGCTCAAAGTGATTTATTTTTGCAGGACTACAAAAATTATACCTTTTCAAGCGGTGTCATATGACCCTCTAAAAATTTAGCATGGGCTTGTGGTCTATAACATATACCAAATTATTGAATGTCACATTCGATGAAAATGTCCTGTAATTTTGGTTGATTGATTGATTAGCCTGTGTACGGTAGGCATTACTGCTACTTCCGGATATCCAATCTGAATATTTTTATAAACCGCCGGATCGACGATACGCCAGATTGGTATGTGGTATGCTCGTTGCCAGCAGCGAGAGGCACATGACGCATGGGATAGGAATATACTATGGGAAATGTAGGTGCCCGTGAGATGCTAGAGATATGGAAGAAATTTTTATTTATCAACCGTTCCATAGGTAAACATCTATTTACAGTGGAAATGCAAGAAAGAGCCCCGATAGAAACTTTGAAACACCCTGTATACTAATCTACCAGGGTAATAGCAAATAAAAAGTAAAATCTGTAAAAAGCAAAAAAGAGATCTAGGAGAACATTTGGGACGCTCTATACCGGGTGTAATAGAACCATGGTACACTCCCCTTTCTCCTTTAGTTTTGAAGATAATTGATTGAAATTAAGGATATGCTACATACATAAAGAGCGGCACTTTTTGACATGCAATTGATTTTTTTCTCACTTCTGGTTTCGCCGGAAGTGACACTAACTTTCTATTTTTAAATGGAACACCCTATACATTATTGCAAATTTGAATTATGCATAATTTTCTGAATCCAACGATCCAAATAAGTGACATTTCAAACATCATTTTTTTTTATAATATAATTTTTAGTTTTCCATTTAAGTGTGCCATGGCGGTTCCGATTTATTCTAAATGACTCATGTAATGCTACAATAATCGAAATCCCCTAAAAAACACTAAATTACGTGATTTATGAACAAATAAAATTCACCAAAATTGTTTTGGGGGCAAAATACAATTTTTTCAAATAGAACCATATTGGTACCGTGGTACCATTTATTAGTACTATTAATAAGGAATTTATTCATATGTCGTATTAAAATGTGCGATAAGTACAAAGAAAATTACAGCTAGAGGAAAATAAGAAAATACAATTTTGTTCTAATTAAATGTTAAGAAGTAACTAAGCTGGCTTTGAAAACAATGAAATATTTAGCTTGTCAAACATTTGTTGGTTTAACGGTATTTTTATTGTGGCTTTAAAAATTTTTTAAAATTCTTGTTAATCGTATTCAGAATGCCGCAAATTTATACAAGAGATGAAAAAGTGGACATGTTAACTATTTATGGGGAAAGTAAAAAATGCTATTGCAGCTATGGACCTTTATGGCCGACGATGTCCTGATAGGCAATGTCCAGCGAAAAATTATTTCAAACGTATTGAAAACCAATTCCGAAGAGAGCCAACAATGATCCCGAAGAAAACTTCATTATTGACGAAGGAACGAAAATTAATGTTTTGGCTCGAATAGAAGTTGATAAGACTGTTTCTTTAAGGCAAGCTGGGTTTGAATTGAACATCATTCACCAAACAGTAAGCCGAATTTTGCACAAATACCACTATAAATCTTTTAAATACCATTTGCACCAGCATTTATACGAAAGTGATTACAAATGTAGGATGGAATATTGCAATTGGATTTTCTATAATAACGTGCAGCCAGACAATGATTTTTACTTCCCTCGCATACCGAAGGGAAGTATTGTATTCGAGAAAAAATCACCCTCCGAGATTTTTTCGGATTCTGACGTTTCAGAACACGTAGATTCCGAAAATATAGGTTTTTCAATTCCGTCAGTCTGTCTGTCTGTCTGTCTGTCTGTCTGTCTGTCTGTTGGTGTATTTACTAAAAAACTGCTTGACGGAGAGCAGTCAAATTTGGTAGGTAGTTAACCCTACTGTCAGCGAAGAACTGGTAGAATTTTCACTGAAAAATATACAGGGTGGACCGTCTAAACGGAATAAATAGTGAAAAAAAATTTTTTTTGCTCAAATTTAAAATTTCCACGTTTCATGACGCGCTAAACCTGTTTCAGGAAAAAAAATTTTTTGAAAATTTTTTTCAAACATTTTTGAAAAAATTTTTACCAAGTTGAAAAAAATTTTTTTTTGCTCAAATTTAAAATTTTCACGTTTCATGACGCGCTAAACCTATTTCAGAAAAAAAAAATTTTTGAAAATTTTTTTCAAACATTTTTGAAAAAATTTTTACCAAGTTGAAAAAAATTTTTTTTTGCTCAAATTTAAAATTTCCACGTTTCATGACGCGCTAAACCTATTTCAGAAAAAAAAAATTTTTGAAAATTTTCTTCACCAATATTTTTGAAAAAATGTTTACTACTAAAATGAATTTTTTTTTTCTTTCTTCAAATTTAAAATTTTCACGTTCATGGCATTCTAAGTCTGATTAAAAAAAAAAGTTTTTTGAAATTTTATCACTAAGATAGAATTTTTCTTTCTTTGTTCAGATTTTAACTATCCACGTTTCCATGACATTCTAAAACTATTCAAACAAATTTAAAAATGTTTTTGAAGAATTTTTTAGAAAATTTGAAAACATTTTTAATCCATTTATGTATCACTACTATAGAACAGACGAAAAAATTTTTTTTGCTCAAATTTAAAATTTCCACGTTTCATGATATTCCAAACCAATTTCGGAAAAAAAAATTGCAACATTTTGTTACCAGTTTGGAAAAAAATTTAACACCAGAATGCTCAAATTTAAATGACATTCTAAACCTAGGTATTTCAGAAAAAAAATTTTGAAAATTTTTTTCACCAACATTTTTCAAAAAGTTTTTACCACTAAAATAGATCGAATTTTTTTTTATTTGCTCAAATTTAAAATTTTCACGTTTCATAGCATTCTAAACCTATTTTAAAAATACATCTTTTTTAATTTTTAAACTTTTTTTAGCACTACTATAGAACAGAAGGAAACTTTCCGTTTTGCTCTAATTTAAAATTTCTACCTTTGACATCTTAAACCTATTTCAGAAGAAAAAAATTTGAAAATTATTTTACCATCTTTTGAAAAATTTTAAAAAAATGAAATTTTTTAACCACCACTATACTTCCACTCCATTACGTGAATGTTGGATTGAAAATGTGACAGATGGCAATAACATCTGGCATATGCACATACTTTTATTGAAAAATGTACATGGTGGTCATCCCAAGAAATAATTCAGTCATGGTGGACATTTGTAAAGGTATTTGCGCAAGCCTGCCATATGTGGCACCTGCTATTTAGTATTGAACTTTTGCTGTTGGATGAGCAATCTGTATATTTTTTTGACCAAAACTTATCAAGTTTTCTTTGTAATAATAGCAATAACTCTACTCCGATTATTATTCTCAATGTCATTTCGTAATTATTATTTTTTTAGAGAGACTGCCATGAACGAGGGAAGTTCTGTGTAAATACCTTTACCGATTTTTTGGAACTGATTTTATTTTCGGACGAGTCAAGGTTTACTAATTTATTTACAAAGGCATGAAGTTAAAGGTGATTGGCTGCATGCAGCGAGTTATAATAAAACACTTGTGTGTTATTATAAATCACATTGGTTTATGGATGCTATTACTTGTTCAAAAACAGTTGAGTAATTAATATATAATCTAATAAGAGTAGATAAAAATATATACAAACCAGTAAGGGAAACTTTCAAATAATTTTTTAGTATCATTAATACTGCATAATATGACGTTAGGGCGGGACTCAATGTGTAAATAGTTGAGTACCATTTGATAAATAGAAGAATATTTATATAAGTTTGGCCTATAATGTTTTTGCTTGAACAGGTACGTGTCACGAGTATTTACCCCATAGAACTTTAGCACAGCTATTAGGGAATTACATGTGAATAATTTATCTGCAACTTTGAATAAATGAGCTAAAGAGTGCATAATGTTTACTATAAGTAGGCAACTTATGCCAAAGCGTTCTTGAAATATTTCCTATGGTGTATCCCAGGATGGAAATATGTTATCGATATTATAGATTGAGGACTTGGATAAGAGAAGGAGTAGAAAAAAACTAAAGCCCGACTACACGATGAAGTACGCCAATAAACTCTTAAAACCACCCTATATAATTTTCTACAAAATTACAGCAGATTTTCTCCTTGGCAATTGTAACACCTATGTTCCAAATGTTATCAAATGTTATTTTTTTCTTTAAAAAATTATCACCATAAAAAGTATTTAATTAAGAAAATAATATTTGCAATATACACTGCTGGCCACTCGAACTTACACATAGAGACTTTTAGACAAAATTTAAAGTTCAATATTTTCAACAGGAATGCAAATTTTTGAACACGGCTTGCAAATTTTAAGAGCTAGTTTTTTTCGGATTAAGCTGCATGACGTATATTTATCGTAGGACCATAAATTTATTATATACGGGGTGATCAATGAAGTCATGCAAAAAATCAAAAAGTTTGTATTAGTGAAATTTCCGCAAAAAATTTTTTTGGTCGTTGCAATATGGTTCCTTACTAAGGTAACATCAAGACAGTTTTGTCAGTTTTTGGATTAAGGCCCTTAGGCCTTGTACACACTACTCAACATAAAATTTGGATACCGAAATCTTTAAAATGCTATAACTTGACATTGGATTGACGGTTCTTGATGATTTTTGCGGATTTGGAATCCTTATTTCACGTAGATTTTCTATGGTCTAAGCATTTTATTTGAGGGTTGAAATTTACACATTATACCGGGTCGATAATAAACGAAAACGTAGCGACAAGAACAAGTTTATTACATTAAATTCTACAATATACAACATTGCTTAACAAAGACCAAAAGTCAATTCTTAAAAAATTTATAATTCTAATTCTGGTAATTTTTAATAACTGAAAAAAAATTTAACTAAAAAATTAAAAATTAATTTAATTTAAACTTAAATTAAAATTTAATTAAAATTAGGTACATTAAATAAAAAAAAAGAGAAGCTAATATTTTGTTGGTCCTCCTGCTCGGAATATTACTTCCCAACATCGATTTGGTAGAGTATCCACAAGATTATTTATAAAATCTTGTGGAATATTCTCCCATTCTTCGCGAATGGCCTCACTGAGCGTTTCTAAGGTTTCAGGGGGTACATCAAGAGATCTTACTTTAAGTTTTAAATAAGACCAAACGTGTTCGATGACATTAAGATCCGGAGACTTTGCAGGCGAGTCCATCCGATTGATGTTTTGTGCCTGCAAAAACTCTGTGATCCTTCGCGCTTTGTCAGGTCGAGCGTTGTCATCCACCAATAGAATTTCTGGGCCGTAATGTCGAGCAAAAGGAACAACAATAGGTTCCAAAATTTCTTCCTGATAAACAGTAGCATTAATGGTTTGGATGGTAATGAATAGCTCGGTTTTACCATTTCTTATGATACCTCCCCACACTGTAACACCTCCGCCACCAAATGCTTCTTGAGGGGCCATATTTTCCTCCAAATATCGCTGATTTGGCCTTCTCCAAACTAACATTCGGCCATCGGAGTGAAACAAATTAAATCTTGTTTCGTCAGTAAATAAACAATGGCTCCTATTCGCTCTATGGCGTTGTAATAACCACACACATTTTGCTCTGCGACGGGCTCTATAATTTAAAATGTTTGGCATTATGTTATGTTAAAAAAAAAAATCTCACCTTATGTTGTTTTTATTTAATGTTCTTCTCACTGTTCTGTCCGAAACTCTCACCCCAGTTTGTTGTCTTAAAGAGTCATTTAGTTTTCTAGAGTTCTTTGTTCTATTCCGCATAGTTTCTCTCATTAAAATTCTTTCGGTTCTTTGGTTTATTTTTTTTGTATGTCCACCCCCATGCCCATAATTATGATCACCAGTAGTTTCGACGCGGCGGTTCAAATTATAAATTGCCTTTCGGCTGACATTGTAAATGTGCGCATCTTGCTGTTTTGACATTCCTTCGTTGAGAAGTCGAATGCAATTTTCCCTTTCTGCCGTGGTTAAACGCCTCATATTAATTAAGCTTTACAAAATTATAACATTGAAATATGTCAGATTATTTCTAAAATAATGTAAACAGTTTTTAATTCCATAGCAACAAATTTGTTTTTCCAATGCCTACTTTGAAATTGACGCGTCGCGTAGAAATTACACCCGATCATAATTATGGGCATGGGGGTGGACAAAGAACTCTGTAAAACTGAATGATTCTTTGAGACAACAAACTGGGGTGTGAGTTTCGGACAGAACAGTGAGAAGAACATTAAATAAAAACAACTTGACGTGAGAATTTATTTTTACAAAAACTTAAATAATGCCAAACTTTAGAGCGCGTCGTACCCTACGTTTTTGTTTATTATCGAGACCCGGTATAATGTGTAAATTTCAACCCTCAAATAAAATTCTTAGACCATAGAAAATCTACGTGAAATAAGGATTCCAAATCCGCAAAAATCATCAAGAAAGATTTCGGTATCCAAATTTTATGTTGAGTAGTGTGTACAAGGCCTAAGGGCCTTAATCCAAAAACTCACAAAACCGTCTAGAGATATTGATGTTACCTTAGTAAGGAACCATATTGCAACGACCAAAAAATTTTTTTGCGGAAATTTCACTCATACAAACTTTTTGATTTTTTGCACGACTTCATTGATCACCCCGTATATAATAAACTTATGGTCCTACGATAAATATACGTCATGCAGCTTAATCCGAAAAAAAACTAGCTCTTAAAATTTGCAAGCCGCGTTCAAAAATTTGCATTACTGTTGAAAATATTGAACTTTAAATTTTGCCTAAAAGTCTCTATGTATATGTTCGAGTGGCCAGCAGTTTAGTTGATATTTTTGTCAAGGATATTAAATAATATTGAGTGCATAAAAGTTATGTTTTATATTTCACTAAATATCATCAATCTGGTTGATTTTATTTTCTGCATGACACTTCTGACCGCATGGTGTCATCTGCCTTGGTTATCTGTTAGGCGCCCGACTTCGCCAAAGCTCTTCTCCATCAGCTACTTAGTGACATCAGGGCTTCCTATTCGCCTCTTGTCATCTGGTTTCAATATATTTTTCAAAACCTCGATAAATGTATGAATGAATTTAAAAACTTATATTATTTGCATCTGCCTCTTCAAATAATTCCTCGTTTAATACTTACCTACCCAACGTTCTGTGGTTTGTTTACTCTGAATAATTCTCAGGAAATACTAATGTTATTATAAACATCTGCGATATGAGTAATGTAATGTATGTAAATGAAATTAGCGATTTCCTCACACAGTTCATGGAAGTTTACATTGTATAGGTATATACTTCTGAATATTAAACAAGTAATAAATATTTTTACAACTTGATTATCACATCGATTTTCCTATAAAAACGAATCTCCAGCCCTCAGGCATAAGATGAACTTGACCGACCGGTCACGAGAGTCGCTTGAGAGGATGCTAATATTTTAATTTATGCTTGTTCAATATCATTAGGGATTAGTGGTTGTCATGGGTTTATCAAAAATTTCTAGAAATACCGAACGGATGGGATTTCCTCTAAGACCATAAATATGTCAAAGTTTCTTTTGTTTTTTTATTATTTAATGTTACTATAAGTAGTAAAAATATCTTGATACTTCAAACACCGACAATTACGAAAGCGGGAATCTATGATATACAGGGTGTCTCGGTCTCGGGTCTTCCAAATTTATGGCTCTCTAATTAAAGACATCAAACCCTTTCAAAGAATACAATAGTAGAAAAGCCCATAGCAGTGGTTTCTACTAGCATATGTCGTCTAGGTGACGTAACTCATTTTTTGGTCGCGGCGCACGGTTTTGATTCTATAATTGCTGTTTGCTCCGTTCTATTTCATTTCTCGGAGAAGTTTTGCATTTTCCGCCGCGGAATACGTATACCAAGCCAAGTGAAAAAAAACCAGAAACCGCTTATATATTACAACTATAAATATTACAAAAACACGTAATGCAGTAAAATTTGTCGCACTGAATACATCTGAGGCAATAAAATTGCTTTATGTTTTGTGCAAATTTTCGTCCATTTTCGGAGGAAAGTTTTGCGTAACATGTCACACATCTTCGGGCAGAAGATGGAACCTTTCCTAAGTGGTGACCTTCGCGAGCACGTGGGTTGGATGTTTCAATATTTTCAAGCTTCGAACGATCCAAGAAATGGCTGACCAGCTCCTCTTTGAAAGAAGTGATAGAGAGTTTCTGATTGGTGATTTTCTGGTGCATTATGTAGGTGTTGGCAAGTGCTGACCCAAATAGAAGCTCAATTGCTATTTTACCATACCATTTTATCGACTTTCATAATGCAGTTGAGTAGGACTCTATTTGGTCCGAAATGTCTATGAAACCTTTGCAACTATTGTACTCAGCAATCGCAGATGGCTTTTGTGGTAATTTTTCAAACGTAAGAACTGAATAAATACGGGGATCGGAAACCCGTTCTGTCTCAATGGCGAGGAGAAGGTCGGCAATGACGGTACAATATGAATCACGAGATGAAAATCGAAAATTGGGCCGGCAAGAGAGAAGGCGGGTCGTCATTTTTTGACGATTCGTGACGATTCGAAAAACGAAATTTTTGTCCATCTATTTTTTTGCAAACGTGTTTTTTTTTCTCAATTATGCACCACTAAGAGTTTAGTAGAATTACACCTTCATTATAGATACTATCTAAACTCTGGAAAAAATCTAGCTTTATAGATAGTAACGCGAAGAATCTGTCACTGCCTCCCAGGCTATTAGGTAACTGCTGCTTTCGCAATTAAGGTATTATATGCCAATTGACAGCTGCCAAAACTGCGCGAAAATTAATAATTTTTACATATTTTTGAAGTTTTTGTTTAACGGATTTTTATGCCTTAAATGAATGTTTTTTAAGTCGATGATTAGGAATTCAATATTTACTTTAGCCAAAGGTGATCCAAGTGTGGTCGTTTTGGTCTAAAGTAGTCCAAGTTCAAGATATTGGCCATTCATTTGTTTTAATGAATTTATTTCTAATAATAAATTTTTATATCAATGAAACGTACAGGGTTTTATGGTTGTTTGGTCGCAGATTACTAATGTAATGGTCATTTTGGTCTAACTAGTTCAGGTTCAAAATATTGACCATTTAATTTTTTTTAATTTTTTTCAATTTTCGCTGGGTTTTGGCAGCTGTCAATTGGCATATAATACTTTAATTGTAATACCAGCAGTTATCCCACAAAGTGCTGCCTTCTCGAACATTTTACGCTCAATTCCATCCAATTTGATCAAGAATTGAGCGTGGGCTAGAATTTTGAAAATGATAACTCATTAATAATTTTAAACGGTATGGCGCTTGACCGTTATTTTTTAAATAACTAAACTTTAAAAGTAAAATTTTGCATGTGTGAATACTCACCATGAAAAATACATATTGGTAAATTCGCCAGAGTTTCATGCTTGTACATGGGACGTTATACGAGCAAAAGTAAAGCTGAAATTTTGCAGTTCCGGCTGTAAATGGTGTCATTTTGTGAGTTATGAATTTTTATGAACGAAAAACACAGCTCAGTTTGGATTTTTTTGGACACCAAATAAAGAATTATTTTTCAGGGTGAAAATAGCATATTAAGGGCTATAATTTGGAATACATATTGTTTAAGGCCTGTATAATGATATTTGCATAAAACCAGAAAGATAAATCACTTCCCGCCCTTATTTCAGACCCCTACATTGGTACCTTTTGGGAGGCAACTCTTTGCCTGAAAAGATAGGGACCCTTTGAGGGTGTGCGAAATATGCATTTTTAGATTTATTCACAATTGCTTGAAATGTAAACTTAATTTATAAGAGAAAAAAATGAACAGTTTTGAACAGCTATTTTTGAATTTTGAAAATGGATCTCGATTAGGTAGATTTTTGGCTAAGTCACCATTAGTATGGTATAGGCAAATGTGCGCTTACTGCGATAGATAAAAGTGTACCCTACAAAAGAGTTGGCAATTGACAAATTCGCGTATTTCACATATTTAAAAATTTATGACCTAGAAGCCACGTAACTGCCAAAAAGATACTTTCTCTTGCAAAAATATGAAAAAGGAATAACTAGAGCATCAACTTACCCTTTCATAATTAGTACTTCATCTTACACAAACAAAAAATACCCCCGCCTATTTTCACATCCAGATTTGCCATCTAAGTCTCTTTAAAAGAAAGCATATTGATACCTACTATATTTGGACTTATATACAGGGTGTAATTAGCTTCATGTCATTAAAAAAAACTGGTGGCAGGGAACGAAAATACAAACAAAAAAACCTTATATAACATGGGGTCTAAAGCTCATAGTTTTGGAGAAAAAAAATAAACAAAAATTGACAAAATAATTAATAAAATAGTTTGAGAACTGCTGGCATACTCCTGCAAATAAGTATGGTGCGTCTAAGAGATCATCAGAAAGCATGCCGACGAAGTAGTTAAAAGCGACCGACAGAGGACACCGCCATGCCTTCTTCGCGGCCAAATTATCTTATTGGGAGTGCTATACTCTCCCTTGTAATATTCTCAAGTAATAATTTCAGTTTGTGTCCTTACTTGGTAAATAACGCACATACGGCGCGCGACCTAGCCGTTCCTTGGCTTTGTGCCACTTATGTTAAGATTTAATTTATTGACTTCTCGTTCAAGTCGTTAGTACTTGGTTACATAAGACACTACTTCTCGTTCGTGCTTTTTGTGTTACTTTTTGGATTTTGGACCAAGTTTTTCTTTTTGTTTTCTTTATTGATAACGTTAAATCACAGTTTAATGTGGTGTTTAAAAACGCAGATTTTGGACATTATGGGAGATTACACTTATCCAGAGCTCGCGGATATGCACTTGGTGAATGGAGAAAGTGGTGGAAATGCAGCTGGTGCGGAAGAGCTTTATCGTTTAAGGTTCCCCAATCGACGTCATCCTTGTGCTCGTGCATTTGTTGGTATTGACTAGCGTCTTCGAGTAACAGGTCATCTCGATGGGCATGGAGGAGAACGAGGTCCACAACGTGAAGAAAGGGTAATTGACGCAGAGGTTCAAATTTTGAAACTTGTAGAAGAGGATCCAACTTTAAGCCGAGATATCGCGAACCGTGTGGAAGTATCCCATTTTGTGATATGGAGAACATTGAGAGATATGAACTTACATCCCTATCACTATCAACGTGTCCAAGCACTAGAACCTCAAGATTTTGCAGAGCGAATGCAATTTTGTAGGTGGATTTTAAGAAAACGCGCGGCAAATGACGATTTTTTAAACGTTCTGTGTTTCTCCGATGAGTCGTGTTTTACAAGAAATGGAGTGTTTAATTTTAAAAATATGCACTATTGGGCAAATGAAAATCCACGTGTAATAAGATAGGCGCATTTTCAACGACGGTTCAGCGTTAATTTGTGGGCAGGAATTTGCGGTAATGAAATAATTGGACCTATACAATTACCCGCTCGATTAAATGGTGATGTATACTTAAATTTTTTGCGACAAACATTGCCAAATTTGCTGGAAGATGTACCCTTGGCTACGCTCAGAAGAATGTGGTATTTGCTCGATGGCGCGCCAGTCCATTTTAGTTTGGATGTTCGAAATTTTTTAAGCAGAAAGTTTCCTCAACGATGGATTGGACGTGGCGGACCAGTACCATGGCCTGCTAGATCGCCCGACTTAAATCCGATGGACTTTTATTTTTGGGGGCATTTTAAATCTCTGGTTTGCCGTGATTCAATTGACACTTTAGAACAGTTGCAATAACGTATTTTAATGTGCATAGAAACCATAAGAAATGATCCTATTTTACCAAATGTATTGAACGGAGTACGTATGTCCTTAGTTCGACGCGTCGAAATCTGTATACGTGGAGATGGAGGTCATTTCGAACAATTTTTGTGAAAAATTCAGAAGAATTGTTCAGTTATTGAGTGTTACCTATTGGGCATTAAAGGTATGATTATTATTATTATTATCGCTGTCTTATTTTGATCTGTTTATTAATGTTTACATTGATTTTCATAGAGACCAAAGACTCGATTTTTAGTTTTCGATACCTGATTGGGAAAAATTATGCGGTTAGTCCTTTAAAAAAAATCTAATTTTTTCCTAACTTAAAATACACAACTAGTTTCTGTTATCGTATCTCGGACGTCTAACTGTTCGTTTTCCAATTTCATAAAATAATTACTGATTGTTTAAGCTTTTAACACAATGTTACAAATGTTAATAAAGCACTTTTAAATTGTATGAATTCTTATAAACGACAATAAAAGCTACAATAACTTTGTTCCAAATTAAAAAACACATGTAAACAAATCCTATTTAAACCTCTGCGGCCATGCTATACTTGCGTTGTGCCGAAAGAGGAAGGAATTATTTACACTTTCATAATTAGTGGTATAAAAAGTTCAGTTTTTACAGTTTTTTATTATTTCTAATATTCGGAAATATTGATCCGCTGACCCTGAAAAACAGTGGTTCCCAAAAAGTTTCCTACCTTAACATTAAAAATGTAAACCCAGGTAAGTTTTTCAAAGTGTCCCTAGAGAAAAAAGTCATACAGGTTTTTTGTTTGTCTGTATATTGCAATTATTTCCATTTACTAGTAGAAATAATTGTTCATATAGAATTGAAATAATAAAATATTTGAAATCGTTGGCCACGAAGTGATAATGGGGGTGTCATGGCATTGAGAACTTTTGTTCTCATACACATACTAAAACACAGTATTATTACCCTTATAATAATGTAGTGGGAATGTTGGTGATGATGGTGGCGGTGGCAGATCTCATTAAGAAAATTGAGACCTTGAAGGCTAGTATATAAACCAAATTCCAAGTTTCTGGACTTTCACTAGCTTGCTTTACTTATTTACCCCCAGCCCTTCAACAGAATAAGGTCAAAATACAATTCTCTTCCAGATCCCGCTGAAATACACTTATCTCAAATTTCAAATGAATATCTTAAACCGTTCACATCCCAGAGAAAACATCCACACAAAAAGATCCACAGACCGACCGACAAACAGAAATATTGCGTTTGCTCAAATTTGGAATCTCGACGTTTCAACAAAAAAAAAATTTAAAATTTTGTTTTAAGATATAATAACTATACTTCCACTTCACTACGCGGATATCTTTTGAGATTACTGTACTTTCACTCCACTACGTGGATGTGGTATGTGGTAGTAATTACATTCAAAAAAATTCTCGATGCTCATCGAATGTTATTCTAATCGTGAGTATATAAATAAAAGAACTAAAAAAGAACAAAAAAAATTGGTCATTAGCCATATTTCCATGTAAAATATATTGGCACTGTATAAGAAAGCAACGCAACATCTTTCTGTTATTATTGTTCTCAACCCAAACTTGGTCACATACATAAAGATAAAATGATCAGCGATAATTAATGAGGTTGTTCACATTGATTATATTATTTAAATAATATAATGCAGGCACGTGAACTACAAACAGCAAGTTATTCATCAAGCCACCGTTACAGATTTTAATCTTCATTGGATAAAAAGTTTTTGTTGTTCTGTAAGTTTAAGTATGTTAATCGTTCATAGGAGTTGTTCTAAATATTGACTGGAGAAATGGACCTCTTTATGCCTTGAGTCCGTTAACAGTATAATATGTAGGTAATGTACCGTTAAGGTCAATTTATTAATATCTGTATGCGTGTATACGAGTTACAACAATGAAGTATGTATTTTTACCTTGAGAAAGTTGACAATGTAGAAATCAGTGACAATATTAAAACCTGTTACGAGCCAAAATGCGTATTAAATAATGCATTCTGTAGGGGTAGCAGATATTTTAGACGCTAACATTTGAATTATATCCTGCTGTGAGATGAGAATTCGTTATTTATAGTACTATAGCTCCTACAGATTATAGTCTGGTTCAAATTTGAATAAATATTCAGAACGAGAACAAATTACAATCAGATGTGTTTAATATTTTGGTCGAATATATTACAATTAATTCACACGTATTATAGTCGGCACCATCTGAAGAGTTTTCTTTTTTTATGCAAGAACTCAATCGGTGTTACTGAGCTTCTGGACCTTTTAAAATCTTACTGTATGTACCCTGTTTTCGATCAACCTACGCGTATTCACAACAATAGTATAACGGCACCAAATTATGCTTTAACCAATTTTAATAACACTTTATTAGAAAAATATGTCATGCACATTGGTCTGTCTGATCACAGTGGTCAAAAAATTTCTTTTGAGGTGAATAAACCGAAAATTAATACCAGTCACACATTTAGATCGTTTTCACAAAAAAACATATTAAAATTTAAAAACTGTTTAAGTAGTGAGTCATGGCATAGTGTTTTTAGCGCACAAACAGTAGAAAATAAGTATCATGAATTTAATAATACATTGCACTGTTATTATAACGCGTCATTTAAGTTTATTACTAAAAATTTTGACGACAGAAAAAACAAAAATTGGATAACTGCTGAAATTAAAGTGTCATCAGTCCAGTTAAAAGAACTGTTCAATATGCAACAAATTGGTTTGATCAGTGTACAATGTTATAAATCATATAAAGTAATTTACAGACGAGTTATGCGTCAGGCGAAAAAAATGTACTTTGACAATATTATAATAAACTCCTCGAACAAATCGAAGGCTGCTTGGAATATAATTAATCAATCATTGAAAAGGGGAAAAATAATTATAGTCCTGATACATCAATAAATAATGAACTAACTACAGATAAAATAGTCATCGCCAACGAATTCAATTCATACTTCTTAAATATAACTAAATCATTAGCAATACTAGACAATAATATACTTAATCATAGGAATAGAACCCATACGCGCATTATTAAAAAATCACTTTACCTAAAACCGACTAATACATCCGATATTATAAATATAATCAACAGTTTAAAAATCCTAATTCTTCCGGTTCTGATTATTTTCCTGTTAAAATTGTTAAAAATTGTTCCAGAGAATTGGCTACACCATTAACCGATATCATAAATCAATGTTTTTCAGATGGCATTTTTCCAGATCTTTTAAAATTATCCAAAGTAATTCCATTGTTTAAAAAAGGTGACCGTACACAGCTCTGTAATTATAGACCAATCGCAATTTTATCCGTTTTTTCTAAAGTAATTGAAAAGCTAATCGCATTAAGAATATCTGAATTTTTAAATACTAACTCAGTCCTCTCAACAAATCAGCATGGCTTTAGAGCGAATAGATCAACTATATCAGCTTTAGTAAGTTTTCTGGACTATATTTACGAAAATCTTGACAGAGGTCATGAGGTTATGGCACTGTTTATTGACCTTTCAAAGGCATTTGATTGTGTTAATCACGACATTCTCTTGGATACTATTGAAAAATATGGTATACGAGGGAAATGTAAAATGTTATTAAAATCTTACTTATCCAAAAGACAGCAATATGTCGATTTCTTAGGTTCGAGGTCAGAAACTAAAACAATAGATATTGGTGTACCCCAAGGTAGTGTTTTGGGACCGCTCCTTTTTCTCCTTTACATTAACGACTTAGATAATTATGTAAATGAATTTTATTGCTCATTTGCTGATGATATTACTATTGCCGTAGGTACAAAAACATTCAAGAACTGATTGATAAGTTAAATTCTACCTTACTTAATATAAATAATTATTTCACTATAAAGAAATTGGTAATGAACCAAGAAAAAACATTATCGTTACAGTTTCATCCTGTTAGAGCTCATTACATATCTAGTTTACTTCTACAGCTTAATGGTAGATCCATTGAACAAGTGTCAACTTTCAAATTATTAGGTTTGTATATTGATTTAACACTGGATTGGAAGTCACATGTCTCCTATATCTGCAATAAATGCTCAAGTCACTGTTTTGCGCTGAAAAGATTACGTCATATAACCAATTTAAAAACTGTGAAAATATTTTATTTTACTAATTTAGAGTCCCGACTACGCTATGGTATTATTTTTTGGGGAAATAATATGTTTAATTTAAGCTATAGAGAATCCTGCAAGCAGACATTCATCAATCATAATATAATTTCATTACCCTGTCTGTACATATATGAAATTTTAAAATTTTCTAAAAAAAAAACTTATCCACCTTCAATTCCTTAAATGCTAATCACAATTTTCCTACACGGCATGGATCCAATTTGCAATACGATATACACAGACTTGAATTATATAAAAGAAAACCATATTACATGGGATGTACACTTTACAATAAGTTAGCCGTTGAAATTAAAACTATACCTAGTGTAAACAAGTTTTTCTCAGAATTAAAAAAGTTTCTGTTAAAAAATGCATTCTACTCGATAGATGAATTCTTAATGTATTAATATCTTTATCTTATTCTGGAAATATATTTGACGTATCCTATATCATTGTATGATCTCTTGGATAAATAATAATTATTATTATTATTATTATTATTTTTTTAATTCACAGGTGTTCCTGGTTTGTCTATTGTGATCGAGTACGTAGTACTAGGATCACAACATTGACTATTCACTCCCAAGGAATGATCTCACTATACCAGCAGTGTGGAGAATTACTGCTTTCTGCATTTTTATGCTGGCTGTATGGTTAATACCAATCTTTTGTAGCGATGTTTTCAGGTTTTCAGGTTTTGGGTATGACTATTATTATTATTATTATTATTATTATATCGCCAATACAGTAGTCGTGTCAAGTTGTGCCTCTAATTGTTAAATTATAACAAGGAACTGAATCAAAATTAAACATGTATTTTCTACGATCAAACAAGCCTGATGACAATAGAGAGAACGAAGGTGGCGATATCGATCTCACTGAATTGTTAAATAACGATGTTATTAAATTAGTGTTCGACGACATTATAAAAAAAGCAGTTCAGGAACTCAGCACAAAAGTTTCTAGTTTACAAGAAGAGGTAATTATGTTAAGGGAATCGAATGTAGAACTGATCAACCTATTAACAAATGGTGAGTCCATAAATAATCAATCACTAACTAACAATAAAGTTATGGTAAATAAAGCAACATCAACAAATAAGTGGACGACTGTAAATTCTACTGCTGGTCCTAATGTACATATAAACAAAAAAGATTGTGATAGGACGTTGGTCACAAAAACATCCATAAATAAGGAATCGGCTACGAGTAATGAAAAAACCACTATGATAAAACGATCTACAAAACCTGATGCGAATCCAATTGCCACAAAAAGCAATGCTGTATCGTCAAAAAATATAAGTAACAAAGGGAAAAATTATAACAAAGCAACTAAATCTGTAGTATTTGGCACAGGAACACAAAATACTCCCAAGTTTACGGCGGTTAGCAGAAAGTCTTGGATATATGTAGGACGGGTAACTCCTGGAACCGGGGTCACAGGAATAAAAAATCACGTTGACGAAACCTTCGCGGGCCATGATTTTGAAATTGAAATGTTACCAAAATGGAAAAATGGTAAAACCGAATCTTTCAAAGTTGGATTCGATTATGAATTGATAGATGAAATATATAATGGCGATAATTGGCCTAAAGGTTCTTTCATAAAAAAATATTCTTTTTTTCGAGACAACTGAAATTTTTTCAAAGAATAATAGCTTTAATAATGATAGTGTAATGATTAACATTGCTCACTTAAATGTACAGGGTATGCTCAACAAATTAGACCAAATTGAAGTAATGCTTATAAACTCTAAAATAGACATAATGTGCATTACCGAGCACTGGATATGCAACAATAACATTAACAACGTAAACATCCCAAATTATAATATTATTACTTGGTTTTCTCGAGTCAACCACATACACGGCGGATCACTTATAATGGTAAATTCTAAAATCAAAACTAATGAAATTACTCAAATAAAACAGCTCTCCGTCGAAAGTCATATTGAAATATGTGCGGTAATCTGTAACATTTATAACAGAAAATATAGTATCGCTGTTGCGTATAGGCCACCAAATGGCAATATGGACGTGTTCATTTGAATCTAACACTTGCATTAAATATTGCTTATGAAATATCTAGGAATATTATATTATGTGGCGACTTTAATATAAACTCGATGCAACAATGTATTAACACTAACATGTTACACGATGTATTTGACTCTTTTGAACTAAATCTAACTTCTTCTGATGCCACTAGAATATTCATAAATAGTCATAATAATACCAGCACCTCATGTATAGATTATATGGTTACAAATATACCGACAAATATATCAACGTGTGAAACATACAACCCGAATATTGCTGATCACCTTGGACATATTCTAAGCATTCAAATAAATGAAGTTATTCTAAATAACAATTCTGAAACAATTCTCAATAAAAGATATATAAACGCTGAAAACATGGCCAATTTCAATTTTGAAATCAATCGAGTAAACTGGAATGAAATGCAGGAACTTAACGTAGATGATTCTTTCAATTTTTTCATCCATACTATTGTATGGTGCTTTGACGTCAGCTGTCCAACTATAAAAGTTACCATGCATAGTAAGAAAGCACAAAAATGTAGAAAAGAGTGGCTAACAGATGAGCTAATACACCAGAGCAATTATATAAAAAATCTATATTGGCTAATGATTAACCTTCAAAGTACTGATGTTAAAAAACTGTATAATACGGAAAAAATTAAATACAAAAATAACATCAAATCAGTGAAACAAAACTTTTACAAAAATAAGATATCCAATGCATCTAACAAAACAAAGGAAACCTGGAAAATTGTCAATGATAGGCTAGGTCGAAATAAACACAATACCAAAGATGTTGTTCTAAAATATAATAATGAACAAATTAATGATAAAAATAAAGTAGTCAATATATTTGCACATCACTTCGCTGATGATACTAAACAGAAAATATCCGAACACTTTGGCTCTAATTTATCTTTACCGTGCATTACGTCAACATATAGGGAGCAAACAATATATTTCGCACCTATAACCGCAACTGAGGTAAATGAGACAATTATAAAATTGAAAAATAAAAAATCGGTTTCCTTTGATGGGTTGACAGCTAATGTACTAAAAAACATTAAAGACAATATAATTACTTATCTGGTTTACTTATTTAATTTGTCTGTAAATGAAGGACAATTCCCCAATATACTTAAGCAAGCAATTATCATACCAGTCTATAAAAAAGGTCCTCCTACTGAAATTGAAAATTATAGGCAAATTTCTATGCTAAGTGTTGTGTCCAAAATATTTGAAAGAATCATCTATAACAGGCTAGTGTCTTTTATTGAAAAAAACAGCATAGTTTCAGTGTCTCAACACGGATTTAGATCAAAAAAATCCACAGAGACGGCCACGTGTCATCTACTAGAATATGTCCACACAAATTTAGACAAAAGGCAATATGTTGTGTCACTGCTATTCGATTTATCGAAAGCATTTGATACTGTTGACAAAGTCATATTAAGGCAAAAACTATATCAAATTAGCCTGAGGGGAAACATGCTCTCATGGATATTGAGCTATATGGAAGGCAGAACATTCAAAGTGAGATTAAGTGGGGTGGAGTCTGAGTCTCACGATACAACAATGGGGGTACCTCAGGGCTCTGTTCTGGGGCCCCTCCTATTTTTGTTATACGTTAATGATCTCTCCCACCACCTCACCAAAGGTCATCTAACGATGTTTGCCGACGATCTAACGGTATCCTTATCAGCGGAATCTCCTGAGAAGCTGCAAAAATTAATTAATCTTACACTAGATGAAGTTAGTTCTTGGGCCCAAAGAGATAAACTAATACTTAATAATAAAAAAACCGTGTTTATTAACTTTTATTTACAAAGACCGTTGCCGCATAATATACAATTTACTGACGACATTAGACTATCGAGCAGCACTAAGTTGCTCGGTACTCACTTGGATAGCAAACTGACATGGGATTTACATATTGATCATGTCTGTAGTCAGTTGAATAAAGCCTATTTCGCTATTTTGCAATTAAAAAGTACATTAGATGAATCTGGCCTTATGAACACTTACTATGCATTAGCATATACCCATATATCCTACAACACAATGTGTTGGGGAAGTGCAAAAAATAGAGACCGAGTCTTTATGTGCCAAAAGAGAATCATAAGATTAATATATAATATGGGTTATAACGAGAGCTGCAGAATAATATATAAAAACAAAAAAATTCTAACGGCACCATGTATCTTTATCTTTAAATGTCTCTGCTATATTAAAAAAAACATGGACCTTTTTGCCAAAAGAAATCAGTATCATCTATATGATACAAGGCATGGTGATTTGTTGAGCATACCAAATCACTCGACAACAACTTTTAAACGATCTCCACATTATATCTGTATGATATTGTATAATAACTTACCACATGAAATTAGAATAATCACAAGATATAATTGTTACAAAAAAGCAGTAAAAACCTTGTTAATACATGGTGGATATTACAGTATTAATGAATTTTTGACCAGATAGATAAGTAATTAGTGTTGTGTTTTTTTTTATTTATTTGTATTATGTCATTCTATACAGATATCTAGTCATGCACTGTGTTATCTAAATTTTATTTATTTATTTATTTTTTCTTTTTTCAAAGTAACTGTGTTGTGTTTTTTACTTACGTGTTATATACATTATTTCATTTATATTTATATTGTAGTAATTATTCTTTAATTTTTATTATTCTACAAAATTGACTTACCATATTTACATTTTTGTATCTTAGTGGTGAATAAAGTATTATTATTATTATTATTATTATTATTATTATTATGTTATCTCTGTTGTTCTCAGCTCTTTATATTATGCTGGCAATTTTTCATGAGGTACGGGCTAAGCCAAGCACCCTCATGTTTGATTCAAGAACTTGCGGACTATTCTTGTTGTTCCTAGAATCACAGCTTTTTGCAAGTTTATATAAGTACCCTTGTGTAAATTTAATTTTTTGATGTTTTCGTGTAAACTCATAGGGATGACGCCGGTGGTTGACAATACAATGGGTACTATATATACATTGTCCATACCCCACATCCGTTTTATCTCTTCCATCAATTCCGTGTACTTCTGATGTTTTGCTGTTATTGTTTTTTGCACGTTGTTAGTGTTTGGGATAGCAATATCTATTAAGTAGGCGGTCTTTTCTCTTTTGTCTTGAAGGACTATGTCAGGTCTGTTATTATTATGTATGTTATTATTATTATTATTATTATTATTATTATTATTATTATTATTATTATTATTATTATTATTATATATCAGCGTATTAGAAAGGCCAAAAGTTCCTACAGTTTTTCTCTTTCCACATTTTCAAAAGTTTTGCGGTAGTCCACGAAACAAAAGTACATAAGCACATGTTCTCTTACCACGTCGAAAAAATGGCGAAAATTTAACATTTGCCCTCCAGTAACACCATCTCTAAAAATTTCTGCTTGCTCAATAGGTATCTGCCAATGTTGAAGTCACTGGATTGAAGAATATACAGCATTATTTTATTGGCGTTTGGTATTAATGCAAGTACTCAGTAATTATTACAGACATCTGTCGCTTTCTTGTTATGGAGAGGTACGAAGATTGAGGTTGTCGAATCATCGGAGCAGATTCCTATCGACCATATGTTTGGACATATTTTATGAAGTATTCTCGTTTCGTCTTCATCAACTAACGCCACAGCTTTTCTCAATATTGGCGCCAATCCTCAATAACCCAATCCCTGTTAATCTTTATACTATCGACGGAGTCCTTAATTGACCAAGATTTAGATAAATTTACATGCAATCGGTCTTACTGTTCGCTATTATTATGGTCAGCATGTGACTCCAGATACTGATGTCTTCTTGATAACAATTTTTATCTATTTCATAAATAGCCTGAATTATCGGAGTTGACATCTTGAGCATCCTGCTATTTCCTAGTGTGTACTTCAGTATCGGCAGTAATCCAAGGTTAAGAACCATAGCCTGGTTGGAAATAATTTCCTTTGCTGTATGGCGTTTTTAATATTATAACTCCATCTGTGGCTTTTGCCTGTTAAGCGCACGCTGACCTCCTTGGCATATTAGATTAGATTAAGAAAGGAGGAGCTGGCTGGTTGGCCTGGACACCGCATCCTCCTGTGGATCCATTTTGATTCTCTTGTTCTACTTTTCTTTAGAGCTCCTTATCCAACTTTCTCTTTTGTATCCATAGTCTTAAGCGTGCAGTAATATTTCTGGGAACTCTGTTTTATTTTTATCGAGTGGTAGGAATATCAGTAAAACTAGAGCTTCATAATGGCATAGTAAATAGACAGACTTCTTATTACTTTTAGCAGAATCTTCACTTTGTGTTCTCTGCCGGATCCATTAGATTCATAAATCAATTGAGCCGACAATGTTCGATAAGAAGAACCACAATCATAATGGCTTTTTCATTCTGGCTTAGTAGGTCTCAGTAAATTTGATCGTTCGTTCATTGATAAACTCTGGCCTATATTTGTCGCAAGAAGCTCTTACACTATTCCAGAGTTTTGTTTTATCCACATTCCATAATCATCACATCGTGGCCTTCCCTAGCCAATTCACTAGCCTTTTCGTCATTCTGTCTTTCCAAATTTTGTTCAATTTAAAATTCTAAAATTTTCAATTCTGGATAAAGTTACACAATATGCGTAACAAAAATGACACGATTTTAAAATAAAACGTTTGTATTGTAATTGATTTATGCTTGAAATTGAAGGATACAAACTATTTAAGAAGCTTAAAATTATGTTAAATAATTTAGAATATGAGCAATGGTGGAATGTTCGGCGAAATAGCTTTGTAGCGAATAAAACAAAATGTTTATAAGAAATTGTCTTTCAAAATGCGAAGCTCAAAAAATTTATCTGCAGTAGTAGATCAACAAATAATATTCTCCCGAGACTCATCAACATTGTGGAAAATCATTATTGACAGTCGTTTGACGTAGAGGAACTTAGTCTTCTGAATAAAGAATTCAAATTTCACTACCTCGCTCTGGTGAAGACGTAGAAGAAATTGTAGCGAACATTGGAAGTTTAATTCAGTACTTATCTGTTTCCGCTAAGGATTCTGTCATAGGTTCATGCACAGAACGAATATCTTCAAATATTCTGAATAACACGAAAAGATGAAAATTTTGAAAACAAAGAGAAGGCAGGTATTTCTTAATTCATCGTCTATAAGTTTACATCTGAATTAACGGAGATTTCCAGAAGTAAAAACTTTAATTAAGAATACAGCTAAGAGCAATAGATACTCTATAGGTTTAGCTAATCAGGATTATAAAAATTTTGATGTGTCAGTTGTTCGTGCATCGAGAAATAAAGTGTATCAACTTTCAGGCCACCCAAAGAATAAAACTGAAGCAATCTAAAGATTCACGTCTTACTAAATTAGTTGTAAAAATGATAATTTGAAGCCTATTGAACAAACGGAACGCCCAATTATTTATAGTGGGCAAAATGGATTTAGTGAGTTAGAATTACAATTTATGTGTGTTCCTCGACTTGTAGCAGGCCTTTGAGACGATAGATAGGTCTAGGTTATTGTGGAAATTACAAATTTATGGTATAAAATCGACTGCCCTAAGATGGATAGCGAGTAATTTAGAAAATAGATGTCACAAAACTAAAGTTAATAACATAATATAATAACAATATATCAACCCCGGTGGATAGTATATATGGGGTCCCGCAGGCAAATGTACTAGGGCCACTTCTCATTAATGATATTAGTAAACATTTTAAAAATTCGTGTTAGTTTAGACAGATGTTACACTAATATCTGTGTCAGGGTACGACCTGAAAGATATAGTGCAAACTTTAAATGTAGAACTTGATGCTTTGCATGTGTTAATAAATTAAAGTTAAATTCGGCCAAAACAAAATGTATGTTAATGGAATTTAAACTTAATTATCAAAAATGCTCCGGAGGTGTTATTAATGGGTTTATAAAAGAAAATTAAATTAAATCAGTGTCTAAGTTAAGTATCTGGAAATGATTTTGGATCAACAACTTACCTTTTCTCGTAATATTGATCACCTTTGTAAAAAAACAGGGAAAAAATGTTTTTTTCTATGTGTCAGAGTGGAGTAAATTGGTAATACACAACAAATTTCTGTCATCTTGTTTTCATTATTGTATTTCTTTGTTACTTTCCTGTTCAAATGAGAATATAAATATATTACAGGTACCCCAAAACAAAATAATGAGAATAATATTAAATTGTGATAAATATACTCCTATTTTAACCATGTTGAAATCACTGAAATTGTTGTCCGTGAGGCAAGACATTGATAAGGCAAATCAGTTTATTCTATAAAATCATACATAAGAAATCTCCAGAGTACCTGCAAAATTTTCTATTGACAAGATCTGAAAAACACTGGTATGATATAAGGTCAAAAGATAATAATTATAACATCGAATTCGTAAAATCCGGTAAATTGTAGAAAACTCTCTTTGGTGACAGTCTGAGACTTTTCAACGGTTTTCCGGTCGAAATAAAAGATGTTTGTAGTGTTGGATTATACAGGGTGGGACAAAAGTGCGTCGGACGTCGATATCTCGAGTTCTACGATAGCCAGAAATTAAAAAAAAATTGGAAGTAAACCAGGCAAAAACTCTATAACTTGAAATTATTTCTCCGAACATATAGGGCGAGCCAACACGAAATTACAGAACCAATTGCCTTTTTTTTTAATGGAATGCTAGGCTCTATTCATTTCTATATTAGCATTGAGTATCTCCCAACCAGTTGGATGTAATAAATATTTTTTTGTTGAAATAATGCAATCTGCAGAGGGATTTTAAAAAAATCACAATTATGGGGAAATACTTATATGAATACCAATACGAGACATCTAATTAATATTTTTGAATCATTTTCATTTCCGAAAGGATGGCCAACAAATATTTTTCAATTGAGAACTTTTTAAATTGAATTCTCTCAATTTTTTCAAATGAAACACCATGCATGTTTTTCAACGATGTGATGTAGAAATTAAAAACGAACATTTTTGTAAGTACTTCCCTATGACTAATTGCAACCATTTTCGTTTTATAAATAAATAAGTGTCAAATTCAAGAATAAAATTTAAAAAGAGGTTCCCGCAAATAATTCATTAGAAAAACTTATAATAGTTGTTCGCGTGTTGCCCATTTTGATTGACACACTTTATGCAATTTTAAAATGAGGCCATTTAGTGGGACCATTTCTTCCAATCCATTGGAATGAGTAAATAGTATTTAACAGGTCCTTTACTGTAATGTTTTTTTGTGCATGTTTTTGTCGTTTTCGTTATTCGACAAGCAATAAAACCTCAGTTTGGTATACGTTGTCGTGTACAACGAAGCATTTATCACACTTACGGGTCGTTAGTTACAACTTGTATTTAATTTAAAATATTTGGAATTGTACAATATGAATTGTAATAAAGCGGAACTTGTAGACATGACTTTTGTTTTGGGCGAGTCATACAGAAATTGTTTACTTGCCAATATAATTTATCACCAACGTTATCCTGAAAGAAGGATTCCTGATGTTAGCGGCTTCTAAAATCTTCTCGATAGATTTCTGGAAACTGGAAATGTCGGATATAAAATAAGTGAAAGAATAAAACGTGTTGTGAACGAATAAAATGAGTTTCCTGTGGTGCTGGCAACTGTTGAGAATCCCCATGTTAGTCAAAGAGAAGTGAGGTCATTTATTAGTAGGAATAAGTAGACGGTCTGTGGTTCGAATCTTAAAAATAAATAAGTTGCATGCATACCATATTCAAATGCACCAGGAATTATCTAATGACGATTTTCAAAAGCGCCTACAATTTTGTAATTGGGCCAGAGGTAAAATGCAAGATGATGTCAATTTCTTCTTCAATAATGTTTTATTCACTGATTTTTCGTAAACATGGATTTGTTAATAGGCACAATTTCCATTATTATGCTTCGAAAGATCCTCACTTTTTTATGCAAGTTGATAACCAACAGAGATGATCTATAAGCGTTTGGGGAGGAATTATTGGAGAACATGTAATAGAGCCACATTTATTTGATGCTACATTGACTGGAACTGTTTATCTTCATTTTTTGGAAAACTGTCTGCCACAATTATTAGTAAATCTCCCTGAAAGAATTCTAAATAGGATGTGGTTTCAGCAAGATGGTGCTCCACCATATTATTTAAATGCAGTTAGAGACCACTTAAATAATACCTACCCGCATCAATGGATTGAAAAAAATGGGCCCACTAAATGGCCTGCTAGATCCCCAGATCTTACAAAAATGGATTTTTTTATGGAAATACGTGAAGGAAATTGTTTATAGAGACACACCAAGAACAGTACAAAATATGAAGGAAAGAATAATAATTGCATTTAGATCTCGAGGTCCGACACATTATTGCCCCACCCGGTATACAAAATTAGTAACGAATTTATATCTCGATTAAATGTGTAAGCTTTTTTAAAATGTTGTATTATTTTCCATTGCAAACTTTTGTATTTAAGGTTGTTTTATATATGTATTCTATGTACCTCTCTTTTTGTATATACAATTAGTTTGTGCTAAATAAAGCAATTATTTATAACAGAACATCATGGTTCGTTGAACTGTGACAGAGTTTTAAGCAGGGTGGATACGATTGGCTGTATTGGTTTAACTACGACAATATGTTAATACAAATATAGGCACGTTCGTAGTTGTACTTTAATTTTATCCATCTCCCGATGATGACTACATGGCTGGCGATACGCGCGTCGAATGTTGGTATTCGATAAAAAAATTATGGTGTTTGCGGAGACTACTTCGGTGGTTTATTTTTTGGAATAATAATATGCCTACAATAATTACCATTTAATTGACAACTGAATATTGCAGACAATTAATATTTTACTTTCAAAGTCGCTAACGCCCATATTTAACGCATTAGCTGGTGCCAGAATCTTGTAGTTTAATTTTTCAGTGTGATTTTCTGCAGTGCTCTATCGAATTTTAATTAAAAATAGATTTATACCGTACAACTCGGCAGCAGTAAATATCAATGATTGATGGGAGTTTTATTATCGACATGCCCTGAAGGAAAAAGTTAATTAATCCATTTAAAGTAGCGTAATGGGTCACAATAATTTATGAATATTTATACATATTCCTATTTGAATTCATGGCTCTTAATTAAAACACTCTACATGATATATGAGAATTTATGGTTGGCAATACGAACTGGAAGCTGCAGCCCTGGGAGCCGCAACTTTAACGGATAGAGTTTCAATTGCAAAATTTCCAATTTCGTTTATTACCGTTCTACTCTAGATATTTTGCTATTCGTCATCGAAAAAAAGGGATTACTAACTTTTGACTTCAGTTTTCTATGTGTAAATATTTCTTCTCGTAGCGTGTTCAGTTCTGGCTTGTGGATTAAATTTTGCATACAGTTTGTATGATATTAATATCAAGTGTCATGATACACATGTAACATGTGTACATTTGTAAAGCATGAATACAAATGGTTTATTATAATTTGTGTCAAATACGTGTCGCATAATTGGTATTCTTCATAAAAACTAGTAAGAGTATAGGTGGATAAGTTGCATTCGAACGGGACCGAATGCTATTATGGAGTTCATTTCCATTAAATAATATATACAGGGAGATCGAGAAAGACAGAATGAGCCGCTCCCCAAAGATTCTTTGTGTGCCACTCACACTATTTTGTGATATTTTTAATATTTGCACATTGCATATTTTTTGCTGGAACACTTACTGGCGAACGATATTTATTCTTTTTACAAAACCAGACAGCAGAATTTCTTGACTTACTTCCTCTTGCCTATTTACAAAATCTGTTTTTCCAACAAGATGGTGCCCCCCCACATAATTCCAAAAGAGTGATGGAATATTTAAATAACTTGCATGGTGAACGCCTTATCGCCAATCAAGGTCATATCAGGTGGCCTCCTAGGTCACCTGACTTAACACCCCTCGACTATTATGTATGGGGCACTCTCAAAAATAAAGTTTATAAAACTTCTTCAAATACCCGTGAAGAGCTGCAAAATAAAGTTGTACGGGCTCTTAATGAAATAACGCCGGCTGAATTGCGTAGAGCCATTCAAGCAACTGTACGCAGAGCCGAATTGTGTATAGAAAAAAATGGTGGACATTTTGAACAATATCTATAAATGTCAATTTATGGTATAATTATATTAATTATTTTAAAGATACTTACTGTTACCTAGTTTAAGTTTAATTGTTCAGATGGAATTGATTTTTATTTATTTATAGGCCCGATATTTATGTTGATTTAAATAAAACTGAAAACCGAACTGATGTCGCATTCTATTGCAAATGTCCTTATGGATGTAATTGTGTTTACCTCCACATACCTATGCTAAACTTAATTGTAACGTTCTTTGCGCTCACAATTATTAAATGTTTGATGTCTCAAGATTGCCTATAACTACAGGAGTCTGTCTGACAGCTGATATTGTTTTGTTACATTCAATGGCTACTATGATTTTTCCAATGTTATTAGGTTACCAGAATTACACAGAAATGTGCCATTTTAGTTTCCAAAGCCCACTAATCTATTATCTATTAGCCGCATGTTTCTAAAAGCTTGGTTGCATTGTAATTTGGCTGAAATCTCAAATATTTCTGAGCGGATTTTCAAAATTTTGGTATCATTAGATTCGTATGAAAATGAGGAATTTAAAAATGTTGGTGAACGATTAAATTCCCATTTAAAAAAACCGAGTTAGTGGGTAAAAATCACATTTAAAAATTTTAAACGCCTCTAGAGAATTAAGTAATGCAATCATATTGCTCTTTTTATTTTTATAGTAACGTAGCACACAAACTAAAATATATTTTGGGCACCACAGCACTCTGGATTCAGAAATAGATTTTTTAATAAAATTTTTAATGTTTATCAAAAAGTGACCAAAATGGACGTATTGTATTCAAAATTTCCTCTAGATTCCAAAAACGTACAAATATATAGGGTGTTCCATTTAAAAATCGAAAGTTGTGGGCATTTCCGGTCAAACTGGATGAGCACCAAATTTGATTTTTTATTGAAAATATGGCATTTTAGTCGTGTAATAAGGCCTCCAAATTTCAATTTTCTATTCCAAATATTTTAGGAAATATCGGGGCGAGCGCAATTCGTGACTCACCCGGTATACATGTATGTTTAATATTCTAAAATACATCAACATCTGTACTGGAGTAGTCTTTATGTAATATATAGGGATTTAAACTGATAGCACCAACTTTTTTCTATACACCTATCCTGTACATCATAATTCATAAGACCATTTCGTAAAATATAAACTCGTCTCCAACTTAACAAACAAAATTCGCCACATGAAATCATTGAGGATAATTGTGGATGTTAAATATTCCAAAATTGAGTTTTAAAACATCACAAAATCTGCAAAATATACAGTTAAAACAAGGCGTTCCCTAAACTAGTAATTTACGAAATTAGTTTTAGCAGAATAGAAATCAATTTTGATAATTTTAATGAGTTTTCTGTGTCACATGATGTTCATTCTTTTTGGATCGCACTGTATAAAGATAGAGTTGCACTAGGAACATATGTTGTAGTATTATTTATTAGCCACTTAAAGAAAACACTGTAGAAGGAAATAATATTTTTGCAATATAATTGACGCAACTATCAAGAAAGAAATCGGCTACATTTTAAATGAAAGTATACAGAGTGGTCAGCATAAAACGTAATTAATTAAGAAACTATGATGAAATTCTGTAAAGTTATGTCCACAAAAGTGCTCTATCTGGCATCTTTTATTTATTATTTATTCTTCTATTACATGACCACCCTGTATATTTTTTAAATCAAAGTATATCAGATTTTCTTCTCAGGAATAGTGACAATTACATGCCAAAAAATATTTTCGTACCTCGTTTTTTAATTAGTAATTAGTAGTATGACCGCTCTGTATAGCAAATTGGTGACAATTTAACGGAGGAAAATAATGTGTGGCATGTATTGACACAATTCCTCTGAAGAGAAATGGGTATACTTTTTAATTTAAAAATATGGTCAGCCCATTGAAATAGTTAACAAATAATAAAGGGAAACGTTTTGCAAATACCTTTATCTACTTATAGATGTTAATATAACATTTGATGCATTTAATGTTAGGTGGCAAATAATATCGTCGTAGAAACCTTTTTCGAATTCCTTGACACTCATCCATACGATAGAGATTTTTTCGATTTAAGAGTTGTTTATGGCATATTATTTATGCGTCATTTAATAAACAAGTCACATGTAATGTTAACTAAACGTTATATAAACATTACAGGAATTCAACAACTGATTTTTTTTTTACAATTAGTTTTGCAAGCTTACTTGTCCTATACTATAATTTTATTTAACTTGGCGGATAGATATATCTACTGGAAAAACCATAATTCATTAACACTTTTAGAATAGTTGTAAAGCTTTATAACATAATTACCTATTTACACATATTTTATATTAAACATTTATGTTTATCAATGTCACACATTTCGTTTCACTTTTTTTTGTAATTATCATATCCACTTTTAAGGTAGTGTTAGAGAATAACAATGTTTTACTATAATAGTCCCCAACTTAAGGTATATGATGAAATAAAAAGTATGTTAAATATTGGCAAACAACAAAGGTATGGAATTTATCACCCTAAACAACTCCTACTCTTGTCTATGGTATATTCTCGATGTGCTGATTGTACTTATTATAAGGACTTTAAATAGTTATTTGACCGACATGGTAGCGCAGCGGGTTAAAACGTGTTGTGTGGCAAGCAGGCCTTGTCACACCGCTAAATATTTAACCTCCTTCTGAATAACCTTGGCTTTGAATTATATATGTTTCTATTGTGATTATTTGCAAAAAGTGTTTTAATAAAATAGATGAATACAAGATTTTAAAGTAATAATTCATTGTTATTTCAGAGCACTGGTTAAACGAACATAAAAAATACATACGTGTTTAGTAAAAACCTTCACCTGTATAAAAGTGTTAGCTAAGGATACTACACAAAATCGATTATGTTGTTAGCAGGGCATTTGAATCAATAATATTTATTTAAGTATTAATTGAAAATACACTAGTAAGCATAAGTATGCCTATAGTAAGGTAGAACAGAGAATTTATTCTAGTTTAAAAAATACTGCGTGGCCCTCTACTCCATTTGCTAATAATTTTCATAAAATGTCCTTATATCGTTATTAAGGTGGCCATTCCCTAGAAAGAGACATCAGATAGGGAAATATTTATAGTTTTTGCCCATAACTTTTTTTTCTTTTTCTTAGTAGGTACTTATATTTAAAAAAAACTATAAGAGTACCTAAGTAGAACCATAACAAGACTATTACGTTGACGTTGATGATATACGATATCGAACGATAAAGACGCGGCGTCCTAATACTTCTGTTTATAAGTGTTGTAAAAATAAATATTTTTTACACTATGTTTATACGAAATGTTCAAGTGTATTCCATAAAAGTTGCTTACTTCGTTTCAAAAGTGAAATTCGATTTATTAAGGAAAATAAAATAATTTGTTGCAATGCTGACAATGATTCTAGCGACTATGAGAAAGAAAAAAAAATCTTAGAAAAAACTCTTCACGATTTGGCTCTAGTAGGTGACATGAAAAATCAATACATAAATAAACTAAAAAATGATAATGCATTGTTTGTTAAAGAAGCTATGAAAACCGAGCAAGATATGGAGCAGTTAATTAAAAGGCAAGAAAAAAATATAAATGAGTTAAAAAAAGAGATTAGCAAACTTAACAAAAACATAGACAAAAACAAAAAAATTACAAAAACTGTCTGTTCTCAAACAATAGCTAAAGAAAATAAAACAGCATCTACGTATGTTGATTTTGTACAGGCTGACAGTGGCGTATCAATTGAATATAAGATGGCAGGTACACAAACTACGCAAAATTCAGCCAACTGTGAAGTTCAAGATAGACTGTTTCTGAGGATTTACTTTCGAAAAATGAATTAAATAACTCGTGTAAAAAAAAGCAGGGTATTAATATTAGCCGATGAATTAGGAAGTGGTGTTAATTTGATGTTGAGAAGAAAAATTGACACTAATGAGTATAACATCTAATCGATCATTAAGCCTGGGGCAAAATTATTTCAAGTTATAACTGACATGGAAAAACATGTTAAAAACTATAATACTCAAGATTACGTAATAATTGTTGGTGGTCGAAATGATTTCTTAGCACAGAATTATCCAAAGTTTAAAAATTTGTGTACCACAATTAAACTATGTTCGCATACAAATATAATTATTAACACTGTACCCAATAAAGAAGAGTATAAAACAAGTAAATACATTACCAAATTTAACAGTCACTTAAAATCATTTATATGTAAGATTAACTCATTTACCGAAGGAAACGTGAAATGTTTAGACCTTTCCGAGTACTTTCCAAGAAATAGAATGGCTTTTAGACATATTCTAATGAATGACATAATTTCACATCTGAGGAACAAAATTAATATGAAAAACCTTATTTTTGTTAAAACCATTGCTCATGCTGATATTGTAGCACATCGAAAAGAAAGAACTCAGCCTGTTCTACGTTTACGAGGACCAGAACCTAAACTTCAAGAAAATGAAAGCATTATTGACCTGGTTAACTCTGAAGACATGAAAAATCAGACTTTTTCGTGGACAATAACACAACACAGACAACCAACTCTGATATTTCAATCAATTTGTCTGTTAAGCATAGTGTGAATGGTAATATTTTTTTTGCACAAGATACGGTGAGACTGTTTCATATTAACATACAATGTTTGTCAAATAAAGTTGGTCAGTTAAATGTATTTTTAAACAAACATAAATACGATGTGTTATGCTTATCAGAGCATTGGATTACTGACTAGTCCTTGAAATTTATGACTTTGGGAGATTATTATTTGGCAGCTTCATTTTATAGATCAAGCAGTTTACATGGGGGTGTCTCAATATTTCTTAAAAATCATGTAAAATGTGTTCCCTTAAACTTGCATAATTTCAATAGTGAATTTAATTCCGAATTCTGTGGAGTAGAATTAATAGAAACTAAAATAATAATAGTCACTTTATACTATTGAATTTGTTTACTCGGGGTCCCAAAATTGTACTTGTGGGTGACTTCAACGTAAATTTTCATGACGTAACTTCGAAGTTGACTGACTTAGTGTCACTAGTTGATTCATTCGGACTTAATATAGTCATTACGGATTATACAAGAATTACTACCCAATCATCTACTTATATAGACAATATTCTCACAAATTTAAATGACGAGGATTATGCTGGCGGCGTTATTGAACCATGCCTATCTGATCATTTAGGCCAATACATCTCTATGAAAGCTATGGGTGACTTACCTAGGGACGTATTAAGAAGACGCATTACACAAAATGGCATTGGAAAATTGCGAGCTTCTCTCTGTGACCTTGACTGGAATATTTTTGCTAATAATAATAATAGCGTTGACTTTTTAACTAATTATCTTGCAAATAATTATAAATATCTAGTCAGTCTGCATTTTCCCCTTAAAAAATATTTATATAATAATAAACCGCCGATAATATGGTTTAATGAATCTTTACGTAAAATGCGCGATACTCTGTCTAGTACTAAACATGTGTGTAACGTAACTAGAAATCCTGTTGATTTTAAAGTTTATAACAATTTACATAAAGAATATAAGATTGCAATCAAGGAAACAAAAAGAGCCGGGTATGGCCAATACATAGTAAATTCCGATAATAAAGCCAAAGACGCTTGGAGAGTGATAAATTATGAACGTAATGAAAAACATCTGTCTAAAATTGATCCAAGTCTATCGTCTATCCTTACTTTAGTACTGTAGCTGAGAATATTCTTACCTCGTTACCAAATATTGATATCGATTTAGTGGATATATTACAAAAAATACCTGTAACAGCAAAATCTTTAATTTCTAGGGCCTGTTTCTACTTGTGATGTTCTTGAGGCGGTAAATACATTAAAAAATTCTCCTTGTACTGATGTCTATGATTTAAATGGTAAAACAATCAAAGAAACCATTGATATAATTCTGGGTCCACTTACAGTATTAATAAACATGTGCTTTAGTGAAGGATTTTTTCCGGATTCATTTAAAGTTACGAAAGTCATTCCCCTTTTTAAAAAGGGAGATATGGGCTTATTAGATAACTACCGCCCTATCTCAATTATACCTGTATTTGGTAAATTAATAGAAATTCTCTTAAAGTGGTCGCTGACAAGGTTTCTTGATCAAAATACCATAATTTCTAATTCGCAATTTGGGTTTCGGCCTAAATTTTCAACCATACAAGCTGTGCAGCAGGTGGTGGGTAATATTGTTGACGGTCTGGAGGAAGGGAAAGATGACAGACTTGCTTTTTGTGACCTCTCCAAGGCCTTTGATTGTGTATCTCATGACCTGTTGCTAATAAAGTTAACGTATTATGGTGTAAGAGGTGTACCTCTCTCACTATATAAATCGTACCTAAACAACAGACAACAATGTGTTAGTATCAATAATATGAATTGTGCTCTTACCAATATCAAAAGTGGCGTTCCCCAGGGATCGGTTTTGGGTCCGTTGTTGTTCATATTATTTATAAACGATATAAATCACTTTCTTCGTCCTGATAAGTTTGTCCTCTTTGCAGACGATACAACTCTAATTGCCTCCGACGCAAATTATTTGAGTTTACTGAGTAGTCTAAGTCAAATCGAAACAAAGGCTAATCAATGGTTCATTGCAAACAAACTTAAACTTAACAGTGATAAATCATAAAAACTTGTTATATCATCAAACCATAGAATCAGTAAGGATAAGAGTGTAAAGCTACTGGGCGTTGTATTAGATGATAGATTGAGTTGGTTGGGTCATGATGAATTTTTGTTGAGGTCACTTTCGAGTACAATTTACTTATTACGCCAGTTGAGGACAATTATAGGAAGCAACACTTTGCTCTCAGTATATTTTGCCCTTTTTCATTCCCGAGTTACTTATGGTGTGATTTTATGGGGAAATTCAATGCACGCCATAAACATTTTTCGGCTTCAAAAGAAAGCTGTCAGAGTGCTGGCTGGAATTAATGATAATAGAGTACATCGTAAGCCACTGTTTGTGAAGTTTGGTATAATGACGTTACCATCTTTATTTATATATTATTCTTTAATTGAAATACACATAAATATCAGTATTTTCAACACGCACTCTGACATTCATAACTACAATATTAGATCCGTAAATCTATTGAGAACTCCCCGTTTTAGACTGAAAAAAATCTGAGAATAACTCTTTAAATTTAAACATGTACAATGTCTTGCCAAATAGTATAAAATCATTAAATATAAACTCTTTTAAAAAGACCCTGAAAGAAATTTTAATTAAACATGCTACTATTCTGTAGATGACTTTATGACAAACTCAGTTCAGACTGAAATAAATTAATGACAGATAATTGATACATTAATGTTGATATGAAGCAGGCACACGAGGTGTTTAAATAATTTTGTTTTTAATGTAGTATTTGGATATTATAGTTTTTGTTTGTTTTTTTTATTATACTTTTGTCATGACAAAACATATTTATTGTTTTTTATATATTTATGTGATCCTTCTATATTTAGGCTTATGTGATACTTTTATATTTATATATGTTTTCTCCTTTTTTTGTAGTTACCCTTTTACAGTAACTTAATTTCACATTTAATTTAATTTTTGTTTTTCTGACTTGCTACAAATGTACTCTTGTGTATGTAATGTAGTTCAATAAATTATCTATCTACCTATCTATCTATTACTATGAATTCTCACTCAATAATTTCAGTGGTTTGCAAATTAGCTAGATTCAAAAGTACGAAATAGGAAGATTAACATAATTTTTAAATTTATATCTAGCTATTTTGCAAACCACTGAAATTATTGATGGCAATAGTCTTTCTATGGTTCTAGTTTAGGTACTCTTATAGTTTTTTAAATATACGTACTAAGAGAAAAAAGTGATGGGCAAAAATAATAAATCTTTCCCTATCGGATGTCTGTTTCTAGGGAATGTTCACCTTAATATCGTTGCGAACAAAAACAGATGAGAGATAATTAGAAGCTACTTCGAAATTATTCAATGACTGGATATAATGACATTTTCCGCTTTTGTATTAAGATGCTCGTTTTGTTAAATTTTATATTTAATTGTATTATTCATCTGTGCCATAAATAACCTGTTACAGTGTAAAGTTTGCAGGAAGATAATGAGAGGATTGAAATTCGTTGGAAGTTAAATTGATATTAGATTCAAAAATTCACCTTTATCGTCATTAGGTCCGTTTTACTCGAGTTAAATACAGAAAATTATAGGGAAAGAACTGTTGAAGTTTTAAAACTAGATAAAATATGTTTAAAAGTGAATTATTTTTTATTTGTTTGCTTATAGTGATGAAACATATGGATCGGGCATAACAGCCCTATCATCGGGTGGCCACCTCGATCTCTAGATTTGACCCCTTTAGATTATTTTTTATGGGGTATGTTAAAAGAAAGAGTATACAAGGAGCGCCCAACTACTGAGACGAATTAATAAAAAGAATTGCCGCTGCTTATCGTGCTATTACTCGACAGCAACTGCGAAAAGTTGTTATTAATAACAGAAGGAGAGTAGAAAAATGTATTTTTACCAATGGGGACTTAATTGAAGGAACTATAATTTAGATTATTTAAATATTTAAGTTAAATTGTGTTATATTCCTATGTAAAACTGAAATATTACCTACTCCTGTTAATTTTTTAATTTTGTTCGATTTAAAATGTATAATTTGTTGTTCTAGTTTTTATATTCATATTCAGGTGTTTTTGATGTAATATTACTTATTTTTTGTTTATATTCATTATGGAAAAAAATAAAATGATATTAGAAATTAATTATTTAGGTTTTATTTAATTAATAATTTTTATTCTTAAAAATATTAATAAAGTCCAAAAGCAACAATCGATTTATATGAAACTTTGAAGGGCACAGTTAAGAGGGACGGTGAAAAAGAATATGCAATCAGTTTTTTGAAAAAAAAATCGCTAATATGAATGACCGATTTTTGACCTTGAAAATATCTCGCAGTAGGCCACGTTTTGCGTTGCAGAAATCATTTGTGTTATTCAACAATAGAGTTTAGTAGCACTATATTACTAAAAAAAAAAAAGTTCACATCGGTCAGTAAACAACGGAGTTATAAGCTTGTTCCACATTTAAGCGAGACACCCTGTATATCACTTGCGATTATCAACATATATAGGATCTCCGGAAACATGGATGCCTCTGACAGTTTCTTTAAATTACTAAACTTATTTTTTTTCATCATTTATGTCACATAATGATCTCTACGTAAACTGAGTTTCAAGAATATCGAAGGGTATTTATATTTTCAACCCCCATATCTCCCACTCAGAGGGTGTCATTTTTTTACTATTTTTCCCTTAATAAGTACATTTGCAGTTTTATAATTTTGGCCAGAAATTTTGGATTCTGGCCCAATGTGCTGTGGGCGAAAAATCTAATCAAATTCCCTCGCATTCTAACCTCTAACCATCGACTACATCTACACACGCAATAATTGATTTGCTTGCTTGGTGGGCATATTACGATGTCGAAATTTGTTGGTTTTTGACTGGAGTATCGGCAATTAATATGTTCACCTTTAAAAATTTTAATTATTCCCATTCCCTACAGCAAACGAGTCATATTTTACATTTTCCCATTAAATATCATTCCGCATTCAATACTAATAATTCATCGGTTATTATATAGTAATTTGTTTTAATATGACGTATAAAATAACTAATTACCAGTCATCGCCGTTAGAATATTTTCCCAGATATTCTGATTGTGTGCAGATAATGCGGTAATAATTAAAACGTTCAAACAACCTTTTCCACAAACTTGAGTGAACAAAATGATTTATTAGCAATAATTCCACTAAACACAATAATTATTGGGAACCAGCTGCACGAGATATATTCTGATATCGTCAATTAATTCCGAAAAAGCTCTGCGGTTTCCTTGTTGTCTTAGAAATCTTAATATAATAATAATTGTGTACTGTAACGAAAATAAGATTTGTTTGTTTTGCAAGCTGACTGGATATAATTAATTACAAAGCCGGTTCTTCCATTATCCTTTGAAATTAATGCCGCAAATGTATATAATCAATCCTTTGCCTTAAATATGCATTAAATATTAGCATTAATTATGGCGCAAGAAATTTTGTTATTTATTTGGCGTTCTTGTATAAAAGAATTTAAATGTTTTTCTATACATATATACATCACATGATACAAACTGATGAAGTTGTCCAAACACCTACAGTATAGTCAATGAAGTTGTAAAGATGGCAAAACCTCGGAATTCTCGGACAGTGAATGAATTTTCATACCATACCATACCACCGCCAAATAAAATGCCGATATTGGGAGATTTTAAAATTAACTTATATAATAAAAAGATGTGCTTCTGCTTTATTGTGTCCTCTAGTGCACATATTTAATAGTTTTCTTGTAAATTGCCAATTCCCAGATTAATGTTGAGTAAAGTCATTCCAATTTTTAAGTCTGGTTCTAAGACATATAACAAATTATAGAACAATATGTATAAGCTCTAGTTTGGCTAAAGTGTTTGAAATAATAATTTATGAAAGAATGTTTCAGCAAATCTCCGGAAAAATTTTAATGCAACAGCATGGCTTCCTTCCCAAGCGTTCTGCAGTTACACATCTCTTGAACTTTACTCAGTATGTGCATGAAACCTTCAGACATAGCCAACAGGTGGATGTTATTTTTACAGACCTTGGAGAGGCTTTTGACAGAGTTGGTCATAATGAAGTAGTTCAAGCATTAATTCAGCTTGAGGTTGATGAGAACATTATTTTGTTAATAACTTCATACTTACTAAATAGAGAGCAATATGTTTAAATTAAAGGATATAGATCTTTCCGACACACACCAACGTCGGGAGTCCCTCAGGGATCAAACCTTGGTCCATTATTATTCTTAGGAGTAATAAATAGTTTAGGTTGTAACTTAGGTGAAGCACAAGGGTTGATCTATGCTGATTATTTCAAGTTACATCAAATTATAAATGACACTGCTGATTGCAGTGCTCTACAGACTAAGTTAAATAATAGAACTCAATGGTGTTCAGACCATAAATTCACTATTAATATTCTAAAATGTTATGTAATGTCTTTTTCTTGTAAGAAGGAAATTATTATATTCGACTATGTACTAAACAGTCATACACTTACTAGAAAGAAGTCTCAGAAAGATCTCGGTGTAATACTAGATGAAAAACTAAACTTTACAGAACATATTGATAAAATTGTTAGTGAATCGTACAAGATGCTAGATTTTGTAATAAGGAATTCTAGAAGTTTTAATAACATTGATGCAATAAAAGCACTATACGGTGCATTCATTATTCCTAAATTGGAATATGCCTGTATCGTGTGGTGCCCTCAATACGAAGTCAAAATAACTGCACTAGAAAATGTGCAAAAAAAATGTCTAAACTTTCTATATTTTAAGATATATGGCAGTTACCCACCCAGAGGTTATGATCAGGGAGAGTTGAGAAACATTTTTAATTATAAAGGCTTGGAGTTTAGAAGATTTGTAGCGTGTACAATGTTTGTTTTCAAATTAATGAAAGGTTTAATAGACAACACAAACTTTTTTGCTCAACTTCCAATCAGAATAGGTACATCAATAATAACAAGAAATAATAGCCCATTTTATTTAAATGTTCCCGGAACAAATTTGTACAAAAACAGTCCACTGTTCAGAATGTGTTCATTGGTCAATACGTATACTAGCAATGTTGACCCCTTCTGCACTAGTTTGTCTAGTCTTAAAAACGAGGTAATTAATCAGCTCGAAAATGATAGCTAAATGTAATGTATTTTATATGTGTGCTTCGTTAGATTAAGTGCAATTTTATATGTATGTTTATATGAGTATGCATGTGTGTATATGTGTCTACATACATATGTTTTCATATAGTTTTAAAGTGTATCTGTAATTGATCATATGTACTGTTGATACAAACGATAAACAAATAAATAAATAGATAAATACCTGGTCTTAAACATATTACAGAAGAACTCATGAAAATCCATTCTTTGCTCGAGAATTCCGAGATAAAGATCTACTACCTTACTTGTAACAGAATACCGTTCTTTATGTGCCGATAATTATTTCCTTTTCTCAACATTCAGTTCCCGTATTTCTCTGGTCACCGTTAAGCATTCTCAGGCTACAGGAATATATGCCATATTATCTTCATGATGTTTCTCTGTGCTTTCATTTAATTTTAAATTATTGGACTAAAACCAATACTCGGCAATTTACAGATTTTGAGTATCTCTCACGGAACATATTAAAGTTGTATAATCAACGAAGATGTTACATTGTTCGGGATGTAGTCAAAGATAGCAACTTTCAACATAGTTTTTAAATAATAGTGGCACCAATACGGAACTCTGAAACATACCATCTTCAATAAGTAGGAAATCAGATTATTTCGTATTACGAAGATATGACTTGCCGTAGGTAAAAGTCTTTCTGAAGTCATAGAGAGTTTCTGTTGTGTGTCCACCCTTCCTCAATAGCTATTTTTATGGAAACCATACTGGCTGGTAAGAAAGTATTATCAAATAACTTTTATGGTTTAGTTTTGACACAAATTTTCAAAATTTTTCCAAATATAACAGAGATAGAACAGAAGCCATCGTTTACATCCCACTTTTCTAAAGTTGAGTTCTACTATAGTAGCCCGGGAGGCAGCGACACTTTTCGCGAAATCATTTTTATAAAGCTAATCTTTTTTCCAAAGAGAGTTTAGATAGTATCTATAATGAAGCTGCAATTCTACCAAACTCTTATTGATGCATAAATAAGTAAAAAATAAAAAGAAAATAGATGGACGAAAATTTAGTTTTTCGAATTTTCACGAATTGTCAAAAAATGACGATTCGCATTCGCTCCTGCTGGCCCCAATTTTCGATTTTACCTCGCGATTCACGTTGTATGGTCATTGCCGACCTTCTCCTCGCCATCGAGATATAGAACGGGTCTCCGATCGCCGTATTTATTTAGTTATGTTTAAAAAATTGACTTGCGGTCGTGCTAATCGGCAATTATTCTTAAGCGGTTTCCTGAGTTCGAATCCCGCCTGGGGATACTTTCTTTTTTCGTTTTCAATTTTTTGGCAGATATTATTGATTCTAAAATTGCTGTTCGCTCCGTTCTATTGCATTTCTCGATGAAGTTTAGCATTTTTCGCCGCGGAATACGTATACCAAGCTAATTATAAGTGAAAAATATATATAAAAAGAAAATTCTAATATCAAAAACCGCTTAAATATTACAAAAACACGTAATGCAGTAAAATTTGTCGCACTGAATACATCTGAAGCAATACAATTGTGTTTTGTGCAAATTTTCGTTCATTTTCGGAGAAAAGTTTTGCTCAACATGTCACATGTCAAAAAGGTGGAGGATCTCAAGTTGACTCGAACGTATAGATTTTTTTCGTGTTTGTGAAACGATTTCTCTAAAATAGCAGGATTTGCATAGAAATCATATGGAAAGTTGTAAAGTATCGCTCGGCTGTTGCAGGAAGCTGTGTCTAGTATAAGGTGGACAAAAAAAGGTTTTGTGTTTGAGAATATTCGAAAATATGGAGAAGGCGCCGGTGTCAGCATCATATATGAAATTTTGATGGAATTCTTATTAGTATTTTTGAAGTAACTTAAACCGAATCTGATGTTAAAAATTGAAAATGATGCATTGAATAGGGCTAATATAATTGCCAATATTTTGTAAGACTGGCTATCGCTTAGGTGTTGGTAGTTTGCAACGACTAAATTCGAACCGCGAACGCGAAGCTCTTTGCTTATCAGTGTTTTCATGGTAATATTGTCACGTAGGAAATATTGTTAATCATTCAAATCCCGGAAGGTAGCAAATGCTTGTATAAACAAACATATTCGGCCCTAGTCCATTTATGAATTTGAAAATAATAAAACATAGTCAATGTTGATTATTAGAATTATTTAATAATAAAACGGTAGTATATATAAACACGACATTGACATTATTTAAATCTTTGCAAAATAAACAGCTGCTAGTTATATGAATTGAATAATCAAAACAAACTGGGTTCCTTCATTTCCGACGTTTTCGAGAGACAGTGAGGGACCCGGTCCCATCAGGCAGTTTAGTTATCTCCGCCCTGGAGACCACCGCCAGTTAAGAGTTAAGTGTAATCAAAGTGACACCTCTCCCTCCCACTATATGGATATTAGTAAAATCATTCAAATTGTTATTATGTCTTCTATTTTTATTATGTGTACTGTTGCTATTGATTGTTTGTTATCTCGTAAACCAGTATTTTAAATAAAACCATGTAAATTCTCGAAGTCGTCCTTCTTAAGGCACTTCTCTAGAAAATCTATGTCACATATGGTAGAGGCGCCTGGTTTTGAGGCCTTCGCCAAAACCCACGTGGCAATATTCTGTACTCACATTTATCAGTACAAAGAGAGTTTCAAATTATTTTCTTGCAAACCAAAAACTATTTAATAGATGAGCATGCTGATTATCTGACAATATTTTTATTTACAACGTAGAAGTTATGAGGCCAGCAAGGTCGAGCAATACATATCTCTAATGTGTTATTGTGTCTACCTAGGCAGGTATTTGTAAAGCTGGTCGAGATAATTTTTCAAATTTATTAATTTATCATGTGGTCTTGCTTTTGCAAAGTGTATTCCTGAAGATCTAATAAATTTAAATTGAGAGCCATAGAAGACTATCTAGAAATGTACCTAATGTGAAAATTAAACTAACCAAACATTTCATAGTCCGTTTCTACCATATTTGTTCTAAACGCAGAGATGTCAGTTTTTTTATCAATAGACAAATGATGCCTCTATCTCAGCTGAAACAATATTTTGAATAAAAATTTTATTAGACTAGTGGGAACCAACGCCAGAGACTACGACTGGAAAAATGACGCTTTATCCAGTCACCGACCACTGCCACAGAATAATTAATCCTCATGTTTTGAATTGGAAATTTTATCATTTATTCGTTTGTTATTGTGTACAACCGTACAATGTATAATAAATTACCATCCCTTTATTTCCTATGACACATTTTCTATGCCTTAGGCAATACATTTTCCGTATTAACATTTATTATTGAACATTAACATAATTGCTGCAAATTAAACGAAGGATCACCTTTGTTAGTGTTAGTGTTACATGAATATAATGTGATTAATTTGGTTCTGTAGGTACTCATAATAATATCATACAATCAAAAAAATAATAAATTCATATATTATACTCGTCGACATAATTTTGACCTTAAAGTGAATCAAGTTGTTTCTGGTAGACTTTGATGACGAATCTGACGTATTGTGGATGAACTCAGCACCGCGCATCTGATGGACACGGCAAAAATGTACAACTATTTGGCGCCGGACGTGCCTTCGCAATGATCTGTGACTATCTATACTCTCAAGCGTATTCTTACAACTTTTAAGACCCCCTAAAGACGAGTATGGACATCATAATTTTGTCAAAGTACAAAAAGGAAATTGCGTAGCAACCCGGTAAGTAAACTACATTTTACACTCAATACCCATATTATAGTAAAGCAACCCCTTACAGGTTATAAAACCCTCCTAAATGATAAAATTCCATGTGCACGTTAAAAAATCTGAAATGTTTCTTTTAATGGATTTTTGTGAACTATTAATTTGATCATAATGAACCCCTAGGGTGCTGTGAAGTTTCACGGGGTAGTTATCCCCAGAAAAAAATATGTCATATGTAAATGAGTAAAGAAAAGTCCTGCGATTCTCAGCACATCTGTATATAACTTAAGTAAGTAAAACACTTGATTACAAAAAGAATAAAAGAATAAGCCACTCTTAAGGAGGAATATAACCACCCCAATTAAAGAACATATATCCATTGTATTTTAAAGAGTACCTAAAGTAAATTTTTTATTAATTTTCTTGAATATTAAGTTTGCGCACCGATGGTATGAAAAGATCTAGGTCCTTCGAAAATAAAAGATTTCGTTACGTTACAGGAAACTAAAAAAAACAAAAATAAAATGTTCTGAAATAAATAACTTTTTTACTTTTGGTTTTCTGGAAAATTCTTTAAATTTTTATAATTTAATACATATGAATTTTCCGAATCAATTTCGATAAGATACCACACGGCCGAACCGAAATTCACATAATAAAGGCACTTAGCTGTGGGGTTTTGGGCACTTGGCAAACACCTCATGAAACATTAATGAAAATTTTTACATTTCCGAACCGAAATACTACCGTTATGATTATTTCTGCCCGTCCGTCTAGGTAGAATAACCGCCGCCGTAAACTGATACCAAATCCGATAACCGTTTCATTTTCCGATCCAAGTTTAACCCAATATTACACACCGCACCGAATCCGAAAACCGTTTTATTTATTTGGTATCAGTTTTATTTACTTTTGCCAAGTTTTTCACACCAACACGCTAACCGTTCATGCCTGTTGTTTTCATTACTTACTGTTGTTTTTGCCGATTACCGTTTTTTTATCTTTTACTGTTTTTCTATCCATTTTATTTTTTTTACCGCTCTCACCGTTTGCTTGCTTACCACCCTTCCCCATTCTCATAGCTTTGTATGTAAGATGAAATAACGTGACATATGACATATCTTATGTTTTTTTTATATTATTTATTTGGTATCTGATCGTTTTACATTGCTTTTGTAATTTTTTTTTTATATGGAGTGGAGTGGACTACTGGGGGTCAAAATTATATAATAAAATCCCGCTCGAAATAAGAAATAAAAACTTTAATGTGCTCTCCAGCAGGGTGAAACAACTACTGACCACAGAAGTGTTCTACTCTATTAATGAGTTTTTAGAACATTGAGAATAGAAGTTCGTATCAATATTGGTTTGTCTTATATTTTGTTTGTTGTATACATGGATATACATGTGCATATTTATATCTGTTTTGTTTTTTTTTTGTGATAAAATGCAATAAGAAGTATCGTTATTTCGTTACTGTTATCTCATTTTATAATTATTTGATATTACTCTAAATTATAATCTGACGTTTCCTGTAATACTCTTTTAGGGAATAGAGCATTATATAGTATATTTTCTGTTTTACATTAATTGTAATCTGCAAAGTAATTATAAATTTGTATTTTTTTCCTTTTCATGTAATTAGCAATGTTTTATTGACGAGTGTACACAACTGTAATTGTCTTACACGAAATAAACTATACTATACTATACCATAACTAGTATGTAGAACTGTTTGTAAAACATGTAGGTATTCCTTTCCCCACTTTAGATACTACATGTTCTATGTATTTCTTTACAGCAGATTTCTCTATACAACAATTCCTAAATATTTCACTGTTTTCTGATGAGGAATATTATTTCATCTATTACAATTGGAAATGGTGTAATTGTTGTTTTTGTGGTAAAGGTACATATTTTCGAATTACTTCTTGAGATTGTTAATCTGCTCTAATAATTCCAAAATAACATAATATTTTTAAATTTTTTAAATTTACGACCCGCTCTGAGTGCAACAATGTAATTTTGGAAAACTTGTGCAAGGCTGTATGAGATATAATTGACATTTTAGCTTTCAGTTTTGTTCAGAAATTCTTATCCTGATTCGTAAGAAAGTGTCATGTGGTGAGTTTAAAAAATGACAGGGTTTAATCCTCGCGGTCTTAGCAGACGATGAAATATATTTTACATATCTCACTGCCCTTCACGAATATACCTCTCTTATACCCGGAAATATTGACCTAATTTGTTATTTCCCAGTAGGAAAATCAGAAATATAATTTTCCTTTATATTTGTGAACTAATTTAACAATATTTACAAGCTTAAAAATTACAATTAGTTAAATTGCAACACCTTCTTCCACGGAGATTTGAACTCTGTCTTTTCCAAGCGCGTCAAAGCTATTTTGAATTTAATCGTAACATAACATGCTCCTGTCGGATCCATGGCAGAGAAAAAAATACAATAACGTCAGGCGATACGCCGGCTGCATCCAATCGTGACCAGATAAAAAATGATGGAGTAACTAAACACAAAACAAACAAAATAAAAACCGTATATTTGTGGTTATTTAAAGGTATTGTGGAAATATTCCTGGTTGGATTAGTTCGTGTACATTTTAATTTCTCTGCGCCAAAACCTTGTTTTCACTAATTACAAAAGTACGGTGTAGACACAGTCAAGCATACACAGCAATTTCTAGATTGGATATTCCTCGTTCTCTTTCTGGAGTCCCACTATCAAACGAGATGCTTTATATGTTATATCGTAGAGGCCATCAAGTATGATGAACTTTCTGCTCTTGATAAATTACGCTTTTTTACTTATGAAAATTGGGTAGGCATCGTAAGGCGAACCTAAGAAAATGAAATTGTTTTCAAAGATATGAATCGGTATATCTTTTTATGTTGAAATGTATACGTATTCATCACTCGTTTCTCTCCTTGGAGCAGCGGAAACACCCCAAATAATTATTTTAGCAGTTCATGTAACATTGAACGAGATTATAATTAGGAGAGCAAAGTAAATTGTCCTGAATTAAATAACTTTTTGATCCGAAGATCTCGATAAATATTATGTAATAATAAAAATTTCACCTATGCTTAATGACACAAAAATGCCTAGTTAGTACTAATAATCGTGAAAATATTTTATTGATTTCTTCTGAACAATATATAAACAGAGTATTAAATGATTTAAATTTAATTAAGTTACTACATGAATAATTTACTCAATTGAAAATATTTAAAATATTGCCATGACAGATTTTACTCGCATAAATGGTAGGTGTAAACAGGTTATTCCGTATTATTATGTTCAAACTTCGTAAGCTTAAAATTCATTCATTTCTAAGACAGAAAATGCAACAGAAGTTAGGTTCATTTTTATTTTTTCAGAAATACAGGAACATGAAATTTTTTAAGAGTTAAAAGCAGAATTTAATTTATAGACCAAATAGAATCTTATTTCATTCAGTTCTTTAGTGAAATACTGTATGCCCTATTTATAAAAGCGGAAATGTGGCAGAGCTAAAAAACTTATAGATCTTAATTCTACCTAATTTTACCAAGGCTTTTGAGGCCTCAGTGTATACTATAATTTATTTTGTAGTAGAGAATTTATTGTTTACTCACCAACATGGTTTTATACGTTCTACAGTAACACACCTAGCCTATTTAACTCAGTTGGTCTTCGAATCACTAGAGAGCAGAGGTCAAATAGATGTGTTCACTGATTTTTTAAAAACCTTTGACCATATAGACCACAATCTATTAAATGAAAAGTTCAATTATATTGATACTAAAATAATATTAAACTTTATATCATATTTAGAAGACCGGTTACTGTATGATCAATATAATGGTTTTAAGTCAAATATTTACCACAAGCAGCATCAGGGGTACCTCAGAGGTCAAACTTGGGGCCACTTTTGTTTGTTATATTTATAAATGATTTCTGTGATATGTTAGGAAAACTTTTATTTGCGGATGATTTAAAAATATTTATTGAAATTAACAACATCGAGGACTGCCTGACTTTATAACAGCAGGTACGCAAAGTCGAATTATGGTGTAGTACGTCTAACAAATTAGATGAATGTATCAAAATACAAGATAGTAACGTACACGCGTAAAATCAGTTTAACAGAGTTTTTGTATACCTTCAATAACACGGAATTGTCAAGAGTTCAATCAACTGAGAGCATTATTCGACTCTAAACTAGACTCTATAGAACACATACATTCATCCACAAATTCGGCACTAAAGTTACTAGGCTTTATAATAAAAAATTGTAAATAATTCTCTAATGTAGATGCACTTAAAACGTTGTTTCTCAATGGTACGATCAAAACTTGAGTATAGTGTGTATAACGTTCACTCACAAGCAGTAAAAAAAATTGAACGAAAATTTATGAAGTAGTTCATTTTCAGAATTGATACTAACTGCCGAGAGCAGGGATATTCAAATACTCTGTTACTGTCAAGATAACATATGAAATCTTTAGAGAATAGACGAATACAATTTTTTTAGCATTTCTATGTAAACTACTTAACCACTAAATTCATTTCAGGACTCCAATACTAAGACCACGTTAAGATATTCTAGTTAGTTGTCCCAATGATGGTTGTCCCAGCATTCTCGAAAAGTCTTCCCATTTACTGTATGATGGAACTATATAACAAGCTTAGCAGTCAATGAGGTATACTTAGCACACGTATAAGTTAGTACATCAAATCCCTCGAAAGATCATTCTTTGGGGCTCCTTATCAAATTTCTGACAACTTTTGATAAGAATGGTCCCCCATTGAATATATAAATAAGCAGCATTAGATGTTACATGCTTTTAAAAGGTATCCAACTATCAGTTTACGTGAGTAGGCCAGTTGGAATATCCTAACGTGTTTTGAAAATGATGGCGTGCCACCACATAATTTTCGCAAGGGGCGGTGTTTACTTGAGAAAAACTATCAGCTTTGTCTCATCTATCCTTCCTGGATGTTAACATAGCCAAGGTGAGATTTTGCTTTGTTTACAACAATCCTCCGGATGGCTCAAGCTTCCTATATGAGAAGTGGTGCCAGAACTTCGAGAAACCTACATAAATGGAAAGCAGAATATCCAGTGTTAATACGTAAGCTAAAATTTCAACAAGAATTAGGCAGACTTAACCAATTGGTTGAACCGTACTTCCAAATAGATTAAACACAGAAAGTTGCTCTCAGTTTCTCATTGGGAAGATGCCACTACTTTTGGAAGATGTTCCATTGATGATACGAAGAGAAGTGTGGATAGTGCCCTACCATATTACGGAATTGACATCCAGAATTTTGTAAACACTAAATTAATCAAAATGAATTGGGCATGGTAGTCTTATTGTGTAGCCTGCTAAATCTCCAGATCATAATCACCTCGATTTTTGTTTCCAGAGGTATGGAAAGAGAAAGTGTACGCATAAACTTCTAACAACTTAGAAGAATTATTGGAGCGCATTCAGTGGATTCCTCAAGAAATATGAGAAAAAGGCATGTGCCACTATATCCATCATCTTGTAGATAAACGGGAGGCTGTATTTTGAAAATACCAGTGTTGATTGAGATATGTTTTTATTTACTTTGGGTTAATTTTTATTCTTCAAAACATTAATCTCAATACTAAATTTCAGACCGATATAATATATTCAGTTTAAACCTCTTAAAATTCAACTCGACTCACTAAAATCTGCCAACTGAATCTAAGGTTTATTTTTAAATCCTTTAAAATGGTGTCCAATCTTGTCTCGACTGTCTACTAAAAATAACGTCATGACAAGCCGCCGCTGTTTCGTACATACCGACAGAAGTTACACGTACGTAAAATTGTATAATCCATTAAACGAAAAATGTACCTTTGAAACAGCCCACTCCAGTGGAAAATCCAATGAATAAAACCTGTATTGGAAATTTTCAAATGTCAATCAGAATTTATCGAAACATCAGGTCATGATGGTAGAAAAGGTCCTTTAAAAGTTCAAACCAGTTTATTTTCCGCTCGACCAGTCTTTATAACAAATGATTACCCCGAATCCCCCCATAAGTAAACAAATATTGCTTTCCACTCCGTTCTGTTTACAACCTGTTGTTTGATACTTCTGTAGTGTATTCTATTTCAGGCAATGTTATATTGACAAATATTTTGATGGGCGAACGTATTGATAATAATTGTGAAGGGCTATTTTTCAAGATCTATGATTGAGGTCATCGCAACGTACTGAAGTGTAATTGTTTTGTATAGCTCTGTACAAGTATATAATCATAAACCAATTATTAAATTTTATAATGTCGTTACATTTAAAATGAAATTTTTATGATTTATTACTTTATTTTTTATCACTTATATTAGCTAAAACGTTATTGCAGGATGAACGGTCGTTGTTATTTCGGCGTTGTCGAAATATTTTTCTTTCCCCTCCTGAAATCAAATAGGGTATTACAAAAAAAAATGAGTGAAATATTGGATGGATTTGAATAACACGGGTCACCGAGCGGTTGAAATTTTAAATGGGGGAAATTAAAATATTTATTTGCAAGATTCATTTGATTATTACTAACTATTTTAAAAATGGACCGAAACATTTCTAACCTGGTAGAGTTTTACAGATACTCATAAGCGTTAGAATACCACAAGGAAGAAGAAGTATAAGGGTGATGATCACCTTGTAATCTTTTTTTTAACATTCAGGTTGTAGCATTTGAAAAATCTACATTAATAATTTCAGTTTGAATACAGTAAATTAACCCATTAGTTCATTTGTTTGATAGGCAACCACTCGTACTTCAAAGGGGCATAGCAGGTTGCATATCTGAAATTCTCAACAAGGAAAGAAAGCGTGTTTTCTTTTATGTATTATTTTGAGTCAGAGGTGTTACTCACATGGTCTTGTTGTTGGGATATTACACAATGGTGTAATTCAGTCTTTAAATTACAAGCCCTTTTTGTTGGCGCATTTTTATTGGCTAGAGAAAGAGTTCTCTAGATGCTCAAGTTGGCAACACTGAGAACAGGGAGAACTGTCAAGCGGATTTTCGTCGAGGATTCGTCTTTGAGACAGCCACGAGCGAACAGCGGCGGTTCCGATTTTGTGTGGAATTTTTGGGTTTTACATCGTTTACACTGAAAAGGGATTTGATTGATGTACCCAATGATCCTCACCGCCTTGCTGTGAAGATTTTGTGAATTTCCAAGAAGGAGTTCTGTCGGTTGCCATAAATCTGATCGCCACGTGTCTCGTAAAGGTTATGCAATACTCTCTATAGGAGGTAAGCTTTTATTTTACTTAGTTGGTGTTTTATTTAGTTCTTATTTATTGTAAATATTACAGAGTGTTTGGAGGGACTGGCCCTTTGAAAATAAGTTATGTTTTGGAGAGGCTGACAATTGGGATGAGCACAGGTTTGGTGCTGTAATTATGTAAGGGGGCCCAGCATTTAGAGGAGTAATAGGAGGAAGTCTATTACTCAGATGTTTGGTTTTATGTGGGTTCCGCTGACACTTTGAGAAGTTTAGGACTGGCAGAGTCGTTCGTAGCAGTCTACCGGAGATTCAGGTAGCAATTTGATGCAACTCGGAACTGCAGTTGCAGCCAACGTCGAGAACGTCTATGAAATGGTGACAAGTCACACTGCAGTCGTCACAGAAAATGCCAAGGCCTTAACCAGGTTTTTTTGTTCATTTTAGTTAAATATTTTAAAGGAAATATTAAAGTTTAATTCAGTGGTTTTAGTTCATATGTTGAAGTAAGTTATAACACAATCTTGCAACTATAAATCAAGCTCTAAGTTATGTGTATAGAATGATAATATATTTAAGAGTTTTACTGTAAAACACCCATGGTACCGTGAGATGTTAGTTTGCCCACTATTACGTCACACATATAAAATTTAACTCATGGTAAATTTTTAATTCATGGTTGTAAGTTATAACTCATAGTTGTATATTGGCAAACTCGTAGTTGCAAGAAAGTCTCAGTCAAAGATCTAAGCTTGAATTCAAATCAAGTTTTTTATCAACAGTATAGAATTTTTTTAATAGGCATAAACCACAATTAGGTGAAGTTTTTTTTATTTATTCTTTTTATTGTTGTATATCTCACGTGTGTTGTAATAAATGTCTAATGTCTACATGTTCTTATTATTTGCACTGGTACTCCTGATATTTGTTTAAATTTTGAGATTTCATGGAGTAAAGTAGAGTTTTGATATTACAGATATATTGTGAGTATTCCATCGCATGGTTGCTAGTAACTTAATTTTGTTCCGAGCTGGCAAAATTATTTAAATCATATTACGTAACACACAGCCGGTGGCGCCCTTTTGAGTGTCCACACACAATCCTAACCCACGGCCTATGCTCTCCAACAAAAATCGGCTGCCGTCCGCACCGGAATAACATGTTTTGATATTTAGGTATCAAAATATGTTACAAGGTGCCTATTATAAAAGTCCATACATCACTACACTAAACATAAACATGTAATTAGATTTTTTGTCGAACTTTTGTAGATTTTTTTACAAGCGATTTAATTTGGCAAAAAAGGGAATTTGAAGAAAAACAGCTTTATTTGCTTACATTAATTGAATCGGTCATTTGAGAAACGGCACTAGTCCGTAAAACATAGAACTGAGAAAATCAAGAAAAACATTCCAGATTCACTATTTCAAAGAATCAGATATAACAAAAACATTATTCATTTAATGCAGACAACTGTAGATCAGAAATTTATATCTAGAGACACATTTTGACAAAACCCACCTGGGATTTTCCAAAAGAAAAACTGGACTTATGTGGTTTCTCAAGTGACTTTCTGGACTTGTGTAATACTTTTAGCGACAGTCAATAATCATAAATGAAAAACAGTTACTATTGATTATTTATTACCTAACACAAGCCAAAAAGGTTAAAAAACCAGTATTAAAATTATTAATAACGCATTCATTGTTCATTTTTCACATAATACCATAAAATTAAAACATATTTGAATAAAAGACGCAAAGCTAGAAATCATCTGGTTCTTCATATTCAACTGTTGGCCAATTTATCTTCGTAAAACACTTTTACTTCTTCACTAGTAAAATCCAAGTTTTTTGCTTTAATAGGTATTTTTCCAAGAGGATGTACCAAGTCATCTGGGAAACTTTTGCAATCATGTGAGGACAGATTAAAAATCGTTTCTTGAAAATAATTTATAAAATGTTTTGCTACTACTTGGCCCTTTTGCATGTAATTCGAAATACTAAACGATTTTTTTTTCTTTTGGTACATGCTTGCCATATGAATCTTTCGAAAGTGTATTTCGCTTACAATATTTTGGCCACCAATCTTTTTGATGTTTAAAAATGAATTATTATTTGTTTGCTTATAATTGTATTGAATCATATTCTCTATTGGATTTTGCAAACAGCAGAAAAAAATAACTATCTGTAACTAAAAGAAAAACTATGTGTAAAAATATTTCATTAATATTTTTATACACCGTTTTTCTTTTAGTTATAGATAGTTATTTTTTTTCTGCTGTTTGCAAAATCCTATAAAGAATATGTTTCAAAATAATCTTTTTTATGTTTTTCATAATAGGGTTATCTTCCAATAAGTGAACAGTGGATTTTCGTTTATTGCTTGAAGAAATGATGAGTTCCACATATTGCTTCACTGTAAACACTCTGTCATGCTCTCCTATATTTCTTTTAACTACTGCAAATTTTCTATCACATGGCATAAACGAGTGTACACAAATATGATAATATTGATTAATAGTCTCAAAACGTTTTAATTCTGTAAGAGCATCATATAGTCTCATTAGGGTGTGGCTCTTGTTTTGGCCACAACTGTCGGATGATATATGAAAATGTTTGGCTTTAGGTGGTACGTCCAAATCTATATAATTTTTTATGAAAGAGGAGACTTCATAGGGCCTTTTATTCCAACACCTTGGTGGTAAATGTAGACCACGCTATTACTTGATCCAAAATCGTGAATATTGAATACAGTAACAGTTAGTTGATGTAAAAAAAAAAGTATCCTAAACGGGTGTTCGTGGGAGAAATAAATTTGGCATATAATCTACACAAATTGCTCTTGAATCCCTTTACAAATGTCTTCAAGTTGTTTTTCTTATTGAAAATATTTTCTTACTTTCCTTATATGTACTAATTTCTCCGCTGTAGTTACTCTGTTAGCATTATCGTTCATAGTGTTTTTTACTTTCAAACTTAGTTCTTCACATTTCCTGCACACATCAACCTGGGCTCTGCCGAAGGTGTAATGAGCAATTTCGATGGAAATGATTTTGTGTGATTGTATTAATTCACAAGTTGCAAGTGGCTTCACATTTCCAGGCCTTGACTTTCCTCTCATATCTTTTGGGATTTTTCCGTCGCGAAAACGTGATGTAATACGTCTCACTCTATTTTCTGTTATGGAATGTATATTCAGAAAAGCTCGTTTATCACCTTTCTGGAATTTTCTGGAATTTGTTCAAAACATTTTTTCTTTGATCTGCAAAACCATCTGTTTACAACATAACCTCAAAGAAATATAGAATACTTACTTGCATGAAACTCCTTTTTAGAATGGACAATGGTTTCTTTATAATTTTTGGTATTCTTTGCCTTTTACTCTAGCCTTTAAAATTTTTTCCAAACCACCTTATTCAAACCCTCTTTTCTCTTTAATGCACGTTTGTATATTATTCTCAGTGTTCTCCATCACTGCTTACTAATGTTAGGTTTCAACGTTCTATAGAGAAACAATACAAATCCGGACTCGTCTTGTTTTCAAATGAACTCATAATTTTGAACGCGCCCTGTTTATGTACTATACACAATACATGTGCGGTTTCTCTATGAAAAGATGCATTTACGCTCCCACAATGCATTTCAGCAATAATGTAGATGGTGGACTTGTGTTATTCCTCAAATGACCGATTCAGTTGCCCAAATAATTAAAAATGGTCATATTAATTATTTACAAAAATTATTTAAAAATATTACAAATGTTCAAAATGAGAACCTCAGCTTCCATGTATTTTTGTTGGCGCTTATTTAAATTGCCAATAGATTTTCTAATTTGCGCAGGATTGTTTCAATTTTGGTTACTACAGAGGAGAATCCGCTGAAGTAGATGATCTCTAGTATTTACTGGGACACTGTAGGCTTCAGTTATAAGATATCCCCATAGAAAATAATCGACAGGGTTGAAATCTGATGATCTAGCCGGCCAAGGATGGGGTCCCTCACGCCTATCCATCTGTTTGGATACTCGTTATCCAAATGCCTTCTAACCTCAATAAGAAAATGAGGAGGAGCTCCGTCATGCTGGAAGTATTGTCCTCTTACATTAAATCATTACATAGTAGAAAAAGAAGGGGGCCGAGGTTAGATCCCTGAGGGACGCCCGAGGTAACATCATATCAAGACGAATTGAATCCGTCGTGTGTGATGTATTGTTGTCTTTTCCGTAAATAAGATTTAAGAAATTCAATAGCGCTAGAATGGAAACCTATTGTTAGTTTGCCAAGGTAGATGCCATGATTTGTCATGTCGAAGGCCTTTGAAAAATATGTGTACATGAATGACATCTGCTTGCCCATGACAATCTAATATATTGGCAACATAACGTGTGAAAACAGCCGTATTATTAAGTATCTCGGAAAATTGGAAGTTATGTTCCATCAGAAGTTGGCGAAACGTTTATAAAAATATTTATTGCAGTGTTTGACTATTTTTATGAAATAAAACTGTGATTCTGTTCCATTTATTCGCCGTTATGCATCCTTCATATACTTTTCAATATTTTTGCATAAGAAATCCGGTCGTATAAAATCATTTCATGTCTTCCATAACCCATAAATTAAAATATATTTTTGTGGAATACATAAAGTAGAATTTCGTATTCCAGTCATAAATGATTACACTTTTAAAAAGTAACTTTTTATTTAGTTTGAGAACTTTTATATAAAGAAGGAACCCTCCATTTCTACTTCAACATATTACTGTATGCGTGGGTGAATTACCTAGGTGAAAATCAAATTTAAAGTTTGCGTACTTTTAGCACAATGAAACTCCAGCTTTTCTTATTGTTTAATACAATAAATCAAAATAAGAAGCTCTAAAAGTCTGTACACCAGTTTTTTGCGATATTATAGTATATCTACTTTTTGCATTTCATGTAAAGTGTAAAGGCCTGTTCGGGAGAAAGTATTTTAGTCTTTACTATACTTTCAGCAAATACAAAACCGTCACGTTAATACAAACAAACATTATTTTTTACTTACGATAAAATGCGGAGAATATACTCTAGACTGTGCAACAATTATATAAAAAGGACAGTAAATCGGCGAAGAGTATAATGGTTAACTTGTAATTAATTTGTAAAGTTTTAGAAATATTACTGCATGATAGAATATATCGTTCAATTAACACCAAGATCTCTATTAACCAACATGGATTTATGAAAGGGCCTTCAACAACAACAAATTTATTCTGTGAAACTCAATATATTTCTGAATCATTAGATGAACGTGGGCAGACAGATGTCATATATACCGATTTCTCCAAAGCGTTTGATAGACTTGATCACCAGTTGTTACTTAATAAATTAGAAAAATTCGGCTTCTCATATTCTTTGTTCCTTTTGTTTAAATCTTATTTATTGAATAGGAGTCAGTACGTTGCACTAAATGGGTTCAAATCGATCGAACTTGCTGCCTCATCTGGAGTTCCCCAAGGATCTATTCTGGGGCCCTTGTCTTTTAACATATTTATTAACGACGTAGTGAACGAAATTGATTTGCCTCACCTTTTATATGCCGACGATCTAAAAATTTTCACAGTAATTGATGAAATCAATGACTGTTTTCAACTTCAAACTTGCGTTGACAAAATAAACACCTGGTGTATAGTAAATAAATTATTCATGAATATTAGTAAATGTAACGTGTCCTTTCCTTTAAAAACATCACCTATTATTTTTGATTACAGGTTAGATAATGTCATACTTCAAAGACCTATAACATTTCGCGACCTCGGCGTAACTTTTGATAGTAAATTATCCTTCACTAATCATATCGATACCATTGTGCCTGAAGCCTCCAAATATCTTGGATTCATCGTTCGTACTAGTCGAGAGTTTAATAATACTGATACTCTGAAAATTCTTTATCAGTCCTTCGTCAGATCGAAACTTGAGTACGCATCGCTAATTTGGAGTTCCAGTTATGATATTCACAAGAATAACTTGGAGGCAGTTCAACGCACATTTCTTAAATTACTGTGGTTCAAATCCGACGATACTTATCCAGTGATTGGTTTTCCGCAAAGTAACTTACTTGAAAGATACTCTATGACTACTCTTGAGGATAAGCGTACGTACTTTTCTCAAGTATTTTAGTTTAAATTACTACACAATGAAAAATAATTAGTAACTTAATTTTCACGTTCCCAGATTAACCTCTCGTATTCACCAAGTTTTCTATTTACCTACGCCGCGTACCAACGTACTAAATAATTCACCTTTATATACGATTTGCAGTAATTATTTCTGACAAATTATGTAGTTATTCGATATCTTTAATTGCAGCCTTAATGACAAACAAAATGTTCTAAATTAAATACCTAGTGATTATTTTTGTTCACTTTAATTTACTTTTAATCGTATATGTGTGTATATGTATATATAGTTGTTATATTTAAACATTTTCCATGTCATTTCTTTCTCTCTTCGTATCATTAGTTATTAGTAGTTCATACATATATGTCAATTTATTAGTTATTTCACTTTCTTTCTATGTTGTATTTTACTTAATTAGTGCTTTCTATGCCTTTGTTCGTATTCTGTAGTTGGGTATCTTATCTATTGAAAAGTGTATGCAATAAATAAATAAATAAATAAAAATAAATAAATTTGTATACTTTGCAGATTTTCAACACTTAAGAATGAATTAAAAAGCGCAACTATTGGAAGCAGAGGGAATTTCCGCACCAAATGGTTGTGAACATTCCTTGATTTGGTCAATAACTAACTTTGTTACCGTTGAGCTGTGCCATGCAATTCTCCGTTCCGCGGATACTAGAATCTATACTTTAACGAGCTGCCATTATGGAACTTGGAATTTGCGTACCCCGCCAGAATTAGATTTCCAACAAAAATTTCAAAATTACACAAGCATTTGCGATTTTAATTTTTTCATAATCCTAAGAAATTAGAAGATTTCATTACTTGCTAATGATGTCATTTTGTAATTAAGATCAATCTGAAACCATAATTTCTTAAAATTAAATTCTTTGTAAGAACTGAAAATACCTATCATTCCATCTCTGTTAATAAATAAATTAGTTTTGTGCTTTAAATAAAACAAGTGAATTTAAGAGAAACAGTGGAGTTATGACAACAAGAGACGAGTCTTATCTTAGAATATACTCCATCACCACAGCTTTTATGAAAAACGTCCATGCTATAATTCCACGAAAGCCTTCAATGCCCCGCCAGCTGAAGTAAAATCCAGAAATAATAATCACACATTTCAAAAACAGATTAAATTGTACTTACTTGCAGTGTATATATTTTATTTTGATTTTTTAAATCTATAAATCTATTTTTATTTTTATCCCTAATTTTTGGCTTTGGATCCGTTCCATCGGCCAGTTACACAGGTGAGGGAAAGAGAAAGTGAAGTAAACTAAATTTAGACGCGCAAATTCAAATTTAATCTTAGATAGGCAAACTAAAACTAAACCTAAAAGAGGCAAAACTCAAAGTGACATTCAGACATGCAAACTCAAACTTAGCCTTCGACAGGCAAAATCAAACTAAACCTCAGACAGATAAATTAAACCTCAAACTCCTACAGGAAAAACAATCCGTGTCTCTCATCGGGCTGAAATAAAAATTTAGATATTCACAAAGTCTTTTGTTTTCTTGGGCCGCAGTCTCTTTTCCTCAAAGGAACGGCTCGTACTTTTTCATCATATGGCTATTCCATCGTCCCTGATACCGTTGTTCCATAGTCTTCAAATCCTGGTGGAAGCGCTCACGCTTGTTCTTCACTGTAGTCGCCCAAGTTTTTAGGATTTTTTTTTCATTTTCGGGTTCAGCGGAAAATTTTACTAAAGATAGGTAGCTTTTCGCCCGGTATGCATTTTTTAATTTTTGTGGGAATTGGGGTGTTTGGGGTGGAACCCACACGATAATTTTTTTAGTAGGTCAGGTCTCTATAACAAAACATTTTTGTTTTTTGTAGACCTGTGTTATATTTATTAAACAATAGTTGTATTATTTTACTATTTTAGTTCTAAGTTTATTTTAGGTATATGGTTTTCCTTGCGTTATTTTCCATTTATATATTTCATGTTTTATTGTGTCTGCATTTTATTCTGGTTCATTGCAGTTAGTTTTACATACTTGTTTATCTTGACAATGCTAATGTCTTTATGTAAGATGTAGATCCTGCATAAAAACCTACATTGCCGTTGGGCAATAAAGTTTATTCTAGTTTATAAGTTGATTCAAAAAGAGTAAGTGCATGGCCATGTCGGCGTACTACCGCACATCGCACGTCGCCATCGCACAGCATTGCGTTCATCGGTCTTTTGTGTCAGTTTCACTGTGGATATCATAGATAAACTACACAATAGATAGCCCACTCAATGTTAAAATTTTGAATCACAAAACATCAAGTAGCAACATCCCTTGCAGGTACACATTACCATGTGTAAATTTAAATTTCTCCCATTTACCTACAACTACTAGGTATGATTTTTACAGAACACTGTAAAAATGGTTCTGGCCCACACGAAGCGGCAAATTTAAAAAATATATATGCAAAAGGGGTGGTCTTTACGCTCTGCAGAAGGTATAATTAGACCTGGTCTTTTCATCACCAAATAATTAGGTATTTAGTCGCTACATTCTCTGTCAAATCAACAACTTTTTTATTGTTAATTTGTCAAATAATGTACCGAATTGATAACTCGGCTGATCCAAGTAGAAACACAGTAATTTTGGTCGGGCTAAATATCGGGAAAATTGATTTTTAATGAATTATGTTAGCCTCACAACATTTGAAAAGATGTTGTCTTATATTTTCACAGAAGTTTCGTAAATGACTTGATTTGTCATTCTGCATTATCAGAGTAAAGATAATTAAAAAAATGTTTGATTAGCAGCCTATACTTTGTTCTTAAGTAGCTTTGTAATCTGTACATACATACTTATTTATATGCAAAACACAGTAACTGCATTTACTGTATTTGTAACTGGTAGATACTTAAAAAGTAAACATTAGATATACAGTAAGTGTGGAAATTGACAGTTGAGACACACGTAGGTATTTAAAAAGAAATGAAGGTCTCTTAAATAACTGAATCGAATGCTGCCCATCATTGCACTTGACACAGTAAATGGTGGTAATTATGGAAGGGGGGATCTGACCACCATTTTCAAGACAAAGTAACTACTCAGACCATGCAAGAACATAGTAATATCAAAGTACTTACTGTGTTCTCCAATGGTATTTAGCTAATACTGTGTTTTGTTCTGGTACAGCTACTCATTCAGAGTCACTTACTGTGTTTTGTGCACATAATAACTCTTAAATGTTCATTATTTAATCAATTATAAGTGTTCCACAAGATGTGTTGGGACACAGTAAGTCCAATACTTTAGAAAACTCAATTTTTATAAATTTGTCAATTACTGTGTTTCTGCTTGGGACATCCGAATTATGGAAGGGGTGATGTGACCGCCACATTCAAAATAAGGTAACAACTCAGACCATGCAAAAACACAGTAATGTACTTACTGTGTTTTCCAATGGTATTTGGCTAATACTGTGTTTTGTTCGGGTACGGCTACTCATTCAGAGTCACTTTCTGTGTTTTGTGCCTATAATAACTCTTAAATGTTGATTATTTAGTCAATTATAAGTGTTCCACAAGACGTGTTGGGACACAGTATATGCAATACTTTAGAAAACTCAATTTGTATCAATTTGTCAATTACTGTGTTTCTGCTTAAGGCAGCCGAACAAACTGGAGGTAGAAGAGACGTCTTTTGTACCTATTTGACTGAAAAAGAAGTAACCAAACCACAAAAAATGTAGTAACTACTTAAGAAAAACAAAGAAATTTAAAACTTTTATTTAATTTACATGGATATTTTTCTTCTTACTTTTATGTACAAGTTTTTTATATGCAATTTTACATACGGTGTCTAAATCTTTACAACAAGTAATTTTGCCATTAACATTATTATTAACAATGTTAATATAATAATAAAGCCTAAAGAAAATGACGCTACAAGTCTTTGAGATTAGTATATGCATGTTTTTTTTTTAGAATTATAATTGATTCAATTTTTGTAAAAAAATTAAAAACTGAAGTGGCCCCTCTCTTGGGCCGGAGGGGGGCAATTTTGATATGCGGACCTTGTTGACCTTAATTTTTAGGCCCAGGAAACGATCCTATCAGGTTTATTCCAAAATCCGTGTCAAGGGGCACTTCACCTATCTTATCCCGAGATACCCTTTATTTAAAAAATATTATTAGTACATTTTAAAAAAAAGAAAAATCTCGTAAAACATATAGAACATTCAGATAGTACACGACGAAAACAAAAAGAGCTAATAAAAAGTGACGTAGCAAAAAAGGACATAGGTATAGTATATATGATCTCAATTAGGACAGCATACAAACGAAAATTCGGTGTATGCTGCGGTATCTCCTTTATGGGACTTAGGCGGCGGCGGTAGAAATGTAAACATGCTTTAAATACTAAATAATGATTTTTTAATTATTAAAGAAATGGATTTCTATAATACCTTTAATGAAAAAATATGTTTATCACATTTTATAAGTCACATAAATGATAAATAAAGGCTACGTCTATTGTCTAGTGACCTACCTCTCGTTCTATTTTCTCGCGGCAAAATTATGTAATCTTAGGCGGGAGTTGCATAGATGGTATATAATCCTTCCGAAGGTACGTAATGCAGCGACTGTCTTATTTATTAAATGTTAGACCATGATACTATGAACTTTGCAGTATCATGATGTTAGGCAGGTACAAAATATTTACTATTCTATAAAGGAAAGACTCGGCATAATTTTAAAGGGGGAACTCGTTTCCTGGCATCGGTAGTTGGTCTCAGTGGCGGAAATAGGTCGACGTTAAATAAACGTATTTCAAAAAATCTTTGTGTATGAACTTTAAATAAACAATATTTCAATCATCACTATATGAGTTTTCAGTAATTGAATCGGTATTTACATTACTAATATTGGATTAATAGGTGGTAATATAGAATATTCATTTTCCTTTTTTATCACATGAGATACACACTTCCTCCATATGTCTCTTTTGCCTATTTCGTCTACTGTTAGCTTTATATTCTTTAAGACAGTCTCACTTAATTGTGGGGATGGATTATACTGACGTAGTCTTGTTTTTACATCAGCCCACACCATTTCAATGGAGTTGAAAACGCAGACGTAAAATATTATGATCGTGTGCTTCAAAAATTGTTTCAACGGCATATTCCTTTTTAAAATTTTGCTCTCCAATCAGTTCTAATAAAGTCTTTTTTGTGTTTGTTTCTGGTATTTCTAAACCTTTACCTTTGATAAATTCAATGATATCGCCTTTTCTTGTGTTGGTGTTTGGAATGTTTGTGTGTTTCCGCGAATGGTATGACGCATTGTCCATAACAATTATAGAATTTGGTAGGATATTTGGTAACAGCTGTTTCTTTGCCCACTTCTCAAATTATTAATAATAATGTATTGACAATACCCCGTAAGATCCCCGTAATTCCGTGCTGTTCCAATTGAGTTCGTAAATACTATAGAAGATACTTCATTTATTTAGGCCAGAGATTGTACAACGAAATATCATTAAATATTAGAGAAAGCAAAAACTTAGTCATCTTAAAAAAAACGTATTAATAAATGGTTGAGGGAACAAGGAAGGTCTCATATAGATGCTATGATAAAATAATAAATTTATTATGGAGTAATTATCTACATAACATGCCTCATAGGGACCCTATGTTTATATTTATATTTATATTTACTATTGTTATGTTACATTTATAGTACTTATATTTATTATATTTACTGTTGTTATTGTATATTCACATTTATTATTATTGTTATTGCTAATTGTCTATCTATCCATATGCAAGTTTTTATAACTTAAAATGGATATGAAATACTCTACAGTTATTTTTTTTAATATAATGCAGTATAGCTTCAGTAAAATAAAGCTGTTAGTTTCTTTGATAAAAAGCCTCTCATTTTTTGCCCTGCTTTTCACTCATATGAACCTACTATATTCTATACCTACTACTTTTTTCATGTTATATGTTGTTTCCAAAAATTGTATTGTGGTTTTGCCTACTCCACTTAATCCACTTATTTGAGAAAAATAGCAATTCACCGGAACATTAACGTACTGACTAACAGCTTTTCTGTCTTTAAATTTCACTAACCATATTATTCTTATATAAAAGTTTTTACGTGCAGTAAAAACTGTCACCTAGGTAGGTACTATTATTTAATAGTATCTCTAAACTGAAAGTACCTATAAAGAAATATATAGTCTGGCAAACGGGGTTTTATGTATTCATATAATATTTTAAATGATTTTCTTTGAGATTTACGGTCTGCCTACATACAAAAATATTAATATCACTAGGAAGACAATCGTATAAAAGTAAGTAACATATTTAATAAAAGAACGTAGTAAATAGAAATACTGTAAACCAAGTTATTGAAATAACGGATGTGACTGTTGTATTTAAGAAACAAAATAAAATATAGGAAACGTAATGATAAATATGATAGTTACCTGATATGCTATCAAGTTTATAGGTTTTAAGACTCTAAACTCTTGAAATACATCTTTTCAATCATTAGTATAATAATCTCGAGTATATACCGAGTATTCACAAGACCACATACAGCCCATTTTTTCTTCATTTTTCAGATTAAAAATTTGAAGTTATGGTGCAGAATCTTTACGTAAAATACATTTTTGATCGAACCAGACTCAAATATACACATGTAATTTTACCGGAAGGAGTCCTAACTTTTAGTTTTAAATAGCACAAAGAAATCATAGCAATATAGATGGCGTATATCATAGCAATATAGATGGCGTATATCATAATGCTGATGATAAAATTATTGTGTAGCAACTGACCAATCCGTAGTGGCTTCTGCAAGTAAACTTGCTATGATATACTTTGATATCAGTATCGTGATTCGAGTGGCTTGAACTACTCTTTGAAACGTATTCTTTATAGGATTTTGCAACAGCAGAAAAAATAGCTATTTATGAGAACTAAAAGAAAAACTATGTGTAAAAATATTAATGAAAGCTTTGCATTCTTTCGATAACCTAAATTCTGATTGTGCTAGCAAATTAAAATCCTAAAATGAATTTGTATAATTTCTTATTTGAAATTTCTCATTCAACAACTAGTATCCACAGAGTCCCGGTTATGAAAATTCAGTTAGAAACGAGAACAAAAGAAAGTATTTATTTACCTACCTTGTCTTAAAAATTTTTCATTCTAATGGATTACATTTTCATGAAATCTATATTCTGTTTTTGGAAATATATTTGACATTGACTGATAAAATCAACAGATCTTCCACCTATCTATTAGCTCACTAGCCTATATTGCTGCTTGCAAAATCCTATAAAGAAATGTGTCATTACAATTAAGCAAACATAAGAAAATATTTATTTCATACTTATTCATAAAAATTGTCTTGGTGAAATCCATTATAATGAAAAATATTTAAGACAAGGTAGGTAAATAAATTCATTTTAGGCCATTTTTCTCATTTATAATTGAATCTTCATTACCGTAGGGGTTATGTAGATACCAGTTTAATCTGCATGGCCGGAGGGGACCGTATGGATGCTAGTTGCTGAATGAGAATTTTCAAATAAGAAATTATACAAACTTATTTTAGGATTTTAATTTGCTAGGATAATCAGAATTCAGGTTATCGAAAGAATGCAAAGATTTCATTAGTATTTTTACACATAGTTTTTCTTTTAGTTCTCATAGATAGTTATTTCTTCTACTGTTGGCAAAATCCTATAAAGAATATATTTCGATACAATTAAGCAAGCAAAGAATAATTCACTTTTACTGCTCTTGTGTTTTCTCTAACTACTAAATTTGATTTTTATTTGGTCGTCGAATTAAATGGTTCTTCAATTATACAACTAAAAAAAATCGGTAAAGGTATTTACACAGAAATTCCCTCGTTATTTGTGCATGGCAGTCACTCTAAAAAATTAATAATTACGAAATGGCATTGAAAATAATAATCGGAATATAATTATTGCTATTATTACAAAGAAAACTTGATAAGTTTTTGTCAAAAAAGTATACAGATTGCTCATCCAACAGCAAAAGTTCAATACTAAATAGCAGGTGCCATATATGGCAGGCTTGCGCAAATACCTTTACAAATGTCCACCATGACTGAATTATTTCTTGGGATGACTACCCTGTACATTTTTCAATAAAAGTATAATAGGTGCATATGCCAGATATTATTGCCATCTGTCACATTTTCAATCCTACATTCACGTAATGGAGTGGAAGTATAGTGGTGGTTAAATAATTTCATTTTTTTTTTAATTTTTCAAAAGATGTTGGCAAAATAATTTTCAAAATTTTTTCTTCTGAAATAGGTTTAAAATGTCGAACGTAGAAATTTTAAATTTGAACAAAAAGGAAAGTTTCCTTCTATTCTATAGTAGTGCTAAAAAAGTTTAAAAATTAAAAATGATGTATTTTTTAAAATAGGTTTAGAATGCTATGAAACGTGAAAATTTTAAATTTGAGCAAATAAAAAAAATTCGATCTATTTTAGTGGTAAAAACTTTTTGAAAAATATTGGTGAAAAAAATTTTAACATTTTTTTTCTGAAATACCTAGGTTTAGAATGTCATGAAACGTGAAACTTTTAAATTTGAGCATTCTAGTGTTAATTTTTTTTCGAAACTGGTAACAAAATGTTGCAAATTTTTTTTCCGAAATCGGTTTGGAATATCATGAAACCTGGAAAATTTAAATTTGAAGAAATAAAAAAATCCATCTATTTTAGTGGTAAACAAATTTTCAAAAATGGTTAAAAAAATTTCAAAAATGTTTTTTTTGAATCAGGTTTAGAATGCCATGAAACGTGGAAATTTTAAATTTGAAGAAAGAAAAAAAAATTATTTTATTTTAGTAGTAAAAAATTTTTCAAAAATATTGGTGAAAAAAATTCATTCAATTTTTTTTTTCCTGAAATTGGTTAAGCGTGTCATGAAACGTAGAAATTTTAAATTTGAGTAAAAAAATTTTTTTTTCATCTTGGTAAAATTTTTTTCAAAAATGGTGAAAAAAATTTTCAAAAATTTTTTTTTTTCTGAAATAGGTTTAGCGCGTCATGAAACGTGGAAATTTTAAATTTGAGCAAAAAAAATTTTTTCTCACTATTTATTCCGTTTAGACGGTCCACCCTGTATATTTTCCAGTGAAATTTCTACCATTTCTTCGCTGACAGTAGCGTCAACTACCTACCAAATTTGACTGCTCTCCGTCAAGTAGTTTTTTTAGTAAATGCACCAACAGACAGACAGACAGACAAACTGGCGGAATTGAAAAACCTATATTTTCGTAATCTACGTGTTCTGAAACGTCAGAATCCGAAAAAATCTCGGAGGGTGATTTTTTCTCGAATACAATACTTCCCTTCGGTATGCGAGGGAAGTAATACATTTTTTACCGAACCAGGCTCAAAAATGCCCTTCAGATTTCACAGAAAGTATTGTAAATTTTTAGTTTTAAATAGCACCCTGTATATTTTTTAATCTTAATGGATAGTGATTTGAATTACCTTTGCAATACATTTTTGAACGCCATTTTAGTAAGGCCGGCCTTGACATATGCAGCACCAGTATCGTGCAGCGCATCGGCGAAGACAATAAAAAAAACTCAGAACTTTGGAACACAAATTTGTGCGCCTCATATCAAATTCATCTAGATATACGTTGGTGGCATCACGCTAACAAACAACATCATGCGTATCAGAGAACATAGTGCACCGTTTAGGATAAAACTCAATTTACCATATCGAGAATTGCCTCTCTTCCGGCAACATAACTAGCTAATTTCCTATGATCCATATTCCTCTTTTCCATTTGTCATTTCATATTATTCCTTGTTCTGTTCTTTCAACTTTCTGTTTCACTGTCACGACTTTAGAATTATCAATGCAATTATTTGAAAATGAAAACATTTTGAAGTGAAAAAGTATGTGGTATAATTAACAGCACGTTCTCTCACATTGCAAACATTACCGATTTTTCCCTGTGAGTCGATTATACATTTTTACGTACCTTATACGTACGTCGTACGTACCTTTTGCGTTATGTTAATTATTATGCTCTTCGCAAATACAAAACGAAGAGTATATCGCATTTGATCGGCACATTTCTAAAACCGGTAATATTGCTCGTAGAGAAAAAAAATTCATATCACTGTGTTGTGTTGGTGATCGAATTCTGAACAAATTTCAAAACGTCCGTCCGTCTGTACGCCCGTCATGTTTCTTGTATGCACGATAACTTACGAACGAAAACCGATTATATCGAAACTTGGACAGTAAGTTAGTGTTGGCTAGTGGAAGAAACCTATTGTTTTAGAACAAAATCGACCAATAAATAAAAAAGTTATTAATTTTTTTAATTTGAAGAGAAAATTTATGTTTTGTAACACGCTCTAACTATTAAAAGATAGACTTATGTTTTGCGTTACGGCTTAATCTAGATGATACATTACTTTCATAGTATTTAGTTCTTTTTAGATATGTATATATTTATCACAGTTTTTGATTTATCACATTTCAGCTCACAAAAACATCCTTGCTTTAATTATTAAAGTACCTTATTTTGTTTCAGGTAAGATATGGATTGGATTTTCAAAGAAATGCGTATGTGCAGAAAAGGTAATTCTAAACAAAAATTATGTACGATAGTGTCTCAAGAAATATCATAAGCTAAATACAGCAACGTTCCACGCCATCTTTCGTCAGAGAAGGATCATTCAAAAGTGCATAAAATAACATAGTTTATAAATGTACGTATTATAATTTTTTATTCTATTTTCCTACAATATTCATTCAGTCCTACAAACCTTTACAGCCTGTCTCTTGTAATAAAACTCGCTATTATTTTCAATCCAAGCTTGATACAATTAATAATACGCTATACGTGGATTCTTACTTCTTGAGATATCACCACTCTCGTTAGTAATACCTCTTAACCTCGGTACATAATTAAATTCTTCACTAAAACTACTCGTGAAATTCTAGAAATAGAATAGCGATATTCCACAAACTCTTCATGACTCGTTAACTTTTTGATGCAGTATATTCAGTAATTGCTTATACACAACATTGTACAAAACCAGAACATAAATACCAAATTCTCTCTAAACATATAGCTATTTATTTATTGTTTGCAACTCCATTAGAATATGTTAAAATCAATTTATTGTCCAGGAAAACATGTATGCACGTAGAAAAACATGGTTTAATTATAAGATAATTAGACATTACAAATTATATAGGCTATCATCAATAATTTAAGCACAACCTCAAACACATTGTTAATTTTTTAAATGCAAAATTAACACCATGAAACTTAGCATATCTAATTTAGTGTTGCTTATTTGCACACAATAAAAAACCGCAAGAGGAATTGTATATACAGGGTCCTGCAGCTCACCTCCCGTCTTCTACTACACCTAAACGATTTATTTTAGAAAAATGATTCAAACGGGACAATAGACTGTTTGTTAGAGAGCACATTTTAAAAATATTTTTGAATATACAGGGTGTTCCAGAAATTGGTGGTGCATCAAAGTTGTATCTTTTTAAATGGAACACCCTGTAGTTTTATTGATTTTTGGGACCCTTTCGAGCTACTGTACATATCCCTAGAATATTATCAAATTTGATTTGATAGTTCCAGAGGAATAAATTAAAATCGAAAAAAAAATTTTTTTTCGTCATATTTTAAAAAATTTATAAAAAATAGAAGAAACATCTTCAAACCAAAACTAAGGAACAGGTTGCTTATAATAAAAGGTTAGTTTATCCTACTATGAATATCGTAAAAATAACTTATACAGGATGTTCAAAATTCAATGCCAAACTTTTCAAAATGTAATGCTATTTTTCTCCATTTTTTCAAATGGGACACCCTGTATATTTTTATCTCATCGGATGCAGAATTAAAAAATGAGCATATTTTTTAATTACAATTATCTCGACTATCTTAAAGGTTTCACAGATATTCGTCAAAAACTACTACAAATCGTAAAATTATTATCTAATAGTTTTACTTAACATTTTTCAAATCAATAACTAGAACTTATGTTCAATATGTGTTCCGTTTTATCATTTAGCTCCTCTAATGTTATTAAATAAGCAAATACCTAAATTAGACAGTTTCTCATATAACTGTCTATGCAGTTCTCCTCTTGAAGGCGTAAATGAAGGGGAGTAAACAGAAATCATATTCCTGTTGTTTCTTAACCATAATAAGGTAATTTAGTAGATAGCCATGGAAACAAATTTGCTTACAAACTGTCATACAAATAGACATATGTCAATATTTTAAATTACGTATTAGTAATTTACAAGTTTTAAGCATTTTTTGTGATGGAGTACAGCAGAGAAGAGCTAGTAGATATGATTTTCATATTAGGAGAATCAGAAAGAAACTGTTTTTTGGCAAGTCGAGTTTACGCACAGCGTTATCCGGAACGGAGACATCCAGACAAAAGAAGCCTGAACAACTTATTAGAGAGATTTGTACAAACGGGACATGTAGACTATACAAAACCAGTTAGAAATAGACCAGCTCGAAATGAAGAAAATGAATTGTCTGTGCTATTATCTGTTACGGAAAACCCTTTCGTTAGTCAAAAAGCAGTCGGTGATGCCGTAGGTGTAAGTGAGAGAACCGTTCAACGAATTTTAAAGGACAACCGTTTTCATCCCTACCATATCCAGTTTCATCAACAACTCTTCGATGCAGATTTTGAGCAACGTGTCGAATTTTGCAATTGGGCGCAAGCTAAAATTAGGATAAATTGCGAGTTTTTTGATAAGGTTTTGTTTTCTGATGAGGCCACATTTCATAAAAACGGATTTGTGAATCGCCATAACTTTCATTACTATTCCGACCACAACCCAAGGATTTTTAGGCAGGTTGACCAACAACACAGATGGTCAATAAATGTGTGGGGGGGAATTATTGGTGAACATGTTATTGGTCCTCACTTTTTTAACGGACATTTGAATGGTGCTATGTATCTTGATTTTTTGCAAAATCAATTGCCAAATTTATGTCAAAATTTACCAATACCTTTGAGAGATGCAATGTGGCTGCAACACGACGGAGCCCCAGCACATTATTCATTACAAGTCAGGGACCATCTCAATACAACCTTTCCAAACCGGTGGATTGGAAGAGGAGGGCCATGTAATTGGCCGCCCCGATCACCCGACTTCACTAAATTGGATTTCTTTTTGTGGAGCTACGTTAAGGAAATCGTTTATCAGGAACCTCCAACCACACCAGAAAACATGCAGCAAAGAATCAGGAACGCATTTCAAAACATTACACCCGACCTATTAGGAAGAGTAGCAAGATCATTTCATACCCGCCTTCGTTTGTGCCTCCAAGAGAACGGAAGACATATTGAACATAAGTTCTAGTTATTGATTTGAAAAATGTTAAGTAAAACTATTAGATAATAATTTTGCGATTTGTAGTAGTTTTTGACGAATATCTGTGAAACCTTTAAGATAGTCGAGATAATTGTAATTAAAAAATATGCTCATTTTTTAGTTCTGCATCCGATGAGATAAAAATATACAGGGTGTCCCATTTGAAAAAATGGAGAAAAATAGCATTACATTTTGAAAAGTTTGGCATTGAATTTTGAACATCCTGTATAAGTTATTTTTACGATATTCATAGTAGGATAAACTAACCTTTTATTATAAGCAACCTGTTCCTTAGTTTTGGTTTGAAGATGTTTCTTCTATTTTTTATAAATTTTTTAAAATATGACGAAAAAAAATTTTTTTTTCGATTTTAATTTATTCCTCTGGAACTATCAAATCAAATTTGATAATATTCTAGGGATATGTACAGTAGCTCGAAAGGGTCCCAAAAATCAATAAAACTACAGGGTGTTCCATTTAAAAAGATACAACTTTGATGCACCACCAATTTCTGGAACACCCTGTATATTCAAAAATATTTTTAAAATGTGCTCTCTAACAAACAGTCTATTGTCCCGTTTGAATCATTTTTCTAAAATAAATCGTTTAGGTGTAGTAGAAGACGGGAGGTGAGCTGCAGGACCCTGTATATTGATGAGTCGACAGTAAACACCCAATAATTTACCAAAAGCTGTTTAGTGGAAACGTTAATTATAAGATGATCAGAATAATAATATACAGCATAGGAATTCTTTGGTATTGACTTTGATATACAGGACGTTTATGAATCTACATTATTATATCAAATAGATACACAACGAAATGTATTGAACGATGGAAAATTAATCTAACAAAAGTAATAATTTATTGAGATAATAATTGTTGCCTCTGATATAGTGTCCAAAAAACCAAAGCACTTGGACACTACAGACGAATTGATGCCCGTATCCCCTGCTATGATGGCGTCATCAGGAAATGATTAGGTTTCAATCATCATGTATTAATACATCTGTGACTCCAAATGCAATGGCACCACACATAGTAATCGTGTAGAAATAGTCGAATTAGAAGTCGTCAAGTACAGCCCTGTCGTGTATAAAACAACCGCTGTTTCGACATTTTTAGTCTCGGTAATCTTTCATGGATCGACACTTTAGTTCATTGAAGTAAACACTGGTTGTAAATAAATATAGATATTTATTTACAACTAGTGTTTACTTTACTTTACGACCAGTGTTTATAATTTAGAAATTATGTTATCTAATTTCGTTCGGTTTTCTTACGTCTCTGGAAATATGTTCTTTTGACTTGGGTAGTTTATTGAGGGTCGATACTTTTAAAAAGTCACATGCAAGGAATAAATAAGTATCTAAATTATTTTGTCTGAACAATTTGTTTTGCTACAAGTCCTTCCAGGAACCGAGAATGTTCAGACACATGTTTTCACAGCCCGGTCGATTATATTATATATACCTACAGGGTGCAATCAGTTTCATGTCTTAAAAAAAAACTGGTAATGGCGACCGAGTAGACAAACAAAAAACCTTTATGACTTTTCCCTCTAGGGGCACTTTGAAAAACACTGATCTAGGTTAACGTGTTTAATATTATGGTAGACAACTATCGAGAACCACTGCTTTTCTTGGTCGATGGACTTGTACTTCCCAATTATACAACTTTTAAATTGTCATAAAAAAGTGCTGGCTGGCACACGCGGTGTCAAAGAATCATTGGCCTTTGATGTACCGCCTCAACTGAACTGAGGCAAGTATAAAGAGCTAAATAATTCGGTCTCTCTTCGTGCACAATTGCAAGCAAATAATGGTCATAGAGGTTTAAACAGAGCATTTCTTTACATGTGTGTTTTTTAATTTGGAACAAAATATTGGATTGTTTATAATTTAGAAAATTTAAATGTGGTTTATTAACATTTGTAACATAAATGAGTGTCCTGGGTTAAAAGCTTACTACCTACCTAAATGATTCAGAATCTCTGCATCTGTATCAGTACACAGTTCGGTACGTCGAATTAAGTACATGCGCACTTCGTTCAACACTAAACTATCAACTAACGTTGTCAATAAAGAAAAATAAAATAAAAACTTGGTACAAAAGACAAAAAGGAATACAAAAAGAACAAACAAGTAAGTTGTGTCTGTACGTAATCAAGAATTTGACAACTTGAATGGTAAGTCAATAAAATAAATCTTAACTATAAATACACAATGACGCGAAATTCAAAAATAACAAAAACAACGAACGGCGGGTTGGGCGTGAGTACATAACGAAACACCGACAGTAACTAAAATATTGCACAAGGGAGAGTTAGGGTATAGTTTTCTTCAGATCAGATCTAGATCTAAACCTACCTCAATATTCCAGCAGTTCTCAAAAAATTTTATTAAAAATTTGCGAAATTTTTGTTTATTTTTGTTTCTCCAACACTATGAGCTTTAGACCCCATGTTATATAAGGTTTTTTTGTTTGCCTTGTCGTTTCCTACCACCAGTTTTTTTTAATGACATGAAACTAATTACACCCTGTATATATTATAAATTACGATGACGCGTCGAGTCACGGGGCCTAGGTAGATCTTCAGGACTAAGGTAATTAGTTCACCATTCCAGAAAATGTATGTAATAGTTTTAGTAATAAAACTAGTTAGGGCTAAGGTGGGTTTTTCTTCGTATAAAACCACTCAAAGTTATTGCCAACGGGCTTTTTTCATCTACCTTACTGGTATAAATGTTAGATAGGGCAAGTTAGGAAAATAAAAGAGTAGGGATTATTGTTACAGCATCATGTGATGCATATAAAGTAATTTTTCGTAAATCCCATGGTCTGTTTGGCATCTTCAAATTGTGTACAGTTTAAAATAGGGAAGATTTTAATTGGTAGAGCTTTCAGGGTGTACCACCCATTTTAAAAGACCTTAACTCAAGAAGGTAAAATTGGCACTTCTGGTAAACGTCTCTTCGGTCAACATCTACAGGGAAATAATAAATACTTAAGTCGCGAACTCCGTTTTAGAGTTTATGTAATTTTTTTCGGTAATTTGTTGGTTATAACGTAAATTCTCGTGAGGTAATTAACCTAAAAGTAATCGGCCCACGTTTCACCCACATATTTGAAATTGCACTTCATTCTCTTGTATCGTCTGTTAAATTATTTCATCGTTAAATGTTGTGTTTCATGTTTTATTTGTTTTTCATGAGTTCTGTAAATACAGTGTTTTGAGAAGTCATGTGTTTTATTACTCGATACGTAGAGAAGTTCAATTTAAAATTCAAAAAGATTCAATTGTGAAATATCCTGTTTGTGATCTTCAGGGAAAGGGATAGAACTAACTAGAAAGGAGAAGGGTAGCCCAGTTTCGATTATGGTAAATATACGACGGAGTCTGCAAAGTAATTGAGACACTCCGTACTATACCAATGGTAATGTATATTTTAATAATGTATGTAGGGGAATATGAGTCCACTTATTACAATCGTATCGAGATACCAAAAGATAGAGATCATGCAATTTAAGTCACATTTCTCCATGGATGCCATTTTAACGGCTTTGAATAATGCAGAAACAGGTAAATACCCCAGGGTTTGATAGCGTTTAACCGAAATTCTTGATACATCGTGAAAAATAAGCCTAGATTGTCAGTTCAACGAACTAAAATGATTGCCTTACTAGAACCATTAATGGTATGGAAACTATAGTTTCCGACCCATTACCCTGATGAGATCAACTAATATGTTAATCTAGAGCGCCCTCTGCACAATAGCATAAGTTAATTCTACTTGAAGAAACCTCCGCGAGAACGCAGGATTCCGGTTCAAGTGGAGTTGTTCAGATCAAATTCTCTCACTCATTTCACACTTCGAGGCGGGCTTCTCAGGGCAACAATAGACAACATCGGCATTAATTGAGATTTTTGAGCATATGGTACTATCTAGAGCCTCTAGATAGTAGGTATGGCGCCGGTTGGGGCAGACAGTTCAGACAGTCCAGACAGTCGTTAAGTAGGGAATCTGCATTACCGACCGGAAGTTCAAGATGGCGGCGACTGGAAATTCAAAATGGCGGGGACCGGAAATTCAAGATGGCGGGAAATTCAAACATGTAATCTACATTACCGACCGGAAGTTCAAGATGGCGGCGACCGGAAATTCAAATACGTAATCTACATTATCGGCCGGAAATTCAAGAGGGTGGGGAATTCAAATATGGAATCTACAATACTGACCGGAAATTCAAGATGGCGGGATTTTCAAACAGACAATCTGTATGATTGGAGGGAAATTCAAATATGGAATCCACATTACCGGACGGGAATTCAAGACGGCGGGAAATACAAATAGGGAACCTACACTACAAAAATGGGGGATAATCAAATCGATGAAAAATTTAAATCTAATTGAAAATTCAAGTTTACTGGAAATTCAAATAGTAAAGGAATTCAAATTTAGGTGGACAATCCTACTATCTACATCGAATATATGAGTATATTAATTGGCGCTACGTGGGTTATGTTAATTAGGTAAGTAAAACACTAAATTAAATTAATTTATTTATTGATCAAAAAATATATCAAGCGTACAAATTTAATTATCTATACTTTTACATCAGATGCAGAAAGTTAGGTTAGGTTAGGATATGTTAGGAAAGGTAAGGTTAGGTTTGGTTATATTATCGATTTTGTTTACCAGCTAAGGCACGATTCTTAAGTAATGTTTTGTGCAAATTTGTTCAAAGAGGAAAATATTAGAAAATTGTAATTGAAAACGGTAAAAGTACAAAAGAAAGTACCCGAGACTGAGAACATTTTCTGCCATGATGACCCAAGCCGACTGTCACTTTGTCACTTATCAACTTGTCTTAAGAGCAGCCAACAAGTATAAGTTAAATCGAATGTGCTGTGTGAGCGATCGTGACGTCATCGATACTCGCATGCTTGAAATGCATTCCAAAAATAAACATTTTTTTCTACAACTAAACAAAAATTTTATTGGAAACCTTTAAAATGCGTTGTAATATGTAAACATTCGAGTTAATATACTTACTTTAAGATTTGAGCACCTGCTAAAAGCCCATTGTATGCAAATACAAAATTGTTAGTCTGTTAAAAGAGATAATTATTATTTTTCAATATGCCTTATCTAATCATTTTAATACATTTTTCATAATTACGTGAGGATACAATAATATAGAATAAAATTGCTTCATTTCGTCTCGAAATATTTTCAATTCAAAAGCCGGAATTGAAATTATTATATTATTCAACAAGAATATGATTATTGTGAGTTTCAATAAAGTCTCAATTTTAACCTTGCCGAAGGGCTGAATAAACCTTCTACATAATGAAATAAGGGCGAGGCCTTTTCACTGTTACAGTATTTGAACAATAATACTTCTATAAAGCGAAAACGATGTTTCAATTTAAATTTAATTTAAATGCGATTTAACTGAAGAAAAATGTTACATAATATCCACGATATGCACATAGACATCATGTAATCAGTATTCAACAATTCAATGTATTCAACACGTACGCTGCATAATTACTATTAGCTATCTAATTAACCTCTCCACTTATAAATATGGGGGGATGCTGCAATTGGTCCAAAATTGAAAATTGAGATAGGATTAAATCTTTACGAGGTACCAGGAACGCGAGAGAGAGGTTTTAAAGGATATCTGTAGAGTGGTATTGGTGTATGTACAGGGTGTCCCAATATTCGTATACATAGAGCTACCTACCATAGGACCATGCGATCAAAATATATTGATTTAACTTTTCAGGTTGCCTTATGGGCGCGGCTATTTAATATTTTTGGAGCTATGTATCGTAGAATTCTTATTGTAGAGCAGTAGGCAGAGTAGTTTTTGGAGCCAGAGAAATCTAAATGCAAAACCTTTCTTAATTTTCAGTATTCAACAATAGGCCTGGAGGCAGGGACGAAAGAGTATTAAAAAATGAATTTTTGTGCCGGGAGCAATGTGAAACGTTAAATTTTTTTGCTTTACTTGTGATAAATAAAACGAATCAATTTGAATTTAACTACTTTAATAGTTTACAGAAAAGGGCACAAACAATGGTAGAGCAAGTGACATCAGGGTGTAGGTAAACTGCAAAAAACTTTCGTCAGAGTAATAATGTAAAAATCATTAAAAGTCCATCTGACATACAGTCATATTTTTGTATATCTCTCTTTGTCTGTATTCGTTTTAATGGCAAGTTTAAAACTGTGCATTTTCTTGTACACATATTTGTCTTTAAGAATAAATACACTCAAATTTGAACTTAAATTGACTATTCTGTATCAGAATTTATTTTTATATATAAAATTAAGTAATTTGTTGATTAAATTAACATGTGTTTATAAACTTTGTTTACTAAACTTTTAATTTGTTTCCGAATCTTACATTGTTCGTCTCTCCCCAGTGTTTTGTCTTATACAATTGTGTGTTTTACTGTATAATACTATATTGGCCATTAGTATAAGTGTTTTTTTTATATTATGTAAAATAAAATTGTGCCTAAATGACCTGTCCTATATCATGTACATGATCAACAATGACCAATAAATATTTGAACTTTGAATTTGAATTAGTAAAATATAAGGCAAAATGGTACATAATAGGAATTCGGATACAGTAAAAAAATGAAACTAAACTAAACGCGGTCTGGCCAGAGCGGCAAAACCAATAATTCTTACGATAACATAAATAAGCTCAACTAAATTATATGGAAACACACAAAAGGAAAATAATACAAACTGTAAAGTTGCCTTCATATTTTTAGAAATACTGTGACTTAGGTCACATAAAAAATTCCCGTCGAACGAGTCCGCGCCGCGGTATCATTGAATAGCTAAAGATGCCTCCTGCCCGCTTTGTACTTACCGCATTTTTTACATGCCTTAGAATTATGAAGACGACTTTATGTAAAATTAATGACAAAAATGGCCCGACAATTAGTAATTTCGACATAAACTTGTTCGTTAGTTGAACACTGCGTTTTTATGCCCAAAACATAGGGGAGAGGTCTAAAAAACGGGACGGTATAGCTACGCAGCCATAACGTTCAAAAGAAATTACTCACGCACTATAGTCTTCTCATGGGGTACGAAAAGTCTTAATCGGCGGTAACATTGGATACAATAAAAAATATTACTGGTCAAACGTGCAGTGAAGAAATGAAACCATCAGCAATTCTGCATGGTTGCAAGCGGCTTCAAACAGCAACATTTACATCACGAGAGGCGTAATAGAAAAGTCTCTACTTACAGTTAGTTCGACGAAAACATTGCCTTGCTGTGGCTATGGGCAATGTTACACAATAAACACATGACATATAACATAACGTAACTACTGATTCTATTGGCAGTTATTAATCACTAAATACAGATATTTACAACTTTATAGCGGCTTTAATTTTTACAGCCTAGATGGCCAAACCGCCTGCTACTCCATTTTTTCAGCGTCTCCCCGAGCCAGAGCCGGCGTATCTTATCTCATCTATTGGTTAAACTTGGTCGTACAAGCTACCACGTTATTGGTCAAGCATACGTCATGTCTAACCGAGAGAATTTAAATTCATATAATGCTAGGACCAGTATCTTATAATTCAAATTTAAATAATAAATTAATGTTACAAATGTATTAGTTAATTCTTATGTATTTTTTGCCGCTAAATACGATAATCGCTATGCGTACTTACGTACGTAAACCGTGTGCTTATTTTTTAAATTAACAATTTAAAAAAGAACGACTTTTTTAACATTTTGATTTATATCTCCTCTCCTGTGCACTTTTCGCCCTATATACCTTATTAATTTTTTGTTCCTCGTCGAATTATCTAAAAAATGAAATCGCTAAGTGTTTTTTTTATTTGCAAAAAGTGTTCAAAGTTGGAAAAGTGCCTTTTTTCGACATTAAATAACTCAGAAACTGAAACACCTAGAAACCTGAAACTTTCAGAAATTTTCAGGTAGTTTAAATTATTTACAAAAGAAATGGCGCGATTTGCAATTAAAGTATGAAGAGAAATCGATCTTTTATCACTTAAAATGTTAAAGACCGATCTTACTGAAATTTGGAACACTTTCTTATATCAGTGTAAGCAACAATTTCTAGTTTTAGGCTTCTGGGTGTTACCGTTTCCGAGTTATTTAATGTCGAAAAAATGCACTGTTTCAACTTTGAACACTTTTTGCAAATAAAAAAACACTTAGCGACTTCAAGCCAGCTTCGTTTTTTAGATAATTCAATGAGGAACAAAAAACTAATAAGGTACATATGGCGAAAAAAACGCAAGAGAGGAGATATAAAGCAAAACGTGAAGAAAAGTAGTTTTTTTTAATTGTTAATTTAAAAAATAAGCACAGGGTTTACGAAGTACGCATGATAATCATGCTTAGCGGCAACAATACATAAGACTCAATCAGAACATTGCACTCGGTTCAAAAGTGCACTTTTTAATACTTTTTCGTCCTTGCCTACTGGTCTATTGCTGAACATAGAAAATTAACAAAGAGCGCTTGCATTTAGAATTCTCTGGCTCCATAAACTAATTTGTAAGTAACAGCTGATCAAGAAAATATAAAATGTGGTGTAGCCTTTAAATTTAATTTTCCATTCACATTTAAAACGACGGCTAGTGAAAATTATAAAATAAAATTTCGTCGTCGCCCGGTTAGTTACCTTATTATAGTTCTCTATATATTTAATGCACATAAAAAACCTAAAAACTTTTCCGCTTACGTGTAAGTGGGAGAACGGGGCAAGTTATATAATCGTAAAAAACGGTAAATCATAAATATTTTTTTCTTTCCTTTTTTTTAGACCTTTAGACAATACATAAATATAATGTATTATTTAATAGATAGAACAACATTGTTCTCATGCAAAGTATGTTCTAGCATGATTAAAACAAGCTAGCGATTTTACTTTTCGCAGATTTACTGCGGTGTTTTCACAAATTCAACCCCCTACGACCACCACTCCCTTATTCAGAGTTACTAAAATTAAATTTATATTTTCACTTGAAATTTGTTACACGTATGTATTATAACTACATCTGGAACTAGATTATATTTGAGATGATTCCGTTGAAGGGTTGGGGGTTAAATACGGGTAAAGAGGGGAAAATAAGTAAAGCAAGCCGGCAAGACTACAGAAACTTGAAATTTGGTGCATGTACTAGAAGCCAAGGTCTCAGATTATTTATAATATTTTTCGATCCCCACCACCCCTACTCCATTATTAAAGGAGGTGATAAAATAATATTGAGATATTCATTTGAAATTTGGTACACGTATGTACTATAACGACATCTGGAACTAGAGTATATTTTGAGATGATTCCGTTGAAGGGTTGGGGATTAAATAGTGGTAAATAGAGGAATATAGGTAAAGCAAATTGGTAAGAGTACAGAAACTTGAAATTCGGTGTATGTACTAGAAGCTAAAGACTCAAATTTTTTTATAATATTTTTGAACCCCCCCACTACCCCTACTCCATTATTAAAGGTGTTGATAAAATTAAATAGAAATATTCACTTGAAATTTGGTACACGTTTGTATTGTAAGGATATCTGTAACCAGATTATATTTTGAGATGATTCCGATGAAGGGTTGGGGGTTCAATAGTGGTAGATAGGGGAAAATAAGTAAAGCAAGTTGGTAAGAGTATAGAAATTTGGGATTTGGTGTTTATACTAGAAACGATGGCCTCAGGTTTTTTTATAATATTTTCCATCCCCCTCCCCACCACCCCCACTCCCTTATTAAAAGAGTTGATAAAATTCAATTTAGATTTTCACTTGAAATTTGTTACACGTATAACGATATCTTAAACTAGATTATATTATGACATGCGTTGAAGGAGTGGGGGTAATTGGTGGAAAATGGGGAAAAATAAGTAAAGCAAGCAAAGTCTTCAAAAGTTTTTAGTAATATTTTTCAACCCCCCACCACCCTTAATCCATTATTAAAGGGGTTGATAAAATGAAATTGAGATATTTTCTTGAAATTTGGGACACGTATATATTATAACGACATCTAGAACTAGATTATATTTTAAGATGATTTAGTTGAAGGGTTGGGGGTTAAATAGGAGTAAATAGATGAAAATAAGTAAATCAAGCTGGTAAGAGTACAGAAAATTTGGTGTATATACTAGAAACCAAGGCATCAGATTTCTTTGTAATATTTTTCAAACACCACCATCTCCGCTCCATTATTAATGTGTCTGATAACATAAAATTGAAATATCTATTTGAAAGTTAGTACACATACGTATTGTAATGACATCTGATTGAGATGATCCCATTGAAGGGGTGGGACGTGGTACATTGTGAATAGGCGAAAATAAGTAGGGTAAACTAAAAACTTCATTTTTAACGTATTTAGTAGAGGCTAACGCCTCAAACTTTTCTATGACTTCTGCTCCGAATATTAAAATTCTATGACCAATAATTTCCATATACTAGAGTGCAAATCTAGTCAAGATGTTTCCTTTAAAGTGACTTGGATGAAAAATCTGGATGTGGAAGTAGTGATTCCTTAGGCAGCGGTTTTTTAAAATGTTAAACCAAAAATTTTTGCTAATATTATAACGCTGTGCAATTTGTCTCATTGACCATCCATCTTCTACTTCAGCAATAACTCCAGCTTTAACTAAATCGCTTATATGGGGCATATTAGTTTTGGCCCACTTGCAACGAATTTTGACAACTAACTGACAATGCAACAAAAATTAAAGTTAGATGTACACAACTAGATTTTAGAAAAAGTAGGTTATAAGACTTGTCCTATTTTTTTTGCTCCCGAGAGTACAAATGCATATTTATGTTAAATACAAAATTAACTGTTTGTATTGTCAATTTGTTTTGTGGTGATTTATTATTGTTCTTATTTCCATATTAATTTTATGTGTGCGTTTTTCTTTATTGGGACATAATATTATTTATTTTTCTAATAAAGCCATAAATTACACACCGCTGAAAGATAATAATGTATCATAAATTATACATATCAAGCAGGTAGTTAGTTATAAATTCATGTATATTATACGTTGTACCATGGTTGTTAATTTGAACGATGCATTAAAATGCGTGTTTTAAATCAGTCCATTGTTTTAAACACTGGCAATTATGAGGCCACATGACATTTCAATTAGGTTAATTGCTGCCTGCACATACAGATAATTTGTTTTAAACTTTGACTTGAAGCCTATTATGATTTTATTAGGCCAATTACGATGTCGAGAGCTACTAGATTTGATTTGATCAGATGATCTATTTGTTATTGTAAGAGAAAATTAATTTAGTAGCCGGGTTTCTGAAACAACAGAGGCCACTATTTCGCAAAATACGCCTTTTATTGTTACGCCGTCTTTACACATGAACTTTAATAAACAAGCACTCCGTTTTAAAACTAACTAACTAACAACAAAGCATGTTTTTTCTTTCTGCCTCCTTTTTCCGGTCTCCCGCTTGGGGTGGTCTCAAACTGCCACGCTTCTGTTATAACCAGTGGCATTATATTATATTTAAATATTTCTAGGCAACGTATAGTTACCTTGTAACTCACTTTACTTACCACAAAGTCAGTTCGATGCATTAAAAATTTCTAAATCTTCAGTAGTTATTTTGACAGAAATATATTAATTAATGACATTTCCTTAGTTAACACCGCGTAGTATGTAACTAAATAGCTTGTGTTGTTAAGAACGTGGAATTAAGTTCTTGCTCAAATATGTTTCGTCATATATTTTACCAACAACTCTTCTGCGTAGAAAACCTGCTGTAAAGCATAATAAAGGAACATCTCAAGGACGTCGATAAAAATTTATTTACCGTGAGGAACACCCTTAATTGAAAATGTTTTATGACTCTCTAGCTAATAAAAGTACAAGTACACACATGAGTAAGCAGGGCACCGTTTCCTTATCAAACAAGCCAGCGTACGGCAGGACTTAAGACTTGAACGAACGACGAAACTTTCATACGTTTGTATAAGTTAATTCTCTAAGTGGTAGCGACAGCAAGCGCGGGAATAACATATGTGAGCAACATTTCGATTACGTTAATAAGAAAACATATCTACTGTCTTCCTCGACGTATAAAGTTATCAATTTATGTTGGTGTAGGAAACACGATTAATTTTTTGCTGCTGAAGATGAAATTTCATCGCAGGATTATTTGAGATGTATCCGACAAACTTATTAATCGCATAAGACAAGATATAGAAGCATAAATACCAGAATTCAAATGGCATTGAGGACGCCAGAATAAATTCATTGTGCAAAGCGAGTAATACGTGGTGACATTTAGAATTATCTACGTAGGAAAAGCGAAAAGGCTAGAGACAAAAATTAAATGTATACCATAATTTATATATTTCAATTAGTTATTTCTTTTTTCAATTTCGCTTTGGTTTATTGCTGAAATGTACAATTACAGACAGTAAAAGATTGGAATAAATGTTGTCACTGCTTTTGCTAAAGTTTTGTTGTATTACATTAAATGTTAGATATAATCTAGTCGGTTAAGCAAAACCAATCTGCATTTTGTGAAAGAAGTGTCAAATTTGGCACAGTTGTTCTTTAGAGGATTGTACGTGAGTTGACCCGCAGCACACCCATGACCGACGCGTGTGAACCGATAGGGCCCGTAATTATGTTACATCTTTTTCATCTAACCTAGGGCTGTACAATAAGACGCAAATACTGATAAGAACAGGATGTTGATGTATACGATTATGTCCCATGTGATATATTTTTCATTGAATTTATGAGATATGTGTGTAGGAGATAATTATCTAGTATACCAGCAGCATTGCCCCATAAACAGTGTCGAAATAAGTAGCTGCAAAAGAAATGCTTTTACAATTGGTTGACATTTCGATACCTGCCTATGGAATAGTAAAGCATCTAGTAATCAACTGATTGGGAGTGACGTATGTTGAAAAGCATTAGTAACGTCATCAAATGACATGCACATTTTCCAAGGCATTCTTTTCCTTCTTGTTGCGTAGAAAGACACTCTTCCTCAGCGTGTGAAAGCGTGGAAATTTCTCAATCCCAAACATTTCTGTTCTCTGAACAATTTCGACATATGGTGCGTTCCGATATAACGTCGCTTCTTGTCTGCACTAAAAAGTACCCATAACTCTTTTAGATCGAGTTTTCGTAGCTCGTGAAAAAACGATACAGTATCAACTGTGAGAATAATAACTAATTTGGCACCATTTTCAGCCCCATCTGCAACATGTAAAATTATTCGGCCATCTGCCTCTTCTTTGTACGCACATGACTTACCGCTCATTGACGAAATAGTACGATCAATGCAGGAAAATACTGAAGCAATGTCTGTTACTAATTCGAAGTTGTTAAATTCGTTTATCAAGCATTTAGCAAGAAACAAGGATAACTTTACTTTATTGTGTTACATCACCACTTGGCCCTAGAAAAATTAACAATGGTATCACCGATTAAGGTGATAACAAAAGGCAATTCAACCAACACACAAGTAGTGACGGCGCACGGCTAGCTGATCTGGTGCGTGGCCGGGATTTCGTGGGTCCAATTAATATATGTATATTTTTAAATCAGCCAGAGGTTGAACCAATATCTTTGTGATATCTTACTAAGCCAGTTTGTTCCAACATTCAGAGGTAGCTTAAAATTATGTAAGAATTACGGGCGCCATCCACAGAAAATTTACGAGTTACTGCTACCCCTGTGATGGTGAAACCAACCGCCGTGGAAAGATTTGATCTTATAGCAGGCAGACAAACAGAAAAAATGAGAAATTTAATTTTACGATAAAAGATTAATATATTTATTAATAACTTTAGAAAAATCATTAGCATAAGAACAAGTCAACGAATTTAATCAATATAAAAATATAAAATAATGTTATCAATTATCAAATAAAAATATTAAGTAATATTATCACACTTTCCAAACGAAAATATTTATAGCTTAATTAATTTATCATTAAAAGAAAAGAAATATCTTGTGCAATGAAAGTTATACAGTAAATGTTACACGAAAAATGATTGAAATTCTCAGAATCTCACCAATCCTCCTGACGATGGGTAGATAGTGGATGAGGGCTTCTGGTGAGTTCTGGTAGCTTTTCCTAACAGCCTCTCCGAACGCAGACGGCCCTTCGACGTGGTTTGACGTTTTGCTAACCTGTATAACGCTAGGGTTTTGCTGTTGGTATGGATTGACTGGACTAAACTGCACTTGACTAAACGGAATTTGACTAAACTATGAATGGTGAACTTGACTAAACTGTATTTGACTGGACTATCTATCTTATGAAATCCGGCAGGCATTTAACCATCAAACGAAAGAAGTGATTTTCCTTGTGTAAATTATGTGTATAAATTATTTGGCAGCAAAACTCTACATTTGGGAAGAAGAAAAAATAATATTTTTTGTTCTTCCCGTGTTTTAGAATTATGGTGATGTTTAGTTAGCAGAAATGAAAAATATGGCTGAAGGCCGTTAAATACTACTGAGAAGAATTAATTAAATAAATGTAATTACCTTTTATTAGATAGATCACTAAGAGAAAGATTGATAATAGCAGAAGAGACACAACTCGTGACTGAATGATTATCAAAAACTTTAAGTCTAAGTATATGCTGCTACAGAATTGGCTACAGAAATGGCCGATTCTGCTATCAGCCAGCTAATAAAAGAGATATACCCTCTCAAGTCTCAATTAACATATTACCATATTTCATAAACTAAAAATTACTAAGTATTTGAGTCGCGTTCTATGCAACCCACAATACTTCTTGCAGTATATTTGGTTTAACCAATAATTAAGAAATAGGTGCTGTGAAATATAGATATATCTACTATTCGATCGAAGCATCTGTGTTCTACGAGAGCTGTTGGCAAAAACGGGAATACAAAAAGAGTTAAATGGTTGAAACATGAAAATATAATAAATGTGTATATTCCTAAATTTAAACAGACTACCTATGATAATTTAAGGTCTGTGGTTTTAGTTACTAGAGTATGGTAAATACCTGTACATATTTCTCAAAAAATAAGTTTAGTTTATTAGAATTTAATAAAATTACTGAAAGTTGCCAGATGTAAGCAACAATTGGAAGAGTTACTCAAAGAATTACTCTAGTTATGTAAGCACTGAGCCTACCTGAAAATGATAATTTATAATTAGATTGTGTTTATATATTTTAAGTCAACATTATAATGACCTTTTACACTTGCCTTTTAATACCTGTAACCCTCTAATCTCTGGCCCATTTAATACAATCAGGTGCATAAAGATCCCACACTAAATCAACCAATTTTTACATGTAGTAATGAAGCCTGATTTTCAGTGTTCGTTATGAGATTTATTTGAACTTAATTATTCCTCGAATGTTTTACCGATTCGTAAAAAAAAATTTCATTGAGCTCCATCGTATACTCTACTATCGGTTGCGGTGGGTGTATCTTTGATACGCTTCCGTTATTGAGGAGAAAAGTATTCCTAATCAGAAATCCAAGAGTTCCATGGGATTTTTTGACAACATGATTAAGATGGTGGATAAATGACAGCTTCTCATCTAACACTACACCTAAATCAGTAAATGTCTCAGGTCTATAAAGTACGTTATTTTCAAGCATATAAACATATTTTTTTAATATTCTGTTTAGTTGTTATTGATAGAACATTACATTTTGACGAATTGAGGAATAATTTGTTTCTTCTACACTAGTCATTAATTCTATCTACATTGTATACAATCAAACAGTCGTCGATGCACGATATTCTACATAATAATTTCAGGTCATCAGCGTATAGAATAATGTTCAGGGCGGTATCAGTAATAACGTCATTAATAAACATATTAAACAAAAGTGGACCTAGATTAGATTCCTGCGGGTCGCCTGAGGTTGCTAAAACCTCGACAGATCTACGGCCACAGTATAGGACAGATTGGGTTCTATTGTTGAAGTAAGATAAAAAGTGATTAATGAGATCATTTGAGAATCCGAAAACGTGTAATTTTTGCAATAGAACAATAGAAAATTCTGTATAGATTATGTCAACTTGACTACCATCATCAATTGCATCAGAGAAATACTCAGTTAAACAGAATAAGTTGGTAACTGTAGATCGGCCTTTAAAAGAGCCGTGTTGGAATTCGGATATTTGATGTTTAACACGGCAAAATATGTGCTCATAGAATAATATTTCGAGGATTTTAGCAAAGTTATTCAAAATTACATTGGGCCGGTAATGGTTATCAAAGTTCTATCCCCTTTCTTAAAGACGGGCATAATTTTGAACTATTTCCAATATTGTTAGAATGAGTGAATCTTGAATTTGTGTTACCTCTGTCGCATCTCTTGGTGCTGCAGTATAATGATCAGTATCTAAAATGCTGTTATGAAGAATTAACTAATTAATTATCTACTGTTTATAAAGAACTACATTAATATTTGTATTCATTTTAAAATTATGAGAGAACAGACAGACAGTTTCTTGGGGCGCTTTTTTTGCCTCAATAGCATTCAAGCCGTAAGTTGTAAGCAAATAAAACTAAGAATTTCTGAAAGACACGCCTCAGACTCTTAAGCCACTCGTAATGATGTAAAATAACTACCATACATGAAGTGAAATAAAACTTCCCGAATTGAATTTAAAGCGATAGGAAGATCTTGGTGAGATCAAGTAATAGTTAAAATGTTTGCATCTGCTGTTTAATTAAGCTAAGCGAAACGAAAGCAAATCAACGAGATATAAGTCGTGCTGTCACTGATTGAAAGTGGTGACAATATTCGGCAAGTTTCAAGAAATTACTACGTGAACATTTTCGTTATTCCGCGTTTGTAAAATCGTTATTTGGAGACCGCTTAATACAGAAGGAGATATATGTAGGGTCGTGGAGGTAAACAACCCAAAACGAATACCAATTTTTAGTCATATTAGGTCTTCGTAATCATGTCTCTACAATAAGGGACGTCCAAATGTCTCTAATGGAAACGCTTAAAGTAACTGTATCAGATCGGACAGTACGGAACAGGCAGAAGGGAACAAGTCAAGGCGATCCGCCTGAAAATGTTATCTAACACAATGATTTTGTAATTTAAGGTGATTAAAAGGAATGACCATCAGAAACTTTTAGCTTTATTTGAATACTATTTACTGTTTGCATATTATTTGGGTACAAGGAAACGTTCCTCTAAAATTTTTGACCACTGTATACCTACGTGTAATTTTTCAAAGGTATAACGTCATGTTATTCTTCCTACTCACAGAAGTTTTGTGCCTATGGCTCACTTTGCCATGTGGCAACTCTGACAGCATGACCATCTATCATGGCTATCTGTTCGCCAAAATTCAATCCCATCATTTCATTGGCAACATTAGCCCAAGGTTCTTGTGGCCGATTTCTTTTCTCATTTGCCTTCATCATGAACCGTTCAGTGGTCTCTTCTTAGGTTGATATGAACAGAATCAATTCGAGAAATGCTAGAAAGTCGATTTGCGGAAGTTGATGCGTTGGTGTGATGACTCGTCTATGAGATTAATAGCAAACGTCTTTTCACATTACCTCATTAATTATTTTTTAGGTCCCACTTTGTATATTTTTCAAAAAAGGTATAGTATGTTTTTCCTTGGGGATTGTGTTAAATATGTGCCAAATGTTATTATGCTTTGTAACTTTTTTGTTCACTAATTATTTTGTAGACTGTTCACAATGCAGATTTTTTAACAAAATATGTGCCATTTCTCCAATGGAAATAGCATTAAATACTTCAAAATAAATATTGTTTTACTATTACAAATAATTTTGTAGGCAGAGATAGATAACAGACCAAAATACAGATAGACTGATGGAATTAAAATATCTTAATTCTCGTAATCTACATATTCAAAACGTCAAAATTCGGATCAATCTCGTAGATAAGTTACAATACTTCCCTCTTAAGGTAGTTTCCAACTAAACGTATATTTTGGACACCATAACATTTCATTTAAAACGTTTGTTGCGCACAGTATAGGTGGAGTTTGTCGCATTCAAAATTTCTTTTAGTTCCAAATATGTAAATATGTGCCGGGTGTTTGTTAGCAAACCACAGTTGTGGGCACTTCTGGTTAAACCAAAAGTGTTCAAATTTAAATTTTTGACTATAGAAATCCTTATAAATTTTAATTTGTTACTCAAAATATTCGACTCACCTGGTTCATGATACAATCAATGAAAGGAGGAAGAATCATAACTTGTATATGTATATCAAACGACATCTAAGTTGGTACGTCCCGTCCATTTTTCGACCAGAAAAGGTCTGTACCTTTTACACTGATAAACCCGTCCTTATAATATTTTGTGATGGCGATGAGAGTCACAAAGATGTTTTGTGTTGGCGCCTTTTATGACGAGAGTATTGGTGCCCTCCCCTTATTCCTTTCTGTGACCTCTTTCATCAACTTCTCCCTCGGTGATACGTTATACTGAAGGTATTCAAGACTTCGTGTATTCTTACTCTCGGCGAACGTTTCTTGAAAATAATATTAATTTTGAAAAGGTGTTGTATACAAACGCAGACTATAGGCTTAACTGCTATTAACGACTCTCAAACTGAATTCATTTGCATCTTAAACACCATTACATGTTTTAGAATTGAATTTAAAATGTGTGTTATTATTATGGATTGAATTAATGAAGCACCAAGACAGAAACTCTTTACTATTCAAAGCTAAACATTTTAAATTATCAGTAATATTTAATTATATACGAAAGAGTTTCCATAAACGCTAAAACAATTAACTACTACACTTATATTGTAACTTTACGCAATATATTTCGCCCACCATGTCGACATCATCTGGAGATTGTGACGCCCTAATTGGCGTTAACATTCAATGATCGCCAAGGTAATTAGTTTTATGGGACATCTGCCTATACATCTCGAAGGGATATACCTCAACTATAAAAACAATTGAGCTTGAAGTTGCATTAGCACCCAACAGATGATGACACTATTATAATAATAATACATTATTGTAGTATTTAGGAACTCAATTCGAACAGCACGGAACTAGAGGATCTTACGAGGTATTGTCAACATATCGCTTCACATTGAATGAGAGAGCACAGAATTTTACAGATTTACATTCACCGCTCCTCGTCTACAGTCCACGCGGACTTGATCCACCTGTCCCATAGAAATATAGGTGAGATTGGATTCTTAGCGAATTTGATTTGTCAACTGTTCAGAGTTTTTGTATGCTATAATAAATAAAACAAAAAATACCTATGAGCTATTTGTATCGTATGATCTGTACGAGGCAGTGCAGCACAGCCAAGCAGCGTTATAAATTACTTAATTCTAGGGAATATTTCAACAAATTATTAGTTTTATTACTGTGTTTGGGATTTTTTGCAATTAATTGTTTAAAATGGCATTTTGGAGGCCTTTCGATAGTAGTGAGAAAGGATTATTTTGAATATTGACTCGTGTTTAAAATGCGAAAATATTGATTCTTCATATAATCAAATTGTGAAGAGGAATTGGGAATTAACCAAATTTTGCCGCACTACAATTTATAGGGTTATTAGAGCCGGAGAAGTAGTTGATCATTCTATTAAACGGAAAAGAGTTAGAGAAAAACTTAAAAAACTTGATAACGCGTCCAAAGATGTCATTCGTCGATTTGTGCATGACTCTTACAATGAACAGAAGGTGCCCGCATTACAAATGATTAGGGATAAGTTACGCGACTATCCAGATTATAACTATAAATCATTAGATACTTTGCGACACGTTTTGAGCGATTGCTGTTTTAGGTACAAAAAAATTGGATAAACGCATGGTAGTTATGGAATCAGACGATTCGTTGATCATCGACACGAGTACCTGCGTAAAATAAAAGAATACCAAGATGCAAATAGAGACAATTTATCTTGACGAAACATGGTTTGACACCCATCATGTAGTTCAATACGGTTAGGTAGATAACACCAAAAAGTGTAATTTAAGTGCTCCATGTTCTAGGGGAAAAAGAATTATAATTCTACATGCTGGAAGTAAAAACGGTTTTAGTCCAAATGCGTTGTTGTTGTCTGCTAAAAATATCAAGCAATCCTCTGCCGACTACCACGAGGATATGACGAATTATTTGAGAAGTGGGCAAAGGAACAGCTGTTATCAAATATCCTACCAAATTCTGTAATTGTTTTGGACTATGTGTCATACCATTCGCGGCGACACACAAAAATTGCGAACAAGAACACAATAAAAGGAGACATTGATTGCATTTATGAAAAGTAAAGTCTTGGTAATATCAGAAATAAAAACACAAAAAATACTTTATTGGAACTGATTGGAAAGCAAAATTTTAGAAAGGAATATGCCCTTGAAAAAAATGTTTGAAGCACACGACCATACTATTTTACGTCTGCCTCCATATTATTGCGATTTCAATCCCATTGAAATGGTGCGGGCTGATGTAAAAACAAGACTACGTCAATATAATCAATCCCCACAATTAAGTGAGTCTCTCTTAAAGAATATAAAGATAATGGTAAACGAAATTGGCAAAAGCGATATATGGAGGAAGTGTGTATCTCATGTGATAAAAAAGGAAAATGAATATTCTATGTTACCACCTATTAATCCAATTAATATTAATATAAATACCGATTCATGTTCTGAAAACTCTGATAGTGAGGAATGAAATATTGTTTATAGGCAATGCTTTTTGAAATTTGTTTATTTAACGTCGACCTATTTCCGCTACTGAGACTAATTACCGATGCCAGGAAACGAGTTCCCCCTTTAAAATTTTGCCGAGTCTTTCCTTTATAGAATAGTAGAAATTTTCTACCTGCCTAACATCATGATACTTCAAAGTTCATAGTATCATGGCCTAACATTTAATAAACAAGACAGTCGCTGCTTTACGCCCCTTCGGAAGGATTATATACCGTCTATGCAACTCCCTCCTAAGATTACATAAATTTGCCGCTAGAAGATAGAACGAGGGGTAGGTCACTAGGCAATAGACGTACATAGCCTTAATATATCATTTATGTGACTTATCAAATGTGATAAACATATTTTTTCATTAACCACTTCTATTGAATAAAGGTATTTTAGAAATTCCTTTATTTAACCATTAAAAACTAATTATTTAGTATTTAAAGCATTTTTACATTTCTTCCGCCGCCGTCTATATCCCATAAAGGAGATACCGACTTTACTCCAAGTTTTCGTGTGCTGTCCCAATTGGGATCATGTATCTATAATAAACGTTCAAACAAATGCGTAATTCTCTTCTAAAGTGTAAAACAAAAATATACATTTTAGTAATTATGTTAGAATTTACGCTGTTTATTTCATATGCATAGTTTTCACAAGTCCACACATCGATAAGAAGGATTGTTTCAAACCGGAGGTTGGCAACAAAATCTCATTCACGAGTAGATATTAAAATATGGTAAATTACGCACCAGAAATAGTTTTTCCACAATTTACGTCATTATAAATAGCACGAACGTGGGGAAATCAAGCCTTTTCGTCCCAGAAATTTGATAGTGAACACTTGTTTCGGTGTATTTAAGTCACAACGCCATCTTGGGCAAATCGATCATAAAATCGGAATTTACGGCTTAAGGATCACCAGTAAAATGTTTATAAAATTATTTTTAATTTATATTTCAATTTACCGATTTTTAATCGGAAATTAACAAGTGATTAACGTCCAGGTATTCTGGGTAAGTGGTAAATTTTTCTCTACTTCAACTCAGACACTTGCTAGATTTGAGGTAAGTTTTTGTACTAATAAAGTATATTATATTGTAAACGTTTCTCGTATGGTATAAGTTTTGGCGTGGATAATTTTTTGATATGGTATAATTTTTTGTTGTACTGGACTAATTTTCCTGAGAAAAGTACATAACCACGTGGCCATCCCCACACTTTAATAGCCTAGTGGACAGAAGGAAACTATAGTAAGGAAATAAGATTGTGAAAACAGGAGCATTGAAAAAGCAGAAAATATATTTGTCCAGAACCACATATTGTATGATTAAGATTTTTGGACTACCTGTTAGCATATTTCCTTTAAACGGAGAACACCTAGCTAATTCCCTGGAACCCTGGTGTCTTTCCATCGTCACGCAGGACTCTATGATCCACAGCGCGTGATATTGGCGATATCCCGAGGTTCAAAAGATAAGTTACTTTTGCATAGATTTTTAAACAGCGATTTTTCCCCTAGCGAGTCATATTTTTCAATCTTTTTAACATAATGTAAATAAATGGTCTTATTATATTAATTTTCCTGCTAACTATAGAATACTTTTACTGTATAGTTTCTGATAATTTACTGTCTCTTGTACATATTTTTGCCTTAAATTGTATTATCGTGAACTGTACCTGTGTATTGTGTAATATTTAATAAAATTATATTTCTCCTACGGCTTCTGTATTTATTGTCACCCTTTCCACACTCACTAAATAGGATTTGTACTTTTTGATAGCAAATTATTGAATGACAAAATAATTGTCTAATATCCAGCACATTAGCTTGTTCAAAGAGTAAATTGGTTGGGAAGGTAATTTCTTTTTGATGGATAATTTTTAAGATCCATTTTTGCATTATATCTAATTTTGCTAGTTGACAGCTGTACGCACCTCCCCAAGCAATTATACCATAGCGAAGTTGTGATTCCACGAGGGCGTGATATACCGTGGTAAGTAGCTTAACGTCTATAATTTTGGTTAAATATTTAAATTTCGCCAGGAGATCTCTTAATTTTTGAGTTAATTTATTAATATGAACGTCCCATTTTAGATGTGAATCAACTATGATTCCCAAGTATCTAGCATCATACTTTATTGGGATCTGATAGATCGAATCACCGCATTCAATCTCTAGTGGTTTGAAATCATAAGAGTTACTATTACTCGTGAGAAATGGTAAGTACATAGTTTTATTAAAATTAATTGTCAACAGTCTAGAATCAAACCACTGTTTTATCATTTTAAAATCTTGTTGTGCTGTTTCTATGACAGCCTCCCATGTAGGTCCTTTATAAAAAAATAGCTGTATCGTCCGCAAAACTAATAAACTGACCCTGCGAAGGCAGAGAAAACAAGTCATTGATATAAATATTGAAGAGGATAGGACCCAGAACTGTGCCTTGCGGAACGCCATATTCAATTGAATCAAATTCACTATAAATTCATGGTTGCTAATATTTTGATTAAAGAAAGAAATTAGTATTTGAGTTACGAGGCCATGGACAGACAAACATACGCGTGAAACGCATAACACTCGTCTTAACGGGAGTTAAAAATTTAAAAGATATGTGAATATGATGCCGATAGAAGAGTTGACAGTCATAGCTTCCTTGAGCGGCTTTATATTTTTAAAGTCACTATTACTTCTGCCAACACTGCCGTAACATTTAACATAATATCAGGAATAAAATTCAAGAAAAAGTTGCTCCCATTTCAGTCGCTCTCCCAAGTGTGCTATTGCAGTTCAATTTCGTCCCAGAAACTATAAAATTCTATAAATGTCACATACCAAACTTGGAGAATTGCTTCCCTTCACATGTAAAATTAACAGAATCCGTTATTTATACGCTACTTTAATCTGGAATCCCTAAATGTCTAAGGGAGGAAAATTATTTGTCGTAAATGTGATACATACCAATTTGACAGTAAGGCATATCCGCTCTTTTATAGATTTGTCATACGTAAATGCCGCAGATAAGCAGAAATTACATTAAGAGCACGACAATCCCTTAATACAACTTTTGCTTATAAAAGAGGTTTCAAAGAGTCATTACTATGCTCTTGTGTGTTTGGGAAGTCTTTTATTAATTAAACATATTTTAGCTAAAAAGAAGTTTAAAAACCAATCCAATAATAAAAAACGGCTCAAAATTCGAAACGCTCGCTTATTTAGGCTCCCCAGTATAAAAAATTTCGCCATATTTAAGAAAACAAAATTTGATTATAGCTTATAAGAGAGGTAATTCATTACGAAAGTATGTTAAAAATAATGAAGACAAAACCCATAACGGCAATAAATCAGGAGTCTATTAGTTGATTTGCGGTACTTGCCCTGAGATATATATTGGACAAACAGGCAGGAATTTCAAGGTATGTCAGTATGAGCATAAAAATACAAATACAATACAAACATTAAGAACAAAACGGACTCTACATATGCAAATTATTTATTATTAGAAAACATTCGTTTAAGGATTAATTCGAAATTTTACACGTAGAAAGTAAATGATTGAGATTAACTTTATTAAAACCCATTAACGCCAATAGACAATTTTTTTAAATTTTGCAAAATATGTGTTCAAAATGCTTCCAAATGACCGTAAAAAATGACAAAAAAATATTCATCATATTAAAAAAGTAGTGATCAATAAATAGATCACTGGGCAGATGTAATATATATTTTAATATATAATTATTATTTTAATGAAACATATTTTTTATAGGATCTTGCAAACAGCAGAAAAAAAAACTATCTATGAGAACTAAAAGAAAAACTATTTGTAAAACATATTAATGAAATCTTTGCATTCTTTCGATAACCTGACTCGTTATGCTAGCAAATCAAAATGCTAAAATAAATGTGTCCAATGTCTTCTTTGACATTCTCATTATAACACTAGCATCCAATATATTCCCTTACGGCTAAGCAGATTAAGATTCAGTTAAAAATGAGAACAAAGGCCTAAAATGGATTTATTTACTTACTTTATCTTAAAAAAATTTCATTCTAATGGATTACATTTTCATAACATCTCTCATCCAGTTTCTTGGAAATGCTTAGCCTTTGAAACGTTTTTCGCCCTTATTCTGAGCTCATCAGAAAGGCACAAAACCACTCATAACGACGTTTCATGCAAGGCCAAGGCAATATCTATGAATAAGTATGAAATATTTATATTTGACATTGACTGATAATTTTTATGAAAATGTAATCCATTATATTGAAAAAAAAATTGAGACAAGGTAGGTAAATAGATCCATTTTAGGCCATTGTTCTTATTTTTAACCGAATCATACGGTAGGGGGTCATGTAGATTAATCTGCTTAGCCGTAGGAGACTATGTTGGATGCTAGTGTTATATTGAGAATGTCAAATAAGAAATTGTACAAATTTATTTTAGCATTTTGAGTTGCTAGCATAACCAGAAGTCAGGTTATCGAAAGAATGCAAAGATTTCATTTTTTTTTTTTCATTTAATATTTCTCTTGTAGTTCTCATAGATAGCTTTTTTCTGCTGTTTGCAAAATCCTATAAAGAATATGTTTCATTACTATAAACAAACAAATAATAAATAATTCACTTTTAAATAATCATTTTACTTTACTAATATATGTAATAATTTTACCATTAGAACATCAGTAAAATATCATTAAATTGTAATAATAACGGCAAAATTTAACAGCTATATTTGATGGTAAGGTAGAAAACAATTGACACAAAGAGTAACATTTGATACAATAGGTTTTAGGTCTACTCTTGCAACCTTTTCTTTGGCATCATCTCTGACCATTACGATATTGCATAAAATGATTTAGGGTATCGAATCGATAGTCTTCAGGAGCCACTGCAGCTTTGGTTTTCCTTTTAGCAGAGGATGTTAGTTTCATATATGAAATTGCAACAGATCTACTGAATTCTAGACGCTAATAGTCTCAGGACCATGCATGGTGCGACATAGAATCCAGGCGTTTTTTAGTGCCACATCCAGAATAAGAATGAACATCGGCCAGGATAATTTTTTTTTACGAATCGATTCCATATTTACTAATGAACCAATCAAAGTTTCTTCCTTTTTATAATCTACTATATCATCTGAAAGAAATTTCTCAATAATCTTCAATGGGGTGAGGGCTCCATGCTTTTTATCAGTGCTTCTATTTTCTCTTTTTCAATTATAGCAAAGTCTGTGTCGGTAAAGGTATACTTGGGATCGCACTTTTTCCATTTCTGTAGAGAATTAGAAAGTATCTGCTTTTTCGCACCTTTTTGCCCAGAGATGGCACTGGTACTCTGGTCTTCAACAATATCTTCTGTATCTTGATCGTCATGACCGCATTGTATCTCCAACTAACCAGGAATATCTTGTACCTCCGCTATGCCCAATTCGTCATCATCCACTTTGTCTTCATCTGTCACATAATCTGGTTCTGGAGGTAAAACAACAATGTTTAGGGTAGCACTGTCATCATCAATACAAAAATTGAGATCGGCAATAAAGCGCCCTTTTTGGAATCCATGTCCTCTAAAAGTAAATTATTATTACTTCCACATCCACGTAGTGGATTGGAAGTATAGTAATCGCAAAAAAAATTTTCAAACATTTTTATTCGTGAAATAGGTTTAGAATGTCATGAAACGTCGAGATTTTAAATTTGAGCGAAAAAAAAAATTTCAGTCGGTCTGTCTGTCTGTTACTTTTTTTTTTGTCCGCACGTTTTCTCCGGAACGGTTTAAGACATTGACTTGAAAGTTTGCACACGTATATATTATAACGAGATCTGGAACTGGATTGTTTTTTAAGGATATCCGGTGAAGGGTTGGGGGTTAAATAGGGGTAAATAGGGGAAAATAAGTAAAGCAAGCTGGTAAAAGTACAGAAATTTGGGATTTGGTGTATATGCTAGAAGCGAAGGTCTCAGGTTTTTTTATTAGTATTTTCCATTTCCCCACCACGCCCACTCCCTTATTAAAAGAGTTGATAAAATCAAATTTAAAGTTTCACTTGAAATTTGGTACATTTATGTATTATAACTGAAACTGGATTATATTTTGACATGATTCCGTTGAAGGGTTGGGGGTTAAATAGGGGTAAATAGGGGAAAATAAGTAAAGCAAGCTGGTAAGAAAACAGAAACTTGAATGTACTAGAAGCCAACGTCTCAGATTATTTATAATATTTTACAACCCCCACCACCCCTACTTCATTATTAAAAGGGTTGATAAAATAAAATTGAGATATTCATTTGAAATTTGGTACACGTATGAATTATAACGACATCTGGAACTAGATTATACTTTGAGATGATTCCGTTGAAGGGTTGGGGGTTATTTAGGGGTAAATAGGGGGAAATAAGTAAAGCAAGCTGGTATGAGTACAGAAACTTGAAATTCGGTGTATGTACTAGAAGCCAAGGCCTCAGATTTTTTAATAATATATTTCAGCCCCCCACCACCCCTACTCCATTATTCAAGGGGTTGATAAAATAAAACTGAGATATTCACATGAAATTTAGTACGCATGTGTATTATAAGGACATCTGGAACTAGATTATATTTTGAGATGATTCCGTTGAAGGGTTGGGGGTTAAATGGGGTATATAAGGGAAAATAAGTAAAGCAAGGTGGTAAAAGTACAGAAATTTGGGATTTGGTGTATATACTAGAAGCGAAGGTCTCAGGTTTTTTTATTAGTATTTTCCATCCCCCCCCACCCCCACTCCCTTATTAAAAGAGTTGATAAAATTAAATTTTCACTTGAAATTTGGTACGTTTATGTATTATAACTATATCTAAAACTATATTATATTTTGACATAATTGCGTTGAAGGAGTGGGGGTAAGTAGAGGTAAATAGGAAAAAATAACTAAAGCAAGCTGGTAAGAGTACTGCAACTTGAAATTCGGTGTATGTCCTAGAAGCTAAAGCCTCAGATTTTTTAATAATATTTTTTAACCCTTCCGCTACCCTTACTACATTATTAGAGGGGTTGATAAAATAAAATTGAGATATTCACTTGTAATTTGGTAGACGTATGTATTATAACGACATCTGGAACTAGATTATATTTTGGGATGATTCCGTAGAAGGGTTGGGGTTAACAGGAGGACTAGCGGAAAATAAGTAAATCAAGCTGGTAAGAGTACAGAAATTTGGGATTCGGTGTATATACTAGAAACCAAGGCCTCAGATGTCTTTCTAATATTTTTCAAACTCCACCACCTCCGCTTCATTATTAATGGGATTGATAACATCAAATTGAGAGGTTAGTACACGTTTGTATTATAGTGACATCTGATTGAGATAACTGCATTGAAGGGGTGGGAGGAGGTAGGTTGTGAATAGTGGAAAATAAGTAGGGTAAACTAGAAACTTCATTTTTAACGTATATGATAGAAACCAACTCCTCAAACTTTTCTATGACATCTGCCCCAAATATTAAAATTCTATGACCAATAATTTCCACATACTAGAGTGAAAATATAGTCAAGATGTTTCCTTTAAAGTGACTGGATGAAGAATCTGGATGTGGAAGTAGTGATTCCTTAGGCAGCGGTTTTATTATTAATATTATTCAAACTATCACCATGTTTTTATGTTTTATATTATAATTTTATCGTACCTAATTTCCACTTACAAATGTTTGACTGTATCAACGCAAAATGAAAAAAGCTTTACTCACCAATTATATTTTTCACCATTACAACGGACACAGGTGATATTTTATTTAAAATAGCACTAAAAGACTTTATCTCACACACTGACTGAGATTGACCGATAATAATAACAATGACCTAACACATCTGATACGTAAAGTTCCAATTAGATATTATATGTGCCCAGTGATGAGTAATGGAATAATAAACTTTTATATTTCAGGGACTCATTATGACATATATCATATTCTCACATTAATTAGGTTTTTGTTGATAAATAAATAAGTTTGTTAATCTAAACGACATTTTTTTCAAAATTTTAAAGAATTTAAAAAACCACTTCCAATTTGACAAATTATTAGAAAATGGTCTTCGACTGTTGTAGTAATTATATATATTAATTTAAATCAGTTTTTACGAAATTTAATATGCTACTGTCATGTTGAAAGAAATTGTCTCTTTTTATCCATGGGCGCTAATGGGCTAGAATGTTTAGAAATTAATAAACATAACCGATTGGATAATTTGTTAAATGATCAAACCAAGACAACTCATTCTCCCTTAACATTACTTGCAAATGATTTGCATAGGTAGTTGTAATTTTTCTAAAATTCCTAATCTGTTAATATTATTTGTATAATGTATTTATTTAGGTATCCTTTATGTTATGTTAGTTACTTTTTATAATATGAAACTGTCAAATATTCAGTATTTAAGAAGATAGATTATAGATTGTAAGTTCGTTATCAACTCACCATCCCATGAAGCCTATGTTAGATGAAACGATCATCATGATTAAAAACAAATTATTGTGAAAATCTAAGCCACAGTGTGTTCGTTAAATCGCTATGGAATAATTTGAAAGAAAGTTCTTACAGATCTGTGTCAGAAAATGCTTCCTTACGAAGCTGGAACTGTTTAAAGTGGTACCCTAGAGTTAAGTTATTTGTTAGTATTTCACGACACTTTAATGCAACGGAATTTAAGAAGCCCGATATTGCTTCTATTTAATAAATAAAAGTGTTCTCCAAAATCAATAATATTACAAAATCGTAAATAATTTTAAATAATTTATTGTGCATGTTTTTACATTTACAATTAATATTAATCTGTGGTTTATTGTCGTGTTTATACGAATTGTTTAATTATTATATTTTTTAAGTATCTATTACTTTAACATTCATTATATAGTGATTTATAGAGTTCTTATTTTTAATTTATTTATAACACCCATTACTGTATTATGTCCAATATTATTAAACTTAAACTTAGGATAGATGCAGTTTGTGTTTCCTATCATGTAATCTAAGAAACTGTTATTCGCCGTTGGCAAATATATTATATTTTTAGCTATATTTTAAAATTAGTGGCTTGGCTTATCTTCATTTGAATTGACAGACATTTGTTTTAATCTTGCCTATTTTTACTTATGATATTCCAACATATTTTTGAGGAGTTACCTTTCAAATTAATAAGTTTTTGTAACAGTGGCAGCACTGAACATTTGCTCCAGTAGAACCTGCCCAAGAAGAAATTTAAGAATAAATAGAAATAATCGACGCCGACGATGTAGAATTTGATTACTACTGTTTAATATTGTATTAGTTAATTTTTTTTTAAACATTTTTTTATTACAATATACATGTTTTGAAATTTTAATATTTTTTATAATTAACCGATAGAAAGATTCCCAAACTATATTATTAAAAAATTATCTAGATGTCATTTGGTCGGTCCATATTGTCCTATTATTATTATGATTTCAGATCGAAGCCGGTATTTTGCTCCTGAAAACTTTTTAATCTATTATGCTAAATACTCGTTGAACACAAAGAAATAATTTAATTAGCCAATAAATTTAGGTTTCGATATGTTTTACTATCTGGGATATGTGGCAAATAGTTAATATTCTGATGTTATAAGATATACTGTAATTTTACAATACATCTTGTGACAGCCCAACGGAAGCCAAATTAAACACAGCGTTTTATTTGACAATGTTTTTGACGAAAATTTTTTAGGGTAATCCGCCAACGAAATTGGCATCAAGGAGATGATTAAAATAATGATGAAAATAAACTGATCACTTCTCTGCATATAATAAAGAAATTTGTAGTAGCAAAAAAAAATGTCTAGCTAGAAATGTGCAAGAGTGTCAAACTAAAATAAGATGTTTTGTCTACAACACGTATATTTTATATTACATGAATTTCACAATCTTCTGTGAATATGTGAAAACAACTATTACTAAAATAAATGGAGCATTTCAATTCGAACCATAGTTTAGCATTATCGATCAAAATAACCTGGTCTCTCTCACGGTTCAAAAGAATATCCTTCTGAAAAATTCAAGTTTAACATCTCATTTATCCCATGTGTTCTGTTTTAGAAAGTAAGAGAACTTGAGGACATTAAGTTGCTCACAAACGAACAGTTGCTACTTTTTGCATCTCATTTCTTATTATGTTCACACTGCTAGTCAAAGGAAAATCTATGATAAAATTGAATTTTAAATAAATACGGCATGGTTTACTTTTACAAAAATCTTGCACTAATGAAATTTGTAGACAGAGGAGGAAAAAATATTAATTAGTAGTAGTGTTTTAAATACTTCGTAAGTAAATTGACAATTTATGAAAGGAACGGCTACTAAAAATTTGAAGTAAAATGTCACCATAAGCCGGTAGAAATAATTCGATGTTGTTACTTGTTTATCGACCTCAATATCAATATTAACTAATAAAATTCAGTTAGCCGGGCAACGAGGTTTATTTCAAAATTTTTAGAACCGATTTTTTCAAGGCGGGTCAATTTCTTTCAAACAATTTCTCTCTTATATAATCTGGCAATACCATTTCATTATGAAGCACGTCAAGAATCACGATATATTCATGTAATATTTTTTATAACGGTGAAGTTTATAAGCTATTTTCTAAGAGTCAATTAACTGTGTTCATTGAGCGCTTTTTAATGAAATAGTGGTTGAAAGCTCGAAGAGACGTCCAAAGTGTCAGAATACCAATAATCATGCAACTTACTGTATTACGTTTTAGATCAATTTTATCTAAATGTAATCTTGAACATTTGAACTGAAAATAATTATAAAAGAATGGCTCAAATAAAAACTTTTTATTTTCATGATCATGATAGGCGAAGATAAGTCGATCTTTCCTCGTCTCGTTTGAGTATTGTTCCGAGCGCATTCGCCAAATATTCGAATAATTTTTTTCCACTTTTGCTCACAGCCGCCTAATACTCTACAGTTTAACAAAATATAATCTATTAAATTATTCCAGAGTAATGATTGCATATGAAAAGGCATAAGAAATGTAACTTTTTGCCAAATTCACGTAACAGATCGGTCCAAATACCTGCTTATACAGGGTGTCCCGAAAATGGTGGGCAATCTCTCGGATTTGGATAGAACTAGTGAAAATAAAGTTTGTATATTTTACTTTCACCCGAAGTACCCCTACGAAGATATTTGCTCTTGAAGTTGAGGTTAAAAATCGATTTTTCGCGATAACTTTTTTATTGTTCAATCGATTTTAATCATTCTTGGGCCAGTATCATATTATTTAATCCAGTTAGGTCAGTGTATTAGAATCTTGGATAACATTCTTAAGGGCTCGGGGGCAGAGCACCCATTGCCTTAATAAGTTGTAACAAAATTTTCAGCCCAATTTTTTTTATTTCTAAGGTCACTTTCAACTCGTTGAGCCTTTTTTACGTAAAAAAGGTATACTTGTTTGATGTCGTTTTCGAGATAAATGCACTTAACGATGGTATTGCGATTTTCAATAGCACAAATAATAGTAATTTTTAGTTTGTCACATTATGTATGACCTTTCCGTCGATTATTTGAAAAAATAAACGATACAAATTGGTGCCGCACATGCTGAAGCCTAAGTTCTGGGGTCTGCATTGATCATGTTAATATTAATTTTTTTAAATATTTAAAAAAACAGCTAAATCGTCTTATCTAGATAAGTGTAGCTGTTCATGTACAAAACCAAACGAGTAATAATGACAGTTTATGGTTACCGTGGTTCAAAATATCAAATAGTTGGAATGACATAATTTTTCAGTATTGGCTTAATCCGACTTTAATTTAGTAATAAATCGGTTGAAACATGGCTTACACTAACAATGAATACGCAGATATGCACTTAATGTATGGAATGGTTTCCTGTAATGCCTTGAAAGCAAAAAGACTATACGCTCGACGGTATTGCCATCGAAGGGTTCCTGATCGCAAAATATTTGAACGTGTTGATCAACGGCTGAGAGAAACTGGTAAAAAATAAGATAATTTTTTTGAAACCTGAAAATCTAAAAATTCTGTCTCTACTTAGGTCGATTTGCGCCAAATGACGTAAACAGGGATGCTCCGCGGACAACACGTACTGTTGAAATAGAAGAAAACGTATTGGATGCAGTCGCTGCGAATTCATCTGTCAGTATCAGATCCTTATCATTACAAATGAATATCCCAAAATCGATCCTTGGAAGAATTTTAAGAGAGCAACTGCTTCATCCGTATCATATACAAAAAATACATGCCTTTAGCCCAGCTGACTTTCCTGCTAGGGTGCAATTTTCGCAGTGGTTTATACAGAACCATGAACAAAACCATGCCTTCATTCGATCGGTTTTGTATACGGATGAAAAGACGTTTGGAAGAAATGGAGTCATTAACTCCCATAACTTACATGTTTGTGCCGAGGAAAACCCGCATGCCACAATTCAAACGCGACATCAAAGGCAATTTCATATTAATGCTTGGGCCGGAATTATTGGCTTGTACTTGTTGGGCCCATTCGTGTTACCAAATCGATTGAATAAGCAAGTTTATCTTCAATTTCTCCTACAGCAGTTACTAAAACTTTTAGAAGACGTTGACGTTGCATCTCGAGAGAACATGTGGTTTATGTATGTTGGGGCACCCCCGCATTTTAGTCTTATAGTGAGGGGTCATTTGAATAGAGTATATCCCAACCGGTCGATAGGTCGGGATGGGCCTGTTTCTTGGCCTCACCGATCACCCGATTTAAATCCCCTTGATTTCTTCCTGTGGGGGCATTTAAAGAGTCTCGTATATGCCTCACCAGTAGAGACAAGAGAAGAATTATACGAGAGAATTATGTTCCATTCAAATGCAATTAGAGAAATCGAAGGAATGTACTATTATTTGTGCGATTGAAAGTCGTAATTTCATCGTTAACTGCATTTAACTCGAAAACGGTTCATATTACCGACATCAAACAAGTATACGTTTTTTACGTAAAAAGGGCTCAAAAAGTTGAAAATGACCTTAGAAATAAAACAAAATAGGCTGAATTTTTTTTATAACTTATTAAGGCAATGGGTGCTCTGCCCCCCAGCCCCCAATAATGTTATCCAAGATTCTAATAACATCTATCCTCTTTTATGGACCAAAGTTGTTAATTCAATTTCTCCTGGTTTACAAAAAATTTATAATAAAAGATAATTCTTACTATTACTTAATTTTAATTATCTTAGGAAGTTGTTTTACAAGTTAATATTCTGTATTTTGGAATTAGACAGTGAGTTTAGTTCTGAGTTAACCTCACCTCAGTTTCCCGTTGATTTGGATTTTAAATATTTACGCTGCTTGGAGAGGAATAACTCACCATTATACAAATAAGAATTAATGTAATGCAACTTTTCAATAAGAACAGAACGCATTTAGGGCTTACTTTTAATTACAGGAGAATCCTGTTAACACAGACTAAAGCACGAAGCTTTGAACTAAACAGAAAATCTTTTAAAAGGCCGCCTTTAACGTTATACGTGGTTCAAACACTTGAGTACTTACTGGAGTATCCTCCCTATACCCATTTTCAAACTAATTGCTGCTTTCTTGTTAAATGCATGCATAATCATCGGAGGATACTGTACTTCTCGTACAACTAATAATCCTTGTACCTTTGTCATAAGTATCATAAATGAATTCATGCGATTGAAATGGTAAAAAGAAAGAATATCATACTAATTTGATAACATCCATATAAGAGGGATAGCTGAATTATATTTTTCAACCTATATCGTTGTCGAGTATTTTATCCAAAATCTTTGAAAACGTTATCTATAATAGAATTTTAATGTTTCTAAACGAGAACAATATTTTCACAAGCTCTCAACATGGCTTTTGTCCTGGGTTTTCAACTGATCAGGCACTGTTGATATAATTGAATATGTAACTAGTAAAATGGATGAAACCCATTACATCGTAGCTGTCCTGTTTGGTCTTACTAGGGCGTTTGATACCATAGACAAAACCATTGTATGGTACGGGTTTACGTAGACTTCTTTTAATCATAAAGAAATTTAATTGTTAGAATGAACAATGCTGTGTCTCATATGTACGGTATAAATATTGGAACTTGCCAGGGTAGCGTATTGGGACCATTAATAATTCTATTATTCGTAAATGATTTTCCTTATTATGCAACTAATGGTAAAATCTTCATGTATGCGGATTACACTACGATTGTAGTATCTGACACAAATCCTGTAACTCTTAACAATAAAATTAATGGACTCTTAAAAGAATTTAGCGACTAGTATAATAAAAATCGTTTGATAATTAACTATCCTTAAACATTTTGCAGTGAATTTAAATACAGCATTTAGGACAGCAATTACATATTTAATTCAATGATCACTTTATCAAAACTGCAAACTTAGTTTCTTTTCTGGGTATGACCATAGATAGTAATTTAAATTAAATTTATTTTTAAATATTAACTAGTTTTGATGCCTTTTTATCTCCAATTTGAATTTTGCAAAACCCAGAATAAATAACAATTACCCACAATTGCCCAGAAGAACCCACCAAAAACACACGTAAATACCCAGTGTGTCGTCTTTTTCTAAAAAAGGTGGGTTTTTTCACAACCCTTCTTCGGTCCCTTCGGAACTCGCTATGTCAGTTCCATTTACGACCGGTGAAGAACACACCTACTTTTTGCTACTTATTGCATACATAACCATTATTCGCACATTCATGTTTCGTAGGCACTTTTTAGAAATGAAATCCAAACACACTGTTTTAAATACTTCCATTCAAAATTTAATTAGTAGGTAGATTTCGAAAAAATATTAGCGACTTTCTTTTTTAGAAATATTTTTTCTACAATAATCTCTTGTCAAAACGGCGAAAAAGCTACAGGCCGATACTTACTGTTCAGTTTGTGGCTTCTTCTACAGGGTTGGGCAAATGTGTGGAAACACTTGATTTCTGGCTAAACTATATGTGCGATTGAAAAATACCCTTAACAAAAGTTTTTTGTAGTATTTTTATTCTATTCAGTAATGTACTTTGATTTTCAACAGCTATCCTATTTTTCGAGATGTGACGTCATCGACAGTTTTTTTTTAATGGATAACCCTGTATATTTTTACATTTTCAGATAGACAATTTTTCATCAATTATAGTGATATAGGGTTTGGTGGGTGTGCGGCTTGTGGTTTTTTAAATATTAAATAAAATAATAAAATAAAGTGTAATAAATATTTATTAGAGGAGCGAGCGTAGAGACGTCTGCATATACTCGTATTTCGATACGCAAATGCAGCAACGTCAGGCGCGGTTAGTACTTGGATGGGTAAGCCTCTTCAGGGAAACACAGCGTTCTCGCTCCGTCTTCTAACGGCTTGTATATCAGCGCATGCGTAGAAGGTATGTAACTTTAGGCGGGGGTTACATAGTGGATATACCATCCTTCGGAGGGGATGTAAAGCAGTCGGTCCCTTGTCTATTAAATGTTAGGCAAGTAAAAGATCCCTACTCTTCGATAGAGAAGAGGTTCGGCAAAATTTCCAGGTTGGGGGTAGCTCGTCTCCTGGCGTCGGTGATTGGCCTTGGTAGCGGAAATAGGCCGACGTTAAATAAGTGATTAAAAAAATATATATTTATTAGTTAATGATAATTAAATTTCTTATTACAAAATATTGACCACTTTAATATTGAGAAACGAAGAAAATATTCATAATAAATGGTCAAATTGGAAACCTTCAGCAGCCTGACAATATCCTATTCGATCAACGAAAGCTCTTAAAGAGTTTTAGCATGCTGTGATATTTCTTGAACAGCCATCCTAATTCGATCTTCCAACTCTTCTAACGACTGAGGCTTGGTCCTATAGACAACGGATTTTAAATGACCCCAAAGAAAATAGTCTAAAGGACTTAAATCTGGCGATCGCGGTGGCCATTCAATATGTCCTCTTCGACCTACCCATCTCTGTGGAAATATTTCATTAAGGTATTGACGCACGTCAACTCCATAATGAGGCGGAGCTCCATCTTGCTGATACCAAATTTCATCTGAGAGTCGTTCAGGATTTGCCTGGTTTGGAAATAAACGATTTAATACTGAAATATTTTGCTCGCGTAAAAGTTGTAAATAAAGACTGGAGTTTAAATTTTCTCTAAAAAAGAATGGTCCGATGATGTGTCCTCTGATTATCCCCGCCCATACATTTAATTTTTGAGGGTATTGGGTGTGACTTTCTGCCATCCAATGAGAATTCTGATCAGCCCATTAGCGACAGTTATGTCGATTTACAAAACCACTCAGGCAAAATGTCGCTTCATCGGAAAATTATTGAAAAAGTTACCATTAATTTCAATTGTATGGATCATTTCCTGACAAAACTGCATCCTTCTAACAGGATCATCTTCATTTAATTCTTGTACTAAATGTACTTTATACGGATGAAATTTATTTTTGGACAATATCTTTCTTACTGATCTCTCGCTAATATTGTGATGTAAGGCTAGTTTTGGTACTGAAGTTTTTGGTTCTTCTTGTAGGCTAAGAAGAACATCAAGTGAAATATCTTCATTTGTAGCCGATTTACTTCGACCGGATTTTGGCCGATTTTTAACACTTCCCGTTTCGTGAAACTTTTGCACAACCTTTGATACTGTTGATTTTGAAATATGAGAATTTCTATCAGGGAATGTTACATTAAAAATATCGCATGCATCTTGTAGAGATCTCTGCTTGTCTCCAAAACCAACCATCATTAACAACGTAATTCTTTCACGTTCAGTTAGTTCAGCCATAATTAAAAAACAATGTTAATATTTCACACCGAAACTCTCTAACAGTATTGACTGCAATTGACAGTAATATGAATGATTTGACTTCGGTTAAAGAAAGTTTGCAAAAAGCATGGCAAGAAAAAAACGAATATTTTTTTATCAGATAGTCCTGTTGGCAATAATTAAAATGTAAACAGCCATGTCTTTGCTTTACTATTTTATTTAATATTTAAAAAACCACAAGCCGCACACCCATCAAACTCACTATAATTGATGAAAAATTGTCTATCTGAAAATGTAAAAATATACAGGGTTATCCATTTAAAAAAACTGTCGATGACGTCACATCTCGAAAAATAGGATAGCTGTTGAAAATCAAAGTACATCACTGAATAGAATAAAAATACTACAAAAACTTTTGTTAAGGGTATTTTTTAATCGCACTTATAGTTTAGCCAGAAATCAGGTGTTTCCACACATTTGCCCAACCCTGTATAAGCAATTGCTAAAGAACTAGAGAGATTATTATTTCTCGGACTCACAAACGTTTTCTACTAATTATAAGATTGGCGTTTGAAAAGGTTTCGTGTTAATGCAAAAAAAAATAAAATTTGTTTAATTTGATGCCTTGTATTTTATTAACTCTTCTTCATATTTACAACATCTTGTGATCCATGTATTATTCTTGATCTCCATCCACTGTATGGCATGTCGATAACATCACGCCATATGTCATGGTTGGTTGTTAGGCACACGGACTCACAAAATCTCTTTCCCATCAACTCCTTGCTGGTATCGGCCCAACGTCACCTCTTGCCATCTGATTTTCACTGAAATACCTCTGGTTGATGTGGCCAAAAAATTAACTACCAATATGTTAATAAAGCATATTTGGCTCAATACTTTTTACATTTCAATTATTTTTAAATTCAAGACATAATTTTCGTCACCTTTTTCTCCGTTACCATAATTATCGAATTTAAATATTTTCTAAAAATATTATTCTGTTAATTACCACTTAGGTGGAATAAATTTAATGAAACAATAAAAAATTAACGAGTGTATAAAATCCGTCCACGCATTCAACTTTTAATCGTCCTAAGTACATAATTTCGTGTTATATACACATATACATTGTAAATGTTTATTTAAACAGACGTTTACATAACGCTTAACTTGACTTTTAAAAAATATATACGCAAGATCTAGACAGCGAGTAATAGCGTGTTCCATTTAAAAAATAACTACCGTGTTGAAATAAATGGCTAATTTTCCTTCCTTTTACATATTCCAGGACATTCGACTATTAGATTTCTATAAGATAATAACAATATCTAATTAATTCTCTTTTCTGTCTGCTTTTTGATGTAACAGTGCGGAAATATAGTAATAATGGTAAATTAAAAGGGAATTAATAAAAACATGAGCAAAATGGAATGTTCAAATGGTTAAAAAGACATAAAATTGTCTAATTAATGTACTTATAGATGTTATTAGTGGCGAACGAAATTAGAAACTTGGGCTGTTACAACCAATTAATTATTATCCGACCTTATTAACGAACGCCTTATTTCCATAGGAATCGATGAAAAAGTGCATCAAACTAACCGATAATATAGTAAATTGAAGTTTTTGATTTCAATTAGTACGAAGACATTTTAATTAATAAGAGAAATGGTACAAGAGTCCTCAAAGCGTAAAGTTAGTTTAATTTAAAACTAATTGGGTTTTTGCTATCCTTAAGAGTTCTATTTAAAGGTAAATTGAGAATGCAAATAAATCAATTTATATTTTCCTCAGATCGAAGATAACAGAAAATTCTAAGAGATCTATGAAAATATATCTTCATACCACCTTGGTTGTTCAGTTATTCAATTTAAACATGTCAATTTTTTTTTTATTCTACATATTCATTTTCAACCATTTTAACTATAAGCATTATATTTTTTTATTGTAGTAAATTTTAGAAAATTTTTCATTAATATACATCACGTAAAGACTTTGTAAATTTTAACTTTGTTGTTAATATATTATTATTTGAATTTGTTTATTTGACTGTTTCCTAGTTCCGTTGCAAGAATATCAGTTTTCTTTAATAGATTAATGGTTGAGTACGCTGGCGCCCTAAAAGTTTTTGTTAATAATCTGACAAGAAACACAATTTTACACACACCAAACCTTCAACCAACTACTGACCTAACTGGTCACTCCGATTTTCTCAGCAGCCAACTGAGAAAGTTGTGGTTACAAAATTGGTCACACTGGTCAGTCACCAAACAAGGTTTTATATGACAATATTTTCCAACAAAAAATGTAGGTTTTATTCATCTCCAGCTTTTAATCATCTGCAAATCTCACGGTGAGTATTATAGTATTCGATAACTGTTTGGTATTTGTGTAAACGATGTTGTCGCCAATATTATAGAAAAATTCTAACTCCCTCACGCCTCAGCTGCTTATAAATCCAGATATTCTATTTCTTTTGTGTAGGATGAGAACACTTTCAACTTTAAGTAAACATAGCATTCTTCACCGCAAACTAAAACTAATTAGAATTGCACAGATGAAATTCCAGACATAGAAACCACCTCGCACATATCATATAAACCTAGTTGCATAGTTTGAAGCATAACTGGGTAATTCTCTTTGATAATAAATTTATTAAAGCGCTTGAAAAAGTCTACTTGACGTTTTCTAACCACTTTTCGCATAATTTTCACTAAGTAATAATTGTAGTAAAAATGAATAAAACTTCTACTCAATCGGTATATTCCATCTGTCTCGAGCGATTCGTGATGGATATATTTTATTGTTTGTCTTGCGCCAGTAGGGAATGGTCATTTTATATAAAGTCGTTGAGTTCAAAATCAAATGTTTGCTTCGTTAAGCGATATATCTATGTGGAAACTTCCAGTGTATGAGTTGATTCAGAAATCTAATATGACTCAATCGCAGTATGCTTTGAAATTCATTCCTTTATTTTATTTTATTTATCTAAATTTTGAATTTACGAAAGGAACAATTATTTCTAAGCATACAAAATCCATAAAGTTTAATTACCTCTGACTTTGATCAGTGAACCTGTCTGAATATGCGACTTTTAAATTATTTGCTTTTTATCCAAAATAAAGATTCAGTTTTACAAGGGGTAGTACAAAGAAACAGTGTTAAATATTCGGACCCGATGAGCTTTATAACTCTTATGTTATTATAGCTATCTCAGAATCAATCACTTGAATTACTGACTTTTTTTGTTCTAAAAATATTCTCCACTCCTAGACAAACTTTTCATTGATGGAATATGCCCTAAAAATAAAACTTGTACCCTCCCGTTAATAATTGGCAGAATTATGGCGTACAAATATTGCAAATTTTTTATGCAGGTACACTTTTTATTACTGGAATAGAAATAGAGAGCACTGCCAGATAAAGGCTGTAAACAAGTGAAGTGATAGCACGTGATTACCATAAGATTTTTCAAGTTGAGAATGTTTATTTAAACATTTAAACACAGGAAACTATTCCGAGAATAAAAACACTGAGGTTAAATAGCCAGAAAGAAAAAGTTTCCAAATTTTCAGGATATTTAGAATTTTATTATCTATTTTATGTCAGGGCTGTAAAATTACCATTAGAATATCCTTTCGTTTTTAAGAACGTAAATATAAGCTACCTTGATCACAAAATAACCATATTAGAAGTGGCATATTAAGATGTGAACAGTCTTAAATCCTAGCATTGCATGTAAAATTTACCCAATCCAGCTATCAGTTTTTAAATTTTTGCCGAAGTCGCCGGTCTTATGAGTTATATAGTTAATTTTCTATGGATTTCACCCTAAAATATTCTAAGGAAATATTTATTTCTTACTATTATCACAATTATTAAAATAAGTGATGATTATAAAAATTATCAAAAATTCCACGCATTTTCAAATATATCGACATTTAAATTTTTTTACTAAGTGTTTACTCTATCTCAAATATATTGTATCATCATTACAAGTTAATTTTTAGTCTCAACCATTTATTAGTGCCCTGAACAAGAATGTGTGCATCCCAAGACCGATCAGAAAGCGCGAATGGAGTAAATTTTTCTGCATTTAATTATAGCAGTTTTTTATTTATGATAATTTTTCTAAAAACATTTATTAGCACTAAAGGTTCACAACAAAGTTATAAAAACTGCACTTGCACATTAAAATAAAATTTAAATAATTTTTAAAGCTACATAATTTTTTTGCTTTTTCACGCGATGAGGTAAAACTATTAAAAACATTAAATACTATATAAAATTGTGAATATAAATTTAAATTATATTTGCTGAAACCTACAGAAAAATGATGATTATTTATGTCTTATATTAAAGTTGTAAATATGAGAGTCTAGAATAAAGTAATTTTTACACATATTTAAACAGCATGGCTTTCTCTACCAAAATTAAAAATAAAAAAAAATGATATACTCCTATCTACCATACAGCTTAAGAAGTACTTCAGCTACTTAAGTAGATCCTACTTGAGACTGGTATAAATTAATGCCCTTTTTATTTCCACATCCACGTACTGGATTGGAAGTATAGTAATCGTAAAAAAAAAAAAATTTTTTTTTTCTTGAAATAGGTTTAGAATGGCATGAAACGTCGAGATTTTAAATTCGAGCGATAAAAAATTCTGTCTGTTGGTCTGTCTGTCTGTAACTTTTTTGTCCGCACGCTTTCTCCGGAGCGGAAGATATTGACTCGAAATTTTGTATACGTATATATTATAACGAGATCTGGAACTGGATTGTTTTTTGAAGATATCCGGTGAAGGGTTGGGGGGTAAATAGGGGTAAATATGGGGAAATATGTAAAGCAAGCTGATAAGAGTACGGAAACTTGAAATTTGATATATGTAATAAAAGTCAAAGCCTCAGATATTTTTATATTTTATTTTTTTAAATTTTTTATCTTTAATTGTACTTTTAATTTGTACTTTAATTTTTAATACCCCCCCCCCCACCCCTAGTCTATTATTAAAGGCGTTGATAAAATAAAATAGAGATATTCATTTGAAATTTGGTACACGTATGTATTATAACGGCATCTGGAACTGTATTATATTTTGAGATGATTCCGTTGAAGGGTTGGGGGTTAAATGGGGGTAAATAGGGGAAAAGAAGTAAAGCAAGTTAGCACGAATACAAAAACTTGAAATTCGGTATGTAGACCAGAAGCCACAGCCTCAGATTTTTTATAATAAAATTGAGATATTCATTTGAAATTTGGTACGCATATGTACTGTAACGACATCTGGAACTGGATTATATTTTGAGATGATTCCGGTGATGGGTTGGGGGTTAAATAGGGGTAAATAGAGGAATATAAGTAAAGCAAGTTGGTAAGAGTACAGACACTTGAAATTCGGTGTGTGTACTAGAAGCTAAACACTCAAATTTTTTTATAATATTTTTCAACCCCCCACCACCCCTACTCCATTATTGAAGGGGTTGATAAAATAAAATTAAGATATTTATTTGAAATTTGGTACACGAATGTATTATAACGACATCTGGAACTAGATTATATTTTGAAAAGCTTCCGTTGAAGGGTTGGGGGTTAAATAGGGGAAAATAAGTAAAGCAAGCTGTTATGATATTGAAACTTGAAATTCGGTACTTGTACTAGATGCCAAGGCCTCAGATTTTTTTATAATATTTTCCATCCCCCCCACCACCCCCACTCCCTTATTAAAAGAGTTGATCAAATTAAGTTTACATTTTCACTTGAAATTTGTTATACGTATAACGATATCTTAAACTAGAATATATTTCGGCTTGATTTCGTTGAAGGAGTGGGGGTAATTGGTGGTAAATAATGAAAACTAAGTAAAGCAAGCTGGTAGGAGTACAGAAACTTGAAATTCGGTGTATGTCCTAGAAGCCAAGGCCTCAGATTTTTTAGTAATATTTTTCAACCCCCCACCTCCCATAATCAATTATTAAAGGGGTTGATAAAATGAAATTGAGATATTCACTTGAAAGGGCATAGTCGGGTCTTCAGGTGGAAACTGCCCCCAAAGGAAATGAAATTTCCCATCAACTATTCTAAAGCATTTGACCTATATACGTTTTGCCAAATTTTCAATCCGATAGCCGCCATATTGGATGAGTAATGGCGGATTATGTAATTTTTGTTTTTCGTTAATTTCAACTAAACTAACGATGCAAAATTTCTTAAAAAATTCATGAGAGTGCTATACATGATAATACACTTGTGCGAATTTTTTGCGAATTCTCCATCGTAAAGTTCGCGAAAAAAAAAATTGCGATTTTTTTGTAATCAATTTTACAATTTTTAAAAACGAATTATTATTTACTAGATTTAGATACTAGTTTAATCTGCATGGCCGTAGGAGACTGTGTGGATACTAGTGTTAGAATGAGAATTGTTAAATAAGAAATTAGACAAATTCATTTTAGGATTTTAATTTGCTAGCATAACCAGAATTCAGGTTATCGAAAGAATGCAAAGATTTCATTAATATTTTTACACATGGTTTTTCTTTTGGTTATAGATAGTTATTTTTTCTGATGTTTGCAAAATCCTATGAAGAATATGTTTCAATCCAATTTCACCATTGTTAACAATTTCGTTCAATTTCAATTTTTTTACTACCGATGCGTCTCTTAAAGACACGTATGCTGTAATTTTACCAGATTTTTCAAAAAAGTCCACGATACTTACATAAATTAATAATTTCAAAGATCGTCATTTCCCATGGTATCGGTCAATCAGAGCAGGTCGCAAATATTTTTTATCGCTTAATAGTTGACTCATTCTTCAAACCTTTCGTTGTTTAGTGAATTATAATTGATTTTTAACAATTTTAACTAACGGGACTTGATTATTTATCAGATTTTATGCCAGTAAAGTCTTATTAAACAATGTATCCCCTAAGCGAATAATTCTACGTTCATTCGATTGGAGGTAGCTATAAATAATTACTTATATTATTACTAATAACTATGAGGGTTAATACGATCACCAATCATATTTACCACACATTCTACATTTTAAAAAGAGGGAAGTTTTGTATAAATACTTTCACGAATTTTGTACCGAAGTTAATGTAACTGATAGTAGTACTATGTAGGTGTAAAATCCAAATATTATTACACTTAGACCGTAATTCTTCTCCTAATTTATTAGATGACGTCTGAGATTTATGTTCGTATACATAGTAAAATAGGCATGTGTCTTGTACCATAAGTGAGAACATCGCCTGTTCAACATCTTTTTCTACAATGTCAAAGTAACTCAGCCACAAAAAAAAAACTTTCTGGCCTGGGGATCTGACCATGGTCATGTTTTTGGGGTCGCTGAATCCGAATCCGAGGTCTATTTAACTCCACCACGTCAGGATTTTGCCATAACCTCAAAAAAAACATAATTTAAGCGACTTCGACATATCTTCACAGAAATCGTTGTAACTTTTTCTAGACAAAAATGACCCCCAATTTCCAATCCGATGATGTGTGGCTCGATATTCTTCCGGCGCGTTTTAAGTGAGATATTGGCCGCCAAAGTGAGAGGTTCGAGAATTTCGCTTCTCGAGCGCTACGGCCATTTCTGCCAAACAAAAGTTAGCAAAAATCTGAAAAAATTCAGGAGTACGTAGAAAGATGTAAGGAATCGTTTGGCGATATAAGTTTTTGTTATCGAGATATGGCCGCTCGAAATCACCGGAAGGTGAAAATCGATTTTTTTTACCACTCCCCGAGGCTATATCTCGAATATGAAACGAGATACATAGCTGCGGTTTACTCTATTCGATTTCTCTCACCTTCCTACATACCTCTGAATTTTTTAGATGCTTTAAGTTAGAAATTTTGCAAAGAAATGAAAGTGTCATTAAAAATCTGAAAAAAATCAGAGGCATGTAGAAAGGCGAGATAAATCGAATGGCGTAAACCGCAGCTCTGTATCTCGTTTTGTTTTCGAGGTATAGCTTGGGGAAAGGGCAAAAAAATTCAATTCTCACGTTCCGATGACTTCGATCGGCCATATCTCGAAAACCAAGGCACGCATCAACCTCGCGAGCAATTTACACCAAACGATTTATTACGTCTTTCTACGTAGACCTGCATTTTTCCAGATTATTGCTAGCTTTTGTTTGGCAGAAATGGCCCTCGAAGCTGGGACCTGTCGCTCGAGAAGAGAAATCCACGAATCTCTCACTTTGGCAGTCGATATCTCACTTAAAAAGCGCCGGAAGAACATCGTGCCCCTGCAATCGATCTAACACAAAAAATATGGGGTCATTTTTGTTTAGAAAAAGTTACAACGACTTATGTGAATAGATGTCGAAATCGCTTAAATTATGGGTTTTTTGAGGTTATGGCACATTCCTGACGTGATGGAGTTAAACAGACGTCGGATTCGGATTCAGCGACCCCAAGAACATATAGTGAGCATGGTCAGATCTCCAAGTCAGAAAGAATTTTGTTTGTGTGTGGCTGTGTAATGTTTCCTCAACTGAATGTCTAAAAATGCAATTCTGCATTTTAATTATGGCTTGTAACTGGAAGGTAAAAGAGAAAATATTTATTTGGTAGCATTCCACAATTTCATTTGTATTTCTGTGTCTCACAAAATGTTTTTTCAATATAGAACAAAAAGCACCACATACATAAATAAAGAGGAAATATAAAACGGAATAGTTTGCGGTTAACCCACGATGCTTATCGGTCAAATTTTAAATTCTTTTATTTATAACTCCATTTAATAAAAATTCATAAATTGCTAATTGGCTGTGATTCAATTTAAAATGCAAATATCAGATCGGATAAAATGTTTATTAATGTAATCGAAAAACGCTTCAGTTCTGATATAGCAGCTATTGTATATATTTTTCGCAGAGTTATATCGCGTTCGACAACCTGTTAATTTGTTTTTAATTCTGCGTTCGTACATTCGTTTAAACTTTATGTTCAGTCAGCACTACCTGAATCGATAAAATTGGGTTGCCACAATTTTGATACAGATCAATGAATTACATTATAGGCCAGTCAATAGAGACAGTCAACGATAATTTCAGAAATATTTGAACTTCCTTTCAATGGCTTATTATATATAATAAATTATACTTCGATGGCCCCCGTCCTCGAGATCACATTGTAGTATATGTTTCTCAGCTCTTTTCGGCGTTATGTTTATAGAAATGTAAATAAACTGATTTATGTCCATACCCATAAGTCCCTTGTCACGTAGCAGTCTGATCATTATGTTTTGAGCTCTTTGCAGACTTCATTTCAACAATAGTGGCCGATAAATTGAGGAATCGCTTTCAGGGTAACTATTCGGAGAACTGCAGATGTAAAAATCTTATATCGAATATGTTCCTTACGCCAGTAACTGAGCAAGAAATTTAGAGACTAATTACTAACTTACACGTTAAAAAATCTACTGGGAATGACGAAGTTGCAATTAAACTAGTTAAGAACTGTTCTGACATCTTGTTGGGGCCTATAGCACATTTAATAAATTTATGTTTTATACATGGTAAATTTCCAGATGCTATAAAATTGCCAATACTGGTACCAATACCGAAATATGACTGATCATTAAATACAGAAAACTATAGTCATATCGCTGTACTTAGTGAGATATCAAAAAATATAGAAACTATAATTTCTCAAAAAATTAATGAATACCTAAATGCATACGAACTATTAACTCACTGTCAACATGGTTTTAGGAAATGCTACTCTACTGAAACAGTACTTAGGGATTTCATTCAACATATTAACAATAAAATAGATAATAACGAAATCGTCGTTGGAATATTCTTCGATTTATCTAGGACCTTCGATACCCTCCATGTGGACTTTCTATCTGACAAATTAAACAGCCTAGGAACTCGTGGTAACATAAACAAATTTCTCACATCATACTGTACACCGTAAATTTTCCGTTAGACAAGAAGACGGTAAATCAAAACAATATAATGTTGATCATGGCACACCACAAGGGAGTGTTCTTGGACCACAAATTTTCATTCTCTATGTCAACGATCTTCCAAACCACATTAGTGGAGAGAAGACCTTTATGTATGCAGATGATACATCAGTTATCATCCAGTTTCGTACAAGATTGCAAAAATCTTAAAACTTTAACTTCTCTCTGTATACTAAAACAGTCAAATTAGAACTAAAAACAAAATTCCTTGGATCAATGGTCGACAATCAGGGAACCACAGATCACCTTTTTAGCAAATAAATTAAATAAAGCGTACTACGTTATTAATCAACTAAAGAATAAACTAAACTAGGCTTATTACGCTGTGTGTTACTCAGCTATAAGCTACAATATTGTAGTCTGGGGCCAATCTGTTCATGTTAAAAGAATCTGTATCCTACAGAAACGGATTATCAGACTGACTTATAACGTTGATATTCATACCTCTTGCAGAGATACTTAAAAAAAAATTACCTCTAGCATGTATCTACATATTAATAATATTATTATTCTGTCATGACAATAAAAGACAATTTTTAACACATGCAAATATACATAGTTATGATACGAGACACAAAAAGAATTTTTATGCAAATCAACACCGTCTCACTTGCAACGAGAAATCTCCATTCAATAGCGGATCTCATTTGTACAATCTACTACCAACAAATCTTAACGACTTACCTGTCCATGCTTTTAATAAAACAATAAAAAATTTCCAAACCTCCGATTCATTTTACACCATTGGCGAGTTTATTTTAAAAATTGAAACCGAGAAGTCAGTTGACTAGTCTACATAATTATTTTTTTATTTTTTTCGATATGCTTTAAACGTGTCTTTATATTTTTTCATATTATATTGTTATACCACTCCTCTCGTATATGTTCTTTATATACTCTATATTATTATATTATTATATCATAAACTGTAGTACGTAAGTAGAAAGGCTATGGGTATTCGGCGCCAAAATCCCATGTTATTTCTTATGGAGGTTCATTCTGCACATTTTTGTCTGATTTTACTTCCCACCACTTTTTAGGCTCCGCCTTCGGGAAAGGTCCTACTGGTCGAGGAGATATTATTGGTCGAGATGTCTGGGCACATGATCGAGGAGTGCAGCTTTTAGACAGGGTCTGTACGATTTTAAACAGGTCTGTACGATTTTAAACAGGATCTGTTTACAGACTCAGTTTAAAAGCTGTACAAATCTGTTTAAAATCGTACAGACCCTGTTTAAAAGCTGTACTCCTCGATCATATGCCCAGACACCTCGACCAATAATATCTCCTCGACCAATAGGTCCTTCCCCGAAGGCGGAGCCTAAAGAGTGGTAGGGAGTAAAATCAGACAAAAATGTGCAGAATGAACCTCCATAAGAAATAACATGGGATTTTGGCGCCGAATCCCCATAGCTATTCTACTTACGTAAGATCTAATTTTATACTTATCTACTGTCACTGTAGCCACGAAGGTCAATGAATGTATCTATCTATTTATCTATCTATACTTTTAACAAATACACTACGAAGAGTACATTGCATTCGATCGGCACATTTCTAAAATCGATAATATCGCTCGTAGAGAAAAAAAATTAATATCACTGTGTTGGTGAATTCTAAACAACTTTCAAAATGTCCCTCCGTCTGTCTGTCTATCCGTCCGTTTATCACGTTTCTTGTAAGCACAATAACTTAAGAATGAAAAGTCGGATTGTGGTGAAATTTGAAAGTTAGTGTTAGCTAGAGGAAGAACTTTATTGTCTTTGAACAGAATCGATCAATAAATAAAAAAGTTATTAATTATTTAAATTTATTAAATCTGTATATTTATGTTATATACAACTGATACGTTGCAGAACCGGCCAATTAGGCAGATTTCCATAATTTTATCAACTTAACGGCAATAAATCTGTCACAAATGTGATAAGATTATGGACCAAGCTTGGCGGCTTTCATTCATCTCGTAATTGGACAAGACCGTCACTCGTTTAATTAACTGAGAAGAGAATCCTATAGAATGTGCAGCAATTATATAAAAAATGCCGTAAATCGGCGAAGAGTTATAATAGTTAGCTTGTTTATTTATATTAAGAGCTGTTTCACATGGAATGTACGGTTCGCAGTGATATAAAAAATTTAAACGAAACATATTTCAACTTATTAAATTAACTAAAAACGGAATATTATTATACAACAATATTTTTACATCTTTCCATCAAGTCCATAAGATAATTATCACACTTCACACCACCAGCCATTCACGAAAACGTCAAGTCCAACATCCATAAATGAAATTGTATCAGTAGTGACATAAACAAACCTTTAGGTACAACACAGACCATAAAGCGAGCAATACATTTCTTCAGCATTTAGTTCCATTAAAATTTTTAACAGAAACAGGCTCAAAATGGTATATTAGTGTAAACAATTTTTTAAATCACAATAATTATTGTAAGTACCTAATGAAATTAAAGTTGTATAATTTCATAAAACAATCGTACTTAATTATAAATATTGTAGTTTTTTCCTCTGAGGATGGTTAATAATCCAAAACGTAAGGAAATAGGAGAATCGTCATTTAAAACTGACAGAAAATTTCCAGGATGTATATGTAAATAAATGTAAATAAATTCTTCTGTACAGAATTTTATGCGCTTTATTTTGCATATGGAACATAATTTCGATATCGTCAATTGTTTGCGAGATATAAGCAAAAACCTGAATTTGAGCATCATTTTTCCAATATGGCGGCTCGAGATCAACAGATATAGATGAGGACTTGTCAGATGTTTATTTTCAAAAATATTAATATAATAAATAATAATAATAATATATATATAATAAAATATTTCAAAACATCATCAATTTTTTCCGTCAAACAAAATTTTTTAGTTTAGTTACTCCCCAATATAACAATTTTTGGGGTCCAAGACAAAAAGTAACTAATTTTACTCTGGGGCTCTGTAAATAAGTTACAAATTCAATACACTGTCGTTAATAGAATTGATTGAACTTCTGCAAATAATCGTTAATTTTACAATAAAATAAATTTTTATTTCCAGTGACACTTCAACCGATAAAACAATAACATGACAAAAAATATTAAACTTAAAACATTACTGATTACTTACAAATAGTACTCGTTAATGACATATCTATTATCATTTCAACAATACTACTACAACACATTCACGTCAAAAGCAATATCAAGGTTTGTTTTTTTTATGCTATGGACTGTACCACTTCCAATAATATGATATTGATTAACCTGATTCCCTTAGTAATGGATTAGAATTACGTTTGGGACCATTAGTGATGCGATAAACAGCAGTTATATATCTATCCGAAAGAGAATAGTTGTTTAATAAAATAAGTGATAACATTTTTATAGCCCTCTCATGGTTACTAAATGGCAGGTGTATAATGGATTTTATTATGTGAGAGATATGGCTCTCCATTTTATATTATACTACATAGTGTTTTACATACTGTCTTTCTAAAAACAACGTGTAGAAAATAAGTGTGAAATGTTCTTGAATTGAGAGTACACACTGTGGTCTGAAATAAATAAAAAGTTGACATAATTCAAATTGTTGTGTGTTATACAGCTTTCACGTTATAGGGTACATCTTAGGTAACATTTCTCGGAATATCGACCCATTTGTTCTAGAAATCTACCTGCGATGACCCTTTAAACATGAATTATTGTTAAACTATGAGTTTACTTCAGTTTGTTGGTAGATTTCAACGTGTGACTGTGCTTCATATATTTGTGCTTTTGGTTTGTAAAGAAAATTGAACTTAAAATTTAAACAAAGATAAGAAAAATAGACCGTAGTCTCGTTCTTAAGCGAAAAATATTACTTCGTTAATGAGATATTTGTTTACAATAAAACACAAAGAGTGGCAGAAAGGAAACAATACCATTAACGAACATGAACTTAATAATTAAAAAAAGACCTGTTGCTAAGACGTCAGTTGTCGGTGGCAAATCGAATGGGTTAAGATTTACTTGGAAATTCAAAAAGTGCCTTATTTTTCTTCCGAAATTAGTTGAACTGAATTTCTGGCGGAATAGGGTGGGGTACTTCTGAATTACTTGGATCAATGAATGTGGACCCGTCCCCTTTTAGAGCTTAATTTTGACCCGGCAGCTTGCGTCCTCTATAGTACAATATATGACAAAATAACTTCAATAATATCAAGCACCAGGTCGACCTGGACTAATTATAACATTTATGATTTTACCGGTACCCTAACTAATTTAGATATTTCCCTGTTTTATCCTGTTCTCATTAATTGCTCGCGTTTCTGACATTTCTAATAAAACGATTTGACAACGACGTCGATCGTAACGGACTTTCTCAGACTTCGGCGTTATTGGTTTATGAGAGGCTTTTAATTTGTCATAAAACACTTCCGATTTAGAAAATATACTACAGAGTACTTTAAAGTTATTGCCAAAAAGTTTTTGTATTTGACACGAACAGTTGTTAAAATTAGAAACTTATGCAAGCTTGTTTACTTTTAAAAATTCTCTAATATTGCATTGAGCCGACTTCTTTATAACATTTTAAGGCCTGTGAACTAGCATCCTAACTTTATACAAACATGGCACTATTTCATGAAGAATGATTATAATTTCTTAACCCCTGTTATTGCACTTGTTACATCACCGACAGTTTCCCTGCAATCCCCGCCAGAGATCCTTCTTGTGTTGCTTGCTGGTAATAAAATTGGAACTATAGCATCCTTAATTTTGGAAACCGTTCTCCTCGGTTCGTGAAGATGTTCGTCGAGTATATCGTGCAGTCGCCCATATTTGCTTTCATAAACCTCACCACCGTAACCCATTAGATAGGTAGGTCGACCACCCTCGCCTAACCTCCTCCAACTACCCAACAATGTCCCGTAATTGGTTTTTCTCCATATCATTCGGTTCAGGCCCCACAGCCCGATCCCCATAACTTGGGGGCAGCGTGTCCTATCCATCCAAATTCAACACGTCCATATAGAACTCGACTCCAGAAATTCGACGCCCCCCTTTATTCCATTCTCCGACAGCTTAGGGCCGCATGCCTGACACGAAATTTGTAAGTGTTTTTTGAGGTTATGCTGAAATGGTTAGTTAATTGACAGGCCAATCCAATGTTTTTCTTTTGTAGGCTTGGGTATTACATTCATCTTAAGACCCACATTTCCCCTTACTTCACGTCATTCTTTTAACGCTACTTATTATAAGAAAAACACTCAAAATGTCGCTTTATAATTCAGTACACCATACATACATGTGTAATTTTCACTCAGTACCTGTTTTAATACCACCTGTTTCCAATACTATCTACTACTATCTACTATCTTACATCATAGCATGGAAACAGCAAACACAAATCTAAAAGAATAAAGAATAATCTTATTAAAATGAAATTAATTCACAAGACGAAGGCTATTCATAACTGTATCGAGTTTTATATAAATGTGACAATTAAACTTTAGTAGGTGTCTATGATTAAGCTTCCCAAGAATTACTTGGCAATAAAGCCAGGATATACCCTGCAGCTTTAATTTATTAAATTTAGTGCCCATTATAATTGAAATTATAAAAAAATATGGAACAACTTGGAGATGTGCTGTTTAATGAGCGTTATAATTACAATTCTTAATTAAAACGAAACTGCAGTCATATAAAACAGCAATATGCATAATCTTTGCTGTGATAATGCTCTTAAATCCTTATATTAACTCAGATTTTAAATTGATACTAAACTATCGCCGTCTCTTTCCCATTGGCGTAGCTGCATATAAAAGTGAGACAGTCTAAAACCGAGCCACGCCAGTATTTTAGTTTCAGTACTAAGCAGATTCGCTAGTCGTAATTTTGCATTAGTTTTAACGTAATACTGGCAAAGTGGTTCGAATGTATTATTCCTTGCTGTCATAACTACGGTATGTCGCAGTATTTTAGCTTCCGTGAGAGCGGATATGGCACGTGAATTTTATTTCAGGAGAAACTTATTAGACCCCAGAGAACATCTTACATTTAATTGACTATAGTTTTATCACTGCAACGAATGGAGTAATCTAGGGGAATTATTGCTCCTCCTTAGAATACTATATGTACACTAGAATCTCCTGATTTCATCAGAAATTATAGAACTGAGAACGGCTTAAGTAGTCCTTCCAATAAATTATTTAGTTTTTTTTATCATGATATCATTTATGTATTTTTCCAGTTCCTCTGTCAAGAAAGTTGTAACTTTCTTGCTTCAATTATTATTTATTTATTTATTTATTCAATAAAATGTCCAATTGGTATATAACCCAATTAACCATACAAAAAGACATTCAACAGAAATATGTGCAAACGGAGAAGGTAAAAGGAACATATTAAAATTACAAACATACTTTTTTAATATCATTTATGCTACAGTGGAGTATATCAAGCCGTAACTCAATTTGAAAATAATTAGTTATTATTTGATATAAGGAAGAGCATTTATAAATGTTCGTTTCATTGGTTTTGAACGCACAGTAGATGGCTACTTTTGGCATTAAACCTAGGCACATGAATATGACCTCGCAGTTAATTTTATTGTAAATAATTTTAATAATAAAATAACAGAATGCATAGTAAGCCTTTTGATTAAGCTACACATTTTATACCGGTTGTAAAATACCTTTTGTGGAATACCTATAGGTGGATAAAAGTTGTCTAAGGTGAGTGTAGCCGATTAAAAAAAAAAAAAGACGCAATGTGTATGGAGTACATTGGGCTCCAGATCACAGATGCATATTCAAGTTTAGGTCTTTAGATCTTACGTTAGGAATAGTAGACGCAAAGTGTCAGGAGATTTTAAATCTTTCAAATTTCGGATTATGAAAGCCAGATTTTTATATGTATCTGCCACAGTATTATCAATATTTAAGAAAGATAGTTTGGGGTCATGGGTAACTCCAAGATATGTTACACTAAGTCAGGTCGATTTAAGAGTACAGTCATAGATGAACGTGTCATTCTTACGGCAAAATGACATTACACTACGTTTACTGACATTAAGAGGTAAGTGGTTTACCCTTTAATTCCTGGAACCGGATAAATCCGCAAAAATTTTTCGTGCTCCCATCGCGGGAACCGGATATTTACGTAAGGCCATATTTACACTGTAGTTCATATCTGTTTTTATTTTGCATTTTTTCTCTGAAAGTCTGTTTTCTTATGCTTTTGAAAAGAATAGATGTTTATTTGATTGATTATTTGAATTTACATTGCTAAATGAAGTATGTATACGCGCATATGTCTAACGGACCCGTACGGTTCCGCAAGGGCCTCCCGCTGCCGTTTTGCGGGCTCGACATGTAAAAACCAGTGCCAGAATGAAAGGGTTAAATACACCACGAATTTATTAAATATGAATTCTCCTGGAGCTTAGTGTAATCGCGGAAAGATTCAGTCTGACAAAATAACTTTAAATAATCTGCATATAAAAGGAAACTCACATCTAACTTAGCGACCATATCGATAGTGAATATAATGAACATAAGAAGTCCAAGAATCGAACCTCGAGATTCTAAAATAATATAATTCGATAGCGTGAGTGTGTATCGTCTCTCCTCTCGTCGATCTCATCGTGATTATAAAAGCATATGTTGTTCGATGGGCGACGGCTACTAGGTAACGACTGTCGTGGATGTCTGCATTTTTCTATCAAAATAGCCGGATAATAAATTTGTAGTGAGAGCATGGCATCGAACACCAAGTTCCTTGCTTCTAGGCTAGACGACTCTCAGTGGTGTGTTCTCGAGACAGGCCTTGATTTCTAGTGTATACACATAATCCCAAATTCCTGTAGGTACTCTTACCAGCTTGATTTACTTATTTTCCCCTATTTAACCCCCAACCCTTCAACGGAATCATCTCAAAATATAATCTAGTTCCAGACATCGTTATAATACATACGTCTACCAAAATTCAATTGAATATCTCAATTTTATTTTATCAACCCCTTTAGTAATGGAGTAAGGGTGGTGGGGGGTTGAAAAATCTGAGGCCTTGGCTTCTAGGACATACACCGAATTTCAAGTTTCTGTACTCTTACCAGCTTGCTTTACTTATTTTTCCCTATTTACCTCTACTTACCCCCCACTCGTTCAACGCAAGCATGTCAAAATATAATCTAGTTTCAGATATCGTCATAACACATACGTGTACCAAATTTCAAGTGAACATCTAAATTTAATTTTATCAACTCTTTTAATAAAGGAGTGGGAGTGGTAGGGGGATGGAAAATATTATTAAAGAACCTGACGCCTTCGCTTCTAGTATATACACCAAACCCCAAATTTCTGTACTCTTACCAGCTTGCTTTATTTATTTTCCCCTATCTACTCCTACTTAATCCCCAACCCTTCAATGGAATCATCTCAAAATATGTTCTAGTTCCAGATGTCGTTATAATACATACGTGTACCAAATTTCAAGTGAATATCTCAATTTTATTTTACCAATCCCTTTAATAATGGAGTAGGGGTGGTGAGGGGTTGAAAAATATTATAAATAATCTTGGCTTCTAGTACAAGCACCGAATTTCAAGTTTCTGCACTCTTACCAGCTGGCTTTAATTATTTCCCCCTATTTACCCCCCGACGCTTCACCGGATGTCTTCAAAAAACAATCCAGTTCCAGATCTCGTTATAATATATGCGTGTACAAAACTTCAAGTCAATATCTTAAACCGTTCCTGAGAAAACGTGCGGACAAAAAAAGTTACAAACAGACCGTCAGACAGACCGACAGACCGACAGACTGACAGAATTTTTTTTTCGCTCAAATTTAAAATCTCAACGTTTCATAACATTCTAAACCTATTTGAGGAAAAAAAAAAAGATTTTTTTTTTTTACGCTTACTATACTTCCAATCCACTACGTAAATGTAAGTAATATGTACTGAAATAGCCTACTGTGCAAACAATAAAAATTCGGTAAGATATTACTAACACAGGCACACAAAAAAGTGGTCTGCTCCTAGGAGGAACTCCATTTGGTAACTCCTATGTATATCGACGCGATAAACACGAATCTGGTGTCCTTTTAACTCCATTACCCGCCAATTTTAGTACATCGCGAAAATTGCCTTAAAAAATCTGAATTATTTAAACATCCACGTAGTGGAAATTTGAGTGTAAACAATTTTCTGTCTGTCGGTCGATCTATCTGTAGGTCGGTCTGTAAATTTTTTGTCCGCTCGTTTTCTCTGGAACGGTTTAAGATATTGACTTGAAATTTTGTGCTCGAGTACATTATAACGAGGTCTGGAACTGGATTGTTTTTTTAACATATCCAGTGAAGGGTTGGGGGTACATATGGGTAAATAAGAAAAAATTACTAAAGCAAGCTGGAAAGAGTATAGAAACTTGAGGTTCGATGTGTATACTAGAAGTGATGAACCTGAATTTTTTTATAATATTTTTCATCCCCCCTTACCACCTCCACTTTTTTATTAAAGGGGTTGATCAAATAAAATTGAGATATCCACTTGAAATTTGGTACGCGTATGTGTAACCCTTTCTTGGGCCCGTTGCGTGACGGCAGCTCTTCGGCTGGGAGTGATAGGTCTGGGTACGGATTTTTTCTGAGTATTCTCACCTAGGTGCCGGGCGCCACCTAACCGAGATAGAGGGCTAGGGGGAAAAAATAAGCGAAGAGGTTTTTTCCTTAATAATATAATTAATATAAAGATAAGCTTCACAGTCAGAAGTGAGATAACCTTAATTTGCATAAACTAGATTAAATTGGGTAATTTCTATTTTTGAACCCCCACCCGCAGCGCTACGCGTGGTTCACACTTTAAGGTTACTTGAATAATATCTGTGAATCTTATTATAATATTAATAACATATAATTAAATAAATTTTCTAATTTTTGTTTTTTGACGATCTCTCCCTCGTAGGCTCGGTGATAAGAATTAAGTATCAATTCGCCGTAGGTAGGAAACCTTTTGAGAATGACATACTACTTGCCCTGTGGAATTTTCTAATAGAAAGTGGAAAAAAATATTCTGACCTTACGATCTTCGTGAGAGGTTCCCTTGTCATTTAGAGCATCATAGGGTTGCTTACGATCCAAGTTCGGAAGGCCTACTCCACTGATATGGCAGTTAGTCCCCAGAATACAATATATTATATTGTTGTGGCAGAACCAATAATAAAAACAAAAGGCCGGCGAATATAAAATATAATTATTTTTAAGTGATGCCGACTACACCTGATTACTAGTTTCCTATTTCCCATAAATTTATTAAATCTAGGTATTTGAATAGAATTCGACCTATCTCCTGCTTAGAAAGGCCTTTGTGTAAATAATTTAAAATATACAGTACCACAACAATCGTACAAAATGGCGATAGGAATTTTTCTGTTCCCTCGCTCGTTAACTTAATTAAGAAATCCCCTTTTCAATATTCAATTTGCGCAGATCGCTTTGGTGGGGCTCGGATAGGAAATATCGGAACCTACGGATGGCAACCACATATACCAGTCGGTTACCTTATTAGTTGACTATAACTACTGTAAAATATTTAGCAAGATCTCACTTAATTAAGCAGGCATACAGAGTGTGTGAGAAAAATCCAAAATTACCGTTACATGTGTATTATAACATCTGGAATTTGATTATATTTTGAGATAATTCCGTTGGGGGTAAGTAGAGATAAATAGGGGGAAATGAGTAAAGCAAGCTGGCAAGAATACACAAATTTAGGATTTGTAGTATATATTAGAAGGTCTCAGATTTTTTTATAATATTTTCCGTCCCCCCACCACCCCCCCGCCACTCTTAAAGGGGTTGATAAAATAAAATTGAGATATTCACTTGAAATTTGGTACATGGATGTATTATAACCACACCTGAAACTTAATTATATTTTGGGATGATTCATGTGAAGAGTTCGGGGGTGAGTAGGGGTAAAAAGGTAAAGCAAATAATAATAGATAAGTAAACTAAACTGGTAAGAGTACAGAAACTTGGATTCGGTGTAAATACTAGAAGCCAAAGCCTCCCAATTCTATTATTAAAGGGGCTGATGAAATTAAAATGAGATATTTACTTAAGATTTGGTACACGTATGTGTTATAATGACATCTGAAACTAGATTATCTTTTGAGATGATTCAGTTGAAAGGGTGGGTGGTAAGTAGAGGTAAATAGGCGAAAATGACTAGAGCAAGCTGGTAAGAGCATATAAACTTGAGATTTGATGTATACTGACCACCTCCATTCCATTATTAAAGGGGTTGATAAAATAAAATTGAGATATTCACTTGAAATGTGGTATACGTATGTGTTATAATGACATCTGATTGAGATGGTTCAGTTAAGAAGGTGGTTGTTGTGGTGTGTAAACTGGGGAAACAACTAGAGTGAGCTAATAAGATTCCAGAAAATTAATTTTTGGCGCATGTGCTAAGAACCAACGCCTCAAATTTTTTATGACATCTGTCTCAAGTATTATTAAAATTCTACGACCAATTATTTTCACATACTAGAGTGCCATTACAATCAAGATGTTTTCCTTTAAAGAGACTTGGTTGGAAAATCTGGATGTGGAAGCAGTGATTCCTTAGGAAGCGGTTTTTTTAGGATATTACCTGAGAAAAAATAGCAGTCGTTACGTGTTTTAAGAGCATAACTTCTCTATTTTTTACATTTTCGCTGTGACAATCACGATAGCACAACATTACTTGTATCCAAGTTGAATTAGATTAATCAAAGTGAAATTATGACAGTACAATTTCAGGGACCATTTGGTTGTATCAGTTTCAAAATAGGATATACTAAATAACAAACCCCATCCTGAACTAAATTAAGGATTCCTGTTGGCAAGCCTTCGAATATTAACCGCCTAAATCAAACCATGCGAATTATGGATTTTCATTTCCTGTGCGCTGATCTGGTTTTTACTTTCATCGTCTCCTCCTGGGAAATTAACTGAATGTTAAAGTCGGCACGTTAATAACGCACTCCCTTGAATTGTGCGATTACCGAATCTTAAATATTATTATTAATTTAATTCAGAATTGCGGAAATCTAATTTGCTCGCTTCAAATACTGCTGACTGAATATAAAGTTTAAATGAGTGTACGAACACAGAATTAAAAACAAATTAACAAGTTGTCGGCGGAAATCAGGAGAAATATTGAAAATTATGACGATTCTGCTAAGTTCTGGAATCAATTTGTTACAGACAGGGTGTCGCAGGATAATGGGACAATTTTTTGGCAGCGTACTGTTTGGGTCAAAATAACACTAAAAATACGCGTAAAGAACAATGTTAAAAAGTGCAATTTTTTGTCCGCAGATACCAACTTAAAAATCCCCTAATATTCTATAGATTTTGAGCCACCGAATTCGGTTATTCTATTTAAAAATTATGAAAACTTCGAGAACATTACGAAATTCAAGTTTAAACTGCTAGTTTTTCAAAGAAAACGAGTGCATATTTTAATTGAGTCAGACATTCTTTTAAAGCATAACTATTTATAAAAATCTGTCGAAACCTTAAATCAGATATGATTTAAATGACCTCAAAAACGTAATGCCACCGGATTGTTTGCATTTCTTTAATGCCTAATGGTGATTTGAAAGATAGTTGATAGATGCCAAATGTCAGGATCGTCAGTTTGACATCAGATTTACATGCAGCTACCTCAGAAATGTGAATCCACAAGATTGTTTCCATATTTTTCCTCTTTCGATGAGTCAATAGTCATCACTGGTTTGATTCATAAATTCGAACTGACGGATAAATCCAGTCATACTAATAAGTTTTCGTAAAAAAAGTATTAAGTAAATATTTCATTTTGGATAGGTAGTGTTACGCCCAAAAATTGGCACTAATGCTCAAGGGTAGTCAGGAATTAATTTTTGGGACAGCCGGTATATATGATTTCAAAGCCAATACTCTAAGTTCATTTGTATCGACACTAGTGGGCGCATATGTTACTAACAAACCACATCCGTCTATTTGCCAACAGATGGCGAGATCAGTACGAGTTGGTTAATTTAAATAATATTCATTTATGTGAACCATTCTCTTTTTAAAAGTATAAACAAAACTAAAATTCACTATTTAACTCATACATAATATTTTACAGGACGCAAGTTTCATGTGCATAGTTCCATAAATCCAGAATGCCAATAAGAGGGATTCGTTCTTTTCCATTTACAAACTTTGTAGGTTGGCAACAGTTCCACTACGAGTAAAGTATCAAATTCTTTGCATGTACGCAAGTAGGGAAATAGTTTTTACCTATTTCCAAAACTATAAATAGCACAGAAGAGAAGAAATCATTCTCTTTTGTCCCAGAAAGTTTAATAAATAACTTGCTCGTGTGTGTTGTATGTCAAAGAATTTAGGATTATATATTGATTCAGGTCTAAAATTTACTGAGCATACTAATTATACTATTAAGACATTTTTTGCTAACTTCAGAATTCATTTATGCAAGTAAAGATAATATGTTGACAAAAAAAAACTAAAACGATTTTATGTGAAGCTCTGGTCCTCTCTCATATAAAATATGCTTCAGTTGTCCTTTCTTACGCCAAAATGATGACCAGCGATTACAACGGTTACAAAATAGTTGTGTTAGAATAATTTGTGGTATAAGAAAGTACGATCCGGTATCCGTGAGTTTGAAAGAAATTGGCTGGTTTAATATTGAGAACAGAAATATTCTCCATAGCTGCTCATTCTTTCACAACATAATATTTACTAAGTCACTCCATATTTGTATCATAAAATTACATATAGAACAGACATACAAAACTAAAATATAATTCAACAATACAAATCAACTATCACCATCCCAAGACATAAGACTGCCGAATTTCGCTGCGGATTCTCATATCGTAAGGCTTCTCTTTACAATGACATTCCTGAAGATCTCAAGGTACTAACCATAATATACAAAATTTAAAACATAATTTCAAAAAAATATATTTCCAAAAAATTCGTAGTAAAACTTCTAATGCTAGGCTTGCTGTCTATTTAAAATACTGTGGTACGGTAGCTCAGTCGGCTAAGCGTCTTAGTGGCAAGCGCGCTTGGTCAGACTGCCTAACTTGTACTGGGCTGGATCCCCAGCACCGGCACTGGCAATGTTGGTGGGTAATGGATGTTGTTTGCGTTTTCTCAAATGTGTAACCCAGTTCCGGACAGCCTATGGGAGGCTTTGAATCTGGGGGTTGTCTACTATGTGTGGTGTTTATGTTTATGTAAAAATTAATAATCACTAACCGAGAAATTTTAACTGTTATTTTGTATCGTTAACCAAAACCACTTATTTGTATTGTTTTGATCCCAGCTACGTCTAACATAGTCCTAAAAAAATTTGTTGACTCTAAATAATTTAATAACTAACCTAACTCACATAATACGGTATAATTTTAATAAAGAAGGCAATTAATTACATCATGCAAAAAAAATACATGTTATATAATATATATTTAATTAAAATATAAGCTCTTTAATCAGAAAATTAATTATTCTTCTTGCGCTCTTAGCCTGTGTCTTATAAGTTACTTCTGGAGCATCTCTTATACATGTGTAACAGTAGTCTACTAACATCGCAGAAGTCCATTTGCCCTGATATCTTTTTTCCATATTTTGAATATCCCGGTGGAATCTCTCTCCATGCTCGTCACTTACTGCACCACAGTTTCCTGGGAAATAATCTAGATGTGAATGTAGAAAGTGGAATTTAATGACATTGCATCCTAATTTCTGGTAGCAAGAAAGAAGATTCCCAACAAGGTCTCTATAGTTTTCTGCTCTTTTGTTACCGAGAAAGTGTGTTGCCTACCATTTTCAAGGAATTCCAAGCAGCGTTTTCATTACCTTCTAGAATGTTGTCAAATGCCAGCTCGGTGGCGCAATGCTGAAGGTGTTTGGCTTGCGACCACGGAGTCCCGGGTTCGAATCCTGGCCAGGGTATGGATGTTGGTGGCGTTTTTTCATGTGTTACCGAGACGGCAGCAGTGACCTAGACCGCTGTTGGGTGGCACAACATGTCTAGTCGCTGTTATCTCTCCTGAGTTCGAGTCTCAGCTGCAGTAGATGGCAATATCGCAGGGAATGGTTGTTGTGTCGATGTCTATGTGTACGTGTCCTGGTTGAGTGATAGAGCAGCAATTAGCTGAACTCCGCCAGGACGTTAATATAAATAAGGCATTAAAAAAAAAAAATCAGCGTCTTTGAAAAGGATCTTGATTTGAGGACCCACAAAATTATTTTTCGCATCACTAAGTCTGGAAAATTTTTGTTTTAAATAACTGAAAGCACGTTCTTCTTTGTCCATAGCTTTTACCAAGTTTTTCACAAGCCCCAGTTTTATGTGGAGCGGTGGTAGTATTACCTTTTGTGAATCAAATAATGGAATGTCAGGAACATTTTTTGCTCCTGGTTCAAAACCCAGTCTTGGCGGCCAAATTTTTATTTTGTAATGTTGTAAACGCGCTCGATTGTCCAACTCACAAAAAAAACAGCAATATTTGGTATACCCTTGCAGCATATCAAGTAAGATAGCTATCACTTTTAAGTCTCCACAATTCTGCCACTTATACTTGCCATTTATACTTGTTATATTGTATAGTTTGTTACTGCAATTTTCTTTCATGGGCAGCATGGGCGATTGGAGTTGGTGGCAATTTATTTGCATTGTGGAGTAGCACAGCCTTTAGACTAAGTTTCGAGGCGTCACTAAAAAGTCTCCAGTCACTAGGATCACGGGGAATATGTAAAGCACTCATTAAACCGTCAATATTCTTGCATGCAACCAAGTAATTTTCCATTCTGAAAAAAGGTATAAAATCTTTTTGACGACGTCGATACATGGAAACTTTAACATTTTCTTCTAGTAAACTCCATTGTTGTAATGGAGATGACAAAAGCTCCGCTTTCGCCTTGGACAGATCAAGGTCTCTTATAAGATCACTCAATTCGCGTTGTTTAATTTTGTGTAGTTCATCACCGGACACTTCGGCAGAGAAATCGGGATCTTGTGATGTTGATGGCTGGACCAAGTCGTCGTCTACATTATCATCCGATTGTTCGTCAGAATCAAGACTGTAGTCTTGAGGTGGAATAGGAATAGGTAGCTCATCACTACAGGGAACCGGGCAAATGGCAGATGGTAAATTGGGGTATTGTATTACCACCTTTTTTTCTTGTTAATACCGTATCTAATAGGAGGTATCACGCAAAAATAACAATCGCTAACATGATCTTTAGGTTCTCGCCAGATCATGGGCACAGCAAAAGCCATTGGACGTCCTCTTCCACTTAGCCAACTGCAAAGATGGTTCGCACAATTACTGCAACATATATGAGGTGACCATTTTTTGTCTTCATCTCTAATTGTACAGCCAAAATACAACTTAATTTTGGGAGTATTATTATGTTTTTCACGCGCAAAAGTCACTTCACCACAAATATAACAAAAGTTGTTAGGTGTATTTACACAATCTCGTGGCATAATTTCAAAATAGCACTATTTACTTTCGAAAATGAACGGTTTATGCACAAGGTACGAATACGACTACCTCAGAATGAATATTGGTAAATAAAGAGGTAGGTAGTTAGCACGATCGGTATAGTATGTCTATTGTTCGTAGAACTCTAATTTTACCTGTTATTTGTGATAGGACCGCCAATAAACTAGGGTTTATACCTGCGTTACATATTATTATCTGTATTGGGAAAACCAGAGTCAACTTAAACTTTTGCTTTTTATATTGTTATTTAGCATGAAAAAGTTAAGAATTTGCCATTTTTACTCCCGATACATGTAGGCTGTCGGCTAGTGTAATTTATGTGGCTGTTTACTATTATTTTCTCTCTGGTTTGAGTGGAAGTGCAAAGAATTTATTTTAAATTCACTGAACTCTGCCCTTTATAATCAGTTTTTCTTATTTCATGTATTGAAATACTTTTTTCTGGATTATAATAAAAGCGTTTATTATTATTATTATTATTATTATTATTATTATTATTATTATTACAAATGAGATATCACACGCACCCTCGTTCCATTTAAAAATTTTAAAGGGGCAACTGTCAAGGAGGGTTGAAGGGGGAGGTATAAAATTATAATAAAAAAATATCATTTTAGAATTAAAAATTGACGTGTTTTAGGATTTTACTCATAAATTATAAATAACGTAGATAATTAATTTATCTGTTACTTATGCATCTTATTGTATAACACAATAATAATAAAATGCTCTCCCAAGGTAATACTAAGCGTCATCGCATAACTTTAATAATTTAAGATCTTACTATCAGAAAAAGCATATCGCTCTTATACAATAAGTTAAAGAAGCATGGGAAGTTAAACACGCCGTACCATTTTATAGTTTTTCTTTTACTTTAACAGACACAACTGATCCGAAAACTTCTAAACTTATATTTAATTCAGCTTTTCACGAGGCCTTTTGGTGAACAATGGGACTACACAGACATACCTATACATGAGAAATCTACCTCTTACTGATTTAGAAGATACGGATGTTGTACGGAAATCTGCAGTAGTTTTCAAGCAACAAACTTTTAGATTAAGACTGTTTCGCTGTTTGTAGCAGTTTCGACTTCGGTGATAAATAGACACAATAGAATTCATAAAGGCTTCTGTTGCTTATCTGAGAATTACCGCAAAGTCTGGAAAATAGAACATTCACAATTAGAGAAATATATTCAAATGCGGCTTAATATGAAATTTAACAAAATACGTGTAGTAAATCTAGAATATAATAAGAATCCCAATTCTGACGGATACGATGTGCTGAAAATTACCTAATTCAAAGCAGCAATTCTTTGATGTGTAATCAAATAAGTTTTGAAACAGCGGCGGCCCGTCAGGGATGGCAGGGTAGGCAATGCCCACACAATTATTTAAGAGCGCCAAGGCCAAGCAGTAGTTAAAAATTATGATGTTAAAGTTATTTTTATTTATGACAATATTGATAATATTTTTAATATTTTACTACATATTAATCCGCCTTCGCCAAGTTCACTACGAACCCGCTTAATCTTAATACCGGGTTGCTTGCCGCTAATATTTTATGCACATGAGCCTAAACTCTAACTACAATTAATGAGGGTGGGCAGTAGACACTGAAATTGGGTTATACTACGCCTACGCTTATGTTGGTCATTCTCTTCGATCTTACGCTTGCAACACGTATCAACACGAGACGTATGTCTATGTCGCACACTGTCTGTCATCAGGCGATTTATATCTAGGGAGGGCATGCCACGCCTAAGGAAAACTTAATAAACTTAATAATAACAATAACGAATATTGAATTTTCAATTATTGAGTAGAATATGTTTACATTTGACAATATATCAAAATCAAACTGGCAATTGAAAAATGACTAATTAGGTAATAAGTGTATTAACATTAATTAAATGATCAATTAATTTCTTAATCTTATGAAAATATCAAATAGAATATTAATTGTGTACCTAATTTCTAATTTGATATTTGACAAATAATAAAAATTGGAAGTTAGTGTGACATTAATTATGATTATTATTACGAAAATAATATTATTTGTAAATGAAATACAAATTCAGATAGATACCTAGCTTTGTAGTTTGTGGGTGGAATGTGGACACTGCCTGCCTCATCCCTCCCCTTTCTTTTACAATCGTAATTTCTCGTCAAACATCGTTTCAGTATGCAAGCAACAGAACAACAGAAGTTAAGTACTTTGTAAATTCGTATAATTTGTATTTGTAATCTGTGGTGGTATTTATGAATTGTTTACTATTTCGTGTTTAGCAGGAAAAACTGAAAAGTGTGTTGTGGTGAGGCTGACAAATAATTTAAGTTAGCGGATTAGCCATGGCCAACGTAAGACAAGCGGTGGACGATAATGCTGACATACATTTTACTTCCACATCCACGTAGTGGATTGGAAGTATAGTAATCGCAAAAAATTTTTCAAAAATTATTATTCGTGAAATAGGTTTAGAATGTCATGAAACGTCGAGATTTTAAATTTGAGCGAAAAAAAAAATTCTGTCTGTCGGTCTGTCTGTCTGTCTGTAACTTTTTTTTGTCCGCACGTTTTCTCCGGAACGGTTTAAGATATTTACTTGAAATTTTGTACACGTATATATTATAACGAGATCTGGAACTGGATTGTTTTTTGAGGATATCCGGTGAAGGGTTGGGGGTTAAATAGGGGCAAATAGGGGAAAATAAGTTGTAAGAGTACAGAAACTTGAAATTCGGTGTATGTACTAGAAGTTAAGACTTTTTTAAAATATTTTTCAACCCCCCCACCACTACGACTCCATTAATGGGGTTGATAAAATAAAGTTGAGATATTCATTTGAAATTTCGTACACGTATGTATTATAACGGCGTCTGGAATTAGATTATATTTTGAGATGATTCCGTTGAAGGGTTGGGGGTTAATTTGGGGTAAATAGGGGAATATAAGTAAAACAAGTTGGTGAGACTACAGAAACTTGAAATTCGATGTATGTACTAGAAACCAAAGCGTCAGATTTTTTATAATATTTTTCAACCCTCACCACCCCTACTCCAATATGAAAAGGGTTGATTAAATAAAATTGAGAAATTCATTTCAAAGTTGATACACGTATGAATTATAACGACATCTGGAACTAGATTATACTTTGAGATGATTCCGTTGAAGGGTTGGGGGTTATTTAGGGGTAAATAGGGGGAAATAAGTAGAGCAAGCTGGTATGACTACAGAAACTTGAAATTCGGTGTATGTACTAGAGGCAAAGGCCTCAGATTTTTTAATAATATATTTCAGCCCCCCACCACCCCTACTCCATTATTAAAAGGGTTGATAAAATAAAATTGAGATATTCATTTGAAAGTTGGTGCATGTTTGAATTACAACGACATCTGGAACTAGATTGTACTTTGAGATGATTCCGTTGAAGGGTTGGGGGTTAAATAGGGGTATATAGGGGAAAATAAGTAAAGCAAGCTGGTAAAAGTACGGAAATTTGGGATTTGGTGTATATACTAGAAGCGAAGGTCTCAGGTTTTTTTATTAGTATTTTCCAACTCCCCACCACCTCCACTCCCTTATTAAAAGAGTTGATAAAATCAAATTTAAATTTTCACTTGAAATTTGGTACATTTATGTATTATAACTATAGCTGAAACTAGATTATATTTTGACATGATTGCGTTGAAGGAGAGGGGGTAAATAGGGGTAAATAGGGAAAAATAAGTAAAGTTAGCTGGTAAGACTACAGAAACTTGAAATTCGGTGTATGTACTAGAAGCCAAGGTCTCAGATTATTTGTAATATTTTTCAACCCCCACCACCCCTATTTCATTATTAAAAGGGTTGATAAAATGAAATTGAGATATTCATTTAAAATTTGGTACACGTATGAATTATAACGACATCTGGAACTAGATTATACTTTGAGATGATTCCGTTGAAGGATTGGGGGTTATTTAGGGGTAAATAGTGGGAAATAAGTAAAGCAAGTTGGTATGAGTACAGAAACTTGAAATTCGGTGTATGTACTAGAAGACAAGGCCTCAGATTTTTTAATAACATATTTCAGCCCCCCACCACCTAACTCCATTATTCAGGGGGTTGATAAAATAAAATTGAGATATTCACATAAAATTTAGTACGCATATGTATTATAACGACATCTGGAATTAGATTATATTTTGAGATGATTCCGTTGAAGGGTTGGGGGTTAAATAGAGGTATATAAGGGAAAATAAGTAAAGCAAGCTGGTAGAAGTACAGAAATTTGTGATTTGGTGTATATACTAGAAGCGAAGGTCTCAGGTTTTTTTATTAGTATTTTCCATCCCCCCACCACCCCCACTCCCTTATTAAAAGAGTTGATAAAATTAAATTTAAATTTTCACATGAAATTTGGTACATTTATGTATTATAACTATATCTGAAACTAGATATTTTGACATGATTGCGTTGAAGGAGTGGGGGTAAGTAGAGGTAAATAGGGAAAAATAAGTAAAGCAAGCTGGTAAGAGTACTGCAACTTGAAATTCGGTCTATGTCTTAGAAGCCAAGGCCTCAGATTTTTTAATAATATTTTTCAACCCTTCCACTACATTATTAAAGGGGTTGAATATTGAGATATTCACTTGTAATTTGGTAGACGTATGTATTATAACGACATCTGGAATTAGATTATATTTTGGGATGATTCCGTAGAAGGGAATAAGTAAATCAAGCTGGTAAGTGTACAGAAATTTGGGATTCGGTGTATGTACTAGAAACCAAGGCCTCAGATTTCTTTCTAATATTTTTCAAATTCCACCACCTCTGCTTCATTATTAATGGGATTGATAACATCAAATTGAGATATTCACTTGAAAGTTAGTACACGTATGTATTGTAGTGACATCTGATTGAGATGACTCCATTGAAGGAGTCGGAGGTGGTAGGTTGTGAATAGTGGAAAATAAGTAGGGTAAACTAGAAACTTCATTTTTAGCGTATATGGTAGAAACCAACTCCTCAAACTTTTCTATTACATCTGCCCCGAATATTATTAAAATTCTAAGACCAATAATTTCCACATACTACAGTGCAAATATAGTCAAGATGTTTCCTTTAAAGTGACTTGGATGTAAAATCTGGATGTGGAAGTAGTGATTCCTTAGGCAGCGGTTTTGCGTACCTAACTTATGATGACAAAATTTTTATAACTAAATTAGAGCGACCTTGCACCGCTATGGGGAATCTTATTAATGTAAAATCAAAACCGTCGAGCAGAAAATTTTGTATCACATGGTATCAAAAGTGTTATGGCTTTCTGGAAGTGAAATATAAAATAAACTTTATTGCTGGCCATGCATGTTATTCAGTAAAAATAGTAATAATCCGTGAAATTCAACAGGGATAAATAATTTAAATATACAGGAAAATTATGCTTTTTAATGTTTCAAAAAGTTTTATTAAAACTCTACACGTGTTTCGGCTTATTAGGCCTTTATCAAGAGTACAAGATAATACTTTGGTACACGTAAAGGCCTAATAAGCCGAAACACGTGTAGAGTTTTAATAAAACTTTTTGAAACATTAAAAAGCATAATTTTCCTGTATATTTAAATTATTGAAGAATGTTTCACAAGGAACCAACCGTAGAATCTACCCAAGGGATAAATAATTTAAAAACGTTATACAAGGCAATTGAAAAACACAATATATCGAAATACCCCTTCTGGTTTAAAGCATAAAATACTTGGCCTTCAAAATATTTAAAATTCACTAGATTCTGCCCATCGTATAGGTATTATTAAACATAATGAAACGGTCAAAGAAGATCGGGATGTTATAAAGAGGTTAATTGATATGACAATATTTTTAATAAGACAACTATTAGCTTTTCGAGGGCACGACGAAAACATTGACGCACAAAACCGAGGTAATTTTATGGAATTCGCGGAATTCTTAAGTTGTTATGACCCAAAATTTTACGCATTTTTACGAGAATCATCCGTTTTTACCGCCCAAGTAGCACATATTGCTTTTTAAAAACGCTATGAATATCTACTCCACCTTTTTATAAAGCTTAATACTTTATAATTAAGAGTTAACAACAATAGTCCAGTATTAATAAGGTATCTATATACCCAAAATAGGCGCAGTTTATACAGCCTCGGTAAACTCTGTAAAAGGTATATAGATACTTAAAGTAACATTACAGCAACCTCTTTATTTCGACTTACCAGCTATTATAAACCATGTTATATGACTGCTAAGAAGTTGTTATATAATTGCTGCAAATAAGTTTCTATGCAGTAAAAATTGCTCTAAATGTGAGTTACTGTTTGCAATTATAAAGCATCGATATTACAGTGTCTTTAGCAGCTTCACACACACACATACATTATAGTTGATATATTCTTCTGGGATGATGACGCAAATTGTTATGGCAACTTATTAGGAAGCTGAATGAATATTGCCTGCGAATTAGTGTATGCTGTCATTCGTAGAAAACTAAATTTGTCATGCGAAGAAAATTTTTCTGTTGAAATATGCTATTCTACTTTGAAATAAATAGACGCGCCTCCAAAATTCCTTGAATTTGATAATGTTGAAAATTACTAAAAAAATATATTTTAAATTTTTTTTCTGCGGAATTGTTTTAAAATGATGAGCCACGTATATTGAACACCCTATTAGTGATTGCTGTAAATATTTTGTACAATTTTCCTTTTCAAGTGATAAAAAGTTAATTATACCTCGAACCGGTAACAATGGCCGCCCTGTCATATATACTTTTAGAAAATACAATATGGTTCCCAATAAGTATCGAAGAGGGTCACTACAGAAGCTGTTATAAATTCTTAAAACAGCCCTTTGGCTGTCTAGAGGTGATATAATAGCATTTTTCGAGGATTATAAGATATTCCAACGAAACCTTCATCGAGCTCTCTCGTAATCAGTGGCATATCCAGAGAAAGGTGAATTTTATTTGAAAAAAATCTACATTTTATGTAATAATTGAATTCATCATTTTGATTTTGAGGGATGTGATTTTATTACTTTTATTTCAATTTCAGACCTATATTTTTTATTGATTTTGGTAGATTTTTGTAGTTTGCAATGATAAAATGATTGCATAAAATTTTTTGCTACATAACAAGAAAAACTCGAAAGCAAATCAAATGACATTGGAGAATTATCACTTTTATTAGCACTAATATTGTATATACAAAAATATCACCAATGGTATTAGGTACATTATATCAAATAAAATTGAGTTGTCGAGGCATAGGGTCCAGTAAGCTGAAAGTAAATACTTAACCAAGCATCGATCAACCAGGCATTAAGTTTCATTTCCATACATTTGTGGCGAGCATTCCATTACGACGTTTGTTTCTTGTGTTTTTTTAAGATCTTATTTATTTTACCGCCCTGGCGGAGTTAGCCATATAATTCCATCACTCAGGTTATAAAGCGGAGTAAGTTTAGCTGTATAAGAGTTTTATAAAGACGGTAGATTGTAACTACATAGCTCCAAAGTAGAATTTCAATTGAATAAGCGCTTTATAAAATATTCCTACTACACGTAAAATGCATTTATAAATAATCTATATTAGGGCTGACGTAAATGGCATTTGGATTACACAACTACATTGCTGCAAATTTTTGCTTTAAAAACCTTTAAATTTCAATGTTATAAAGCCATTATAGAGAAATTGCCAAACTGTAAAACAGATGTATACATGTTATATAGAGGTTTATGCATTTGTTATAAATATACATGGTGTGTGTCTGTATAATAGACCTTACTAAGCCTTTATAAATTAAAAAAAAACTATATAAGATGCTTTAATAAAGAAGATTTATATTTATGCTGTGAAAGCATTTTATCAGCAATCTTATTCCACCGATTTACTTTATAAGCAGTTTAGTGCTGAATAAAGCTTCAATATAACTAATTTTCTGTATAAGTTGCCATAATGTATTATTTATAAAGCTTTAAGCGTAATAAGAGGACGACTTGTGTTACTTGGGCGGTATGTCGATAAATATACAGAATGATTTAATAGATTCAGTTAACTATGTCGTTTGTAAACACAGAGTCAGAAATTCAAAATTCAGTTTTTCATGGCAAGTCGATGAAATCTTGCCATTCTCAGTTATCAGTTATTTTTAGGTATACGCACGAAGGTAATATTAAGGAACATTTTATGAGGTTTTTTGATGTCAGGGAAATACGGCTGTTGCTTTATTTAATTTATCGAATGAACAGTTTGAAAAATGTATTTTTAAGGAAAAATTAGTAGAACAAAGTTATGAGGAGCATCCGTAATGTCAGGACATTTAAATGGGTTACAGTGGCAAGTGAAAAATATTGCTCCACAAGCGTTGTTCACTCGTTGCTTAACAATTTAGTTGTTAAGATGCAGTTGGCCATGTGCAAGAGTGTAAAATATTTTTCGACACACTTTCCGGAATTTCCAGATTTTTTCAAAATCCACCAAATGAACTTGAAGATGTCTGCTCACGTAAAATCCCACGAAATGCGCAAACTCGTTGGAATTTTTAATCACGTATTGTTAGCACAGTTTTAAAACATCAGGAATCATTGCTTGAAGTTTTTGATAATTACAGTAAGTGATGATTTTAATTTTGCGAAAGTTCCAACAATAATTCGGGAAGCATTTGGATATTTAAAATTTTTAAATAGTGTTAATAACTTTTCTTTACTTCAAGTTTTTGATTTAGTCTTTACACAGACAGATCTAATATATTCTTTTTAATATATTCGTTTATTCAAAATAAATCTAAGTGCTGCAGCGCTCTATATCAACCACTACTACTGCCCACCCACAGCTAAAAGTCACGGGCCGCCACTGTTTTGAAACAAATAATTTTGCTAGAAAGGTCATGTTGCCGATTGTTATTACCAAACAACGTAGGAAATGAGTTCTATAATATAAGTATTCGGGAACTAGTCATAGATCTTGTTTAATATCAGTATAGTGATTATTAAATTTTAGTTATTCTGAAGATAAAAACTTTTTCAAAATTATTTCTTAGCGTTGTTCGTAAGTTAGAAATTTTAAATCAAGACACTTGGCATAAATTGCAACATTTAGGAATTAGATAGACATTGTGCACGTCATCTAGCATTTATTCTATGGCTAGAGGTAATGCCAAATGGGCTCCCTCTTCAAGTGAATTGTTATTAGTTTGACGTATGTCCTGAGTTTTTCATATATACTAATTACTGTTGATTCAAATCTTAATTAAATATGTCAACTTCAGAACACGTAGCAGCCTAGACTTGGATATCCCATACGGGTGTCATAATTTTATTAATAAAAATGAAAATATCCTCCGTTTGACGCCTACGGTCCTACAGGGTGTTAATTAACGATTCTGATTGTTACAACATAAGCGGAAGAAATTAGACATAAAATTAATATTTCACTTATATTAATAAACCGGAAGACGCAGACGCTAAGAATATTATAAAATAAATGAGCACCCTCTGATTATCCTCTTCTTGTAGGAGAGACAGTGACATTTTTCAGTGATGATTTAGTTAAGGCCCATTTTTTGAGAGGATGTTGAGGGGGTATAACTAAGTGTCATCCGTGAGGATTGGCCCGGATTCCAGTCGTAAGGGGGTGGCAGAACGCCCCCATGTGTAAAAAAACTGCATCTTTTTATTATTTAGTTAAGGCTGAAACGTTTTCCAGTACTCCTCTGATAGCCCACAAACATCGATCTAATATTGGCAGAACGATTGGCCAGTCTTAAGAGGGTGGCAGAACACCGCCAACATGTCGTGGGAGCAACGAACTTTTTATTATTTAGTAAAGCTTCATTTTTTAGTATGTTTTTGTAGCAACTATTCCAAGTATATATGCAAATTGGCAGAACAAAATGGCGGTTGTAACTACCTGGTAGAACGATTTAAATGTGCCGTATGCGCGCCGTGAATTTTTAAATATAAACGATAATTTTGCTCATTTATTTAGAACCTTTTTAGTAGTCACAGACCTTCATTTACCTTTGGAGCTGGTATTTTAATACTCATTCGATGGAAATGCGACTTGAAAGTTACAAAAATTTGTTTTTCACTCGAGAATGACTACTATGAGGGATACGAAAAGTTGTACAGTTGTTTTTTGTTGGAAATTCAATTCTCTACAAAAAAGAAGGTCTCGACATTTTTTCGTACATTGCTTAGTTTCTGCGATATAGTGAAAATAAAAAAAAAATCAAATATTTTTTACATTCAAACGCAAATATCTTTTGAACTATGCTAGATACAAGAATATGACTTGAAGACTTGTTGTAGAAAAGCTTTCTCAATCATTTCTCGTATCTCACTTCATTTCGGAGATAAAGTGAAAATAAAGAATGTTCTTTTCGAATTTCGGAAAAATACAATCAGTATCGACTGAGAACCACAAATTATGATATATATTATTGTAATTGTAATGTCATAATAATTGAAAAATGCAATTGCCAAAAAAAAATTACAATATTTTTTTAATTGTGATTATTAAAGTTCCATGTTCCAGATAGATAAATAACATCGTGAATATATGTAGAATCATTTATATTATTTTGGATTATATAAAAAATGTTCTGAAACAGGAAATACAAAAAATAAATAAAAAATATTTCAAGAAACATCGAAATTAATTATTGCAATGCTAAAAAAAAATTGAATAAATCGTGATACGTGAATTAAAAGAATATTTCTAATACATTTTTTTTATAAAGAATTAATTAATAAAAAATTTTATTTAATAAACATCATGAAGTAATATATATACTTCATGATGTTTATCAAAACATTTTTTTTGTAATTAGTTCTCTATAAAAAGATGTATTAGAAATATTCTTTTAATTCACCTATCATGATTTATTCATTTTTTTTAGCATTGCAATTATTAATTTCAATGTGTCTTGAAATATATTTTATTTATTTTATGTATTTCCTGTCTCGGAACATTTTTGCTATAATTCAAAATAATATAAATGGTTCTACATATATTCACAATGTTATTTATCTATCTGGAACATGGAAATTTAATAATCACATTTTTGTAGTAAATTTTTTCTTGGCAATCGCATTTTTCAATTATTATGGCGATACAATTACAATAATATACATCATAATTTGTGGTTCTCAGTCGATACTGATTATATTTTTCCGAAATCCGAAAAGAAAATTTTTTGTTTTCACTTTATATCCGAAATGAAGTAAGATACGAAAAATTATTAAGAAAGCTTCTTTTAGAAAATCAAATTTTCTACAAGAAGTCTTGTAGTCATATTCTCGTATCTAGCATAGTTCAAAAGATATTTGTGTTTGAATATAAAAAATATTTGATTTTTTTTTTCTATTTTCACTATATCGCAGAAACTAAGCAATATACGAAAAAATGTCAAGAGACCTTTTTTGTAGAGAATTGAATTTCCAATAATAGTACAACTTCGTGTGCCTCATAGTTGGAAAGTTATTATCAAATGAAAAACCAATTTTTGTAAATTTTAAGTCGCATTTCCATCGAATGATTATTAAAACATCAGCTCCAAAGGTAAATGAAGTTCTGTGATTGCAAAAAGGGTCTAAATAAAGGAGCAAAATCATTGATTATATTTAAAGCATTCATAATACAAATTAATCTGCGACCGAAGGCACGAAGTCACGGCGCCTATACGGCACAATTAAATCGTTCTGCTAGGTAGTTACGACCGCCAATTTGCATATATACATGGAATAGTTGCTACAGTAACATACTAAAAAATGAAACTTAACTAAATAATAAAAAGTTCATTGCTCCCACGACATGTTGGGAATGTTCTGCCACCCTCTTAAGACTGGTCAATCGTTCTACCAATATTAAATCGATGTTTGTGGGCTATCAGAGGAGTACTGGAAAAAAATTCAGCCTTAACTAAATAATAAAAAGATGCAGTTTTTTTTACACATGGAGGGCGTTCTGCCACCCCCTTACGACTGGAATCCGAGCTAATCCTCACGGATGACACTTAGTTATACCCCCTCAACATCCTCTCAAAAAATAGGCCTTAACTAAATCATCACTGGGAGATGTCACTGGCTCTTAGACCATTCGCAAATACAAACAATGAGTATGTTGCATTCGATCGGCACATTTCTAAAACCGGTAATATCACTTGTAGAAAAGAAAATTCATGTCACCATGTTGGTGATCAAGTTCGGAACAACTTTCAAAATGTTCATCCATCTGCCCGTCTGTCTGTCGTTTCTTGTAAGCACGATATCTTAAGAAGGAAAAGTCCGATTGTATTGAAATTTGCACAATAAGTTCGTGTTAGCTAGAGGAAGAATCCGTTTGTATTTGAACAAAATTGATAAATTAACAAGAAAGTAATTAATTATTTGAATTAAAAACAAAACAAAACATTTTTTTATGTTTTACAGTTAAACAAAAACTGTCTGAAACTAACATTATTTACAAAAAAAATATGAAGAGTATTCTATAGAATGTGCAACAATTATATAAAAGTACAGTAAATCGGTGAAAAGTATAATGGTTAGCTTGTTACATTTTAACGTTTCAACGTAACCAGGTTCTTTCACTACAAAGCACTACCTAAAATAATTGGGTATAATTTTGACAAGAGTTATATTTGTTTACCAAATATTTATAAAGAAACAATATACTGAAAATATCGTTAAAAACAAGTGGATGAAATGCCTTTCACCGCACAAAGACCACAGCAAAATTACCAAACCATAATAAAATACGAAATACTTTTATCAACTTTATAAATTATCTTTAACTTTAAGGTTTTAAGAAAATTGTCTTGCCTCGTTATAACTTATCTGAAGTTATATCTAATTATAAGATTTACGCACAACATAGCTGAAAATTCTTTAAAAAATAAATTAGAGAGGAAATAAATTATAATCATTATCTTGGCAAATTCATTCGATATCCAAAAAGCTTAACGTAATATACTGTTTTAGGGGTTCTTCAATGTGAAATTCTATCATTCCTAGATCTGGTATTCAAAATTCAAATAATTAGATTTTCTAATAACAAGTACAAACACATGTAGTAAAATCATTAATAATAACACACGGGTATAATTGACTACATATATTTAATGCCTCAAAGCTTTGCCGCTTACGTATAGATGGGAGAGCGGAGGCTGCACTATTTTTGTAGAAAATGCAAAATCATAAATAGAATGTATTACTTAATAAATAGAACAACGTTGTTTTCATGTAAAGTATGTTCTGGCATGATTAAAATGAGACCACAGCATAATTTTATGCAGTGATGAAACATTAACAGAAACACACCTGTTTGAATTATAATTTCAAATTATTTTGATACAGCTACCCGACTCCCTCTTACCGGAAATATTTAAGGATGTAACGGTTTCCAGCAAGTAAGTAAACCCTACCCAAGACATAGTTGAACTTAATATTGTCTGTGTATCTTGGAGTATCGAATTCGTCAATGCTCCACAAATATATAAGATACTATTCCTATCTTAACACAAGCAAAACAGAGTAAAAATTTTTTAGTGTATCACTGTACGAAATAACTATTTATTTACCAAAGACAATACTTCTAAATTTCTACTGTTATTGTGCACAAAACATTTAAGTACGGCTCTGTGGGATATCACTTATGCTCGTTAGCATAAGTGATTTATGGTCAGTTTTTAAGGCTTTTTTATGTGTATTAAATATGTGTAGTTAACTATAAGTAATCTTAAGCAGGCAAATTAGGAATTTAATTTTAACCTAGTGGCATCACCAATACTCGATTAAAAAAAAATTTTGGCATAAGACATTTATTGACAGCTTGACAGCTGACTTATACTTTACAGTTTTCAGACAAAAATAATTGCATCAGAGGTTTTTTTAATAATTACAGCTGGTCAGAAAATAAAGTTAAGCAAAATCAGTTGTCAAATTAGACAAAAAAGTGTCAATTGGCAGATATCAAATTGACATTTCACTTATATTCGTGGATTCGATATTTTTATCGCATGAAGATATTCAGTATATTATAATAAAAATCATTTAAAATTTTTTTTCTTGTGGCCTTTAACATAAAATAAAAATCGGTAAAGGTATTTACACAGAACTTCCCTCTTTATTTGTGCATGGCAGTCACTCTAAAAAATTATTAATTACGAAATGACATTGAGAATAATAATCGGAATATTGTTATCACTATTATAACAAAGAAAACCCTATAACTCTTGGTCCAAAACATATATACAGTGGTCATCCGACAGCAAAAATTCAATACTAAATAACTGGTGCCAAATATGGAAGGCTTGCGCAAATACCTTTACAAATGTCCACCATGGTTGAATTATTTCTTGGGATGACCACCCTGTACATTTTTCAATAAAACTATGATAGGTGCATATGCCAAATATTATTTCCAACTGTTACATTTTCAGTTCCACATTCACGTAGTGGAGTGAAAGTATGGTAGTGGTTAAAAAAATTTCATTTTTTTTTTTGATAGGAAATTTTAAATTCGAGCAAAGAAGATTTTTTTTCATGTATTTAAGTGTTAAAAAAATTTTTCATCATCTATTCTGTAGTAGTGGTTAAAAGATTTTCAACAATTTAAAAAAAAAATTTTTGAAGTAGGTTTAGAATGTCGTCATGAAACGTGGAAATTTTAAATTTGAGCCAAAGAATAAAATTTTCCATTAATTCTATAGTAGTGGTAAGACTAGATTTTTTCAAAAACATTTTCAATTTTTTAAAAAAATAGGTTTAGAATGCCATGAAATGAGGAAATTTAAAATTTGAGCAAATAAATATTTTTTCATCTATTCTAGTGGTGAAAAATTTTTGAAACATTTCTTCTGAAACATGTCTTGAAACGTGGAAAGTTTAAATTTGAACAAAACATATTTTCCTATCTATTCTATAGTAGTGATAAAAATAAGATCACAATTTTTTTCAGGCAAATTTTGATTTTTTTTTAAATAGATTTAGAATGCCATGAAACGTGCAAATTTTAAACTTGAGCAAAAAAATATTTTCTTCCATCTATTTTATTGGTAAAATTTGTTTTCCAAGACGGTAAAGAAACTCAAAACATTTTTTTTTCTGAAATAGGTTTAGAATGTCACGAAACGTGGAAATTTTAAATTTGAGCAAGAACTTTTTTTTTTCATCTATTCAATACTTAGTACTGGTAAAAAAGATTTCAAATTTTCATTTTTTTTTAATACGTTTAGAATGCCATGAAACGTGGAAATTTTAAATTTGAGCAAAACAATTTTTTTTCATCTATTCTAGTGGTAAAAAATTTTTCAAAAACGTTAAAAAAAGAAATTCTTTTTTTTTTTCTGAATTAGGTGTAGAATGTCATAAAACGTGGAAATTTTAAATTAAAGCAAGAAAATCACTATTTATTCCCTTTAAACGGTCCACCCTGTATATTTTCCAGTGAAAGTTTAACCATGTTTTCGCTGACAGTAGCGTCAGCTACCTACCAAATTTGACTGTTCTCCGTGAAGTAGTTTTTTTAGTTAACCAGCACCAACAGACAGACAGACAGGCAGACAAGACAGACAGACTGATGGAATTGAAAAACCTTTATTTTCATAATCTACATGTCTGAAATGTGAAAATCCGAAAAAATCTCGGATGGTGATTTTTTTTCGAATACAATACTTCCCTTCGGTATACCAGGGAAGTAATAAAAAAGGACATTTTTGAACCAATAAACTCGATTTGTGACCACTGTGTGCCGGTGTGGAGTCCAGGCTATGAAACTGTTATTCCCAATATTGAAAGTGAAAATAGTTTATTTAACGATATGTTGATATTGAACACAATTTGGTATTGAGTCACATTAATTTTTAAAAATTTCAAGTATGAAGAGATCTATCAGTGTATATTTCTTTTAAAGTTAAGTTATTCAGATTTCATACCCGTTCAGTACCAACTCGATCCAAGTCGTTACTACATTTAAAAACCTCGAAGAGATATTTTCACCCAAAATGTTCACGCATGAATTTTATTAGAATAGAACAGAGTATAAACATTTTTGTTGCATTAACAACAAAATAAAGCTTAAACGGAATAACTGCACTGTAAGTAATTAAGTATATTGATTTTCTATACACTTCTGTTCGCTTGAATCTGACTATATGTGCCTACCCTGTAATTGGAATGAAAGTTCTGTTGGATTCATAATATGAAATAAAAATCAAATCAAATAAATCGTATTAAATAGTATTTGAAATACATACAAACATAAATGGGTGTTTGTGTTTGTTTAGTAAATATGAGTATTATAATTTCTATTTCGAGGTAATTTAAATGAGCAAAGAGAACTCGTATTTGCAATGTAGTGCTGTAGTTCCATGAAATTACATGTTGCTATTCTAATTATGATATTTACCGAAAAATTAAGTTACGTCATTGTAAACATAATTCAGAAAATAATTTGAATAATATACCATACCTTATTCATTATTAAGAATATAAGAATAAGCAAATTGATTAGGTCACTACTAGTGGGGCCGTTAAGCGGTACGAATGTTGATCAGACCCATATCTTCACTTTAATAAGTGGAGGCGCCTTCAAATGCTCTGTTGCATCAGCTACACTGCCCATACTATGCCACCATACCCATAAATTGAGATTTGTTATAGAACACAGGCAGAATAGATACCGTAGATTTAAATTTATGTCATGAAATGTGGAAATTTTAAATTTGAGCAAAAAGGAAAGTTTCCTTCTATTCTATAGTAGTGGTAATTTTTTTTTTTTTTTAATAGGTTTAGAATGCCATGAAACATGAAAATTTTAAATTTGAGCAAAGGAAAAAAATTTTCCGTCTGTTTTAGTGGTAAAAAATTTTTGAAAAATGGTGAAAAAAATTTTCAAAATTTTTTTTTCTGAAATAGGTTAATGTCATGAAATGTGAAAATTTTAAATTTGAGCAAAAAAATCTTGTTTGATCTATTCTAGTAATAAATTTTTTTTTCCGAAGTAGGTTCGGAATGTCATGAAACGTGGAAATTTTTAAGTTGAGCAAAAAATGTTTTTATTATATTCTGTTCTATAGTAAGTAGCGATAAATAGATTAAATATTTCAATTATTTTTTAAATTTGTACGAATAGCTATAGAATGCCATGGAAACGTGGAAATTTTAAATTTGAATTAAGAAAAAAAATTTCCATCTTTTTAGTGGTAATTTTTTTAAAAAATGGTAAAGAAATTTTGTAATTTTTTTTAATAGGTTAGAACGCTACGAAACGTGGATATTTCAAAATTGAACAAAGAAAAAAAATTTCCATTTATTTTAGTATTAAAAAAATTTTCAAAAATGGTAAGAAATATTTCAATTTTTTTTTTTTTCGGAATAGGTTTAGAATGACATGAAACGTGGAAATTTTAAATTTGAACAAAGAAAAAATTTTTAGTTGTAAAAAAATTTTCAAAAATGGTGAAAAAAATGTTTAAATTTTTTTCTGAACTAGGTTTAGCGTGTTTTGAAACGTGGAAAATTTAAATTTGAGCAAAAAAAAATTTTTCTCATTATTTATTCCCATTAACGGTCCACCCTGTATATTTTCCAGTGAAAGTTTAACCATTTCTTCGCTGACAGTAGCGTCAACTACCTACCAAATTTGACTGCTCTTTGTCAAGTACTTTTTTAGTTAATGCACCAGCAGACAGACATAAACCTCTATTTTCGTAATCTACGTGATCTGAAACGTCAAAATCCGAAAAAATCTCGGAGGGTGATTTTTCCTCGAATACAATACTTCCCTTCGGTATGGAAGGAAGTAAAAAGTTCAATTGAAAGTTAGAAAGATTTGAATATACGTAATATGAGCAGTGTGCCTCAAGGATCTATACTTAGGCCCCTTTTTGTTTATCTTATATACCAATGATTTAAAAGAAAATATCAATATAGATGGTTTATATCAATACGCTGATGATAATTCCTGTGTGGCAACTGAAGAATCTGTGGTGGCTTGTGCAAGTAAACTTTCCATAGTATCATCAAATATGATCAAATATTGTGACTCGAACGGATTGAACTTAAATGTTATGTTTTCTCCAACTACTGAACCAGATTATTCATTATATGTCAAATTAAATGGTTCTTCAATCACACAATTAGAAAGTGTAAAATTTCTTGGCGTAACGCTAGACAGTAGGTTAAACTGGGAATCGTACACTAATACCTTGATATCGAGATTAAATTCGTCTTGTTATGTAATACGATTTATGAGAAACCAACTTTCCATCGATTGTTTAAGAATATTCTACTTTGCGTGTGTACAAAGTGTTCTAGAATATGCGATAATATTCTGGGGCTCTTCCGTACACTGGCAGAAAGTATTTATCACTCAGAAACGCATAATTAGATGTATAATGAATGTCTCTTGCAGAGATTCATGTAAACCTTTATTTAAAGAATTGGAAATACTTACCGTCCCGTCTTTGTATATATACAAATTAGTGTTATTCGTTAAGCAAAATAGTACTGAATTTACAAGAAACAACGATGTATATCAAGTTATGACAACGAGGAACGGGCCTGATCTCAGAGTACCAGTGCATTATCATAGCTTTTATGAAAGAGGCCCATGTTATAACGCTATAAAGGCCTACAATGCTCTGCCAGGAGAATTAAAGTCTATAAATAATATCCACTCCTTTAAAAAGCATCTAAAATTGTACTTACTAGAAAATACATTTTATTCATTCAGTGATTTTTTAAATGCATAAGAACAAATGATTTTATTAATTAATTGTATATGGTAGATAATAGTATATTGTGTTATTTTACCTTTAGTTTTAAGCTAATTTTAAGTGTATGTTTTTTACCTTATTAACGTTGTTCTCCTTTTATATATTTTACAAATTTTAATGTGTCTCTATTATCTTATATTATTTTATTCTACCTGGATATTTTGTAATTACTTCTTGACAATGCTAATGTCTTTTCTTTGTAAGATCTATAGCAATAAAGTTTTATTATTATTATTATTATATTATTACGGAAAACACTAGAGATGCAACTGCTTCTCTATGCAAATCAATACTAAATACAAGCACCACTTACCACTTGCCACTAGAAAATTAAACATGTCCGAGACTAGTCGGGACCGAATGGCAACACCACACTTGCAAAACATCACGCCACCGCCACTTCATCTCAATGCGCGCTGCCGCATTTGTTTACATGAGTTTCAAAAATTCCACCTGCCACACGGCTACCACGTTACGTAAACACCACTTTAGTGAGCACCGGGCCTAACCGTATGTGCAACGTGTGGTATTTTATCAAGCAAATATAAGCTTGAAAGCGATATATCTCCCAAAAAACGGTGTTAACAAGTGATGGTATATTCAGAATTGAAGGTAGGGGGCTAGGGGGGAATCATCCGTTTAGGGTAAAATCGACTTATTATTGTTAGTAGACATTAAAAAAATGTTTTCTGATTTTTTCATTCAAAAATAATTAGGGGCAAAAACCTCCCAAATCGACCCTCCTCCTTTCATTGCAGTTTCTAAAAAAACATTCTGAAAGTTAAATTTCGTAACATTTTCAAAAGCATTATTAAGTCGAATTTCATTACACTTTTTGAAAACGAAACGAAAATAGACTGTAAAAAAAAATTGAGCCTAGCACACTCTGTTCTCTACAAAAACATAAAATAAGAATATGTGATCTCTCAAAAAATATTTGAAATCAATTAGAATCGCCAAGTTTGGTATCTAGGTATTTATAAAAAAAAAATATGAAAACATGTTTTTTCAAAAGCAAAAACTTGGCGCGTATCACTTTCCATGTGTCCACATATCCTGCAAATGTTGATAATCGGAAGGAATATGTAATACTTATTGTCGTCGGAGGTTTTGTGTGCTAGACGGCGAGATTTGTGTAATATTGACTGAGTGGTACTGGTGAATCCAAATAGCCTTTTGCCTCTTAGTGAAACGCGGCAAGTTTTTTTGTATTTGGAAAAAAAATGTTTGTTTTTTTTTATAAAATATATATTCTTAAAAATAGATACCATAGATAGCATTTACAGGCGGTAATGAGAGTCGACATTATTCCTGTAAAGATATATACACGGGTGCCCGCTTATTATTTTTGTGAGTATGGAGGATCTTGGAATGAACTTGGCGCCAGACACTACCATGTCCTTGGTAAAGGATATTTTTACCTTTTCGTTACATTTTATTAATTCATTCTCATGGAACTATTGTTGAGTTCTATGAAAAGATTAAGGCTTCCTAAAAATTCTTATAAATTAACTCCCAGTTGTCAACTTGTAACTTGAGATCGAAAACAATAAGCCTAAAGCCTTGTTAGTTATTAAGTAGGTACATTACATCAAATATGTTAAATTAGTCAAAGGAGCTTAATACAATGATACCCTCTACTCCGCGCGAGAAGTGCGTTTATAATAGCCCATAATTGAATATATAATTTATATTCCGTGACAAACTGTTCACGATAATCTGAATGAATTCTGTAGTTTAAAATTCAGTGGAGCATAGTATCTAAACAACTTCATACTCATGTTAACATTATACTAGATGTGCTACACAAAGTGACAATGTAGCCCAGTTGTTGATGAAAGGTCTCCAGAGCCCGTCTGTGAGCAGGTTATCGCCTAGACACAGATGAGAAATGGCGACTACGTCGTCATTTTACCTACCCGGTCTCTGCAGCATACATTGTGACAAAGTTAATACGAGACGTTTGTAATGCACGTGTAATTCATAACAGAAATTGGTATTAATTAACAGGTTTGAAAGTTTTGACTTCTGTAATATTGTATGTATATGTGGATGTAAATAATATCAGCAAAATACTCGAGCTCCGCTGCGAGGTTGATTAAATATCATAAATTGTCACAAAGGCCGTAGTCGAAGAGGCATAGTTGGGCTGTCCCCACCTGAATTTGTTTCATATTTGAGAAGTAAGTTTCTACCAATATATGACTAATTTAAATCAAGTGCCAACTTGTAACAATTGTTTGTACAAAAGTTATAAAAAAAAATTGTTGGCCGTCTCACTTGAAGTGCATTGGGTGTTAAAATATACGCGCATATACAACTATCACTTCGATACCCATGATGTTACCATAATACTAACTACGTAAAGCAGGGTACCCTACATCTTCTGTAATCCTAACGCCAAGCATTACAGATTTTGTGATGCTGTGAAATGGATTCACCCTCACTGTCGAAGTATCACTCAAGAAATTCGATTTTCTCAAAATTAATGAAACTGATTTTGACAGCTCAAATATATGTTGTACTCAACCGTTTTTTGGGATAAGATCGAAAGATTACTTCATAATTTAAACAAAATGGAGTTTTTGACGTAGAACCTCTTACCTAAGCGCCGTTGCCGAAGCATGATGTTGGTAGGGTTGATAAGAGAGAGAACCACATAAATCTTTATTCATTGTAAAATTGCGGGATGCGTTGCGGCCAGCATTCGACTCCTGTTCGCCTCAATTTGTCTTGTCTCATCATCCGCATTCGTTCTGCTGCTGCATTTTGGATTCCTCAGTTATTCCTCTTTCACTTTGAATCGTTTGCGATACTTATTTTCTTTTTCGAAAATACTTCGACATCTTTAAAAATTTTAGGGGAAAGCCAGTCCATCAACACTTTATCATTGTATATTCCTTCAATTTCTTTCACTACTGTCACTATTAGTATTTTATTTTATATTAGTTATTGAGCTCTATCAAACAACACCTCATACAACGTCCTATGTGTACGCGCTCTTGAACTAATTTTTTCGCGCGCGAACCGGTAATAACCCACCACAATTTGGCGAACACACGTGGTGACGTGTGATGTCACGCTATTAAGGCAAATATTGTGAAGCATCCTTACATCTTTATTCTTTTAAGTCATGTTTGGTTATTTGGACATGCGTTATAGTTTTAGAGTTATTAAGATTTGTTTACTAAACACAAAATCGTAACATCAACTTTCACCAAGATTTGCCTCATACTTTACGTAAGATGTAAGCTAATGAATTAAAACTGCTAAGTTCTTATTGTATAAAGAAATTTTAGAATCAGATAGTTCAATATGTTGCTCTGAGAATTGACTTTGTACCCTACTACATTTTTCTATTGCTTGAATTACTAAACTATATCCTGTTATTGCCGCAACCCAACGTACTTTTGAATAGAGACCATACCTTCATCACCTCCTCCTTTCTTATGTTTTCGAACGTCTTCGCGAATTTTACCCAGCACAAAATAAACATTGTATTTTTCTAATGAATTTTATTACAATTTACATGAGTTATACTAATTTTGGGCAACAAGCTGGAAAAAAAAATTATAAGTAAAATTTAAAAGGACAAGAGGTTTTTGCGGAAAGAAAAATAATTGTCGTGAAGAATGAAGAAATTAAAAATAACACATCATCGATGTAGAACTAGTGATTTGGAACGAGATTAAAGAGTCGAACCATTGTCTCCAATCATTATTAAATCTTTCTGTAACACTTTTCGAAGCGAATTATTATCAAAAGTATTATAATATTCAATAACTGTGATGGAGGTATGTAGAATATGTGTTTTTAATATACAATCATGACCTAGATGAATGATGCGATTAGCAAAGTTTTTAATTGTTGATAATGATATTTTTTTTATTTAAATCATTGTTAAAATATTATAATGGTCACGCCTGTAGCCAGGGGGTGCCCGGCATCCCTGGCAATAATAAAAATAGAAAAGAAAAGTAATTATTGTCATAGAATTTCAAAGTTCGTAATTTAAAGGTTATGTTTAAGTTTGAAAAAAACGTTCCAAAATAGTAGAGTAAAAATAGGATATTGATGTGTATAGTTTTGTAACAGCAATATTATGATTTCGTACTTTCTGGGGTATCACCTGGAGTATACATCCGAGTTTTGAAGTTCCAAAGCCTATTGCGGTTTTTTAAAGAACCATTCTGTTTTTTGAAAAGCCTTTTTTTAGGTAAAAAGGTAAATATCTCCGATTCTAGAGGTCGGATCGGCACAAACTAAAAACCAGAAACCTTCGCAATTAAAATTACAACAAGTCTGCGTTGGTTTTGAGTCACTTGCGTTTATTTTTCATTTGATTGCCCGCGGAGGTCAAGAATTCCGATCGGCTTCAAACATTTAGAAAATATATTTTGTGTTGGAAACAAAATATCCTGAAATTTTGATGCCCAAATATTGAACCTTGCAGACACAAGTTAATTTGTTATCTGAAATTTGAAATTCCCTCCATTTTGTGTCATTGAGTCCAAAATGGATCATTGTTCTTCAAAATGTAGTTCTGGAGGTTAGCTTTTCGATAAAATTAAAAAAAATTCTTTTAAAGTAATTTTGGCCACTTTTTTGGCATATATTTATAAACCAAACGACAACAAATAGATTTTCTCGGCCACACCACAGAATCCAGGTTCGAATCCTGGCTAAGGTATGGATATTTAGTCTCGTTTTCAAGGTGTTACCAAGATAGTAGCATTGTGATAGACCGCTGTTAAGTGGCACAACATGTCTGGTCGCTGTTATCTCTCCTGAAGTCGATTCTCAGCTGCGGTAGATGGCAATAACGCAGGGAATTATTGTTGTGTTGATGTCGATGTGTAAGTGTACTGGTTGAGTGGTGGAATAGCACTCCGTCAGGGCGTTAAGAAGACGGTTAAAGAAAATTAATAAAATTGAGATATGCTTGTGCTGTATGCTTGTGCTGTTAAAATTTGCTCCAGTTGTTTTACTATTAGTTAAAATTATAGACAATTTTATTACCTAGAAAAATTTATGTATTACAGTTTTTGCAAGAATTAACAATTAAGGAGATATTTACTAACGAGGACTGCCATCCCTACATTACCACCACCTACGTCCCATAGGTGAATGATTCACTTAAATAGTAGGTATCTACTATATTACTTTTCTTGTGAATCCATTGAGCCAGTGTAAATTTTCCCAGTAGGTATATTCTGCATGTAATTATCAACCAGCATTAGCTTTAATAAACAACATTATGAATTGACGTTATCATAGATAATCGAAGTTAGTGATACATAAACCGTAGTTCTATTTATTTAGAGCTTCAAAGCGCAGCTGAAAAACTTTCTAAAAGAGTAATAGGTTAATTAGAGCAAATTAGTCGGTACATTAAAGGACCAGGTATAGCGTGAATGGATAAACAAGAGTTAGAGTGCCGCTGGGTCGCTATTTGCACCACAGAAGACCGCCGAATAACACGATTAGTGGTCCATGGGGGGCACTGTCATCGCGCCCTCACTGAATGCTAATTACGGATCGATTATTGGAAATTACACGTACTTTTTGTTATTCTTATAAGACCTTCAAATTCACTGTGGCTATTCAAAGCTCTTTGTTCGACTTATAGCCTGCCTTTTTTAGTCTTCTTGTTGAAGGACTTTTGCTTATGAATGGAAGCGTTCGCTCTTTATACAGAGCGTTTCATTTAAAACTATACAGTAACTTTAAAACCAAAGACAATATATGAAATCTGCGAAAATGATCATGAAGTGACACCTGTATACTATTATTATACTCTTCGCAAATACAAAACGAAGAGTATATTGCATTCGATCGGCACATTTCTAAAACCGATAATATTGCTCGTAGAGAAAAAAATTTCATTTCACCGCCTTGGTGATCGAATTCTCAACAACTTTCAAAATGACCGTCCGTCTGTCCGTCCGACTGGCTGTCCGTTCGTCAGTCACGTTTCTTGTAAGCATGATAACTTAAGAACCAAAAGTCCGATACTATTGAAATTTGGAAAATAAGTTAGTGTTAGCTAGAGCAAGAACCCTATTGATTTTGAGCAAAATCGATCGATAAACAAAAAAGTTATACATTTTTTTTAATCGGAAATTAAAAATTGTTTACATAAGTTTTCTTAATGTTTTTTAATTAAACTAAAAATGTCTAAATTTTACTAATATTTACAAAAAAACTGCGAAGAGTATCCTATAGAATTTGCAAAAATTATATAAAAAGTGCAATAACCGGCGAGAAGTATAACGGTTAGTTTGTTTGTTATTGTAGTTCTGACGTTCTGAGAAATAATAATTTGATGGCAGGAGCTTCGAGATTGTGATATTAAGTACTTGAAAACATTTTTAACTTCCCACACATCCCAAAGGGAAGATATTTTAATTCCGACAGTATGTCTGCCTATATGTCAGTCTGTTGTCTGCCTATTGGCGATATATTTAAAAAACTACAGAGAACAGTCAAATTTTGTAGGTAGTTGACGCTACTGTCAGCGACGGAATAGATATACTTTTACTGAAAAATATACGGTTACGTTGTGATTATTATACTCCTAATGGTTTCTTAATTAATGTTTTTTTTAAGTGACCACACTGTACAAATAAAGAGGAAAGTTCTGTGTATAATAATAATAATAATAATAATATTTATTTATTCATGTAAGCCGTATATAATACAGATATGAAAAGTCAAAAAAGGTATACACATAAAAAAAATAAAATAAATAAATAAGATAGTGACAAGCAACAAATAACATATAACATAATTAACATACACATTTCTTGCAAATATCCAGTCAGTATACATATTAGATACATTTATATTTAAAAAGTACCACTTAAGAATTCGCCAGTGCTATAATAGCATACCTTGGAAAGTAAAGTTCTAATTTCCTTTTTATATATCATATAATTTGATATGTTCTTTACATGGGCTGGTAATTTATTATAAAATGTTATACAGTTGTAGGTTGGTGATCGTTTAAATGTTTAAATGCAGTGGTATTGTGTCGGGGGATACGTAAAAGATTGCCATGTCTTGTACTGTGATCATGGACAGCGGAATTAGCTTCAAATAAATGAAGATTTCTTTGCACGAAAGTTAAACATTTATATATATAAATAGCAGGTGCAGTTAGGATGTCTTATCTTTAAACACTTGTCGGCAACTTTCATTAGATTTCATATTAAATATTAATCTTAGAATTTTCTTTTGAGCAATAAAAATTCTACTGAAGTCTTTACCACGACCCCAGCTAATAATATTCAAGGAGATGTGTGAATATGCCATTGCATAGTATATATTTAAAAGACCCGAGACATCCAAGATGTCTTTCAATATATATATAATAGCTTTACTGTATTTATTTAAATTACATTTTGTCATTTCATTAAGTGCTTCATTTCATGCATTTAGGGTCGAATTCCGCTTAATAATTTCTAAAGTAGCTAATACTGAACCTATGCCAAAAGTAAAATATTCAAAATTTGGAATTCATTATTGCTGTCACAATTTCAAATTATTTGCAAATTTAAAAGAAATTTGGTACATAGAGATATGGGAAAAAAGTCAAAGCTTAAAAATTAGAATGTCTATTCTTCTGTAACTAGAACTTCCAGAGCTATGCTCAAAAATTGAAGAAATTATCCGTTAACATAAGTCATTAAATTTAAATATTTCTTCACCCTTGTCAATATTGGCCAGGGTAAAGTATATAGCTTATATGCTACAGCATATAGAGCAACAATAACAACTTTTTCAACCGTGCTCTGCTCCAAATACTACTATAATAGGACTGTCATTTTTTAATAATAATAATAATACTTTATTTACTCAAATGACAATGACGTTAGGCGTCAGTCGGCGTTGAGACGTAAAAATGCAAGAAAATGAATCTAGGAATCAAAATTTGTCAAATACACGAGTTTTACAAAAACGACGCTAGGCGTCGGTCGGTGTCGAGACGTAAAAATGCAAGAACATAGATTTAGATACACAAGTTTTACAAAAACGACGTTAGGCATCGGTCAGCGTCGAGACGTAAGAATAAGAATCTAGGAATTAAAATTTATCAAATACACGAGTTTTACAAAAATGACGCTAGGCGTCGGTCGGCGTCGAGACGTAAAAATGCGAGAACATAGATTTAGATATCAGATGAAAAATATTATAAAGAAATCTGAGGGCTTGGCTTCCCGTGTAGGTGCGCACCAAACCTCAAGTATTTATACACAGCTTGCTTTTACACATTTTCCCCTATTTATATACCTATACTTACATCGCCACCCCTTCAACGGAATCATCTCAAAATATGATTAAGGTCCAATTGTCGTTATAATACATATGTACCAAATTTCAAGCGAATATCTCAATTTTATTGTATCAACCTCTTTAATAATAGAGTAGGGGCGGTGGGGGGTTAAAAAGTATTATTAAAAAATTTCAGGCCTTGGCTCCAAGTACATACACCGTACTTCAAGTTTCTGTACTCTTATCAGCTTGCTTTAATTATTTTCCCCTATTTACCCCTATTTAACCCCCAACCCTTCAACGGAATAATCTAAAAATATAATTTAGTTCCAGATTACATTATAATATATACGTGTACCAAATTTCAAGTGAATAAGTCAATTTTATATTATCAACCCCTTTAATAATGGAGTAGGGGTGGTGGGGAGGTTGAAATTTGTTATTAAAAAATCTGAGGCCCCGGCTTCTAAATATAAAAAAATTTGAGGCCTTGGCTGCTAGTACATACACCAAATTTCAAGTTTCTGTACTCTTACCAGCTTGCTTTACCTATTTCCCCCCATTTATCCCTATTTACCCCCAACCTTCATCGGATATGTTCAAAAAACAATCCAGTCCAGATCTCGTTATAATATATACGTGTATAAAATTTCAAGTCAATGTCTTAAACCGTTCCGGAGAAAATGTGCTGACAAAAAAAAATTACAGACAGACCGACAAACAGAAAAAATTTTTTCGCTTAAATTTAAAATCTCGACGTTTCACAAAGTTCTAAACCTATTTCAAGAAATAAAATTTGATTTTTTTTTCACGATTGCTGTACTTCCAATCGACTACGTGGATGTGGAAGTAATTCCTCTTTCTTTTTTGTACCATATTGGTACACTTTGCGCCTTTAACTATTGTTTATACCCATTACGCGATTAAATGTGTTCCGGTAAATACTGAATTAAAATAGGTACGCAACAAGCTCAGTTTATATATTTCTCTACTGCAGCAAGAGTCAAAGCCTGGAGAATGAGAAGTCTCAAGTTAGACAAAGAGCCAATGCGTATATGATCCGCCTCTCTGGCTAGGTGGAGATGGAAAACATTCCTAAACATTTTTTAAATTACATGCGTAATTGCCCTGAAGTATAACTCATTAAAAAATTGACATTTTTGAATTATGTTTAAACGAATGTGTAAACAAAAGATGATAGAATTATCTGACCGATGCTTTTTTGAGAATGATATCTAGAAGTATGTGAAAATTAAATAAATATCAGACAATCAAATGATAAAGTTTGTGATTTTTTTTCTTAAGATTGGTTCACCGGATTTGAAAAAGCAATGGTCACATTGTAGAACTAGCAGCTAACTTCTTCTAAAAAAAAAAACGAATGTGATACTTGTAAAAATAAAGCTGGTAGAGCTAAGCGCGTTTGCTATATTTCACGTATATTTCCGCATGCGAGGATTCCTCTTAACAAATACACAAATACGTAATTTCGCTTTTTTAAGATCGATTTCATGTAAATAATACAAATAGAGTTGTTTTTAGATGTAGGATTTGGGGTCATTTTAAACCCTGAATTACTGACCATTTTCAGAAAACGAAGAAGAAAGCCTCTTTTGGCTTTTAATGACGATTAATTGTGCTAAACCTTTTCACGTTTTTTTCCGCAACCAACTGCGCAAAAACAGATGAAAAACAGTTTTTTTTGCGGTCACTCTTTGGTATAGTAATAATATGATCTCAATTGGGACAGCATAAAAACGAAAATTAGGAGTAATGTCGGCATCTCCTTTATAGAACATAGGCGGCGGCGGTAGAAATGCAAAAATACTTTAAATACTAAATAATTATTTTTTAAATGTTAAAGAAAAGGATGTCTATAACACCTTTATTCAATAGAAGTGGTTAATGAAAAAATATGTTTATCACATTTGATAAGTCACATGAATGATATATTAAGGCTACGTCTATTATCTAGGGACCTACCTCTCGTTCTATCTTCTAGCGGCAAAGTTATGTAATCTTAGGCGGGAGTTGCATATATGGTAATATTTTCAACGGCATATTCCTTTTTAAAGTTTTGCCTTAGAATCAGTTCCAATAAAGTCCCTTCTGTGTTTTTTACTGGTATTTCCAAACCTTTACTTTTCATAAATTCAATGATATCGCCTTTTCTTGTGTTGGAGTTCTGAATATTTGTGTGTTGCCGCGAATGATATTACACATTGTCCATAACAATTACAAAATTTGGTGGGATATTTGGTAACAGCTGTTCCTTTGCCCACTTCTCAAATAATTCGGCTGTTATATCCTCGTGGAACTCGGTGATATTTTTAGCAGACAACAACAACTCATTTGGAATAAAACCGTTTTTGCTTCTACCCTGTCGAATTATAATTTTTTCCCCTAAAACATGGAGCACTTAAATTACACTTTTTGGTGTTATCTACCCAAACGTACTCAACTACATCATGGGTGTCAAACCATGTTTCGTCAAGATAAATTATGTCTCTATTTGCATGACGGTATTCTTTTATTTTACGCAGGTACTCATGTCGATGATGAACGATGCGTGCTGATTCCATAACTACCATTCGTTTGTCCAATTTTCTGTACCTAAAACCGCAATCGAGCAAAACGTTTTGCAAAGTATCTAATGATTTATAGTTATAATCTGGATAGTCGCGTAACTTATCCCTAATCATTTCTAATGTGGGCACCTTCTGTTCATTGTAAAAGTCATACACAAATCGACGAATGACATCTTTGGACGCGTTATCAAGTTTTTTAAGTATTTGTCCAACTCGTTTCCGTTTAATAGAATGATCAACTACATCCCCGGCTCTAATAACCCTATAAATTGTAGTACGGCTAAATTTGGTTAATTCAAATTCTCTTCACCATTTGATTATATGAAGAATCAATATTTTCGCCTTTTATGCACGAGTAAATATTCAAAGTAACCGTTTTAGTTTGAACGTGTAAGTCTTTATTTTCAAATTCCGCTTGTATAGGCTCTGTATCAAAGTCGTCCGTATCGTTGTCACTACTATCGAAAGGCCTCCAAAATGCCACTTTAAACAATTAATTGCAAAAAATCACTCAAACACAGTAATAAAACTAATAATTTGTTCAAATATTCACTAGAATTAAGTCATTTATAGCGCTGCCTGGCTGTCTCGTGCAGATCATACGATACAAATAATTCATACGTATTTTTTGTTTTGTATATTATGGCATGCAAAAACTCTGAACAAGGTTGGTGATGACAAATCAAGCATCTAATTCCACCTATATTTCTACATAGAGAGAAATCGCTTTGGAATATTTTGCATAATGTTGTGGAACAACGTCTTGTTGCATTTTTTTAAACAATTGTAAAATTTTAAGGCACAACGTTGTATAGTTTTACACATTCTAATTGTTCATAATTCTTGTGCGTTTTATTTATCCAATATAAAGATTTAAGTACGATGAATTTATTGAAAACTTCGACCAACAAATTGGCGAAATTTAGAGTTAAATTTATTTATTCTTTCTCAACAAATCATAGCCAATTTAACTAAATTAATTGTTAATAGTATCCTCAAACTATATATTTTGTTGCCATTCTATTTACAATTAGTTTTAAGTAATTGTTTAAAGGATTTGCACAACTTGTGTAACATAAAAGTGTGATTTTATTTTATAAACGGTTGCTGACAAACTTGTGAAAGTAAGAGTCCCAATATATTTATTTCCGCTGAACAATAATAGTAATCTATGCCGCCCGCAAAAATTGCACAATTTAATGACATACTATTCACATCAGTTTGGTGATATTGTTTTAAAATTTGTTATAATTGTTTCATTTGTTTCGCGTAAAGTTTATTGGTTAAAAATGGTACTGACTGCGCCGGCCATGCTACGCATATACGCGCAGGCAATTACGCATCAGATCCAAGTGATATTTCATTAAGTGAAGACGTATACTTCCGAATTATACAAGTATTTACATTTGTGATGGAATTTGTTGAAAACTTATTTATTCCCCCGAGTGGGGTTTCCTAGATGTAATTCCATGCAGCAGTCACAGAGGTAAGTACTTCACACAGAGTTACAGATTTGCATATATGTTCTCTTAAATTAACTTCGTCAACATATAAATATAAAAATGGGTTCTTGTTTATATGCGAAGAATGCATGATACCTATCTTCTAATACTTGATTTCGTTTACAACTTGAGAGTAATTTCGTTTTCTTATGCGAAGCGACAGAAAGCTGTTCCTAAACTACTATACCCAAAAGGCAAACTTGTAAAAGAACTGCTTCAAAACGAAGATATTCTGATGGTAAGCAATACATTTGATTTTGGTGATGAACTGATAAATGTTATTTTTTTTTAAGAATATGACGTGACTATGACATAAGCTTTATTACTACAAAACTGCGTTAATAGAAGCTAAAAAGAAGAAGAACTGGAAGCCTTCCAAATTAGAATTATTAAATGGATTTATTTTAAGCATAAATGTAAGTCACCTACTTCTTTTCAACTAGAACTTTATGCATATAAAATTTATTTGTATTTAAAAAAATAGAAATGTTTTCATTTACCATATGATAATATGCATGCTCTATTATGTAGGTATTGCTGTTCTGTTAAAATAAAATATTTCTTCTTTAATTTTTTTTATTGAAATCCTTTAGGAATACCTCCAATTTTGGAAATAATATTTCACAATTTGTGTTACAGAATAATACAATTAAAATGAAGTTGACACATATAGTGTGTGAAATGAGTGCACAGTGAACCAAAAAATATATACATAATTTGGAGATTATAGAGTAATAAATTATGCAAAACGAATTACAAAGTTGACAAAATAAACATACAATTTGAGGACTTCTCATTTACAAATTGTGGAAAACTAAAACACATTCTTTTAAAAAACTGTAAACATTGTGTCACTTAAGAGCACAATTTTTTGTAGATATGTTTTACTAATGAAGAGGTTTAGATGTGAATGTTTGTTTAGGAAACCTTCAGAATATATTTAAAAATTTCACACAAATTGTAGAAACTAATTTCCACAAGTGGAATAAAATTATGTATTTTTATGCAACCATAATTCAAATTCGTAAAGAATTCAATTTATGTGATTTTTAAGTTTGTACAAAAATTTCAAATAATGTTAATGCATAAACTGTACAAAATCATTGCCCCAAAAATGTATTATTTATTTGCACAAATTGTTCCTGTCACCATTTTAAGACCAATTTGGAGTACAATTTTCTACAATTGTGGTAAAATATCACGCACATTTTTCTCTGTGTATCTGACAGGCCAATCAAGTCCACGTGGACTGAAGACGAGGAATATAAATCTGTAAAATTCTGTGCTCTCTCATTCAATGTGAAGGGATATATTGACGATACCCCGTAAGATCCTCTAGTTCCATGGTGTTCCAATTGACTTCGTATATACTATACCCTCTCAGCCGCCAATGCAAGGAAACAAAAACTAAAACTTGAACAATTTGACTTGAAAGATGAACATGAAAAATAAAGGTAGACCACGATATAACCATTCCCTAGACATACAGTATCTGTACAGTTAATTCGTTTCATACGTTGTATGTGACACTAATGATATTAACGTTTATATTACATATATAATTGACAGGTCAGCGGATTCAGCAAAGGCACCACTACTAGATATTCGATATATCAAACAGATATAAATCGTAGGGTCTGTTGCATTAAAATCAATTATAATTCCCATGTTCCTCATTTGCAAGCAATGAAAAGCAAATTCATTAGCGGGAAATGCTTATTACCCACACGTAATTGCCTACATTTCAAACGAATTCATAAACTAGACGATAACGATTAAATGAGTATTTATATTAACGATACACTTTTATGATTATTCATTTAGATTTTTGCAATTCAGGTAAATGAATTCAGATAAAAAGAATTTCAGTCAAATTCATGGAATACTAAAGACATCATCCAGTGGAGTAAAGACTCCTAAATTATAGGGCAATTAAAAAAAGGATTACGTGAACGAGAATCCATAGCCAATATAGTCCTAAACATTATAAATAAATGTGGTACTTATCTGTTATATAAAAGAAAGAGTGGATGTAACAAAGATAAGAATGAGATTGGTCAACCTGTCCCCTTAAGTTATTTTTTATTTGCCCACTTTCCAACCCGAAAACTGGTAAGAAAGTGGCCACTTTCCAACCTGACTTGACACTTCCCAACCTGAAATGTCACATTTTAGTTCAATTGTCGAATGAAGTTGAAATTTCATACATTCCAACTTTTGACATGCAAGACCATTTGATTTTTTCTGTATGACTGTGAATAGAACTGTATTATCAGACCCCTCCTCTGGTTATTCTCTCATCTCAATTTATTAGGACATAATTTCTACACCTCGCATACCCTAACACAACCACTTTCAAACCTACACTGAGAGAATGATTTATTTGAGAGAAACAAATTTTATTTCCACGAAAGAAATGATTTATTTGTATTTGTATTTGGCCAACTAAATATTTCTTTGTGGATACCAAGGAATTTATTTGAAACTGAAAACTAAATATTTATTATTGTCAAATAAATCAAAATACTCATGAGTAAGAAATATTTGTTTCTGAGCAATAAATATTTCAAAAGGTAATAAAATGATGGCAATACAACTTTAAAACTCACCTTTAAAGGTTTGTTGCAGGCACCCAAGGCCCCAGTTAAACAACAAATTATCAACACTAATATCTTGATTATTTGTATCCATATTCAGTAAATAAAACACAAAACTAAAACTAATGCAGAAGGCATAAAAGCAATAAACTCCTGATCGTTCGTTGTGTGAGATTGCAAGTGGAGGAATCGCGACTTGTGGCTTCCCCTCGCCGGATACTTCATCAGGTGCACATACTTTCGCCGCAAAGTCCCATATATGAATATTTTGTTGTTAGAAATAAATATTACTTCCTAGAAATATATATTTATTTCACACATATTATGATTGATTCTGTGCTAAAATATTTCTTTCTAGGAAATAAATGTAATATTGTAATAAATTTGGGAGAAACAAATATATTTCTCTCAAGTAAGTCTATTATTTTTGTATGATAATTTAGTTACGAGGAACAAATACGCCGATAATTTTGTTCTGCCAATTAAATGAATATATAGCATATTCTTATTATAACAAAATAATTATGTGGGTGCAATAAATATATTAATGGGTACTAAACATTTGTTAAATTGAAAGAAATAAGCCTTCTTTCATATGTCAAGCCTCATATTTCTCTCAGCGTATCAAGAGCTTGGTATTCTCGAGATACATTTTGACACCTGTTGGTGTAGGTACGCTAGGTTTGCAAATACTTATAGCACACACTTTGCCATGGGCTATTCTTGCGGGAGTTGAGTTGTGAAAATCTAATGTTTTCTGGAGGAAGGGGGCTAGCCCCTCATCGAAAACAATTCTTATTTGTTATCTGGGCAAAGGCATTACGCCTTAAAAGTCATTACAAGGAGGAGGAAATTTGAAAGTGGGTTGAGAAAAGGATCACCTACATTACCGTCTCTTTAGATGTGCATGATTTGAAGTTGGATGTTCTAGATGTAAACATTGTGTGTAAGAGAAAAGAGATAGCGGAAGGGAACTAGCATCAATCTGACCGTCCCCCAAGAAAATTTATTAATAAATAAGGAGGTAGCTTTGAAAATCGTTTTGCTTGCATATGCTACGTCTAAGATTTGTGTGCTAGTAGATTGGAAAAAAATAACGGTGGCGGAGGGGTGGGTTAACTGTTCTGTAACAATAACTTAGAGACAGGCTGACCAACTGACAGTCAGAAAGTATTTTTTGGCTCAAATTCAATATCGACGTATCATATTATTCTAAATCCATTTCGATAAAAAACAATTTCGAATTTTTTTGTACGATTACTCTACTTCTGCACTACGTGGATGTGGAAATAATAATCCGTATTTTCATAGACAATATAGGTATAAACAGCTGATTCGAACCATTCAAGGTTAATGGAAACAGTTAGAAAATACAAACTTTTGCACATCAGTTTTAAGTTAATTGCAGGCGTTAAATATTTAAAAATGCATCAAAAAATGATAAATTAATTTTGACAGAAAGTGTAAAGAAAATATAATAATATTAATAATAATAATAATCGTTTTTATTATAATCTAAAAAAAATATTACAATACTATAAAATAAGAGATAAAATGATTATAAAGGGCAGAGTTCAGTGGATTTAAAATAAATTCTCTGTTCTTCCACTCAACCCAGAGAGAAAATAATAGTAAATAGCCATATAAATTATAAATTTTTACATGCTACAGTATTTTAACAAAAATAGACAGCAAGCCTAGCGTTAAAAGTTTTACTATAAATATTTTAGAAACAATTATTTTTTAATTGTGTTTTAAATTTTGTATATGGTAGTACCTTGAGATCCTTAGGACTGTCATTGTAAAGAGAAGCCACACGATATGAGAATCCACAACGAAATTCGGCAGTTTTATGTCTTGGAATGGTGATAGTTGATTTGTGTCTTACCTAATTTTATTATACAAATAAGGAGGTGAAAGAATGAGCAACTATGGAGAATATTTCTGTTCTTAATATTAAGCCAGCTAATTTCTTTTAAACTCAAGGACACCGGATCACACTTTCTAATACCACAAATTAGTCTTAACACAACTATTTTGTAACCGTTGTAGTCGCTGGGCATCAACTTGACGTAAGAAAGGGAAATACACAACTGAAGCATAGTTTATATGAGAGAGGACCAGAGCTTTGCATAAAATTGTTGTAGTTTTTTTTCAAAATATCTTTATTTGCATAGATTAATTTTAAGTTAGCAAAGGATTTCTTAATTATATAATTAGTATGCACAGTAAATTTTAGACCTGAAACAATATGTAATCCTAAATTCTTTGACACATTTGTGAGGTCAAGATTCTCGTTGTTAATTTGTATGTTTACGTTTTCCACGCACTTACCTCTGGTGTCCCTCCTACCAAATAACATTACTTTGGATTTTGTTGCATTTATGGAAAGGCAAAAAGCATTAGATATTTTAATAAGAGATGTTATGTCGTGGTTAATGAGTCTACAAGCATTTTCAATATTATCCTCTTTAAAAGAATAGTAGAGCTGCATATCATCAGCATAAAAATGTGACTTACAGTTTTTAAGGACATTCTGAAACTCAGCTTTATACAACGTTAACATAAGAGGCCCCAATATTGAACCTTGTGGTACACTTTGATTTACAATAACTGTTCAAAAAACTTATCCTGAGTTTCCAAACCCACACGGACTCATCGTTTCATTTTTCCAAACACTTCTTGCAGCTGATCAACAGATCTAGTTGTTTCTATTTGTTAAACGCGCATAAAAAAGGCCATAACAACCGGTCACCAAAACATCAAGCTATTGCCTGCTGACAAGAGTACTAAAGAGCTGTGCTTCAAAATTTAATATTAGAGATTTAAAAATCGTGTTCTTGGTAGAAATTTAATGACGTCTTTAGTAAATTAAAAAATCTTACTCTCGTTTTATCAAGATAGGAATATCTTATACATTGGTGGACGCATTACCCGTCCTTTGCGACACTGACAGATAAATTCCAGAGTTAGGAATCTTAATTAAAAGAGGCGTGTTTCCGTTTATTTCTTATCTTAATCATGCAAGAACATACTTACACAAGACTAATTATGTTTCATCTATTAAGTAATACATTGTATTTATTATTTAATATAGTGTAGAAAAGTAGAGTATGCCCCCATCGCCTCTTATATTAGCTCAGTCGGCAACTTTGAGTTTTTTATGTGCATTATAATACAGAGTGATCTATATATAATGAGTCTTTGTATCGCACATCGTAGTTCATCACAAGTATGTAGTTTCATTTTTTTAAATATTTTTCTAAAATTTCAAATAATTACCGGGCAGTAAATCTGGAGACCGTGTAGACCACAAACCCTGATTGATTAATCGATCATCATAAAACTCCTGTGAAAATGCTATTGTAGCTCTTGCTGTATGGAGAGTAAGCGCAGTCTTGCTGGCAGAAGCCATCATACCACATCTGTGCAAAAAGTTTTCTATATGCGTGTTAGGAATTTGTATCCTATAGTTCTGACCCTTCTATAATCCGCTGAGTACTCTGTATAAAAGAATCGTGCTAAAAATAATATTGATTGCTGTTTCAAAATCACAAATTCACAGCCGTAGCGTCAATATTGCGACTAATAAATAATATTCAGTGTCACTGCGAATTAACATTCGACAATTGTAACTTTAATGTTCCTTGATTAAACCAATATTAACAAAATTAAGACCATTACGTAGAAATTATTACCCACTTTGTATACCTACAATGTACCTACTTATAATCCACTAGTCACTATTGTTGTTAGAGTGTTTTGAAATGACGGGAATGCAGATAAATTCACGTCATTTCAAAACACTCAGGCAACATCTTCATAAAGTCATTCATATATGTATACATAATATAATATCGATGTCAATATAATATTTCCTACATATTTATGGATACTCCGCTGAGGATTTCGGTAGTTTTGTTTGCCAGGGAGCCTATATTGAATATTTGTTTGTATCATGTTTCTGAGTTGGCCGATCGTTCAGAGCTTTGTTTTATATGTAGGGGAGGAAACAAATTTAGATTGGTTCTTTGAAAGTGTATAGTTTAGCAATATTTCGCCTCACAAAGTCGATTTCAAAGTTGCAAAACAAATTACGTCTGTGATACAGTTTGACAGTTTGTTGAATATACGACCGGAAAATTGTCGGTATTAAGTGAAAGCGGAATTCGGTTCTTAAATTTTTGTTGTGGCAAATTGAAATTTATGAATTGCATAGGCTTTATTAGCGGTGGGCAAAAAGTTTACCCGTGTACTCCAACTCCCATGTGACAACTTGGTGATCAATAGATTGTTATTTGTTGCCCGACAAAGAGAACTTCCTCATACCTTTAGGAACACTTCGAAATTTATTGTTTTTGAATGAAATTTACTTTCTAATTTTAATTTTAAAGTTATCTCACCAACATTGCTTTGTAGTGAGAAAGTGAAGAACAAAATTTCATAAAACAGTATATCGAATTTATAAATTTATTTTTTAATTTCAACTATCCAAGAGTCAAAGACCGGTTATGGCATACAAATGACAAGTAACTAAAAAAAAGTATAACGCATAATTAATTACACATTATAAAACCACTTACTTGATAACAGGATATATTTATTATGTCAAATAAAAACATGAACAATAGTGTAGGCAAATTATTATTTCTGACTAAAAAGTTTACCCAAATAATATATTTTCAAAAACTTTGTGGATTCTGTTCGCTTTGATGTCTAGATCAAACTCAAAATAAAAACAATATGCCGCTATTGTCCCTCAATTATTATAAACAATGTTTTTGTTTCAAATCATATATATTCTTATTCTCAAAATACATATAAAAATTATTCTGATGGCTTTTGGAGAACATGATTTCTTATCTGGAAATCTTATAGCACATTAAAAATAAAAATAACCCTTTAATAATGATACAATTCATCTGAGATGCGACAGACACTCAGTTATCGAAAAATATTAAATTCCTCTCGAATTAAGAGCACGTAGTACTCTTGCTTACAACAATAACTTTCTGGGGAAGTTATTTTGTTGTTTAGGTAGCATATATTTAAAGGATATAGGCTAAAAAAAAGGGGGGGCAAAAAAAATCGACTTTTGAGATAAATATGATAAAATATAGCCAGACATCTAGAGTTTCCATATACCTAACTGTACAGAGTGTAACAGAGATAAGAGTCACGAGTTATAAGAAGTTAAGCAAGTCAGTGCCTACTATTTAATAACATTAACATTTGGACCTACAGTCCCAATGAACAGTGTTTGTTTTGTAAAGGTAATCTGAATATCACCACTACCGAATAATAAAAACTTCAGTAACATTTATTGTCTATGAAAACTATTCAACTATCACTTTATATCACTTAAAGAGCTTAAATGGCGCGCTCTATAAGGGTCACCAATTACCTCTAAGTTTTATAGTAAGAAGTAATAGAAATGCAACCGTTACTCTTATAAACTTTAAATACAGAAAATCTATGATAGATTTGATATTTGGGCGATATTTCAAACAAGCAACATTTTAAGATCTATTCTGACAAAGACGAAACCGAAGAACCACGAGCAAAATTTAAAAAACTGCATTTATAGTATTCCGTGTGAGTGCAACAAACAATACGTGGGTAGGTCATCCAGACCTTTTAGTGTAAGGTTGGGCGAACATCAAAATTATATCAGAAAAAATTTAATTCAGAGGTCCAAGATCTTCGAACACGCTTGGGAGAACGGACATAGAATAAACTGGGACTCGGCCAAAATTTTAACAAAAGAGGCAGATAGCAAAAAAAGAAAAATTAAAGAATCCGCGATAATATTATTGAATAAGGATAGTAGCGTGTCGAATTGTTCCGTAGATATCTGTACAACTTGGCTGCCAATGTTAAAAGAAGAACTTTACAAACTTAACATTGTATAAAAACTAAAAAACTGTTAACTATATCAACAATTCTATGTAAATAGTAAGTATCTATGGATATTGAATATAACAAACATTCTTAGAGCTGTGTATTTGTCATACACAGCAAAAAAGATTTTCCAAAAAATGCCTTGAAAAAAGAAACAGATTAGATTTCCGAACCGTCGGCGAAATATTTAATTTCAAGTTTTTATACTTATTTGTGTTGCTTATTTAAAAAAAACCAACCTCTAACTGATCCTTTGACGTAAACGTCACAGGCGTAGAGGTTATTTACCAGTAACATACTGGTTAATTCTAATATATTTTGTAGATTCCCCTAGCACCGCTTAAAAAGAAAACATACATGTGGCAGGAAGTCCCCAAGAATTGAAGAAGGGAAAAAAAATAAAAAAGTTATAAGGGCGTTTCCATTTTAGATATGTCACATTGTGTATACTTTTCCCCTGTCTAAACGTGCATAACCCCTTTTCATTTTCATTCCCTATGCCCATGTTGAAACAATATAAATAATGATTGGGTTGTCTAGAAATAAAATACACATAGTCGTTACTGAAAATGTGACAAAAATCGGTAATATATAAATTTAAAAAATATAGGGTTTTAAGTTTTAAAATTCATTTTTATTGAAACTGATTTGTTGTGACCTTCACCCGTTTTAGCCTGCACTCTTGATTTACATGTTAATAAAGAGAAACAACTTGCAATGATGAGTTTAGGGTTCTGAAATACTAAAAACTAAAAATATGACTATTTTTGTAAATTTGAAAACATGTTGCTTTCCATTAAATTAACTGGCAGGAGTTTCTTTCTGGGATTAATTTCATATATTTAAAATATGTATGCAGGATGTCTTGCAAGTTAATACAATCGCCTATATTGGAAAGTGAGCCAGACATTTTCATATTGTCTGCAAAAAGTAGATGTCTTCTGTTGAGATTTCAAGTATGGTCATTTATGTAGATACTAAATAGCAGAGGGCCCGAAACTGTCCCTTGTGGAATTCCCGATGAAGCATTTAAATAGGTTAATTTGTAGACTTTGTATTCAACAATTTGTAGTCTATTGTTCAGATTCGAATTGGTTAGAGTAACTGAACTATCAATCAATAAATGGGTGTAAATGCGTGAAGACCTTTCGAACCTATGAAATGTATTGCGTAAAACCCAGCAGATGCACAGATGTCAACCCACTTTTTATAAATTCGTGTTGGTGGGATCTAACGATTGTCTTTATATAATTGAACAATAAAGAATGTATCAATATTTCAAAACCGGTTGCAAGATTGGAGATATAGCATTGCTCTAGTTCATGTCTGAAACTCATTTTTAATATCATAAAGGAGCTGCTTTCTGTATTTTGCAAAGAATGGACGTTTTAAGAATTGCGTTGAAAATAAACTTGATTGGCTCAAGAAACATTGTGGCATACTTTTTAACTAGAAATTCAGATGTCATAGAGTTGGTTTAAGGCATGTAATGCTGTTCGGTGTATTTGTGTAAGTGGATAACAAATCCAATAACCTAATGTTTTAAGAATGTTCTCTTGCAATATGAAGTCAATAAATTAAAAAATATAAGAGCGACAGATGTTTAAATAAAATAAGCAATCATTTTATATCTCATAAATACTCGTACCAATAGTTAGTAATTTGGAAATGCTTTTTGAGTAACAAATATTTACACACATTACAGGGTAATATATTATTTAAGATGTATTTTGATTTTTGTCATTTGGTCGAATCAGTCAAAAGGTACAACACTTTCTGTGTAGCGCGCGTACGCGCGCACACACTCGACCGCACTTTAAGCCTTAGTTGCAGAACTTCCAGCTCAGACAGTTTTACTCAAATGAATACTTCCCTTCAGAAAGGGAGGGAAGTAAAAAATTAAATTATTTCCGTGTTTAAAAATAAAAATTCCATAGTGGTATTTGCCATATTTTAGTTTTCCTGAGAAGTCACACACTCTTACATTCTCGTGTCCTAGTATACTTGAACAATAAGTTATATCAATTAATAACATACGTTATGTTACACCCTTCTCCCTTCTCAAGGTCTACTATTTGCGCCGATATTTGGCAGCTGTGCAAAACAGGGGAAAACAACAATTCATGAACTGCTGACTGGTATTAAATTTGTTTTGTCTCAATTATTAGGAAAGTGTGTTACTAATGATTTGTAAATATTACATGATTGTACTTTGTGCTGATGGGCGTTTAACAAATGGCTGTTTACGTTAATTCATATTAATGACTTTGTATACCGTTGAGCGGTAAAAATGTCTTAAGCAAATAAATTAAGTACATTCTGATAATTATTTACAAATACAATTTGATTTCAGATTGCTTCATTTGATGGATATTTAATCAACATTCTATGGCACTTTTCCTTAAGTACTTAATATTATATACACAGAGCTTCTTTACTACCATTGGTAGTGAACTTTTATTTATTGATTAGATTAAGTAGAAAAGTATAATAATCTTTTATTATAAATATATATAAAGCGGTAACTTTGAGTATAAACTAATAATATAATCTAAGCATTCAGGAATTGACATTCTGGGGCATTTTTAAGTTATCAGCCGAAAATGTATCAGTTTCTTTAGGCAGAATATATGCAATGCTTCTGCAAAAAATTTGGAGAAGATAAGAAATGCGCACTTCACAAAAATTCGTTTTTAAAGACAGTTTCAAGGAAGTGTATGGTGCATATTACGGTCATGTGATGCATTAAACGGCATTTAACTTAAACTGTGTAATGTATGTTTAAAAGTTAATTATTATTTGTTTGCTTATAATTGAATTGTAACATATTCTTTATAGGATTTTGTAAACAGCAAAAACTATGTATGAGAACTAGAAGAAAAACTATGTGTAAAATTATTAATGAAATCTTTGCATTCTTTCGATAACCTGAATTCTGGTTATGCTAGCAAATTAAAATCCTAAAAGTAATTTGTATAATCTCTTATTTGAAAACTCTCATTCAACAACTAGCATCCACACAGTGCCCTACTGTCACGCAGATTAAACTAGTATCTACATGAAAATGTAATCCATTAGGATGAAAAAATTTTAAGACAAGGTAGGTACATAAATTCATTTTAGGCCTTTGTTCTAATTTTTAACTAAATCCTTATGACCGTGGGGGGTTATATAATATATAATATACAGGGCGTCCCAGATTTAAAGTGACATAGACCGATGAGAGATAGAGCACACTTTTCTGAGTTCAAAGCACCCCCACACTTACCCTTGAAAGTGAATGGTTTTCGAGATACAGGGTATTTTATGATTCTTGACTGAAAGTAAAATTCACTATATATTTGGAATGGGTGGACGCATTTAGATTAAAGTTGGTACACATATAGTGCACTCCTAGTCCAATTAATAGCATAATTTAGTTTGTAAAAATTCCAGGACAGGACTCAATTTTTATTATTTTGCGTTTAGGGTCAATTACATCACCCTGTATATCAGTTTTTTGTAAATGGAGGATAACTATTGAAATGTCTATGGATTATTGTGCAAAACACTGTCATAATATTCGATGGTACGTTTCTGGTTACTTCCTAGCAAATTTTCGAAAATAATGGTGAATGATATTTAAATTCTACAAAATACGCAAACAACCAGTTAACGTCGGTATTTTATTAATTTTACTTAAACACTTGTTTAATAATTATTTAATGTATTATTGTTACTTTAATTTGATTCTAATTGCACTTAAAATTTGTACGGCCATATGCAATATTCCATAGAAAAACAGTTTGCTTAAAAATAAAAGTAGGCTTGTGTCAATTCTGACATTTATAGTTTAATACATAATAATGTAAGTCGCCTTTAGAAATTAAGTCTAAGTATTCAAAGAAGTCGTTTGAGTCATTAAAATAAGGTTTTATATTAACAAATCTACTATAATAATTTTAAGATTCCATTCCAATTTACAAATGAAGAATATGCAGATATGATTTATGTGTATGGTTTTTGCGACGGAAATGGAAGAGCTGCAGAGGGAGAATATGAAAGACGTTTTAGAAATCGTCGTACACCAAATCGTACAACATTTTCAGAGGTGTATCAGTTTAGTAAGGAACATGGGCAATTTCCCTCACAGGCAAAACATGAACATGTTCTCAGAGATTTTCAACAGCGAGATGAAGTATTACAAATTGTTCATATGAATCCAACTGTAAGCGTCAGGAAAATCAGTCATCAATTAGAAATTCCCAGAACAACAGTATGGCGAACTTTAAAAAAAGAAAATTTATCCTTTTCATGTTCAAGTAGTTCAACAACTTGAACACGATGACAGCATTCCGCGTTTAACATTTTGTAGGAGGGTAGTTGCCCACAGACGAACAGTTTCAAGAATTCTGTTCACGGACGAAGCTCAATTCACGCGTGATGGAATAAACAACACCAGAAATCAACATCTTTGGGCAACTGAAAATCCACATGCTACGTTTCAGATAAATTCCCAACACAGATTCAATATAAATGTCTGGTGTGGAATATATAATAGTCATCTAATAGGGCCACATATTTTTGAAGGGAGACTAACGGGTGAAGTTTATTTAAATTTCTTAGTAGATGTGTTACCAAATTTATTAGAAAACATCAATGTCAGAGGTATGTGGTTTCAAGACGATGGTGCTGGACCCAATTTTTCTGTACCGGCGAGGGAGCATCTTAATCAACGTTACACCAACAGATGGATTGGTAGAGGGGGTGCAGTTAACTGGCCACCGAGATCTCCTGATCTCACCCCCATGAAATATTTTTTATGGGGCCACCTAAAGTCACAGGTGTACTGTTTTCGTTTTTCTTTTTAAGTAACAATAATACATTAAATAATTATTAAACAAGTGTTTAAGCAAAATTAATAAAATAGCGGCGTTAACTGTTTGTTTGCGTATTTTGTAGAATTTAAATATCATTCACCATTATTTTAGAAAATTTGCTAGGAAGTAACCATAAACGTGCCAGAATTCAGGTTATCGAAAGAATACAAAGATTTCATTAATAATTTTACACATAGTTTTTCTTTTAGTTATAGACAGTTATTTTTTCGGCTGTTTGAAAAATCCAATAAAGAATGTTTCAATATATTTGTTTACATTGTTACAAGTGAAGCTAAATAAAAACTTTTAAAATAGTAACATATATGAAAGTATAGAGGAATATATTTTTTAATTACTACTTGCATTTTATTTATTTCATACTGGCCGTTGTTTTTTGACGGAAACTCCTCGTAGTTGATTAAAAGGCAACATAGGGCAAAATTTTTGGGAACGAAATATTAATGGAAATTACCTTTGCTTTTTGCAATACGCCCCTGTCTAATTACAATAAAATTGATATATAACAATTCTTCTGCAAATATATTTGTTTTATAAGTGTTTTCATAGTTAAAAATATGGTTTATAAGATGGACGCCATAATGTTATTTATGTTTGAACTATTTGTATAGCGGCCATTTTGAGCTTTAAAATAAAAATAGTTGAAAATTAAGAATTATTGTGATATAACCATTTTAGCAAAAATCTATTACTGTGAAATATGTTACCTGAGAAACACTATTGGTGCTATACCACAAAAAGATCGAATACAAAAATTCTATTTTCACTTTATATTTTTTATTTTGATTAATATGCGTTATTTTTAGAACGCTCAAATATCTCATTGTATATGTACCACATATATATATTTTTAAGACAAGTTAGATAAATAAATTCATTTTAGGTCTTTGTTCTCATTTTTAACTGAATCTTCATAATCGTAGGGGGTTATGTGGATACTAGTTTAATCTGCATGGCCGTAGGGGACTGTGTGGATGCTAGTGTTAGAATGAGAATTGTCAAATAAGAAATTAGACAAATTCATTTTAGGATTTTAATTTGCTAGCATAACCAGAATTCAGGTTATCGAAAGAATGCAAAGATTTCATTAATATTTCTACATAAAGTTTTTCTTTTATAGATAGTTAATTTTTCTGCTGTTTGCAAAATCCTATAAAGAATGTTTCAATACAATTATAAGCAAACAAATAATAATTCATTTTTAAAAATGTACCACATATTTCACAGAAAAATGTCGATCACAGCCCAAAATCGCTTTGCTGTTGGCGAAACGAAGTCCTAATCAGTTAACATTTATCTCATATTACACCAAACTTGTTGTTTGTTACGCCGCCATGTCCCATAGAATCTATATACCTTTGTATATTTTAAAACTATTTTGTGAGAATTATTATTACCCGCAAAAACATTTAAAAAATAAATGACTCATGTTACTGTTGCTGTACATAACAAAAAAGTATCAATGGAAATAATAACACAATGCTTATAAAAATGGTTTGTCGTATCTCGAATAATTTTATAATTATCGTCTACTAATTTTTTTAATCATGTGTAAATGTCTATACAATTATTTTATAACACCCGTGAGAGCCATTATAAAATAAATTAAAAAATGACTTTGTTTTATAAACTGTGCCCATTTTGCGTCTATAAGCGTTGTATAAACGTTTTGAAAATGGTTATATCAACAATCTTGTTTTATAAAAAATGTTCTGTAAACATTCTTTCAGCTTCAACAATACATCAAATTGCTGGTTGGGATGTTTCTTATTTCATTCAAGCTTTGTTGAGTTCAATATCATTAATTAGCTCAAAAGTTATAACAAATTTATTATAGCGTGTCCGATATCGCACATTATGCTTTGTGCGCCGTACTTACGTGTCATTGCGTTCCATTTTCGTGCGTTAAACAGAAAGATCTGGAGACTACTTTTTTGATCGTACAAAAAAACTTCAAATTCGTTTTTGATATAAAATTTCCCATACTCTCGATTGGCGTAAGCAGTTTCTTTCAATAACGTTGAATTTTAAAAGTTGTTCGCGAGAAACCGTAATATTACACCTATTTGGTTTAATTACTATTACAACGGCACATTTTAGGAAGAAGACTCTTTATCATATATTATTGATACAATTTAGAAGAGAATAGAGAAAAATTCGCCCTGTTATAAAGGATTCCGAAGTTAAGCCCGTGTTTTGTATTATTTTACTGCACTAAATCATAAGTAATAATACCGACTCGCAAGGATTCCTTTTGTGAGTTTTACTCCATTTATTTACTATCTATTGTCAATACCAACACACTGCAAAATATGTGCTATTATGTTAATGTTGTATGTAATTATATTGTGTTGCTATTCTTGTTCTTTGCGTAAATAAGTATTATTATTATTATAATATTCATACTTAAATTTTCCTGCAAAATATACAGTTAGATGCTCGATAATAATGAATGAAAGAATAAAAATGAGATGCTTTGGGATTTTCTACAGAAATATCGCATGTCCAAGTTACAGATTTTATTCTAATGAAACTTTACACACTGTTTTTTAAATTATGCTGTAGTCTGTGTACAGTATATATGCCATAAATAAAATCTAAATATGACAAATTATTATTAATATATACGTTCGCCAAACCAGACATCAAAGTAATAACTAATTCAAATATCAAATGAAAAAGAGAATTTCATAATGTATTCCACATTTCCATTTAATATTCATAAAAACTAATTGGATTTTTTTGACGCAGAGTTCCAGTCACGGGAGCAAAACTGCGAGATAGATTAGTTATTTCCCTATTTAATGCTGTAATGTCGCATAGGAAGTATTTTAAAGTGTTAAATAATCCTAAAAATCAAATTAAGGTAAGTGTAACTGAAATGTAAATTCGTAACATTGTCACATTTGCGGATATATTCACTAGTTGTATAGAAAGTGATTATTATCGATGATATTTATGAGAGAAACCGAGCTGCAAATTCAACGAGTAAGCTGTGATAGCCATGTAGGTAACAAAGTAAATTCTCAATTTCAATAGAGTAGTAGCAGCGACGTCACAATTCGGTCATGTAATCACGTGATTGGAGGTTGAATTCCGAAATTTGACAGAAGAGTACTTGTTCGTTTTCGCTCGATTAAAGGTATATTTATCATAACTACTTTTCTCGGCATAGCAAGCACTGCTACAGCATGAAAATAGTGACCCCAGATTACAATTGCAGAATGAATTAATCCCTAATATGGATGTCTGTGACCAGGGGTAGCTCTAGCAAGTTTTTCAGGTGGAGCTAGATCTCCTTGTGGCACCCCCTCCTTCCAATATATTATCGCTTATTCGTGATATAGCAGTTATAAAACAAAAACTGAAGATTTTATAACTGCTATTTGACAGCCTGTTGACAGCTGCCAATTGTCGAATTATTGTATTTACATTATGCGTGAACTGAGTTACCTAAACAGCATAAACTCATAACATAAAAACAAGATTTGCACTTATTTAAGGCACTTTGACAGCTAATTGACAGCTGTCACATGTCAATTTGGAGAATTTGACATCGAATTTGAATTTAGAAACCTCAAAAACATAAACTTAGATATTAAAATCGAAAAAATAAGTTATTTAAAAATCTATAAAAACTGCACGAATAAATAAATCTGTGGTGGAGCTTTGGAGATTTCAAACTCCGTAGCAGCCAAAGTATTGATTTTCGAGCTTTGTGCCCAGTGAGACTTTTGCATGGGGTGACGAAACCTAAAACATATCCAAAATTCAGACGATTTGACCGAAACCCAATTTCCAGAAGATTATTGCCGGGTCCCTTGTGTAATAAGTTTTAATTTACTGAAACTTCGTTCTCCTTTAGCGACAGTTACAGGTATAGTTAGCCAAATTCGAAATGCTGTCCACACATTTGGGAAAATATCTTGCCAACCATTTTGTTTAGAACTTTTATTCGTTCTACTTTAAGCTTTTTCAACAATGGATTTAAGCTTAAAATATTTTCTCTACGTTAAGTGCGAATTTCACGCTATAAGTTTTTACTTTTGAAACGCAGCGATAGTACCTTGACACGTGATTTCTTTTGCTCGCCAGAGGAGTATAGTTAGGATCTCCCCATTAGTGAGAAACTGACTAAGCACCACCTTAATTTATGATTGCTAAAATAAGTGTACCGTCGGTAAAAGGAGGATATGAAATGTCTTTCCTCAACACTGATATTATTAGCTAATAATAAATCCAGTAAAAACTTTGATTCTTGGTTCTTCCGAAAAAAAATTATAAACCTATTATTATTTTGGTGGGTAAGGTTAAGTGGTATTAAGGTGCTTGGTTTTTATTTTTTGCGAATACGGCCTACCGTTGCATTTTTGGCGCCCCCCGTATGATGGAGCCCGGTGCGGCCGCATCATTTGCACCGCCCTAGAGCCACCACTGTCTGTGACACAAAATTCAGAAGACTTCTCAAGAGAAATATATTTTTTCATACTTTCTTACATTAGAAATTGGCATGTATATTGAAAGTTAGTTTGTTGTCCACAAGGACACCTAGAAATTTAACATAGTGTGTAAATTCGACATTATTTTTATCTACCGTAAAATGCTTTAAAGATCATTGTTTCTGTCTTACTCTCAATTAACATGAATTTATTTGGTAAGAACCAATCTTGAGAAGATTCGTACTCGCTGGACAACAATGTATTTATATATTTGTCCTTATAGAGTAGTATTATGTCGTCCGCATATACAACAGATTTTGCGTGGACCGTATTATTAGGCAAGTCATTAATGAAAATGGGAAAAAGAGTTGGACTCAGAACGGACCCTTAGAGTAGTCCAAATTTAATATCTTTCCCTAAGGCAAGATGGGAGTAGCTATAGATAGTTAAGAAAAATGTTGTAAAGTTCCAATTTTCTTATTAAGTTATCTTGAGATAGGCACAATATGTAGTCAAAGGCATTGCTCAGATCTAGAAATGGGGTGTACAATATATCGCCTTATTCATAGCATTTTGCCAATTAACTAACCGCTGCCTAAGAAATCACTACTGCCACATCCAGATTTTCCATCCAAGTCTCTTTGAAGGAAAACCTCTTGACAAGATTGGTCCTCTAGTATGTGGAAATAATTGGTCATAGAATTTTGATAATATTTGAGATGCCACAAAAAAAATTGAAGCGTTGGTTTCTAGCATATAAGTATACCAAAAATAAACTTTCTGGGCTCTTATTACCTTGCTCTACTTATTTTCTTCACTACTTTACATCAGATTTATTTACAATATATAGGTGTACTAAATTTCAAGTGAATATCTCAATTTTATTTTATCCTTTAATAATAGAGTTGAGATTGTGGGGATGTGTGAGAAATATGATAAAGAAATCTGAGACCTTTGCTTCTAGTATATACACTAAACCTAAAGTTTCTGTACTCTTACCAGTTTGCTTTACTCATTCTCCCCTATTTACCTCTATTTACTACCCTCCTCTTCAATGGAATCATTTCAAAATATAATTTAGTTCCATATCTCAATTTAATTTTATTAGCCCCTTTAATAATGGTTGTTGGCGGAGGGGTTGAAAAATGTTTTAAAGAAATATGCGGCTTTGGCTTCTAGTATATACCATCAAATACCAAATTTTTGTACTCTTACCAGATTGTTTTACTTATGGTTCCTCTTTTACCCTTATTTAACTCCCAATCTTTCAACGGAATCATCTCAAAATATAATCTAATTACAGGTAACGTTATAATATATACGTGTATCGAATTATAAGTGAATCTCAGTTTTATTTGATCAACCCCTTTAATAATGGGGTGGGGGTGGTGGGGAGCATGGAAAATATTATAAAAAGATTTGCTGCCTTGGCTTCTAGTATATACACCAAATCTCAAATTTCTGTACTCTTACTAGCCCGCTTTACTCATTGTCCCCTATTTACCTCTACTTATACCCCACCCCTTCAACAGAATCATCTCAAAATATACTATAGATTAATACACGTGTGCGAAATTTCAAGCGGATATCCTGATTTAATTTCATCAGCCCCTTTAATAATGGAGTGGGGGTGGTGAGGGGTTGAAAAATGTTATAAAAAAATTGAGGCCTTCGCTTCTAGTATATAGAACAAATCTCAATCCCCCTATTTACCCCCCATCTCTTTACCGGATATGTTAAAAAAACAATAAATTTCCAGATCTCGTTATAATACATACGTGTACAAAATTTCAAGTTAATATCTTAAACCATTCCGGAGAAAGCGTGCGAGGTTACTGACAGACCAGACCGACCGACAGACAGACAAAAATTTTTTCCGCTCAAATTTAAAATCTCGACGTTTCATGAAATTCTAAACCTATTTCAACAAAAAACATATTTGAAATTTTTTTATGGTTACTATACTTCTAATCCACTACATGGATGTGGAAGTAATTTATACTTAAAGTAGGATATTTTAGTGGATATTTTTCTTCTAGATCCAAACTGGTTGTTATTGCATAAATTATGACGCGCAAAATATGTTGTTATCTCTAATTTTAGTATCTAGATCTTGGTTTAATTTTCATTTATCAACAATTAATTTGCACATTTACCTAGTCTGTCGGAACCCCATGCCCTAAAATTGGTTCTAGTACCTTTTGGGTAATGTATGATATAAACAAAAGTCGTATGTGTTTGCCTCACTCTGTATAAACAATCACTATTTTTTATGCTAATTTCCAAGTATCGGTAATATCACCCTGCGAACGATAAAAAGAGAAAATATGAATAAAACAATTGAAGTAATCTGATACCATTCGCACCCACTCTTATCTCATTTTTAAGTTTGGGTAGGCTGCCTCTTGGCGGTCTCTCCGGTGACGCCGCTGGGATTGGAAATAAAAAAGAACGGCAAAACGGGCGAAAGACGATATGTTCGGTGAGGTCCCTCAGGCAATGAAGTGGGATCATGGTTTTCCTAAAATATACTTGCTTTTATGAACTCCCAGTCGAAGTGGCATTTCCATTTTTGCATTTCTTGTCTTTGGGCCTTTGCGATCCGCAGAATATTTTCCACATCTGAATTATTTAGTGTGTTATTTTATCTACTTAACATATGTGCTCTCCAGTTTATTTTGCGGCCGAGTTGTTCTGTTTGGGGAGTACAAAAAAGCTTTTGTCGCAGGACGGCGTATTTTGTCACAGTTTATGACAGCAGCGCTACGAGCAGATCATTATACCAGTTTAATTTAATCAAATAGGTATGTCCATAATTGGATAACATTTTCCAACCACTATCGTAAAAAAAATTGTACATAAATTCGTTTGATGACACGCTAGATGTATTTATTTATGTATGTGTGCATGTAGACTGTTTCTTGTAAACACAATAACTTTTGTTGGACTTAAATTCTTTATTTCAAATTTAGAACGTACGTAAAACAGCATACTGCAGCATAAACTTAAAAATACAAGTAGTATTTGAGTAACAAGAAAAAGTCATTAGATGCATAGTTGACTACATATTTATAATAGACAAGGTGAAAACCTCGCCTTCGTATGAAAAAATTTTCCCATTCGATTTTTTTTTTTGCATATTCACGTTCGGGACTTACCCCCGATTGATATTAACGGACTCTATGTCAGTATTGAAGACCCTTGAAAGCCGCTCTCCCAAACTTTATAATAACAAAATTATGTGCGACATTATAATGAAACACATGTTTTTATCATCCAGAAATAAATCTGTCACTTTCATATGGGTCAAAGCGCACTGTGGTATACAAGGGAATGACAAAGCCGATCTACTTGCCAAGGAAGCGTCCAATATGGACGTGTTCGCAGGAGTGGAGAAAGTATTCTATGGGGACTTGATAGCTGTTTTAAAGAAGCGTATGTATGAAAAATGGCAAACTCACTGGACTAACATTGTTACAACGAAAAAATACAAATATGGTTTGATTTATCCCATTGTAAGAAAACAACCCTTATATAAAACAATTAAGCTATCCAGGGCGGCCTATGTTTCCTTAGCTAGAATAGCATTTAACCATGGTAATTTTAGACAACATCTTTACAAGATGCACCTTGTAGATTGCATAGGCACATGTGACAACATATCGATATGTGATTTGAATCACATATTCTTTCGGTGTGGAAATCATACTATAGAAATTAATCGGTTTCTTACGAATTTTGCAGGCTTATCGTTAATGCTCCCAACAAATATATCAAACATGGTAGCTCTAATTAATGAAAACCCGTCACTAGGTAAAATGGTACTGGACTTCCTATATTTGATAAGAGTTAAACTATAGATTGGCGTAGGTTTAGAGTTGTATCCTATTGTTTAACCTTATGTTGTGAACACCTACCAACCGTGGTCTCCAATTTTGTGTGTTTATATAAAGTCGCCTTGAAAGACCCCTGGGCGTGAAGAGTGTGTCCTTGTTAGTTCCTTGATTGTTTCTCTTCTTTTTCTCTTTCTCATTCTCGATTAGGTTAGAATAGACATAATGACTTTCGCAATACCCACAATTGTCGTGGCTATACGGGCTACGTTCCCAAAGCCATTTCCTTAGAGAAAAAAAAAATAAATTTTTATATAAATTACCAAAATCTTTTTTTTTACCCAAATTCATTTTTTGTAGGTATTTTCCGTCATTTTAAACAAGAAAGGTCTCTTGTCATTTTTTCGTAAAGTTGGCCGTTTCCAACTTGTAAACAATTAGTTAGGGGAAATGGCGTGCAAAATCGACGACGAAAAGTTACCGTCTGCCAGTCGGTAATCGAGGAGGGCATATAACTACGAAATTTTTTTCTCTCTGGAAATTTTTGGTATGGTGGGAGATTATGGAGGGGGGGCGACATTTTTTTTAAGCAAATGGTTACCGATACCTTTCCGCATAGGTAGTTAGTGTATGTACTACACGTATCCCAATTACGCTGGCAGACAAAACTTCCGGGCGGAGCGCGATAACCGGAAATTGAAAAAAAAAATGTTTTTGTTACCGGACCAAACCTAGCGCAAAATGTTTGTTTTGGCCTGTACAGTACTGTACTTTAGTGGCAGACATTTCTGCCGGGCGGTTTTTGAGCAATTTGCCATCAAACTGGCGAAAAATGGACAAAACTTTGAAATTATGACAAAAAATAGTTAAAATTGAAAAAAACGTCTGCCAGACCAGAGTATGGTTCACAAGACACTAAAGAACCCTAGCCTTCGCTGGCGGGCGTTTTTTTTAAATTTTAAGCCCTCCAAACCACCTCATAAAAGTTAAAAAAAAAATTACGTTTTCATATCTATTTTTTTTTAAATAAATATTAAGTAAAGTCCTTTGGATATGTCATTACAGTGGGAATTACGAAAAATTCGAGATTTGGATTATCTTGATCCGTTCATATCTAGTAAAGTTATTCACAAATTACCAATTTTTTTTTAACTATGCTTTGCTCCAAATAATGCTATAATAGGACTGTCATTTTTTAGTGTATAAAAATTATTAAGGGATGGAACAATGACATGCAGGTGTCATTTTCTTCTTTATTCTTCTTCTTTATTTCAATCATTTCTCAGTATTTTTTATTTTTCATATCACCCTCAAGCGGACACTGACACTCACTACGCAGTTACCTCAACCCCCCCACCACCACCACCACCACCACCAGTACGCTATTATTATTATTATTATTATTGAAAACATGCACGATGTTTAAATGAATGCAACCGCATCGCGGGACTGCTGGTACTGGTGGTGGTGGGGGGAATGGGCTAACTGCGCAGTGAGTGGTCACTGTCCGCTTGAGGCTGAGAACGGAGCTCAACGGCAGATTTGAAAAATCTAAATTTCTGAGAAATAATTAATAAAGCATGGTTGAAAAAAGGTGTTTTTTTTGTGAATAACTTTACTAAATATGAACGGATCAAGATAAACCAAATCTTAAAAAATTTGTCGTAATTCCCACTATAATAACATATCCAAAGGACTTCACTTAATATTTATTAAAAAAAAAACAGAGATGTAAACGTGACTTTTATTAGGTGGTTTGGAGGGGCTAAAATTTAAAAAAACGTCTGCCAGCCAGGACTAGGGTTCTTTAGTGTCTTGTGAACCATACTCTGGTCTGGCAGACGTTTTTTTCAATTTTAACTATTTTTTGTCATAATTTCAAAGTTTTGTCCATTTTTCGCCACTTTGATGGCAAATTGCTCAAAAACCACCCGACAGAAATGTCTCCCCCGAAAGTACAGTACTGTACAGGCCAAAACAAACATTTTGCGCTAGGTTTGGTCCGGTAACAATTTTTTTTTTTTTTCAAAATCCGGTTACCGTGCACCGCCCGAAAGTTTTGTCTGCCAGCGTAATTGGGGTACGTGTAGTACATACACTAACTACCTATGCGGAAAGGTATCGGTAACCATTTGATTTAAAAAAATGTCTTCCTCCCTCCATATTCTCCAACCATACCAAAAATTTCCAGAGAGAAAAAAGTTTCGTTTCGATTACCGACTGGCAGACGGTAACTTTTCGTCGTCGATTTTCCACGCCATTTCCTAGACTAAATTGAATGTTTGATAAAACTCATCGGTTGAAACACAATATTAAAAAATTAATTTTTTGAGTTCACCAAAATTTTTATATAATCTTTGAACATCCATTAACAAATATCCTGAGGAGTAAGTGCAGATTATTTCATTTTAAAGTTTAAATTTTTAATTGTTAAATAGATGTCTTTAGCCAGGCGCGATGATTTGCTTTTACATACGCTTTAGTTAATATTGTTGTATGTTTTATAGATCAATATAATTTGTCATACACTAATATAAATATAAATGAGAAATTAAACAAAAAAAAGTTGAAAAATCTTGAATAGAAAAAAATTATTTGAGCATAAATTCTTGGATTCATCTATACTACAGCCACATAAAGGTACACTAGTAATATTGTTTTTTTTTTTTGACAATGGCATGCTTTGGTTTTGCAAATATTAAAAAATTTGCACTAAAAAATAAGATTAACAATTTAACCATTAAAAATGTAAGCTTTAGAATGAAGTAATCTGTACTTACTCTTCAGGATTTTGTTAATTGATGTTCAAAGATTATTTATTATATAAGAAGTTTGGTGAACTTAAAAACTTATTTTTTCAATATTGTGTTTCAGCATTGAAAATGGCCGTGTTACATTAAATTGTTTATAAACCGGAAATGGTCAACTTTACGAAAAAATAACAAAAGACCTTTTTTGTTTAACATGACCGTTGGGTCAAAAAAGCGAATTTTACAATTTGTTTAAAAGAAATTAGTTCAATCAAATTGGGACCAGATCTTCGTCGGGAAAACTCTTGATCCTTATTAAGGGGCATGTCCCGAACGTGAACATGCAAAAAAATCGAATGGGATTTTCTTTTCAAACGAAGGCGAGGTTCTCGCCTTGTCTGTAAGACACATAAAAAAACATAAAAAACAGCCATCAAAGTCAACGCTAGCAAGGTACTACAAAGCTGTAATTTAAATTTTTGCGTATTAGAATGAACAAAATAATACTAGAGATTTAAAAACCGTATTCTCGGCAGAAATCTTATATGGCAAATTTAAAAAATCTTACTCTATTCTGAGTCAAGATAGGAATATCTTATAGGGCATATCATATAGACACCATAATTACATTATTAATGAACGTGTAAAGTTATAAAAGTGGAATGATAGTAAATAATGAAGCGGTAACAAAGCATATCCGAATATTTTGATATTCGAGCATCATTATTAACAGGTGGAGGGGATACTGTCAGTAATAATGATCGTTTAAAGTGTAGCTGAAATAAAACAGCACTTTTATTATATTACTTCCACATCCACGTAGTGGATTGGAAGTATAGTAATCGTAAAAAAATTTTCAAGAAAATTTTTTCTTGAAATAGGTTTAGAATGTCATGAAACGTCGAGATTTTAAATTTGAGCGGAAAAAAAAATCTGTCTGTCTGTCGGTCTGTCTGTCACTTTTTTTTGTATGCTTCCTCCGAAACTGTTTTGAAATTTTGTACACGGATTGTTTTTTGAAGATATCCGCTGAAGGGTTGGGGAGTAAATAGGGGTAAATATGGGGAAATATGTAAAGCAAGCTGGTAAGAGTACAGAAACTTGAAATTTGATGTATGTACTACAAGCCAAGGCCTCAGATTTTTTTATAATATTTTCCAACCCCCCACTACCCCTAGTCCATTATTAAGGGGGTTGATAAAATAAAATTGGGATACTCATTTGAAATTCGGTACACGTATGTATTATAACAGCATCTTTAACTGGATTATATTTTGAAGTGATTCCGTTGAAGGGTTGGGGGTTAAATAGGGGTTAATAGTGGAAAATAAGTAAAGCAAGCTGGTACGTATACAGAAACTTCAAACTCGGTGTATATACTAGAAGCCAAAGCCTCAAATTTTTTTATAATATTTTTCAACCCCCCACCACCCCGAATCCATTATTAAAGGGGTTGATAAAATGAAATTGAGATATTAATTTGAAATTTGGTACACGTATGTACTATAACGACATCGGGAACTAGATTATATTTTGAGATGATTCCGTTCTCGGGTTGTTTATATACACTACTTTGTGTTGCTTTATTCAACCATGTGGCGTTGTTTTGTAAAGGTTTTATGTTGCCCAAGTCGTTCAAGTGTGGGCCACCCTACGAGCGACGTGGTTAGCGTCACTGGTGTAACCTGGCTACCACAGTAAAGATACGTAGAGCTAAAGGGCATGGAGTTCAAGGCTTGGGCGCTATTGATTACTGGGTGTAATCAAAGAAAATTGAAGATAAAGATAAACCATAGACAAAAGTTACATATGTACAATAGAACTATATTACAAAATATTATATTACAAAAACAATGAGCTATCACAGCATCAGCGATACTGTATAGCAAAATATCACCAAAATATGTACAAGGTAAACTATATTACAAAAGATACATCTCGTAACTTTACCTCAATACTAAAAATCATATATTACAAAAGATATGAACATTTACGAGATTTAAACCGAACTATAATACAAAGGTATCTCGCAAACGATCCGACAAACAAACTATATTACAGCATTAGATATACTAAAATATTTTACAAAGATAAGATAAGAAAAGTTAGCTAATAGAAGATATGCTATTTCACTCGAACTTGATATTTATTTGAGACCACCAGTATATAGCCTCCCCGCTACGTAATGCCAAATACTCAAAAACGGGACACCCCAAGTTATATAACCGAAAAAATAATACTAGAACTCATCTCTAGCAAATAAAATACGGGACACCCCAAGTTATATAACCACAAAAGATAATACACATTTCACCACGCCCCGAACATCCGAATTCCTTTAAATAAATAATCCACATAAGTGATGCGACTTGACGAGTCAAATCTAGGAAATATCAGATCACACGACACGTATTATGTGCAAATAACTGACGTGTCTAACCATTGAGACACATCTAAAACAAAAGTACTTTGGCACAGCGAATTTGCGATACTGGCAAAATTCAAACAATGTCATGTTATCAAACAACTGCGATTACGTTAAACGTTGACTACAAGAAATCGATACTACGAAGAAATATTTGCTACAGCGAATTTAAGATATAAATAACTACGACGAAATATCTGTAACAACGAATTTAAGATATGAGTGACTACGAATTAATGTGTAGCACTAGATATGCGAAAATAATCCCTTTTACAGGTAATAATCAAAGATACTTATCTTTTATTATAATATCCTGATGAGAGAAATTCCTAAGTATGCCCCTGTCCTCCGATGATAATAGATCATAACCGTTGGGTAGTTAAATGGTTCATGGTCTCCATTTTGCTCTAGCGAGATGTCACATGTCGTACCATTCCATACCTTTGAAGGTTATGAAATCGTAGAGGCGTGCTATGCTCGAATAACATAAATAAATTCTTCGCCCAGGTTCTCGTATGCTTGACAGAAAATCTTAAGTAGGTGTTGTGTTGAAAATTTCATAATAAAGATAAACGTAGTATTCTTATCCCAAAAAGTTATCAAGAAAACGTATATAAAAACGTAGTAGCAACATAGAACGTAGATAATTTTGCTTAAAGCAAAGGTGTAACATTAAGATCACTTCGACGTGGAAATGAAATTTGTAATTATATAGAAAAAATAAAAGAAAGAAAGAACCTAAAACAATATGTTTAAATGTTAGATGGTATTTAACAATATATAATTATTTAACTATTACCTTATACGTCTATAAGGTTCCTCTCTACTAATATCCCCGTTAGGGTCTTTCTATTACGTCCACCTCGAAGGACGGCTCGAGTGAAAGAGAAGGAATTTAGTCTAACGCGGCGTATTGTGACATATGTTTCGGACCGACAGTAACGTGGCTCCGCCCCAAAAAGTAGTTCTGTTTAAATTATGAAATATTAAGTTAGCTAAAGGATCTATATTGTTACTGATAGTTCTACGTTTCATGTGACTATCCGACTTTATTATAAATACTCGACATAACTTGATGCGTAAGCATAAGCTACTACCAACCTCTCATCTGTTCAGAAATGTTCGTTATAGTACCAGAGCATAGGAGAATAAAATGTTTGATTATTAAAATGTTTCTAATAATTGTTAGAAAATGTAACGAAGGATGCTATTGCGCATTCCGCACGTTACAACCAACATAATTTAATCAAATATCAACTATATGAAATAGCCATACTCGCGCCAATTTATATCAATCAATGCAGAATTGTTTACGCTTCAATTCAGTACAATTTCGGCGTTTTGTTGCCGCTTTATCCGGATTTATCTCGGTATCCCGTAGGAGCCACGAAACATGCGTCTCTTAAGGAACTCTGCACACTTTTCAGCTCAAGGTGAAGTTGTTCTGACTATAAATGTTAACTGGTAAACTGGTAACAGCTGACACTGTTCAAGATAAATATTTACATACAAAAGTCTTATTTTTGCTAGTTTTATCGCCCATTGGAAGGTACGTACGCATGGAACACCATGTATACTATACGTAAAGATAAAATTTTTTACCAAGAAAATATTTGTCTCAATTTTCGAATTTCGTAAATAAAATCATTGACATCCGGTATACTACAAAAGAACAACATAAACTTATGCTGCAGTCCTAAAAACTTGATTGGTAATTGAATTTGGCATTCCGGCTCCAATGTATTATAAAACCTCGCGTTTAAGTATTCGACTAAACCAGAATCTGACAAAGTAGAAAACCCATAAAATCGAGGGTGTGATGTTTTATAAGGAATCGACATGGAGTGAAGAAGGGGCGGCAGTGGGTGGTTTTCCTCTATCACATAAACTAGCCAAGTCGTACGGCGTTACCGCAGAATTGCGTATTTTTACTACACAACCAGAGCTATAAGAATATTTCGCCTGTTTTATATGCGATGGATCCCTATTGAAATTCGAGTAAAGTTGTTTCGAGGTTAAACCTGAATATTTTCGAGGACTTACTGGGTATGCTTTGTAAGAGGATTAAATTTGATACAGATTGATTGAAGCGAGCGTTATTTGAATAGACTCTTTCCGATTCTCTCCAATATCACCTACGGAAATTATACGTATGTTACCTGTAGAAAGAGCCTCACTACGCAATACAGTTAAATATCTTTCAAGGTGTAACTTTTATATATGAAAATATATGTTGTACTTGTCATTTACATTGATTCTAATCAAACTAGAGACTTTGACAATGATGAAATTTGTAGCCCGAGAATATGCCTGTTAATAATAGTGTACGAATATGAAATATAAATGTTTCATTTGCTTGTCCTTAAAAACAATGAACTGTTAATTATGGAAAGGTATATTTCAAAAGAAATCTAATCCGTTTGGGTTCAAGATGACCTTGGATTTTTTTTAGTAAGTTTCAATATGTGAGAAATATTACTTTTTCTTGAAATATCTACAAATACATTGATGCATAATTTCTCCTTTTATACCCATAATACAGCGGTGCTACCTATTAAAAGACATAAAAGATTTATTTTAAAATTGTGAAAATAAAATGATTAAAGCTGCCGCCACAAAAGTAACAGTGGCAGAGTATTGCTTTATATAAATAAAACTGTTGACGTCACAAATAATTCATGGAAAATTTGACTAGTATACAGTTTACACTATAACAGGAAATGCAACCTAATATAAATTAATAAATAATAATTACATAATGAGAAAATGACGGGAAAATAATATCTGCACTATACTTTTCACTATTACCATGAAGAAAACCTGATATACAATTATGCATGGTGGTCACTCAACAGGAAATATAATTTGCAAAAAAGCTAACCATTATACTCTTCGCCGACTATAGTATACTCTCCTTTTATCGTAAATAGAAAATAATGTTTGAGATGAATGAAAGCCGCCAAAGCTTGGTCCATAATCTTAACGCATTTGTGACAGATTTATTGTTAAGTTGATAAACATTAGAGACTATTGCCTAATTGGCCGGTGTTTGCAATATAGCAATATGGTATAATATAAATATATGAATTTAATAAATTTAAATGATTAATAACTTTTTCACTCATTGATCGATTTTGTTAAAAAGCAATAGGTGTTGTCCTCTAACTAACACTAACTAGCTGTCCAAATTTCAATGTAATCGGTCTTTTGTTCTTAAGTTATCATGCTTACAAGAAACTTGACGGATGGACGGACGGACGGACATTTTGAAAGTTGTTCAGAATTGAATCACCAACAGATTGATCTGAATTTCTTTTTTCACTACGAGCGATATTACCGATTTTAGAAATGAGCCTATCGAATGCAATATACTCTTCGTTTCGTACTTGCGAAGAGTAGAGTCGGGTACAGTTTGCTGACTTGTGTCATGGCCGATAAAACGTCTGAACTAAGATTTTATTTGATGTATAAGAAATGCAAGTAATTCTCAAACAGTTCTCGCATGTAACAGCATTGATGTCACCAAATAATTAATAAAAAATAAGAATGACGTTATCATAAAATGGTAAGATTATTAATTTAGTAATTTTGTCATTTTAGTGGAATTCTGAATATACAGTGTCCGTCATAGAGTTGGCTACATATGGAAAAAATTGTACTATTGACATTTCTAAAAAACTCTGTTGGGGGTTCGTTTACGCATGACCGACGACAAAAAAATACATTTTGACCGGTTTGGAAGGATTGTAAAAAACAGTTGACGGTGGTACCGAAAAATGAGTGAAATTGGTAAGATAACGAAAAAATGTATTAAGAAAAAGTGCCTACAATACACGAAGGACCTCCGATATCAATTTTGAAGCAGATATTATGAGGAACATAAAAAAGAGCAAATTTTACCCCTACCATTAAATAATATATGAAACATCATAAATTCTTGTGTCTATTTCGTAAATATTTGATTAGTTTCGACAAGAACTTTATGTAGTTTAGTTATTTGCATGTAAAAAGAGAAATGAACCCCCAAAAATCTAATTTTTAGAAATCTCAATAATACAAATTTTTTCCATATGTAGCCAACTTTATGGCAGACACTGTAAGTATGTAGATACGGGCACAAATAAAACTGATAACAAAAACTGAATTGCCCAAATCAGTCAATAACAATGACTTATCTGAAAAAGAAACCAAAGACTAATATTGTTACAGTCCAGCAACAACCACGGAGAGGTATGGGCATTTTTTGCCAGGAAAGGATAAGATTAGTATTAGTAGGGGAAATATTTCATATAATAACAAAAAAAAAATCTGAAATCTCTATGAGAATAACGAATATAAATTATTTTTCTTTTAGTGGTAATAAATAAAAATTCTGGTTGACAAAATAAATATTAGAATAATTACCAATAATTTTAAAACAAATGAAACAATTCTGAAAGAACAACGCATTGACACGTTTTCATAAACACTAAAACACTTGAACACTACATTTGAACAATGTATCTACTCGACGCACGTTTCATCATTCGTGTATTAATACATACCGTAAAAAAGTCTCTCTAAAAGTGTTAGTTCACGGAAATAAATAACACTCGTCGTCAAATCACACAGTTTGAGAATCCCTGAGCTTATGACTATGTTTCTCACTTCTCACTGTACATTTCATATTTTTGTCTCAAAAGAAGTGGGAAAGAATCTTGGTAGACATACATTGACAATGTCTTTAGGCTATTGCTTTAAGTTTGTGTGCAAGAGATAGTGAAAACGTATGTGCAATATTAATTCATACATCGATCATTTTAAATTAGACCCGACTCTATAATAATTGATGCCAAATAGAGAGGAAATGTTTTTATAAATATCTATTAGATTTCTCAAATGTGTAACCTAACCCCGGCCAACTGTGGCTTTGGACTTGGGTCTTGACTATTGTATGTAATGGGTTATAATACAGATTCGTGTTCTATGACATAATTTACATATACAAAACATATTAGAGTCGACATAGTATTAAAATCATTAAAGTAGAAGTTAAGATAAAATAAATATTATAATTAGGAATAATAATTTAGAATAATTACAAAAAGGAGCGAAGATAGGACAGAAAAGAAAAAAGGAATGAGTGTTATTGTAATAAAATGTTACAGAGAGGATAAGGTAAGACTTGATGGGTTGCCTAAGGATGGGCAGCACCTGGTATAATGTGGTGGAGTATTATGCTCTTTGATCTGTGTAATTTTGTTTGTTAGCAGACTAGCACTCATTTTTAATACATAGAATGTTTGATAGATCTGTTTGATGTATGTAATCCGCTAGTGGTGTTATATTGTGATGTGCATATAAATATTTTATGGAGGTGTGTCTTGCAAAATTTAAAATGAGGCTCATAAACTTGTGCTCTAACACTTTAAGTTATTTTACAGTTATGACTGCTGCGCTGCATCATACGGATGTTACGTATGTTAAGGACTAGCCTCACTACAGGAGTGTAGACCAATTTTTTATTTTGTACACTTATTCTACTATGTTTTTCCAAGAGTGGGTATAAACTCCTGGACATGAAGTGGAAGTGAATTTACAGTAAATTTGACTTACATTTCCATGCGTATGTATTATTTTATTTTACATAGTTTCATTAAACACCAGCTGTTACAATGGCGATTGCACAGGAAACCTATATGCCTTGTTCAGTATTTCTTTTAATTCTTCATTTCACTTTGGAAAGAGATGGCGATAGATAACATATGTTTTTGTATTTATCCATCAAATAAATATATTTCAATTGCTTGTATTTAAGTCTACAGTTAAATATATACAAATCGAGTTTACATAAAAAATGGGACCAATTTCAACTAAAACGTTATTACAGTAATATATCTTTTAGCTGTCCGATGCCGCGTCGTGCCCACTGGGCTCCATTTGCTGCCCCAGCGCTACTTATGTGGACGGTGCGCGCTCCACCGAAGCATCGTACGTGCATGATCTTGGTAGTTTTTACGAGTTCCGGCTAATCCAAATTAAATATTTATTTGCAAGTTACAGCTGGAATTATAGTGAATAAATGTCATCTGAATTTTCCTCCGTTGGTCATTAGTATAAAAAATAATTGCCAATGTTTATGGGCGATTGATTTTAAAATTACAATAAATTCAAATGTAAAAGAATTACCTAAATCATTGTCTTTTTCTTTTCAGTTGTGGTAGCGGAGAACGTGCAAGCAGTTGAGGGAAAAAGTGTTAGTTTACCGTGCGACGTAATACCCCCAGGACATGACAAAGTCTACATGGTATTCTGGTTTCTACAAAACTCTGGCTATCCAATATACAGGTAAGTTTTAGTATAATTCATAAAACCACTGCATTTTGCATTAGCGCGCATATTTGTGCTCGACTCATAGTATGTTACGCATCATAAGAAACTTTAAGCTCAAATTGCAAAAATATTAATCACACAGGCACACACAAAAAAAATTCGAAACCCAGAGGGTAGACCCCCTACCCCTGTGTATTTTGGGACGCTGAAATTGAATATGACAATAATTAATTTGAAACTGCACTTCCTTGAGTCCCACGTAAACTATTTTCCTAACTAAGACCGACTGTCGACACTAAGACGTCGAAACTCAATTAATGAAAAGAACCGAGAGCCCCGTTTGTTTTGATTGTTCGATTTATATACTTGTTTATTTAGCAGACCTTTATAACGGTCAATGTTATGTTTATATATATTTGTGTTTTATTATTAAACAATTCTACTAATTGGCATTGAAATTATTTAATTGTTTTTTATTTAATATGGACTAGGGTCGAATATATTTAATTTATCCAAACATTTGCGACTTTCCCGGATTTGGCTGTTTCCTGCGTGACACTAACTTTTATTTGCCGAATCCATGAACCCATAGACCACAGATATCTATATAGTGTAATTAAAATATCGCAAAGGGAAGAACACATTTAAGTTCTTTGTCATATTTGAAAATTACATAATAATTAAGGGAAAGTTGACAGGGACACACGCTTCTCGCCTAGAGGCCTATCAAGGCGTTTTGAAAATTTCTTGTACAAACTGGGTAAGGCCATGGTAAGTAGGGAGAACAACATGAGGTTAAACAATAGGATTTGTACATTAAAATGTAACATATATTAAAATATAAAATTTCTAAATTTTTGCACCAGTTTTACTCAAAAAAGCAACTATATATTTTAATAGATCGGTTTTATTCATACATAACACATGTAGTAGATTCAATGGAGTCGAAACCCCGCCTTTAATTAACTTAGAATAGAGGCTGTTACATTCGTCCATGTGCTTTTGACAGATAAACATTATATGATCTAAGTCACCTTCTACATTGCAATGTTCGCATAAACTTGATGTAATAAGTTTGAGTCTAGCAAGGTGAGCTGGGTGACTTCCATGTCCGAATTTTAGGCGGTTAATAATGCTAATATATTTACGGGGAATATGAAGGTCATCATGCCAAAACTTTGTTGGTATTTCAGGGTGAATATATGAATATCTTGTGAACTGATAGAGTTCAATCCATATCTTTTAATGGATATAAATCTGTTGAATACCGAGCCATGTCAGGAGTACCCCAGGGATCAATAATTGGACCCCATTTTCTTTAATATTTTTATTGCCGACATCAGTGATCACTTAGACGTGTATTTCTTAATATATGCCGATGACGTCAAGATGTTGTATAGGATTAATGATTTTAATGACTGCGAAAAACTTCAAAACAACTTAACTAATAGCCCAGTAATCAAGGGTTTCAAAGCGTCACAAAATGTTATATGGCTGAATTTTTCAGAATAAGTAGTTTTGTTGATGTAGAATATAACATATTTACAGCTGTTATGTGCCGGCGATCCCTAAAAAAATCGAAAATATTAGCCGAAATTCGGTTTTCGGCCGATAACTCGAAAAATAAAAGAAACATATCAAGAAAACTAATGGCACTAGGTGATAGAGGGGGAAATTTCCATCCTGTAAATGGTTTCATACTATTGGATGGTGTATGATTAAATAAATAAATAAATAAATGAATGAATGAATAAATGAATGAATGAATGAATGAATGAATGAATGAATGAATGAATGAATGAATAAATGAATAAATAAATAAATAAATGTGTGTTTAGAACATGTAGAATTTCAACCCCGCCTGGGGGTTGTTAGTGGATGCTTAGGGGGTGTCCGGATGGTTAAAATCATTTTTTATCGTCATATTCGATTTCAGAGCATCAAAAAACCTAAAAATAAACATACTTTTCAAATGTTTAGAACAATTGGAACTTCAACCTCTCCAGGAGCTTGTAAGGGCCGCTAGAGAGTGACTGGGTGGTACAAATCAGTTTCTATCATCATATTCTTAAAAATATGCGTAATTTTCAAATTCTTAGAACAAGTGGAATGCCAACTACTCAGGAGGGCTGTACCGGGGTGCTAAGGGAAAATTGGAAAATTAAAACCTTCTCTTATTATCATATTCGGTTTAAGCGTACCAAAATACATACAGGTGGGGGATCTACCCTCTAGATTTCGACTTTTTTTTGTGTACCTATGTTATTATTATTGCCTATTTTGTTACCTCTCTTGTTTAGTACTAAATCAGATAGCGATTAGTTGAATTATTTTAGAATTAAATTATAAAAGTAACTTCCAATTTATAAGGTAACCAACTAGGTATTAATAACTACATACTCTTGTCATTACTAGCCATTCATCCAGTATTTTGAAAAATAGTTGATAAAATTCTGGATCAAATTGTTCTATTCTAAATACATTTACATTCTAAATACATTTAAGACGTTAACTTGATGGAAATAAGGAGTTTACAGAAAACCTTTTTTATTTTGATTGGCCCTTTGATTCATGTTAAATCAACCTCAGGACTTTGGTTATACATTAAATATAGTAAAACCCAGACAAGAGCGAGATACACCCGCGTACCGAGGATTCCATCAACCTTATTATCAGTCTTTGAATTGAACAAAAAAACAGAAATCCTTGACCACATTATTTGTTTTTGAATTAGTAGCCACAAAAAAAATTAATCCTTGGCTTTTTGAAAAAAGAAATTTATTTAGTCACGGTTTTCTTGTGTTTAGTTTCCCTGTTCCATAACAGCGTATGTTAGAATTTATTTTTCCAACCGAAAAATACTTTCTCTGGTTCTGACTATTGGGTACGGATTATCAAGTTCCATAACAATTTCAGCTTGATGCTTTTATTTAGTCCAGAGAAATTGTTTGTTTACTCTTTTGAACAAGGAATCGAAATGAAGAAGCATAGTGATAAAAGAGATTTTAATTGTATGCCTCCGGATGTTTTCGTGACTGCAAATAATCCAATATTTTATTTGCTCCCAGAAAAATTTGAAAAGATATATACAACGTTAAATATAAATATAAAACTCAACAGTGGTGTACAAGAGAAGTTAAATATGTTTGTGTCCTTTTAGCTTATTCATTAAAGAATCAGAGGTATACAAATGTTCCACGATGTCTATTTATCATAATTCCATTATCCAACAGTTTGTTCAATCCTATATGATAGGGAAAATTACTACAGCTAATGTGCTGGATATTAGAGAATTATTTTGTTATTCAATAATTTGCTATCAGAAAGAACCCCTAAATAATATCCAAAAAGTTGATCACGTTTACAATACTAGGTATACTACGAAAGCATTAGGAATACCTCATGCTAGGAAGACAATCGTACAACGTTCTTTTATATTTTTAGGACCAAGGGACTTCCTCTTGAAATGAAAAACTCAATCTCCACAAAACTGTTTGAAACTAAAATAAAAAATGGATATCATCTCTCGGTAGATTGCATGTACATCAGTTAATAGGCATAAAAAACAGTTACCTTTTTAATAAAAGATACAACTAGACATAGCCATTCTGCTCTAAGGGTTTTATTGACATTGTATTAACTTTGCATTCTTGTGCATTATATAGATTTTATATATACTTATATGCATATTATGTTTAATTGGTAAAATTGTATCCTTTTGTATCTCATACCCTGTGTACAAGTTTATTGTATTATTATACAGTAATGATAATTAGGTATAGATATTGTAAAAATGCGTTAAAATTTATTTACATTTTTAATTGGAATAAATAATATTATTATTATTAATAATTTAAACAGCTCATTAAAACATATTCTTTATAGGATTCTGCAAACAGTAGAAAAAATAGCTATCTATAACTAAAAGAAAAACTTTGTGTAAAAACATTAATGAAATCTTGATATTTTTTACCTAACCTCATCCTTCTCGAGATGTCAAGAGTAAAAAAAATACTTAGAATTCTCCAAAATAAAAGACTAACATCCTAATTGATAATCAAAGACCAATAATAATCGTAAATACTAGTTTTTTGTCAGAAAATCCTAAATATACGTTTTTTTAATTTTTAAATTCCTATATCTCGAGAAGTTAGGTAAAAAATGTCAAGAGTTGAAAAATACTTAAAATTGCTCAAAATATAAGGTCCACATGTTTCAATTCATAATAGGCGCCCATAAACCGTAAATACTAGTTTTTTGAAAAAAAAAGGAGCTTAAATATACTTTTTTTTTTAAACGCTTATATCTAGAAATGGGTGAGGTTATGTAAAACACGTCTAGTCTAAAAATACTTAGAATTGTCCAAAATATAGAGTCCACATGTTTAAGTTCATAATAAGCTCCAAAATACTAGTTTTTTGAAAAAAAGCCAAAATACACGGTTTTTTAACGCCTATAAGTATTTCGAGAAGAGTGAGGTCAGGTAAAAAATGTCTAGAGTCAAAAAATGCTTAGAATTTTCCCAAAAATATAAAGCCCACATGTTTCAGTTCATAATGAGCGCCCAATATATTAGTTTCTTGAAATAAAAGTCTAAATACACGTTTCATTTTCAAATGCTTATATCTCGAGAAAAGTGAGGTTAAGTAAAAAATGTCAAAAAATGCTTATGATTGTCCGAAATATAAAGTTATGATTTAGTTCACAGTAAGCGCCCAAAATACTAGTTTTTTGAAGGAAAGGCCTAAATACAAACGACCAAACGTTTTTTTTAAACGCTTCCCACACAGCACATGACATCCCTAGGATATCCTAATTTGGTCCTATATATCCCAATTGAGGACAACATCCCTTAGGATATCCTTAGGATATCCCATTGAAATATATACAACCTGATAATATCCCAAATGGGATAGACAAATCCGGACAGGATGTCCTAGTAATATCCTGCAAAGATATTAAAAGCCTAACAAAATATCCACTGTGGGAATATCCTGGGTAAGTCCCAGAGTCGTCCTATTAAAGGTATTATTATTTAGGAGATTTCAAAAATAAAAATAATGAAAAGTATATATGTTATTTTGAGGCTATTTTTGTGTCTTTTATTGGTTTGTAAAATTTGCTACTAAAACCTATTTGATAATCCCCTCCAGTACAAATAATTCATTAAAAATGTATATCTTATTTAAATAGCAGTTATTTATAATTTGTTTTTAATACATTTACTGTTTTTTTTCTTTTTCTTTCTTCAATTCTTTGGGACTTCCTGCCACATGTATGTTTTCTTTTTAAGCGGTGCTAGGGGAATCTACAAAATATATCACAATTAACCAGTATGATATTGGTAAATAACTTCTACGCCTGTGACGTTTACGTCAAAGGATCTGTTAGGCTGGTTTTTTTAAATAAACAACACAAATAAGTATAAAAACTTGAAATTTAATATTTCGCCGACGCCGCGACGTTTCGGAAATCTAATCTGTTTCCTTTTTCAAGGCTTTTTTGAAAAATCTTTTTTGATGTGTATGACAAATACACAGCTCTAAGAATGTTTGTTATATTCAATATCCATAGATACTTACTATTTACATAGAACTGTTGATATAGTTAACAGTTTTTTACTTTTTATGCAATGTTAAGTATATGAAGTTCTTCTTTTAACATTGGCAGCCAAGTTGTACAGACATCTACGGAAGAATTCGACAAAGTCCCAAAGAATTGAAGAAGGAAAGAGAAAATTAAGATAATGCCACAAATAACATTTAGACAATATTTACATTTACTGTGTTCTGAATGGGCTTGGAAATTTTTTAAAAAGTCTAGTTTTTTTTTTAAACAATCAATACGAATCATTATTATAATTACAGTAGCGTTTAAATCAAGTCAATACGATTATTAATTACAGAGATATAAGCTTTTAAAATCTGCAAATAACGATACGGCTTGCTGCAATGCCCGAAACTCGAGCTGGCCGGCTGTGACGTAATCGGCGCCGATGTCGCACGCCGCTCGCCTTATTTGAATGAATTTAGATAAGTGAAACAGTCTTATTTTGAGTTCCTAAGTAGTTGTGACAATAATGGAGCAGGGATTTGTTTGTGGACAGTCGGATAACTTGCCAAAAATTGACTGAAATAAAGAACATTAATACGTTTAATTATTATTCCCATTGGTTACCCAGTTTGATATACAAAATATAATCAATTGTCGTCCTGGGGCTACATAACAGCAAAATATGTTTTCTTAATTCTCACACAGCGAATTCACTTTTAAAAAGTATCTGGAAAAAATATTTACAATATTTAATAAAGCTCGGTAATGCGGCATCAAAAACTTAAAAACTTGGTAAGAAAATTTTAACCTCATTAAAAAAATTTAAAAATATATGCACCGATGTACTAAATTACCCTGTATATTTAAAAATAATTTTTAAGTGTGCACTCTTCGACACTACACCAGTTATATACAAAAAAATTTGAATTATTTTTATAAGAGCAATATTTTATTTATTTTTTTTAATCTTATTTTAATGCCTTATTTTTATTAACGTCCTGGCGGAGTTCAGCTATTGCTGCTCTACCACTCAACCAGGACACGTACACATAGACATCAACACAACAACCATTCCCTGCGATATTGCCATCTACCGCAGCTGAGACTCGAACTCAGGAGAGATAACAGCGACTAGACATGTTGTGCCACCCAACAGCGGTCTAAATCACTGCTACCGTCTCGGTAACACATGAAAAAACGCCACCAACATCCATACCCTGGCCAGGATTCGAACCTGGAACTCCGTGGTCGCAAGCCAAACATTTTTTTCCATTTAAATATAATTTTATTAATTAAAAAATGGTGGGGTGTGGGATTTGGGGAGGGGGGGGTTGTTGTTTTGTCGGGTAGTGTCTTGTCGGGTTAGCAAGCCAAACACCTTCAGCATTGCACCACCGAGCTGGCTGGGATATATCACTGATACACTGTTGGGACACCCTGTATGTGAGTGCTGGATAATGTAAGTATTGCATTATGTAGGTAGAGATAACTATTACAATTTTAAGTTAACTTCGAAATGGTCTTCACAACAAAACCGATTACTTGTACTCGAAAAGGTGATATTATTCTTTTTAACTCTCTTTATTGCATCACACCATTATTTGTGTTTTTTCAACTTTTGGCATACTTATAAATAATTTGTTTGGCGTAGTGATTGTTGTATTGGTACATCGAAGCACAACACAGTATTTGTAACGAATTTTTTGTGTAGCCATCTCTATAACATCGCAGCAAAGCATCGGTACTATGATCACTACGGGGTAAATAGGCGTCGATGACGTAGTGCACTCAGTCGAGCTGCTACTAGGAAAGATTGGGGCGTGGACTAATTGCTCGAACTTCAACAATTAATTGTAAAGCCATTTTAAGTGCTAGAGAAATAAATTAAATTGCAATGTTTAAGTTACAACGTGCACATTTTTATAAAAATATATAAAAAATATCGTTTTTAAGCCCATTAGCCGCCTTTTTGTGACATGTCGAAAGTTCTAAGAAATCCGCCGGGCGTCGATGGCTTTTCCATGTTCATTTTAAAGTTCTTTCGACAAATAAGATTACGTTAAATATTTCATAAAAATAATGTTGCTATGTTATATCTTTGTATTTATTATATTATCTAAAAGGGGAAAATGTGACTGGTTATTGTCCGCGGATGAATAATATTTTTTTAATTCGATATAACTTTGCAGCACCCTATGATTTTTTAAAGTTGTACATATCATCCCTTATAACTTCTAATCACCCTGTTGATTTTAATAATACCAAAAAAAGGCAAGAGATCATTTTTATGTAATATTTCATGCTTTTACAATTTTTATTTGAAATTTTTTTACTAACTTTTACACATTTTGAGTAATTTTGAAAAAACACCTTTCACCCCTTCTCGGGGTTGAAAAAAATATTTCTTTCATTAATCGTGTTCAAATACTTCAAAGTAACTTATATCCAAAATTCAAGTACCTATTTACCTCAAAACTTTTATCTGTCGACCTATTTCATTGGATATATATATCACATTTTTATTAGTCATTTTACCTCTGCCATTATGTAAACTTGTATTCCTTATTGGCTCAGTATGATCTACTATCTTATAAAATAATATGTATTTTTTGCTATCTTTAGAAATATCCAATTAACCCTAAAAGAACTGAGGATGTCCTATATAAAGTCCAATCAATGTCCTCAGGTTGTTCATAGTAAAGCCCAGGCATAACCCATATAAGAGCTGATGATGTCCTGTACACATATGTACTGATGTCCTGAGGACGTCATCAGCAAAGCTCGAACTGTCCCATTTGGATATCCTACGGACATCCTAAGGTGGTAATGGGATCTTCCCAAGATAACCCATATGCCCTGAAAAGATGTCCCCAGTATGTTCTGAGGATGTCCTTGTGCTGTGTGGGTTATAGCTCGAGAAGAATGAGGTTAGGTAAAACATGTCGGAAGTCAAAAAATGCTTGGAATTATCCAAAATATAAAATCCAATGGTTCCTTTTCAACTTAAAAAAAAAGTTGCTATTGACTGGAAATAGTGAACTTCTGTCCCAGTTTACGACTGTAGGTCGAAAAGCATCAGTTCTCATGACCCTGACTTTGTTCAATACATCTTTAGGAACTTTTTGCACCATCTCACATAAAAATCAGGTGGGGCGGAGTCTCATGTTGGGGTTAAATGCTTTATTTCCACGAATAATAATGTTCATAGTTCCAAACTAATCCAAGGTAGGCAATTTTCCTTAGAAAAGAAATATTTTTGAAAAAACAAAAAGAAGATTATTTTGTGGATTTTTCGAATTTTTCTCGCACATGGTATTACATGGCACTATTAATAGAAGAGTAAAGAAATCTTATTATCAACAGATACACAGACTTTATTTCAGGTTATTTAGAGGTATTAAGATTTCGGATCATCAAATTGTGTGTTTTAGGGTTCATAATTGTAATTGTATAAAAATTGCTACTGTACATTGTATATGGTTTGTGTAGACAAGCCAGTACAAAAATTAAATTTGATTTTCACATGACGTGAACCCAAAGCGAAAAATGCAAATAATAGCGGCGAAATTTACGACGTTCGTAAAAACTTTATTTTAACGACATTGTTATCAAATGCATGTGTGTCAACCCTAAATTTAATTGGCCGTAACTTTTTATGAAACATATTTGTCTTAATAAAAGATAATGACAAACATGAGTGTATAAAATGTGGTGTAAAACATCAGAATTAATGCTATGGTAATACGGTTTCATTCCACTACATAATAAAGCCTGTATAATTTTGTCACTTTGTACAAATTGATTTATTTTGGTATGTCACATAAATTGCAGCAACGAGTAATAACGAGTTATGAATATATTTGTGCCATTTAACATGCAAATAATATTCAGCGAAGATGTCATAGCGATATATCAGTCTATTTTATTAGCGTTACATGTCGACACATGAAAGTTATTTTACTCTTAAAATTAATCCTTTTAGCAACTACAAAGTAGTGTCCACACAACTGCAAACTGACCCATATTCTTAGGTTATTTTCAAACATTACATGCTCTTTTTAACATTTATACATTTTTTAACATCTTATGTTCTTTAAATCTATGCACAATTTCAAATAAATCACGTCCAACATATCAATTACTGACACTGGAATTATCTAAAATTGTGTTTTGATTTAAAACATTGGGTTTTGGATAAACATTTTAATTGTATTTTATGTTTGAATTGTTATTTCCCTAGTAGCACAACATATTGGACCAATATATAATTCATATAGGACCAATATATGAATATTGGTCCTATATGGATTATATATTGGTGCAATATTGGTGCTACTAGGGTTTGCAAAAGTTAGAAAACATAGTTTTATAGATTGTTTCAACGAAGTTAGATAAAATGCAGCTTGTATTAATTTATTATACAAGTTTAAACCTTTGCTTTGAGAGGATACAAATAATTCCTATGCAAATGGGTTTTGTATGTCATTGAAGCTGGGGGTATTGGAAGAGAAGTAAGGACTAAATTTAGATTTACTTTTAGACGCTCCCTGGAATTGTCTCAATAATTGAAGTTTCACTGAGTTCTGGAACTATTAACGTTCCAACTTCAACAACAGACGGGATAAACAAAAAACACATAGCCTTATAATGCAAAAGTTTTGGCCAGATCTCTAGCTAAGCAACGAGTTGCATAGGCTTTACCAGTATTTACCTTTCGCATTCTGGATTTATATTTATTTTCTCTTTAATGACAAAACTGATATAGGCTGGAGCTGGAAGTTTATTAAGACCGAAATTGTGGAACAACTTTTAAACAAGTTTGTTGAAAAGTTAATTAGTTATCAAAGAATAAACGTATTAGTTAGAAGAGTTTAGTTTCTCTGGAGGAAAATATAATTATTTTATATTTTTTATATTTTATATTTACATGACGTAATGTTAATTAGGAATATATATATATTTACTAAAGGTACAGGCGAGTTTCGTTTTGTTTTTGTCAGCTTTAATTAAATAGTAACTAAGTATTAAATTGGTTTTATAAAATAAAGAAAAGGAACTTGGAAACAAACCTAATTACATCAATTCAAATACAGAAAAAAATTAAAAACTTCATTAATTACATTTCTCTTAGTAGAGAGAATTATTCATGTTTATAAGGGCATTTGCAATTTGCTACAGTAAAACAGACTGGTAATTACATATCATCAAAAAATATGTTAATTAAAAGAGGAGAATTCTTATATATTCAGGCTTGCCAAACGTGAATTGATGTTCCAAGATATTCATTACTCTTTTATTCATATCATTTTTGCTCCATGCATTACTTCCTTAAGCTCCATTTGATATATAGTGTCTCTGATGGCATCAGCTCCTTTTTAATAGCTGCTGCTTGAATATCTCTTGAGAATCAAGCTCTTGATGTGATGTGCCCAAAAAAAAAAAAGAAATTCGTAACCATCTTGTCCACACTTACAACTTAAACATCAGTACGTTGTCTGTCTGTGTTCCTGTCGGTCCATGTCTCAGAGCTGCAAACGGAACTATGGTATTAGCAAATCCGATCTTTGTAGGTTTCGTGATATTCCTGTTAGGTCAGTCTCATATTCGTCGTTGCCTGTATCCTAGTAATAATAATAATAATAATAATAGTATTTATTTCCGAGAGGATATTACACTTTACAATCAAAGGTACATATCAAAAATGAAATATTGTCAAAAAAAAAGTTCGCTAAGCTTTCAAAATAATCTTCCAAATTATAGGGCTCTAAATTTATCAACATATTTTTAATTTCTTTTTTAAATTTATAGCCATACACATATAATGTGGACGTAGCCCCTGTAATATGAGCAGAAAAATGCCAAAACACCGAAAGTTCTGGGACTAGAAGGCATGACATCTCCCTCCCCACCCGTTTTCAGGGGCGGGGAACACGACGTTGATTGTCAATCGTTTGCTACCCCTAAATCGAAAAGATCACCCCTTTATCAATGTTTCGATACTAGGCATGTGGGGCTTGGCGGATCGGCTTTCTTTTACGAATTTCAATAAACTGAGTAAAATTTGACCAGGAGAAACCCATGCAACACTCGAAGCTTGAAACTACCCCCCCGGGGGTTGCTTGGGTCACCTCTGGTCAATCTCAATTTATTGAAATTCGAATTTGAAGAAAAAATCCGATCCACTTAATTCGCTTAATTGTTTAGATGAAATTGACAAAGCTGCCAATTAATGGTTCATTAAAAGGGGGCTTAAACTAAATAGTGATAATGACAAACGACAGAAACTTGTTCTGTCATCAAATAATGTTATCATTAAGAAAGAAGTGTAGAGCTATTGGATGCTGTGTGTCAGATGATAAATTGAGTTGGCTTAGTCATGCTGATTATTTGGGAAATCACTTTCAATTTTCAAATTTAATTTATTTATTACTTCAGTTGAAATTAGTTATGAGACAATGTTTTGCTCTCAGTATATTTTGCATTGTTCCATTCCTGCATGTCTTACGCAATCATTTTATGAGAAAACTCAGCTTGATGAGTACCTACTGGAATTACTGATAAAAGAGAATACTGTAAACCAACCATTATTTATAAAGCTTGGCATAATGACTTTACCATCTTTAAATATTATTAATTCTCCGACTGCAATACACAAAAATATCTATAATTTCAGAACACACTGAGATCATCACAACTATAATAAAAGATCTGCCAATTTGGTAAGGATATCTCGTTATAAAATTTCACAAAACGCTTTTAATCGACGATGTGTTGTAGAATAACATTAAATTACTAAAATTTATATATCCAGAAATATTGTAAAGAATATTTTGAATGAATCTTATCATTATTAATTAGAATTTTTTTTTGATAATCCCAATCCAGACATAAATTAATAATAATATAAGACACAACTTTTTTATATATGTGGCATTTTTGATTTTCGATATGCTCTATAATTATTGTTTATTGCTTTGATTTATGTTTCTATATCGACATAAAACAGTTTTTATGTTTATTAAATTTATTTCTTTTCAACTGTATTTTACACATTGGTAAATAATTTTTTTATATAGAATTAATGTTCCTATCTTGACTTCCTACAAATACATTTTGCTGTATATGATATGGTTAATAAACATCTATACATCTACCTATCATATAACTGTTTAACCATACTTTACACAAAAGCCATTACATCTATGCTTTAAGTAAAAATCTAAGTACAGATTTTTCTGTCTTTAAATTTAATTTCATGAATATTTTGCATATTCGTATTTACGGATAATTTATTATTATTTGCAAATAAACCTTTCTTCAATGATTTTCTTTAGCTCGAAATGTTGTATCTATGTATGTATGTGTGTATATAGGTATGTATGTTCAAATCTAGTGATCGAATTTTTGACCACTTCCCGATATCCAATTATGCCGAAATTTAACACACAACTTTGGTTCTGAAAACAATACAATATAGCATATTCAATATTATAGTAGATCCAATATGGCGGCCGGCATAAAATGGCGGATCACAAAATTTTTTACAACCCCCTCGAGATGGGTATCAAATGAAAGGACATTTCAAGTAGAATACAATAAGCTGTGTGATTCTAAATCCAATGTGGCGGCCTACACAAAATGCCGGACTACCTATTTCTATACAACCCCCTTGATATGGGTATCGAATGAAATAGTTTGACAAGAGTAACCGAAATGATGGCGATCCAATATGGTGGCCGGCACAAAATGGCGGATTACCTTTTTCTTGACAACCTCCTCGATACGGATATCAAATGAAAGGATATATGAAGCAGAATACGATAACCTGTGTGAGGTCATTTAAATCCAATATGGCGGCCGACACAAAATGGCGGATTTTCTATTTCTTTACAACACCCTTGATATGGGTACCAAATGAAAGAGTTTGACGAGACTAAATGAAATAATGGCGTTTGAATAAAAAATGAGGCAGACGGGAACTAAAAAGTAAAAAACCGCTGCCTAAGGAATCACTACTTCCACATCCAGATTATTCGTCCAAGTCACTTTAAAGGAAACATCTTGACTATATTTGCACTCTAGTATGTGGAAATTATTGGTCATAGAATTTTAATAATATTTGGGGTAGATGTCATAGAAAAGTTTGAGGAGTTGGTTTCTACTATATACGTTAAAAATGAAGTTTCTAGTTTACCGTACTTATTTTCCACTATTTACAACCTACCATCTCAATGGAGTCATCTCAATCAGATGTAACTACAATACATACGTGTACTAACTTTCAAGTGAATATCCCAATTTGATGTTATCAATCCCATCAACAATGAAGCGGAGGTGGTAGAGTTTGAAAAATATTAGAAAGAAATCTGAGGCCTTGGTTTCTAGTATATACACCGAATCCCAAATTTCTGTAGTCTTACCAGCTTGCTTTACTTATTTTCCCCTATTTGCCCCTATTTAACCCCCAACCCTTCAACGGCATCATCTCAAATTATGATCTAGTTTCAGACGTCGTTATAATACATACGTGTACCAAATTTCAAATGAATATCTCAATTTTATTTTATCAACCCTTTTCATATTGGAGTAGGGGTGGTTGGGTTGAAAAATATTATAAGAAAATCTGACGCTGTGGCTTCTAGTACATACACCGAATTTCAAGTTTCTGTAGTCTTATCAACGTTTTACTTATATTCCTCTATTTACCCCAAATTAACCCTTCAACGGAATCATCTCAAAATATAAACTAATTCCAGACGTCGTTATAATACATACGTGTACGAAATTTCAAATGAATATCTCAACTTTATTTTGTCAACCCCATTAATGGGGTAGGGGTGGTGGGGGGTTGAAAAATATTATAAAAAAATCTGAGGCCTTAACTTCTTGTACATACACCGAATTTCAAGTTTCTGTACTCATACCAGCTTGCTTTACTTATTTCCCCCTATTGACCCCTAAATAACCCCCAACCCTTCAACGGAATCATCTTAAAGTATAATCTAGTTCCAGATGTCGTTATAATTCATACGTGTACCAAATTTCAAATGAATATCTCGATTTTATTTTATCAAACCCTTTTAATAATGAAGTAGGGGTGGTGGGGGTTGAAAAATATTATAAATAGTCTGAGACCTTGGCTTCTAGTACATACACCGAATTTCAAGTTTCTGTAGTCTTACCAGCTTGCTTTATTTATTTTCCCCTATTTAACCCCCAACCCTTCAACGGAATTATCTCAAAATATAATCTAGTTCCAGATGTCGTTATAATACATACGTGTAGAAAATTTCAAATGAATATCTCAATTTTATTTTATCAACCCTTTTCAAATTGGAGTAGGGGTGGTGGGGGTTGAAAAATATTATTAAAAAATCTGACGCTTTGGCTTCTAGTACATACACCGAATTTCAAGTTTCTGTACTCTTACCAACTTGTTTTACTTATATTCCTCTATTTACCCCAAATTAACCCCCAACCCTTCAACGGAATCATCCCAAAATATAATCTAATTCTAGACATCGTTATAATACATACGTGTACGAAATTTTAAATGAATATCTCAACTTTATTTTATCAACCCCTTTAATGGGGTGGTTTGGTGGGGGGTTGAAAAATATTATAAAAAAATCTGAGGCCTTAACTTCTAGTACATACACCGAATTTCAAGTTTCTGTACTCTTACAAGCTTGCTTTACTTATTTCCCCCTATTTACCCCTATTTAACCCCCAACCCTTCACCGGATTTCCTCAAAAAACAATCCAGTTCCAGATCTCGTTATAATATATACGTGTACAAAATTTCAGGTCAATATCTTAAACCGTTCCGGAGAAAGCGTGCGGACAAAAAAAGTTACAGACAGACCGACAGACAGAAATTTTTTTTTCGCTCAAATTTAAAATCTCGACGTTTCATGACATTCTAAACCTATTTCACGAATAAAAATTTTTGAAAATTTTTTTGCGATTACTATACTTCCAATCCACTACGTGGATGTGGAAGTAAAATAAATTAATTCGAAAAATATGAAAACAATTGTCTTCTTTTAAAACTGAATTGCACTAAAAAATAGAAAATTATTTTTATTCAGAGATTAAATTACAAAATGATGATGAAAAAGAAAACCATTGGGCACTCACAATGTTTTTATCACAATGCTGATTGTTGATAAAAGTAATATATCATATTTTATGAAAAGGAAACCACTGGACGCTCATAAAATATATGTTACTTTTATCAACAATGAGCATTGTAATAAAACATTATGAGTGCCCAATGGTTTTCTTCGTCATCATCATTTTGTAAATTAATCTCTGAAAGATACAAAATTATTTTCTATTCTTTAGGGCAATTCGGTTTTAAAACAAAATCATTGTTTTAAAAAAAATTTTTGTTTATTCAAATTCAGTGCAATGACTAGAGTATGACAACTCTGGTCAGCAGTTTACAGTAACAAAATAAAAATATATTTTTCTAGGAGAAAACTACACTACAGAATATACCAAATGGTGTTGAATGCAATAGCTATCCCAGAATGACAATTTGTATGCAGAGTATCGGTAATGCGATTTATAATTAGTGATGCACTCCGGTGGTAATGCGAACGTCTGTTTATTAATGAATACATTGTAAACAGAGATTGGTAGATAACTTTACATGATTTAATGTTGGAATTCCACCATAAGATACGCAACTCATTATTTATGCCCGCACAGTACTGATTCAGTAATAATACCTCTGTAACATCAGCTCGCTAACCGGGTTTGTTAATCTGGATAGATGCTGATTGGGAAATCTAAAACCTATGTACATATATGGGAACGTAGTGTCTATATTCTGCAAGGTTTATTATATTAAGTATACGCTGAATGATACTTACCCTTCATCATTATTCAATTACTATTCATTATGTCTCTCTTATAATTTCATAAAAATATATACGAGCTACAGCTCCCAATTTTATATAAGTAATAACCATAACAACTGTCAGAAAGTTCGTGATTAAGGCAGTTTTTTTATTGCAAATGCCATACCTAGAACAGAATATAACTTCTCTTACGAGGAATCCTTTGTGCGGTCCTCTTTAGATAGGCTATAGATATTTGTTGTTATATTTATGGCACAGCCCTCACGAGCAGGAACGTTTCTCCGATCGTAAGTGGCTGGATATCCAACATGCTCTCAAAAAGAGCGGTACAGATTAACATGGGAGACATCGCTGTTAGAGGAATGGTTGCAAGAGGCTGTCCTCAGGGGGGTGTCTTATCACCTCTTCTATGGAACTTAGTTCTTGACAGCCTCCTGCGCCGCCTCAACTCCGAGGGATTCCACACAATTGCATACGCAGATGATCTAACGATACTGCTTAGTGGTAAATTCGAAGGAGTCCTCTGTGATCGAATGCAGATGGCCCTGAGAATAATCGAAAGATGGTGCAGAGAACACTCTCTGTCGGTCAACCCCAGGAAGACAGAGCTGGTCCTCTTCACAAGGAAAAGGAAATTGGGGCCAATGACGGCCCCCGTTCTCCTAAATACCACACTAAATTTCGCATCAGAAGTAAAATACCTTGGAGTAACTTTTGATGCCAAACTAACATGGAATCTTCATTTAGACAGAAGACTAAAGAAGGCTTACATCTCTTTTGAGCAGTGCCGCAGAACCATAGGGAAAACCTGGGGAATGAAACCCAAAGTGGCTATGTGGATTTACACTGCTATAATAAGACCAATGATAGCCTATGGAGCCATCGTCTGGTGGCCTAAGAGTCAGCAGACTGTAGCGAAACGTAAGCTCAGCCAGGTACAACGAGTAGCCTGTTTAAACACAATTGGAGCTATGAGAACAACACCAACAAGAGCAATGGAAGTGATGCTGTGCCTGCCACCACTAGACATATATCTAGAAGAGGTGGCCCTAACTACTATGGCACGTCTCAAATCCGTTGGCATACAGCCAAACATAGGATGTGGAGTGACCAGATGCCGGCTGTGGAATGAGGCAATTAAACAAATGCCACTTCTGCAGGTACGTGCAGATGGTATTTCTCCACAGTTCATCTTTGATAGACCCTATGAAATACACACCAACAGTAGCAATGAGGCCGTCAGTGAAGGAACAGTTAACATCTTCACAGACGGATCGAAAAAGAAAGAAGGAACAGGTTGTGGGGTATACTCCAGGAACCTGCAAATTCAAATTAAATGGGCTATGGACAAACAAGCCAGTATAATACAAACAGAACTGGCGGGAATAACCATAGCCGCAAAAGAAATTTCCCGTAGACAAATAACGGGAAAAACAATAAGAATCTACACTGATAGTAGACAATCACTACTGGCCCTACAGAGACACAAAATAACAACAGGGTCAGTATGGGAATGCCATCAGGCACTCGTGGGCGCCTCCAGCATGAACAGTGTCATTCTATGCTGGGTCAAAGGGCATGCACAGTGCAGAGGCAACAGGGAAGCTGACAGTCTGGCTAAGAAGGCAGCCAGTCTAAGTATACTTGGACCTGGCCCTTCCAACATACTGCCGACCTCAGCAATAATGCTAATGATTAAAGAAGACACCCACAGAAAATTTAAAAAACTGTGGGATGAAACTCATAGTTGTCAGTTGGCCAGGGATCTGCTTAGATACCCTGACAAGGATACAACGATGATCTACCTGGGAATGTCCAGGAAGAACCTGCGCTTCGCGACAGGAATTCTTACTGGCCATTGCCAGCTGAGGAAGCACCTTTACAACATGAAGTTAAATGACACACCCCTATGCAGAGGTTGTGAACAAGAAGACGAGACTGTCCAACACGTACTCTGTGAGTGCCCGGCAGTCTCCTCTAGCAGAGAATCCATTTTGGGAGAACGTTGGCCTACACTGGCCGACTTGAGGGATATTCCCCTAGGCAGCATCACCACCTTCTTCACAAGATTAGGATGGTTGGAGGCCTAGGTGGAATCCTGTATCCCTCGGGAGGACGTACAAGGGGCCCAATGGGGCCTAGGTGCTGCGGTCACCTAAATGTGACTGCCCTCCCACAAACTCCAACTCCATTTATGGCACTAAAATGATACTACCATTTTTTTTTTAAATGTGCAGCTTTAATTCACACAGAGAAAAAAATCTGTAAAGGTATTTACCCAGAACTTCCCTCTTTATTTGTGCATGGCGGTGACTCTAAAAATTTATGAATTACGAAATGACATTGAGAATAATAATCGGAATATAGTTATCATCGTTATTACAAAGAGAACCTGATAACTTTTGGTAAAAAAAATATACAGAGTGGTCATCCGACAGCAAAAATTCAATACTTAATAACAGGTGCCGAATATGGAAGGCTTGCGCAAATACCTTTACAAATGCCCACCATGGTTGAATTATTTCTTAGGATGACCACCCTGTACATTTGTCAGTAAAACTATAATAGGTGCACTCGTAGGTGCATATGCCAAATATTATTGCCATCTGCCACATTTTCGGTTCCACATTCACGTAGTGGAGTTCAATTCTTTGCCACATGTATTTTTTCTTTTTAAGCGGTGCTTGGGGAATCTACAAAATATCACAATTATCCAATATGTTACTGGTAAATAACCTCTACGCCTGTGTCAAAAGATCAGTTAGAGGTTGCTTTTTTAAATAAACAACACAAATAAGTATAAAAACCTTAAATTAAATATTTCGTCGACTTTTCGGAAATCTAAACTGTTTCCTTTTTCAAGGCTTTTTTAGAAAAATCTTTTTTGCTGTGTATGATAAATACACAGCTCTAAGAATGTTTGTTATATTCAATATCCATGGATAACTACTATTTACACAGAACTGTTGGTAAAGTTAACAGTTTTTTAGTATTAATACAATGTTAAGTTTCTGAAGTTCTTCTTTTAATATTGGCAACCAAGTTGTACAGACATTGTGACGTTACGTTCACTCGTCGGTTGAGTGAAGGGGCGTCACTTTGGCACTCGAGCTCGGTGCGGTTACGGTAAGCTCGGGCGCCACCTTTACAATTTTTCTCGTGGTGTAAAGGACCCACGCTAGCCTCTTAACACAGCCTGTTTCGGTAGGGCTGGGATAACGTCAGAGGAGACACGGTATGTCCAGGGGTCTAGGGATGTCAGACTTCACACACACACAGTAAAAAAAGGCACAGTTTAAATAATATGCATATTTATTATAATAAAAATCCTAATATCTACAATTATACCTAACCTATAACTACTATGGTTAACGGTGACGGTGGCGAAGCAAGAGGGCGGTTACAAGCAGGATACGAGCTTAGAGAAACGGAACGGTAAGTCGGAGTAACTACTATCGGTATAAAACGGACAGAGCAGATACCAGGCGGAGGAAAGCAAAAGCACAATAAACAATAATAAACAAATACTCGGGCAACTTGGCTAAGGCGCAGAGCCTAAGGTTAGTACGCACTTCCGGTCACGGTTCCTTGTTGGTGTAATCACCCCAAGTGCTCGCTTGTCCTCCAGACGACGCAACTAGGCCAGAGGGCAAACACGAGACCTGTTACCAGCGGAAAGTTTCCCAGCCACACACTCTCCCAACTTGCACACTGGCTTGCTCCGGTAGGCGGTATTTGGTCGGGGATGATATCTCGGTGTGCTAGAAGGCTTTGTGACTTTCCAGTCGACGCACCTAGACCAGAAAGCCCCAAGCTTCCCAAGTGCTCGCTTGTCCTCCAGACGACGCAACTAGGCCAGAGGGCAAACGCGAGACTTGTTGCCAACCACTGTATCTTCCCAGACACACGGCGGAGCAAACCGGGATTAGTACACGGATGGCACTTAGTCCCAGCCAAGCTGCTTATTTACGGTCGGTTTTACTTACTCTCTCTCTCTCCTATGAGACGGCGGTTTCCAATCAGCCTGGTAACGGTCCAAATGAATGGACCCAGGCTAATAATTAATTATTTGGCTGGCTGGGCCAAGCATTCGTTAACGGTGAAGCCAATAGTGTCAGTGATGGAGACAGTGCTCCATCTAGCGGCGTGTATGTCTACTTGCTAAATGAAAGTATATTACTTATTTATGCTCTGTGTGGACAGTATAAAATATTAATATTTAAAATACAAAAATAGACGGTGGGTTTGGGTGTAATTTCCACACTAGAAATTACGCCCAATACCTGTATTAGAAAATACTTATATCCTAAATAGAGAAATAGACGGCGGTGTCGGGTGCAATTTCTGCAATATAAAAATGCTTCATTACAACATCTACGGAACAATTCGACACGCGTCTATCCTCATTCAATAATATTATCGCGGATTCTTTAATTTTCTTTTTTTGCTATCTGCCTCTTTTGTTAAAATTTTTGCCGAGTCCCAGTTTATTCTATGTCCGTTCTCCCAAGCGTGTTCGCAGATCTTGGACCTCTGAATTTAATTTTTTCTGATATAATTTTGATGTTCGTCCAATCTTATACTAAAAGGTCTGGATGACTCACCCACGTATTGTTTGTTGCACTCACACGGAATACTATAAATGCAGCTTATTGAATTTTGCTCGTGGTTCTTCGGTTTCGTCTTTGTCAGAATAGATCTTAAAGTGCTGTTTGTTCGAAGAACCGTCCTAATATCAAATCTATCACCGATGCGGCGCAACTTTTCGGATAATCCGCATACAAAAGGAATTAACGCTGTGTAACGGTTTTCAGGTTTTTGTCGTACCTGATTGTTATTTTCAATATGTATAAACTTTCTTTATAAACCGCTTCTGATCTTTTGACGTAAAAGTCACAGGCGTAGAGGTTATTTACCAGTAACATACTGGTTAATTGTGATATTTTGTAGATTCCCGAGCACCGCTTAAGAAGAAAAAAATTAAGATAATGCCACAAATAACATTTAGACAATATTTAGGTTTAGAATGTTATGAAACGTGGAAATTTTAAATTTGAACAAACACATTTTTCTTTTATGTATTCTAGTGGTAAAAAAATTCATCATCTATTCTATAGTAGTGGTAAAAATATTTCCTTGAAATAGGTTTAGAATGTCATGAAACGTGAAATTTTTTTTTTCCGTTATCTGTTCTTGAAATAGGCTTAAAATGTCATGAAACGTGAAATTTTGTTAGAAATAGGTTTAGAATGTTATGAAACAGAAATTTTAAATTTGAGCAAACAAAAATTTTGTCCATGTATTCTAGTGGTAAAAAAATGTTTCATCATCTATTCTATAGCAGTGACAAAAATATTTTCTTGTAATAGGTTTAGAATGTCATGAAACGTGAAAATTTTTAATTTGAGCAAAAACACATTTTTGCCATCATCTCTTTCGTATTTTCAAAACTTTTTGGAAAAGGCTTAGAACGTAATGAAACGTGGAAAGTTAAAATTAGAACGAAAAGAAAATGTTTTCCATCAATTTTTTAGTAGTGGTAAAAAAAAATTATTAAAAAAAAAATCATTTTTTTTTAAATTTATAAGTTTATAATGCCATGAAACGTGGGAATTGTAAATTCGAGCAAAAAGAAATTTTTTTTTTTCATCTATTTTAGTGGTAAAATATTTTTTAAATTTTTTTTTTCTGAAACGTGGAAATTTTAAATTTGAGTAAAAAAAATTTTTTCATTATTTATTCCCTTTAGACGGTCCACCCTGTATATTTTCCAGTAAAAGCTTAAGCATTTCTTCGCTGACAGTAGCGTCAGCTACCTACCAAATTTCACTGTTCTCTGTCAAGTAGTTTCTTAGTTAATGCACCAACAGACAGACAGACAGACTGACGGAATTGAGAAACCTATATTTTCGTAATCTACATGATCTGAAACGTGAAAATTCGAAATAATCTCGGACGTTGATTTTTTCTCTAATACAATACTTCCCTTCGGTAAGCGAGGGAAGTAAAAATACAAAAAATTGAAAATGTAGTGCGTCCTTTAAATGCCGCTCACCGATTTGAATTTCATCACAATAACTATTTTAATTTTACTAATTTGTTATCTTGACTGCACTGTTTGTCAGTTGTCATTTTGTATCAGATGCCAGTGCCAATTTGTTTAAATAATAATGTTAATAACCCAAATAAAATATACCCTTACCTTTCCAGGAAGCAGAATACAAGGAAATTCTGGTAAAAAAGGTTAATCATCCCACCGAATTTTCAGTTATAGTATATAATTATACCGTGACATAAGAACTATTAAGTAAATACAGTTTTGCAAAAAGACAATTTTGAAAACATTTAATTTTAATTTATTCCATATTTTCAACAATAACATAAATTACTTAAAGAAATGTAATTCTTTTCATAGAAAATTTAATTTAGAACAAATTTTGCATCTATTTATAAAAGTTCGTAAATTCATTACACCAGCTAATGATGACGAAAAGGATAAGTGACATATTACATAATAGCCTTTTTTAAAAATGATAAAGTTCTCCAAGTGCAGTAATATTCAGTTTTCAAGAAACGTAATAAAAGTGTAAGAAGCTCAAAGTTCTCTACTCGAGTTGTTAATTTCTAATTTTCCAGCCAGCAATTTGACAACATTAACACATGGATATTGCTTAAACTCAGCTGCAGCTCTTTTAATATTTTATAATATGATGGGGACAACGCAGTAAAAGTTTTAAACTTGTAAAACTTTTCTGCGACTTAGCTTATATACCATAAGGTAGGATTGATGTTGATTCAGTTAACAGAAAGCACACGAAAGTGTTCGTCTTCGCAAACGGACTTAGGAAGTATTGACTTCAAATACTGGGATTAAGTTTCAATAGATTCCGTGTCTGTTTGCTAGAAAATTATTTACGAGGAGTAGTAAAAAGCGATATTTCAGAATCACTTTGATATGAAGTTCTTTACAAACTCTTATTGTAAGCATATTTTTTGCAGTTCTGTAGAAAATGTATTCAAGTATTAAATTGGGTGAATACTGGAATTGACTGTTTACGTTATACATACTAATTATAAGGACAAGGTAAAAGAAGATTATTTATCCAACACAAGCACAGAATATGGCTGGTTAGTACTATGGTGACTATAGATATAGAATGTGATGTATTACACACTAGTGATATAATATTCAAGAAGTCACCAGAGAGTGATTGAAAAAAATTAATCTTAAAGCAAAACATTCATTCTAAGAGTAGCATTAATTATTTATGCTAACAATTAAGGATTGACGCTCAAAAAGTGGAAAATACATTTAATTAGGAACATTGAAGAATAATTCACAATAATTTCACAGCTGATAATTATTTTCCATTCCCTGACCTTCCAATTTCAATGACTTTTATAAAAATAAAAATTAGTTTGTCAATTGAAATGTCAAATTTATAAAAATATTAAAATAAAATGACATTTAAGAAAGCGTTGGATATAATTTTGTATTGCACACGTCAATGAAACATATTCTTTATAGGATTTTGCAAATATCAGAAAAAAACTATCTATGAGTAAAAGAAAAACTATGTGTAAAATATTAATGAAATCTTTGCAATCTTTCGATAATCTGAATTCTGGTTATGCTAGTAAATTAAAATCCTAAAATGAATTTGTCTAATTTCTCATTATAACACTAACATCCACACAGTCCTCTACGTCCACGCAAATTAAACTGGTATCTACATAACTCCCTACGGTCATGAAGATTCAGTTAAAAATGAGAACAAAGTCCTAAAATGAATTTATTTACTCTACCTTGTCTTAAAAATTTTTTATTGTAATGGATTACATTTTCATGAAATCTATCATTCTGTTTTTTGGAAATGCTTAGACTTTGAAACGTGTTTCGCCCTTGTTTTGGAGCTCATCAGAAAGGCACAAAGCCACTCATAAATATGTTTCATGCAAAACTGAGACAATTTCTATGAAAAGTATGAAATAATTAAATTCGATATTGACTGATAAAAATAACAGATCTTCCTATCTATTAGCTAACTAGTATTGGAGCCTATATACTCTGTGCATGCTTAAAAGTGAATTATTATTTGTTTGCTTATAATTGTAATGAAACATATTCTTTATAGGATATTGCAAACAGTAGGGGACTGTGTGGATGCTAGTGTTATAATGAGATTAATATTTTAATTTACTAGCATAACCAAAATTCAGGTTTCTCGAAAGAATGCAACGATTTCATTAATATTTTTACACATAGTTTTTCTGTTAGTTCTCATAGATAGTTATTTTTTTCTGCTGTTTGCAAAGTCCTGCAAAAAATATGTCACGTGGCTAACTTTTCTTGTGTGACTAATGTGCATAATTACACAATAGTACAATAAATAACTATTCTTGTGAAAGAAAGTTACTGTTTGACATACACTTTCGGCTAAATTACACAAATGTTTCAAATGCTCTCCTTTACATTGTACAGTTTATTTTCAAACTCCTCTCTGATTCCAATTAGCCAAAATGCTCTTAATAGGTACTTATTTCATCTAATAATAGAGTAAAATAATGAGCTGAACTTTTGAATATTGCATTATAAAAATGTATCCCAAAATTCCCTACCATTCGTACTTGAGCTTCATTTGATATGATGGAGAAATGGCACCCATTTTAAAAGTGTTTCACTCTACAGTTTGCGATCTTTAACAGAGTCACTTGCATTTTGTTGAAAGGCTCCGTCTACTAACAGAAGAGAACCCTATTGAATATCATAATGATCCATAAATTATAATTTAATATAGTTTCCGTGGACCATTTCTCTCGTTCTCCTCGCTTATTGGATAAATAAAAATAATAATTGAAATTATAGTAAGAAAACAAGTAGGTAACTTTTCGTTTAATTTGCTTTGCATTCTGCAATGAATTTGTCTAAAATTTTTGCCACGTTACATATTTATCAACAAAATGTGCTAATATGGAGCAAATTTTAACAATCACATCAAATATGATTTTTTCCTAAGGTCGATAAAAAGTGAAAATTTTCAGGGATAAACGTATCAAGCGTGAAAAAATAAAGATAAAGGATGAATTTGAATTTATTTCTAGGGTTGGTAGTTACATTGTTGATAGAGACAATCGGATTTGAGAGAAATTGAACCTTCAGTTATTGTTATTGAATGAAACTTATGGGTTGTGCATTTTTGGTATTAAACACGGTTTTTAAATTTCCCTCTAAAACCCTTCATAAAAATCGAAAACAATATTCTACTTCCTCATCAACTATCGAAAATTGAAGCATCGTTTTTTGCGATGTGAACATTTTATTCTGTTTTAAATTTGTGACGTTTCGTTCACTCGTCGGTCGAGTTCGGTGCGGTTACGGTAAGCTCGGGCGCCACCTTTACAGTTTTTCTCGTGGTGTAAAGGACCCACGCTAGCCTCTTGACACAGCCTGTTGCAGTAGGGCTGGGATAGCGTCAGAGGAGACACGGTACGTCAAAGACACAGTACAGATCCTATATATAGATATTTATTATTCCTAATATATATAATTCTACCTAACCTATAACTACTACGGCTAACTATGGTGATGGTGGCGAAGCAAGAGGGCGGCTATAAGCAGGATACGAGCTTAGAGAAACGGAGCGGTAAGTCGGAGCAACTACTATCGGTATAAAAGCGGACAGGGTAGAGCAGATACCCGGCGGAGGAAAGCAAAAGCACATGTAAACAATAGAAAACAAATACTCGGGCAACTTGGCTAAGGCGCAGAGCCTAATGTTAGTACACACTTCTGGTCACGGTTCCTTGTTGGTGTAATCACCCCAAAGGAGAGATTAAACCAACGAGGTTCTCGGGCGCTATTTTACGCTGATGGATGTCCTTGTAGCTTTCCGGCCGGCGGAGACTAGTCCAGAAAGCTCAAAGCTTCCCCAGTACTCGCTTGTCCTCCAGACGACGGTGCTAGGCCAGAGGGCAAACACGAGTCCGGTTATCAGCGGAAAATTTCCCAGTCACACACTCTCCCAACTTGCACACTGGCTCACTCCGGTCGGGGATGATATCTCGGTCTGCTAGAAGGTTTTGTGACTTTCCGTCCGACGGGAACTAGGCCAGAAAGCCCCAAGCTTCCCAAGTACTCGCTTATCCTCCAGACGACGGTGCTAGGCCGGAGGGCAAACACGAGACCTGTTGCCAACCAATGTATCCTCCCAGACACACGGCGGAGCAAACCGGGGTTAGTACACAAGATGGCACTTAGTCCTAGCCAAGCTGCTTATTTACGGTCGGATTTACTTACTCTCTCTCTCTCCTGTGTAATGTCGGTTGCGGTCAGCCGGTAAATTAATGGACCCAAATTAATGGACCCGATTCCTTGGCGGGTAGAGATCCAAATTAATGGACAATATTTCTCTGGCTGGGCCAAGTATTCGTTAACGGTGAAGCCACTTGTGTCAGTGGTGGAGACAGTAGCTCCATCTGGCGGAGTGTATTCCTATTTGATAATTTTAATAATGAAAGTATAATACTGGTTTTATGCTCTGTATCGACAGTATAAAATATTAATATTCAAAATACGAAAATAGACGGCGGTTTAGGGTGCAATTTCCACACTATAAAAATGCTTCATTATAAATTTGACACTCCCTTCTAGTTTATATTCACAAAGAATGATATTCACGTTTTGCTAGTGCTAGCGGGAATCGAACCCACGAGAATACATGGCGCTGGTATAAGCTCTGCGCATGATTCAATCTACTAGACCATCGCTGCTCCTTTGATCAATTACAAAACGCTTAACTATTGGCAATAAGATATAATCTTGAAGTCGTCTACATTAAACCTGGCTGATACACAAACCTATCCTTACAACAAAAAGCCGTCCATTAATGTCGAGAACATTAGAATCAATAAATGTCCTTATAAGTATGGCCTAGTTAAATGTTCATATTGAACTTTTCCTAACGATTGTCCAATTTTCTACTCGCAAGACTAACTTTAAAAAAGCTACTGTATACAATAACTTTTAACCTATTTGATGGTTTGTCACGTCTGATCAGATACTATCAGCTGATATATAGCATTACCCTTTAACAAAGGTCGATACACATAGTCTATTCTTATTTTTCCTGTTAATGTTGAAAGGCAGGTAATTTTTATAGACAGTTCAATTCCAACAATACAAATGTTATTACTTAGACTCCTTTATAGAAGTATATTGTGTTTCCAAAACTTTAAATATCGCTTGTAGAGAAATATTTATGATATTTTGGTAATGTTTATCGAAGTATGGATAACTTTCGAAATATCCGTCTGTTTGTCTATCCGTTTGTTAGGTCTCGTCGAAACTTAATAAAGAGAAATTCAATCTGATTGTCATTTTAACAATAAGCTAGTAATTACTATAGTAATATCTTGTACTCTTGATAAAGACCTAATAAGCCGAAACACGTGTAGAGTTTTAATAAATCTTTTTGAAACATTAAAAAGCATAATTTCCAGTATATTTAAAATATATTTTTCAACCCCCCCCACAATATCCACTCTATTATTAAAAGGGTTGAATACATAATATTGAGATTTTCACTTGAAATTTGGTACACGTATGTATTGTTGCTGTGGAAAATGAGTAGATCAAGCTAATTAGATTCCAGAAAATAAAGTTTTGGCGTATATGCTAAGATTCAACGTCTCTCAATTTTTTCTTATATCTGCCTCAAGTGTTATTAAAATTCTATTATTAATTATTTCCACATGCTAAAATCTGGATGTGGAAATAATGACTCCTTAGGCAGTGGTCTATTTAATTACCTACCCTTTGTACTCGTCCTTATTTTGCAAATGGAACTTACAATGCAGAATAACAACATAAAGTAATATTCAGTTTCTTATTAGCATAATTGAATACTATATTATCGGATTAATAGTGTTATAAATTATTATTATTTTCACAGACAGATTATTATTTTGATACGTTAAACATTATATCTTTCAATATCTTTCAACTGTTTGTTAAATTATATCAATACCTTACATACTACATTCAATATTTACCACAACGCTGATATGTTGAGAGCGGGAATTAAAAATGCATTTCCCTCGCCAGCAGCGAATTAAAGTTGATCTGTTACAGTTTCATAATTTGCTTTTTATAACTTAAACGTGATTCTGTATTTATAAAGGTTCTCCACACAAACTAGTTATTAGCTTGTGTTTTTCATCTCATATCTTGTTTACACCGACGCTCGTTGATTGATGGATTATATTTAAATGTATGGAAAACGAACAAATGAAGTTAGCTGTAGAATTAATTTGTTTGCAATAGCTGAGAAGTTAATAGTAATGAAATTCCGAGGAAATGAAAACGCCTAAAATTGTCTGCTTATTGACAAAGACATAATAAGTATGCAATATGTCCGTCATTACAAAGTTGTATGTAGTGCATATTGTGTTCAAAAAATCAATTGTTCCATGCTCTATCACTTTTTGTAACTGTATAATTTCATTAGCGCTTTCACATTCTTACTACTATAACACAGTTCTGAACACTTTTTTTATTATTGACGTAGAAGAATAATGCAATAGTACATTAAAAACTTTCCCAGAGAATTGTTTTTTCAAGTCGTTAATACCGTATTAGTGAGCATCTTCTTCTTATCATATATAATGTCTTGTGATTCATGCATTATCCTAACTGGCCTTTGCTTGCTGTAGACTACTTCTGGCAGTATCACATCTACTGTCGTGGTTGCCTGTTAAGTGCACGCTTTACCAAAGCTCTTCACCATTTGCTAATTGGTGACTTCAGTCCAACGGTTTGGAGTGCGCTCTGTTCGCTCCTTTTCAACTGGTTTTCTCTCAATTATCAGTTGTTCTATACTATAGTCTAAATTAAAAATGTGCCAAAAATGTAGTAAGTTATTTAACGTGAAAGACTGCCTGTAACTCGGAAAATTCGCAAGTTACTAAAAAATTCCAAACGGCAAAAAATTTTTAGAAGGCTTCAATGCATACGTCTAATTTTTTTCAAATTAATAAATTACCAATTTTTAAAGAGCTACGATTTCAAAAGGGGCAGTTTTCATGTTTTTCCGGAAGAAAAACTCTGTGAAAACGCACTTTACGGAAGAGTTGCAAATAAATAAGACTTGTATTTCGATGATACATTCACTTGAATTTTTTCAGATTTTTTTTAACTTTTACATTTCCATTCCCCCACTTTTAAGAATTTTCGAATGACCATATCTCGAGAAATTGCACAAAGTTTCATCAAAATCCATTGCATCCAAGTTAGAGATTTTAGTCATTTTAGCGCTCTGTTGACTGAACTACAATGCTAAAGCCCACTCTCCTGTGGGTAAACATGAAATGAAAATGCAAACAAATCTTAACTACAAAGTTACTGAGCTAAACACTTCTAAACTTGAACGTTTATACCAAATGCACAAATGACGTTCGACCCATGAGTTACTTAAAAGACCATACATAATTTAAAACCCTTTGGAATTAAATAATCCGTGCCCATATCGCACGATAGCATTGTGGTCTGTTAACGAACAACGAAAGAAAAGTTATCACTAAATACGAAACTTCTGTCTGACCAAATAATTGCAAAATGACGTAATGCCAAAAATGACGTGATGATCCTCTTGCCTCGGGAAAATTGCGCAACCACTCACAAATTCATGGAGCATGTACGCTCACCCAATGCACTGAATTTTAATTATATTAACTTACAAACTTTTAATTACATAATTTTAATATAATTACTGCTTCAACCAATTTTACATTGACACTTAAGCAGGTTTGCCTGAAATTCAACGTTTCTAAGTCATAATTTCAGTTCTACAAAATACTATCGAGTATTGTTCAACTATATGCGCGATTTTACTATGCATCTAAACTTAATGTAACTTATAGTTTTAAAGCACTAAATACTTCTACACACTGCACAACTTAGTGAGGTATCAAATTTAACAACCTCGCCTAAATTTATCAATATAATTTCCTACAAACTGCATTCTCTGCTGGCCCAGGGTCGACTGCTGAAATCCCGCGTAAAATTGCGCGTCCTCCCCCTTCTCTAGGTTTAGGCTCGCCCACTATTGGTGGTGGTAGACATCATGTGTCATACCAGTACCTAAAGTTACAAACAACATGGACCTATAAATGCAGTTCCAGTATACGAGAAGATTTTGGAAATTGAGATTAGACCAACTACTGAAATTTTGTGATGAAAACCGTGTTTTAGTCTACAACCAATCAGGCCTGCGAAGTCTTCATTCTTGTGACTCTGTGATTTTAAAATATGATGAGAGATACAAGTCCTTAGAAAACAACTATGCAATATTAGCAGTATTTTTAAATTTCCGACGGGCATTCGAAACTATAAACAGAATTGCTACTGTGTAAATTGGAAACAATTGGTTTTATATATGCAGGGGCTCTTCTTCCATGAGTATACCAAAAGTAAATCATTCCATCATTTTTTTTACTGAAATGAACGTGTTATATGACTGTTAACGAAATACGCTGTTCGTGAAAGGTTTAACGAATACATGAGGAAAATAGCATGAATATTATTATTATGTGAAGTGCTGCTCCATCAAGAAGTTTCATAAAATAGTAAGTATGTTTCGAAATTTGATATTTTTCAATATAATACTAAATAAGTACGTGGGCTGGGGCAACACGAAATCACCCTTAGCTGGTATTGTTGAGTTAACCGGAAGCAGGGTGAAATGGTATATGAATTCTGCAGTAGTAGCTGTTCCCGGACTTCGAACTCTCCACATGAATTGTATTCGCAAGCGGCGAAAAGTCTGCGGGAGTTTGGGCTACGGTATGCGCCTAACAACATAATACAACTTACTGAAGTGGCGAGTGCATTCAATTCATATACAGCAATGGATTTTACCTGAAACGCAAGCTAATGATATATTAAACTTGAATACATTTACTCTTTATATAAGTATAAATAATATATAAGTATTTACCTACTGGATTATATAAGAACATTGTAGTACTTTGAAAGTTAAAATGAAACATCAATTAATTGTTTCTTCAGAGAAACATAAGCCAGTCACCAATCACCAACTTCTATAGCGATAGTCGCATCATTTTGGCATTTTACTTCTAAAATTGAAAGTACAGGGTCAATTGACTTCATTTTACTTGCAAATAGTTCAGAGAGGCATTAAAAAAACACAGTATCTTTTATTTTTTAGCAGAAATGTTTGGTTTCACCTTTTGTCGAATAATTAATTGGCTTTAATTAAATTAATTGAAAAATTTGTTATCATACACAGTATGCCATGAAATTAGACGAAAATGGTTACCTGGGCGTTTCGGGGTCGCTGATTACGATTCTGTGGTTCAAGTTTTCCTGTGACCCAAATTAGGCCCAATAATGCCCATATGCCCTGTATGCAGGCCTATACTGCCAATATAAAGTAAAATTCGGGGGTTTTTGAGGACGCTGATCACGTGTATGTGTTCGCAGATCACGCTTGGGAGAACGGACATAGAATAAACCTGCACTCGGAACAAATTTTAACAAAAGAGGCGGCTAGCAAAAAAAAAAAATTAAAGAATCAGCGATAATATTATTGAATGAGGATAGATGCGTGTCGAATGTTTTCGTAGATGTCTGTACAACCTAGTTGCCAATGTTAAAAGAAGAACTTGACAAACTTAACATTGCATAAAAATTTAAAAATAAACTGTTAACTATATCAACAGTTCTACGTAAATAGTAAGTATCTACGGATATTGAATATAACAAACATTCTTAGAGCTGTGTATTTATCATACACAGCAAAAAAGATTTTTCAAAAAAAGCCTTGAAAAGGGAAACAGATTATATTTCCGAAACGTCGGCGAAATAATTTCAAGTATTTATACTTATTTATATTATTTGTTAAAAATACAACCTCTAACTGATCCTTTGACGTAAAAGTCACAGGTATATAAGATTATTTCCCAGTAACATACTGGTTAATTGTGATATTTTGTATATTCCCCGAGCACCGGTTAGAGAGAAAAAATACATGTAGCAGGAAGTCCCAAAGAATTAGAAAAAATTAAGACAATGCCACAAATAACATTTAGACTGTAGTATACTCGTTACTGTAGAATTTTATAAAACATTGCAGCCCCTCTTCGTGTACATTTCTTAAGTCATTGGTAAAACCAGAAGCGCACATCAACATTTCGATGTAAATATGAGTACAAGTTTGGGTTCAATGCCTGCTAATTTTATTATTATGTATAGCTAAAAAAAGTAAATATAATAACATCTTACGAGAGCTCTTTTCATGTCCATTCGATAGTATCAAACAAAGTTGCGATTAGACGATTATCCTTTTCAAATATTATCTTAACTGTCATATAATTTTTATAATTTAACTGAATTTCGTTTTACATCAAACTTATATGAAAATCTGTCATAAAAGATTAGGTATATATGAAATAATGTCAAAAAAGTGAAATTTAAATTTTGTCTCATTAAAAAAAAACGACATTTCAGCTTGATACGCAGATTCTGGTGTATGTTCACAAGTACATAAAACCTACACCTAAAAAAAATATCCTATTTCCACTTATCGTTAAATGGCAAGCGTTCTAATTTTTTTCGAAAATATTCAATTTTATTCAAAAATTTTTTTTAATTAATCACCTATTTAGAGCATAAGAATTGTCTCCAATTTTTGTAAAGATCTGATTTTTAGCCGACGTGTTGCATTGTTAGTAAAAAATAAAAATAAATCGAGAATTTTGGATTTTATGAGGATGAGTTTTTAATGTAACAATACCCCAACAGTTCAATATAACATTCACTTATGAGTATTCCAGTTTCTTTTAAATTTTTCTACGACCAGTAGAGCCGGAAGTATTTAAAAAATAGTGTAGCGATGCACATGAAATGTATAAAAATAAAAGAAAATTCAACTTCCCCATTACATCACTTTTAAATTCTAATGTTCCTCCACTAGAAACAGAACTGGATTACTTTCAAAGATTTAAGGCGTTAAGTTTTGTTTTGGTATTCTGAAGGCCGGTAGAAAAGTCTTATACAATCTCGTGTCTGCGTCGCGAGATATTCAAGTTCAAAGGTCACGAAAATCGGTTTTTCGCAATTATCTCGTTTCCTACGCGAAATGCGTCATTTAAGGTTATTATAAAACTTGTAGATCATACAATTATCTACAATATTCATTTCAAGCATTTTTTCGTATCATCAATCATTCTCGAGATACAGCGCGGATACTTGCTTATTTTAAATGGAACACCCTATATATTTTAGACTCGAAATGACCATGACATTCTGAGGCGAAACATGTCGCAAACCTAGTCCCATAATTATAAAGATGTCCATAACAAAAAATGTTATCTGAGATTTTCCTTCAGTAACTGTTAGTGAACGGCTTATACATCACAAAATTATAAAATCAGTTCTGGGGGTACCGCGCAAACCCCCCAAAAAATCACCCCTTCTGTGAAAAAAGCATTATTTTACTGATAACTCGTTAACCGTTGAAAAATTGCTCATCATAAAAGAGTGCTTGCCTAATTTCCTAAAAAAAAGTCCTCTTGTAATTTTCTTGTATATGCATGGTTTTCGAGAAAATCGATATTGAAAGAAATTGCAAAACTTGTATTTTTAATGCGCACGAATTTCCGTTTATTTGAAATTTTTTGCGCGCGGCCTATACAAAATATTTAATTGCTCCAAAACCAAACATGCTAGGGAGAAAAATCAAAATGGGTTTTAAAAGGGATATAAAATACTCTTTTGTGTTTCCATTTTTGATGGCTATTGATATCTATTAGTATATAAAAATAACAATATAATATAGTTACCTCTTGATTTTTTGCACTTTTAACTATTCAAAGGCTCATAAAAAATAGCTGACTTTAATATAAGGTTTAAATGCATTATCTTTTAGTTCAAGGTAGTACTTCAATGCAGATAAAGTTAGGAATAAAAATATTCACATTTACAAATTTACCAGCATGTTGAAGTTAGCCAAATATTGGCCCATTTTTTATTGTAAGACCCAAACATCTTGAAAATTTAGCTCAATAATTTTTTTTTTGAGTTTATATCATATAACTATTGTTTTTAATCATTTAGTAGTTAAGATATTGTATTAAAAAAATATCATCAAAAAACTGAATGTGCAGCCTTTTTTGGATTTTTTTTGGTTAACTTTAACATGCTGCTAAATTTGTAAATGTGAATATTTTTATTCCTAACCTTTTCTGCATTGAAGTACTACCTTGAACTAAAAGATAATGCATTTATAACTCATATTATAGTCAGTTATTTTTATGGGTCTGTGAATAGCTAGATGCACAAAAAATCAAGAGCTAATTATATTATATTGTCATTTTTGTATACTAATAAATGTCAATAGCCCTTAAAAATGGCAACACGAGAGTATTTTATATCCCCCTTAAAACCCATTTTGATTTTTTTTCCTAGCTTGTTTGGTTTTCGAGCGATTCAATTTTTTTTCTATAGGCCGCGCACAAAAAGTTTCAAATAAACGCGCGCATTAAAAATACAAATTTTGCAATTTTTGTCAATATCGATTTTCTCGAAAACCATGGCATATACAAGAAAATAACAAGAGGACTTTTTTTAGGCAATTAGTCAAGCTTTCTTTTTTATGATAAGCAATTTCTTTATATCTTCAACGGTTAACGAGTTACCAGTAAAAGAAGGCCTTTTACACCGAAGGGGTGGTTTCTTTGGGGGGTTGCGCGGCACCCCCAGAACTGAATGTTGTAGTTTTGTGATGTTTAATCTTCACACCAACAGTTACGGCAGAAAAATCTCAGATAACGTTTTTTGCTAGCTTCGGCTTTTGCTAGCTACAATAAAAATTCATTTCATAGTAGTATACCAAGTGTTCTATTTTCACGTTTCATTTTGTCAAATACCAACTTCAAATTTTTTCTAGTATCAGCAGTGTAGGGGTTAAACTTTTTGATATATTGACGATTTTCTGACATGTGCGTCGCTTGCCACTCTCCGCGCTGTATCGCGAGAATGGTTGACGACACGAGAAAATGCTTGAAATAAAAATTGTACATAATTTTATGATCTACAAGTTTTATAACAACTTTAAATGACGCATTTCGCATAGGAAACGAGATAATTGCATTTTCGTGACCTTTGACCTTGAATATCTCTCGACGCATACACAAGATTATATGAGACTTTTCTACCAACCTTCAGAATGCCACAACAAAGCTTGATACAAATTTACAGCTTATTTCTTCCCGTTCCGAGGTTTGCCCCTTATTTTGCCTTGTTTTCCTGGAGTAATACAATAATATAGAAACAGAATTTCGTTACAAATTTATTTATCGCTTACACTAATTTTCAACCCAACCTCCGAACCACCACATTTGCTAGTAAACATACTTCTCCTGCGCGATTTAATTACGTGATTTAACGTTCTCAATTCGAAGCACAATTTCAGTTTTCATATTTGTAATTTTCCCATGAATGTCCTTCAGTGTGTCGTGCATGTATGGGTGTAATCGAAGTAACACGCCAAGCAATTTCCACGTGTCTATTTGGTCGTGTTATGAAATCGTGAGCCGGGTAATCGGGTGGCGGTGATGATACCCCAGCACACCGACGCACGTACTGTGTACAGACCGCCTTCCTTACCAACTAAGTGTTTATTGGTCTCTGAGGTGTCTCCGTAACACACTATCACATAACTTGTCGTCCTTATCTGAATGAATGATTTTAGTTAACTACGTTTCCATTTCTCGGTTTATTATAGGCGTCCCAGAATTTAATAAACACATACAGCACCTGAAGTTAGTTTAAGTAATTTAACGTAACTAGTTGAGATATGACTTTATGACAGAAAGGAGATTATAGCAGGAGCACCGCCCCTTGTAATGGAGCAGTTAGCTGGCTTGTCATCTCCGGTTTAAATTTGAGGTAAGTGGGTAATAGTTTATGCTCAAACAATTTTTTATCGTATGATCAGGTATATTCATTATAAATTACCCACTCCTTATCATCGTTATTATTGAAAATAAAAGTTTTGTGGTTATGAATCTTGTTAAAATGCTATCGAAAGTACAGTAGCGTACAGGTTTTAGAGGATACACAAGAATAATATTCGTTTTTAAAGGGATACCCTATATGCATATTAGTAAATTTTTTAAGTGGTCCTTTTTTCCTGATTTCAAAAAATAAACCATTTGAAACCCCTACCATATATATTTTTGAGTTATTAAACGTCGAATATCTTAGTCAAATTAGTTACTTTAAATATGGAAAAGTTAACATTATTAAAGTGAGCTATGAAAATGACAACTATTCTGTTTGACAAGTGACATTTCTTTAATGAAATAATCAAAATGGTTCAAAAATTTACTTGTTATATACAAGGTACTGTGCCTAACAAACTTACAAAATATAGTTAGATTAATTATGTTCCGAAAAATAGTAACAAAGTTTCTAGAAAATTAAATAATTTAGGCATCTCTACAATAAGCGTGAACAAAACAAATATAGGAAACATTTTGGTTATAACAAAGAAAAACTAAATAAAATTCATAAATCTGGGGTACATAAACTTAATTGTAAGGATTGCAATGCTATCTATATCGGTCAGAGTGGTAGAAGCATTATGAACAGGGTAAAAGAACATACAAAATTAATCTGAAATAACAATAAAGATACAGGAATGTCAACCCACTGTATTGAAAACAACCATTTCATAGATACTGATAACATAAATTTACTTCATTCAGAAAGAGCAGGTAAACGTTTAGATCTGCTAGAACAACTAGAAATCAAAAACTCTTTCAAGTACAATCCTTGTACCACTGCAACAAAATTTCTTGAATACCCCCTATAATAAACAAATTGCTAAGAACTGTTCTTTGATTTATATAATCAGTTTAGGTCCACTCCAAACATTCCCATAATTAAGGATGTTAAATTAAGTCTTAAATACATTAGGTCATAAATAGATTAAGGCATAAACACTTTTAGGAATAAATTAGAATAAGCACGTCGAAAACTTTAGTATTCACTATGTAATACTCTTGATAAAGGCCGAAACATATGTAGAGTATTTATAATATATTGATTGATTCATCTAAAAGGAGTGTTTTTTTAATTAACAATTATGTTATATTGATTTTATTTATCGCTCATTTCGGTCAATATCTTTTGATGACATGAGATGCCAGTGATTGATATTGATGCATTGATGCTGCGCAGTCAAAAAAGGCTTAATTATACACTTGTATTAAAATACACTATTTTTTTAAGCAAAATTAAAAAATTCGTAAAAGATAACAAATAACAAATGTGTACTAGTCTCGCGGGTGTACCATGATTTTTACATGTTCTGCAACCATTTACACCTTTTATATTTGAGGTGTTTGATGGGGTACCTATATTGTCATAGGTGCTCGTTGTATAAATGTCAAGAATTGCCACAGTGTAGTTAAAAAATGATTTTGTCGAAGCAAGAAGCAACGTTTTACAATTTCGGTGGCGTCGTCTAAGTAAACGACATAATAAAACCGTATTAGTAAAAAACATGTAAAAGGACAGCCATACACTGGAATCTAATGGTGACCCTCGGTCAGAGTCGAATACTTTCAACAATTGCAATTGTAAACGAATCAACTACGTTTTGTCAATACATTTCGCAAAATAAAAGTAGTAGATTTCCAATTAAAGTAGGTTATACGTATTAAGATTTTGAAATTAAATGAACTCACTTTATCACGTAGTATGAATTTGTGATGCACACGGTACATGGCAGATTTATGCAATTAGTCATTAATTTTGTTTCTTATGTATGGTCTGACATTATATAAAATCGGTTAATTTTACTGGGAAAATTAATTTATGTTGCCAACAGTTAACTGGATTTTTATACTTAATTATTATCAAAATAAACAAAATAAACAGGCCACATATATTAAACAGAACAGGCAAGTATTGATTTAATTCAAATTGTCTTTTTATTCGCTAGATGTGTATCACTTGTTTTTGTAAGAACCATTGCCGTTTTCAGGTTATATTTATTACCAAAAATACATTGCAGCTAGAATTTTGAATGTTTCACTACTTCATCATTTTTTTTTTTATTTCAGTACGTGTTTGAAATATATAAAAGCCGTCTCTGTCGCCGAAATTAAATGCCCAAGCCCTGGTCATAATTGTGCATTTGTTTAAATCAGTATCATATATTTATCTTCCTGTTTCACAAAAATGTAATAATTACTGATACAATTCTCATAATATTTTTAGCATCTCCCACTGTAGAATTTTACTTTCTCGAGAACGACACCGAGTAGGCAAAACTTTGTGTTGGGACAGCCGCTTTTTCTCACGAATCCCACTACTGTTTTTTAACCCCTTCGAGCTGTATTCTAAGCTTTACTAGCATAATTTTAACTTATTTTATTAAACCTTTACACTGCCAAAAAGCTTTTAACACCTGATTTAATCGGCTTTAAATACTGTTGAAAGGGTTCTGAGTTTATTGTTCGTGATCTCGAACGTATTTCATGTATTTCTGCTAAAACTAGTCTGACCTTGAGTCTCGAATCCTTAAGGCAAGAGCAAACTTATGCAAGAAATATGGTGGTGAAATAATATGCCACGTCCTTGGTCAATAAACGGTAATATTTAAAATATGCGAAGCTTCTCTACTTTATACATTTTAAAATTGAGGCTATGTCAAATGTAAAATTTTTCATTATTGAAATTAAGAAATTTAAATATTGAAGATAGTTCAAATGATCAACGACTTTCCTATTCAGTCTTTTATAACAAGAAATTTTCAGTTCAAGTGTCAGTAAATTATTCTGTTTTTTTCCCAGCAGGGTGGTAATAAGCAATTAAATAATTTTTAGTCCTTACAAACGTATCAGAATGAAATATAAAAATATTGTGAACATTTTAAGGTGCAAACTGGTGTCCCTTGTGATTATCTAAAAGCCATGACTAGTGCTGAGAATTTATCAGTAAAATTCTTTCGGGAGCGTAGTCGGCGTCCAAATCAGCAGTATTTTATCTTTTTAATATATCATAATAAACTGTCAATTTACACGAATTGTAGTACTTTTAGCAACTTATCTCCAGAAAAAATCTATAGATAAAATTTAAAAGTACGAGTGGTATTACAGGGGAATATTTCACGAATAAATACAAAAAAATATCTTTAGTATAAATTTAAGATGTTTAAGAATTAATTTAAGTTTATTTAGTTAAGCTGAGAGTAATTCATTTATTTATTTAGATACAACCACCCAACAGAAAACCAATTAAAGGGTGGGAATGTTATACTAGTAAGCACCAACAGTATAAGTATTATATATACCAAATTCACAGTACGTGTCGTACTGTGAAGAAACAAAATACAAATGTAATACTAAGAAAAAGCTGACTTAAAATAATATATACACATCACATAACTATAAAAAACATGTAAACGGCAATAAGGGAAATGGGGTTATACTCATAGTAATCTTTTAATTGATGCAGGACTACAATTAAATATATCAAGCTCATTTTGCACTGAATTATAGTTTTTACACATAAAATGTATAGGTGAAAGTTTTATTAAATTTGTTCGGGGAGTAGCAAGATAGAATGCCTCACGATTTCTGCTTCCTATGCGAGGTACACGAAAACACAGTTGCTCCAAAATAGACGGGCAATCAGATATATTGTGAATAATTTTATACAGAAATATTACAGAGTGTGCTAGTCTCCTATTTTCTAGACTCGACATATCAAATCTTTCTAACATGAGGTTTTGTGAATAACCAGTTGTGGGATAATTGCCATCTTCAATAAAACACAAATACTTTACAAAACGACGCTGAATGTTTTCAATACTTTTTATATACGTAGCATAGCCCGGGGACCATACCAGTGAGCAATATTCTAATTTTGATCGCACAAAGGAGTAGTACAATAATTTCATAATGTCCGTATTATTAAAACCCTTACAATTCCTTATTACAAATCCTAAGCTTTTTAAAGCTGATACAGCTAAATTTATATGTTCATTGAAAGTTAGACTTCTGTCAAAGGTCACCCCCAGATCTTTAATTGTATCAGGTCTTTGTAACTCCTGGTTATTTAAATGATAATTAAAATTAATATAATTGCGTGCTCTACAAAATGTAAATGCGCTACATTTGGATACATTGAGAGGTAGTTGATTTAGTAGACACCAATCATTTATCTTATTCAGGTTATTTTGAAGCTTGTCACAATCTTCATCAGTTTCAATTACACAACACATTTTTAGATCGTCCGCATATAACAGGCTTTCAACGTCAATATTTGTGACAATGTCATTAATAAAGATATTAAAGAAAAGTGGTCCCAGTACAGATCCTTGAGGGACATCTGAGCTAGCCAAGACGTCGAATGACCTGAAACCATGGTATTCTACATACTGCCGCCTATTTCCTAAATACGAGGTAATTAAATCTAATAGTGACTATGATAGTCCGAATTTGCTAAGCTTTTGTATCAGAATACCATGATCCAGGCGATCAAACGCCTTGGAAAAATCCGTATAGATAATATCAACCTGTTTGTTATCATCAATTTTTCAGAAAGGTATTACGTGACACAGGTGAGGTTAGTCTCAGTGGATCTGCCGGATACAAATCCATGTTGGTTTGTTACAATTTGACCTTGCACGTGCCTTGTGAGTGGCATACTCAAGGTAAACTCAAAAACTTTCGCAAAATTGCAAATGATTGTTATTGGCCTATAATTCTCCGCGTTATTTTTGTTGTCTTTTTTGTACACTGGACATTAACGAGAATATTTCCACACATCAGGAAATATGTGACATTTTAGGGATAAATTAAAAATTATTGTAAGTGGACGAGCAAAAATGTGTGCGCAGTCTTTTACTATAAAGGCAGGTATATTATCAGGGCCCTTGGTAAATTTAGGTTTAACTTTCTTGAGAGATTTCAGCACGTCCAATTCCGAAAAGGTTGTTACACATAAATTACTACTATTTACCTCACCGCAGGGGGAATTTTTATTACTATTTGTATTAGGATTTAAATAAGCTGCTTGAAAGATGGTCGCAAATGCATTAACAATATCTTGAGGATTTGTATGTTGAACACTATTACATAGAATATTGTCTGGAATTGAGGAACATCTTTTTTTACTATTTACATACGACCAAAATCTTATCGGATCATTTTTTATGTTACCCTGTATATTAAGTAAATAATTGTAATAATAAGTAATCTCTGAAAGGTTGAGTAAGTACTATGAATTGTAATGTACAGTGTATATTTTGACTTCCCGTTTGCCGTAAGTACATTCGTGGCATTCCAGTGATTCTATCGCTAGACTAGAAGACCTAGCAAAATAATTGTAAATATACTTACAATGTAAATATACTTACAAGTGCAAAATTTCGTTGATTGTTGATTGATTAATGACTGGACGTTCTTATATACCGCCGGACCGGCTGCATACGCTGGATTGGATATGGGACATGCTTATTGCCAGCAACGAGAGCCACATGACGCATGGGGTAGGAATATAGGATGGGAAGTTTAGGTGCTTGTGAGATGCTTCTTTTAAATTTCCTTGCTTCTTTTACATTTCCACCTATCATCATCTCATTATTTATTCTTCTTCTGAATTTTCTGTTTCTTTTGTTCCTGAGTTTAGAAGTGTGTACCTCCTCCTTCCCGCTTGCGACCACATATGGTTTCGCGCTTCCCAGAAATCCGTGCTTTCGTTCCAACGTCCTGCATCAATGCGTCTACCTAGCTTGTCTGCCAAGACATATATACATTAGTTCGCCGCAAGGAGCCCTCATTTATTAACCACTGCACAGGTAAAAATCCATTTATGGTGGAAGTGCAAGGAAGAACCCTGTCTCGCGGTAAAAAGGGCTTTTTACAGCGGGTTGTGAGAAAGAGACCCAAGAGAATATTTTGCACACCCTGTATATTGGAATATTTTTGTATTAATTTGTTTTAGTGGCCATTTTCCAATTCCAGGCATTTTCTTATTTTATTACCTCTATTTAATACACTTTCAATTTTAACTAATAAACTAATAAATACTACTGATTAAAAACACCTACAAAAAAAGTCTTGTGTTTTTGAGACGTGACCATACCTATCTTTAGTAAAATTTTCCGCCGAATCCGAAAATGATAAAACAAATTTTTTTATTAATTACCGCCCACCTTCAATTCTTCCCAAAAATTAAAAAATTCCAAACTGGTCATAAAACCCACCTATCTTTAGTAAAATTTTCCGTTGAATTCGAAAATGATAAAATTATAATTGTCTAATGAACATGACCTCACATACACCCTCAATTCTCCCTAAAAATTAAAAAAATCCAAACTGACCATCCAACCTCTTTAGTGAAATTTTCCGCTGAATCCGAAATAAAAATTTTCTGACGTATGGATTCCCCTCCCCCATACACCGTCAATTCCCCCCAAAAATTCAAAAAATCCAAACTGGTCATCCAACCCAAGTGATTTTAGTAAATTTTTCCGCTGAATCCGAAAATGATAAAACAAAAATATTCTGACGTATGAACTCCTCCCATACACCCTCAATTCCCCCGAAAAATAAAAAAAATCGAAACTGGCCATTCAACCCACCTATATTTAGTAAAATTTCCTCTAAATCCGAAAATGTTAAAAAAACAATTCTGACTTATGGATTCTCCCCCCATACACCCTCAATTCCCCCAAAAATAAAAAATCCAAACGGGCCATCCAACCCACCTATCTTTAGTAAAATTTTTTGCGTAATCCAAAAATGATAATGATGGGTGGGTTGGATGGCCAGTTTGGATTTTTTGAAATTTTGGAGGGAATTCAGGGTGTATGGGGGGGAATACATACGTCAGAATTCTTTTTTATCATTTCCGGATTCAGCGGAAAATTTTACAAAATTTAGGTAGGTTGGATGGCCAGTTTGGATTTTTTTAATTTTTAAGGGGGATTGAGGGTGAATGGGGGGATTCATATGTTAAAAAATTTTTATATTATCATTTTCTGATTCAGCGGAAAATTTTACTACAGATGGGAGGGTTGGATGGTCAGTTTGGATTTTTTGTGTTTGAGGAGAATTGAGGGCGTATGAGGTGGAACACATATGTCAGAATTCTTTTTTTATCGTTTTCGGATTCAGTGGAAAACTTCGCTAAAGATAGATGGCTTGGATGGTCAGTTTGGATTTCTTGAATTTTTGGGGGGAGTTGAGGGTGTATGGGGGCTAATTCATACGTCACAAAATTTTTAGTTTATCATTTTCGGATTCAGTGGAAAATTTTACTAAAGACAGGTAGGGTCTCGTCTCAATAACACAAGATTTTCTTTTTTTGTAGGCCTGCGAAATTAGAAAATAGTTTTTTTCGTCCACAGCTGGTATGTCTATATTGCTTTATAAACACATGTTGCTCATACCATCCATTTGAAAGGGTCCCAGGTATAAATGTGTGGGTCGGCCCAGCTAGGCACTGCACTAGACACGTGTTTACTTTATTTTTGGTACTATTAACAAACATTTTACAGTAATTTTATATTTTTAATTCGGTGTATACTTTGTTCTTTTATTATTGAACTTCATTTTACGCAAAAAATTTTAACCTATCGATGACTTAAATTTTACCGAGTTTAGTGGAATTATAACCGCTTCTTTTTGCGTTTTCTTCGGGAGCGTTACACGGCACAACCATCCTCAACGATCTTCGCTCTCACTCTCACCAAATGCAAAATTTCCTTGATTGTGTTACTTCTCTACTTTCTTCCTGATTATTTTCTCAAAATAACTATTATTTTTACATTTTGACAACTTACAATTTCATAACGTTACAATTAAACGGTTATTGAACTATTTTCAAATCTTCGGTATATTTACTTACGTATTCTACTTACAGCTTCGTAATATGTGACAATTAAACAACGTATTGTTACTTTTCGATGGATTACTGTAAGTACATTCTTAGTATTCTAATGTTCGAAGTGCAAAATTAAGATTGGAACACTTTTAGTAAAATAATTGAAAACCTTAATACTAGAAACGCATAAGTTTCTTAATTGTACAAATTTTCTTTTCTTTCTGATTTTTTTTTTTTTTAAATAATTGCGCTAATTATGAAACTGACTATGTATAATTTCATAACATGTTATACTATTACTAAATTCTCAGCATATTTACTTGTTGGGGATACATCGGATATTTATACATCCTACTGTAGAAAGTCTCCCCTACATGGAGTCGGTAGAGCTCGGAGCGCAATTTACTTCTAATTTCCGTCTGTCTTCAAAACTCATGAACTACAACATTTCGTATTAGCTTTTTGCTGTTATAAAGTGCTCCGAGCATTGAGCGGAAAGGAGAATTAAAACCAACTATTCGGTTTTTTATTGCAATTCTGAGAATTCTGCGCGTTCCTCAGCTGCTCGCTATTATTATTTTGTACGGTGGCGTCGCCGCTTAGTTATTTCATTTTCTGTTATAAATGCAGCAGAAGATACATCCGTATTGTTTGGGAAGAATGTGTAATACACGTCTAACTTTATGCCTTTCGCCGTATAACGATGTCATTCTGATTTAATATTACCTAAGAATTTTTAGTTGCGTTAAAATTGTTTAATAGTTTTAATCCCAGTTTTATGTCTCCTCATGAATCTAGGGTAATAGGTGTTTACCCACTTTCCTTTAGGAAGATGCTAGTTTGTATGATTAAACTTGTTTCGTTTATTTGAAAACAATGTTTGCACACGATTTTCTGTGGTCACTGGCAAGAAATTAAAATTGTCCTAAACAATATCTTAATAGAAAAATCGGTAAAGGTATTTACACAGAACTTCCCTCGTTATTTGTGCATGGCAGTCACTTTAAAAAATTAATAATTACGAACTGACATTGAGAATAATAATCGAAATTATTGCTATTATTACAAAGAGAACTTGATAAGTTTTGGTCAAAAAAATATACAGATTGCTCATCCAACAGCAAAAGTTCAATACTAAATAGCAGGTGCCACATATGGCAGGCTTGCGCAAATACCTTTACAAATGTCCACCATGACTGAATTATTTCTTGGGATGTGTGTGGAAGTATTATAGTGGTGGTTTAAAAATTTCATTTACTTTAAAAAATTTTCAAAAGATGTTGGTAAAATAATTTTCAAAATTTTTTCTTCTGAAATAGGTTTAAAATGTCAAATGTAGAAATTTTAAATTTGAGCAAAAAGGAAAGTTTCCTTATATTCCATAGTAGTGCTAAAAAAGTTTAAAAAATAAAAATTATGTATTAGGTTTAGAATGCTATGAAACGTGAAAATTTTAAATTTGAGCAAATAAAAAAAAATTCGATCTATTTTAGGGGTAAAAACTTTTTGAAAAATGTTGGTGAAAAAATTTTTTTTTCTGAAATACCTAGGTTTAGAATGTCATGAAAAGTGAAACTTTTAAATTTGAGCATTCTAGTGTTAATTTTTTTTCCAAACTGGTAACAAAATGTTGCAATTTTTTTTTCCAAAATTGATTTGGAATATCATGAAATGTGGAAATTTTAAATTTGAAGAAATAAAAAAAAATTCCATCTGTTTTAGTGGTAAACAAATTTTCAAAAATGGTAAAAAAAAAATCAAAAAAAATTTTTTTTTGAATCAGGCTTAGAATGCCATGAAATGTGGAAATTTTAAATTTGAAGAAAGAAAAACAATATTTCATTTTAGTAGTAATAAATTTTTCAAAAATATTGGTGAAAATAATTTTCAACATTTTTTTTCCTGAAATAGGTTAAGCGTGTCATGAAACGTAGAAATTTAAAATTTGAGCAAAAAAAAATTTTTTTCATCTTGGTAAAAATTTTTCAAAAATGGTGAAAAAAATTTTCAAAATTTTTTTTTCTGAAATAGGTTTAGCGCGTCATGAAACGCATAAATTTTAAATTTGAGCAAAAAAAAAATTTTTTTCCCTATTTATTCCGTTTAGACGGTCCACCCTGTATATTTTCCAGTGAAATTTCTACCATTTCTTCGCTGACAGTAGCGACAAGTACCTACCAAATTTGACTGCTCTCCGTCAAGTACTTTTTTAGTAAATGCACCAACAGACAGACAGACAGACAGACTGACGGAATTGAAAAACCTATATTTTCGTAATCTACGTGTTCTGAAACGTCAGAATCCGAAAAATCTCGGAGGGCGATTTTTTCTCGAATACAATAGTTTCCTTCGGTATGCGAGGGAAGTAAAAAGCAGGAAAAAGAGGTTCAAAAGGGAAGAATTTCTGCTTTTGTTGAGCAAAGGATGTAACAAGGACAAATTGCAAAAACGATGCGTATTAAAAGTTGGTCCTTATTGTTGACCAGCTGTGTGAACAAAGCTCTGCTTTAATAAAAGTACATAATGACAACTAATGACAAATGTAAGACAAGTGGGGGCTATGTTTACCAATCCTCCCAAACATCTTGTAACGTTTAATATACCTTACCTTAATAGGAAAGATAATTGTTGTATATTATATACTATATTGCTTGATAAAGATCTCGACTCAAAGAGTGGAAATAATCTGACAGTGAAATGACAGATGAAAATGTACAGTTATTTGAAAGCTGTCAACAAGTGCTTACTTTGTTGTAAATGTCATCAACAAAAGTTTAGAGAAACACTGACAAAAGAACACTAATGGGCGCCACTATGTTTTTGAATCTCCAGTAAAAACTATAGAGAAACCAATTGAATACAAAAATTATACTGACTTTAGGCATAAATAAAAATAAAAGATACAACTTAATCAATAACATAATATCCATCTTTCTTTCTGCCTTTGAGATATGCACTGTTAAAGAAGTATTTAGATGGCGTGGCATATTTATACTTGCTGGTTTGGAGGTGTTTGCCAGGAATTAATAGCCAGGAATTAATAGCTTGAGTCTCCTGGAAATGTATTCTCAAATGTGACTCTTCTGCTTCGTTCGAATTTCCTCATTTTTTAGCCACATAAACCGAAAATAGCACAATGAAGAATGGGTGGAAATTCAGGGAAATCTAAATAGCAAACAGCGAAATGGATCCTCTCCGATTGGCTGATGTTACCAAAAAGCTGATGAAGAAAGAAGTTTGGTGAAATTGTGCGCCTAGTAGGCAATCGTAACAGATGGCATGATGGTGTCAAAGTGCTATGCAGCAAATGGAGGTTAACTAGAAAAAAGCATAGATCAGAACACGTCTGAGTAAACGTTGCAAAAATAAAAGCTTCTAAAAGAATTGTTATTGGGTAATTTTCCATACAAGAAGTTTGTAAGAGTCTCTATCGATCTATCTCTCCTTCCTAGGAATGAATCATATATCAGATTTTTTAAACTGAGTTAGAGAACGCGTGGTATTCAGTATCAATTCTATTTGAGCACCTTGTATTATAGTTTATCAATTTTTAGTTTTTAGTTTTTTTAGTTTTCAGTTCTTTAGTTATTCAGTTGAGCTTCTCAGTTTTCATATTTTAGATCTTTCAGTTTTCAGTATTTTAGTTTTTCAGCTTTTCAGGTTTTCAGTTTTTCATGCTCTTGAGTTTCGATAGCATTTTTGTAATCTGTGACCTTGCTTGATTGCCTTCAAGTACCGGTTTTCAGTCGAATCAGAAATGGTAAGACTGGCTCGCCATGTTTAAGCAGTCTTTTTGAATTTTAGGGTTTCGACGTCACATTTGTAATCTGAGACCTCAGTTGCCTTCAGATACTGATCTTCAATCGAATCCGACAAGAAATATTACATTCTCAGTTATGTTGACTCCGCCATTTAGAATTATCGAGCAACCGTCACGTATTCGTAGTCTTGTACCTCGGCAACCCTCACATACCGATTTTCGATCGAATCGGACGATATATGATATAACGTGTCCGCCAATTCGTGCCGCCATTTTGAATTTTTCAATTTCGATTTCATATTTTTTGTAATCGGCGACCTCGAAAACCCCCACGTAGCAATTTTCAGCCAAATCGTACGATAAATGATAAAAATTATCCGCCATTTTGAATTTTCCGATTTCATATTCGTGATCAGCGATGTTAATAATCCCCGCATACCGATTTTCAGCCGAGTCGGACGACAAATAAGGGTATTATTTTAATGCAATTTTTACTAAATTTTCCACATCCTATAATATGGTGAAGGTTTTTCTGTACACTGCCTTACCGGCCAGGTAATTTGAAAATTTAAAAACATGGATTTTTTAAACGTTCATAACTAAGTGGAGCTGAAGGCTGCTTTAGGTGTCTATAGAAACAGAAAGATTAGCGTTTTGATACCAAAGTGCATGGGCAAAATCGGAAATCCGGCTAGGCATGAGCGAAAGAAAAACGGCTTTTTTCGTAAAACTTGAAAAACATTGATTTTTCAAAAATTCATGACTAAATAAATATGTCGAGTAGCAGGGTGCTCGACACATCCATGGAAATAGTAAGATTGGCGCTTTGTCCTGATACTAAATTTTACTGAAAAATTCGGAAATTTGGCTTGGCAAGAGCGAAGCAAAAATTCCTTCTTTAGAAGTGTTGAAACATAACCTAAAAAATTCGGAAAAAGGAACATTGAAATTTTTTTGACATTGCAAATTTGACAGTGTAAATCGAATTTTCGGCTCGACCTGTGCGAAAGAAAAATGGCTATTTTGTAAAAATGGAAAACCGTCCGTGCTTTAAGAATTCATAACTAAATAAATATTTGAAGTGAAAGGGCACGCGATGTCTCCGTGGAAAGAGGAAGGTTCACGTTTTAAGCTCATGTTAAATGGTTAGGGCCAGATCGCTTTCAAATTTAAAATAAAAGGTCGGAAAACATGGACCTTTCAAACGTACGTAACTAAATAAATACGTCGATTGGAAGCTCGTTCTATGTCTCTATGGAAAGACTAAGATCGGCGATGTATCGTAATCGTAAATAGCAGGGTCAAAATTTGAAATTCGGCCTGGCAGGAGCGAATGATAAACGTCATTTTTTGACATTTCGCAAGCGTACTCTTTGGCATTTCGCTGGGGTACTCCCCTACAATTTACTCCCTCGAAATTTTCTGTGTTCTGTCAAAAAAAAAATCTCATTGAAGCGATAGTTGACTTCCGTTCGCGAATAATAAGATAACCCTCGAGTAATTAGCACCCCCGCATATACGGCTGATCGTCGGCCGTCGTCCCGCGTCGATCGGTACTGGGTCCGGCCCGCGAAAGCACGCGCTTCCGGAGCCTTTATTGGAAGAAAATCGAGAGGTGCGAGGGGAACAGCCTCGTAAGATTTTATTATATTTAAAATTAAATAATTTGGGAAATATTGTATTTATTATTTTACTACGTAATAATTTTAAAGATAAATATTGAAAATCTTGCTATATCTTATAATACATAGATGTACTGTTCAGACACAGCAGCCTAAGCCGAACCTAATTGTGCTTTCTAAGCAATGTCATATGCAAAAACAAATAAGACAAGTGAATTTCTCCCAATTAGTCTTTCCTTTGCGTTATAATAGTTTTTAATAGCTACAGTAACTGTAGGGTTTTATTGGGTTACAATATGGATATACATTATGTTTCTGAAATAGCTTTTAGTACATTTCTAGTGAATACCCATCTGAGAATTTATAACTAGGTAGAAAGTACTAACGATCAAATTGGGCCAGCCCATATATTATTCAAATGACCACTAAGAAGGTAGAGGTTCCATAATAACACCGGCGTCCGAGGCAAATTGCGTTCTCATACTCCCACTTTAATACTTTCCATTCTAGCTCTGATCGTGGATGCATTATTTAGGACAGAAAGCTCCACTTTATGTGAGCTGCATATTTACAGTTGATAACGACCGAATCTAACCTTCCGATTTCGCCGCAAACTTTGCTGTTCATACTCATAAATCCATATCCTGGTGAGTAATCTCATTTATTGGCATCGTAAAGGCGTAATGAGAACTTACCCGTATTGAATATTTTTATGGTATAAAACGATATTGTGCAATTTCCCATCAAGGTTATTGCTAGTTTGGATTTGATACTATATGCAACAAACTTTAGGAAGTGTTGGGGAGTCGAAAGCTGTTATATTTTGAAATGGTTGGTATGGATTTAAATTATGCAAAGATTTCGAAGTGTAAACAGTATATGAAAAGAATTTGTATTAACACTAACATGTTTTATACATACGATGAAGTTAGTGCTTCTAGACCGGACCATTTAAACTAAACGAGTTAAAGTTAGTACAGTAGGTAATTAGATTGTCGTTTAAATTAAATTTTCTGTTTAACAGGCTTTTATTAGCTTTGACTTGTAACTTTGTGGCTTTGTAAACATTATAACTTTGTACATAACAAAATCTTGCAATTCATCTGGGAATTTTTGAGGTCGACAAGTCCACAAAAAAGAAGTGAGCGAGACTTCGGACCCACCTTTTTTATCTTCTGGGACGCTGAAAAATGATATGAAGTCAGAGTAGCATGGTCGAATCGAATAAATATCTCATAAATAAAAATACAAGTACAAAATGAACATCCAAAGAAAAAAACGAAAAACTATGTATAACAGTACTACCTACTACTATATTGAAAAGAAATTGTGTGTATTTATTTTTCTAACTACAAATGCTCAAATTGTGCACCATGCATTCTGACACATAAACGTGCTCTACGAGACAAGTCACGCACTACATTTTGGAGCATTTCAGGAGTAATTGCCTCACATGCGTTTCGAATTCTGGTTTTGATGTCCTCAATATTTTCAGGGGCAGTTTGAAATACCTTGTCTTTAATGTAACCCCAGACGAAAAAATCCAAGGGAGTAATATCTGGTGATCGAGCTTGGCCATAGAATGGGTCCATAGGTGCCTATCCAGCTATCTGGCATAACTTGATTTAAATAATTTGTACATATTACAGCAGTGTGAGGTGGTCTTGTTGAAAATGTGAATAATTTAATCTTTCTGCCACTGTTAATTCATAAAGAAAATCTTGAAATTCGTTTTGCAGGAAATTAAGGTATCTACAAGCGATTAATTTGCCATCATAAAAATAAGGTCCAATTACTTTAGTCCCTAAAAGACCCAACCAAACATTCGTAGAAAATCTTTCTTGGAAAGCAGTCTCTCTGCACCAATGTGTATTTTCTCGTGTCCACTTATAATGCATATTTCTATTGAAGAATCCATTATTAGAAAAATTTGATTCGTCCGACCAAAGAATTTTGCTACATATCAGCGCGTCATTCCTTTTCTTATTTAATAACCATCTACAAAATCTTACTCTCCTTGGCTTATCTCCCTCATTTAAATGTTGAACTTTCCTCATTTTGTAGCATCGAAATCCGTTCTTTTTCAATATTTTTCTTGCACTGTCTTTTTTTATGCGACAGTTTCTCTGAATTTGTCTCAAAGAGGTTTCCTCATTTTGGTTAACATAATTCATTACTCTATTCACTTTTCTTACATTATCCGCAACATGCGCTCGCCTTACTACTTTTTTTGAAAATGAACCGTGCGTTTTTAGATTTTGAACTAACTTCCTAAACATAGTTCGATTTGGCTGCGGAGCATCTGGAAATCTATCTCCGTAAACCGTGACTGCCATCTCAGCGTCAAAATTGCACTGGCAATAAATGCTAATCATATCGAATTTGTTATTATTGGTGTACACCATAATTACTAATATAAAATTTGTCTTAGAACTCGACAACGCAACATACAACATACAACAGTGACAATCTGTCAAATTTATTAATAACTGTATACATTGTTTTTCACTAATTATGGCACAGCTGATTGTTACGATTCAATTATATGAATTGTGGTATTCGTAAAATATTAAATATTGACACTATCGGTTAAAATTTCTGTGACATGTTTTATATCGTTGGAATGAGAAAAAAATAACGGAATTAATGGCGTTATGGCCTACTTTGAGATATGTATTTTTCATTTTTGCACAATAGCGTATGTCAAAGCCAACTGCATTTTTCGATTTTTTTGTTACACGTTGTTATTCTTATTGTCTTTGCCGTCAACTTTCATTCCTTTAACTTTTTTCGTATCTCCTCAAATAAGGAAGCTATAACCGTTTGTGGTTTTCCTATTTTTCAGGTTTTTGTAATATATCTCATAAAGTAGACTATGGATTTCAAATTTCTTTTTACTGAAATATAGCTCACAAAAAATGGGATAACTGTTTCTAAAACTTTATTCTTCTACAATAGATATTAAGCGAGATATTTGGTGTGGCCCTCGTAAAATAGACAGTCTGTATATAGTGATCACTTTTTTCGACTTGAATTTTTCAAGTGGCCGTCGAAAAAAAGTTGTCCTGCATATTATTTAAAAAAGTATCGATCCACATTAAAAAAGATGGTAAATAAACAGTAATAAATATTTTAAAAAATACAGATTGCTTAAAATTAATATCTATTCTCTGAAAATAAACAGAGCGATGACGAAAAGCGAGTAGTTTAAAAATGTGCTCTTCAATTAGTGAAATGCTGATAAACGGCAATAAATTACATAGGTTTACAAAAAAAAAGGTTCTGAAGCCGAATTTTCAATTTAAAAACTTTTCCGGTTTTTATTGGCAGAATACGGTTTTGACAGTGAAAATTGGGATTTACTGAAAATCTACGCGGTAGTAAATTTTTCAAATTGGGAATTCGGTTTCAGCATCCAAAAATACATAAGAAATCATGGTCTAGATCGCCATTTCAAAAAACTTTTTTTTTGTTGTCAACTTGTGTTATTATACTCTTCGTAAATACAAAACGAAGAGTCTATTGCATTCGATCGGCACATTTCTAAAACCGGTAATACTGCTCGTAGAGAAAGAAATATCATATCACTGTGTCGGTGATCGAATTCTGAACAACTTTGAAAATGTCCGTCCGTCCGTCCGTCTGTCAGCCTGTCTGTCCGTCTGTCTGTCCCTCTGTTCGTCCGTCTGTCCATCCGTCCGTCACGTTTCTTGTAAGCACGATAACTTAAGAACGAAAAGTCCGATTTTACTTTAATTTGGACAGTAAGTTACTGTTAGCTAGAGGAAGAGCCCTCTTTTTGAGCAAAATAGATCGAAAAATAAAAATGTTGTAAATTAAAAAAAATACATAATTTATTTTATGTTCTGTAATAAATCTAAGAATGTCTAAAACTAATATTATTTACAAAAAAACTGCGAAGAGTATCCTATAGAATGTGCAACAATTATATAAAAAGTGCAGTAATTCGGCGAAGAGTATTTTTTTAACATGACAAAAGCATATTTAATTTCGTAAAAACTGATTTAAATTAATATCTATAATTACTAAAACAGTAGAAGACCATTTTCTAATAATTTATCAAATTGGAAGTATTTTTTTTAAATCTTGAAAAAAATTGTCGTTTACACTCACAAATTTATTTGTTTATAAAGAAATACCTAATGAATATGAAAATATGATATATGTCATAATGAGTCTCTGAAATATACAAGTTTATTATTCCAACTCATTTTACAATATTTTCTTCAGGATAATTGTAAACAACTTTATTTAGCTGATATATATTTATACCACTGAGTACATATAATATCTAACTGAAAATTTGAGAGTTTATCCGCATCAGATGTGTTAGGTCATTGTTATTATTGTCATTGTTATTATTATCGGTCAATATTAGTCAGTGTGTGAGATAAAATCTTTCAGTGCTATTTTCACTAAAATATCACCTGTTTCTGTGGCATTGGTGAAAAATATAATTGGTAAGTAAAGCTTTTTTCTTTTGCGTTGATACAGTCAAACATTTATAAGTGGATAGATATGATAAAATTATGCTATAAATAATTAAAACATGGTGATGGTTTGAATAATAATAATAATAATTTACTTTTAGAGGACATGGATTCCAAAAAGGGCGCTTGTATATGATAGAAGAAATTATTGCCGATCGCAATTTCTATATTAACGATGATAGTGCTACCCTAGACATTGTTGTTTTACCTCCAGAACCAAATTATGTGACAGATGAAGACGAAGTGGATGATGACGAATTGGGCATAGCGGAGGTACAATATGTTCCTGGTTAGTTGGAGGTACAATACGGTCATGAAGATCAAGATACAGTAGACATTGTTGAAGACCAGAGTACCAGTGTCACCACTGAGCAAAAAGGTTCGAAAAAGCAGATACTTTCTAATTTTCTACAGAAATGGAAAAAGTGCGATCCCAAGTATGCCTTTACCGATACAGACTTTGTTACTATTGAAAGAGAGAAAATAGGGGCACTGATAAAAGGACATGAAGCCCTCACCCCGTTGAAGATTTTTGAGATATTTCTTTCAAATGATATAGTAGATATATATAAAGGAAGAAGGAAGAAACTTTGATTGGATCATTAGTAAATATGGAATCTAGATTCGTGGAAAAAAATTATCCTGGCCAATGTTCATTCTTATTCTGGATATGGCACTAACAAATGCCTGTATTCTATATCGCACCATGCATGGTCGTGAGGCTATCAGCGTCTCATATATGAAACTCACATCCTCTGCTAAAAAGAAAACCAAAGCTGCAGTGGCCCCTGGAGACTTTCGATTCGATGGCCTAAATCGTTTTATGCAATACGTGATGGTCAGAGATGCCAAAGAGAAGATTGCAAGAGTAGACCTAAAACCTATTGCATCGAATGTTACTCTTTGTGCCAATTGTTTCCTACCTTACCACCAAATATAGCAGTTGAATTTTGCCATTATTATTATAATTTAATGATATTTTACTGAGGTTCTAATGGTGTTACTATTACATATATAAGTAAAGTAAAATAATTATTATATATTAAAATATATATTACATCTGCCCAGTGATCTATTTATAGATCACCAATTTTTTGATAAACCACATGATGAATATTTTTTTTGTTATTTTTTACGGTCATTTGGAAGCATTTTGAACATACGTAACGAATATTTTTGCAAAATTCAAAAAAAAGTTGCCTTGGGCGTTAATGGGTTTTTCAGATTCCATTTATAGTCATTAATAAGAATGCAATGTTTCGTAATTTCTTGTTGGTGTAATTCTTGCGCCCATTACAACCTATCCCGTTTTAACGTTTTTTTAACATAATTTTTCCATAAAATTTACGGCTCAATTATCAAATTCCAGAAATTTCACCAGTTTTTACTTGGTCTTGGCCCCAGTGTATTTTGAGTCCCTCTAAACAGCTATTCCTCCTTAAATATTGTGTTAAATAATTTTCTTTCCAATTAAAAAAAAAATCTATTGAGTTGTAAAGCCTTCTTTCACTGCTTAAACATAATTACCAGTTAATTAAAATAATAGCTTTCGAAGGATTGTTTAATTAATTTTTAAATGCTACACTGTTGCAATAGGGTTATTACGTAATTACCAAACACCAAACCATAATGTTTCGGTAAACTAAAATACGGCAGCACGCAAACACCTGTGAACATGGAACTCATTACTTTGGACTTTATGGGACAGTTATTCGAGAACAGGATCGCTTATTCGTTGCTAAAGAAGGGCCTCTACCCTGCGAGCACTCTTCCTTTTATGTAGATTCCTATTTGGTTGCCAGCCTGGCTCCTCACGGCCTCGTATCCGAAATTAAGGACTTAAACCTCTTGCATTCCGATGGGCTGTAACGACTACTACTTTTGTAAATGTAGCCATGTATGCTCAGCACTTTCGCACACATTTATTGCTTTACTTGTACCGCAAAGGATTTCCTGAAAATGTGTAATTATTTTGTTTCTTCGAACAACTAATTATTCCTACTAATAATTAAAATAAAATATTTTTTCTGTGAGTGTTAAAGGTGGGATTGCATGTAAAAATGTAAGACGATTATTTATTTTTTAAACTAATTTAACTTGGCGAACACTGTTTACTTTAGGGATATTTATTTGTTTATCTAGATCATAACTGTAGGAACAAACTCAATTTTGAAGGTTGCACAGCTAGGGAATAATAAAAAAATAAGAAATAAAAAACAAAATTATATATATAAAAAGAAATCGGTAAAGGTATTTATACAGAACTTCCCTCTTTATTTGTGCATGGTGGTCACTTTAAAAAATTATTTATTACGAAATGACATTGAAAATAATAATCGGAATATAGTTCTCACTATTATTATAAAGAAAACCTGATAACTTTTGGTCAAAATAATATACAGAGTGGTCATCCGAGAGCAAAAATTCAATGCTAAACAAGCTAATTGTTATACTCTTCGCTGATTTACTGCACTTTTATTTATAATATTTGTTGCGCATTCCATAGGATACTCTTCGCAGTTTTTTTGTAAATAATATTAGTTTTAGACAATTTTAATTTAATTACAAAACATTAAAAAAAAATGTAAACATTTTCTTTTTATTTAGAAAATGTATAACTCTTTTATTTATTGATCGATCTTGTTAAAACAATAATCGGGTTCTTTCTCTAGGTAGCAGTAACTTACTGTCCAAATTTCAATACAATCGGACTTTTCGTTCTTAAGTTATCCTGCTTAGAAGGAACGTGACGGACGGACAGAGGAACGGACGGACGGACATTTTGAAAGTTGTTCAGACTTCGGTCACCAACACTGACGAGCATAATATCAGGTGCCAAATATGGCTTGCAAAAATACTTTTACAAATGTCCACCATGGTTAAATTATTTCTTGGGATGACCACCCTGTACATTTTTCAATAAATCTATAATAGGTGCATATGGCAAATATTATTGACATCTATCAAATTTTCAGTTCCACATTCACGTAGTCGAGTGGTTAATTTTTTTTTTTTTTTTAATAGGTTTAGAATGTTATGAAACGTGGAAATTTTAATTTTGAGCAAACAAAATTTTCTTTCATGTATTCTAGTGGTAAAAAAAATTTTCATCTTTCTATTCTATAGTAGTGGTAAACATATTTTCTTGAAATAGGTTTAGAATGTCATGAAACGTGGAAATTTTTAATTTGAGCAAAAATAATTCTTTTCCGTCATCTTTTTCGTACTTTGTAGCAGGCACAATTTTTATGCTATTTTCAAAAGTTTTTGGAATGGGCTTAAAATGTCATGAAACGTGGACATTTTCTAATTTGAGCAAAAATGTTTTCCATTCTTTGAGTGGTAAAAATTTTTGAAAAATGGCAAAAAAATTTAAAAATATTTTTTTTTCTGAAATAGGCTTAGAATGTCATGAAACGTGAAAATTATAAATTTGAACAACATTTTCCCTCTATTCTATAGTAGTGGTACGAAAAGAAATTTTTTCAAAAGAATTTTCAAATTTATTTTCTGAAATAGTCTTAAAATGTTGTCATAGCATTTCTGAGCATGTTTTTGAATTGTGACTATAAATTTTCATTATTTTAGCTAATAATATATGTCAAAACGAGGAAAATAAGCACCGACAGAACTGCGTACGATGATTTTTCACGGTAGATTTTTCATTTAAAAAAATGTGTTTCAGACCGGAAAAAATGATGTCGAAAAGTACTAGATTTTTTCATAAAAACAATTGTGATTATTTAAGACATAAAACAATATACTTTCAGAAGTTTCGTCAGAACTAAGTTATTTTTGTGGAAATTTAAAGTAAAAAATTTAAAAAAAAACGATTTGTCGCACTCGGAAGTTTGAGGTTATGTTAAATAGTAACCTCTACAAAAGTTGCAGATTTCCCCATAATCTACAACTTTTGTATTGTATGCTTTTTGAGTCTAAGACAAAAAATTATTATTTTGCTTATGTGAAGCTTTATTATTCCAATTTCAGGTTTTCAATTTTCAATTTTTTTTAAAGTTTAAACAAATTATCGAGAATTACTGAAAAATTCGTTGTCGCAAGCATCATTTTTGAGTTTCTCAGTTTTTGAGCGTGTTGTTAAATAGGGACTATTATTTTTTACTATTGAATCAAAAAGTACATGTAATAATTTTAAAAATGAGACCGGAAGAACTCTGTACAATAAACTTTCACCACATTAGTTTTAAAAAATTGACCGAAAAAACTGAATATCTCAAAAATGTCTTGATTTTGGTAAAGTTGTAGATTTTTTTATAATCTACAACTTTTCTGTAGGATATTTTTTTGATAGAACGTCAAGTTTCGCCGGGACATACAATAATATATTTTGCACCCCATTTCAAGCCCCCAAATTAACCTTATACTACCCCCGGCCCTTCATATCTTTTTTTTACGTTCATTATAAGCCCATTTACCATTTCCAATGATAAAAGTCCTGTCTACAATTAATAGTGGTTTTGGCTTCTAAATCAGATAATTTGCTTGCATTATATATGCTTGAAAAGATATATTTGTATTTGTCCTAACCCTGCCATAATTAACATAAACTTCAGACGAATTAACAAATGCCAAATCTTTCAAAGTGAACAAAAGTTACATTTTACGTGCATCAAGAAAGATGGTTGGAAAAACTCAAAACGTGCCAATACGTTAATACCAGAATCCCTTATTTTCGAGCTAAAGCGCATGGGCAGTATTGTAACGGTCATGGTTTGAAATAGCACTCAGTACATTAAATTAAATAAAAATATGTTAAAATTTATGTATTGGTAAAATTGTTTTGTACGATCGTAAAAACTTTAACTTGTACACAGGTATAAAGACCGTTTGGCCTTTAACGCGGTACGGAGATAAGAGTGCAGGGAGGTGGGGCTGAGATGGACTCGAGTTCTTGCCTCGGACCGATACACCACGGGCGTAGGTGAATTTGACCTCCCCGAATTAATTAGGTGTAATAATATAATTTAAGCTGTGGCTGTGTTGAGACACGGTGGAGCTATCGTTTGAGTCTGAAAATTTTAAGTCTTTTTATGGTGATGATTGGTGTTCTAGTATTGCAGTTACGTTTTATGTTGAATTGTGCATCAGAGTAATGTGTAAATCACAAAATGCAAATATTTACGAGTCAGTTAAATGACAGAATGAATCTGTAGTAAATAACAGCAAATTGCGTGATAAATCTGAATTATTTGCTTTGATGCAATCAACGATAATTTGTGATTTTAAGTACTTTGTTTGTAGCTTGTACGTTCAGTTTTCGGAGCGCTATTCGTCAATTGACCTTCATGTGTCCAGGCATGAAACTGTGAGTTTTTTATTTTTATGTACTATGTTGTGGCAGCTCAGAAAATGCGCGTGGAGAACAATATGTTTTAATGTCGTTAAGAGACTTGTTTCGTGATTGATTTTTTTACTTTCCGAGTGAGATCGGTAGACAATTTGACCGCTTCCATGTTAGTAGCGGACAATTGCCGCGTTGACTTAATTTGTTGATAATTTCGATGTCCCAATAGGCATAAATAAATAGTGGCCTGGTTAGTGTGAAATCGCGAGTAACATTTAAGTCTGCTTAGGAACCAGAGAAAGCCGTTACGCCTAGCATCAGTCTGTATTTACCCAAATCCTGTAGGAATTAGGTTTTGAAACCTAAAGAGGGTTAACTACTTTACGAAATATTGATTAATGTTGTTTGATTAAATGATTTAATTCTTGTTAACTTACCTTTTTTGTACTGTTCTTAGTAATTTAAGTTAGTTAGTTAGGTTTTCGTATTAAAATTCATTGAGCTCAGGCCGATTGATACATAACCTTGTATCTATCTAATTTTGCTGTCCAATTTACGGATATTGTATTTTAATTGCCTTTGTAACCCAAAACGTTAATAGATTATTTTGTTTTAGTAGTTGTTTAATTTCGTTAAGCTAGCACTCATTCAAACTGGGATAGTTCGATGTTTTCTAATTTTGCCTGGCCAATTTCTAGTTTAAAGTGATCAGAAATTATTGTAGCAGTTGATTTCAAGTAACGAAAAATAAGGTGGCGTCCAACTTTGTTTTTTTTGTTGAGTCTAGTAGAGCTGTGTATTTATTTCTTTAGTAATTTTCTGTTAGTATTTGCCAAGGTAAGTGATAACCAATATTAAACCAAGCTATAACCTGCACCCAGAGGTCTTATGCTCTATTGTGAATTATAATTATGATTGCGGATTAAGCATAACTAAAAAGCAAGGTTATGGTATAACATTTTACGTTTAACGTATTAGCAAATTTAAGTGACCTAAAATCTCCCTAATTAAACATAGACGCACTAATTTGCAGCTATTGGATTTTAGGCGCAATAACTATACACAGTGAGAGCCCCTTTGCCTAGGCTATATAATAAAAAGTCATAAACAAAGTTTAATAAGCCAGCTACATGTGATCACGGCCTCCATCAATATCAGCTTGACTCATTTATGCTGAGAGGTACTAGGAGATCATTTAGGGATGTTCCCCCTAGGATCTAAAATTTCTGATCTATAAAATAGCTTGTTTATCCTGTATATATCACAGGCATATTTTATAGTCACATTTTGCTACGCTGGGACTAAAATGTCGTAAATTTAAAATTTTACTGTCGTGATATAACCACATCCATAGCACGGCAGCGGCAGGCTGACTCTTATTACTCAATAATAGGAGAGCAGAAGCGAATACAAGTTTTTATGAAGTATTAAATTTAAGTTTGATTGGCTTCAAGTTCCATGCATACAAGAAGAGGGATTTGTCGGGGTGGTGTTTTATTGGAAACATCAATGCTCCCCCTGATCACGGTTTATACGGGTACTGCGGCTGGAAGTTGATCCGTTTTAAATTTTCATATGCACCTAGTGGCTTGAGACAGTAAAACGAATAAACCTCTGCAAGCGTTTACCTCGGTGCGGAATATTCTTACATTATTCATTTTTGCACATAGGAAAGAACCGAAGTGAATATGTGCAGTTGCAAGTTTATTTAAAATACACATCCAATTGAAGCCGTATGCACCCGGCATCGCAGTTATACCAGTGTGGAGCCATCATAGTCTAGTTATTTTTATGAAAAGCGCGTTTAAAATATCCTAAGGAATATATTTCAATATTAAGTTGGCTACTTGGACACACAATGACTATGAAAAGAATAAAATACACTCAGTTTTCTAAAGACCTACACTTTTCGGTATGAAGGGGAATGATAATATACCTTGCTGCGTCTTGTATAGAGAGATCGTTTTGGCACATTTTACATAACGACGGTCTTGGGATATTCTTTAAACAATTTCAAAGTAACATTTTAATTCTGTATAATTCTTGTATTGATACACCCTAAATTTCCCAATAAACAGTAGTATTATAATTTGCACATATCCAGACAATTTTATACATCTATTACAAAACTCAAATTTAATCGTAACCAATTTACATCACACCTTTTTAAAATAAATATACATACGGATAATCTTTTTATATGCGGACAATATGGGGATATAAATCATATATTTTTTAATTGTATACTTAACCAAGATTACACGAAGGTTCTAATGGACAAATTAGTAGAACCAACATTTTATCTTCCATTAAATATTAATAATATACTGACTTCAGAAAATTTCGAGGCCTTCACAGCATTATTTAATTTTCTTAAAGCAACTAGTACCTACAAGTTTATAATAAAGTAATTTTAGGTTAGATTTGCTAGGTCCTCAGTGTTAACTATTTTTGTGTTATTTTCAAACCTACCAAACCGTGGTCCCCTTACCATTTGTCTACATCTCTATAAGTCATCAAGATGAACCCCTTGACGCGAAACGTGTGGCTCCGTATATATCTCGTGGATAGATTTGTACGGATAGATTTATACGCATAGGTGTATGTATGTATGGATTTACACGTATGTGTAGTATGTATGTATATTATATTGATACATATTCTTAATAGGATTTTGCAAACAGCAGAAATTATAACTATCTATGAGCACTAAAAAAAAAACTATGTGTAAAAATATTAATAAAATCTGCATTCTTTCGATAACCTGAATTTTGGTTATGCTAGCAAATTAAAATCCTAAAATGAATTTGTTTAATTTCTTATTTGAAAATTCTCATTTAACAACTAGCATCCACACAGTCTTTCTAAATGAGAACACGCTGAATTGGTTTTGTATCCATGTGAATCAGTACATTATAAACCAAGAACTACTGACGATGGCTCATCCAAAGCCAGAAGAAGGGAAAAAAATCTTGTAATAATTCTTGTAATTTTTCTGTTCACATGCTAGTGTTACGTATCAAATAAAATATGACTCGTCATATTTTAATGCCCAATGCACTTCGAGTGAGAAGGCATCGTGAAAAGAGAGAAGCAGGTAAACCTCCAAAGATTCCTAAAGATGCATCACAATACGTACGAGAATACCGACAACAAAAAAAGCATGTCTTGAAAATGGTGCCTCGTTTGGACTTATCATAAAAATAGCCGTTGACAGTGGTGCTCATCCTATTTTAAATAGTGACAGTTGAGCAATACCAGCAAATAGTAACCAACTCATGATGAATGCAAACGAACTCAGTATTCACTATAGTAATATTAACTATTATAATAATGATCAACAATGCTTGACAATTTATAAAAACTTTTCGGGAGAATCCTTTTATTTGTGATAGACTTTTCTAAACGATTTGAAAATTCTAGTGCTGATGTTTCATTCATTTTCTTACCTTACCCTTATGACCTATTCTGCAATTTTTGCGTAGAAGTTTCACTTCAATCGCACTGATTTTTATATTAATTGCCTTTTAATTTAATTTTTTTTAAAACAGTTGGTCATTATTTCCATATATCTTGTAGTAATTCTACCCGGCATACGCTGTAGAATTTTTCAATTACTACGGCACTTTGCATTGTAGATATCTGGCTGAATTTGGACGCGGATGTTCGGGTGGGACAAATGTAGAATTAAATAAATACGTTTTGATTCGATTTGACAGACTCGAAATCCAAGGGTCACGAGTTCGAGAGAGAAATAAGTTGGATGTGGTTTCTTTAACAAATTTTATGCTAACCAGTATTTCATCAACATTATATTATACATCATTATAAAGGAAATATTTAGAACTAACATTAAGAACTGCGTAGAGTATCCGACAGAATATGTAACAATTACATAAAAAAGTCAATAAATCGATGAAAAGTATATACGTTTACTCTAGTTTTAATTTAATTTGAATATTATATCGCCCTACTCTGCCCCTTTGACAATTGACGATGTCGATTAAAATTTTTTATATTTCTTATATGTCTGCAATAAACTATAAGTACTCTTAATTATTCCGACAAATTATTATGTACCGTAGAAAAATCGGGAAGTCATAAATTATTTAATACAAAATGATTCGGTATAGCTGCGGCATTCAGTTCAAGTCATTTTAAAATATTTAGCATATCAAAGGGAAAAAGGAAATTGTTCCTTGTCGTGCCAAGTTGCAACTACAATAAATCCTAATTATCCGATTATATCGTAAAAAACACAAATGTTCTTATAATGATTGAAAAAAGAAGAAATGCAAATAAAAAAAATATGCGGATTTAGCTCGAAATGGTAATTACACCCGGAAAACATTCACCTGTCATCATAAGCTGAATTCACCGCTTGCTTGATGGGAACTAATTTTCTGAGTGTAATTTAACGCTGAGCATAATGAGCTGCAACTTAGAATTATATATTTTAAGACTGGATAATCCCCTTTTTAATTAAATAATCACGAATATTTAATTAAGATGATAACAGCGAAACGTAACCATTATATTTGCTAAAAGGTCATTAATTTTTCTGAGACTGCTATTATTACGGGGATTAACCTTACAATACAACTGGAAATTACTTCGTGCATTAAGATTAGAGTTTTTAATTATATTGCATTAAAAATGCTCTCCAAACAACAAAGGAAACCTAAATTACACCACAAAATTATTGATGGCTATTAATATAAAAAAATAATGTTTGGGGTGGCTTTAAAAGTAAGGAATGCCTTTGAGGATGATGTCTATTCAGCTTGTAAACTCTGAAATATTATTTGGCCGTATCATAAAAAAGAACAAAATTACGAATCTGTACTTATTAACTTTTTTATGATAGACTTTATTTCATACAGATTTAAGAATAATGACACAAAGTGCTTCCTTTTTTTCTCGATATTATTTACTTCCTTTCATTTACTATTTTTCTCGTAAACACTGTGGAATAGATATATTTTATTACAATTAATATATCATAAGTATTGTTGCTGATCAACAATTAGTTTATTGATATGCTTTGTTTGGAATAGACGGAAATAAATAACTCATGAGTCAATAACTATTTCTCTTCACATTTATGGAAACTTTACTGAAAAATTAATTATTGAATTGATTGATTCAATTATATCCAATTCTTAGTTTTACAATCAGAGTGCAAAAGAACAACAAGGCACCGGGAATCGACGAACTCCCGTCGGAATCATGCAAACACAGATGCATTCACTGATTGCCAAGATATAGGACGAGGGAAACATTCTTAGCGAATAGAAAACAGGAATTATCTACCCAATTTGCAAAAAGGGGACAAACTAACGTGTGGAAACTACCGCATAACACTATTTTGCTCGGCGTACAAAATTTTTCACATATATACTGTATCATTTGAAAAAGCTACATAATTAATTTCATATTTATTTGCAGTAAATTGACTAATTAATTCACTTCTTGGAGTATGAGGTATGCAACCCACTCAACTTACGATCTAGACTTTGACAGTGGATGGTTGCTTAAGTTTCGATCTGAATTTTGGGAAGTAAAACATGTTATCTTTAAAATAATTTGAGTTAGTGGTGTTAATGTATATTCTTGTAGTTGAAGTATTACATAATAGGGATGTTTTCTATTTTGTAATTGTAATAAAAAATGATATGTCTAAGGCTACAGAAACACGTAATAACCATTAAAACGCCTAAAAACGTTTTTTCTTGAAAATAAACTAAAAATGAAAACTTCGAAATTAACGGGGCTAGTAAACGATCCCTGCAGTGAGAGTAGCGCGCGTGATGTCATAATGCTCATAGCGGAACTCGTATACCAACGTGATATGGATTGTTTGTTTCACTATTGTTTTATCTCTGTTTTTGTAATGATGGGAGACTCAAAAAGTGTGAAAGTTAATAGAAACAAGTGTTGTTTGGTTCCTGGATGTACAAATACATTAGTAAATAACCCAGACAAGTCTTTTATGTCTGTGCCGCAAAATGTAAAAAGAAAGAAGCTTTGGTCCTTTTTTAAACCAATGATATTTTAAAAAAAGTTTTGTTACCTTAAACGCATTTATCAAAACCGGTCTCCGATTACACAATGTTTTCGCACCCTATTTCCAACGTAGTAAAGCACATTTAATATGGAACACATTGAATAATGTACTACTAAAGATTTGGTACTATACATTACTTATTACTTATTTACATAAAACAGTACTTACTGTTTCGCTTTTACACCACTAGATTGAGGCTGATTAAAGTCTATCATCATGGGCAAAAATTCTGAAACCATGGTAACGTCCACAGTTAGCAGATTATGCGAGTTCGCCTGTTGAAAACCTTCCTCAATTTTAGAAGCATGCCTTAATTAAAATTAAAAGTCCCAAAACGAAGAACTACACGGACACAACAGTTCGCAGAAGTCAGTAAACGCAGACTAATTCTCATTAGGGACGGCAACGATGTATCGATATATTCATATCGTTTTTTTGTTGCAATGTATCAGGTTGAAATATCGACATTTTTCGAAATATATCGAAAAGAGTCTACGTGCAGATCACCCCCCACTCTTCGAAATTTCAATCGAGATATATTATTGAGAAATATTATTGAGATAATATCATCCCCCGCTTTCCGAAGTTAGACCTTAAGTAATATTCTTTATTTTTTGACATTAAATGTTAATCTACAAAATATATCGATACATAGAAATATCGACAATTTTTTGTTGATATATCGAATATATTGATCTGAGTCTTGTGATGTATCAAATGATTCATATATCGATATATTACATTTTTTGCCATCCCTAATTCTCATATGAAACGTGCATAAAGGCCTAGCCACTATATTCGCGTGCGTTTAACTATGAGCAACATGACGTTACACCAATCAGAGAGCGTTTCGCGCATTCAAATGAATATTTGTATTTCTTTAGGGATTTTCCCATAGAACGGATTTAACGATTTTTATAAAACTTTGTGGATATATTATAAGGCTATTTTTAACCATTTTATGATGCTTAAACAGAATTTAATTTTTTTGTGAACATCCCTATTGTGAAATTCAGTCACTGGATTATTAAGAGTTCTGGTGGTGCATTGTTATTGGTTAGAGAAAGTGTTCTAAGGGTGCGCAAGTTGGCAACACTGAGGAAATTTTGGCAGATTTCCGGTGCTCTCGTTTTGACGGAGACACGAGGTAGGCGGACGGCTTGACGTCTTGATTTTTCTGGAGGATTTGGGGTTCTACATCGCTACCACAGTTGTGGATTTGTCTTGGTGTCCCTCATCAATTCCTCGCCGCGTTGCCGCAAGCGTTCTGTAAATTCCTTGAAGGAATTCTCTTGGTTGCCGTAACTTTGACGCCACGTGTTTCGTGATGTTATGTAATACTCTCTATATGAGAGTATTTGGATAGGCGTATATTTTGGTGAGTCCAAAGACAAGTTGTATGGTTCAGGCACATGTGTGGGTCAGGGAGTTTAGCAGTTTATGTAAGAGCCTAGCTGCTTGGTGCTGTAATTTTGGTTATATGGGGTCTAGTATTTAGAGGAGTGGTGATAGGAGGAAGTCTATTACTCAGATATTTGGTTATGTATGGGTTTTGCTGACTTTCATAGAAATTTTGGCTTTGAAAGTTATTCGCAGTAGCCTCCAAGAGATTTGATGCAGGCAGTCTGGTGTCCGGCATGCATTTATGATTGTAGTCAACGGCTGGAATGTTCAGGAAGTGGTGACAGGTCACGCTGCAGCAGTCGAAGAAAATGTCAAGGCTCTAAACAGGTTTTTTACTTTCCTTTTGGTTATATATTTTTGAATCAGGTTTAGTACGCAAATTTTCACAATATTATCTAATGCTTTAAATTAATTCATCTCTGGTCTTTTTAGTGATTGTGTATATTTTATCCTTTAAATAGCTTCCGACAAAAAAATCAACCGGAGTCAAATCCCGTGAACGGGTTGGCCAGGCTCTTGCATTTGACTGACTGATTCACCATCCAAGATATTAATGATTGCTTACCCACAAGCAGTATAATATGCCGCGCATCGTCCTTTGGAACTCCAGCATTCATTTCTTAAATTAAGAGGTACGTGCTCGAAATATTCGAAAAAAAATGTTTTAAAGTTCATTAAATAATGTCCTATTTATACTTGTTTATCACACCATTTATTAACACCGAATCCCCGTTAAAGTACCCTGAGGCGAATTGTGTGAGTATTCTGCTGAGGTTAAATGGTTAAAAGTAGCTTCCTAAGTAGAAATATTTTCGAAATCTGAATCTCTTCCACAGTGTTTATAAACCAATTACAAAAATCAGTGCGTCTTTCGGCATTATCTGATTTAAACTTTTGGAACGACTACATCCAAAAAGCTTTATGTGGTCTTATTTAAAATCCAAAAAACTTTGTTTTTGGAAACATAAACATATTAAACGTGCAGCTGTTAACATCTTCCTAATACTTAATTTAATAATTATTAAGCCTTGCTAAAATTGTGTTTCTAAGTCATCCATTTTACATGTTACTCATTTATTGGGTCTCTTTCAGTCCAACATTTCTAATTTGTTGGTGAGTTGAAATAAAACATCTTTTGACGGTGTTCGTTTATTAGGATATATTCTATGACATTCGTTATGTTTGATAAAATCCTATTATAGTTGGACTATTTAGAACAAGCACATATTTGTTACCAAGGCACCCGACCTATATTAATATTAATTTCTGAACTCTCCCTTGTAACTGTTTTAGAAGAATCATCAAATCACAAACTGCCTTTAAGTCGCGTGTCAAATTTTCACCTCTAAAAATGATGACAGTATATTCCTATCTCCGGATATATTCATTTGAGAGGCATCACCAAAATTCAACCGCTAATTGCACCGAAAGCATTTAACAGAAACAGCACAGAGGCTTTCAATTATAAACGGGGCACATTGCTGCATGATGATGCATACTCGACTCTATAATTTAATAGGCAATCGAATTACAACGTCATCTCTACTATTCATTGTCAAATCACTTCAAAACGTCAGTCTAATATATAACTAACTAAACGGCAAATTTGTCGCCAATTAAACCGAGATTCGTTACCAACCTGTCAATCTGGGCTCATCCAGTACGTATGAGGATGGCACAGAAAAGACCACCGCAGTCTGTTAGTGGAGCGGTCGCGATGGCCTAGTACGCAAAAAAATGAAATATAAAGTAATGCTACCTTAACAGAACCGCTTAGGAACTTACCCCTTGATAGAATAAAAAGTTACGACTCTTTAGGTTGGTCGAGAGAGAAAATAAGAGCAAAAATGTGTAAATTAAATAAAAAAAAGCGTTCCTATGAAACGAGGTTATAAATCGATACAATAAGTGAAATTTTTTATTTCTCGCATGGGAAATCTTGCTTACAGCTCATCCGTTTTCGTTGAAATCCACAATGAATGAAGCCTCTGATAACAGCTTTAATCTTCTGACGAGAGAAGGAAACTTACAACCCCAAGGATTTAAAAATACTCCTTAGAACAAGATATGAAAAATAGACTAAGTAACAAATGGTTTGACTTAAAAAAAACTTACGCCAAAACCTGAGGGTGCGATCAGTTTCTTAAACATGAGCATAGCTTGTGGCGTGATGTCTATATGAAGCGACTTAGTATGTTGCTTCATTTAGACATTTAGACATTTTATCAAATTGCTTCCTCCTGACATTATTTGGTTATGCCACGGCCTTAGTCGTGATTTATTTCTCAAATAAACAAAAATTCACAGTTGCCGATATGTAGTTTTGAGACTTAAGGACAGAGCGAGGAAACTATGCGCCCGTGCAGCAGAGCATGGGAATCCGCTGGTCAGACTGGCGACTGACTACCACCCCAGCGATGCTCCTAGACACAAGAGGCCGAAGCTCCAGATCCTGGATAATGGGTAAGTATAACTAACTTTTCTTTCATCCCGATCTTCAAGCCATGCCGCAAGGAGACAATGACCAAAACACCCAAGTCAGCCGATCCCGGGGATATCCAGCAAACAACCAGCTAGATACCCTTACCCTAGCCCGTGCCGGCCTCCGACGCTAAAACAAGCTTCCTTGCCCGAACATAATCCTTGCGCTACACAGCCCAAAACTTCCTTCCGACGAAATCGGAGCACATGATGTCAATTCGCACCCTGGGCTCCGACTAGCTAGTCACACACCCCCAAACCGTTCCACACTCCGAGCGGGTGCGGCAACAGCCGTTCCCTCTCACGACAGACGAAAGACGCTCTCGGGAGGTGACATGCCAGCGAAGGAAGAAACTCAAGACAGAAGAGCGTCAGAAGAAACGACCCAGCTGGCAGGCTCCAATAGCCAGGACCAGTCTGCTAACTTCGCCTACACCATCTGCATTTGCAGGTGGGGTAGTCATAAAAAGCAGGCCCACCCCTTACGAGGCCGGTCCAGGTCTACAGCGATGATTGGCGCAAAGAGCTCAAAGCTCGACCCCTAATCATCCGAGACCGTCATCAATATCAAGAATATTGGCGCATGAGACTTAAAATATAAATTCACCCTAAGCTCGTACACTGAAAGAAAAAAAGATATTAAAACCACTTTGAACACAATATAACCTTATATATGTAGTCAAAATTGTATAAGTTTTTTAAGAAATAAATATCTGAAATCTTCCCAGAAATCAGTGTTGAATCATCATGACAATTGCTTACTACAAGATAACGTCGTAAATCAGTTTAGTTAAGCATTTTAGCAGTAGAAATAAAGAATATTTAAAAATTGTTTAGTTTTCTAATTCTAAATTAATCTCCTACGTTTATTTTCGATGCAACCGTATACGCATGCAAGACACCAGGGTCCTCATATATCAATATACTTTCTAACCTAATAATTCATATTAATAGTAATTTTCTTAAATAACCAAAAATAACAAACGTAACATTTAGAATGTTACAGGCTGTATGACCGCTCCACTATATGGTAGTGCAGAGGTGTAATAACAAGCCGACCCGGAGCTGCTGTGGTGTTTGTGTATATGTAATGAATTACAGACCGGAGGGTTGCTCAGCCTGCAACTAATTAATGAGGCAATTTTGCGCTGCACCTTTGATTCCCTTATTGCATATGCATTATACCGGCACTAATAGAGCAAAGAGTTAATCTTATTCAGAAGCTCATCTCATTATGACGTGTGAAATTGTAGAAACTAAAAATAGCGCTACGAGATCCCTAGGCACTACAAATCCTGCAATGAAAGGGTATTAAAAGATAACAGTTTTCTGTGCAAATATTTTGTTTTTACTTTATTCTGTTTAGAAACTACATAAAGAATTGGGCAGGCAAAAACAATACGTCCAAAAGTAGAGAAATAAATGAACATGAGATATGCGACAATATTATAACGATTATTTCGCTTATTAACATGACAGCCAATGCTTCGTTTGTAACATTTAATTTACCGTAATAGCTGACAGATAGAAATGTACAGTTATTTGAAATCTGTCACCAAGTGCTTACTTTACCCTCAGTTTAATTAACAAAGGTTAACAGAAACATTAAAAAACGAGAACTAATGGGCGCCACTACGTTTTTTGAATCTCCAGTAAAATCTATAGAACAACCAGTTGAATATGAAATTAGACTGACTTTAAGCAAAATAAAAAATAAATAAAAACAACTTAATTAACAATAACAATTTATTACGTTTTATTTTAAAACGTACACAAATAAACATTTTGGACAGATACACCACAAAAGAATATATAACATACGTAATGATAAGTGAACAAACAACATTGACAGTTATGCATGACGTTAATAAAAATGGTTTAATATTCTTAATCTTAGACAAATAAAATACTTAGACAAGTATGCCTTAAGACAATAATAAAGTTTATAGCATACATAAACACAAACAAAGAAATACTTTTGGATGAGTCCCTTTGACAATATATCTCTGTGACACAAATGACGGAATTGGAAGAGAAATAGATTAGTAAACACACAAAAAAATCAAGAAATCATCTGGGAGCAAAAACTTACTGTTGAATATATATTTTAGGTATTTATTAATTTACTCCTGAAATATTCCCCATAAACATCACTCGTGCTTTTAAATTTTATCTACAACTTTTTTGTAAAGCGAAGTTGCCAAACAGTAATATAATTCGTGCAAATTCGCAATTTGATATGGAAGATTAACTCCCTCGCACTAAAGCGCTCAGGATCAGAAATTCCAATTTACACTCTTCATATTACTAGGCAACTAATTATATATACTATAAAAATTTGCGTGATAGTCAAACTAGTAACTGTGCTATTAAAAGTAACTAACTTTCTTTTTATTTCGATGCGTATCATATTACTTCCATTATCGCAAATTGTACAACATACGAAAAGAGGCACCTATCATTGAATTTATACCATGGATATAACTGGTGACATTTACAAGGCTTAAATTACTCGTAGTGATTCTTTGACTGATGATGATGGTGGGTGAATAAATTTAATAATGCTGAGGGTCACAGCAAACGTCCATTTTACTGTGGAAGCTATTTCGGGATTGTATTTTCCTCTGTGATGTGAACCGCTATATGGAAATTTAAAGATGCGTTTCCAAGAAGACGGTCCGCAACCCCAAGTAAGCATACATTGAGTCAAACCAGGCGAATTATTAAAAAGTGTTATCAATTAAATGGATTATTTGCAAATATGGGTCGTATCTAATATTATACAGGTGTTTCAAATACTACTGAATCATTCTAAGATATAAGCATCACCACTATAATCGTAGATGATATTAATATAGCTAAGCATCAATGGAGAGCATCTGTATAAGTACTTATAGATATGTCAAAAGTTTTTATCTTATTTTCAGTGTCACAGAACCATTTGAATTTTCAAGACATAAGAACTGGATATCCAAGAAGTACCCAACGTCCCTATAAAAAACTTTATTGTAGGTGATATGATTTTCTTAACCGCTTCTCAAGCCACCGAGGTAACTACTTTAGAATCTACGATTTTCTGTTAGGTAAAGGGAAACGAAACCCTACAGCTTATAGTGGAGTTCGAACAACTTCTTGGGGATAATATATAGTGTTGTGTATCGATAATGGCAAAACGGAACACTTATAGAATCGCCTTGGTCTGTCCGTTCGTCCATCACAGGCATTTTTCTTTGAGACTGTTTGACGTTGAAATTCGCAGGAAGTTATGGTCTAATCACAGACGAGTACGAAAAGTGGACTTTTATTTTCAATTTCTTTTGAAAACGTTTCGCTTTATTGATGTCAAGCAAAAATGTCTTATTTTTAGGAAATTGTTTAAAGGATAACGAAATCGAGTAAAACACTACTATGTTTTTTACCACTATATTTGCACAGAACGTGACTGCAGTTTCAACCCTTTAGGTCATTTTCGAACGTTGATTCAACTAAGAATGAAATACAAAAGATTTGGTCCCTATTTAAATATGTTTCTAGAATTAAACAGATTAGAGAATTATGAAAGTACATAGGTAGTTTATGATATCCTAACTATCTAAGGGTGGGGTTTCTCAGAAATATTAATTACATTTTGGTAGCAGTAAAAAGAGACGAATACATAATATCTAATTGAACATTTAACAAAATTAAATCATCCTTGTTATTGTATTTGTATATTTTCAATGCGTCTAACAAATTAAGTTTCAAACCTTTGCTAGCATAGTGTAGGATTTCCATATTATTAGTATATAACTTCCCAGATATTAATAATATTGAAATCCTACATGCTATGCTAGCAAAGGTTTAAAACTTAATTTGTAAGAAGCATTAGAAATATACAAATATAATAATAAGGATGATTTAATTTTGTTAAATGATCAATTAGATATTATGTATTTGCCTCTTTTTACTGCTACCAAAATGTAATTAACATTTCTGAGAAACCCCACCCTTAGATAGTTAGGATATCATAAACAATCTGGTTACTTTCATAATTCTCTAATGTGCTTAATTCTAGAAACATATTTAAATAGGGACCAAATCTTTTGTATTTCATTCTTAGTTGAATCATCGTTTGAAAATGACCTAAAGGGTTGAAACTGCAGTCACGTTTTGTGCAAATATAGTGGTAAAAAACATAGTAGTGTTTTACTCGATCTCGTTATAACTATGGATTACCACAGAGTAACGGCTTCCTCAATCAATTTATTGTTTAAAGGATTTAGAAACGCCTCTGGAGTATGGAGTATGGAGATTGTGGGAGGGCAGTCACAAAGAGTGACCGCAGCACTTAGGCCTCATTGGGCCCCTTGTACATCCTCCCGAGGGATACAAGATTCCACCCAGGCTTCCAACCATCCTAATCTTATGAAGAAGGTGGTGATGCTGCCTAGGGGAATATAAATATCAAGTCGGCCAAAGTAGGCCAACGTTCTCCCAAAATGGATTCTCTGCTAGAGGAGACTGCCGGGCACTCACAGAGTACGTGTTGGACAGTCTCGTCTTCTTGTTCACAGCCTCTGCATAGGGGTGTGTCGTTTAACTTCATGTTATAAAGGTGCTCTCTCAGCTGGCAATGACCAGTAAGAATTCCTGTCGCGAAGCGCTGATTCTTCCTGGACATTCCCATATTGGTAATAAGTTCATCAACATTTGTGATACTCTTACTTTTTCGAAAACGGGGCGGGCGTAACGCATGCGCTAAACAAGTTACATGTAACATTTGAGAGTATGTTTTAAATGTTTTTTCCAGCGCTTAACATATATGACAGTGAATCACTAGTAAAAAAATAACTTTCTTTAAATTTTGTTCAGTCTTGAAAAAGTCATTTTAAAGTTTTTTCAAAAAAAATTAAACACTGATTCGCCAATAACTGTTTCTAAAACCTTGGAAGCTATTAAATGGCACTTGCCAGGACCATCAACATGTAATTTTGTAACTAATAAATTGGCAACATCATTTCCTAAAAAGTGTGCCGTTTCGTCTATTGTAGTCTAAGAAGATCAATCCTAACACCTTTCAGTTTTTTTTCATATGGTTCGCTGAGAATTTTATTACGAAGCAGGCTTTCACTTGGAACATGTTGCCCAACGCAATATTTGTTTAGAAAATGTGTAAAATGAGCGTTTCTCAGTACACTCCATGGAAGATTTAAACATGTTAACAAAAGAACCAAATTGAAATAAAACTCGTCCTTTAGAATTCTCTTTTCCTTTTTACTTCCCTGGCATACCAAAGGGAAGTATTGTATTCGAGAAAAAATCATCCTTCCAGATTTTTTCGGATATTCACATTTCAGATCATGTAGATTACGAAAATATAGGTTTTTCAATTCCTTCAGTCTATCTGTCTGTCTGTATGTTTATCTGTCTGTCTGTCTGTCTGTTGCTGCATTAACTAAAAAAACCACTTGGCGGAGAATAGTCAAATTTGGTAGGTAGCTGACGCCACTGTCAGCGAAGAAATGGTTAAACTTTCACTGGAAAATATACAGGGTGGACCGTCTAAAGGGAATAAATAGTGAAAACTACTTTTCTCTGCTCAAATTTAAGATTTCCACGTTTCATGACATTCTAAACATATTTCAGAAATAAAATTTTGACATTTTTTTATCAACATTTTGAAAAAAATTTATACCTCTACTATAGATGGAAAAAAATTTTTTTTGCTCGAATTTAAAATTTCCACGTTTCATGGCATTCTAAACCTATTTCAAAAAAAAGTATTTTAATTTTTACTTCCCTCGCATACCGATGGGAAGTATTGTATTCGAGAAAAAATCACCCTCCGAGATTTTTTCGGATATTGACATTTCAGATCACGTAGATTACGAAAATATAGGTTTTTCAATTCCGTCAGTCTGTCTGTCTGTCTGTTTGTTGGTGCATTAACTAAAAAAACTACTTGACGGAGAACAGTCAAATTTGGTAGGTAGTTGACGCTACTGTCAGCGAAGAAATTGTTAAACTTTCACTGGAAAATATACAGGGTGGCCCGGCCCGTCTAAAGGGAATAAATAATGAAAAACATTTTCTTTTGCTCAAATTTAAAATTTCCACGTTTCATGACACGCTAAACCTATTTCAGAAACAAAAATTTTGAAAATTTTTTCACCATAATTTTTGAAAATTTTTTTGCCACTAAAATAGATGAAAACATTCTTTACTTTGTTCAAATTTAACATTTCCACGGCATTCTAAACTTATTTAAAAAAAAAAAAATTGAAATTTTTTTTACCAACATTTAAAAAAAAAATGTTACCACTAAAATAGACGGAAAATTTTTTTCTTTGTTCAAGTTTAAAATTTCCACGTTTCATAGCGTTTTAAACCTATTTAAAAAAAAAATGAGAAAATCTTTTCACCATTTTTGAAAAAATTTTACCACTAAAATCGATGGATTTTTTTTCCTTGTTCAAATTTAAAATTTGCACGTTTCCATGGCATTCTAAACCAATTCAAACTAATTTAAAAAAAAATTTGAAATATTTAAAACATTTTCTTTAAAAATTTTTCATTTATTACTACTTACTATAGAATATATGAAATTTTTTTTGCTCAAATTTAAAATTTCCATGATTCATGACATTCTAAACCTATTTCGGAAAAAAAATTTGCAAAATTTTTTTACAATCTTGGAAAAAAAATTGCCACTAGAATAGATGGAATTTTTTTTTTTCCTCAAATTTAAAATTTTCACGTTTCATGACATTCTAAACCTATTTCAGAAAAGAAAAATTGAACATTTTTTTCACCAACATTTTCGAAAACTGTCACCACTAAAATAGATGGACAATTTCTTTTCCTTTGCTCAAATTTAAAATGTTCACGTTTCATGGCATTCTCACCTATTTAAAAAAAAAATAAATTTTAACACTACTATAGAATAGAAGGAAATTTCCTTTTTGCGTAAATTTAAAATTTCCACGTTTTGATAATATTCTAAACCTATTTCAGAAAAAAAAATTGAACCAACATTTTCGAAAAATTTTAAAAAAATGAAATTTTTTAACCTCCGAATTGAAAATGTGACAGATAGAAATAATATTTGGCATATGGACCCATTTTACTTTTATTGAAAAATGTACAGGGTGGTCATCCCAAAAAATAATTCAGTCATGGTGGACATTTGTAAAGGTATTTGCGCAGGCCTTCCATATGTGGCACCTGTTATTTAGTATTGAACTTTTGCTGTTGGTTGAGCACTCTGTATATTTTTTTCACCAAATCTTATCAAGTTTTCTTTGTAATAATAGTGATAGCAATATTCCGATTATTATTTTCAATGTTATTTCGTAATTATTAATTTTTTAGGGTGACCGCCATGCACAAATAAAGAGGGAAGTTCTGTGTAAATACCTTTATCGATTTTTTACCAACATTTTTGGAACATTTTTTAACACGCAAAAAATAGAAAAGCAATTTTTTGCTCAAATTTAGAATTTCCACTTTTCATGACTCTCTAAGTCTATTCCAAAGCTTTTGAAAATGAATAAGAATAAAAAATTTGCAAATTTTTGCCCACTACAAAATACAAAGTAGATGACGAAAAAAAATTTGGTTTGCTCAGATTCAAAAATTTCCACGTTTCGTGACATTCTAAACCAATTTCAAGAAAATGTTTTTACCACTACTATAGAACAGATGATGAAAAAAATTTTTACCACTAGAATACATAAAAACAAAAATTGTTTGCTCAAATTTAAAATTTCCACGTTTCATAACATTATAAACCTATTTAAAAAATAAAATGAAATTTTTTAGCCACTACTATACTTCCACTCCACTACGTGAATGTGGAACTTAAAATGTGACAGATGGCAATAATATTTGGCATATGCACTAATTATAGTTTTATTTAAAAATGTACAGGGTGGTCATCCCAAGAAATAATTCAATCATGTTGAACATTTCTAAAGGTATTTGCGCAAGCCTTCCTATTATTTAGTATTGAATTTTTGCTGCAGGATGACCACTCTGTATATTTTTTTGACCAAAATGTTTTCTTTACAATAATATAATAACTATATTCCGATTATTATTCTCAATGTCATTTCGTAATTAATAATTTTTTAGAGTGACCGCCATGCACAAATAAAGAGGGAAGTTCTGTGTAAATACCTTTACCGATTTTTTGTATTACACTCGTGTGTATAGCTATTTACATGTTTTAAAACAAAGTTTTTGTGTGTACAGCTTATTGTAACATCACAAATTATTTTATTGCCATCAAAATGTAGTTCTTTATAAGGCTTAACCCATTTATCGACAGTACTTTACCTCGGACTAAAACGCGGTATTTTAACGATAAGTCGTTTTTTCAGTAAACACAATTATAAACTAGATCCTGTGCCATGTCCATTCAATTTAAAGGCGAGTAAGTAGTAAATAACGTTTGGCGTGTCGGCCACGTGTTGCAGGTGTGCATTGTTTACTCGCTCTGTTTCTTTAACTTAAATAGCATTTTTGTATAAACAGATTATATAATTTAAATTACACGAAAAACATCTGTGTACGTATTTCAGTAAATCCTTGTAACGACGTACGTGAAAATTGAACCCAAATTCCGATTACTGATTATTACACACAGGTGAATTTAAAGCATCTTAACTTTCATCGTCGCCTTTAAAACACTCGAATTATAGAAATCCAAATAAAGATTTAAAGTAAACTGAGGCCGCCGAGTAGAATATGGCAGAAGAATTAAGTTCTTAATGTTCCGCAATTAACTATTCAAAGTGGGTTCAGATGCGACAAAGAAAATGCAGACGGCAACGTTTGGGATTGTATGGGTTAAATGGAAGGGGATTATCATAGAATTTGCGGAATTTGTAAAGGTATTCATTGGTGACAGCTCTACTATTATCATGGCCGCATACATATTACGTCCCATGCAATATTAAACTCAAAATTAGTTTATTCGTTTGATCTCTACATTACAAACGGTTGTTGATTTATGGTATTTGATGATATGTGCAAGTTGTGGAGAGTCAAAAGTGGCGTGATTTGATTATTGTGAAAGTAGTAAATATTTCAAGTATGGTAAGTTGTTGAACAAAAATACATTCAGAAAAAAATACCTCTGAAAAAACCACATGGAAATGATTGATTAGTTCATTATTGGAATATTTCTAGTTTTTATGCAATATACATTCCAAATAAATGTTTGAAAATATGTGGAATGTATATATTCAGTGATTTTTGAAGCTTTTAATTAAATCAATAATTCGTTATAAAAATAACTAGTATAAAACAAATATTTTCGACCTAAATTGTAGGACTTGCCATCAGGCGCCGGAGTCGCTCATGCATTTACTATCTGCATGTCCGATTTACGCGACTTCGGCCTACATCCAGACATAACGCGGCTTTACGAGTGCTGTATTACCATCTTCGGCACTCGTACGAGGTAGACCAAACACCAGTGCTGCCTTATGTTCCCGGAGAGATCGAGTCCGTTGTCGAGAACGAGAAGTGCCGAATTTATTGGAACTACTCGTTCCCGACCGTCAGGCTGATTCAAGCCAATAAGCCTGACATAGTCCTCCTCGACCACCAGACCAAGGTGATGTATGTCATCGAGTTCTCGGCACCTGCCGAGACAAACATCACCTTGAAGGAGGAGGAGAAACGGACCAAATACCGAGATCTCCGGTATGAGCTCCGAGCGCTATACCCAGACTACTCGGTCAAGATGGTCGTCCTGATAATCGGCGTTCTCGGTGGGATGAGGCCTACGCTGCTCTCAGCATTGAAGACCATACCGGCCTGCCAAAAATCAGCCGAATGGTTGGCAGGCCAAATGCAGAAGGCAGTCGTCTTAGGGTCCCTGCGTCTACTTAGGGCACACGATTCTGGAATCTACAACCACTAACCCTGCGGGATGTGGGGAGTGGTTGTAGATAATTCGCTGGCGCTTCCCCTGTGAGAATATCGGAGACACGGGAGAACTGTCCAGCATCGCTAACGCGAAAAAAAAATAAAAAATAATAATAATAATAATAACGTTTGCTGATGGATAAAAGCGAGTTGATAAATCTAGTAGCTCGGAAAGATAACGAATATACGCCACTTAAGCTGAACCTACACAATTACATGCGAGAAACATAATCAGTAACAGACAATATAAGACAATGGTCAGATAAAAGTCCTCATGGCAGATATCCCAAATTACTGCAAGCAGACGGTGTGGACAAATCCGTCTCATTCAGATAGCTTATGCGTAGACAACTTTACCCAGAAACTAAGGGGTTTGTAGTGGCTATTCAAGACAGAGTTATTAAAACACGAAACTATGAGGAACACTGTCTGAAGAATGACATCGTTGACAAATGCCAAAAATGTGGAAATATTGGAGTGACTATCGAACACATCACTGCTGGCTGCCCTCCTCTTGCTGAGTCTGATTATTTGGGACGACATAATCAGGTTGCCAAACTAATACACCAGCAACCGGTAATGAAATACAATCTTCTAGATGAGGTACCCCCTCACTACTACCAGAACACTCCGGCACCTGTCTTAGAGTCTACAGAAGAAGTTTTATATTGGGATAAGCCAATAATAGCCGATCGATCTGTAGACTATAATAGACCTGATATTGTCCTTATTCATATAAGTCCAAGAAACTTGGAATTATCACAGACATTGCTGTACCTCTGTCACATAATATCCATAAAACGGAAAGGGAGAAAATTTCAAAGTACGAAAATCTGGCCTACGAACTAAAGAACATCTGGAAACTTCAAAAAATTGAAATATACCCACTGGTGGTATCGACTGAAAGAATTTTCAGGTATTTGTATTTTTGAGCTTCTGTTATGAAATTTAACTTCATGTCATCAGATTTCTCAAATTAAACGTTACCTCATTCAGATTGTCACTGGCAACTGGCGTTTCTGCACTAGTTTATAAAGTACAGTTTTCAGAAATAATTGACTTCATGCTAGTTAAGGCTATTGTATTTTTTGGCTCTTCTGGCAATCAGTTTGAATTTGAGTGTAAATTATGTTTTTCTTCAACAAAGTAATTTTTCTTGCTTAAGTTCGAGACTACGGTCCAATTTTCTTATTTTTTTATCTTTTAAGTTGCATTTTCTTTTGTTGTAATTTAAGTAGTAATTATTGCTGTTTTATTTTCCAAACCGATTGTTCTTTTGTAACGTGTTCTTTTGTAAAATATAGTTTAAGTTTTGTTGAAAATGCGTGTTTCATTTACTTGCTTATTAGTGGAAACTCGAGTCATCAAGGTTAGATAATCGTAGTGAAGCAACAGGCCTGACAAGGGAAAACAGGGGTAGTTTTGAACTATAATTTTTAAATGTACACAATACATATCTCTGAAAACGGTCCACGTATAAAAGGGTCTAGATCTACGTGGCCCACTGTGCATGGGTAGTGTGAGTATAGACGTAAAGATAGGCATGAGTATTCCTTGGTAGTCGCACATATTGTAAATTGGGCTCATTTGAAAGGGGTACATTACTTTTCACGGATACAATCAATAAACACAATGACCCCCCAAAGTAGTGTAAGCAGGATTGAGATCAGTTTTACGTAAGGCTTCACTGAAAGCTGGCTCTCCCCCCACTTCACCGCTAGCGCTAGATAACACGCGCCGCAGCATCGAGCTCCAAGTTTAATTGATTTTGCAATGCTCAGCAACGGCCGATCAAGTGCCGAATTTTTTTCTATTGAAAATATAAATATTGTACAATAACCCCTGCAAATTTCAGCCCTTTACTTTAAAAAATGGCGCCACAAGAATTTCTTTAAAAAAAAATTATCTCGGCTCCAGAAGGTCGTAGAGCAATTATTTTTTTTTTGTAAATTTGTAGAAAAATGCCAGCTATCTATTGGCAATAATGGTATTCCAATATAATTTAAAATCTCAAAAATGTTCAAGGTTTTTTGGGGTAAAAAAAATTTTTGACGGATTTTCGCATATTAGGGATTGTTTCGTGATATGTGCAATAATTGCACAGGTTAGCGCAACTGTTAGAGAAACTTTTCGGACCGGTGCGGTATAGAAATATGATGGCCTGTGTGAGCTATTGGACATTGAAAAAAACGCACTTTTTTCGATCGATTTTTGTAAGAAATTTGCAATATTTTGCAAATCTCTAAAAATGCTCTTATTCTACATATCTTGGACTACGCTTTCACCGAGTTTCGTTAAAGAATATCTTCTCTTCACGGAGATACAGGTATTTAAAAAAATGCGATTTTTAACGTCTTTTTTGCAATAACTGATTAATTTTGTAATGTTCTGAGATCAGACTGGGCCGGCTCGATTCGTATTAAAAAGTTACACAATTCTGCTATTAAACTTTTTTTGTGCAACGCCTACTTTTCCTTTTTAACGCAAAAAACTGTTTTTCGCAAACTTTGGCCGCCATTTTGAAGAGGACACAAGTTCGTCATTTGTTTTAAAATAGTTCATTGAATTCTACGGAAAATTTACGATTTTTTACATACCTCGGTTTGCTGTTAATAATTTTTGTAGGTAAAATCCCTGACTTACTGGACTATATATGCTACTCTACAGACTGATGTTGCGTATAGCGAAAGTTTTCTCAGTAGAAAAATGGTTGTAGGTAGGTAGTAGGTCTGGGGACTTTCAGTATGTTTGCGTTCTAACTACTCCAAACAGCCCTGAAGACAGAAATTCTGTTCCCGACCATGTCCACTACACCCCGTTCATTGATTGGACTAATGGGTATACCAGGTGGCATAAAAGTATGGGAGCAGCAGGATAACTTGAAAAATACGAAAAACTTTGAGTCTAAAAGTTGTAGGAATTTCCCTGGCTATCTGACCTTGACTGTGACCTTCAATATCATTTGAAGGTCAAGTCGATTTTTTTCAAATGGAACCCCCTACTTTTAACCCCGGAAATGAAACGAGCGGAAAATTTTACGTTCGGATATGGCCTTCGCCACTTACATAATTATGGTGTAAAATTGACCTTTAGAGATACATTTTGTAAGTACCGAAAGTCATATTTGAACGTAATGTTTTCCGCTCGTTTCGCTCGTTTACCGAGATTAAAAGATGGGGTACAAAAAATCGATGTGACCTCCAATGTCATTTGAAGGTCACTTGACCTTCAAGTTACCTTGCAGATAGCCAGGGAAATATCCTACAACTTTTATTTTTAAAGTTTTTTTCTAGGATTCGTATTTTTCAAGTTATCCTGCTGTTCCATACTGGTATGCCACCCGCTATACCGGGTGAGTCACGAATTGCGCTCGCCCCGATATTTCCTAAAATATTTGGAATAGAAAATTGAAATTTGGAGGCCTTATTACACGACTAAAATGCCATCTTTTCAATAAAAAATCAAGTTTGGTGCACATCCGGTTTGACTGGAAATGCCCACAACTTTCGATTTTTAAACGGAACACCCTATATATTTTTACATTTTTGGAATCTAGAGGAAATTTTGAATGTAAGACATTCATTTTGGTCACTTTTTGATAAACATTAAAAATTTTATTAAAAAATCTATTTCTGAATCCAGAGTGCTGTGGTGCCCAAAATATATTTTAGTTTGTGTGCTACGTTACTATAAAAATAAAAAGAGCAATATGATTGCATTACTTAATTCTCTAGAGACGTTTAAAATTTTTAAATGTGATTTTTACCCACTAACTCGGTTTTTTTTAAATGGGAATTTAATCGTTCACCAACATTTTTAAATACCTCATTTTCATACGAATCTAATGATACCAAAATTTTGAAAATCCGCTCAGAAATATTTGAGATATCAGCCAAAATACAATGCAATCAAGCTTTTAGAAACATGCGGCTAATAGATAATAGATTAGTGGGCTTTGGAAACTAAAATGGCACATTTCTGTGTAAATCTGGTAACCTAATAACATTGGAAAAATCATAGTAGCCATTGAATGTAATAAAACAATATCAGCTGTCAGACAGACTCATGTAGTTATAGGCAATCTTGAGCTATCAAACATTTAATAATTGTGAGCGCAAAGAACGTTACAATTAAGTTTAGCATAGGTATGTGGAGGTAAACACAATTACATCCACAAGGACATTTGCAATAGAATGCGACATCAGTTCGGTTTTCACAGTTTTATTTAAATGAACATAAATATCGGGCCTATAAATAAATAAAAATCAATTCCGTTTGAACAATTAAACTTAAACTAGGTAACAGTAGGTATCTTTAAAATAATTAATATAATTAAACCATAAATTGACATTGATAGATATTGTTCAAAATGTCCACCATTTTTTTCTATACACAATTCGGCTCTGCGTATAGTTGCTTGAATGGCTCTACGCAATTCAGCCGGCGTTATTTCATTAAGAGCCCGTACAACTTTATTTTGCAGCTCTTCAGGGGTATTTGAAGAAGTTTTATAAACTTTATTTTTGGGAGTGCCCCATACATAATAGTCGAGGGGTGTTAAGTCAGGTGACCTAGGAGGCCACCTGATATGACCTTGATTTGCGATAAGGCGTTCACCATGCAAGTTGTTTATATATTCCTTCACTCTTCTGGAATTATGTGGGGGAGCACCATCTTGTTGGAAAAACAGATTTTGGAAATAGGCAAGAGGAAGTAAGTCAAGAAATTCTGCTGTCTGGTTTTGTAAAAAGAATAAATATCGTTCGCCAGTAAGTGTTCCATAAAAAAATATGGGTCCAATTATTCGATCTCCAAGTACTTCAAGCCAACAGTTAAACCCAAATCTTTCCTGAATATTTCCCCGCCCTACCAACCTCGGATTTTCTTGAGCCCAGTACCTAGTATTATTTCTGTTAAACATACCTTGGTTCGTAAATCTACTTTCATCTGAATATAAAATATGAAAAGGAAAACCTGGGTTTTGTTGTACTGCATTTAAGAACCAGTTGCAATATACTAGCCTCCTGTCGTTATCAGCTCCATAAAGATGTTGGTGTATTTGGTATTTATAAGACCGAAACTTATGTTTCTTTAAAATTCTGCAAACCGAAGACTGACTAATGTCGCATTCCATTGACAATTCCCTTGTTGATGTTGTTGGGTGTACCATCACAAATCCTAATACATCAATTTCTTTGTCATCACTTACAATAAATGTTTGATGGTCATCTTGTTGATTGGGTTCGTTTCTTAATTCTTGTTCCACTCTGGCAAAACAAGTGTCTGCTTGGATGACGTCTGTTGGGATATCATTGCTGATACAGTTCTGCAGCTGCAGTTGAATTTTTGAGACGCTCTCCATATATCAGTAACATATCGACCTTTTCATTTCTACTAAAATTATTCATTTTCTTTAATTCTTACTCAAAGAGATTTCCGCAACGCTTTATTTTGTATCTGTCTGACAGCTGATATTGTTTTTTTACATTCAATGGCTACTATGATTTTTCCAATGTTGGTTACCAGATTTACACAGAAACGTGCCATTTTAGTTTCCAAAGCCCACTAACCTATTATCTATTAGCCGCATGTTTCTAAAAGCTTGGTTGCATTGTATTTTGGCTGAAATCTCAAATATTTCTGAGCGGATTTTCAAAATTTTGGTAGCATTAGATTCGTATGAAAATGAGGTATTTAAAAATGTTGGTGAACGATTAAATTCCTATTTAAAAAAACCGAGTTAGTGGGTAAAAATCACATTTAAAAATTTGAAACGCCTCTAGAGAATTAAGTAATGCTCTAATATTGCTCTTTTTATTTTTATAGTAACGTAGCACACAAACTAAAATATATTTTGGGCACCACAGCACTCTGGATTCAGAAATAGATTTTTTAATAAAATTTTTAATATCTATCAAAAAGTAACCAAAATGGATGTATTGTATTCAAAATTTTCTCTAGATTCCAAAAATGTAAAAATATATAGGGTGTTCCGTTTAAAAATCGAAAGTTGTGGGCATTTCCGGTCAAACCGGATATGACCCAAACTTGATTTTTTATTAAAAAGATGGCATTTTAGTCGTGTAATAAGGCCTCCAAATTTCAATTTTCTATTCCAAATATTTTAGGAAATATCGGGGCGAGCGCAATTCGTGACTCACCCGGTATAATATGTAATAATAATAATAATAATAAATACATTTATTTATCCCGTAGACGTACACTTGTGTTACATAGTTTATTAGTATATGATTCTCATAATTTTGAATCAGCAGATACTAATTTTCACGCATATACGGAACAGTTTACTACTATTCCACTTTGCAGCAAATTAGTGAATAATTAAGTCACAAATTGCTAGGTAAAACACCATGGTAATAAGCGTTGTTTATTAAGTAGCTTATATCCAAATTAGGTATACCATGAATAATAAATAAGCATTCAATATAATCTCTATCCGAATTTATACTAAGCCTATTTAAGTTTAATCTGTTTTGTTTACGAAAATCACGTACGAGGACATTCTTTCTTTAGGCCTAGGTGATACAAAATAACTGCTGGAAGGAACGCACGTAGAGATCGAAAGCGAGCGCAAGAGTACCGTCGTCTTATTTGTATGTAAATCCTTCCGAGCTGCTAGCTGCGAATCGCCTAGGGCTTATTAGGGATTCATAGTGGAGGCCACCGTCACTACCAGAGGTGACATCTAGGGTTGGATTCATCACAGCAATTAATGTTTAATCTGGAAGGTGGACTGCGGGCCTGTTTGTTATTATGTCGTTACGTCATAGAAAATTGCCTAGATCATCGAAAGATTAAGTTCGTGTCGGGGGGATTATATAAATTCCTTTCTGGGTAACCGAGAATAAAACTTGTTATTTTCTGGTGCTTCCACCCGTTACTTAATCAAATTGACAGTTGATTTTGATGCATACACACTGAGAGAACAATTTTGTTCTTTATGTTCTGGAAGACTTTAGTTATTCAATTATCATCCGTGCATTAAAATTGTGCTTAAAAGTTCATAGTCCAGTCAACTTATCGGTAGAAAATGACGATATCAGGTTAAAATTTCCATCTGAGGATATCTGAAGGTTGACGGATTTAATGAAATAAGTTTTTTAAAAGACGTTTCTCAAGAATTTGTTGTCATCTTCAGGATAATTAGTGTCTTTTCTTTTGGTCAGATGTTTACAGATTCAAGTAGTACGTAAAATTCTAGATTCATAATCTCTGACCCCATAAATCCTCTAGATTTAATTATTTCCAAATCCACGTAGTGGAATTTTTTTTGTTGAAATTGGTTTAGAATGCAATGAAATGTCGAGGTTTTAAAGTTGAGCGAGAAAAATTTGTTGTCGGTCTGTTGGTCTGTAACTTTCTTGTGCGCACTGTTACTCCGCAACGATTTAAGGTGACACGGCGGTTCTGATCTATTCTAAATGACCCGTGTAATGCTAAAAAAATCGAAATCCTGTTAAAAACACTAAATTACGTGATTTATGAGCAAACAAAATTCACCATAATTATTTTTGGGGCAATACTCAATTTTTTCTAATGGAACTATATCGGTACAGTGGTACCATTTATTAGTACTATTAATAAGGAATTTATTCATATGTCGTATTAAAATGTGCGATAAATACAAACAAAATTACAGCTAAAAGAAAATAAGAAAATACAATTTTGTTCTAATTAAATGTTAAGAAGTAACTAAGGTGGCTTTGAAAACAATGAAATATTTAGCTTGTTGGTTTAACGGTTATTTTTATTGTGTCTTTAAAAATTGTTTAATATTCTTATTAATTGTGTTCAAAATGCCGCAAATTTATACAAGAGATGAAAAAGTGGACATGTTAATTATTTATGGGGAAAGTAAAAAAAATGCAATTGCAGCTATGGACCTTTATGGCCGACGATATCCTGATAGACAATGTCCAGCGAAAAATTATTTTAAATGTGTTGAAAATCAATTCCAAAGAAAGCCCAACAATGATCCCGAAGGAAACTTCATTATTGACGAAGGAACGGAAATTAATGTTTTGGCGCGAATAGAAGTTGATAAGACTGTTTCTTTAAGGCAAGTTGGGTTTGAATTGAACATCACTCCCTAAACAGTAAGCTGAATTTTGCACAAATACCACTATAAATCTTTTAAATATCAATTGCACCAGCATTTGTACGAAAGTGATTACGAACGTAGGATGGAATATTGCAATTGGATTTTGTGTAATAACGTGCAGCCAAACAATGATTTTTTTGGGTCCGATTTTATTTTCGGACGAGTCAAAGTTTACAAATTTGGGATTATTTAACGGACAAGATACAAAATATTGTCACAAGAGTCTCAAAATTTATTACGGGAGGGTAACTTTCAAGTGCGGTTCGGTGTCAATGTTTGTCTTGGAATAATCGGTAGTAGAATCATTGGACCAATAATATTTGAAGGACCTTTGACTGGTGCCATATACTTGAGATTCCTGGAAAATGAAATTGAGGACATTTTAGATGAGTTAGTTACCTTTACATTTAGGACAGGGAATATATTTCCAACAAGATGGCGCTCCTCCCCATAATTCAAGGATAGTAATTGATTACCTTCAACGGAGATTCGGAGAAAACGTAATTTCGACGAATGGTCCTGTGAGGTGGCCTCCAAGGTTACCTGATTTAATGCTTTCTTTGTTTGCGATCATTTAAAAAATATTGTCTATGCAACCGCCGTTACAACCCACTGCGTGGATGTGGGAGTAATAGTGTAAAAATTTAATTTCCTCAGTGCAGTGAAGAATATCATAAATTATAAATTGTTAATTTTCGAGATAATTGTAAAAATGCATTTCTCCTCTTCCAACTTAAAAGAAAGTAGATTCCGATGGTGAGGTGAATTTATAGTTTCCTTAAAGAAGAATAAAAATCAATGTTTGTGCTAAGTTCTATTCATCTAATTTTTTCATTTTGTTCCATTAATGGTTACTTTTTGGTTACTTACTGTGTTTACTCGGCTGTATTCACTTCTAATTATCATAAACTTAGTTTTATCTGCATTTAAACTACTCCCGTCCAACCATTTTATTTCTTTAATGTCACTTTTTATTATGTTTATAGTCGAGTCTATATTGTCAGCAATTAAGTATATCAATGTGTCGTCAGCAAATTGTTGTATGCTGCATTTTTGTAACATACTTCATAATGTCATTTATATACAGAACAAACAGGTTAGGTCCTATAACGGTTCCTTGCGGTACACCGAATATGGTCTTTTTTTGGTAAGGTTGTCATTTTTACATTTCGTAACTTGTGTTCTATTTTCTAAATAACTGGTCAATTTTACAATGTTATGTCGAAATCACTGACTCGGTGGCGCAGTGATAAGGTATCCCGGATTCGAGTCATGGCCAGGGTATGGACGTTCAGTGGTGGTTTTCATGTGTTACTAGACTAGCTAGACCGTTGTTAATTAAAGTTAATAATAACAATAATTATGTTAGGAAACGTAAAAGCGTGGGGCGTTAAAGTACCTTGAGGAACAGAAAATTTTGCTCATCAGGCGCCCGATGCTTTTACGTTTCTTAACATAATTATTGTTATTATTAATTTTGTTTCCTTCTTTTTAGTGCATTTTGAACAGTTTCAGTTTGTTTTTAAAAGCGTGTTTTTATTTTTTTAAACTACTTATTTTGTCTCACAAGCTCTACGGAAATCTAGAAAAACTACCACAATGATATTTCTCTCATTTAAGGCGTTCTTCCAACTTAATAATGTTTGTAAAGCAGTGTCACTCGAAATGGGTTAATAAAACCAAATAGTTATAATATGCGATTACCCTCAGATACCGATTTTTAGTCGAATAAGCTAAAATCCCATATTGGCCACCGCCATTTTGAGTTTTTAGCTTTCGATGACATATTTACAATATGCGACCTCAAGAATCCCCAAATTTTTAGTAGAATCGGATATAAATGACAATAAAAGATCCGCCATCTTGGATTTTTCTATAAAAAAATAGCAAATTGTATTGCCATGTGAACCATATTCACATGCAAAGTTTCAAGTCAATACGGAATCCGAAAGTGAGTGAAAATTGAGTTGAAAGATTGTGACACACACAAAGTTAGAAAGTTACAGATAGGTCAAGATAATAAAACCGTGTTAAAGAACAATTATTCATAATACTGGATGATTTAAAACTAGAAAAAATGCCCAATAGAAATACTTGATGTCTTTATAAATAATATATTGAAACACGTTTAACTTTTATTTCTAGATGCAAAGTTCCTACGACGCAAATATCTCCAGGTTACTAAAATATTCCTGTAGAGAACTGGTTTTGTGGGAATTAGATCGGAATTAGTTTATTTAAGCCGTTTATTTGTACAGCCAAGCACAGAAACTTGTCAACTTTTGTCGTAGGAATAACAGCATTTCAATTTATCGCAAACAAGCAAGAAGTTCTTTCGTGAAGCGAATAAAACAACAAGCTCTGTGCTTTCTTTTATCGTGAATAATCCAGAAAACACCAAGCGTTATTTATGCATGACGTTTGATTCAGTTGAAAACAGTTGCTGAAATACCTTCTTTGATTCTGATTTGTTAATAAATATTTTAATTAGGTCGGGGACAGGAATTTCTTCTTAAATAAATGCTCATAAAAGTTGTTTCCATAAAATATGCAATCGTTTACTACTTAGTTTCAAGGTGGATTATACTTAGTAAATTTGTTCTACAGAAATTGGGGACATAAAATCTGATGACTTAAAAATGAATGGAAAATTATTCTTATTTTAATACGTATATTGGCTGCAATATGTCTTATGGATACTATTTATTTATTTATTTTAGTTCAGCGCATTTAAACAGAAAACGATTGGGCTAGATGGCGAGGGATTTTGATTGAATTTTTGGCCCATAGGCGAGATTATTGTTGGAATCGCTCATTATAGGGTGTACTTGAACGCCCAAAGTTTGCTTACAAATTAGTGAACAGCTTGAATTTATAGTTGACAATTAGTGAGTAAAATAGGCCTCTTTTCTATATTTCTTTAAATATATCCGTCCCTGCTAACTTTTAGTACAACATATGCATTAGGAAAGCTGTTCGTTATGAAATTCTCTAAAAAATGAGCACCGATGGAGGTCGCTAGGTGAAACTGATAACTTGCAAATGGCTTACAACTTTTGAGTAATTAACGATCTATTTCTTTTAAATCCTTAATTAACAATTGTGCCAATTTTTGTAAAATCCATTCATAATTGGAGAACTTTCTTATAAAATTCAAAAAACTATTAAAAAATGATATCCCGTTGGAATTTTTAAAAAATCCCAATTTTTGCCGATTTTATTAGGTTTCTTACGCATGAACCTTTTTATGTGCGACATAAACAAATATCTTGTTATATCTTAACTTTAGAGAATCCGCTTTTGCATACCCAAAAAGCTTAAGTTTTATATATTGAAGACGCAGTATTCCAAAGCTTTAAGAATCGCTATATAGCCTTTGCTGAAAATATAGAAGCTTTATTTGGGTCTATATTTTACTGAGACTTCAAGTTCGGGAATATAAATAGGACAACCTATGCCCTTCTTAGTAAATGATCCACCTGTTTTAAATGAGTTTGAATTCAGAGAAATTCAGATAAGTTCGTGCTCCCAGGTAAACAGTAGAGTGAAATGTTTAAAAATGAATTATTATTTGTTTGCTTATAATTGTATTGAAACATTTTTTTTTTATAGGATTTTGCAAACAGCAGAAAAAATAACTATCTATAACTAAAAGAAAAACTTTGTGTAGAAATATTAATGAAATCTTTACATTCTTTCGATAACCTGAATTCTGGTTATGCTAGCAAATTAAAATCCTAAAATTAATTTGTCTAATTTCTTATTTGACAATTCTCATTCTAACACTAGCATCCACACAGTCCCCTACGGCCATGCAGATTAAACTAGTATCCACATAACCCCCTACGATTATGAAGATTCAGTTAAAAATGAGAACAAAGACCTAAAATGAATTTATTTATCTACCTTGTCTTAAAAAATTGTTCATTCCAATGGATTACATTTTCATGAAATCTATCATTCTGTTTCCTGGAAATGCTTAGCCTTTGAAACGTTTTTCGCCCTTATTCTGTAATACTAGTTAGCTAATAGATAGGTGAAGTTGTTTTTATCAGTCAATGTCAAATATAATCATTTCACACTTATTCATAGAAATTGTCTTGGTTTTGCATGAAACATCTTTATGAATGGCTTTATGTCTTTCTGATGAGCTCCAGAATAAGGGCGAAAAACGTTTCAAAGGCTAAGCATTTCCAGGAAACAGAATGATAGATTTCATGAAAATGTAATCCATTGGAATGAACAATTTTTTAAGACAAGGTAGATAAATAAATTCATTTTAGGTCTTTGTTCTCATTTTTAACTGAATCTTCATAATCGTAGGGGGTTATGTGGAAACTAGTTTAATCTGCATGGCCGTAGGGGACTGTGTGGATGCTAGTGTTAGAATGAGAATTGTCAAATAAGAAATTAGACAAATTCATTTTAGGATTTTAATTTGCTAGCATAACCAGAATTCAGGTTATCGAAAGAATGTAAAGATTTCATTAATATTTCTACACAAAGTTTTTCTTTTAGTTATAGATAGTTATTTTTTCTGCTGTTTGCAAAATCCTATAAAAAAAAAATGTTTCAGTAGAGTGAAATATGATAATCAAATAATAAACATTTTCTAAGGTTATATTGGTCTAGTACATGTGTTGTAAATGATGAGTTAATAAAATTGTGTTAGTGGTTATCTCGAGTTATAATTTCTGAACCCACGGCTTTAGGAGTGGGGTTCCCAGGGGGTGAAAAACCTGTGAATATTTTGCTGTAGCAGCGGCTTGGGATAAATAACTGTGTGTATACCTTTACACAGGCCTGTATCCAGAACTAAATTTAGAGAGTGCTCGTCTGATTCCAGGGGGCGCCAGTTCTTTATAATATATGAGCATATGTAAAATAGTTCCACCCCAGGCGATGTGGAATTTCTTCAGGGAAAAATCTTTAAAAATAGGGTTATCTACTTGTGTGCATGGGATGTTACATCCAACCATAACATTAATCAACTATATTTAGTTTGTCTTTCCGAAGTTTTAAAGTCTCCAGTACTCGCATCCTGTCAAGATTAAGGTCAAAATTTTATAACTGATTATAAGTTTTTGCAAGTATTTAGCACCTTTTATGAATTTTGAAGAATAGTATCGGTTTCGGGCTTCTTATCAAAAGGAGGCGTTTTTATAGAGACTGACTTTTCCTCGAAAAGATAAAAGTAACAAGGTGTTCCCTCTTCTGATCTCAATCCAAGGACACACTGTATAAATCAGTAAATGTGTAAACAAAATTTATATAACTAGCGACTTAATCTTAGAATAAAACCCACAGAAAGTAAGTCAATAAGCCAATAGTATCAAATGTAGTCGTCGCTATTTCTCAATACAAGTTTAAGAAAAGTTGTTATTCAATAAATATTCTTAAAATAGCGTAAAATTAGAAAATTTTTCGACCTAAGGCATACAGAGCAACCAGGCATAGCAATTCAGAATTCCGGTAGTGTAATGTAAGAAATGTCGTGAAAGGCCCAAAGGAATGAAACTCGGTTATATGGATGTATGCAAGGGAGTATTAGCTTTGACTTGACTTCCAAGATATACACCCCAGAGCGAGGTCTTTGTATATTTCCATGTTTGTTTGTTCTGTCAAGCTTACCTAGATCAATAGTGACCTTGTCATTTGCAGAATACGTATGAATGAAAAATATTATCAGGAACAATTCCTGCGTCTTGGTTCGAGGAAGCCGAAATATGCTGGCCATTGTAACACGTGCAAATAAAACAGAGATACAGAAGCTCCAATAATATCACAATAGGGTGTACGGTATCAGTTGGATAAAAATATGAAATTCATTGTGGCGGAAAATTTGTAAGTTTAATAAATTTTTAAATAATCACAACTTACTGAAAATTGTCTGAGGCAGATCTAACTTCCGATTTGAGCGTTTACACAATCTATTTATGGTGTCCCGAATTGCATAGGCCAAACTAAGTAATACAGCTTTTCAAAATAAGAAAAAAAAGTTCCTATAAACATGGGTCGGGAAGTGATTAGTTTCCGAGATACAGGGTGTTCAAGTAATTCTCCGGAAAATGTTTTTTTATGAATATTTTCGAAACGTCTAAAGATAAACAAATGATAATTTACACAGGAATTTAGCTAGAAAAAATGACAACTATGTACGAAAATCATTCAGGAGCGGGTGAAACTGGGGAGGCCTAGGTATAATTTAGCCCCAACTTTATTGTGTGACACTATTAAATTAATTTATGAGCAGAACTTAAAGATTTGAAGTTTTCTACACAAAAAAAGTCTCTAGTGTTATTTCTCTAAAATTATCAGTTTTTGAGTAAATTTTATCTGAACTCTATTCGGGAATAGTTTTTTATGAATAATTTTAGCAGAACAACAGTGACAGTAAAACAAAACTATTGTTTATTAGACAACAATGAATTAGATTAAAGGTAAATTACAAATTACAAGAGTCGTTCAAAGTGCATTCCGCCAGCTTCAACACATTTCTGACATCTGCGCCGTACAGAGTGTGTAGCTTTACGAATGAAATCAGAATTAACCCGCAAATTTTCACGTTCTTCGAGAGTTCTTTCTATTAACTCTTCTCTCGTGTTTACAAGGATTGCGTAGACTTTGTCCTTTAAATAGCCCGAGACAAAAAAAATCAACTGGAGTTAAATCCGGTAAACGGAGTGGCTAGGCTCTTGCACCTAATCGACCTATCCACCGTTCAGGATAATTATTGTTTACCCACAAACGGTTCTCAACAGCAAAATGTGCAGGAACTCCGTCCATTTGAAACTAGCATTCATTTCTTAAATTAAGAGGAATATCCTCGAGATATTGAAAAAAATGGTTATTTAAGAAATCATTAAATAGTGGTCCATTTAAACGTTGAGGAAGGATGTGGGGCCCACAAAACTCTCGTTTATAACACCGCACCGTACATTAACGCTAAACTCCTGTTGAAATGCCCTAGAGCGAATTATATGAGGATTCTGATGAGCCTAGATTCTTAAATTATTAAAATTAACCGATCCATTATGGGTAAAGGTAGCTTCATCAGTCCAAATAATTTTATTTCCAAAATCGGAATCTTGTTCCATGACATTTATAAACCAATTACAAAAATTGATAAGCCTTTCGGAATCACCTGGTTGGAGGTTTTGGACTGGCTGCATTCGAAAAGCTTTTCTGTGGTCTTTTTTCAGAATCCTAAAAACTTTGTTTTTGGAAACATGCACAGCTTGCGCACGCAGCTGTTGGACCGCTCTTCTGATACTTAATTTATTATTATCGTTAAATTTGGCCAAAATCATGTTTTTAAATCGCCCATTTTGCTGTTCTTAAATTTTTGGATCTATTTTAAATGCAACATTTCTAAATTCTAGGTGGGATCGAATAAAAACATCTTTAGATGGTTTCCTTCTGTTAGGAAATCTTCTGGGATATTCGCGTACCGCGGCATTCGAATTTCCATTGCAATATCCATAAATAAAATGAATATCCGCATACTCCACATTACATGTCCATTTTTTTCTTTTCAACAGAACACTTTTTCCAAGAGGAAATAATAAAACTACAGATAACCAAAAAACAACAATGTCATTATTGTTGTTAGCATTGCATGCTAGATTATTTTTCATTTGTTACAAACATTACAATCACGGCACACTCCTGCATACCAGGAATGCTTGTAATAATGGTCACTAATTAATAAAGTTCAGATAAGATTTACTCAAAAACATATAATTTTAGAGAAAAAAACGCAAGAGACTTTTTTGTGTAGAAAACTTCAAATTTTTAAGTTCTGCTCATAAATTAATTTAAAAGTGTCACACAATAAAGTTGGGGCTTAATTATACCTAGGCCCCCCCAGTTTCACTCGCTCGCGAATGATTCTCGTACATAGTTGTCATTTTTTCTTAAAAAACATGAAAAGTTAAATTCCTGTGTAGATTATCATTTGTTTATCTTTAGACGTTTCGAAAATATTCATAAAAAAATATTTTCAGGAGAATTACTTGAGCACCCTGTACCTCGGAAACTAATCACTTCCCGACCCATGTTTATAGAAACTTTTTTTATAATTTTGAAAAATTGTATTAATTAGTGAAGTTTGGCCTATGCAATTCGGGACACCCTGTATTAACCTCCCGATACTAGAAAAAAACTATTTTTTGATGCCATTCGATCTAGAGTACTTTTTAAAACTGTTGTTTATATAATTAGAAAAAAAATTGTTAAAATTTCAATTTCATTGACAGTGCTTTTTGAACTTTCACTGCTTACGTAGCGTAATATATAGGAACAAAATGCACCCAACATTTAACGTAATCAGATAGAATAAAATAAAATCAAATAAATTAATTTGTAGCTTATCTTTCTGTAGCGTCTGGTCTTGTAATTGCTGTGTTATTTTCTTTGCTTTCTTGGGTTGATTTTGTTCACTTAAAAAACTTTCCACTGCTCACAATTACTTTAATTCACAACACAGCTAGTATGTCTTTATTGCTTTGTAAACACATGTGTTCATTTTGACATTTATTGTCAATTGCAGAGGGTCTTTGTACTTCAAAAAAGGATTATTAGATTGTTGTTTAATCTAAATTATAGAGAAAGTTGCAGGGAAACTTTTACCATGAAAAAAATTTTAACGGCACCCTGTATTTATATATATATAAATGTTTAATATATGCGAAAACCAACTTGCAGAAATTTGATACTCTTGACAACAATCACACATATAATACTAGACATGGAGAGCTCTTAGCGATTCCTCGCCATAAAACATCTAAATTTAAAGAATCGCTACAATATAATTCAATTATATTATTCAACAGTTTATCTGAAGAGATTAGAAATCTTCACTTGCCAAAATATAAAACTAAAATTAAAAAAATACTTGTTGAATATGCATATTATAGCGTTAATGAATTCCTGAGGAGACCATAATAATAGATTAGATTATGTTATGTTTGCACTAGTATTGTATTCCATACAGCCAGAAATTTAAGTATTTATGTTTAAATATGTTTGTAATAGTTGGTGTGTTTGTAATAGTTATTAATGTTTCTACACTATTATGTTAACTCTTTTACTTATTGCTGTATTATTTTATTTTGTGTTAAGCGTGATGTATATATAGTTTTTAATGACTTATTATTTATTAATAATATCATATTTTAATTGATTATTGACTATTGTACCTGACTTGCCATATGTACGTTATTTGTATCGATCATGGTGAAATAAATATTATTATTATTATTATTATTATTATTGCCCAGTTTGCTTTATCACAATAAGCGAACCTCTCAAAGGTTCTTCCTGAGTTATCTTGGGTGTAGATATAAACATTGTACTTGCACTTGATTGCTTCATTTGATACTATTAAAGAACACTGTACCAGTATTTAATTCCATACAAACTTTATTTTCTATTATGGCATTTCACTTCACGCAGAACTTCTTGATCTACAGGTGGCTTAAATTTTTTCGAGATTAACGGGGTTTTTGCCGCTTTTACTTCCCTCGCATACTGAAGGAAAGTATTGTATTCGAGAAAAAATTACCATCCGTGATTTCTTTTCAATTTCACGTTTCAGATCACGTAGATTAAGAAAATATAGGTTTTTCAATTCCGTCAGTATGTCTGTCTGTCAGTCTGTTGGTGCATTAACTAAAAAAACTACTTGACGGAGAACAGTCAAATTTGGTAGGTAGCTGACGCTACTATCAGTGAAGAAATGGTTGAACTTCCACTGGAAAATATACAGGGTGGACCGTCTAAAGGGAATAAAGAATGAAAAAAATGTCTTCTTGCTCAAATTTTAAATTTCCACGTTTTATGACATTCTAAACCTATTTCGGCAACAAAAAATTTCGATTTTTTTTTTACTAACCTTTTTAAAAAAAAAATTTACCACTAGAATAGAGAAAAATAAAAAATGAAAATTTTTGCCCACTACGAAATACAAAATATATGAAGGAAAAAAAATTGTTTTTGCTCAAATTTATAATTTCCACGTTTTATGACATTCTAAATCTATTTTAAGAAATTATTTTTATCACTACTGTAGAATACATGATGAATTTTTTTTACCTCTAGAATACATGAAAAATAAATGTTTGCTTAAATTTAAAATACAAAAATATTTAAAATAAATAATGAAATTTTTTAACCACTGATATACGTACTTCCACTCCACTTTTGTGGAGTATTGACATATGCACCTACGAGTGCACATATCATAGTTTTATTGAAAAATGTACAGGATGGTGATCCCAAAAAATAATTCAACCATGGTGGGCATTTGTAAGGGTCTATGCGCAAGCCTTCCATATTTGGCACCTGTTACTTAGTATTGAATTTTTGCTGTCGGATGATCACTCTGTATATATTTTTGACCAAAAGTTATCAGGTTTTTTTTTTGCAATAATAGTGATAACTATATTCCAATTATTATTCTCAATGTCACTTCGCAATTAATAATTTTTTAGAGTGACCGCCGTGGACAAATAAAGAGGGAAGTTCTGTGTAAATACCTTTACCGATTTTTTTAGTATTGATGTAAAAAACATAGTAAGTGTAAAAGGATTTGTTACAACTGTAAAATTCATCTCCACTGCTGTTTATTCCGTTGATGAATTTGTATATGTAATGGGTTTATTATATTGTATATAAATTATTGATTATTGTTATAAGCTTACAACTATGTCAATTTTTGTATGATTTATTAGATTGAAAAAGGTATGTTATGTCATGTTACTTTAAAACTGAAAGTATAAGTAGGTCAAAATACTTGCTCGAAAGTAATATTCTTAATATTAGCGCAGATGGATTATTTTCTGTACACTCGCTCCAGCTGAGCATTTGATGAGTAATTCATGTACTTAAAAGGGGGACCACTCCACATTTCCTAATTTGATTTGCTAATAGCACCTCGCTGCAAACTTCTCCAGCGAGTAAAACGCACTTCTGCACTTCAATTTATATTCTTGGATCTCACAGTGGCCTATTTCACCAGAAGCGATACATTTTCAAAGTGTATATTAGGCTGCCGTATTACATGTCCCATGTGCACTGTTTCACACGGCTATATCTCGCCTGAAAATAAACACAAATATTTGCGTTATGTTGTCAAATAACATAAAACATATCAGTTGGAAAAGATCTTATACAGCTGAATGTGCCGAACTGTAACCTAACGTGTATAGAAACGGATCTCGGGTTATATTCTAATTTATATTTCAACATATATTAATTTTCGACGAAAAATGTCACTGATTTTCTAGGCTAGTTCGATAAGCACGCCACAAGCTTTTAATAAAAACTATGCGTCTAACTTTGAAAGAAAGTTAGTTAATATTTATAACTCTTGTAATAACTGGGGTTTTATTCCCCTAATTACGTGATTTAACCAGACATTACCATTGGCAGAGTACGGAGTGTCCCAATTACTTTTGCAGACTTCGTCGATATTATAGTATATCCATCGAAATCAAAACTGTGCTTACCCTTTTCCTTCTAGGTGTTTATATCCTTTTGGTGTCCCTCAACCAGGTTACTTCACAAACAAACTTTATGGCATATGGAATTAACTTAATTTCATGACAAGCAAATAAAACACGTGATTTCTCAAAACACTTAAACCACTATATTTACATAAGAAAATGAAAGCAAATGAAAATGACAATCACAAACACTTAAACACGATTAAATAAATTAACAAACAGTAATTACACTATATTAAGAAATGAAATGGTCCGCGGCAAGTTCAAATCTTTAGCTGAATCGTGACCGAATATTCCTAGATCAATTACAACACATTAATTTTCTACTTATTAAAACCGGCAAAATACTGAACAAATGTACTTAAACTTTAAAATAGAAAAAGGTTCGCAAAACGAAAATTTACTATACTCCGTAGGTAGATGACGACCGGTCAAACGTTAAGCCAAGAGTAACGATATCCTCTACATCGAAATAATACGTTTCAAAAGTGGGCCGTAAACTTTAAACCCTCGACCAATTAGGATCTTCTTTACTTTAAACCGTACTCATTTCAAATTACCTAACGGACCATGGTATTTATCATATGGCCTAAGTTAACATTTTAATACCAGTCCAGCAGATGGAAAAAAAACCTTTTGTTCCTTGTTTCGCCTTTGTATAGGGGAAAATATCTGCCTTATTTGGTCTATCTATCTTAGTCTATTACATAAGTTTCTGGAATCCTATTTCAACTGCCTTAGTCTAGAAAATTTAACTAGACCCCCCGGTGCGGTCGTATTTAAACAAGTGTCCATAACTTCAAGTAAGAAAGGCGAATTGGACATAAAATAATTTGGATGGTTATTTATTGTTTACAAGTGGCTAACGTCGACTACCTAATAAAGAGTAAAGTTAACAAAGCACGTTTCCTGGGCTCTAAGATAACTCAGTTTGAAACATAAAACAGATGTATCTATGACCGGTATTTTACGATAGTTTACTAAAGTCTCGACCCTTAAAATGTTACCAAGATCGGAATACGGTTATTCTGTTGCGACAGGGCCGGACTTGGCTCCCTTAATTTGACTTTTGTTACACTCTCTGATGTTGCGTCATGAATTGTACGCTATGTCTATTTCATATTTGGATGGATGAATTGAATATGTACGCTCGTCCTCAAGAACCTGTTTTCTCTAAAATAATGACTTTTAAAGCTTTTATTTCATTCTATACTGTTACTACTAATACTAACTGCATAGCAACGACAGCACCAGTGCTGTTATAAGAATCCTAACAACGAAATTTTATCACCTGCTATTTAATCATCATTGAATATTAAAATAGAACAAAAATATGAAAATTACTTATAAAACAAGCTAACCATAATACTCTTCGCCGATTTACTGCACTTTTTAAATAATTATTGTACATTCTATAGGATACTCTTCGCAGTTCTTTTGTAAATAATATGCCCACAAAAACAGATTCTTTGTAAAAAATAGCGCCAAGTACACTCTGTCCAAAAGAATATCTGTCCTCTGCAAAAACATATAATGAGAAAATGCGATCTCTCCAAAAATATTTAATATCAATTAAAATCGCTGAGCCCGATATCTATTAAAAAAAGAAAATTTATGAAAATGTTTTTCAAATACAAAAAAACTTGGCGACAAACTAAAATATATTTTGGGCACCACAGCACTCTGGATTCAGAAATAGATTTTTTAGTAAAATTTTTAATGTTTATCAAAAAGTTACCAAAATGGATGTATTGCATTCAAAATTTCCTCTAGATTCCAAAAATGTAAAAATATATAGGGTGTTCCATTTAAAAATCGAAAGTTGTGGGCATTTCCGGTCAAACCGGATGTGCACCAAACTTGATTTTTTATTGAAAAGATGGCATTTTAGTCGTGTAATAAGGCTTCCAAATTTCAATTTTCTATTCCAAACATTTTAGGAAATATCGGGGCGAGCGCAATTCGTGGCTCACCCGGTATACAGGGTCCTGCAGCTCACCTCCCGTCTTCTACTACACCTAAACGATTTATTTTAGAAAAATGATTCAAACGGGACAATAGACTGTTTGTTAGAGAGCACATTTTTAAAATATTTTTGAATATACAGGGTGTTCCAGAAATTGGTGGTGCATCAAAGTTGTATCTTTTTAAATGGAACACCCTGTAGTTTTATTGATTTTTGGGACCCTTTCGAGCTACTGTACATATCCCTAGAATATTATCAAATTTGATTTGATAGTTCCAGAGGAATAAATTAAAATCGAAAAAAAAAAAAAATTTTCGTCATATTTTAAAAAATTTATAAAAAATAGAAGAAACATCTTCAAACCAAAACTAAGGAACAGGTTGCTTATAATAAAAGGTTAGTTTATCCTACTATGAATATCGTAAAAATAACTTATACAGGATGTTCAAAATTCAATGCCAAACTTTTCAAAATGTAATGCTATTTTTCTCCATTTTTTCAAATGGGACACCCTGTATATTTTTATCTCATCGGATGCAGAATTAAAAAATGAGCATATTTTTTAATTACAATTATCTCGACTATCTTAAAGGTTTCACAGATATTCGTCAAAAACTACTACAAATCGTAAAATTATTATCTAATAGTTTTACTTAACATTTTTCAAATCAATAACTAGAACTTATGTTCAATATGTGTTCCGTTTTATCATTTAGCTCCTCTAATGTTATTAAATAAGCAAATACCTAAATTAGACAGTTTCTCATATAACTGTCTATGCAGTTCTCCTCTTGAAGGCGTAAATGAAGGGGAGTAAACAGAAATCATATTCCTGTTGTTTCTTAACCATAATAAGGTAATTTAGTAGATAGCCATGGAAACAAATTTGCTTACAAACTGTCATACAAATAGACATATGTCAATATTTTAAATTACGTATTAGTAATTTATAAGTTTTAAGCATTTTTTGTGATGGAGTACAGCAGAGAAGAGCTAGTAGATATGATTTTCATATTAGGAGAATCAGAAAGAAACTGTTTTTTGGCAAGTCGAGTTTACGCACAGCGTTATCCGGAACGGAGACATCCAGACAAAAGAAGCCTGAACAACTTATTAGAGAGATTTGTACAAACGGGACATGTAGACTATACAAAACCAGTTAGAAATAGACCCGCTCGAAATGAAGAAAATGAATTGTCTGTGCTATTATCTGTTACGGAAAACCCTTTCGTTAGTCAAAAAGCAGTCGGTGATGCCGTAGGTGTAAGTGAGAGAACCGTTCAACGAATTTTAAAGGACAACCGTTTCCATCCCTACCATATCCAGTTTCATCAACAACTCTTCGATGCAGATTTTGAGCAACGTGTCGAATTTTGCATTTGGGCGCAAGCTAAAATTATGATAAATTGTGAGTTTTTTGATAAGGTTTTGTTTTCTGATGAGGCCACATTTCATAAAAACGGATTTGTGAATCGCCATAACTTTCATTACTATTCCGACCACAACCCAAGGATTTTTAGGCAGGTTGACCAACAACACAGGTGGTCAATAAATGTGTGGGGGGGAATTATTGGTGAACATGTTATTGGTCCTCACTTTTTTAACGGACATTTGAATGGTGCTATGTATCTTGATTTTTTGCAAAATCAATTGCCAAATTTATGTCAAAATTTACCAATACCTTTGAGAGATGCAATGTGGCTGCAACACGACGGAGCCCCAGCACATTATTCATTACAAGTCAGGGACCATCTCAATACAACCTTTCCAAACCGGTGGATTGGAAGAGGAGGGCCATGTAATTGGCCGCCCCGATCACCCGACTTCACTAAATTGGATTTCTTTTTGTGGGGCTACGTTAAGGAAATCGTTTATCAGGAACCTCCAACCACACCAGAAAACATGCAGCAAAGAATCAGGAACGCATTTCAAAACATTACACCCGACCTATTAGGAAGAGTAGCAAGATCATTTCATACCCGCCTTCGTTTGTGCCTCCAAGAGAACGGAAGACATATTGAACATAAGTTCTAGTTATTGATTTGAAAAATGTTAAGTAAAACTATTAGATAATAATTTTGCGATTTGTAGTAGTTTTTGACGAATATCTGTGAAACCTTTAAGATAGTCGAGATAATTGTAATTAAAAAATATGCTCATTTTTTAATTCTGCATCCGATGAGATAAAAATATACAGGGTGTCCCATTTGAAAAAATGGAGAAAAATAGCATTACATTTTGAAAAGTTTGGCATTGAATTTTGAACATCCTGTATAAGTTATTTTTACGATATTCATAGTAGGATAAACTAACCTTTTATTATAAGCAACCTGTTCCTTAGTTTTGGTTTGAAGATGTTTTTTCTATTTTTTATAAATTTTTTAAAATATGACGAAAATTTTTTTTTTTTCGATTTTAATTTATTCCTCTGGAACTATCAAATCAAATTTGATAATATTCTAGGGATATGTACAGTAGCTCGAAGGGGTCCCAAAAATCAATAAAACTACAGGGTGTTCCATTTAAAAAGATACAACTTTGATGCACCACCAATTTCTGGAACACCCTGTATATTCAAAAATATTTTTAAAATGTGCTCTCTAACAAACAGTCTATTGTCCCGTTTGAATCATTTTTCTAAAATAAATCGTTTAGGTGTAGTAGAAGACGGGAGGTGAGCTGCAGGACCCTGTATAATACTGCAGTCAGAGGTTGACGGGTAAATTTGTATAAAATTAACTGAGTGACTCTAGTGAATCCGAACAGTCTTTTGCCTCTAAGTGAAACGCGCCAAGTTTTTTGTAGGTATTTGAAAAAAAATGTTTTTCAGAAATTTTCTTTTTATAACTAGATACTACTTCTTGTAGATATTATTTCTGTAAAGATGCACGCGTGCTTGCTTAGTATTTCTGTGAGCGTGGAGGACGTTGGAGTGAACTTGGTGCGAGACACTACCGTACACCAGAGGACGCTTTTGTTACACGTTAAGAATAACTCAAGATTTCATTAAACACTTTTCAAGTGACTCGTTGGTGTAAGCATCAGCCTACGAATCATGAGGTCCACGGTTCAATCCCTGAGCGTTCTCAGCATATTTTCGACAAATATATACTTAATATCTGTAACAAATTTTCTTTCGGATTACAGTATGATGTTGAAGTCTAGATTAACGGCACTAGATGACTAAGGGTATTTAAAAATTAAATATTCCCGGGATGGAAGCCCTGATGACAGTGCGATAGTCTAGGGAACACTAGGTGGCGGTGATCAATTGATTATATTTGATTGACGTCAGGCTGTCATCGGCGCCGCCATTTTGCGTGGAGGTCAGACAACTCATTGTTTCATTTGGATTTCTATATTATTGAACTGTGAATGTTATAATAGCCGCCGTTAACGAGTAAGTAACGAAATTATCTTTGTTTTGTTCAGTACTGAATTATGGCAATAGATGAGAAAGAGACGTTCATTTCTTTAGAATTCCTGCTATTTTAAAGGAGCGTCGACAAAATAACAAGCTGTCAAAATAACGCCGAGAAGCAGGATAAGTTCTCTAAAACGGGAAGAATTAAGCGAAACATTTCTGAAAAATCCTAGTATATGTTCCAAACACTTTATAACAGGTATGTTTCATATACAGATTCAGCAAATTTACTGTAAGGTACGTAAACTTGTTTCTGCGCAGATAAACCACACCTTGTCGTAGAACAATGGAGGGCATTGGTATAAAACAACAGCGCCATCGCTTGACCGCGTCGAGTTGACAACAGCGCACCCATTCTGTTTTTAATAGCGTAGCTGTCTAGACGTGTGGGAATAAAATAAATTAATCTCAATTTCGTTATTAAAATGCCGTGTGTTTATACAACTGCAGAGAAAGTGCAAATTGTGAAGTGGTACTTCGGGAGCCATTCCACTGAAGACACAATAAATTCATTTACTGTGGCATATCAAGACAGACCAATCCCCTCAGCTAGCATAATTTCATACATTATTAAAGAATTTGAGAATTTCGGTTGTGTCGTGAATTATTGTAAAAAATGCTGTCAAGCCGAACCCCGTCATCAGCAAATAAGCGAAGAACGTGAAATTCGCGAAACTAATGTCTGTGCACTTGTTGAAACTAGTGAACCTTGTTCTAGCAGGCAAATTGCTGATTAAGTTGACATGAAGGAAAGAACTGTAAAAAATATTTTGAAAAGAAATGGGTACAGTTGTTTTAAAGTTCAAACAACGCAAGAAATATTTCCCGAGGACAATTTCAAACGGCTGGAATTTTGTGAAATCATGATAAATAAAGTGAATGAGAATGAAAACTTCTTAAAGAATATATTGTTTACAGATGAATCATCCTTTTCATTACATAGGAAATACAATCCATCCGTAGTACGATATGGGTATCGGAAAAATAAACATTCGAGTGTTGCTGTGCGAACTCAGTATCCTCAAAAGTTGAACGTTTGGAAGGGAATTTTAGACAATCATATTATAGGCCCACTGCTAATCGATGGCAATTTAAATGGCAATCAATATTTAGAGCTTTTACAAAACCAAATAATGCCTGCAGTTCAAAATCTTCCTGTCAACTTTGACGACATTTGGTTTCAACAAAACGGCTGCCCAAGTCAGAATCCCTTAACTGTTATTAATTTTCTGGAAAGAACATGTCCCAATCGTTTAATAGCTACGAGGGGAATTATAAAATGGCCACCCAGTTCACCCGATCTAGCACCCCATGATTTTTTTCTGTGGGGCTTTTCAAAGGAAATCGCGTACAAACATGCGTTTGAACGAGCCAATAATTTAGTTCAATTACGGGAAAAACATCCATCCAACTATGTGCAAGCATTACTCCAAATCAAGTCAGTGATATGATAGGTTCATTGTATAATCGGTTTGGCTATTGTTTGGCACAAGAAGGTGGTTTGTTTGAATCCTTACTTCATTAATTTACTGTTTGATAATTATTAGTTGATTTTAGTTTTTGAGGGTTATTTAATTTTATTTTGACGTTCAATTTTTGTAATTTCATAAGAATAATTAATTTTTTGACAATTGTTAGTTGATTTTAGTTTCCGAGTTATTTAATTTTATTTTAATGTTCTATTTTCATTTCGGTTTTAATGAGAATTATTATTTTATTCCCATAGCATTTGCGGCTAAAAAAGAAACTGCAGAAATGCTTTCAATAGAAGAAATAGTTTGTCAAAAATGTGACAAATAACTTCTTCGCTTTTGACGAAGAGATATTGTCTCGTTTCGTATTAGAAATTATTACCTACGTCCGCACCCCTCCTTGGTTCATGCCGTACTAAATTCAATTCATTAGGTTTGTTTTGATTCTAAATTTTCAGAGTTCTAGAACCGTTCGCGTCATGCGCAATTAAAAAAATTATGAATTTTAGTGTTAGTTGTTGTTCATGACTGTTTCTTTACTGCGCATGATGGGAACTGTTCTAGAACCGTTCTTGTTAGAACCAAAACAAAGCTATTGTGTGCCTCTGCTTTCACGATTTATGGAACTAGCGGGCCGTGGTCAATTACATCGTTATTCCTATACCCTAAACTGCATTTTCCGAATCTGTATATGTGTGTTTTGAACTGTTAACCTGAAATAAGATTTGGTATGATCTTTAGACAGCTGATATAAAATGTAAGCATCTTCAGAAAAAAGAATTAGTATATATCAAATATTAATTTAGATATAAAGCGCAAAGGATAATATCGTTGCAAGTTTGCAATAATATTATCTATTACGCTTGATAACTAAATTAATATTTGATATACAGGGTGTTTCATTTAAAAGTCCCCAGGCCATTATCTCTAAAATTTATAAAGATATTTTATTTTTGTAAATGGCAGATGATTGATACCAAAGAAAGGTTTAAATAACGGTGATTAGAATTTTTCCTCAACAGCACACAGAGATGGCGCTGCGATGCAAAACAATTTTTTGATGGCTGGAACCTTGAAACATAAGTCATGTGATTAAACAATAATTTGTGAATAATTTTGATGGTATAGAGAATTTACAAAAAACAAGTCGTTTTGGAGTTACATGAGTTTTTTCATTAATGCCAGTACACGTGAATTTTGATAAATCCCTATAATTTATTTATTATTTATTATAGAATATTGGTTACCAAACACTTTTTTTCAAGATAAGGAAAGTGATATAATACACTATCATAAAATTATGTTTACCACTTCCGGCCAAACCGGAACTAACATGATGAACCAATATCCATATGTTCCTACATATTACATTTTTTTTTCTAATAACGCTTCTAATAAAACGGCTCCCAAGACTTAAAGTAAGTAAGACAACAAAGAAAATACACACTAATTTAGAATGGTAATGAAAAATCTACTTAAGAGATATTAGTAGGCTTTGATTTAATTTTAAGTTTGACAGTTATTAAACAAAGTTTGTAGTTGGTGCATTTCAATCATAGTTTCAAACAGAAATAGTGTACTTAGAAACAATTCAAAGCAAATTAATCCAAATAAGGCAATAAAAAAAAAATTTTTTTAAATGGTTAGATACACCAATGAAGATAAGTTTAATATGATTTTAATATACGGTGAATGCAAAAGAAACTCCCGATAAGTAAAACGATTGTTTTGTTTACGATTTCCAAATAGACCTACACCCGATAAAAAACATTTATCATGCTGTTTAAAAATTTAAGAAACTGGGGTAGTGTTAAGAAAACTATTCGTAACAGAAATAGGCCAGTTAGAAACGATGAAAATACAGCCTTGGTGTTAAATAGTGTTGTCAACAATCCTCAATGTTCTCTCCGGAAATTGGCATCGGAAACTAATCTGTCGATATCTTCGTGCCATAGAATATTAAAATCAAATAAATACCATCCATACAAATTAAAATTGATCCATCATTTAAGGCCTGGTGATTATGAACGAAGATTACATTTTCTAGCTGAATTTTCAGTTCTTTCTGAAGAATGCCCAAATTTTAAAAAAAATGTGCTCTGGAGCGATGAAAGCCGTTTTCACAACAACGGAGTTGTGAGTAAGCATAACTGCCGATACTGGTCACAAAATAATCCTAGATGTATTAGAATGACCCGAAATCAGGTTACTTTTGGAGTTAACGTGTGGTGTGGAATATTAAATTCATATATTATTGGACCATATCTATTCCATGGGACTTTAAATGGAAGAAAATATGAGACTATCCCTCATAACCAGGAGAATATTTGGTTTCACCAAGATGGTGCACCACCCCATAACTCAGTACTAGTCAAAGATTGTCTTAATGAAATGTACCCTCAGAGATGGATTGGTACTAATGGAGTAGTCAGATGGCCAGCACGATCACCTGACTTGACTCCATTAGATTTTTACCTTTGGGGGTATTTAAAAAGTGTAGTGCACATTGAACCCATTGAGGATATGGCCGATTTGTATAATAAGATATATGCAAGTGTTGCTGCTATAAATAGACATACGTTACAAAAAGTTTGCAATGAACAGTTACTGAAACGGTACAATATGTGTATTCATGAAGAAGGGAGAAATTTTGAACATTTAATATAATAAGTACCTACTAATAAGAAAGAAATTAGTTTAATTTCATTTTTAATAATATTTCGATAGTTTTTAAATGTTTGTTTATAAAACTTTTGTTTACGTTCTTTACTGAATTGTTAATATAAATTTAGCCCATTCTAAATTAGTGTGTATTTTCTTTGTTGTCTTACTTACTTTAAGTTTTGGGAGCCGTTTTATTAGAAGCGTTATTAGAAAAAAAAATGTAATATGTAGGAACATATGGATATTGATTGGTTCATCATGTTAGTTCCGGTTTGGCCGGAAGTGGTAAACATAATTTTATGATAGTGTATTATATCACTTTCCTTATCTTGAAAAAAAGTGTTTGGTAACCAATATTCTATAATAAATAATAAATAAATTATAGGGATTTATCAAAATTCACGTGTACTGGCATTAATGAAAGAAACTCATGTAACTCCAAAACGGCTTGTTTTTTGTAAATTCTCTATACCATCAAAATTATTAACAAATTATTGTTTAATCACATGACTTATGTTTCAAGGTTCCAGCCATCAAAAAATAGTTTTGCATCGCAGCGCCATCTCTGTGTGCTGTTGAGGAAAAATTCTAATCACCGTTATTTAAACCTTTCTTTGGTATCAATCATCTGCCATTTACAAAAATAAAATATCTCTATTAGTTTTAGAGATAATGGCCTGGGGACTTTTAAGTGAAACACCCTGTATACCAATTATTTTTTCTTAAATTGCTTACATTTAATATTATTAACTATTTTAACAAAAAATTTTTGAATACGTTGATAAATACTACTACCGAGGCAGAGACAACGAGAGGCATGGAGAGCCTACTGTGAGGAGATCGAGGATTACTCGCAGGCTGCTAGGCTACATAAAATACTTGCCAAAAACAAAGACAATCACCTAGGTCTACTGAAAAAGGATGATGGTACCAGTACCAACGACCTACATGAAAGCCTAGAGTTGCTTATGGAAACTCACTTCCCAGAATCTGTAGTGACAGATCGGAAGGAATGGCCAAATGAAACCGACACTCAACCCACCGAACTGGACTGGCAAACTGCCAAACAAATTGTGAGTGAAGACAGAATTAAATGGGCAATACTGGGCTTCTCCCCCTTCAAATCGCCAGGTACTGACGGCATTCATCCAGCCCTTTTACAATGGGGTCTGGATGAAATAGTGCCGCACCTGACAGCAATATTCAGGACGTGCCTAGCACACCTTTATATTCCGAAGGTGTGGAGAGAAGTCAAAGTAGTGTTCATACCAAAGGCGGGAAGAATAGACTATACTACCCCCAAAGCATACCGACCCATTAGCTTGACCTCGTTCCTTCTCAAGGCGATGGAAAAGCTATGTGAGCGATACTTGAGGGATGTTGCGATTACTGCTAATCCCACACATCCCAATCAGCATGCATACACCCCGGGCAGATCCACCGACACCGCCCTTCATGCGGTTAGTGGTCGGATTGAAAAGTCTTTGGACAATAAAGAGTCCACCCTGGGTGTCTTCATAGACATAGAAGGCGCTTTTGATAAAACCACCTTTCCAAAAATTACAGCAGCCCTCACGAGCAGGAACGTTTCTCCGATCGTAAGTGGCTGGATATCCAACATGCTCTCAAAAAGAGCGGTACAGATTAACATGGGAGACATCGCTGTTAGAGGAATGGTTGCAAGAGGCTGTCCTCAGGGGGGTGTCTTATCACCTCTTCTATGGAACTTAGTTCTTGACAGCCTCCTGCGCCGCCTCAACTCCGAAGGATTCCACACAATTGCATACGCAGATGATCTAACGATACTGCTTAGTGGTAAATTCGAAGGAGTCCTCTGTGATCGAATGCAGATGGCCCTGAGAATAATCGAAAGATGGTGCAGAGAACACTCTCTGTCGGTCAACCCCAGGAAGACAGAGCTGGTCCTCTTCACAAGGAAAAGGAAATTGGGGCCAATGACGGCCCCCGTTCTCCTAAATACCACACTAAATTTCGCATCAGAAGTAAAATACCTTGGAGTAACTTTTGATGCCAAACTAACATGGAATCTTCATTTAGACAGAAGACTAAAGAAGGCTTACATCTCTTTTGAGCAGTGCCGCAGAACCATAGGGAAAACCTGGGGAATGAAACCCAAAGTGGCTATGTGGATTTACACTGCTATAATAAGACCAATGATAGCCTATGGAGCCATCGTCTGGTGGCCTAAGAGTCAGCAGACTGTAGCGAAACGTAAGCTCAGCCAGGTACAACGAGTAGCCTGTTTAAACACAATTGGAGCTATGAGAACAACACCAACAAGAGCAATGGAAGTGATGCTGTGCCTGCCACCACTAGACATATATCTAGAAGAGGTGGCCCTAACTACTATGGCACGTCTCAAATCCGTTGGCATACAGCCAAACATAGGATGTGGAGTGACCAGATGCCGGCTGTGGAATGAGGCAATTAAACAAATGCCACTTCTGCAGGTACGTGCAGATGGTATTTCTCCACAGTTCATCTTTGATAGACCCTATGAAATACACACCAACAGTAGCAATGAGGCCGTCAGTGAAGGAACAGTTAACATCTTCACAGACGGATCGAAAAAGAAAGAAGGAACAGGTTGTGGGGTATACTCCAGGAACCTGCAAATTCAAATTAAATGGGCTATGGACAAACAAGCCAGTATAATACAAACAGAACTGGCGGGAATAACCATAGCCGCAAAAGAAATTTCCCGTAGACAAATAACGGGAAAAACAATAAGAATCTACACTGATAGTAGACAATCACTACTGGCCCTACAGAGACACAAAATAACAACAGGGTCAGTATGGGAATGCCATCAGGCACTCGTGGGCGCCTCCAGCATGAACAGTGTCATTCTATGCTGGGTCAAAGGGCATGCACAGTGCAGAGGCAACAGGGAAGCTGACAGTCTGGCTAAGAAGGCAGCCAGTCTAAGTATACTTGGACCTGGCCCTTCCAACATACTGCCGACCTCAGCAATAATGCTAATGATTAAAGAAGACACCCACAGAAAATTTAAAAAACTGTGGGATGAAACTCATAGTTGTCAGTTGGCCAGGGATCTGCTTAGATACCCTGACAAGGATACAACGATGATCTACCTGGGAATGTCCAGGAAGAACCTGCGCTTCGCGACAGGAATTCTTACTGGTCATTGCCAGCTGAGAAAGCACCTTTACAACATGAAGTTAAATGACACACCCCTATGCAGAGGTTGTGAACAAGAAGACGAGACTGTCCAACACGTACTCTGTGAGTGCCCGGCAGTCTCCTCTAGCAGAGAATCCATTTTGGGAGAACGTTGGCCTACACTGGCCGACTTGAGGGATATTCCCCTAGGCAGCATCACCACCTTCTTCACAAGATTAGGATGGTTGGAGGCCTAGGTGGAATCCTGTATCCCTCGGGAGGACGTACAAGGGGCCCAATGGGGCCTAGGTGCTGCGGTCACCTAAATGTGACTGCCCTCCCACAAACTCCAAACTCCAAACTCCAAATACTCGAATAAACATGAGGTCACATTTTTGAGAATAACTGCCAAATTTTAGAATAAAAAATTATGAAAAAATTTTCTCGTACAAAAACACCGTGCTTTATCGGCATTTAAAATATTGTATACATAGTAGGCATATTTTCCAAGATATAATGGATTTAAAACTGGTTGGGTCAAAATTTCCTTAAAAAGTAGGACATATTTCTCAATATAACTTAGCAGAACTTCAAAAATAACCAATGTATATTATTCAAATTTCAGTGATTGATTTAGAATAGACTCATAATGACCACATAATTTTTTCAATTTTTTCTGCTCCCCCGTTTCTGAGATATTCGCGGTTAAAGTGAGTGTCAATACATTTGAATCGTATATTAGTAATTATTTTAACTTCCACTAAAAAACGTTTCACAAATAAATATAAGACATATAACATTCTTATAAAATTATAAGAAAGAAAATAACTTTTAAAATACGGTTGTATATGCTAGCATATTTTTCCAAACTGACGAGTCTGACGTGTTTGTAAATGTTTAAAACTTTGTATAACTCCCATTTTGATAAGTATTTAGTTTCACTGAACAGGATAATTTAAACTATGAATAACATTATGATGACGGTTGTTCTGTTCATAATGGGCACAAGTTTTGTACTTATCTATGATAAGTTTTTGTAAAAATTAAAATAATTACTAGTCGTTTCTGGTAATATATTTAGTTGATACTAAGTTGCCTATGTCTGTAACGAAGAGGAAATGAGAACAAGATTGAATTAAGATTTTACCCAGTTGCCCACAAATTTGTCATTTTCAGATATCTCCTATTTACTTTCGTATATTGACAATGTATCCATAAATGAATAGAATATTACTAGAAACACATTTTTTTTAAATATCACCTAGCGCCTCATTTATTTTTCAAGGAATTACACCAGTAACTAAAATTAAAATAGTGTGTCTCTAATTTCAGTTACTATTTACCTTCGATTGTTTTGAAGCGGACGACTCACAGAAAAATAAGAATCCGCTAGTATCACCAAGACCTGATAATGCACTGAGTTTAAAACAAAATCCAATAACTTACATAATTATCCCAATCTGACAATAGGTCGGAATTAGAAGTTATATAATGGAAACATAGTTGGGCTGCAATATCTGGTTTTACGATATTCGATTCCAAGTTGGCTAGGGAGGCTTCGTTAGAATGCGGTGGCTCTGTGTAAGTTAGGACCAGTAATTATAATTACAAACTCTAACAACGTTCCTCTACGCGAAACTCGAACGATCTTAAGCTAACAATCGCGTTTCTCGAACCCCATACTTCCACGAGATTATTTGGGGTAACCCCTCATTAGTTTTATATCACACCGCTGTTTTCACTTAATATAAACAAACTTATTAAACTTTATGTCAACAAATTGACACGACGAACAAATCGATTCATTATCAGGTAGGTACATGATTTCGTTCCGATCCAAGTTCTGTACACAAGGTGTTTCCTATGGAGGTGTTTCCTTGGGTCATTCTTGGAGAAAAAAATTAGAGAACTCGTTTCCAGAATTGCATCCAAAAGGAACTAGTCCTTTGAAAGATGTAGACACTTTTTAATACATATAGGATAATTTTGTTGAATATATTCGAGAAAGTGAATTATTTATTATTTGTTTGCTTATAGTAATGAAACATTTTCTTTATAGGATTTTGCAAACAGTGGAAAGAAAAGCTATCTATGAGAACTAAAGGAAAAACTATATATATAAAAATATTAATGAAATCTTTGCATTCTTTCGATAACCTGACTTCTGGTTATGCTAGCAAGTAAAATTCTGATTTTCCATTCTCATTTTAACACTAGCATCCAACCTAGTCCCCTACGGCTAAGCAGGCTAAACTAGTATCTACATGATCCCCTACGATATGTAAATTCAGTTTAGCCTGCTTAGCCGTAGGGGACTAGGTTGGATGCTAGTGTTAAAATTAGAATGGCAAAGAAGAATTTTACTTGCTAGCATAACCAGAAGTCAGGTTATCGAAAGAATGCAAAGATTTCATTAATATTTTTATATATATATAGTTTTTCCTTTAGTTCTCATAGATAGTTTTTCTTTCCACTGTTTGCAAAATCCTATAAAGAAAATGTTTCATATTCGAGAAAATTCAACATCTTGTCACGCAGTACTTGTGATTTATTTTAACACCCGGTGCATTATTCTTTAGTAACGGATATGATTTAGTAAATTAGATCGTTGTACGTATTTTTACGTCGAGACAAAGCATGTTTCACTTTAAAATTGCGAAAGTCATAGTCTGCGAAAACCAAGTAAGGTTCGCCGAGTTTATTTTGTAACCAGGCGGAAATGCTGAATCGCGAAAAACGGGGAGCGGTGCTGTGGAATAGTAAGAAAGGCAGTTGGGTTTTGAGTTCTTAAATATAAGGTTCTGCTTGGGTACTGCGTGGCCCTAACTCCTCCCCTAAAGAGTGGCTCACCACGGGTGATGAAAATATAAGTACTTACACCTTTATTTTTATGTTCACATTTTACGAATAAACTTGTATCTTGTTTTCTACTATTGTGTTTTATTTGATAAGGTATTCATTCAATAATTATATTAAACCCTCTCATATGCCAGGCGAGTTAAAGTGACTTTAGCCATGGGTACCTCCGGGATTGCCCTGGGCAACATGGTAATTGGGGATACCTGTGGACGTCACGTATTTCGCTCAGAAACAAGTCTCATAGCCCTAAAAGGCACGGCAATTTTCAAAAATTTAGTATATGCAATCCCGAAGAAGTCTGTCAATAATGTGTGTTCACTGTAATAGGTATTATTTCGGCACTGTCTTTATGACACACAATGCTTGTCTATATTTCTGTATTGTAACATTAAAATATGGAAGAAATGTTACAAATTTATAACAAAATGTAATTGTTTATAATTGTTTAAACAGTCTAAAGAACATTTTAATATTAACGCAAACTAAAATGTGACTAGTAAAAATATTTTCTACGAAAAGAATCGCAATGAAATGATAGCAAACGTCAAGAAAACGCGATGCACGATTTTTGTCCTTAATGGGATGTTTTGGAAGCTCAATAGTTCTTATGAGTGTTTAATTTAAAATATAATTGTTAATTCGTACTCCTTGTATAATTGTAAAATTAAAAATGGTGAACATATTATAAATTTATCGCAAAATATAATTGTTTAGATAAATTACAATTTTTTAAACAATTTCAAAAGCACTAAAAGATTAACAGAATCTAGAGAGTGACTAATTAAAAACAATTTTTGAAAAGAAAATCTGAAATAAGCAATAATAAACATAAAAAATACGCGATACTCGACTTTTGCTCTCATGGACCCACTTTGGGGTCCTATAATTATGAAAGTTTGATTTAAAAATGAATTGTTATTAATTCACATTTTCTGGACAATTCCGAAGAAGATATTTTTATTTCACTACATTTAAACCATTCTATCACAGATTAACAAATAAATATCTTTTACCTTTTAAAAATACGTGGCAAAGTTCATGATTTCGAAACACGTTTTAATATCAACTGATTTTGCTCATTAAGGGAGATAATTGCTTGGGATTTCTAGCAAATATGAGACAAGAAAATCGAAATTTATTTTTATATGTATAAATGTTGGCCACCATAATGAACATCTAATACAAATAATTAATAAATAAAGAGGAAAGTTTTGTGTAAATATATTAAAAAGACTATTTTTGTTGTGGTGTTATGAATTGTTTGTTAATTAAATATTGTTTACTTTATCTCCTTGCCTAATAGCAAACAGATTGCCTATTATCTAAAACATCATGTAACAAGATATATTAGATAATAATTTAAGGGTTTTTATAAAAATACTTTATATTAAAAGTCCAGTTTTCAAAAATTTCCCACTTTCGAAATTCAAGAGAAAGTTTAAAAACGATTACGGCAATTTACTTCAACGCTAAAGACATGTCAAAGAGGAACAATATTTTTTTATTTTTTGCACATTATCTGAAAGTTAAATTTTAATTTTTGAAAATAATAAATAATATCAAGATGCATTTTCTTTTTCCTTCTTCAATTCTTTGGGACTTCCTGCCACATGTATGTTTTCTTTTTAAGCGGTGCTAGGGGAATCTACAAAATATATCACAATAAACCAGTATGATACTGGTAAATATCCTCTACGCCTGTGACGTTTACGTCAAAGGATCAGTTAGAGGCTGTTTTTTTTAAATAAACAACACAAATAAGTATAAAAACTTGAAATTAAATATTTCGCCGACGTTTCGGAAAAGTTGCGCCGCATCGGTGATAGATTTGATATTAGGACGGTATTTCAAACAAGCAACACTTTAAGATCTATTCTGACAAAGACGAAACCGAAGAACCATGAGCAAAACTCAAAAAATTGCATTTATAGTATTCCGTGTGAGTGCGACAAACAATACGTGGGTGAGTCATCGAGACCTTTTAGTGTATGATTGGGCGAACACCAAAATTAAATCAGAAAAAATGAAGTTTAGAGGTCCAAGATCTAAAATTAAGATAATGCCACAAATAACATTTAGACAATATCAAGATGCAGTTAAGAAATTAACATTTTATCGCTTTATTGATGTACGATACTAAGTAATCTCATTTCTTTAGTCTTTATGTTACTTTTTTTAAATAAATTTTCTGATTCTGTCGAAACCCAAAATATACTAATTTTTTACTAACACGAAAGCATGTTAGCTTCTAGATGACTGATAATACATGAAAACTAAAACTCTTGTATTTAACATTTTTTCTAAAAGTCTTCGTGTCAAGATACTCTTGAACATTTGAAAAAGTCAGTTTCTAAAATATAAATAGAGAAGGGATAAAACTCGAGAAGATCAGTTATTTCACGCTTAGCTAAAGTTTTGAAGGTAGTTTCTTATTTAGATTCCAGTCTCTCGTGATAAAATAAAATATTAAAAGCTTAATATATCCCATGTATTACTAATACATATCGGTAGAAAATTATTGAAAATATCATATAAATACAAGTTCAAAACATTTATGGAATGTTGGGTAGTAATTTATAAATTAATAATTAATCGTAAAACTTTTAGGTCATAATTCAAAACAACAAAGTTATCTGTTGTTGGTCGTATCAAATTTTACTGAAGCATGGACCCATTAAAAGTGTTATTTTGTTCATGCAACTTTATCAAAAAGGACCAGAGAAAATGGCAATTGTTTTGCGCCTGTGAACGTACTTTAATTTTAAGCTAATTGAAGTGAATCACCTACCTTTCGATAGTAAGGAGAGAAAAAAATAGGGGTGACAGTGCAACTCACTATGCGCGTAGAGAATAAAAAGAATAAAAGAGTTAAAAACAATCATTACTGCTATACCCCCCAATAAGGAAAAAGAGTGCAGCCACGGACATGTGTTTCGGAGTTATAACTCTTCATTAACACAGTGTAGCATAAAGAATGCTGTTATATGAGAACTAAGACACAGTGTACTCTATTTGGTACCTTTGTACCTCATGTACCACAGAGCAGTCAGTACATAGAGTCCTATATAAACTGCCCTATTTCCACCTAACACAATATAAAAACCGATGCCTAAGGAATCACTACTTCCACATCCAGATTTTTCATCCAAGTCACTTTAAAGGAAACATCTTTACTAGATTTTCACTCTAGTATGTGGAAATTATTGATCATAGAATTTTAATAATATTTAGGGTAAATGTCATAGAAAAATTTGAGGCGTTGGTGTCTACCATATACGTTTAAATGAAGTTTCTAGTTTACACTACTTATTTTCCCCTATTCACAATTTACCACCTCCCACCCCATCAATGGAATCATCTCAATCAGATGTGGTACTAACTTTCAAGTGAATATCTCAATTTTATGTTAACAATCCCATTAATTATGGAGTGAAGGTGTTGGAGTTTGAAAAATATTAGAAAGAAATTTAAGGCCTCGGTATCTAGTATGTTCACCAATTCGCAAATTTCTGTACTCTTACCAGCTTGATTTACTTATTTTCCCTTATTTACTCCTATTTAATCCCCAACCCTACAACAAAATCATCCCAAAATATAATCTAGTTCCGAATGTCGCTATAATACATACGTCTACCAAATTTCAAGTGAATATCTCAATTCTATTTTGTCAACCCCTTTAATAATGGAGTAAGTGTGGTGGGGGGGGTTGAAAAATATTATTAAGAAAACTGAGGCCTTGGCCTCTAGGACATACACCGAATTTCAAATTTCTGTACTCTTACCACCATGCCTTACTTATTTTTCCCTATTTACCTCTACTTACCACCACCCCTTTAACGCAATCATGTCAAAATATAATATAGTTTCAGATATCGTTACAATACATACACATGTAACAAATTTCAAGTGAAAATCTGAATTTAATTTCATCAACTCTTTTAATAAGGGAGAGGGTGGTGGGGGGATGGAAAATATTATAAAAAACATGAGGTCTTCGCTTCTAGTATATACACCAAATCCCAAATTTTTGTACTCTTACCAGCTGGCTTTACTTATTTTCCCCTATCTACCCCTATTTAACCCACAACCCTTCAACGAAGTCATCTGAAAATATAATCTAGTTCCAGATGTCGTTATAATACATACGTGTACCAAATTTTAAGTGAATATCTCAATTTTATTTTATCAACCCCTTTAATAATGAAGTAGGGGGGTTGAAAAATATAAAAAATCTGAGGCCTTCGTTTTTAGTACATGCACCGAATTTCAAGTTTCTGTACTCTTACCAGCTTGCTTTACTCATTTTGCCCTATTTACCCCTATTTAACCCCCAACCCTTCAACAGAATCGTCTCAAAATATAATCTAGTTCCTGATGTCGTTATAAAACATACGTGTACCAAATTTGAAGTGAATGTCTCAATTTTATTTTATCAACCCCTTTAATAATGGAGTAGGGGCGGTGGGGTGAGGGGGGGTTGAAAAATGTTATAAATAATCTGAGACCTTGGGTTCTAGTGCATGCACCGAACTTCAAGTTTCTGTACTTTTACTAGCTTGTTTTATTTATTTTTGCCCTATTTACCCCTGTTTAACCCCCAACCCTTCAACGGAATCATCTCAAAATATATACCAGTTCCAGATGGCGTTATAATACATAGGTGTACCAAATTTCAAATGAATATCTCAATTTTATTTTACCAACCCCTTTAATAATGGAGTAGGGCTGGTGGGGGGTTGAAAAATGTTATAAAATTTTGAGGCCTTGGCTTGTAGTACATACATCAAATTTCAAGTTTCTGTGCTCTTTCCAGTTTACTCTACATATTTCTCCCTATTTACCCCTATTTAACCCCCAATCCTTCACCGGATATCTTCCAAAAACAATCCATTTCCAGACCTCATTATAATATATACGTGTACAATATTTCAAGTCAACATCTTAAACCGTTCCGGAGAAAACGTGCGGACAAAAAAAGTTACAGACAGACAGACAGGCAGAAATTTTTTCTTCGCTCAAATTTAAAATCTCGACATTTCATGACATTCTAAACCTATTTCAAGAAAACTAAATTTAGAAATTTTTTTGCGATTACTATACTTCCTATTCACTACGTGGATGTGGAAGTAATAAAAGAATGAAAGAGTTGACGGGGTCTGATAAAAATTCAAAGCATGAGTTAGTGCTATACCTCCCAATAAGAGACAAAATTGTTGCCACGGACTCGTGTTTCGGAGTTATTGCACATGTACTGACTACTCTCATGAAAACAATCAGATATTCTTCATATACACTTTTGATTTAATTCTCCCAGTATACTAAAAATGTCATCATCATTGACATCGTTCTGAAAATATAATAATATATCATTATTTAGAAAAGACCGCCATCAGACTTCCCCCTGCGAGCCGGCTGTAGATGCCTCAAAAGCAAAGTGTTAATTTAGGTACAATTCTACTAACATTCAAGTATTATGGAGTATGAAGATTACCATGGAAATTGATATATCACCTAATCTACGTAAAGTTTGTTCAAATCTGAGACATGCTGTATATTGCAGTTTCCGTACTGTATACATCTTCGTATTTCTTTGTGTTTAATTAAAAACCTTAGTTAAATCAAGCTCGAAAATTATTTAAAAAAAAATGTTAATACAAATAATGGCAGTTTGCATGCCTCTCTCGATCACCCCGTATAATCCAATTTTATTATATTTTATCTAGGTGCGAAAGAAACACAAATTTTAAGGTAGCCATTTCCTAGAAAGAGAAATTCCATAGGGAAAAATTAATTTTTTTAGGCCATAACTGTTTTTTAGTTAGTACGTACATTTAAAAAGACTATAGGACTGCCTAAGTAGAACCATAATAAGCCTATTACTATGAATTTTCACTCAAGAATTCCAGTTGTTTCTAATATAGTTAGATTTAAAACTAGGAAATGGGAAGAATAGCATAATCTTTAAATTTAAATCTAACCATTTTGCAAATCACTGAAGTTATTCAATGAAAATTCATAGTAATAGGTTTGTTATGGTTCTACTTAGGTAGTATTATAGCTCTTTCAAATATACGTACTAAGAAAAAAACTTATGGCCAAAAATTATAAATATGTCCCTATCGGATGTCTCTTTCTAGGAAATGGCCACTTTGACTAAAAGGAGTTATCGATACGAGATGGTCTCTACAACCACACACCCACACTCATATACACACATACAGGCAAAGAGACATTGTTTATTCCATACTTATATATAGTACAGCCTATTATGAAATTAATTGTTTACAAGTTGTTTACGCTTATTAATCAAAATTTTTGTCAGGTTATAATATACCTATTCGGTTAAAAATCATTAGCAATCTTCATCAATTATCAGCAGTCTTTGAGAATCATCACCAATCATCATGAACCGTCAACAAGTAATCATAAGAAATCATGAATAATATTGAGCAATCTCGAACAATCCATAGATGAACATCAGCAATTATTATCATCAATCATGAGCATAGATAATAATCATCAGCAATCGTCGATAAAAACAATATTAGTGATAATTTACGCACGAGAAAGCAAATTAATTTGCTCAAAGACATGATACCATAATAAAGATAAAGATAAAGATTTTGTGGCGCAAAAATTACAAGGCTTGGGAATATTTGATCCACTAAATAGCTGGATCGTTTCTTATTTAACTAATAGAAAAATTGTTGTGAAAATCGGTTCAACTTTGTCTAATAAAAATGATATTGACATTGGAACTCCACGAGGTAGTGTGTTAGGACAATTAATATTTTTATTATACGTGAACGATCTACCAGCTCACATTTCTCAAGGCAAAATTTTTATGTACGCTGATGACACCACAATAATGATTTCTGATCCGGATCCTTCTGAATTACATCGTAGGGTATCAACTGCATTAAATGAATTTAATATATGGTGCTATAATAATCGCTTGATAATTAATCATGACAAAACTGTTGTAGTAGATTTTAGCAGAAATCGATATAACCCTAAGTTAAATTTTAATTTTAATGGCTTTACACTTGCTTGTAGTGAACAAGTAAAATTCTTAGGTATCACTCTTGATCGAAATTTTAATTTTTATAATCAAATTGATGTAGTGTGCTGCAAATTAAATAAAGGTTTTTATGTCATTAACTCTCTAAAAACTGTGCTTAACAGAGATGCACTAATAAATGTGTACTATGCCGTTATTTACTCTCATATAGCTTACAGCATTAATGCATGGGGGCAATCAAGCGATATCAATAGGGTCTTTGTAATTCAAAAAAGGGTAATTAGACTTATGTTTGACTTACCCCACCGTGAATCGTGCAGGGAGACATTTAAAAACGCACAATTATTTACTGTGACATCGATTTACCTCATGAAATTGTTGACCTTCGTTCATAATAATAAAAGTAAACTTCAAGTCAACGGTGACTTTCATGCCTACAGCACTAGAGGGCGGAACAGAATGTGCACGATAAGGCACGATCATGAGTATTTCAAAAAATCTCCTAACTATGCTGGCACAACTCTATACAATAAGCTGCCATTGGAAATACAAATGTCGAAGTCTTGTGGGGTTTTAAAAAAAAAGCTGAAGGCTTTGTTATTGATTGGTGCATTTTATAATATTCAAGAGTTCATACATTCTTGCTCTAGTTAAGTGAATATAGGGTACGATTTTATGCTCCTTTTATTTATTATCTGTTTGCACTATACTGTCCATTTGCATGTATTGTTTGTTGTATCTGTTATTTATTTGTTATATATTATTTATGCATTTTGTACTTAAATTCTTAGTGTGTTATTATCATATTTACATTTGTACACTATTATTTTACCATTTCTGTTGACCTGCCACATATACAAACTATGTATCTAAAGTGGTTAATAAAGATTATTATTATTATTATTAATAACAATCTAAAAGAGTTAACTTTTCGGAACCGTTATAGAAGAACATTTTTGTTTATTTTATTCTTTCCGAGTTGAGTTCCTATTCCACAAATTTCCTCATTTATTTAGCTTTTAAAACGGTGTAATTCTAACGAGATATATAAAAGAATTATTGCTCCTTACTTTGTCAACGTTAATTTGTTAATTATTTACAGTTAACCCTTTGCTTTCCTTGATTTCAGCGAGCTTCTTCGATTACTTTGCGTTAAATTTTTAGGATGATTGATGACGAGACAGTGTCTTGGGATATCCGCTGGCATTTTTAGCCTTTGGTTGACAGAATGGTCCTATTGCCTTTTACCCACGCAGTTTCGTTTCCAAGATCAATTCTAGAAACGCAGCCCCGACGAGGCCAAGGACTCTCCTCGATCGGCAGTTACAAATGTGTTTTAGAAATGATGTTCTGTAGTATCCTTTAAAGTGTATATGATTTATTGTTTCCCGGCTGGTACCTAGTATCGAAGATTAAACATTATTTAATTACAGAACTACTGTTTTAACGTTATATATATATTGTTACGATATTTTGTGTTTTGTTTAAATATGAATGTTTTGAAATTATTATTTTATTCCTGGGCGCCAGACAAATAGCTTGCTCAGCAATATGTCAAATTTATTATACTACACAAAACAGTAACTTTGTAGCATGATGTCTAGTCCCTTAATTTGGACAGACAGACTCTCCAGGGCTCAAGTCGGTTCAAATTTGCTCAGGTTAGCATTGGTGCACACAGTCTGAAAAGGTAAATGAAAGCCAGAGTTCAAAATAACAAGAAACAAATATTTATTTATAAAACTCCTTCCTGGAAACCTATACTGGAAAAAATACACAAATACATACGTTGTATGACCTAATTACTAAAATAAAATTAATATGGCCTTTTATTTATGAAAATTGCAATTTTTAAGAAAATATTTACCATGGATTTATTGTCGCTGCTCGATTAGTTCGACATTTCACTCGCACTCGTGGCGCTGCCGGCAGTCTTACTTTTACCTTATCTGCGATCCCTGGCGAATCGTTGACGTTTGGAGCTTCACTTTAGTGGCCTGTGATATGAATTCTGCTTTCTTGAATAATTTACTGGACGAAACACTTATTTTTAATACCGAAAACACTTTATTTTAAAAGGTAGGTACTGTTACCTTTCGTAGCACTTAATTTTTCTCTTAGGATGTTTACAACATATGAAATACTTTCAATTATAATTTTGTTTACCTTCTCAAAACATTTAAAAATTTAAATTTCAGGAACTTTGTAAATTGTATATTATTAATTATCACTTCTTGCTAGATATGCATTTAAATTATTTGTCTACTCTTATCTTTGAGTACAAACGGCTCTACTTTAACTTTCTTGGCACTTTTGGTTATTATTTGTTTGTTTACCTTTTTTAAGGTTATAATTTTCTGGATCAACAATTCTAGGTGTTGCCTGAACGAGCTCTAATGGGTGACTGTTTTAAAAATTCAAGCTTTTTAATTGGCCTAATTTGACGTTTTTGACATGATTAGATTGCTTGATTATTAAAATTATTTTATTGAATTCTGTATTTACACTTATTTTTGTGTAGGAGTTCTAAAGCTGGATTTTACTATTGAATTATTAATCTGCATTAAATTCTGAACATTTCCATATGCCACACTCTATGTTTAATTGAGTATCAATAAAATTTTCAAAATTGCTGAAATTTATACAATATTTTTCTTAAATTCTATTTTACATGCAAAGTTTGGTTTCCAGGTTGTAAACGAACTTTGTATTACTAATTATACACACAATAAACATTGTTACAAACATTTTAAATTCTTATAGATAACATTTTGTGTTCTAGGGGTAGCGGGTACTTTTCAACACCATCTCATACCTCCTAGATGAACAATTTAATGGAACATAATGCAATGTAAATGAAGTATAGTGAGTCCTGTTTCACTGCAACCATATATTTCATTGGTAAAGTTCATTTATACAATGGTTTTTACAATAATCGTTGAGCTACGCTATGGTCATTCTCAAATAGCATCGTGGGCCTTACAATAGTCCTTTAAATTATGGGCACACACAATGTAAGTATAGTTTACATGAGTCTTTACATATTTTATACCATTTGGAGCTATTACAATGTGCTTTAGTAGTAATATTTTCAAAAGACGAGTCTCTATTTTGACATTTGGGTAATACTGTTTTTAAAGTGGATTACACCTATTGTGTTTGTATTCTAATTATATAATTACTTTTTAAATGATTAAAAGTTCATGTTTACACTAGCTAGGTAGCTTTTAAGTTCTTAATTCAAAATATTTTAACAAAATTTATTTTTTATTATAGCCCAGTCGCTGAGCTTTTGCATGGGTCTTCAAGAAGATGAAACTAGAACATGTTTTTGGACACCATGGATGCTTCAGTACTGTTCTGGCTGTATATGGGCGTTTTTACAATCACGTTTCTTTATTTAAAAGTCCATTATGATAAGGTAAAATACAATTAATGTTTAAAATCATGTTTTCACAACTTACAATTATACACATATAATTCTAAATACTTGAGTCCTGTTACTCTGTTCTCATTTACAGTTCAGGCTTAGTTGTAATTACATTCTGGAGTCTGCTCGATACATCATGCCTCGAGTACTCGTGTCTAGTATAATAAATTAATTCGCGTATAGCATTATGTTTAAAATTTTTAATTTTAATTTATTTTTGTTGATATTATTTACACAGTGTCTGTCTGCTCGTGTAGCAAATATCATGTCAATATGTACTTATTTATATTATTTACCTATAACTATTCAATAGTATTATATTCCAGTTAGAGGAGAGGAAATAACAATGTATAGTTTAAAAGAATCATACGTACGGGTTAAATTAACAACCTCCCCATTTTTACAATTTGTCTAAGCAGATTAAAATCTAATTAAATATTTTAAAAGTATAAAGTAATAGATACGTACTAATACAGATAAACAGGGTGTCCCATATTTAAACGGACATACTCTAGTGGAAGGTAGAGCACGCTCAGCTGAGTTCAAAACACCCCTATACTTATTGTTGGATGTGAACCATTTGTTTTATGGTTTTTGACCAGAACTTCAGTCCGCCATATTTTTGAAATGACTGCACATATTTATGTAAAATTTGGTATACATATTATACTCTTTTAGGTTAATGAACAGCTTAAGTGATTTTGGAAAAATTCCAGGACCGACCTCCATTATTTTAATTTTAGGGTCGTTAACATCACACTATATATTACTTTTTGGTAAATGTTAGTAAACCTTAAAAAGCCTATGGACCAGTTTTTGAAAATAATGTCATAATATTTGATGGCACGTTTATGGTTATTCTTCAATAAATTTTCAAATGTATTGAAAGACCAAATATGACACTCTACAATCCAGTTGCTAACATCATTATTTTATTAATTTTAGCTAAATACCCCGTAGAAGAAACATATTGAAAATGAACCTAGCCTATCATGAAGAAAATTCACATGTATATATTTTCACCCCCTAGCCCAAACTACCAAACAGTTCTGAAAACTACCCAGCCTCACACCCCTTATCTACGTGTTAATAACATTCGCTATCATCTTCGATGTAATTTTTATTTATTTTCTTTTTTTCTCGTCTTTCAAAACCATATATAGACTTGCCACCACCCCTACGGACGACATTGCCCCTTGCCCTAAGGCTGTTAGAAGACTTATAGTAAGTACACTTATATATAAAATTTATCTCCCCCATTGCCAACCCCGTAATCGTGGAACCTCTGGACTATTTTTATGCGATACAGAAAGATCCAATCTACAGAATGATACCAAATACACTCCGATCGGACTATCTTTGCGTCCAACGGTTGCGGCTGAACATTTGTTATAGTTTAAACGTTTATACTTCCCTATACGCAGTATTCATATGGCATATACCGCATATACCTTCTGCGGTTCCCCTATTAGATTCTACACATTTTCCTAACATCTAGGGTTACACACTATCGATTCCTTAAATATTTCCATTGTTAGAAATTTTGAATTTTTTTTTTCCGATTACTATACTTTCATTACACTCATGGATGTGGAAGTTAAAATCAGAAAGGTGGTCAATAAATGTCTAGAACACAATATTGGTACATTTATAATAATAAAATGCCTTTAATATCTACACTGCTAGAATTATAGTAGGTATATTATAATAGGAGCCATTATTCACGAAGATGATGTTGCTTGGATTCGGTTCATATTTGGGAGGTAATTGCCTACCAATATAAGAATAATTTACCACAAATGCCAATTTGGAAAAAAACATTGTTACAAAAGTTATGAAAGAATTTTGAAAAATAAAAAAAAAATATTTTCCCAAATATGAATGAGCCAAATCCGGGAGCTAAAATATATGTGGTGAAGGGCGTTATGTCGACTATAAAAAAAAAATAATTCTCAATAAATTAAATGAATATTTTAATTTTGCAACAATTTGTTCTTTGTGAATTATTAGATGGAATACCACTTTTCTCTTGCTGACATATGGCCATACCCTAAGTAACAATATATATTTTTTGGAGCAAGATTAGAGAATTACTTTATAATGTAAAAAAATAAAAAATAAATTTTGAAAAATGAAAAAATTTCCTATTCTCAATGTGAATGAGCCGAATCCGGGAACTAAAATATATGAAGCCCAGGGCGTTTTGTCGAATATGAAGAAAATAATACTGAATTAATTGAACGAATAGGAGAAAAAAAATTTTATTTTGCAACAATTTTTTCTTTATCAACTATTTTATGGAAGACCACTATTTTTTTCTGTGATATGCTCATATCCTAAGTAACAACTTATATTTTTTGGAATAAAATTGCAGGATTACTTCACGGTGTAAAAAAATAAATTTTTAAAAATGAAAACATTTTATTTTTTCAAATGTGAATGAGCAGTATCCGGGAGCTAAAACATTATTGATTCACAAGTTGAAAATTAATATTGATTCCTTTTGTTTACTTACCATTGCAGCTTTAGTATCTTGTTTATCAGTTCCTATTCTCACCATGGACGACGATATCATATCCAGGACCAAAACAATTAAACAAGTTTTTGGTCAGATATCCGCCACACTCCACAACATTTATTTTCTTGACACTTGACACTTGTAAACGAAACAAAACATTCTCCAAGCACACGGACCACGTCGTAAATAGTTTAACTTCTTTAAAGTTACACTAAGATTTTTGTTTTATGCCCGAATCGCTGTTAGAATTGTTTATCGAAACTACAATTATATGAATATCAGGTCAATCACCTCTTAGGGAAGAGGATTTCACAAAACACGCACACTTGATTTGAATAGGTTATGCGATTACATCACTGGTAACACAGCACTTGACCTACTTCTCTCAGTATTTCCGAGAAGTTCAATTTGACATTTTGGTAAATATAAATATATAACTATGATTTAATAAACATCGTCTGCATAATTAGGATTATTAATTTCTGACATCCAACGATATTTATATTCTTTCAACTTGATATTTCCAATTCACAACGTTATTTTTTGTTAACCGAAGCCCCGCACCGTCAACAATAGCACTAAGACAAACAATCAAGTTGGCCACGAGACATTATGCAGACAGCGCGTTTGTTGAAATTCGCGGAAAACGACTGTCTGGCCTGGCGGCGTTAAACAGAACTAGGTATCCATCACGCAACAGTATCATCGTCTCGCGGCTTACTACAACGAACTGGATTACTGGGTTTTCAACTGGGCTAACAATGTGGAAATGTATTTGATTAATTCAATTAAGTAATGTAAATAAGTAGAAGGCGGTGTGTTTATTGTGTATAATAAATTACATAGTGTATTTTGTTTAGTATAAGTGTCCATTAAACTAAATAAAATAAGGTACAACTTTGATAAATTGGGATTCGATTTTATTTGTGACTGTTTTTAATGTGAACGGGTCTTTGATCAATATAGAACTACAGGAAACAATGTCTAAAGTGTCGATGCAGGGGTAAGTAATAAGTTATAAATATCTAGTTATAGTCCAATAAATAAGTACTGAAATTGCCATAATTAGCAGAAAGCTGCATTTGTTAGAGTAGGTTTGTTTTAGTGTCAGTAAACATCCCCAAAGCACCCCTAGGGGGGCAATAAAAAATAAATCCTCCCCAAACACAGTTTTTCGGATATGTCTTGAGAACATAGTATTTTATAGACAAAAATTTTACATTGAAAAGTGTTGTTCATCTTTTACCATGGAATAAAAAATATAATTGGCGCTTTTGTCCTATTTTCGTTCCTAACAAAGTTACTTAAAAAAAATTCTTTTTGACATCATGAATTTTATCGTCTTTCTCTAATACCAGAGGATTAAAAATATCTTTACGCGTTCCAGAGAAAACTTGAGCACAAAAATAGTCACATACAGACAGGCCGACAAACAGAATTTTTTGTTCGCTCAAATTTAAAATCTCGACGTCTCCATGACATTTGGAACCTATTCAATTTTTTTTAATTACTTTTGACATTTCTAAATATTTATTAGTAATGACCCTCGGTACGTAAGTTCGCGATTTACTTCACGTAATGTAGTGGAAGTGTAATAGTAATCGTATTTTTTTTTTGAAATAGGTTTAGAATGTCATGAAACGTTCAGATTTTAAATTGGAGCGAAAAAATATTTCTGTCTGTCTGCCTGTTGATCGGTCGGTCTGTCTTTCGGTCTGTCTGTCTGTAACTTCATTTTGTGCGCATATATATCGAGATCTGGAACTAGATTATATTTTGAGTTTACTCCTGTGAACAGTTGGGGGTGTAGAGGGGCAAGTAGGGGGAAATGTACAAAGCAAGCTGGTAAGAGCCCAGGAACTTGGGAATTGGTATGTGTACTAGAAACCAGGTCCTGTATTTTCTTATAGCATTTGCCATGCCCCGTCACCATGCCCATTGCATTATTAAAGAGGTTAATAAAATAAAATTGAGATAATCACTTGAAATTTGACACAGGTATCTATTTAACGACATATGGAAGTGGAATATATTTTGAGATGATTCCGTTGAAAGGTTTGGGGGTAAATGTGGAAAAATAAGTAAAGCAAGAATCCGTAGTCTGTAATTTTTTGAGAGTGGATATGCAAATACTTTAGACCAGATTTTCTCTAGATTGATTTTTATTATTATTCAGCTGAATTAATAACATTAAAATAGAAGAACATACTGACAATTCCGATAATTACAGTAGGAACCTACTTTTAAAAAACCGCCCACGGCGTCCACTGATTTCAAATATAACCAAAAATATGATATTATTGCCAGGACCTAGAGGAGCCTGGGGAGAAGAGGTTGCCCTTTTTAACAAATAAATTATTATAATTTTTACATGTATTTATTAAATCCACTAAAACATGGTAAAAATCAAAGTGAAATAAATTAGAACATGGCAAATAAAATCATTAAAAATAAGACATAATAAAATTGTTAAAAAATAATACATATAATAAAAGTGTACTTACCTAACCATCAGAGTAGAGGAGTTGTTCCTGGACGCCGATGGACTGACTATCATTAATTGAACTCTATTAATTATTATGTGTTTGAAATATGACACTGAGCTTCCTTTAAATATTGTAATATGCTATAAGTTAAATAAAATACATAAAATAAATTTGGGAAAGATACGAAAATTATTTTACTATATTTGGGAATCAATTAAGCCTACCTACAGAGAACATGCCAATATCTAATGTTGAAAACTTAACGGTCCTCGTGGCATTATAAAACATTTTAACTATTAACAAACAAGTAAATACATAATTAATACCAGGTACCAGGTAAATACATAATCGTCTAAGAATTATAACACAAAAATCTTAACAATTTACGCCTTATAGTAATTTCACCACAATTATTGATTAATTAAAACACGTCAAAACTATCGTAAATTTCGTATTTAAAAACGCTAAAAACATGTGACAAAAACTATTAAATCTGATGGCAATATAAATCCGAATTAGATAAATATACCTATATCCATTTTGACTAAAGACTAAATAAAAAGAATAAAAAAACTTGCAGATTCATTTTGAAGTACCTACTTCTTGCAAGCATAAAAAATAATTATTACAAATGGATAAAGATTTGTCGTATAATCTTGAGTCAAAAATTTGTAAAGTACGCATTTCAGAAGGAATGGAAGGCACCGATTATGAATCATTTCGTATAATAAGTAATCAATTTAAGGGATGGTCAATAAGACTTAACTGACATTCTAGTTTGATTCCCTCTGCTATCACACCACAGAACAAACTGATACTAACGTCTCATGTTTAATCTTGTTGGATTTTATCCCCCTCCTTTTGGTCCAGTTTGGCTTTCTGATACAGATATAAAACACCTCTTAAGTTTAGTACGCAGAGATAAAAAACCGAAACAACGTTCATTCGAGCTTAATGTAGAGCTGCTGATTAGGAAATATACGGAGTGAGATAAAATCGACATTTATTGGGATCGTCCTTTACTCGCTCCTCAATCTCTGGTGTACTTACTTAGTTCAATTTGTGACATTTGTAAAAATGAGAGCGATTAACTAAACTGATTTTAAATCATAGTTGAACATTTTAAAACTATGTAACACGTGCGTTATTAAAATGGGTATTATAAAGTTATGCAGAAATGAGACTCTTGGTTCTAGTAGATTAATTATAGATGTCGTTGTGGATGATGATCTAGGGACTCTCGGGTAAGAGATGAGAGCTGTGTCGGGCTAGGTATTGGGAAGCTGTGAATTGATTGTCTTCCATTGACAGAATTCTTCCTAAACATAGTATAAAACGCAAGGGTTAATATATCATACAGCTTTTTTGTCGTTTGATTTACTTAACAATGTATAAATTGCATTTAGGACTGTGCCTATTTTCAGCAGCGCCGCTAAGCGAAACCTATGAAGCGCCTCTTTTTTTCTGTTATTCTCGGAAATAGGGAAAGATCGGATGGCTTCCGTTTGGCAATTATTGAGAAAGGGGTCGTCCATAAATGATGTCAGGTTTTAAAGGGGGGTGGGGGATTCTGAACGTTGTGACACTTTGTGGCAGGGAAGGGGGGCGCAAGCAATTGTGATGTCACAATAAAAAAAATAGTTTTATGACTAATATCTTGATTGTTTATTATCAGCATCTTTGATATTATTAATTTACATGTAAGTTAGTGTGACGTGACAGATAGGGAGTGATGGGGACCGGGCGAGCGTGACAATGTGGCATAGGGGGGGGAGGGGGTGTCAAAAATTGGCAAGAGCATGACATCATTTATGAACAGCCCCAAAAAGAAAATGTAAATTAAATTATGTAAATTTTTTATTCATCATGTTTAAAAACAGCTGTTATTTAACAATTTTTAAAGTAGTAATACATATAATTAGTTTTTAATTTCAATTATTACATTAAGCTTCAGGGACGCCTCGCGGCGCTCCTGGTGCGCTGGCACCTGTGTGCGCCACATACTTCGCACACAGAAAGCGGTACGACTCTGGTTGCATTTTTAACAATAAAAAGTATTTTTTATCATTAGAAAAAAATCGGTAATAGTATATTATGTAACAAGTTTTATAAACGTCATTTTAGTCACGAGTTTTATTAATCGCGAGCGACGCGTAGCGGAGCGAGTGTTTAATAAAATAAGTGACTAACAAGTTTATAAAACGTGTTGCATACTATACTTTTTCTACTTCCATCTTTAAAATGGCGTTTATCGTATACGTTTCCATGACGCTAAATAATCCTTTAAACACGCTTTCGACAAACCGTGACTTCGTGCATTTTAGTCACAGGCTGAATTTAGCAACGAGATATTAGTCACGGCTGAAGTTAATTCTAGATATTTTAATGGCAAAAATCAAGTTAGTTTTCCGTAATTCTTGTCATCAATCTGTCAAAATAAATAGTTTAGTAATTTTTTACTGTCACCATGTTATTGATACGTTAATAAATGAAATATTAAAATAACTTCCAATTTTTTTATTTAGATATTTGCTGTCGTAGAAAAAGTATAGTATGCAACACGTTTTATAAACTTGTTAGTCACTCATTTTATTAAACACTCGCTCCGCTACGCGTCGCTCGCGATTAATAAAACTCGTGACTAAAATGACGTTTATAAAACTTGTTACATAATATACTATTTTCTACGATAGCAAATATCTAAATAAAAAATTTGGAAGTTATTTTATTTCATTTATTAACGTATCAATAACATGGTAACAGTAAAAAATTTATATGCACGTTCGTATTGACTTTTAGATTTTTCTGGCAGCAAACTAGCAGTTGCCGATGCCGCTGCTTGAGTAATTTCGGGCGGAGTACCAATGAAAACATCTTCTTCACTTTCACTGTCGTTTAGGCTCATTTTTTTCCAAAAAATACAAAATTACTTGTCTCTTGTCACAACGCGTCGATTTATTATGACAGATTGATGACAAGAATTACGGAAAACTAACTTGATTTTTGCCATTAAAATATCTAGAATTAACCTCAGCCGTGACTAATATCTCGTTGCTAAGTTCAGCCTGTGACTAAAATGCACGAAGTCACGGTTTGTCGAAAGCGTGTTTAAAGGATTATTTAGCGTCATGGAAACGTATACGATAAACGCCATTTTAAAGATGGAAGTAGAAAAAGGTATTTACACAGAACTTCCTTCTTCATATTCATACAAGACGGTCACTCTAAAGAATTATTAATTAAGAGATGACACATGAGAATTATAATCGCCATCTGGTTAGCCCTATTATTAAAGAGAAAACCAGATAACTTCTTTCCATCATCTACTGTATAGTGGTGGGGGAAAATTTTTTTGTTTGTTTTCAAAACATTTTTTTGTTGAAATAGGTTTAGAATATAATGAAACGTGAGAATTTTAAAATTGAAGAATAATGTTTTTTTTTCATCTATTCTGTTGTGATAAATCTAGGTATTTTAAATTAAAAAAAATAAATAAATGAATAGGTTTAGAATATCACGAAATGTGGAAATTTTATATTTGTGAAAAAAAAAATTCCTTCACCCCTTTTATAAAAAATTTTCAAAATTTTCAAAATTTCAAAATATTTTTCTATTTAAAATTGTCAAAAACAGTTTTTTTTTAAATAGGTTTAGAGTGTCATGAAACGTGCAAATTTTAAATTTTAGCAAAAAAAAAAAATGTTTTCCATCATCCATTATAATATTGTCTAAATGTTATTTGCGACATTATCTTATTTTTTTTCCTTCTTCAATTCTTTGGGACTTCCTGCCACATGTATGTTTTCTTTTTAAGCGTATAAGGGAATCTACAAAATATCGCAATTAACCAGTAATAAAATAATATCCTGACTTCATTAGTTTCGTAGTAATCAATTTGTTAATTAAATTTATTTTGGCTATAACAAATGAACTGGTTGACAAAATAAGTTGTGCCTGGCGCCAAACGACGCGTATTGAAAATATCTTTCGATTGAATTAAGATTTTTTCGGATCCGTCAAACCGTTTTCATTATATGAAATAAAAGCGAAAAAAAATTTGTTTGAACAATTATCTGACCATGAAGCTCGCGGTTTCGGAAAATTTGTCATAAGAAAATCTTGTTCAGCGGAATTTTTCCTATAAGGATCCGTGGCTAACTCAAATGGTATAGAAAATTTTTGGGAAGAATCCCAGGCAGACTCGCCCACAGTGACAGTGACTATTTACCTGGTACATTGACAAATATCTAGGGGTAACCCTGGATAAAAGGCTGAGTTTCGCCCCTCACATTACAATGACAATTAACAGGACATACGCCACATTGAGCAAACTATACCCACTTATAAACAGACGAAGCAAACTTAGCATCGACAACAAACTGACTCTCTACAAAACTATTCTTCATCCCCTGCTGACGTATGCCTGTGTGTCGTGGAACGTTATATCCGACACGCAGTGCCGGCGTCTGCAGGTGACGCAAAATAAATTACTTCGACTGTTAACTAACGCGGACCGCTACACGCCGATAGTTGAATTACATAGAGCTACGGAGCTCTATATTAGGGATTTCATTGATGAAACAGCGCAAAAATTTCTAGCCACGAAAATTCAACTATCGGCTCTGACCAGTAACTTGACGGACGTACGAGTCAACGACCCCAGACAAACCCATAAACTCCTCCATCAGAGGCTCCCAATTTTTAGGGAATGAAGGTGACCTAACTGACAGACGTACAACTCACGAGACAGACAGACAACACATCCCCCTCCAACCCTCCTACCCTCCTATCATCCAAAATTCCCTTCCCCCCGTTGACATCTCTATCATCGTGGAGCACACGACACACTTAGAAACCACAATTTTATCGATTGACTTATTTCCAGTAGGGTTTTGTTTTGCTTTCCCTATATACTTGTAATATAGAAACCACGTACTCGTATTAAAATTTAATTACTGTTTAATCTCCACAATAAACTCTGGTTTAAGAAATATATATAAAATACACTGATACTTTGAAGGATGTGTAATGGCGTTTATAATTGTAACAAAAAGGGATTATTCTACAGCCTACCACCGGCACCCCGACCCATATATACTTTCCCAGTATAATGGTTAGGGTAATATATATGAATTGATAAATGTATATATATATTTAGATAATGAAATACCTTTTTGAAATGTGACCATATTTAAATAAAATAAAGAAATATTTTAATGGTAATGGTAATGGTACATTGACAAAGCTCTGTATTTTCACTAGCATTGGTTATTTGATAAGTTTTTTTTTTAACACTGGTTACAAATTAACTCTAATATTTTAGCACATCAGTTTTTGACTAATTCGGCGACCATATTGACTATATTATTTGTAGAAAAATGGAGCAAGTAAGAGTACTAAATGTCAAAGTAAAAATTTGTTTTAATTACGAAATTTAATTAATCCTGGCTCCGAAAATATAAAAACTCGCACAAACGTACTTAATATTGCACGCTCAGTTTGCTCCTAATTCATAATGGCTGAACGTTGCAGGAGCATTATTTATTCACTTCTTTCTTTTTATGGCACCTTAAACATTTCAGTTAAACACATTACTTTCTACTTTTGGGAAGTTTTTATATTAATATTCAGAAAGTGAGGGATATCGTTCTTTATTAGGGCAGCCTTATGCTGAAAAGTGTACATTATAAATTTCTTGAAGACGCTTTTATGTTTACTCCAGTAAATTTTATATCGGGTATTTAATTTTAGCTTAGAGATGCAATGCATGTTGAAAAACGTTTCATTAATATCGAAGTTTTAATAGATCGTAATAACAATTTTATACTCAAATATAAAAAGCAGCGTTGATGAGTTTGCGGTACAACACACGAACAAAATAAAAATAATCTTTACTAAATATCATAGTTGACTATAGATATTAGACATCATTAAAAATAGTACCCAGAAATACAAATTAAATAAAGCAAGTTATGTTTATACGAATAAATAATAATAACTAGAGTAAACACTCTTCACCGATTTTTTAGACTTTTCTTTTAATAAAAGGAATATACATTCAATCTATCGTGATTTCGAACCCACGATACTTTGATTTGGAGTCAAATCAAATCAAAAGAATTTATTTATAATTAAAAAACAGCTGCCTAGGGAATCACTACTTCCACATCCAGATTTTTCATTCAAGTCACTTTAAAGGAAACATCTTGACTAGATTTGCACTCTAGTACGTGGAAATTATTGGTCATAGAATTTTAATAATATTTGGGGCAGATGTTATAGAAAAGTTTGAGGCGTTGGTTTCCACTATATACGATAGAACTGACGTTTCTAGTGTACCCTACTTATTTTCCCCTATTCACAACCTACCACCTCCCACCCGTTCAATGGAATCATCTCAATCTGATGTCATTACAATACATATTAAGTGTCCTATCTTTTAAGTGAATATCTCACTTCTATGTTATCAATCCCATTAATAATGGAGTTTTGAAAAATATTGGAAGGAAATCTGAGGCCTTGGTTTCTAGTATATACACCAAATCCCAAATTTCTGTACTCTTACCAGCTTGATTTACTTATTTTCCCCTATATACTCCTATTTAACCCCCAACACTTCAACGGAATCATCTCAAAATATAATCTAGTTCCAGATGCCGTTATAATATATACGTCTACCATATTTCAAGTTAATATCTCAATTTTATTTTATCAACCCCTTTAATAATGGAGCACCCACCACCCTGGGTGGTAGAAAAATATTATTAAAAAATTTGAGTCCTTGGCTTCTAGGACATACATCGAATATCAAGTTTCTGTACTCTTACCAGCTCGCTTTACTTTTTTCCCTATTTACCTTTACTTACCCCCCACTCCTTCAACGCAATCATGTCAAAATATAATTTAGTTTCAGATATCGTTATAATACATACGTGTACCAAATTTCAAGTGAAAATCTAAATTTAATTTTATCAACTATTTTAATAAGGGAGTGGTGATGGCGGGGGATGGAAACTGAGACCTACGCTTCTAGTATATACACCAAGTCCCAAATTTCTGTAGTCTTACCAGCTTGCTTTACTTATTTTCCCCTATTTAACCTCCAACTCTTCAACGGAAACATCTCAAAATATAATCTAGTTCCAGATGTCATTATGGTACACACGTGTCCCAAATTTCAAGTAAATATCTCAATTTTATTTTATCAACCCCTTTAATAATGGAGTAGGGGTGGTGTGGGGGTTGAAAAATCTTATAAATAATTCGATACCTTGGCTTCTAGTACATACACCGAATTTTAAGTTTCTGTACTCTTACCAGCTTGCTCTACTTATTTTGCCCCATTTGCCCCTATTTAACCCCCAACCCTTCAACTGAATCATCTCAAAATATAATCTAGTTCCAGATGTCGTTATAATACATACGTGTATCAAATTTCAAATGAATATCTCAATTTTGTTGTATCAACCCGTTTAATAATGAAGTAGGGGTGGTCGGGGGTTGAAAAATATTATTAAAAAATCTGAGGCTTTGGCTTGTAGTACATGCACCGAATTTTAAGTTACTGTACTCCTACCAACGTGCTTTACTTATTTTCCCCTATTTACCCCTATTTAACCTCCAACCCTTCAACGGAAACATCTCAAAATATAATATAGTTCCAGATGTCGTTATAATACACACGTGTACCAAATTTCAAGTGAATACCTCAATTTTTTTTTACCAACACCTTCAACAATGGAGTAGGGGTGGTGGGGGCTTGAAAAATATTATTAAAAAATCTGAAGCACAGGCTTCTAGTACATACACCGAATTTCAAATTTCTGTACTCTTACCGGCTTGCTTTACTTATTTTTCCCTATTTACCCCTATTTAACCCCCAACCCTTCATCAGAATAATCCCAAAATATAATCCAGTTCCTGATGTCATTATTATATATACGTGCACCAAATTTCAAGTGAATACCTCAATTTTATTTTATCAACCCCTTTAATAATGAATTGGAGGGGATGGGGGGGTTAAAAACTATTAGAAAAAATTTTCAAGCCTTGGCTTGTAGTAGATACATCAAATTTCAAGTTTCTGTACTCTTACCAGCTTGCTTACATATTTCCCCCTATTTAGCCCTATTTACCCCCCAACCCTTCACCGGATATCTTCAAAAAACAATCCAGTTCCAGATCTCGTTATAATATAAACCTGTACAAAATTTGAATTTAATATCTTAAACCGTTCCGGAGACAACGTGCGGACAAAAAAAAGGTCAGACAGACAGACAGACAGACAGAAAAATTTTTTTTTTCGCTCAAATTTAAAATCTCGACGTTTCATGACATTCTAAACCCATTTCAAGAAAAAAAAAATTTGAAAATTTTTTTGCGATTACTATACTTCCAATCCACTACGTGGATGTGGAAGTATAGAAGTAATAGTACCCAGAAATACAAATTGCATAAAGCAAGTTACGTTTTATCCGAGTAAATAGTAATAGCTAGAGTAAGCATTATACTCTTCACGATTTTTTAGACTTTACTTTTAATAAAAAGAATATACTTATCGGGATTTCGAACCCGCGATACTTTGATTTGTAGTCAAATAAAATCGAAAGTATTTATTTGTAACTAAAAAAAACCGCCGCCTAAGGAGCCACTACTTCCACATCCACGTTTTCCATCCGATCCTTTTTAAAGGAAAATATCTTGACTATGGTTGCACTCTAGTATGTGAAAATAACTGATCATAGAATTTTAATAATACTTGAGGCAGATGTCACAAACAAATTTGAGGCATTGGCTCTTAGCATACACGCAAAAATTAAGTTTCTGGAATCTTATTATCTTACTCTACTGATGTTCCCCAGTGACTACGTGGTGGTGAGATGTAATGGAAACGTCACACGCCACACCCTACTTACCCCCGAACTTTTCACCGAAATCATCACAAAATATAATCTAATTAGATATGTGGTTATAATACATACATGTATCAAATTTCAAGTGAATATCTCAATTTTATTTTACCAACACCTTTAATTATGGAGTGGGGGTGGTGGGGGGATGTAGAATATTTTAAAAAAATTTGGGCTTTGGCTTCTAGTATATATACCGAATCTGAAGCTTCTGTACTCTTACCAGCTTGCTATATTCATTTTCCCTTATTTACCCCTATTTACTCCCCAACCATTCGCCAGATATGTTCCAAGAGCAGTCCAGTTCCAAATCTCGTTAGCTTTTAACATATCCAGTGAGAGCTTGGGGGTAAACAGGAGAATATAACTAAAGCAAGCTGATTAGAGTACAGAAACTTGGGATTTATTGTATATACAAAAAGTGAAGGCCTCAAATTGTTTTATCTCATTTTTCAACCCCTCCGTCAATACCACTCCATTATTAAAGGAACAAAATTAAATTAAGATATTCACTTTAAATTTGGTACACATAATGACATATGGAACTAGATTATATTTTGAGATGATTCCGTTGATGGGTGGAGGTAAGTAGAGGTAAATAGGGGAAAATTAGTAAAGCAAGCTGGTAAGAGTACAGAAACTTAGAAGCCAAGGCCTGCAATTTTTTAATAGAATTTTCCATCCTCCCCCCACCCGCATTTCATTATTAGAGGGATTAATAAAATAAAATTGGGACATTCACATACGGAACTAGATTATATTTTGAGATGATTCCGTTGAAGGTGTGGGGCATAAATAGAGGTAAATAGGGGAAAATGAGTAAAACAGGCTGGTAAGTGTACAGACACTTAGGTTTGGTGTATATACTAGAGGCCAAGGCCTTGATTTTTTTCAAGGAGAAATGAACACCCAAAAATTCTGATCTTATTCGTGGACGTTCGATATATTTATAATCAGAAACACTGCGTAATGAACACATATTATGTCTTCGTGGCAGAAATCTCGTTGATGTAATTAATTTTTATTAATTTCCTCTGTCGAGCTATATCAATTTCAACAATAATTTGATGAATTATTGTTAGGTAGGTACAAGGCAGCTATCTATATTATACAAACCAGAATAATATGTTCGAGCTAGTTAATCCGCAAATGTTATAGCACAGTATAATTTATCTAACTCTAACAAGTTTCGAATGACACACGAAATCCAAATTAGATATAATTAGATTTTACTTTGTTATTTATGGCCTGTTTGGTTTATATGAAATGCCAGTGTTACTTGATTATTTATTGTTTTAGGACAACCTAAACTAACCTTGCTTATGAATACACCTGAAAATCAGTCTGGCTTCAGCAGTGTAAATACTGCAAAGGCGCCGATTAGGAAAAGTAATTAATGCCGTTGAAATTGTTATGGGACGAACGTCAACCCCGTGCTAGCTCAAGTATTTAATTAATAATGATTACGGCCCTTTTCTTTGATGCTGAGTTATACAGGAATGTCATTTCTCTTTCAATTTTCTATTTAATCATGCCGTAATTAGAAGGTAGTGAGGTAGATTGAGTAAAAACCTAATTTTTCTTCTATTGTTGAATTTATCAGATCCAAATTAGGTTTGTTAGATGCTGTTTGAGTTTGACGTTGTGTTACGGAACAGTTTTAATTAAAATGCTAATTGTTACTAGCGTACGAATTTATTCCAATGAATGGACCGAGCCAAGGAGACAACAAATATTTAATTACTGAAAGAATGTTCTTATTAACTACATTCTAAATGAGATACACAATATGTACACATTGTACGCGCAAAAAGAAATAAACGTTAAGATTCTGCTAAGTAAAATTAATGCAACGAAATGCTTTAATTAAGTCATTTTCATTTGAAAACTAAACTAACTGCAAAGTTATTAATAATACAGAAATAAATAATCTAATTATGGGTATGAAATATACATGATAGTGTTAATCGATATGGACTAATGCAACAATGTGAATAGGCCATAGTGGAACACGCTAGAATGATGTCCTAATTGTATTTTATAGCGGGGATTTCTTCAAATAAGTTTCATTTCCATGTGACTGCTTAAGGGATTAATATGGCTTTTTTACCCCTACACTGTTTTATTTTTTTCTCTCCTTCGAATTAATTAATTGCCTTGAAAGGTACACATATTTAATACTACCAAGTTACCTATTAAAAAAACAGGAGTCTTTTGCGACTATTCAATCGCAATAGAAACTTTAAAAAATACCACAAGTTCACAAAATGTCCATGAACCATAGTTTTCTAATGTATTTTTACATTCTGAAACCGAATTCGATATCAGCTTTGTCCCTATACGTCAGGATTTTAGGTTATGTTTATTTTTTTTTGGGGGGGGGTGCTCATTTCCCGTGGGAAGTGACTCCACTCCGGTGAAATTCGCTGGAATCGATATCTGTTATTCCTCTCAAGCTTCCGATCAAATTCTCTCTTGAAGGTCGAAAAGTACAAAGTTTTCCAGATATCGGGGCTGCTCATTTCTTATGGGAAGTGGCCCCAGGTGAAATTCGCTAAAATCGATATATGTTATTCCTCTCGACCTCTTCATCAAAAGTTCTCATGGGAACAAGGTCGGCAAATGGACAGTTTTCCAGATATCGGGGGTTGAAAAGTCGACATTGCACCCCCGATAACTGAAAAATTGTGCATTTTTATTTTGCGCCCCCGAGAACTTTTGATCAGGAGGTCGAAAGTAATAACATATAACGATTCCAGCGAATTTCACCAAGGCGGGGGCTACTTTTCATAAGAAATGAGCACCACTTTTGCACCCCCGATATCTGGGAATTCTGACGTATAGGGGCAAAACTGATGTCGGATTCGGTTTCAGAGCGCAGAATTACATAAGATAACCATAGTCTGGTTCATGGCACAGATTTTTTTTGCGGGCCTGTGTAATTTGCACCCCCTAAGGTACTAGGGTGTACGGAAAAAGTCAAAATAGGAATTTTTTAATCTAATAGCGGAACAGTTGTCTATGTTATTTGTTAGCATTTTCTTTTTTTTTTATTTTAATTTCGAAACTTTTATGTGCCTTCCCAATGGTCTTTTTTTCTTTCAAGTCTGATATTTAACTATATATTACATTTTTTTTTTCATGATGAAAAGTTAAGCAAAACTATATTGAAAAATAACTTATTAACTGTGATAATTCCATTTGCCTCTACAAATCCACGAAATGTATACGCTCCCAAATGGTTTGATATAAAATCTCATCTCTCTTGTAAAATCCGCTGCCTAAGGAATCATTACTCCCACATCCAGATTTTTCATCTCAATCAGTTGTCATTACAATACATACGTATAACATATAACTTTCAAGTGAATATCTCAATTTTATTTTACCAACCTCTTTAATAATGGAGTAAGGGTGGTGGGTGGTTGAAAAATATTATTAAAAAGTCTGAGGCCTTGGCTTCTAGGACATACACCGAATTTCAGTTTCTGTACTCTTACCAGCTTGATTTACTTATATTCCCCCATTTAACCCTAAATAACTCCCAACCCTTCAACTGAATCATCTTAAAATATAATCCAGTTCCAGATGTCATTATAATACATACGTGTACCAAATTTCAAGTGAATATCTGAATTTTATTTTACCAACCCCTTCAATAATGGAGAATTGAAAAATATTATAAAAAAATCTGAGGCCTTGACCTCTAGTACTTACACCGAATTTCAAGTTTTTGTACTCTTACCAGCATGTTTTTCCCTATTTAATAATAATAATAATAATAATAATAATAATTCTTTATTTTCATTAGACTTACAAAGTAAGTATAGAATATAGTCAAATAATACAGTCATTTAATAAAATAAAATAAAGTAAAATTACCCCTATTTAACCCCCAACTCTTCATCAGAATAATCCCAAAATATAATCTAATTCCTGGTGTCATTATAATAAATGCGTGTACCAAATTTCAAGTGAATATCTCAATTTTATTTTATCAACCCCTTTACTAATGTAGTGGGGGTGGTGGGGGAATGGAAAATATCATAAAAAAAATTGAGGCCTTGACTTCTAGTACATATACATCAAATTTCAAATTTCTGATCTCTTACCAGCTTGTTTTACTTATTTCCCCCTATTTACCCCCAACCCTTCACTGGATATGTTTAGAAAACAATCCAGTTCCAGATCTCGGTACAATATATACGTGCACAAAATTTCAAGTCAATATTTTAAACCGTTCCGGAGGAAACTTACGCGCGGCAAAAAAGTTACAGACAGACGGAACATTTTTTTTTCGCTCAGTTTTAAAATCTCGACGTTTCATGACATTCCAAACCTATTTTAAGTAAAAAAAAATGATTTTTTTTACCATTACTATACTTCCAATCCTCTACGTGGATGTGGAACTAAAACTGTGCAAGGCGCATCATTCAGTTGTGTCGCTACCTGAACAAATAATTGAAAGAAATTGATCCACCACAAAAACATCCAAATTCGAGGACTTGGACTTCACCGTATCCTAAAGGGAAGGAGTTCATCTATACCTGCGGCATCCTCCAACAAAGTGAGAGTGTTCAAGACGTTTTCTTTAAATGTTTAAGCAAACGACTAACTTGAGCTTATCAACTCGCAAGAATATGAGTTAATAGAACCACCTATTACCTCCCAGATTCAGCGGCGGCCCGTGAAATTTTGGTACGCTATAACATACTAATGGAGCATGGAACCCATGCCGAACTTATGGATCACTACCAAGGCCAAACGGAGACGTTTGGTGGAAAAAAATATTTGATTGGAATTTGCGATTTTTTTTTCAAAAAGTGCAGTGCCCACCCTGGAATCTGAAAAAGTACTTGTAAAATATCTTTAGTGTATTTCTTTCTAGGACAAGGAAGAAAATATAAGGATAGGTTTTGAATTTTATCAAAAAAATCTTCACTTTTTATAAAGTTGCATCATTTTGAAATTTTATTTTACACTGATATTTAATTTGTAAAATTTCAAAATGCTGTAACTTTATAAAGAATGTAAATTTTTTGATAAAATTAAAAACGTATCCATATATTTTCTTTCTCCTTCCAAAAATACACTATAGATGTTTTACAAGTACTTTTCCAGTTTGGCCTTAGTAGTGATCCATTAAAGTTTGGCAAGGGTCCCATGCTACATTAGTAAGTTATAGCTCACCAAATTTCACGGGCCGCCGCGCCGATGCCCAGATTCCCGGTGAAGACCTACGAGAATTTATTTACCACCCTGTAAATACAAAAAAGTGAGCTACGTGCCTCTTGCACCCCGTCACCTCGTAGATTTGGGGACTTTCAGTATGTTTACCTCCTATCTACCCCAAACACACCCCTGAAGTCAAAATTTCTATTCCCGACCATGTCCTCTACTATCTGCTCATTGAATGGTAGTACAGGCAATGAAGGCAAAAATTTTGTAAAAACCTCGCAAAAATTAATGAAAGGATCATCTTCGGGATTTAAGTAGATAACAACCTGTAGAATGGAATGATGCATTCTTTGCACTTCCAAGTTCCGAGAAAATTGAAAAAAATTTGGAAAAACTTTTTGATTTTCGGTTTTTTTTGCTCTAGCGGCTAAAATAATGAAAATACAGAAAATACAAAAAAATTTGTAGCTCGTCTCTTTCTCTACAAAAAAGGTCTTTACAAATTTTTTCTTACTTAAGCCGTTTAGGAGATAAATCCAGTTTTCCACTTATAGTTTTGAGCCGCTCCGAAATGCGCGGAAAATGAGAATTGTCTGGGAGTTTTGTACGACCGGACACATCGATCGATATAATTCTTACTATCCAGAGTCGCTAAAAAAATTAAAACAACATGAAATGTAGAGAAAAGTCTCAGCTTTAATGTGGAACTAATCACAAAATTCATACAAATTTTTATCATAGAGAAAAAAGTGTTAGAAGATGGCTTAGTAAACTTTATACAGTTGATTTATTCATATCTTTGAGTTTTATGCATCCTGCCTATTTCTCCTGTAACAATGGGTGCTTTTTCACTGCATGGATTCGATTTCACGCACTTTAATCTATATTTCGTGAAGATTTCATTGAAGAATGTTAGGAAACAAATAAGTTGTATATGTTTTACTGTACAATTGTGCATTTTCTGAATGTGTATGAATAATGTAGACAAACTCAAGAAGTGCATTTAAAAAACTCTAAAGTCATTCGAAAGAACTTCATTCATTGAACTTATAGTCCAAAAATTACGTCTGTGCTATTATTATTAATTAAGATATAGCGAATTGAACTCCAAAATTTGGAGGTGATTGATCGATGAGAAATATACCCTCTACTTTGATCGCAAGGCATATTTTTTCAAGAAAAGTAATTGCAATAAAATGTTAATTAGATTAATACATCATTATATAAGAATATATAAGCAAAATTAATTATCATTCTAACGACTCCCGGCAAAGATATGAATAAATCTGTGGATGAACTGTACAAAGTTTACTAAGCCATCTTCTGACACTTTTTCTCTATGATAATTTTTTTTATGATTTTTGTGATTAGTTCCACATTAAAGCTGAGACTTTTCTCTACATTTTATGTTATTTTCATTTTTTTAGGGGCTCTGAATAGTAAGAATTATCGTTCGATGCGCCCGGTCGTACGAAACTCGCGGAGAATTCTCATTTTTCGCGCATTTCGAAGCGGCTTAAAACTATAAGTGGAAAACTCGATTTATCTTCTAAACAGCTTAAGTAAGACAAAAATTTGTAAAGATCTTTTTTGTAGAGAAAGAGACGAGCTACAGCTTTTGTTGGAAACATTTTTCTCTATTTTCATTATTTTGACCGCTAGAACAAAAGAACCGGAAATCAAAAAGTTTTTCCAAATTTTTTTGAATTTTCCCGGAACTTGAGAGTGCAAAGAATGCATCATCTCATTCTCTAGGTTATTACCTACTTAAATCCCAGAGATGATCCTTTTATTAATTTTTGTTACTTTAAATGACTAATTTGCTTGTACTATGGACTAACTGTTTCGATTTATTTGCTCATGCTGGTACAAGAAACTTTTTAGTGGATATCGTACCGGTGTAATATAGTGGAGGTAAGCAACAGTAGAGCTACGGTTTTAGCAACCAACATCCATGTAAAACGTGACAGTACTAAACAAAGCACCTTACATTCGGAAACAGTTTTTTAAATACGTTTCTGTTCAATATCGTATTTTCTGAGCTATTTACACTTTTCAGCTATTCTAATTCGAAACTTTAATCGAGTACATCTCGATAGCAATAAATCGCTATAATCCTTTTGCATTCTCTCGATTTTAATGAGTTCAGCTTGTTCCTTTTGCTGTAAAGTATAAATGGAATTATCGGAATTTCACACGAAGCGAAAAGGGACTATCAGAAATGTTGCTTGCTTAAAAATTTATATAAAAAACTCAACATTTTATTGAATGGTATATTGCAGCATTTTAGTTCTGAGTAGATTCTTTTATTGTATAAAAGTCAATAAAGCAAAATGTTCTCGTCAAGCGGATAACTTCATTTCCAACAAAATCTATATTGAGTTCTTGGTGGTAAAATTGCAAGATTAAATATAATGCCAAATATGCTAAATATTTCCTGTGAATACTAGATTCGGCGAAATCGTTTCATAATAAATGATTATATAGTTCTGTTGATTTGAATGGATTGGATTTGACTCATAAAATTTTTCTACAAATTATGAAGGAGTAAAATCAAATAAAGGATCGGAGCGGTGAAAAGGCAATGTTTTATATCATTTTATAAATTATCAAGAGTTCAATCTGAATAGAAATACATGCTTAATCTCAGTTCGTAGTGTAAATCCGTGACCCCGTGACTAGTTAGTCATATTGTCATTGGGTTAAAATTAATTGTCTGGATTTGAAACTGCAGGCTGCTGATTATTGTCTGCTTTTGTATCTAAACTTGTGCTTTAATTTGGATTCTGTTTGATGTTTGGTTTTGCGCTTAAAAGTTGAACAGTTGTGTGGAAAATTGAATGTTATGTCACGTAGTGCGCGTAACACATTTTTCGCCAAAGATGTTTTTGGATTTGATGGCCTTATATATAGCATTAAGCTTTGATTTGAAGGTGTGTTAAAATTGAAGGGACATCCGACTAGAAACAAATAGTTCTGAATTAAGCACCTATTGTGAATTTCCAACTAATAAGTTTTTATGGAAATAAAGAACAAAATTGACCTATGTCAATTTTTTTCTTAGTTTCACAAAATTTATTCAGATTTATCACACTTCCTCATCCATAGTGAAGTACAGTAATCCTAAAAGAAACAAAAATTTTTTTGTTGAAATAGGTTTAGAATGTCACAAAATGTTGAGAGTTTAAATTTGAACGGGAAATATTTCTGTCTGTCTGTCGGTCTGTAACATTTTTTTGTGGGCACGTTTTCTCTGGAAATTTTGTACATGTATCTATTATAACGAGATCTGAAACTGGATTGAATTTGGAACTTATACGGTGAAGAGTTCAGGGGGGAGATAAATAGGGGAAAATAAGTAAAGTTAGCTGGTTAGAGTACAGAAATTTGGGATTTCGTGTATATGCTAGAAGCGAGGGCCTCGGATATTCTTATATTTTCCATCCCCCTCACCACCAAAAAATAAAATTGAGATATTCTCTTGAAATTTGGTACACGTCTGTATTATAACAACATTTGGATATAGATTATATTTTGAGATGAAATAGGGGAAATAGGGGTAAATAAGTGAAGCAAACTAATAAGAGTCCAAAAACTTGGGATCCGGTGTATACATTAGAAGCCAAGTTCTCAAATTTTTTATGATTTTTTCCACCCCACTCCATTATTAAAGGGGTTAATAAAATAAAATTGTGATATTGACCTAAAATTAGGTATATGTTATAACATCTGGAATTAAATTATATTCTGAGTTTATTCTGTTGAAGGGCTGTCGGTGAATTAGGAATAAATAGGAGTAAATAAGTAGCAAATCTATATAGTCCAGCCGATAAGGTAAAAAATACGCCAGAAGCTCGCAAAAAAATGTTATCTGAGATTTTCTTCGGTAACTGTTAGTGCGAGGATTCTGGGGGTGCCGCGCAATCCCCCAAAAACACCACCTCTTCTGTGAAAAAAAGCCTTATTTTACTGATAACTCGTTAACTATTGAAGATATAAAAAAAAATGCTCATTATGAAAAAGAAAGCTTGACTAATTGCCTGAAAAAAAGTCCTCTTGTAATTTTCTTGCATATGCCATGGTCTTCGAGAAAATCGATATTGACAAAAATTGCAAAATTTGTATTTTTAATGCGCGCGGATTTTCGTTTATTTGAAATTTTTTGCACGCGGTCTATAGAAAAAATTGAATTGCTCGAAAACCAAACAATCTAAGAAAGAAAAATCAAAATGGGCTTTAAAGGGGATATAAAATACTCTCAGGCCTTGTGGCCCATTGTGCTACCGCTGACAAGTTAAGGAGCTCCCCCGTACAGACCGGATTCCAGTCCAAAGGCTGAAATCCTTCCCACGGGAGAACTCCTTATTTCCTCCAGCATTGGAACGCCAGTGCCGAAGCGTTTGTGTCTAAGGAATCACTACTTCCACATCCAGATTTTTATTCGTCACTTTAAAGGAAACATCTTGACTATATTTGCACTCTAGTATGTGGAAATTATTGGTCACAGGATTTTAATAATATTTGGGGCAGATGTCATAGAAAAGTTTGAGGAGTTGGTTTTTACCACATACGTTAAAAATTTAGTTTCTAGTTTACCCTACTTATTTTCCCCTATTCACAACCTACCACCTCCCACCCCTCCCATGGAGTCATCTCAATCAGATGTCACTACAATACATACGTGTACTAACTTTCAAGTAAATATCTCAATTTTATGTTATCAATCCCATTAATAATGGAACGGAGGTGGTGAAGTTTGAAAAATATTAGAAAGAAATCTGAGGCCTTGGTTTCTACTATATACACCAAATCCCAAATGCTTCTGGTAATTGATCACCCATGGCGTGATGACTGGCGTGTGATGATGGTGCGAGAGAGTGAGAGATAGAGAAAGAGTGAAAGGGAGAGAGAGGCGCGGAGTGGGGAATACGTGCTTCACTGCGGTGCACGCGCTAAACTTTATTGACGATTTTTGTTACTTCGGCTTGTGGAAATCTGCAGATTATACTTTTCCCATTGTCCTTGAATTACTTCGTTCAAAATAAAAAAAAAAATCGAACGCGCTCGAGAACGTCGAGGAGACGTTTTTTTTTTTGCAAGTTTGCGTCACGCTCAAGTCGTCAGATTATTGAAATGCACACTTTTCAGCATGTAATTAACCCATCACACCTTAACCTGATGCGCTCGAGTATTTCCAACTATCGATTATAGAGGGCTTAGATATGGTGGAGGTACTCAACAGGGTGCAAGGTATCCCCTATATATTAATCTGCCGCGCTTGAGTAAATCCCAAAATCCCCTATTGGGCTCCCCTACTACAGGAAATGAAATAGGAATGATTTTGGAGCTAAATATATAAAACTGATCATACAAGTCACAAACCATTTCAATACGTGTGGCTTAAAAGAGTAGGTGGTACCCTGGTCTGTAGGGGTGGTTCCCAACCCTTTTGGGGATAAGTTATATTTTATTTTTTTGGTATGTTGTCTATCAACCTACATTTATATGATTGGTAGTACAAAATACAAGGCTATGGTTTTTTGCATTGATCTTAGGGCTGGAATTAACTCCCTCGTAGGGGTGAGTATGGATTTAATTTGCGTATATTTCTTTCCAATGCACAAAATATTATTTTAAAATGTTTTCTCAAAGTATTTATAAATTATTGCATTTTATTATAAAGCTTTACCTTATTCTTACTGTTTCTCTCTATTTTAGGGGATGTTTTTGAGTTTTACAAAAAAATATATATATATTTTTTTACAATTACTATACTTCCAATCCACTACGTGGATGTGGATTCGGATTAAGCATTAATAAATACACATTTATGTATTCGTGTCTCTGGTACAGAACTTACTTTTTGTGTGTGGCTGTGTTATTAACCTTAAAATGTTAGATCTACATCTGTATCTTTTTCATTCCGTAACATTTCGGACCGGTATGACCGTCCAACCAATTTAACTAATCTTTTATCAGCCGGGCTCTTACCACAAAATAAACAAAAGAACGATTCTTTATTGTCATTTCCACGATCGTGAGCGCATGTAATTCATTCTCATACAGCAAATTTATCTGGTTCACTGAACAAAATAAAATTACCTACATATCTAAATTTTAAGTGAAGTTTAATGTAGAGATATCTAACTTGTTTTAATTATATTTTTATCTCCCAGGGAGGAACCCACTATAAACACACACAGAATGCATTTCCTTGTTTATTGTATTCGTTATTTACAAAGCGAAATTTAATATTTTTTACTGCTTAATGACCTCCATAATGTTTAATTAGTATATCTCATACATAACCGTAATCTGAAATGTTTTTTACAGAAATTTTCTCTGTGTAGGAAAAAGCTCGCAATAAAACTAAAATATAACCGTAATATTTTCGCTGTCGCAATATACATTTCAAATTTCTTAATGAGAAAAAACTGCTAGCTAAATTACATATTAAGTATGTTTTGTTGCAATGCAGAGTTTTATTTCATTTTAATGAATCAATTGCGTGATGGATAGGTACAAGTGTAGTTTTTATTAAAGTATATTTTCAATTATGTACGTGTAATCGTCGTATTTATTTGAAATTTATACTGTGATACCATATTAGAACTTGATTATAATCTTAACATGGAACCATATTTATCCATAATGTAACTACTACTATTACATTTTTCTGCTTTAATTTTATAGGCATTTACTAATTTTAAATTATAATAAAACTCATTAAGTCTAACGACATTGTAAATTGTCATTTGGCTTTTCTGCGTTACTTCACCTCGACCTAATAGATCTTATAGTCCGACCGACCCACCAAAAAAACGATGGTAAGACGAAATTTTAGGTTCATCAAATTTTTCTTTTTTAAGTTGTTGTCTGAATTCAACAGAAGAAGTCCAACTGACGCGGATATTTGGTAGGTAACGGAACATATATTTATGTGCATTTTTCGTGATTCTGGCTCTTTCTTTATTTTTTTCCTTCTTCAATTCTTTGGGACTTCCTGCCACATGTATGTTTTCTTTCTAAGCGGTGCTAGGGGAATCTACAAAATATATCACAATTAACCAGTATTTTACTGGTAAAAAACCTCTACGCCTGTGACGTTTACGTCAAAGGATCAGTTAAAGGTTGGTTTTTATAAATAAACAACACAAATAAGTATAAAAACTTGAAATTAAATATTTCGCCGACGTTTCGGAAATCTAATCTGTTTCCTTTTTCAAGGCTTTTTTTGAAAAATCTTTTTTGCTGTGTATGACAAATACACAGCTCTAAGAATGTTTGTTATATTCAATATCCATAGATACTTACTATTTACATAGAACTGTTGATATAGTTAACAGTTTTTTAGTTTCTATACAATGTTAAGTTTGTGAAGTTCTTCTTTTAACATTGGTAGCCAAGTTGTACAGACATCTACATTTGTCATACACAGCAAAAAAGATTTTTCAAAAAAAGCCTTGAAAAAGGAAACAGATTAGATTTCCGAAACGTCGGCGAAATATATAATTTCAAGTTTTTATACTTATTTGTGTTGTTTATTTATAAAAACCTACCTTTAACTGATCCTTTGACGTAAACGTCACAGGCGTAGAGGTTTTTTACCAGTAAAATACTGGTTAATTGTGATATATTTTGTAGATTCCCCTAGCACCGCTTAGAAAGAAAACATACATGTGGCAGGAAGTCCCAAAGAATTAAAGAAGGAAAAAAATTAAGATAATGCCACAAATAACATTTAGACAATATTTGGCTCTTTCTTTGTTGTTTTCAAATTTATATCAAATCAAATCAAAATATACTTTATTGTTCAGAAGAAAGAGTTTCTCATTGACAAAGTAAATAAGCGTAGGTCCATGGCATATATAGTTTACACAGTGCACCTACATTATATAAATACAAAACATAGATTACATATAAATGTTAATACAATAATTATAATAGTTATTGTAAAAAGTCAGAAAATAAGATAAGGTAGTAAATGCCTAATTAGAATGTGTCATTATAGTACTCGTCTAAATTATAATAGGGTTTAACAATTAAAAGGCTTTTAACCGCCTTTCTGAAATTTGAATTTGAGCTCATTTCTTTAATATTATTTGGTAAGTGATTGAACATCTTATAGCCATTGTAAATAATTGAGTCTTTGACTAGAGTGGATCTGGGAATTGGCAGAGTAACGTTATTGACTTGCCGAGTTACATATTGTATGGAGGAGTTATTTATTATATTACTTTTATGCTTATGAACTAAACAAACTGTTTCTAGAATGTAAATTGATATCACAGTGAGAAATCCATATGTCAAGAACAGTGGCTTACATGATTCACGAATTCTAGTTTTGTGCAGGTAGCGAATAGCACGTTTTTGAAGTACCAATATTGTTTATAAAAGATATTTACTACATGCGCCCCAGAAGGCAATGCCGTACCTTAAGTGTGATTCGATTAGTGAAAGATAAGCAGTCTTAGCAGCTGCATAACCCAGTTCATTTGTGATCACTCTGATAGCGTAGGATCCGGATGCTAGTTTGTTACTAAGTATTTTAATGTGTTCGTTGAATTTTAACTTGCAGTCAATATTTAGTCCAAGAAATTTTGAGCAGGGTTTATTTTCAAGAAAATGGTTACCTAAGGACATGTCAGTTAAATTGCAGTGAAATGTAGTTATGTTTGTGTTGTTAATGTTGAATGAAAGCAAATTGGAGTCACACCACTCTTTGACCTTATTTATATCGGCCGACACCGTTTGCTGAAGGACAGTATCATCTTTATTGTGCCACAGTATGGTGGTGTCGTCAGCAAATAAAGTGAATTTTCCTTCAATAAGAATTTTTGTCAGGTCGTTGATATATAATAAAAAAAGATGGTTCAAAGAAGTTTAGATTGGTCGAAAATATATTTCTTTATTATTATTAAAATTTCTCTTGTTATATACTCTCATTTATAAGCATTTAGGAGCCATTTAGGGCCCAAAAATGGAAGCATGAGTGCATTCTATAGATACAGAAATGGCATTTTCAAATTTGAAATTCGTACCATTTCGAGTAAGCCATTTTGATTATCAGCGACCTTGAAAACCCCCGACTATAAATTTTTTCAAAGAAATTTTAATATGAAACTAATTTTTCCAGTGTTAATTTATTATGCATCTATGCCTTCATTATTTTGAGAATATTAATATATCGTCTTCACAGCTCGTAACTCTTCATGCCTTTTCCGCTGCCAGTTGTCAGATATATACGGTTCATACTAATACTCGTGTTCGCATCTTCGTGGTCTTATCAGTACATTATTTACATATTTCTCTATGGGCATTTTCTGAAATGCTATATGCAACCACAACTTTCTCAGCTGGCTGCCGAGGAAGCTATGAAAGAGTAGCAACGGGTTAGCTCAGGGCTAATAGAAGGTCACCCTGTGGCGAGAAGAGATATATATTTTTTGAACAATTATTTGATTGTCAAATTAACCAAACAAAACTTTAATAAACTACAAAGAATTTGGACGCCAGCGTATTCAGTACACAACACTCTTGCAAACTTTGTCAGGGGGAGAAAACAATCAAAATCAAATATAAAACAAATAATATATTAACATAAGTATAAGACTGAACATTTTACAACACTTTACAAATTATTAAAAATATTAATGGTGAAAAATTTTATTTGATTAGTTAACTAAGAGACAAAAACAGAAATATTATTTAAACAAAGTAAATTTGAAGATTAACAAAAAAATTACAATTTGAGAAACGATTAACTGGTTTACAATTTTTCTTCTCACCAAAAGGTGAATTTTGCACATAAATTTGGGCTACTTAGCTTAGCGGAGACGTGGAATCCCGACGAGGTCTGATCCTGAAGATGACCGCGGGCACCTGGGAAGGAGGACGTAATATTCAGGTCTTAACAACGCTGATTTCCAGGAGACGCTGCGTCGGAATGATATCCAGTACTTTGAGGATAACTCCAAATATTCAATCTATGCCTTGTGCGATTTGGTCCAGGATTTTATATGAAAAAGGGGTAATGTAAAGAACCAGTTGATAATAGAAAAAAAAATTTAAATTGTGAGAAAAAATAAACTTCAGATATTAGTTCCTGTCTAATAAAAAAATTAATTGGCAAGTAATTTTACTTGAAGTAAAAGAATACAAGAAAAACTACAAAAAAAACTTTGGTGACCAAGGTCGCTGCAAAACCAAACTATTAGCAATTTAACAAAAAACTTGAGCATTGGTAAAATTTTACTTTTGAAAATATATAATGAATGAAATGAATAAATGAGAAAACTCTACTGTCATGAAATTTTAGCCGTTCACAAAATGGCTGACACTGGTTATGACCAAAAATTTGAATAAAGGCAAAAAAATTTAGCACAACTGAACTAGATAGAAAATATCTGAATTACTATCTGAAAAAAAACTAATATTGTAACAAATATAGCAAAAAAATTGTGGACTTGATCTCCCGAAAAATAAACTAATAGAAAAATTATCTCTTAACCTCTTGTACTAACATGAGGTTAATTAAATGCGACAAAACGACTTCAGGTTTCGACTCTTAATGAGATGAGATTGTCTGCACACGATTAAGAAACAAAGATTCTAATTTATCCCTTGGTTATATTCCGAGGTTAATCCTCGTCCACAATAATCTAAAAGATTGATAAAACACCACGGTATTGTGTCTCAAGCGACCACAAAATACAAAATTACAACGATAAATAATAATTTAACAAAGATGCATATGTCCAGTGGACACCGGGATCGTACAAACACGTGCCTCAATAAAAATTAATTATTACACGGAATATCGTTTAATAATTCTCAAAAAATAACTATACAGCAACTTTAGCCCAATAATATGACATCATTTAATAATCAAATATATTCAAAATACCAAAGGATTAATAGTATATTACGTACCATGAACTGTAAGTGATACTATTCAGGTCGAGAATGTATTTTGGGAAACCGAGGCCCGTAGGGCCGAGGTTTCCTAAACATTCGAGACCTGAAAAGTCACTTACTGTTCGCGGTTAGTAAATAGTTTTTTGTAATACCTGCGAAAATCAAAGAAAAGTAATTAACGAGTTAAATTTGAATTATTGACAACTACCTGTCAAAATTAAATTTTAATATTTTAAATAAATTAGGTATATCGTATATACTAGAAATTAACAAAAGAAAGCCTAATAGATAAACAACTCGTTGTAGAGTCAAGACAAGCAGTTTTTGAGGAAATGCTATTATGGATATCGAAGAAGCTGCGAATATTGCTTGTACATCGCTTCTACCTGGGAAATCTAAAAAAGGTACGAAATCACATATGACGTATTTAGAAAGTGGTGTGACGCTAAAAATATGTGGATATTCATACCAGTAAGGCGGTTTTACTCGCATATTTTCTAGAGAAATCTAAAAAATATACATCTCCAGCCAGCTTATGGTGCGAATATTCGATGCTGCGGTCAACCATCTCCTTAAATGATAATGTTGACATTTCAAAATATGCCAAATTAAGGGCATTTTTAAAAAACAAAAATATTGGATATCGTCCCAAAAAAAGTGAGATGTTTACTATAGAACAAATTATAAAATTTTTGAGTGAAGCATGTGACCAAACATATCTGATGAAGAAGGTCGTTGCTATTATGGGAATTGCGGGAGCCTGCCGCAAAGATGAATTATGCAAGGTAACAGTAGACGATATTGTTGATAAAGGAAGCGTAATACTTATCAAAATACCTGATTCTAAAAATCACCTTTCAAGAAGTTTCACTATCGTAGACAATGACAATTTCCACTGTCTGGAATTATTCAGGAAATATATGAGTCTGCCAAAAAATTCAGAAAATAAAAGATTATTCTTGAGATATAAAAATGGGAAATGCGTTAACCAACCAGCTGAGAGAAATATTTTCACTAAAATTCCGTCTGATATTGCAACATTTTTAAATTTGGAAAATGTAAAAAATTACAGTGGACATTCGTTTCGCAGAACCTCGGCAACTCTTTTGGCTAACAGCGGAGTCGACGTTCTTGCGTTGAAAAGGCACGGTGGGTGGAAGTCCTCGGCAGTAGCAGAAAGTTATGTGGCGGAATCTTTAACGAACAAAATACAAGTAGCTAACAAGATTTTCAACATTAGCAACCTAGAAGCCGGTTCATCTCGTCAAACATCTGATAGATTTTTTCTACCTAAAATTTCTGTTGATCTGAGCGGGTAAATAATAACTAGTATGTAATATTCACTTTCAGCCCACGTCGGACTGTAAGTGAATATTACAGCCCTGTAACCATGGCAACCAGTAAAGTTCAGCTTACTCTAATAAAAATTTGTTAATAATGATCCACTTACAGTACAGGTATTACAAAAAGAAATAAACGTGAAAATCTGTTAAAGAATAAGTAAATGATCTCAACTCACCAGTGTCGGAAGCGAAAGTCAAGAAACCTTGATATTAAAAATGGCCTCAGTGATGTTTCTACCGCGTATGCGCACTTGTTGACTTCGCGTCGGCATTTTCCGCAAGTAATTCAAATTTATCTAGCACGGGTGCTTTAACGAAAAAATTATTTTTCGTTACATACACGTCTTGGCTGTCCACAGGTAGCTTAATCATTTCTTTAATAAATTTTCCTTCATTAATTCTATCATGTCATATATATTTTGTTTCTCTATTTCTCAACTAATTATTTTCACATTTAACCTCATGTAAAAAAAATTAATCTTTGGTTATTTCTAGGTTTCGTTAAGATATCATTGTTTTTATTTTGAAGCACCACCATATACATACACGGATTTCTATGGTTGTCGCCACATCTCCGTCCCCAGTTTTCAAATATTTCTTTCATAACAGATATCCTCCTTGAGCTCTCTTTCTCTCATAGCTTCATCTGCGTCGTCCCTCCAGCTTCTTCTAGGCCTTCATTTTTTTTCTTCTCTCTGGTGCCACCCACTCTCAGATTTTCCTTCTATATACATGAACCTCGTTTCGGTTCTATCAAGTCTCGATGTTCTGCAGCTCCGTCTTGAGTAATTCATCTCCGTAGCCAGAAGTTTTCTCTTGTTGGATTTACTTCCACACCTATAGTGACACTTTGGACAATGGTCTTGTAAATGCGCTTTTTTGTTTCTTAATGTATTTTTCCCACAGAAATGAATTAATGGCCCCGATAGCTTTCCTTCCGTTACTTATTCTTTCCTGAATCCCATCATTACTTGTTCCGTTTGTTTAAGATGACCCCTAACTATTTGCATGCACTACTTTCATCATTGCCTACTATTAGGTATTCACACTTCTTCAGATTCATAACACCTGAGATACAGTAAAGTCTTTCAGTGTAACCGTAAACGGGTAACTTTACGGACATAGCGTATATCTATGCGGTACAGTGTAGCTAATTTCAAAATATTCTTGTCTAGATTTATGTATATGACATTAGTTATCAGTTGTAATAAAATTGTCTGCAATTGTTTTATACAGTCAACAATACATGAATATATTAGTTATTATTCACATTAATATTTATATTTGTATTGTAATAATATGATTATTATTTCAATTTACGTAATTTAAAATCATTTGTTTAATAGTGATCAGTTCGTGGAAATGTGCAATTGTTTGGTTTCGTATTTTATTAGATAAATATTTATTTAAATTTGGAATGAAATATTGGTAGTAGATTTATTTGGAATTGCCCACGTACACTCACTTTTTCAATTTGAAGCACATCCATTAATGCCAACGGAAATCCCGTGACGTCTTGGTTATTGAAAGATATCTGTCTCTATCCATAAATACAAATATGCAAAATGGACTAGCAATTTCAAAAATTCTTTTAAAATTCGATATTGAACTTTGACATTGACACATTAGATTCATTATTCAGCAACGCTGTACATGTTTGGTGGTTGCAGGGTGAGAAACCCAGTATATTTTGCAATGACCTTGCACGCTACGGGGCTAGGAAAGGGGTTGCGCTCGGGATTTATCACCTTGCAACCAGAAAATATGTACGGCGTTGCTAAAAAATGAATCTATGAAAGCACTATACTAAAATTTATGACATTAGTTTCTGAGTTATGACGTCATCATAAATTATTTTTAATGGAAACAGACATTTTTGTTTACTATTCTTGATGGTATATTCCTTTAGCTTTCTGGTGATATGAAGACAATTGATATTTCCTAAGCCATTCTTTTGGAAAAAATGTTTTTATTGATTGATACCTTACATAAGTAATTGTGAGAAAAAAATCAGCTCAATTGCGACCCTCCAACCATTTGGCACTGACTAAGATGGGTGTAGACACTTTGCACGGTGTTCTGAATTATCTCATGGGCAATTCGTCTCATCTCCAAGCCAATTCTCTCTTTCAATTATTCTATGGTATCCGGTCTGTTAAAATACATCCTTGACTTTAAGTAACCCCAAAGAAAAAAGTCTAAGGGGGTTAAATCCGGTGAACGCGGAGGCCACTCAATCGGACCTCGACGGCCTATCCATAACCTTCCAGTAAAAATGTCATCTAGAAACTGACGCACTGCTATCCCAAAATGAGGTGGGGCCCCGTCTTGCTGAAACCAGACGTATTCAGCAGGAATATCTTCATCTTCATTGTTCGGAAACATAAGCGGTAAGGCGGGCACCAACTCAACTCGCACAAACTGTAAATATCTTGCGGCCGTAAGATTTTCTTCAAAAAGAAAAAGTCCCAATAAACGATCACCAATTATACCTGCCCACAGGTTTACTTTGCCTCGTCGCTGTGTATGGGCTTCTTGAGTCCAACGAGGATTTTCCCGTGACCAATACCTACAGTTATGCCGATGTACAGTCCCCTTTAAAGAAAATGTAGCTTCATCAGAAAATACAATGTTCTTTAAAAGATTTGGGTTTTCATCGCACAAGGTCATCAACTGTTCACAAAACTGTAAGCGCCGATCTGAATCGTCCTCATTCAATTCGTGGATTAATTGCACTTTGTATGGATGGTATTTTTCTTTTTTCAATAGACGTACAACAAAACTCACGTTATGATTTAAAGCCAGCTGCCTTGTGGAAAGATGGTGGTTTTCCTCACTTTCTAGAAGAATATTTAATTTGGTTTCGTTGCTTCTGCTAGGGCGACCAGATCGAGGGAGAGGTCAGCTACACTGCCAGATTCATCATATCTAGCCACCAATCTACTTACAGTGGATCTAAAAATTTGCTTTTCGGGATACTTGGCATTGAAAACATCACATGCTTCGTGATGAGTTCTCAGCCTATCACCATATCCAACCATCATCAAACGTTCTACGCGTTCTCTTTCACTTACACGTGGCATTGCATCCACTAGTTTTACACTGTCTCAGAAATGTCACAAAACTGAGGTTCCACACGTGCCAGGAATAAAAATGTTATCGATACTTTACACAAAAAGCCTGTATCTCTCTGTTGTTAAGGTGTTTTGTTATTATTTTCTTTGTTTTGATTTTATGTCAAATATTTTCATGCTAGTTAAAACAAAAATGTATTCAAAAAGATTTATCAGTCCATGAGAAAGTGGAACATTACTCGTGAATTTGCGAAAGGTAACCACTACGTGGATGTGGAAGTAAAATTTGAAACAAATTGATTGGTCAGTTAGGATGAGTTAAATAAAATAGTATTACATTAATTCAATAGACGCCGAGAATAGGAGGCAGTCCACGTATTCCAAGTATCATTATGAAATTCAATATGGTTTTATTCCGATTCAGACGAAGCTATTAAGAAAATAACAAATGCATCCATTAAGCATTGTGATCTGTAGAGCGTTATCCGGATGTCCAGAGCAACTAGGGAGACGAATTTTCAATTTTCACTAGTAATTTTAGCTTTTAAAACATTTCAAATCGATCTGATAATTGTATAAGTAACTTTTTTCGCATTTCAACAAGCTATAATAAAAATCGATTCATTGCAGATTTAACCGATTAAAAATTACATTTGTCATAGAAACTGAGTGCTAAAGTGTTGACAAATAATTGACCGATAATAGATCACAATAAGGCGGATTGTGCAATCATAGAGTAAATGCTCTTCGGGCCCTACCAATAAGATACACTTAATTGGAGCTGGGGACCAGGAATAATCTAATAAAATTCCTAAATATTTAAGGAGCTGCCAATTTGTCCAACTTTAATAGCACTAGGAAATAATAAATAACTTTGAGTACTTAAAGAAGCAAAGCAATCGAGTAAACGTTAGCTGCACCTTCTGTTCTAAGAAATTGCGCATAAAATTTTCAGGATACTTCAACTCTGAACGGTTTTTCCAGCGCGCTCTGTGATATATCAGCATTAATACCGTCCGTCCATTCCCGTGTGGACTTTTTATCGTAGTTTCTACAAGAAAAGGCAGTCGCCTCGAGAAAAACTGTAGCATTTGTCTTAAATTCGTCAATGTCTTTCGCGTCATTGACTTTCATGTTGTAAAGTAGAACTGATGGAAGATTTGCAGTATCAATTATTTGGTTAGAAAATAATCACTGTGTTTAGGAACTAAGTAGGTTTTGCTCTAATAAGCTTTACCTATACGAGAATAAACCTAATTTTTCCTTTAATAAAAATGTCATCTACAGTGTGTCACCTCTCGCGTACACACCTTCGTATCTTTCTCATTTATTTTAGATTAACTCCAAATTTTAGTCAGTTACGTAATCAACAAAAGTCATTGTTTTTTCCCCTAAAAAAAATTGCTTTGTCGGTCATAGCCGACTGAGAACGGTTAAAGAATATATAATTTAAAAACATAGTACACTTTGTTTCATAAAAGAATGTCATGAATATTAAATGTTCAAACTGTCTCAATTTTCATGACTTCCATATCATAGCGCCTTTATTAGCAATGCGATTTTTTTAAATTTTGGTGGAGGTACCTACCTATCCGGTGATTATTTCACGATTAAATACTTATAGATCAACCAGTGACGTTCGTCCTTATGAAGAAAAGTGAACTTAATTTTTCAAAAAAATATATTAGGCAAAGTTTCAACAGTAAAACAAACTTATAATTTTATTCGTTGTTATCAGAAACTCACTAATAACAAATTTCAATAATATAGTGTTTGGTGTTCACGTAATAAGATAATACAATTATTAGTCGTAACTTTATTTTCGGACGTAATGAAGAGTTAATTAAGCTGGAGGAAGACAGGCTTTCCATTTAGAATTAATCAAATGACGTCATTCAGTTTACTTAACGGTCTAGATAAAAAATAATTGACTTGGATATAAAGAAAAGTTCAATTTTAAACTAATTTAACGTTCTTAATGTAATATTAAGCACCATAAGTGCAACTTTAAGTTGGTCATGACAATTATTGGGTAAACTGAGATTTAGTTATAATAATAATAATAAATGTCCATATCCCCAAGAATATGTTTAAGTGAATAATAGCATAGGTATTCGAAACTATTTTCTTTTTTGGAAATCTCAAGAGGAACTTTACAACAAGTGTATCTATGTAAGGGCCGGTACTTTCATCTATAGATAGCGAAATTTATTCTGCAGAATAAGTCTTATCTAGAAGATAAGCAAAAAATCAGTATTTTCACCTACAAATAGAGATATCAGTCAGATCAATATGCTTATTCCTGGGACAAGCTATTCGGCGCTAAAATCGGCGAATAGAGCTTTTATCCACCGGATAAAGGAACCACGCCTACTCGCTTGCACTCTAATTGGCAGTTGTTATTCTATTTTCTAACCTGAATCTTGAAAAGTTGATTTTGTTTTGCATTTAACAAGACTTGGGCCAATGGTGACTTTTATATAACTATGGGCAATTTTACAGACTTTCACACAGTCAGAGCGGGAAGAATATTAAAAAATGTAGTAACTGTTATTTGTTTATTTCCTCAATTTGCCCAAAAAATTTATCAATGCAACACAGTTTTTTAGATTTAATTAAAATAATTGTTATTTTTAGCAACTCCATCTTCGTCTTTTCCTATTTCCTACTTCAAAGTATTGACAAAAATAAAGTGTGAATGTTTATTCTTTAATATATCTAGCTATTTATACAGCCATAAAGCTATACGGCTATGAATTGCTATTTAATAAAATATACACTTATTGCTTAAGAGGAGTACCTAAGTCTTTGATTAGATCTTACTTAACTAACCGCACTGAGTACGGTTAGTTAAGAGCTGCAATAAAAATCGATGATGGATTGCATCAGTGCGATGCTAATCTGGAGTTCCTCAAAGTACCACCTTAGGACCCCTCATTTTTCTTGTTTTTATAAAATATCTTCAAGTTCACTTACATGTTATTTAATTGGTTGATGGTGTGGCAGTTGCATTGACAATCAATGTACGTCTATTAATGCAAATATTTGCCCCTCGCTAATAAACAGCTATATATTCGAATTAAAACTTAATGGGAGAAAATCTGAAATGTCGATGTTTGTCATTACATTTCTGATTACAGATTATTAATAAAAAGCTCTAATGTACTTATACAAAATGGATAATATATGTGGATAATATTTTAAATCGGTTTAATCATATTGAAACGACAAAACAAGTTCTATAAGGTGTCCCTTCATGTGATAACTTCCTCTTTGTGTGAGTTTACAACTACTTGAAACTTATTAATTTGCACAGGTACAGTCATTATGAAGCTGTGACATTCTCTGCTGGGGCAATTCTTGCAGAATTAATTAATTATGCAAACAAAATAATTATCACTATGTTGTTCAAACATTACATCTGTTCGTGCTAGGATTTGTTCGTCTTACTTACAGCTTTATTCAGTTTATCATGATGTCTGTTTGTCAAGTTCAATATTAATCAGTTTGTTCAATTTTCCGATCTAAATATACAAAGCCTCATACATACGAATAACATTTTGTTGATCAAGCATAAATTCTTTGCTGTTTGCATTTCCGTATGTATCTAAACAAATATAAAACTATTTAAATCTAAATTAACAGAAATAGTATTATGCAGATCGATTTAAACTATGGAAGGTTTTCTTAGTACTAACCCACCAGTTTTTTACACTTTTTGTAACATCGTGGCGGAGTTTAGCCATAGCTACTCCACCAGTCTATATATGTTAGATCACAAGCGACACAACTAACTTTTTAAAAACTTTATTTAAAATTAAAGGATGGTACGTACTATCCTGATAATGAAGTGCAAGAAACAAAGTGAATATTATAACTGAAGTACAATTGTTGCGTTACATATATTTATAACTTTAAAAATGCTGACTTGACGAGTCTTAGAAGAAAGGAATATTGTGAACGAGCCTATGAATCAGGTGATGTTGAGTTAGCAAAAGGAGCAGCTGCCATATGTAATATGATACGCCTGATAAGGCTACTTTCATATGACTCTAAATATTGTAAGTTACTTGGTAATATTTTATATAACATACAGGGTGCGCCAAAGTTCTGAATTTGGTCGATTACGGCTCTATTTGAAATGGTGGAAATATATTGTTTATAGATTATTTTCTTGATTTTCAATTCTGAATAACCAGAAAATATGTACAATTATACAGGGTATTCCGTTTTCGTTGTCTGGGCAACAACTTCGTTATTTTAAATGGAACACCCTATATTTTTTTCCTTTATCGAGTTACCCATCTAATTATATTCATAACTCTATTAAGGTGGTAGGTACTTAAACTGAACCGTTTACGATATAAAAGAGATTTATTGCCAAAAATTGAGGTTTGCGGATAAGTTTTTGAGTACCTCTGATTTCATAGACAAGAGAGTTATCAAAATTCTGCTTATACTGTTATGTTGGGCATATTTAGGGCTAGTAGGGTAGAAACGTTATTTACATTAATCTTATACAGAGTGCTGAAAAAATTGAGTTTATTTTTTTGCTAATAAAAAGGGCCGTAATTCAATTTTTTCAAATGGGACGTACTATTTTCAGTTCTATCATCTAATGAAGTGTTAAATTATCTTTCCACTGATATATCATAGTAGGTATTTATCTTTAAGGGTTGCATAGATATTAAGGTTAAATATCTGTCTGACTGAAATTCACATAATTTTACATCACATTACATCACATAAATTAACTTTGACAGTATGACTTGTTGTTTGTCGTGCAAACTCAACTTTTACGAGCTGGCACGACAATCTTCAAAGCATACTGCTCATGGTGGCTCATGTAGACAGAGAGGTGATACATCCGTTGATGCCACGTGTTGAGTTTGTTCGCTCCGCGCCGAGGCGATGGTGTGGACCAAGATTAGTAAACATGAGTGAGGTAGCCTACTAACTTTTCAAGGTCGAATCAAGACGCCATATTGCGCATCATAGTGCCTGCCCTGTGTTTGAACAAAGTTTTTCTGCATGATTTCATATTGAAAAGGTGTAATTTATGTAACATTCCCGTGTTTTTCTTTTCGACCTAAGTTTTAGTGTTCTATATTACTCGTATTCAAAATGAAATCATACAGAAAAACTTTGTTTAAACACAGGGCAGGCACAATGACGCGCAATATGGCATCTTGACTCGCCCTTGAAAAGTCAATAGGCAACCTCCCACTTTACTAATCTGGGGTGTGGACACTGTTATTAACTTGACATCGCTGCAAATTATATCTATCGTTGTTTATCTTAAATCCATCGCATTCATTCACGTTGTAACCCGCTATGTAATTCTAGGTTTGCCAGGAGTGGAACGTATTAGGTATTGGCACATTCTAGCTTGTCGTTAGTTTATGTTTGTCTATTGATTTGTCCAGTGAAGAAGTGTTTCAAAATAAATATGAATTATTCGCGGGAAGAAATGGTTGACATGATTTTTATTCTGGGGGAGTGCTCAAGGAACAGCCTCTTAGCATCCCGAGTCTATAAAACCACATATCCTGAAAGGAGACACCCTTTAGAACCTGCATTTAGTAATCTTAGAGACAGATTTATCGAAACTGGTGGTGCAGTACAAACCTCATGAATTAAGTTCCAGCAAGAAAAATGACTGTCAATGGACACCATTTTCATTATTATTCAGATGTCAATCCTCATTTATTAAAAACAGTTTCCCAACAGAGGTGGTCATTAAATGTATGGGGTGCTGTAGTAGGGCCGATTGTTATTGGACCTCATTTCTTTAATGGACCCTTAAATGGAAGAATATATCACGATTTTTTGGAAAATGAATTGCCGGTTCTCCTAGAAAACGTTCCTCTTGATATACGGCAAAAAGTGTGGTTTCAACAAGATGGAGCTCCGCCTCATTTTGCAGCAAATGTCAGAGAATGGTTAGATCGCAACTTCAATGATATGTGGATAGGGCGTGGCGCAGCAATAGCATGGCCTGCAAGGTCGCCCGATCTGACAGGTATGGACTTTTTTTTACGGGGCTATGTAAAGGATATAGTTTATCGCGACACTTCTACCACTGTTGATGACATGAAAAATAGGATCAGACGTGCCTTTGCATCCATTACTCCGCAGATGCTGCAAGAAATGCGTCATTCATTTAGGAAGAGGACTCAGATGTGTCTCGATCGAAATGGTGAACATTTTGAACATTTGTTAAAATAATTGTTTTTTTATTATGAGTAAATTCTTTATTACATACGTGCTGGTATTAATTTCAATTCTTTGTCCAACAATTCTAAGTAAAAAAATAATATTTCAGAAGGCTAATAATTAATTATGGAAAACTGCTTGTACTACTACACAATTAGTCTGATCCAGACAATTAACCTTAATATCTATGCAACTTTTAAAGATAAATACCTACTATGATATATCAATGGAAAGATAATTTAACACTTCATTAGATGACAGAACTGAAAATAGTACGTCCCATTTGAAAAAATTGAATTACGGCCTTTTTTATTAGCGAAAAAATAAACTCAATTTTTTCAGCACTCTGTATAAGATTAATGTTAATAATGTTTCTGCCCTACTAGCCCTTAATATGCCCAACATAACGGTACAAGCAGAATTTTGAAAACTCTCTTGTCTATGAAATCAGAGGTACTCAAAAACTTGTCAGTAAACCTCACTTTTTGTCAAAAACTCTCTTTTATATCGTAAACGGTTAATTTTAAGTACCTACCACCTTAATAGATTTATGAATATAATTAGATGAGTAACTCGATAAAGGAAAAAAATATAGGGTGTTCCATTTAAAATAACGAAGTTGTTGCCCGGACAACGAAAACGGAATACCCTGTATAATTGTACATATTTTCTGGTTATTCAGAATTGAAAATCAAGAAAATAATCTATAGACAATATATTTCCACCATTTCATATAGAGCCGTAATCGACCAAATTCAGAACTTTGGCGCACCCTGTATATACATATAGACATCAACATAACAACACTTTAAAAACAACCTTGGGATTCCGTGGTTGCATGCCTAACATGTAAGCACTGTTCCACTGAGCCGACATTTGTGAGAACATTGTCAAATGTTGTTGTGATGTTCTGATAATTTTTGTTCGTTAGTATTTTCTTTCACTTTTAAAATGCTTTTGTTTCATTATTTTATATTTAGGTTACAGAGATTTTATCCTTGCTAAATGAATTTGTTTTGATAGTTTTGTCGATTATCGTAATTTTTGATAACAACTCTTCTCTGAAGAATTTTCCAGAATCTCCACTAGCTTATTTATTGCACTAAGATAGCTAGGATACTAGTTCATGGAAAAAGGCAGTGAAATAGATAAGAAAAACTTTTTTGGTTTAGTTCACGTTTCGATCTTATGAGCATCCTCAGATTTATTCAAGGGGGTTCCTTTTAATCAATTAAAAAAAACGGACAAATTTCTCGTCAGGAGTGGAGGCTCGATATGAGTCAATTGAGATAAAGTCGAGACTTAAAGAGAAAATCGTTGCAAGAGATTTAAATCATGTATGAAACAAGTCATAATTACAATGAATGTGTCTAAAATATGCCCTCGACTATGCAAGCTCCATTACAGGAATCCTCATTTCTCCAATTTACGATCCCATGGGTTACAGGTAACACGGGCATAATAGCGTCTGTAAATATTGAATGTCTTTGAAGATGTATCAGCTCTACTCATTTCACGCAGTATTACTCGTCTGGGGGATAAATGTCATAATGCCATAGTCGAAAGTTTCAATTTAAATATCTAGATACAGTAACATTTATCAGAGAGACATTTTGGTTTAACACTTTTACGTACTTATTTTGTCTCATTTATTTATACAGCTCTGTAGATTTACCTTCTATACCTTAAATACGCAAATTTGATTTTAGCAACGACAAGTTGCATATTAATATGAAAATGAATATACAAAATATGAGAAAATTGAATAGTATCTTCTGCCATTTACCAAGGCAATGTATCTAAGTGTGTAAAATATTAATTAAATAGTGTTAACGTACAACAACATATGCCAGTAAATTAGGTTAAAACAGATATCTGAAGAGTCTGATATCTCATTCAATGGTGAATCCGGAAAAATTTGATTTGTCAAAATCTCCAAATAGGAATTACTCCAGGAAAATAAGGCGTAATAAGGAGCAAACCTCAGAATGGAGGGGAATAAGCTGTAAATTTGTATAAACCTTTGCTTTGGCATTCTGAATACTGGTAGAAAATGTCTCATATAATCTCGTGTCTGGGTCGCAAGATATTTAAGGTTAAAGGTCATGAAAATCGATTTTTTCGCAATTATCTCGTTTCTTATGCGAAATACGTATTTGAGGCTATTATAAAACTTGTAGATCGTATAATTATCTACACTGAGAGAAAAATCTATTAGCCGTTATTAAAAATTTAATAACCTTGCACAAAACTTTAATTAAATAGGGGACAGCAAAGTCGTTTGCTACAGTTATTAAGGTCATCTTACTAAAATGCCTTAATAATGGTTATTAAAGACCAATAACATTTCTATGCTCATGTTTGTATTACCACTTGTTGTGTACTTTTGTTATGGTTATTAAAACTACCATTGCAAATTTAACAATTCATCACTATTGAGTGCCTTATAAGCATTACAAGATGACCTTTCAGTTTGTATTAGATGGCCTCATTAATTTACCTCAATTAGAGAACTACAGTTATTAAACTCTTTAATTAAATATAATTAAATCACCTAATTACAGTTATTAATTGACAAATTAATATTTTTTGGCAATTAGGTGAGTGGAGCTTAGATTCCTATGCATTCGAAGTTAAGAATATTTTAAATTTTAGATAATAATAATTAAGTACGTATAACGTATACAGTGCGTCCACAAAGGCACAAATTCATTCTTTACCAAACGCATGGCTTTCTTGCCAATTTCTGAAATAGGTCAGTTTTTGATTCCAAATGTATTTTCAAATGAAATTTCAATATACAAGGCGATTCGCATTCGAGTAATGACGTTATTGGTATTTTTTTTTATAATGGAACACCCTGTATATTATTCATTTTAGAATCTACATAAATAACTAATTGCAAAAATGTATAATAAAGCTCTTAAATTTATAAAAGTTATGGTTAAAAATGCAATAATTCATGTACATCCCTCATACCTTTATAAATTTAAGCGTTGTGTGATACGTTTTTGGAATTAGCTCTTGATGTAGATTCTAAATATTTAATTATACCTATACATACAAAAAAAATGCCCATGACCATTACTCCAATGCAAACCGCCTTAAAATTTCATTTCAAAATACGGCAATTTAAAATCAGAAATCTACCTGTTTCAGAAATTTCAAACAAAGTCACGCATTCGGCTAAAAATTAATTTATGCCTTTATGGACGCACTGTATGCATTACCTACTTGATAAGTATCTAAAATTAAAAATATTCTTACCTTCGAAAGCGTCATCAACATAGGAGTCTAAGTCCCACTCAACTAAACGAAATTTATAGGTCATATTAATAATAATGGTAATAATTATTAAGAGACAGGACACTTGTACACTCTACTCGTTGCTTGTACCGTGCATACCACCTTCTCTGGCTTCGATCAACAAGATCAGACACCAATTCGACGAGTATTAGGCATAAATAGGTTTTCCAATTGCGTTAGCTAGTAAACTAATAGCACTTACTAAGAAGAATTTTATTAGTCTCATTTAATAGTGACAGCTTAAACTTTAATAAACTTTATTAGATGCGAAATAAAAGTTATTTAGGTAACATAATACCCAGAACAATTTGTTTTTATTGAATAATATCGACTTATTTCAATAAGATGCGTTTGTTACCTTAGCTGGAGAACTGATAGCCATAGTAATACTGTTTTAGGAAAATTACTTTAATAGCTCTTAGTACTTTAAAGTGTTGTAAGTATTAACGTCGTAATAATGGTTACAATAGTTTTAATAACCTTTATTAAGAACTGTCTAGCAGGATACTTTAATTGGTCCAATTTTCTCAGTGTACAAGCACTTTTGTTTCAAGCATTTTTTTGTATCGTCAACCATTCTCGAAATACAGCGTGGAGAGTGGCAAGCGAAGCACATATCAGAAAGTAGCCAATATTTCAGAAAGTTGTAACTTTTACCCCTACAATGCCTATACTTGAAAAAAGGGAATTTAATTTCACATAATTCGATGTAAATTGATTTGGTGTTCCATTTCAAATAAAAAAGTTTTTGAGGTTTGATTTAACAAAATGTAATGTGAAACTAGAACACTTGGTATACTATTATGACTTTTATTTTTATCCTGTGTTCTTTCTACGTGCCAAAGAGCCAATACGGATCTGCTATGCGAAGAAAGTTATAAAAGTTATTGCAAACCATTGCACCTGTCAAATTTCTTATAAAATATCAAATATCTCCAAACCTGCTAGGTTTAAGTATAGGATGTGCTACATGTTTCAAATTTCTTGGTCATTTCGAGAAGTCGTTTCATTGGAAATAAGCAAGTATCCGCGCTGTTTCTCGAGAATGGTTGATGGTACGAAAAAATGCTTGAAATTATTAAAATTGTGGATAATTTTATGATCTACAAGTTTCATAATAACATTAAATGGCGTATTTCGCATATAGTCAGGGCAAAATAGGCGGTTTACTCGGAACCAGAGTGATTGTGCATGAAACTACATGTATGATGGCTCATTTTATTCGTTAGAGTCTCTAGATCAAAGTTACGAACAGTTTTTTGAGGAGTCAGTTGATAATTTGTTTATTGCGGAAATATAAACAATAAAAGTGATGTTCGATGAAGCATTATATGAAATAAGGCACTGGCTTCATAAATATACGTCATTTTTTAATTTCAGTGTCATTTCTTATATTTTTGGGGTCACTCGTTCCGATTCTAATGTCAAAAAAGTACCAATACTAGAGAGCGCCACAGAAAAAGTTAAGTGAAGATGAAAATAATGACAAATGAATATTACATGAAATAAGGTTTTTTTTTTCGAAATTCTTTGTGATTTTTATATTTCCTTGTCATGTTTTACGTTCTCTGGTTCACTCATTCTGATGCTGAAGGCAAAAAATGCGAATCGTAGAGGGCGCCACAGAAGAAACTAACATCAGATGGAAACAATTACCAACATGACAAAAGCTGCTATCTCCCTAACTCTTGAGGCATTTTTCATGTTATTGTGGAGCGTTCATTTTTTGTTCTAATGGCAAAATAGTGTCAATCATAGAGGGCGCCACAGAACATCGGGTAAAAATAACGATGACCCCTGATTATATTTTGCAATATTTTGAAATCTACTTCTCGGATTCTAAAGTAGGGGAAAATTTCAATCCTAGAGAGAATGCGCGAGAATTCCAGGAGGTCTTCACATGCAAAATCCCGGAGTCACATTTATAAAATTACAAACGTTTGTAATTTTATAGAAATGTTTGTAAAATTACAAAGGATTCCAGGAATTTTCGGCGGAAGTTTTTAATTTTACAAAGAGCTTGGAAATTTACGAAGGTCTCAAAAATGTTTGCAACAGTCGAAAATATTTGTAAAATTTCGTAATATTTTCGAGATTTCTTTGTAAATCTCCAAACTCTTCGTAATATTCCAAACTTTTGCTGAAAATGCCTAGACTCTTGGTAATTTCACAAACTTGTTCATAAAATTACAAACGTTTGTAATTTTACAAAGAAATTCACAAAGAGTTCGTCTTGTCTCATTTTTTTACCGTGTGAGGATGAATGAAAACGCTTATAGCGTACCGAGCATTGCGTTTTCCTTTGGTAAAATAAATAAAATACAGGATATGAAGTTTATAGCATATAATTATCCCAAATCATCGTTATTTTCACCCGATGTCCGTCTTCTCTGTGGCTTCTTCTAGAATTGGCACTATTTTGCCATTGGAACAAAAAATGAACGCTCCACAATACCATGAAAAATGCCTGAAGAGTTAGGGAGATAGCAACTTTTTTCATGTTGGTAATTGTTTCCATCTGATGTTAGTTTCTTCTGTGGCGCCCTCTACGATTCGCATTTTTTGCCTTCAGCATCAGAATGAGTGAACCAGAGAACGTAAAACATGACAAGGAAATGTAAAAATGACACAGAATTTCGAAAAAATAACCTTATTCATTTGTCATTATTTTCATCTTCACTTAACTTTTTCTGTGGCGCCCTCTAGTATTGGTACTTTTTTGACATTAAAATCGGAACGAGTGACCCCAAAAATATAAGAATAGAATTATTGTTTATATTTCCACAATAAACAAATTATCAGCTGACCTCAAAAAACTGTTTCCAACTTTGATCTAGAGACTCTAACGAATAAAATGAGCCATCATACATGTAGTTTTATGCACAATCACTCTGGATCCGAGTAAATGCGTTTTTCCGCCTATTTTGCCCTGACTAATAGAGGAAACAAGGTAATTGTGAAAAACCGATTTTCGTGACATTTGACCTTGAATATCTCGCGACCCAGACACGAGATTATATGAGACTTTTCTACCAACCTTCAGAATGCCGAAACAAAGCTTCATACAAATCTACAGCTTATTTTCTCCCATTCCGAGGTTGAATCCTTATTTTCCTGCAGAGATACAGTCGTGTAACAGATTGTCCATTTCACTGATCACTGCAATTAACAGTATTATTTTTTGTTTCAGGTAATTCTTCTACTTATCCTGGTGCTGATTCCTGGTATAAATAGGTGTTTAGCCATGCTGTAAAAAGTGAGTAACATTTATTTTCCTATTTATTTAATGTGGGCCTATTTCCGCTAAGGGGGCATATCACCGTCTCCAGGCGACGTGCTACCCCCAACTCGAAAATTTTGCCGAATCACTTCTCTATCGAATTTTTTACTCGCCTAACATTTAATAAACAAGGGATCGACTGCTTTACCTCCCCCCAAGGATGGTATATCCACATGCCGTTAAAGAAAGGCATTTTCAGCACGAATTTAAGATTAACGTTTGGTGTGGTATTATCGGCGATCAGTTATTGGGACCATTTGTCCTTCCTCCAAATTTAAGTGGGCAGTCTTGTCTGTTTTTTCTTGCTGATATATTACATGCTTTCATGCTAGACATACGGAACAGAATGTGGTTAATGCAAAATGGAGCTTCCCCTTATTTCCCCATTGAAGTCAGGAATTGTCTTGATGAGACTTTCCCACGTAGATGGATCGGTCGAGGAAGTGAGTTAGTTTGGCCACCAAAGAGTCCTGATTATAATCCTTTGGATTATTATGTGGGGACATATGAAGTCCTTAGTCTATGCAAATACTATCAACTCAAGAGACGATCTGTGGGACAAAATACAAAACGCAGCCAATTTTATTAGAGGACACGAAAATTTATTTTTCAATGTAATAAAATGTTTTATAAAAAGAATAAGAAAAGGCATAGAAGTAGGTGGAGACCATATCGAAAATTTACTCTAAGTTGCAGCAATGAGATTTTTGCATGGGAGGAAAGTTCATATAATAAATACTAATGTCCTTAAGTCAACTTTTATGCTATTTTTTGGTCTTCTGGTAAGATTAGATCCTTATTTTACACAATCTTTTGATTTATGTATTTATCTAGCGTCGGTCAAATCAATAAAATATCTAGGTATCACCATTGACTGTCACCTAAAGTGGGATATACATGTAAATAACAGAATAAAAAAATTAAGAAGTCTACTATCAAAATTCAAATATTTTAAGCAAATTTTTGATGAAAAACATCTCAAAATAATGTATCACGCATTGGCGAAATCGCATATTACTTACGGAATTATAGGTTGGGGGGGCGGGGGGTTGTAATAAATTGTTATATGAAAAACTTCGAAACTGTACAAAAGTGGCTATTAAAAGTTATGTATAACAAGGAATACGACTATCCATACAAAGATCTGTACTTAGCTAGTCGCGTTCTTGATCCAGGCAGCTTTACTGTGAAAAAATCTTAACGGAAATTCACAAAACTAAAAATGATATGAGAAAAAAGGATCATAAATATGAAATCAGAAATAAAGAAAAATTAATATATGTGCCAAAAATGTACAAAACCATCGGTCAAAGATGTTGCCAATACATTGGAGCAAAGACATATAATTTACTACCTGATTGTATAACAAATATCAATTCACTTACTTCATTAAAAAAAAAAGTCAAAGAGTGGATAAATTACCAATCGAGATTTAAAATTTACCCGTTAGTTGACTTCAAAAACAATCAAGAATAGTTAAAATCGAAATAGAACTTGAAATATTCATCAGAAGTCATATTCATTCATCTCAGATTTCATTTAGATTCTATCTGTATTTTAGAAGATACAACAACATTTGAGAATATAGCTCATTCATTCATTAAAATATCTTAGATAATAAATCATTTATAAAATCTCTTAAATAATAACTTAGTTAATAACATTAATTATCTTTATTTACCTTTAGTGTGGAAAAGAAAGTAATTGCTATGTAATGCCTTAAATGCACATATTATTGTTATTATCGATTAATAAGGATTAGTTATACCCACGAAAAAGGTTTACCTTCTGTGGGTCCTTCTAATGTTTATTTAAATCAATAAGCTTTAATTGTAAAATCACTTGTTCTGTATTATTTATAGAAATGAACATTATTATTATTATTATTATTGTTATTATTATTATTATTATTTTTTTCGGTTAATCCGTTACCGGATAGGGCTTCCGTGTTTTCCGACCGATACCACACGGTAGCTGCGCCGGCAATAATTACAGCCACTCCCCATGACCTGTGGGGTTAGTGACGGTAAATTCCTGAATCGTGTGCCCTAAGTAGACGAAGGGACCCCAAGATAACCGCCTTCTGCATCTGGCCTGCCAGCCATTCGGCTGATTTCTGACAGGCTGGTATTGTCTTCAGTTCTGAGAGCAGCATAGGCTTCATACCTCCGAGTACACTGATTATTAGGACGACCATCTTAACCAAGTAGCCCGGGTACAGCACTTGGAGCTCGTACCGGAGATCGCGGTATTTGGTCCGTTTTTCCCCTTCTTTTAAGGCGATGTTTAGCTTAGCAGGTGCTGAGAACTCGATCACAAACATCATCTTGTTTTGATGGTCGAGGAGGACTATATCAGGCTTGTTGGCTTGGATTAGCCTGATTGTCGGAAACGAGAAGTTCCAATAAATTCGGCACCTCTCGTTTTCGACAACGGACTCAATGTCTCCGGGGACGTAAGGCAGCACTGGTGTTTTGTCTACTCCGTACGAGTGTCGTAAATGATAGTACAGCACCCGTAACACCGCATTATGGCGATGGATGTAGGCCGAAATCGCATATACTGGGCATGCAGACAGTAAATGCATGAGCGATTACGGTGCCTGACGGCAGGTCCTGCAGTTATTATCAGGAACCTCTACACCCATTACGCGGGTTCGGTAGACCAACGTGTTAATTACACCATCTTGGCAGGCCACAATGAATCCCTCGGTCTCCGACTTTAGCCCAGCTGACCTTAAAAAGGCAAATGTTAGCCTTGTCGATAAACAAAGTGTTTCTAGGTTCTTATAGAATACACCGTGCATGGGTTTATCGACATGCTGCCTAAACAGATGTTCCTGTTCGGCAGCTTTGGTTTGGGCCTTCAGGCGATGTGGCAGAAGTTCAGTGACTGACTCTGGGTCAGCACCGCGCCGGCCTCCTCGCCTGTCATCGAATACGAGACCAAGTTCATCTGCGACTCTTTTTGCCGCCTTAAACAATCCTGCACCCACCCCTGCATTTTCGTGATCTCTCACTAATTGCAGAAGCGGGTCTGAGCTCCTTAGGACATTGCATGCCATACTCAGTGCTACTCTGCCATGCATACACTCCAACTTCAAGAGTCCTCGCCACCCCCGTTGACGTGGGAGGTACACACGAGGAACGGACGATCTAGGATGAATACTCCTATGGATATTCATCACCTTGCGGGTACCTCTGTCTAACTGGCGCAGCTCATCCACTGTCCATTTGACTACCCCAATGGAGTAGAGCAGAACAGGAACGGCAAGCATATTAGTCGCAGACACCTTGTTTTTCCCCAAAAGTTCGGATGACCAAATCTTTCTGAGTAGGCATCTATACTTGCCGCGGAGAGATTCTTTCACTTGTACATCCTGGATGTGATATTGTTGCACACCCAGGTATGTGTAGGTCTCTCCGGCATCCAGATGTCTTAGGATGCTTCCGTCTGCGAGCTGAGCGTCTTCAGCAAAGTCCCCGCATCGTCCTCTCTTGAGATGGACGACCGCGCATTATTATTATTATTATTTTCATTTTTATTTCACAGTCTTGCTGGTTGGTATTCTACATCAGTAGGGAAGAAATTCATCTTATCCTACCGTGTTTAAAAATTTTCTTGTTATTTGGCATGTTTGGAGAATCACACTTTTCTGAATTATGTGGCTTAGGTTAATTGATAAGGCCAGTCGTTTGATGTTATTGACGAGTTGTTTGGTCATTACTTCTTCGACAGAGATGATTAGTGGGATAGTTTCCACAGTGCCGAGGTTCCATATTTATATATGCTTAATTTCAATGGCTAGGTCTTCATACTTCCTAATTTTCTCATTCTCCGTCTTATTATTATTAGTATTATTATTTTTAGTGTTTTCTCGACTACGTGTCGGTTTGCTGCCGGGAATCAACAAGATTCCTAAGGCTTCTCCCTTCCTACGTTATTATTTTCCGAAGTATATGTGCAGACCCCAACAGCGCGATCTTCTGCACTTCGTAAGCGCTTGGTGTTCCCGGGATCTGCTCCAGATGTTTGTGAAATCCTTTCTTAATGGTTCCCAGTGTTCCCATTATCAGTGGCAGTATTATTATTATTATTATTATTATTATTATTACTATTATTATTATCTCAATACCATGAAAATACTTCATTAGTTCAAAAGAGCGTAAGAAAGAGTTTACGCTGTTATTAGATTTTGTTTTCCCTTGAGTTGATATATCTATCAACTCATTTCGATCCGACTTTTTTTTCGGGTTTCGGTGATTCACCGGAAAAATGCAAAACCTATACTACATTATTTTTTGAAAATGTAGTAACAAGCTAACCATTATACTCTTTGCAGTTGCCTTTGTAAATAATATTAGTTTTAGACATTTTTTGTTCATTACAAAACATAAAAATTAGTTTTAAAAATTTTAAAAATTAATAACTTTTGTATTTATTGATCTATTTTGTTCAAGAACAATAGGGTTCTTCCTCTAGTTAACACTAACTTACTGTCCAAATTTCAATACAATCGGACTTTACTTTCATAAGTTATCATGCTTGCAAGAAACGTGACGTACGAACGGACGGACAGACAGACGGCCGGGCATTTTGAAGGTTGTTTAGAATTCGATCACCAACACATTAATATGAATTTTTTCTCTCTATGGGCAATATTACCGGTTTTAGAGATTTGCCGATAGAATATACTCTTCGTTTTGTATTTGCGGAGAGATAATAATGACTACGTGAATACCTGTATGTCTGTATGTTTGTGTATATGTGTGACACGGACTATTGTTCAAACTTCGGTTTGACTTAAAACTGCATATTTTTAATCACTGCATTTATTGCACAGAACAAAAATACATAATTTTGACAAGAATTACTGCATCCGTTGAATTTGAAATATTCGATGGAATGACCTCCTCGATCACCCGAAATCAACCACATGGACTTCTTTATCTGAAGACATATTAATAAGTTGTTTACGTTGAACTATTTGCGAATATATGGAACAAAGTTGCTCCCAGTGGGGTCGCTGTGTGAAAATGCATATTGCCGTGTGTTTAAAGTGTTCCGCGCTCACAAGTTTGTATCGACCACGAACATAAGTAATAAATTTTATTTATCATTTTGTAATAGATTCCTAATAAACACCATTGCTAAATTTTCCAATTCAGCACCTTGTAGAAAAACTAAGATTTCTAAAAATTGAGTTACTAGAAGTTTAGGCACGTCGATATTCACGTAGCGCAAAAAATAAGTCTGACGATAATTTTTCGTTTTTGTTATACCCCAAGGAGAACGGATGAAAAAGAACTCCTTTTTATTCCTTAAAAATGTACAAAGGTACACAAAGAGGCCGTATAATCTTATGTTATGACAAGGGATACTACTAATTCAGTTTGTGTAAGACAATGCTGACCTGAAACTGTTATTTGATCCTATACAAGATTGAAACCTATTCGACTAGCTCAGTCCTTCGGAATGACGACGTAATCACAATAAAACCGCCCGTGTAGGTAACGCAATAATGAAAACCAACCCATGCTATAAATTGGAGGTTTAACAACCCCATCAATTTTTCACGAGACAATCACGAATCTTCATTCGTCTATCTGAAGTTAGCATTTTTATGTGCTCTTATTTAATTTGGAAGGAAACGGTATTACATTAATTTATTTTTCATAAAAGTGAACACAATGCTCGTTCTTCCATGCAAATATAATGAAAAATTTATTTCCCGAGATTTTTATTCATAAATACGTTTTAATTTTAAATTTCTACCTTCGTACGATAGAATGCGCACGATAATGGAATAACTGTCAACTTAATTACGAATATTTAATTAATTTTTGTGTTAAATAAGCAGATGGCACGATGTCAAGAAAACTGCAATATTAGCTCAGTCAAATTAGGACTTATAATCCGTGTTTCAACGTGGAAACTTAGAAGGACCGTATATAAAATGTTTCGATAGCTGTTCATAAAAAAATAACACACATGGCGTGCAGGCTTATCTTCGGCCGTTGCTATGGCTTCGTTGGAGAGCTCTCCCTGGCATCCACGGTGGTTAAGGACAATAATGCGTTGCTTGTAGGTGTAATCACTGCACTTTGATTTAACAATTCCAACAATTATTATGATTAAAAGATTAGTTAGAATTTTGTTAAGTGCACTAAAAGTGACCGACCGGCCGTTATACTTTTCATGATCTGATACTTTTCTGCTCTCTTGCGCATGACCACTTTATTCCCTTTCTTTTCAGTGATAGACCGTAGAAAAGGCGTATCAACAAACAATGTGTGTGTGTGTAATATATTTAAATTAAAAAACCCAAAAATTAATAATAAAATTAAAAAAAAGTCGGAGGGGTAGCCCAGTCTCCGACAATCCGATTAATCTATACACAAGAACCGACAAGTTGAGAAGATTTTTTAAATATTATGGTGAATTACTCTAAAACAGAGTCCATTTTTCTCTTACGAAAATTATCGGCATTAACTCTGCCATATTGTTTTTTATGCACAGTTTGTTCATAATCCTCTCGATTCTTGTTATCCACGTGTAGCATGGCCTCCCTATTTTCAATTTATTGCTGATCAGTCTTAGTGTTTTTTTTATAGGTTGACTATGTTGAAAAACCGAATTCAAGAGGATTGAAAAAATTTTTTAAACTTTCCGGTAAAATGTGCTGCTGTATTTTATTTTCTTCCAATTTTGTAATGCTAAATTCATTATTAAACGCTTTATTTGCTCTTGCCAATTACTTTACAAAACATAACCTATAATCAACTAATAAGTTTGAGTTATATAAAGGTTGCACCTTGTTACTATCTGCAACTGATGTATATAATTGTAACAACTAACACCACTATAAACCTAAACAATTAATAATTATATAATGTAGTAATTGTTACCCTTATATAACTTTATTATATACCATTTGGTAGCAACCACTTTAAGTTTTATAATGTAGTAACGGAAATATATCTGTTACCATCTTATAGACCTGTAAGTAATAGTCATGCTATAAAACACTTATATAACTCCGCAACTACTTTAGTAACAGTATAAAACTTCGTAACATGATTATACAAATCTGTTACACTTATAGACCCTTTACAAAACTAATGGTCACCGCATGTTACTAGAAATGTTTGTTGGGTATAGCACTTGGAAAGTTACAAACCTTCAAGTATAGAAACAATCATTATTTTGACCTTCAAGTGTCCGTAACTTGAAATCTACAGACTTTTTGGACCTACTGCATAAGACACTCTTGTTCGGAATGGTTCAACGAATACGTTTAGCAGCAACATAAAAAAATGCATCGAAGAGTGTATTAACTTTAAACATTATACCAATGCAATAAGACGTACAGTGCTTGTGGCCCCGTACTAATGATCCGTAAATTCTAGTATCTTAATACAAATACTGATAATCTCAAAGAATCTTAAAGTAAATATATATCTTTGTTATTTCAATTCTTGAAGCAAGGATTTCCATTCCCCAATAGTGAAGTAGTAGAACTTTTGACAAGACATTTTTGGTGAAGTAACTTTCACAAGTAATACTCCCGATGATTCCTGCTTAGCTAAAGAAATTGCATTATTCAGAATTTTGGCAGTGGTAGAATCTATTTTAGTGTACGCTTTGACCATTGATAATAATAATTCAAATACAGCTTTAGTGGTTAAGTGCTTCCATTTGCAATTTCACATGTTTGTAAAATACCTATAAAATATAATGCATGCATTTATGCCTGCAAAATGAATATGTCAAAATTTTGCATTTGAGTTTCAACGCTCTCGACGCAATTATTAATTTCATGCGGATTCAAACGCTTTAAAAGCATTAAAAATTTATTAATTAAGTAATTTATTCATCAGTTGCATATTTCCAAATGCCAATTTTGTCGTTTTAACATAGATTAGCTGCAACTAACATCTAGTCCGTATACCAATGGAATAATAATATTGTTATAATATCTCCATGTGCTTTAAAATTTAAATATTTAGAATCATTCGAGTTAAAAAATGTGACTGTATTTTAAAAATAGGTACATTTATTTATTAGAAATCTATAACTGATTTTAGACAAAGAACGCAACTTTATTTGCTCATATAAGCAAAGACCTCAAGTATCTCTTTGTTTGCGATAGATCGGTTGAACATGGCCAACTTCTTTATCAAAGATGGCTGCCTTCTTAGGACTACCATACTACTACTTGCTGAAAATTTATAAGGTTGCATCTAAGCTTTCCTATGACAAAAAAAATCGAATTTACTGTTAACTGACCTCAGTAATTATTATATATTATTTACCCCAAAACAACATCACAAATGTAAAAATTTAGCCGTCTTTTCCTTCCGATCGTGACAATAACAACACAAAGAAGTGATATCAAAAATAACCGCCTATCGATAAATATTAGAGCATAGCAACAAATAAAAATTTAAATAACAAAAAAGGCGAGAGAAAAGAAGAAAGAAGAGTTTTTACGTTTGCAAAGTTTTCATTAGTTTTTTTTTTTGTTATAAGTTTGTATCATTAAAAGGGATTGCTTTATATTTAAATCCTCGGTGTTAAGCAAACTGTGGTAAAATGTAGGTAATTGTTGAACTAGAAATTTGGTTATTCTCTTCTCTTTGAAAAGAATACATATACACCATTTGTCGATCTAGGCACATAATGGAAATATCACGAAAACACAAATAAATTAATATACAAAGTAAATACGAAGTATTCATTTTATCACGGAGTAGTTAAATATTTTAACTCTAACCTCTAAACATATTTTTATTCAATTGTTTACATTTTTACAGTTCACTGTTTCATCATGCTAACGCGTATTATATGCTCTTGCATGAAACAGTCGCCGAGTTAAATATTATAGGCAAATTATTCAACAGCTATTCTGTAAATATTACCCAGTGCCTCTAAGATCTAGGTGTGTTGAGGAAAATGTATTGGAAAATTTAAAGAATGTGAAGAAGATGAAAAAGTAGATAAATCGACAGAGGTCAATGAGGGCGAGAAGGACAGAAAGTATATCGCCGCGCTCTAGAAGAAGACGCAACAAAAAATGCAGTAAAGAGGGCACACGGTCGTAATGTTATTAGAGCAGGGACGTATTCGGCAGCAGGCGACTATCTTCTTCGATATATGGTATTTTCAGTTACTGTTTTCTTAAAGACAGTTCAATTTTTTTCAATTTATTTTTATATCCCTTTACAATTACACATGTTTCAAATGTATTAGGAAAATGTGCTTGGATTATTGAATTACCCCGTATACTTTTGTTGACTAGCGTGAAGTTATAAGTTTTGCAGATCAAGCAATATCGACAAGTTGTGTTAGTCCTAGAAATAATTTACGTCGTTCGGTGTTCATGTTATTAATACGTCAGCGAAGGCTATTACCGGCCTTTTAAACCCATTCAAATTGCGAATAGGTTTTCGAGCATAATCAAACTTTTCTTTAGTTGTAATAGCTCCATTTAGAGTTTTCTTGTAAAAATGCTGTTATTCCTTTAACGCGTATTTTATATTTTTCCTAATTTCCTGTAAACCCAGTAGAGCGTCGGCCAGTAAATTATGTTTTATTGAAATTACATGACAAGTTTTCAACCGTGGAAAAGAATTTTATTTAAGAAATTGTAACTGGTACTAAATCTATACGTGAACATAAAGTATATGATTCATAAATCTTCCTTAATGGCAATTTTGCTTTAACGGGCTCTCTGTTATTAAATTTTAATTTAAATACACTACAAAATAATACGGTATTATTTTTATTGCCCCTGCAACTTTCTGATACTATTGTAGGTCATTTTACGCTATTATGTAATATTACGCAAATTAGGTACCACGCCAATTTATCCAGTAGCAGGAGACGGTGGGGACAACGCTGATTCGTTTTGCCTATATTTGTATCTGGATACGAAAAGTCGAACAATGTTAGTCGTAGTTAGTTGTTAGAATGAAGATCTCCAAGGAAACACAGCAACCTCGCCCTACCTTCTATGGGTTGTATATCAGCGTATACGAGGAAGCTATGCAATAATAGGCGAAAATTGCGTAGTGGACATACCATCTTTCCGAGGAGAGGTAAAGCCTTTGCTATTACATGTTGGACAATTAAAAAATCTCTATTCTTCTTATGAGAAGGGGTTGCAATTTACAGGTTGAGGATAGCTCGTCTCCTGGCATCGATGATTGGCCTTAGTTGCGGAAGTAGGCTGATGTTAAATAAATGATTTAAAAAAACAAAGGTCGAGAAAAGATTCTTGCTTTGTAAAAGGAAAAGAGTGTTGATTTTATATATGTTTTAAGGATTGGAATCCTAATAAAAAGTCCACCACAGCGGACCATCTTGAAAAACTAACGCATAGTACCACTTCCATAGTATAGTACTAGTTTTCTTTCTCCAGTAGATAAAATGACCGACATCCTATGTGTGCATGACCCGTGTGCTTATTTTTAGGTCTGTGGTGTTTCCTAGTCCAGTGGTAGGTACAATAGCTATGGCTAAATTCCACCAAGACGTTAAAATAAGGCATTAAGCAAAAGAATTTTGCTTTTATTTTGCATATTTATATTGGGTGTAATTAGTTTCATATCATTAAAAAAGCTGGTAATAGGGACCGACTAGACAAACAAAAAACCTATATCACTTTTTTTCTCTAGGAGCACTTTGAAAAAAACTGACCTAGGTTTAAATATTGAATGTTAAGTTAGGAAATATTTAAGAATCACTGTTTTTCAGGGTCAATGGATGTTATAGTTTTGATTATTAGAAATAATAGAAAACTGTAATACCCGACTTGTGTTCCCGCCGGAAGAAGTGCTGCACTTTGATGGGATTACTTGTACCGAACTTTTTATACCACTAATTATGAAAATATAAATAATTCCTTCTCTTTCGGCACAACGCAAACATAGCATGGCTGCAGGGGTTTAAATAGGATTTGTTTACATGTGTTTTTTAATTTGGAACACAGTTATTGTAGCTTTTATTGTCGTTTATAAGAATGTATAAAATTTAAAAGTGGTTTATTAACATTTGTAACATTGTGTTAAAGACATAAAAAATTAGTAATTATTTTATGAAATTGGAGAACGGTTACGTAGACGTCCGAGATACGATAACAGAAAATAGTGACGTGTTAGTCGTAAGTTAGGAAAAAATCTGATATTTTTAACGAATTGAACGCATAATTTTTCCCAATCAGGTATCGAAAACTAAAAATCGAGTCTTTGGTCTCTATGAAAATCGATGTAAACAATAATAAACAGATCAAAACAAGACAGCGAATAATAATAACAATAATAATAATCATGCCTTTAATGCCCAATAGGTAACACCCAATAACTGAACAATTCTTTTGAATTTGTCACAAAAACTGTTCGAAATGACCTCCATCTCCACGTATACACATTTCGGCACATCGAACTAAGGATCTACGCAGTCCGTTCAACACATTTGGTAAATTAGGATCATTTTTTATGGTTTCTATGCACATTAAAATACGTTGTTGCAATTGCTATAAAGTGTCAATTGGATCACGGTAAATCAGAGATTTAAAATGCCCCAAAAATAAAAGTCCATCGGATTTAAGTCGGGTGATCTAGCAGGCCATGGTAATGGTCTGCCACGTCCAATCCATCGTTGACGAAACTTTCCGTTCAAAAAATTTCGAACAGCCAGACTAAAATGGACTGGCGCACCATCGTGCAAATACCACATTCTTCTACGCGTAGTACTTCCAGCAAATTTAGTAATGTTTGTTGCAAAAAATTTGAGTATACATCACCATTTAATCTAGCGGGTAATTGTATAAGTCCAGTTATATCATTTCCGCAAATTCCTGCCCACAAATGAACGCTGAAACGTCGTTGAAAATGCGCCCTTCTTATTACACGTGGATTTTCGTTTGCCCAATAGTGCATATTTTTAAAATTAAACACTTCATTTCTGGTAAAACACGACTCATCGCAGAAACACAGAACGTTTAAAAAATCCTCATTTGCTGCGTGTTTTCTTAAAATCCACCTACAAAATTGCATTCGCTCTGCAAAATCTTGAGGTTCTAGTGTTTAGACACGTTGATAGTGATAGAGATGTATGTTCATATCTCTCAACGTCCTCCATACCATAAAATCGGATACTCCCACACGGTTCGCGATATCGCGGGCGCTTAAAGTTGGATCCTGTTCTACAAGTTCCAACACTTGAAACTCTGCGCAAATTACCCTTTTATCATGTTGTGGACCTCGTTCTCCTCCATGTCCAGTCAGATGTCTCGAAGACGCTGGTCAATACTAACAAATGTACGAGCACAAAGATGGCGTCGATTAGTTAACCTTAAACGATAAAGCTCTTCTGCACCAGCTGCATTTCCACCACTTTCTCCATACACCAAGTGTATATCCGCGAGCTCTGGATAAATGTAATCTCCCATAATGTCCAAAATCTGTGTTTTAAAACACCACACGAAACTGTGAATTAGCGATATTAATAAAGAAAATAAAAAGAAAAACTTGATCCGAATTCCAAAAAGTAACACAAGAAGCACTAACCAGAAATAGTGTCTTACCTAATCAAGTACTAACGACTTGAACGATAAATCAATAAAATAAATCTTAACATAAGTGGCACAAAATTCAAAAAGAACAAAAGCAACAGACAAAACCAAGGAACGGGTAGATCGCGTCGTGTGTACGTTGTTTACCAAGCAAGGACACAAACTGGAATTATTACTTGAGAATATTATAAAGGAGTATAGAACACGTAATAAGATAATTTGGCCGCGAAGAAGCAAAAACCATGGCGGTGTCCTCTGTTGGTCGCTTTTAACTGCTTTGTCGGCATGCTTTTCATGTGCGACAAGACGCGAGGCAATAAATCCTACCCCAATATGCCAGCAGTTCTCAAACTATGTTATTAAGTATTTTGGAAATTTTTCTTTATTTTTTTTTTCTCCAAAACTATGAGCTTTAGACCTCATGTTATATTTTTTTTGTTTGTCTTGTCGTTCCCTACCACCAGTTTTTTTAATGACCTGAAACTAATTACACCCTGTATAAATCCTCAACTAAAACACTACTCGATGTCCTTTGCTAACATCAACGCCATTCTATAACAGGATTAATTTTTTTAAAGTAAAATGTCTCTAGTCCCTTGCTAGCTATTAACCTTTTCAGGGCATATTCACATATTTAAGTGGATATTTCATTTGTTCTAAAGGAAATTTCAGCGTAAGCGCTGGAACTTTTCGGTCCTATTTCTTTGCTCTCGTGCCTTTGATCTACACAATGACATTTGTAATTCAACGCACGTCTCCGCGTCGGTAATTGCCAGGCGACAGTCTCGTAGACTGGTTCTCTCTTCCTCTCTAGGTAGAAATATTCTGAAGTGACGTAGTATTTTATTTATTTATCAAATTTAATTCCTTGGACTTATTATTCGGAGTGGCGTAAGATAAAGAGAAGATCATAAATAAATTTTAAATGCTAGCGTGCTGATGTTTTAAATAATCCTAATTCGAATTATTAATTGTAATGAGTACTGTCCCTTTACTGTTTGAACTATTTATTTTACGTATTGTTATACTACCAGGAATACCCATTTTACTTCCACATCCCCGTAGTGGTATACAGGGTGTCCCAATAAAAACTCCCAGGCCGGATATATTCTAAACGAATAGAGATACTTCAATTCTGTAAAAGCCAATTTGTAGAGCATAAAGAGAGCTTCGTTTTTGAATATAATTGTTTTTTTTTAATATGTCAGTATATAGATGGCGCTGTGCTCTAAAGAAATATTTCGATGGAAGAAACTTTGAAATTGGGTTTTGTGAAAGAAAATGCATTTCTAAGCAGATTATGTTCTAAAAGAAAATACCATAAAACTAACCGCTTTCGAGATATTTGAGTCCAAACGTTAGCATTTGCCAATATTGAATAATTGTAATCTCTTCAACATTTCAGTCCTTTAAGTTGGACAATCTGTATTTGATTTACAAATTTTAGAAGAAAATATTTAAAGAATTTTTCATATCTTATGAATTAAATATATTTGAAATAACCCTTGGAAAAAAACTAGAAATATTATTTGTCATATAATTTAAACATTTAAGCATTAAAAAACAATTACGAACATAAAACAATTTTTACGAACTAATGAAATTAAAATCATTGTTTTAATAGGTGTTCAAAATTATTGCCATTTTCATTAACACACATCGTAAACCTATTAATTAGTTCAGATCTACAAACTTTTAATAATGTATGCCGATTAATGACGGCAACACTAGCATAAATTTTATTATAAAGATCTGCCATGTCTTCTATTGGTTCTTTATACACTTCACTTTTTAAAAATCCCCATAAATAAAATTCTAATGGAGAAATGTCACAACGTTGTGATGATATGTGGGCCTGTTCCATCCTGATAAAACCACATATTATCCAACTGGCCACTGGGCGGGCAAATTCCTTAATAGTACTTGTAAATCATTTCGCAAAAATTGTAAATATCATCTGTTAAATTCTTATGGTAGAGGTATTGGTCAACAATGTAACCGTTAACGATACCACACCAAACATTTACTCCAAAACGCTTCTGGGATCTGGTATGTCACATCCACCACTCTCTTGAGGCCAGTAACGACAATTATGTGTTGTGATTACTCCATTGTTGTGGAATCCAACTTGATATTGTCAGTGTATCATGGAATATCGAATTTTTCAATGTTTCACAAATATATGAGATGTTATTTCTATTTTGGCATAAGCAAAACAAAGTAAAATTAAATTTATCACTATACCAAATAACTATATTTATTTACCAAAGACAATACTTCCAAATTTCTACTGTTATTGTACACAGAAATGTTAAGTGCGGTTCTGTGGGATATTCCTTTTCCTAAAAAGAGAGTGAGTTGCGCCAGTTCTTATGGCTTTCCTTATGTACCGTAAATACAGGCTGTAATAAGTTTTATATCATTAAAAACTGGTAATGGGGACCGAGTAGGCAAACAAAAAAGCTTTATGACTTTTCCTCTAGGGGCACTTTGAAAACACTGATCTAGGTCAACATATTTAATATTATGGTAGACAGTAATTGAGAACCACTGCATTTCTTGGGCAATGGACTTGTAGTTTCCAATTATACAACTTTTATATTGTCATAAAAAAGTGCTCGCCAGCACACGCAAGGGCCTTGGATCATCGACCGCCTTTGATGGACCGCCTCAACTGAACTGAGGCAATTATAAAGAGGTAAATAATTCGTTCTCTCTTCGTGCACAATTGCAAGCAAATAATGGTCATAGAGGCTTAAACAGAACATTTCTTTACATGTGTGTTTTTTAATTTGGAACAAAATATTGGATTGTTTATAATTTAGAAAATTTAAATGTGGTTTATTAACATTTGTAACATAAATGAGTGTCCTGGGTTAAAAGCTTACTACCTACCTAAATGATTCAAAATCTCTGCATCTGCATCAATACACAGTTCGGTACGTCGAATTAAGGACATACGCACTTCGTTCAACACTAACCACTCAACTATCAACTAATGTTGTCAATAAAGAAAATTAAAATAATAACTTGGTACAAAAGCCAACAAATACAAAGAGAACGAACGAGTAAGTTGTGTCTGTACGTAATCAAGAATTTGAAAACTTGAATAGTAAGTCAATAAAATAAATCTTAACTATAAATACACAAAGACGCGAAATTCAAAAATAACAAAAACAACGAACGGCGGGGCGAGTTGGACGTGTGTACATAACGAAACACTCACAGTAACTAAAATATAAAAATATTGCACAAGGGAGAATCAGAATATAAGGCAAAGACACGCGCGACGATCTAAACCTGCCTCAATATTCCAGCAGTTCTCAAAAGATTTTATTGAAAATTTGCGAAATTTTTGTTTATTTTTTTTTCTCCAAAACTATGAGCTTTAGACCCCATGTTATATAAGGTTTTTTTGTTTGTCTTGTCGTTCCCTGCCACCAGTTTTTTTAATGACATGAAACTAATTACACCCTGTATATGTGGCGAACTATACAGAGTTACAGGTTAAGTTAATAGAAACGTGTTAAAAATGGGTATCTATCTCTCAGGTTACAAACTAAAACCTAGTCTAATTTCCGGTAGAGGTACTTTAACATTTAAAATGTTATTTTTGTATTTCACAAAACTTGACGGTCTCAGTGAGATAAACTTGAACATATTTTATGTAATTTCAATTCCTCTTCCTTCCACGTAATAACTTTGATAAAAGTTATATTTCTGCAAGAACACACCACAAAGTATGAAGATGAATAATTCAAGTACAAACGAATATGTTTTCAGGAATGAAATAATTTCACCGTGAACATAAAACGAATAAATGCAAAGCGTAATTAAAATTATATGGTGTGTGCAACACAATAAATTTTTGGCTCCGAATAACATGCCCAAATAGAATGGAGCTTCCTGAATGTGAAAGATTAAATTAAATTAGACTAAAAAATCATGTGAGCGGAACGGAAGACAGCGTTTATTAAAGTTTGGTGTCGGATAACCTCTATGTTTTCTTGCAATGGTTAGTTTTTTTCTATATATTAATAATAATTAATAACAAGCTAACCATTACACTCTTCGCCAATTTACTGTACTTTTTTATATAACTGTTTCACATTCTATAGGATACTGTTCGTGTTTTTTTTTGTAAATAATATTAGTTTTACACATTTCTTGTTTAATGGCAAAATATTTTTTTTAAATTTAAATAATTAATAACTTCTTTATTTATTAAGCGACTTTGTTAAAAAACAATAGGTTCTTCCTCTAGCTAATGCCAACTTAGGCGAAAAGGCAGGCCCACCCCTTACGAGGCCGGTTCTGGTCTACAGCGATGATTGGGGCAAAGAGCTCAAGCTCGACCCCTAATCATCCGAGACCGTCATCTTTAGTCAAGAATATTGGCGTCAGTCGTATTATTACTCACTGCGACGTATTCATGCCATTACTGGGCGCCTCCACTCGACCACTCAACGGACGACCAAACCGCGTGCTGGAATAAACCTTGGATATTTTCATATACCGCCGGACCGGCTGCATTCGCTGGATTGGACATGGGTAGGATGTATTGTATGAATGTTCTTTATTATTCCGTGTGTAGTAATATTTTTTGATTCTATGTGTTGTACTTTTTAAGGAAATCTTGACTGTGATCCTATTTTAATCCCAAGTATAATAGGATTGTTCTTATTTTTAAATTGGCTGAATGTCATTTAATGTTATATTTAATATTGTGAGGCTGCCTATATATTTTGTGTTTATATGCTATTATTTATTTATTGTTGTCTTTGTGTTTTCAAAATCCTGTATGCTTACTTACATATTTTCTTGTTTTTTATTCTCTTTGTTATTATGTTTATATACCTATTTATTAATTTTCCTTATTGACTTATCCTATATCATACTTTATGATCGAATGGACTAATAAATTATTATTATTATTTTATTTTAAACAATCTCGACTTTGTCGGGCGAAAGATGTAGACAGAGGAAGAATTCACTTCATCCTGTCTATATTGAGAGGAACTTGCGGACCAGGTGACATGTCTGCAAAATGGCGGCCTTCTGCATAAGGTAACGAAGAGCCTCCGGTATTTCTAATTGCACTAAGTATGGTGAAAGATTATGTGAACAAACTCCTTCTGCAGATATTACCAAAGGCACAATTCGCACGTCACTTAACCCCCATAAGCGCTTAATTTCGACAGCCAAATTAACATATTTTCTGCACTTCTCTTGCTCAGTTTTCGTTATGTTGTGTGTGAGTGGGACGCCGATGTCAATAATCTTCGCATATTTTTCTGTTTTGTTGATAAGCAGTATATCTGGTCGGTTAAAATCCACTGTCTTATCTGTGATAATCGGGCGATCCCAGTAGAGTAGGTACTGTCTAGATTCGAGCACAGCGTCTGGCGAGTATTTGTAGTATGGTATTGGTGCATTGATTAGTCCATACTTCAAGGCTAGACGGGAATGAATAATTTTGGCTATCTGATTATGTCGCGAGAGGTAGTCGGTGTCTGACAAAACAGGGCACGATCCTATGATGTGTTCGATGGTTCCCCTGGCTGTGAGCATTTACGACACTTATCAGTGACATTTGACTTCAAAATGTGCTTTTCATAGTTTCTTGTCCTGATCACTTTATCTTGAATCGCCATGATGAACCCTTCCGTTTCTGGATAGAGCCAACCGTGTTTTAGGAAGGAGATGGAAGTCATTTTATCGGTACTTGCCGCGTCTAGTTGTGAGGGATATTTGCCGTGTAGCATCTTTTCCTTCCAATGGCTTATTCTGCTCGCTTTGGATTCTATTTGGATCTCAAATTCTGGAGACGCTAGATTGAGTGGAGTGTATGCCTGATCATTCCGGACGATTGTTCGAATTTTGGGATGGATGAATGGACTAATAAATTATTATTATTATTATTATTATTATTATTATTATTATTATTATTATTATTATTAATGTATAATGGGGCGTGTAGGTGTTTGTGAGATGCTTCTTTTAAGTTTCCATAATTCTTTTAAATTTCAGGTGTTTGTGAAATGCTTCTTTTTACTTTCCGTCTATGATCATCTTCTCACCTACTCTTCCATTTTATTTGTTTTTCAAGACCTATGTTAATTTGCTGTCAGAAATTTTTTATATTATTGTTATCTGTCTCGCAGTAAAGGAGCTCTTTACGGCGGGTTGCAAATGAGAAAGAGGCCCGAGAGAATATTCTGTATACCCTGTATGGTATTTTTGTAACAATTAGTTTCAGTTGCCGTTTTCCATTTCCGGGTGCTTTTCTATTTTATTGCCTGCCTTCTGTTTAGCACGGGTTTATTTTTGAGATTAATGATAAACTGTTTAATATATTTGGTTTTCAGTTAATACATAAGTTAATAAAAATTAAGTTGACAAAGTTATTAAAGTAATCAGATAAAATAAAGTAAAATAAAATAAATTAGTTTATAGCTTAGCTTTCTGTAGGGCCTGGTCTTGTGACTGCTGATTTTATTTTTCCTCTTCTTTTTTGGGCTGATTGAGTACACTTGAAAACTTTCCACTGCACACAGAATTTATTATTTACACTTTTACAGCTAGTATGTTTATATCGCGTTTTTAATACACCCGTGGCTCAGTTAGCACTAGGTATATTTCCTTCGACGGTCAACTAACGCACAGCCTTACATTACTAGTAATTTTCAATTTCTAATTCCATGAGAACTGTTTTCTATTATGACGCGTCACTTTACGCAGAATTTCTTCACCCACCGCTTCAATCTTATTAAGTTTACCTGGGTTTTAACCAATTTTTATTTTCACTTTTTTCGGGAGCGTCTTATCATACGTGTATACACGACGATAATCAACTCTCGAATCCAGCAAGTATAAGGTAATACCATGTTAAATAATAATTAGTGATAATTAAACCCCACCCCACCACTCCATTATTAAAGGAGTTAAGTAAAATTAAGAAATTTGGTACACGTACAATTATAACGAAATCTGGAACTATAGGAGTAAAGAAGTAAAGCAAACTAGTAAGACTCCTGAAATTCAGGATTTGGTGTACAATATATTTTTTGACATCTGCCACCTTCTCCATAACTTTCAACATCCAACCCATTGCATTATTAAAGAGTTAACAAAATACATTTGTAACTTAGTGTCAATGAGAACAAAAGTTCCCAAAATTTTGTTTTGTTTTGCATCAAGCCCTCCCCCCATTAGTGTAAGACACATTATTTCTAATTAATAAAATTAGATGAACAAATATTTCCACATACTGGAATGCAAATGATGTGCAAATGGGCGGTTTTTTAAACGTTAAAATACTAGACTAAAATGCTGCATCCTGAGCTATTTTGTTAAATATTTTTGTGGTATTATAATTTAATGAGTTTTGAAATTGTACAAATCCGTCTGTCTGTCTGTCCGTCCGTCACATTTCTTGTAAGCACGATAACTTAAGAACGAAAAGTCCGATTGTGTTAAAATTTTAACAGTAAATTAGTGTTAGCTAGAGGGCGAACCCTATTGCCTTTAAACGAAATCAATCCATAAATAAAAAAACTAATACATTTTTTATATAAAAAAATTTTTTACACACATTTTTTTATGTTTTGTAATTAAACTAAAAATGTCCAAAACTTATATCATTTACAACAAAACTGCGAAGAGTAATCTATAGAATGTGCAATAATTATATAAAAAGTGCAGTACATCGGCGAAGAATGTAACGGTTAACTTGTTATTTAATTCAGATTGAAATACAGAATATTTCACAACAAATTGATGATACTGACTTAAACATCAGCAATTCAGTTTCTGCCTAATTTACCACAAGATTATACGCACGTCGAAAATTCATGATATGATATCTTAAGTCAGATATAATTATACCAGTGGAATTTCTGGGGATATTAAGTTTAAAAAAAAAAAAAGTTACGTATCATTATATCGACGAATATAACATTTATTAGAGAAGCATTAAATTCATCTGCATACCTAGAAAACTACAACGGACCTAATATAGTACCCTGTGGAACACCCATGTCGTATATTATAAATTACGTTGTTGGCTATGCGGTTTGGTTCGAAGAAGAATTACCTTAACTTTGTAGGTTACCATCAATGAATGCAAATGTTTTGACATTGAAATTAACGTTCGAGACTCGCTTTGCTCATGTTTAAGTGAATAAAATATGGTTTTATACTCCTATTTGTTCGCATTCTTAATTGTTTTACTGTATTTTATGTGTACGTTCAACCTACCTTTTAATTCATATTTTCAAAATATGTGCTGTAAACAATAGGCTGATGGTACCTGTATACTTTTCCACGTGGCACCGATGTTGAGACCATTTTGTTGTGTTTACTTCTTTAATTATCCATCGCCTGTTAATGTCTTGAAAAAGAAATAAACAATTTACGACAAGTAACAAAGAATTTTTCCTCTTTGGCGGAATTAACTCTACACTTCTCACTACAACCTCAAGGCAACAGTCCAACAGTCCTGTTGGGTATATTTGCTAATAGTTTTTAACATTACCTCTAGAATAATTTTACTTGTTAAGCAAAAAATGACTGAATACAGAGGTCGTCGCGAAAATATCAAATTTTTAGACCAATTCGCAATGCTTAAAGTTTTGCCGAATGCGCGGAATTCCAGATTCTTCTAAGGCTGATGATAAATTTCCATTTCCGATAATTAAAATCAAAGAACGATTTACATAAAATAGCGAGTACAATACAATTATATAAACTTTATGAGTGAACCTAAGAATTATATTTCCTAACGCGCTTTCGGGTAGCGTTAACATGACTACATTTTTAAAGTTACTTTAACCCTCTTGGGATTTACATAATAGAATTGTGAGCAAAGATTACTATAAGACGCGCTGAGAAATTTGCCATACAAGAAGAAGTTAGGGAAAGTTAGGAGAAACTCAGTGAAATTTATTTAACTTTAGTAAATATAAAATAACATGATGCTGCGTGTACATAATTTAGCGCACTTTGCAAAAACAGGAAAAAATCGAATGAAACTGTATATGGATTTTACCTAATTTCACGAATCGATGAGTCTAACTCAGAATCGAGGGCAAATTCTTTTTGCGTTTTTTGCAAATATCTCGAAGAATAATGGTGTTTAAAAGTGAATTATTTATTATTTGTTTGCTTATAGTAATGAAACATATTCTTTATAGGATTTTGCAAATAGCGGAAAGAAAAACTATCTATGAGTTCTAAAGGAAAAACTATATATAGAAATATTAATGAAATCTTTGCATTCTTTCGATAACCTGACTTCTGGTTATGCTAACAAGTAAAAATTCTTATTTGCCATTCTCATTTTAAAACTAGCATCCAACATAGTCCCCTATGGCTAGGCAGGCTAAACTAGTATCTACATCATCCCCTACGATATATAAATTCAGTTAAAAATGAGAACAAATGCCTGAAATTAATTTATTTACGTACCTTGTGTTTAAACATTTTTTCATTCTAATGAATTACATTTTCATAAAATCTCATTCAGTTTCTTGGAAATGCTTAGGCTTTGAAACGTTTTTTGTCCTTATTGAGGACTCATCAGAAAAGCCTAAAGCCACTCATAACGATGTTCCATGCAAAACTAAGACAATATCCATGAACAAGTATGTAATATTTGACAAAGTCAAGCTCGCATAGGGAAATATGCATTTAAAAAATGTCTATCAGAGAATTGTGCACCGGGGCACCATTTAACAGAAAGTATACATTTTCTATCTGTGCTAAAGGCATTTCCATGAAAAAAAACATCTAAATCATTTTGTAAAAAATTTAGAAAATTTTCTGCGTTGAGGTTATCCAGGAAAAAGGGGCCAACAATTTGTTCGTTTAATATGCCACACCACACGTTAACTTTTTCACTGTATTGGTTTTTACAGTTAATTACAAAGTTGGGATATGGGAATATGCCCAATTTTTATGTCAGTGATTAACGTAGCTCATAACTCAATATGCTTAACAAATTGTCTACAGGAATTCCTTAATTATATAACTTTAATTGGCATGCATAATTAAGCGATTAGTAGGTTAATACAAAGTGGCATTTACGTACACTTAAAATAAGTGGGCCAAATGTTATCGAGATTCCAGAAAGCCAAGCTCAATTTTTAGCTGATGAAAGGATATTAAAAAAGTTTTCATATCTGAAATATTGTACCATCATCCTTTTCCTATCGTTAGACAATTTGTAAGCTCTAGCTAAATGAGTAAAATGCCAACTTTCAAGTCTGCATGAAACGGTTTCAAAGTTATTTAATAAAAGGGAAGTCTACGATGATGTTCAAGGCCCAAACCTCCCCATCGAGGGTGTCTTGGGATACACCTGTATGTTGATGTACATAATATCCGCTTATACTTATTGATTTACCTGTTATGGAATTTCTATTTCAGGGGTGCATAGAAACAACGTATAGATTGAAAAAATGTTCCCGATTTAAACAAGCTGCAGAACAGGAAATCTTGCTATAAAAAGACTCGGCTCAAAAATGAATAAAAGCTATACGCATAGAGTGCCTACAGCGAGGTACAGCCACGCGCATAAAAATAAGACATTCTTTCATGAAAAGAATTATTAACGGAAAGTTCATACTAAATAATAAATACTAAATTGTCCCGTTTATTAATACACTATGGAATATGAAAATAATGGAGCGGTGTACAATAGTTAAATCGATAGCACAATTAATTTTAAACTAGAAAATATTTAGTCTTTAGAAGATTTCAAATTCTGCGGAAAAATTATGAATGATTTTTTATTTTTACTAACATCGTCTTTGCAGACATTTTGTAATTTACGCACTGTTCTAGTCGATTTCTTTTTGCTGTATGGCACGTCTAATAGCCTCATGCCATTGATTGTGGTTGCCTGTTACCGTATGGCATTAAAGGCTTTTCTTGGTAGCATAATACCATCGTTTTGGATAGTATCCTTTCGCCTCTTAAAATGGTAAAAATTGGGCCGTTTTTTAAAACAGGATATGGAGAAATTGAAAACTGTGGACTCATTTGTATTTCAAGCTCATCTTCTAAAGTGCTCGAAAAATGTGCAAAGCAGCTTAGTAAAATTTGGTAAATGGAATATATTTAATAATAGTCAATTTGATTTTCGAGGAGGCTATTCCGTTCCACTAGAATGGTTCAGGAGTTGCATGACAAGAAGTATTATGTGCAAATAAGCAATATCAAGTCCACACACATGAAACATGTAGTAGGTACGCCTCAAGGGTCTATTACGGGACCAGGTCTTTAAATAATTGACATTAACAATTTTAATAATACAAATTCAATTATCTTTGATGATGATACTTGTCTGCTTATCACTGTCCAAAAAACTGCAATTGACCCCGATTGGTCTGAAAATAGCCTCATCCGAAATAATAGTAAATACACATTTGTTTATTTGACTAATACTAAAATTAATGATTATCATAGCAAGGTCCAATGGAGGACTTATCAAACAAGTTAGAGTCGTAAAATTTTAGTGAAAGCTGTACTTGTATAATACATATTAGGGAGGGCCGAAAAAATTTTTTTCGGAAAATTAATTTGGTATAGTCATAAAAAGTTGAAGGGTATAAAGACATGTTCGCCAATTTTTTTTTTAATTTTCGCTTAAATTTTGGCCGCGCCCCATGGACCTTAAAGGAGTCAAATTTTCAAGGTCATGTATCGTTTTCGTTATAGCGTCAAAAAGTTAGGAATCAATGTATATAGTAACTAAAAAAAATATGAAAGAAATAAAAGAATTTTTATCCGCGCCCCAGTGCCCCTAAAATATATAAAAGCAGCTCTTCGCTTGAGTAAATGATAGGCTACCTAATATTATTGTATTAATTGTCTTTATTTAATATAATATACATATTTTATCAATTACTCAACCCAGAACTCACCACGAGGAGATGGCTGCTTGCCGAGTTCCACCCACCCCTTCCTCCCTTTTTCGGCTACTTGTACTTATTCTCATCGTAGATAACTTACTTATTACTCAGTTTTGATTTTTTTGGATCTATAGTGTAGTATTGATTTTCGCATTCAAATGATGGCAGATCACTCCTCGCATCAAATTTTACGCGAATGTACCCCTCTCTTGAGTCATGACCACAAACTTTTCCTGATGCTTCAGTGATGATCTTTATACATCGCTCGACAGCTTGAGTGTGGCATGGAAATTGTTTAATGGTGATGGCAGATTTGCTCTGAAGTGCTGTCATTAATTCGTCGGTAGAAATATTCATTGTAAGAGGCGGTTCGGATACGGTACATTTGTTCCAGTCAATTAAATCGATATAGTCCTTAGCATCAAAGTTGAGAGCAGGTATTTTAAATACTCTTACATTTCTTGGATCTCTCGAATTCCTAGCCTTCAAAATGCAACGAATCCCAAGTTCTCTTACATGACTCCGAGAATCTGTGATCATGGCTAACAAAATGTTTTTGGGGTGTCCAAAATAAGCGTTTGTGCTAATAACGTTGTCAATAATCTGCTTTATTTATTCTAGTAAGTCACAAAATAAGAACTTTTTCTTGAGCACGTAAGAATACTCTTCAATTCACAATATCGACCTACAGTCCTCGTAATTAACGTGAAACTAAATAAACACATTATACTTGCATTTTACCACATACGTACGGGTCGAAACTCGTAACTACGATGCAATAGGGGGTTATTACCAGGACCGGGCTAAGTGTGGATGAAGCGTAAAAAATGTTTTTAGGCTAAATATTAAGATAAAATTATGAGATTTGATTGGTGATTTAGACTCATTATTTAAAAAGTATTTACGACTATACCAGATCCAGAATAATAAGTTTACAAACATTTTATTTTAAGGCCATTGGGGCGCGGTTAAATTTCATTTCAAACTTTTCATAAAAATACAGGACATTTTTAAAGTTATTTTACAACTTTTTTTTGCTATACCAAATCAAATTTCGGAAAAAAAAATTTTTCAATCGTTTTCGGCCCGCCCTAATACATATACAACGTGTGTAAAAAGTATTAAAATAAAGCCGTATCTTTTGAAATATTGATTGTAGAAGAAACCCGTAGATAGGTCGAATTTTATTATCAATTAGGTAACTTTTGGTACAATTTATAGTTTTTAATTTTACACATCCCATCCCCAGCCCACTTTCTTTGTTCAAATAGCAACCTACCCGTTATGATACCTTAAAAGAAAGGTATTTTATTATGCTATTCAATGGCGTAAAGAGAATTGAAATATGTCAGTGCAATTTGCATCTTGAAGACAAGCAACAAATTTTTTATTTAAGGAGAGAAAACATTAATGAATTTTACTATTGAGAAAAAAATTAACAAATTATCTAATAAGATGTTCAAACTGAGTTTTGTTGGGGCGTAAACAGTTATGGAGTGCCGTTTGGGATATTCAACCAACCTCTGCCCGTATTCTAAAATCATCCAAATTGTTTAGCCTAATGGTAAGGACGCAACCCTTTAAATGATCCCATAAAAAATGTAGTGGTGTAAGGTCAGGAAATCTAGCAGGCATCCCCTGAAGAAAAATGTATTATAATTTTTTTTAATAAAGATATTCTGCGATCACAGCTTGGAAACGTGATGATACAGAAACCATCTTTATGCCTGTTCCTATAAAAAAGTGATTCAAACGCCGTGGTATAAATAAAATAAAATCTATTATTTTTACTTTTTTCCAATTTAAAAACCGATGATTGGGAGTATAATTAAGAGTTTGCCCAGAAAAAATAACTGAACATAATCAGAAAGCCAGTTTTGAAAAGAAATCTTCATGTATTAATTATTAAATAATACAGGGTGTACAGAAAATTAAGGATATTGTAAATACTACTGTCTAAGAAATCGCTCCCACATCCATATGTTCCATCAAAGTCTCTTTAAACGAAAGCATCATTATCAAGATGCCTTCGTTTTCTTATTTCGCTTCATATAGCACTCTAGTATGTTGAAATAATTGCTCATAAAATTATAATAGTATAATATTTCAAATCGTCTGATCCAAAAACCCATAATGTGCCAGTTCAATACTTTTCAGCTGACCGACCTTTAATGGGGATGAGGAAATTTTTTTTGAGAACTGTTGTACTCGTACACAATAAATCACAATTTTATCTTGGTAACCCCATTAAAAACGGGGTAGTGGGGGTGGCTTATGTCATAAAAAAATGACCTTGGTTTCTAGTATACAGGGTGATTCACGTAGGCCATTCATTAGAGGTTTTTCAACTTGCAGTTGGATTAGAAACTTGAAATTTGGTATGCAGCCATAATCGATCATGCCCGTTCTATCTAAAATATTGTCAGTCCTCCAACTATACAGGGTGTGCCAAAAATTGGTACCAACTTTCTTATTTTAAATGGAAACCTATATTTTTCTTTACGTTGTTCTACTGATCTTCTAATTCTGAGTTTAGAGAACCTAAGTTATGTTAACTTATCTATTACAATTTTTGACATATGTCCAATTTTTTGAAAAAAATTGCCGCTGTAGTAGTTTACGAACAAATTTGTATCTCGCAAACCTTTCAAAATTATGAAACCAAATTTGTGAAGCAGTTAGCTGGAAGTCCAGGCTAACTTTTGATGTCCCATCGGTGGTCCCATTGTATACCATATGGGCGCAGACGATTTTCAAATGTCGCAATCAAAAATTGTCAAGAAGTCATTTTTTTCAAGTGGCACCTACTATTTTTTTTCACACCATTCGAAAGAAAATTGAATTTTAAGGTGAGTTACTTAAGCATTCTCTATACCTAACTTCACCCCATGTCGAGTTATTCAATAAAAATCAAGAAATACCTTATCTTGCCGAGAGATTCCTTACTTCATCAAGTATGCCATGGAAACAAAAGAGAGTTGTAATAATTTTTATAGAAAAATATGGATCCTTATTTAATTACACACAACACCAACAAATTATTATTAACGAACAAGAACAATGTTGACGAAATTCTGTCAGTGAAAACGGTGCACGTGCACACATTGAGCATTTGTATTGAAATAATTATTTTGTTAATCTGTTTATTTGTTGTTATTTTGTTGTTATTATTTATTATTGCAATACGATTTTTGAATGAAAATTAAAATGAAATGATTGTTTCCAAAGCCTACTACCCTTAAGAAAAAAAACAATATTTTTTTCAAAAAATGCCAATAACTCAAAAACGACTGTAGGTAGACTTACATAATGTTAATAAAAGTGGCCCTAAAATTCAATTTTGCATTGATTTCTTGCGTCAGAAATGGTAGGCGCAAAGATGTGCTACGCAATCTGTTGAAAGTAGAATAATAAAATATTTGAACAAAAATATGGTGGTCACATTGAACATTTACGTCAGAATTTCGTCAACATTGTTCTTGTTCGTTAATAATAATTTGTTGGTGTTGTGTGTAATTAAATAAGAATCCACATTTTTCTTTAAAAATTATTACAACTGTCTTTTGTTTCCATGGCATACTTGATGAAGTAAGGAATCTCTCGGCAAGATAAGGTATTTCTTGATTTTTATTGAATAACTCGATATGGGGTGAAGTTAGGTATAGGGAATGCTTAAATAACTCACCCTAAAATTCAATTTTCTTTCGAATGGTGGAAAAAAAAATAGTAGGTGCCATTTGAAAAAATTGACTTTTTGACCATTTTTGATTGCGACATTTGAAAATCGACTGCGCCCATATGGTACAAAATGGGACCACCGATGGGACTTCAAAAGTTAGCCTGGGCTTCCAGCTAACTGCTTCACAAAAATTGTAATAGATAAGTTAACATAACTTAGGTTCTCTAAACTAATTAGAATTAGAAGACCAATCGAACCATATAAAGAAAAATATAGGTTTCCATTTAAAATAAGAAAGTTGGTACCAATTTTTGACACACCCTGTATAGTTGGAGGACTGAAAGTATTTTAGATAGAACGGGCATGATCGATTATGGCTGCATACCAAATTTCAAGTTTCTAATCCAACTGCAAGTTGAAAAACTTCTAATGAATGGCTTACGTGAATCACCCTGTATACACCAAATCCCAAGTTTATAAACTGTTTAACTTCTTTTACTTATTTACCCCTATTTCACCCCAACCCTTTAACAGAATCGTCTGAAAACATAATCTAGTTCCAGATATCGTTATAATTTATACCTGTACCAAATTTCAAGTGAATATCTCAATTTCATTTTATCATCCCCTTAATAACGGAGTAGGGGTGGGTGGTGGTGGGTAGCAAATGTTATAAGAAGAAATTGAGGGCCTGGTTTATAGTAAATACACCAAATTCCTAGTTTCTAGATTATTATCCGCTTACATGACTTATTTTCCCCTATTTACCACCCAGCCCTTCACCGAAGTAAGTCTGAAATATAATCTAGTTGCATATCTCGAGGTAATACATAAATGTACCAAATTTCAAGTCGATATCTTAAACCGTTCCAGAGAGAACGTCCAGAAAATTTTCGCTCAAATTTAAAATCTCGACGTTTCATAACATTCTAAAACCATTAAAAAAAAAACGGATTTTCACAGTTGAACAGTACGCCCCTGCAATTTTCTTTCGATTGTTTTTAGATGTGCATCGTAAAGAAATTATAAAACTGTTTATCTCATTCTTGTTCTTCTAATTTTCGAAGATGCAATGAATATCAATTTTGTAATTATGGTGAAGGCGCCGGTGTCCAAAGTTAAAGATGGTGGTGATGGTAGAAAAAAGGCATTTTGTTAACAAGAACACCACCGCTTGTCAGCTGGAGTAAATTAAATTAAAAAGAATTACTATTGATTCGATAGACGCCGAGAATAAGAGACATTGTCAGCGAGAGCGATATTAAATCAATAATGATAAATAAATTATTCGACGAATCATTATGAAATTCAATAGAGTTCTATTCTGAAAATAGATGAAACGATTAAGAAAAAATCAAGTGAGTCCGTTAAACATTGTAATTTCCAGAGTGTTATTTCATGTACAAACCTACCAATGAAGACGTATTTTTAATTTTCAATAACAATTTTAGAACTTAAAACATTTCAAATCAATCTAAAAGTGGTATCATCTTTCAGAGTAGAGTTTCTCTTTTCAAGAAGCTATGATAAAAATCGATTCCTCACAGATTTAACCATATAAAAATGTCTTTTATCAGCGAAACTGAGTGCTGGGACGTTGACAAATAATTTATCGTTAATACATCAGAATCCTGCGGGTCACGCAATATAATACAATATAGTTATATACGGTTTATTTCTCATTGATAACACAACCACATAGATATTGTGTATTTTTTATGTTGAATCGGTTGGTTCAGATTGGCTCAAAATTTGGTCCAAAATTGAAAAAACTTCACTTCACAATTCACATAACAGTTATTAGATTTTTTTTTCAATTTTGAACCAAATATTGAGCCAATCTGAGTAAACCAGTGTAAAATTCGGACTCAACATAAATAAATACACAAAATGTATGTGCTCATATCTCTGGTACAGAACTTTTTTCCGTGGCTGTGTAATCAAAAGTATCTGAGTATACAACATGTCAATAAAATTAAAACATGAGGAGCTAATTATAAAACTGTTCGGTTTTCAGTTTGGGAGTTCGACAGGGTTCAATGTTGAACCCTATGTTATTCATATTGTGTATTAAGGTGCTTGATTTATTTCAAAGTAATGATTTTTTTCATAAACATAACAATGCTTCAGAAAAGGTATCTACATTTTTCACTCAACATCTGTTGTATTTCAATGCTGATAAGACTCATTTAACTCATTCAACTCAAATAAGCAGAAAAACTGTGAGTCTCCAGGTCAATGAGTCATCTATAGCAGGCGCCTATAAGATCAGAAAATTTTTGGGTTTACGTATTGAGTGTTTATGAGTGTTTAAAATGAAAATATCTGATTTCCAAGCTAGCTTCAGATTAATTTTCGTTTGGTAATATTAAAAGAGGACATTGGATTAAGGTATGGTGTCTGTTTTTGGAGAAACTCCATTCTATCACCGATCTTTTTATGGCTCAATTATAACACTAACATCCAACATAGTCCCTACGACTAAGCAGATTAACTGAATCTTAATACCGTAGGGGGTCATGTAGATACTAGTTTAATCTGCTTAGCCGTACGGGACTATGTTGGATGCTAGTGTTATAATAAGAATGTCAAATAAGAAATTGGACAAATTTATTTTAGCATTTTGATTTGCTAGCATAGCCAGGGGTCAGGTTATCGAAAGAATGCAATGATTTCATTAATGTTTTTTACATATAGCTTTTCTTTTACTTCTCATAGATAGTTTTTTTTCTCTGTTTGCAAAATCCTATAAAGAATATATTTCATAACTATAAGCAAGCAAATAATAAGTAATTCAATTTTAAACAGGCATAGAGTATATAGGCTCCAATACTAGTTAGCTAATAGATAGGTGAAGATCTGTTGTTTTTTATCAGACAATGTCAAATATAAATATTTCATACTTATTCATGGATATTGCCTTAGTTTTGCATAAAACATCGTTATGAGTGGCTTTTTGCCTTTCTGATGAGCTCAGAATAAGGGCGACACACGTTTCAAAGGCTAAGCATTTTCAATAAACTGAATGAGAGATCTTATGAAAATGTAATCCATTAGAATGAACAATTTTTTTAGACAAGGTAGGTAAATAAATCCTTTTTAGGCCTTTGTTCTCATTTTTAACTGAATCTTAATACCGTAGGGGGTCATGTAAATACTAGTTTAATCTGCTTATTCGTAGGGAACTATGTTGGATGCTAGTGAGAATGAGAATGGCAAATAAGAATTTGAACAAATTTATTTTAGCATTTTGATTTGCTAGCATAACCAGAAGTCAGGTCATCGAAGGAATGCAAAGATTTCATTAATATTTTCCGCTGTTTACAAAATACGTTTCATGAGTTAAAATTGTTTTTGCTGTCAGAATGCTTTTATTCTGTATGTGATGTTTGTACCTAGTTTTTAAGGTATATGCTCTTCAATTAATTTGACAATTCCTATACAATTGCAATTTTATCATAATAGATAATAAATTGTTACAATTATTTACTCTAAAATACGCCTTAAGTGAATTAAAACTTCTCTCAAGTTTTAATTCACTTAAAAGCCTTCGATTGTTTCCTGATAGGTATATTAAGTTCAATATTGTAGTGATATCTTAGTTTTTAACTTACCTGTAATTATATTTTACATTAAGCGCCAAGTATTTTTGTTAACAAACGAATATAGATTCCTCTACAAGCTTAACGTCTCCCAGAAAACTTAGAGACCCCATTACAATATACAAGGTCTGTCATGGAATCGGTATAATAAGGTTCTCCATCATAACCCTTGTCAAACAGGCCGAACTCGAAATAAACCATAAAACTTCCAGATTTTAATAATGGAAGCTTCCAAAAAAATATAAGTATCTATTACAACCTGCAGCATCTTGTGTAACATATTTTCGTCATCGATTTAATCTGTTCCCTTGCCCTAATGGTTTTTTAATAATATAAGGCACGAGAAGTGAAATGCCATGTATAAGAAACCGCAAATAAACTTCCAGTTCTAAGCCAGCAGATGCATTATTGAAAACATATTTTGTCGGGTTTTCGTGTGGCTGTTCAATCTTATAGCAATCTGGCGTTGATTGCCTTTCTCTTCCTCGCTTTTAGTATAGGTTTACTTATCTTGCCGCTCGACTTCCCCTGTGACAAACTAATAAAATCAAGAACGCCTTACATTATTTATTGCGTTTACAGGGTGGACCCGGCGATAAAATATATTAATCACTCAATTGGTTTGAGGCACCACGTCGACATTTATTAAGGTCGGGTGTCAAGACCGTCAAGAGCTATCTGTCTCAGTCCACGGAGTCAAACATTATAGAGCTGTCGTTAAGCGATTTATTCTTCATCATGGGTTGAAAATCGTGAACCATTTGATGTACAGTTTGACATAAAAATAACGCATTTTGTCTTAAAAATGAATAAAACAAATAAATAAATATCTATTTATTGCCCAACAAAAATTAATCCAGTTACAGGACAGTATTGTATAAAGAAAAATAAAAAATGCAAATAGAAATAAATGAATAGTGCATTAACAATATACAAAATGAATAGCCAAAAAATATAAGAAATAACAATAGAAAATCAGTGGAATTTATGTAGACATAGGTAAACAGACTATGTAAATACTGTTGAAAGACCTGGATGAGTCTGAGAATGAGCTGAAAATTGGTACAGACCTTGAATACACTATTACAAATGAAATATAAAAAGTCTCCACTGATCCCATATCGGCTAAAAATTTTCAAAAGTTGGAAACGTAGTATTCTGCATAATATGCACACATTTTCGCCCCACCTGAGGTATTAAACTTGGCGCATTTTTTTTAACGTGGTTTCCCCAGTTGGCATAATCCACGATCAATTATGATTAAAGAAGTCCGATCAAACAATTTCCTATTGATTATTAAAATGGTACTGTTGGTAATTATCAAAGTGGAACGGAATATTGTTGACTTTTAGAAATCATCATATGATTAATAATATTCGAATTCCACTTTAACAGTCATGTTTTCTTCGTCACTCTCTTTACCTTCTTCCTCTCCTTCCTGGATTTCTGTAAATTGTTGTAAGAAACAATATGGATCAGTTATCTCCTCATTGATATCATAAGTATTCTCATCTGTTGTATTTGATTCAACATTGGAACAAAACGGGCCTTAGAAATTGGTACATACTGATAACAAAATAATCCGACTTTTTACAGCCACAGTTATTACTACAACCCTTCTTGCATTTACAAAAAATGGTCTCGGAATAAATATGAAGGAAGTTATATACGATTCATGGATTATTGTATGGACCAACATGTGAAGAGCATTTCGGAGAATGTGATAACTGCTTATTTTGCTGAAGTATCTAAAAGTATGAAGAGTTCTACACTTTGGTCCGTTTATTCCATGTTGAAGGCAACTATGAATATTAAAAATAATTACTGTTTCTTAATAAATGTTACCAAAAAGTGTCAAATATTTGCTTTCCTTGCCTAGGCAGGAAAGTGCTGACTTTCCTGCCTAGGCAGGGAAAGTAACACTTTGCTGTAAATCGGCGAAAAAAGCTTTTTCGACCCCTGTTATTCTCTTTCCAATCCATGAAGGTAAAAAATGTCAATTTTTGGTATAGGTGACTTTGCTTTCTTGTTGCTATAGAAATGAACTTGTGTTAAGTGTCAAATAGATAGAAGGTTACTATTCACCATAGAAAGATGGTTAGATGATGAAAGTTTTGAAACACTTTATGACCTTTCTGAAACACACTTCTGTGAATACACTTAACTTTTAAGAACTTTCAAAAGTTAATTCGTAAGTTACGGAAAGTATGGGTTCAGATTTGGAGGATTTACAAGCAGAAAATGGTTGAAAAAAAATATTGTACGTTACATTACCGAAAAACAGTGTTTGGTTGGCCTGCAAAACATTTCTTTCCGATCTTGTAAAGTTAATTACTATTAAATTACATATCCGGTTTATTCAGATAAAGATAAAGATCGAAGGCACTTTTTTCTAATATTAGCAGTTTTCGATAGATTACGTGAATTTTTTTTACCAATAACTTATATTATACACATAGATTAGATAACACAAGTTGCGAGGTATGCACTTTTCTTTTTACCAACGATTTTTTTATTTTTTCTGCATTATTAATCACTACTAAAATTTTAATAATAATAATAATAATAATAATAGCCTTTATTCCACAAAAATATATACACTTATAAACAGATAAACAATACTCATAATTAATAAATACTTTGTGGAAAAGGCGGAGTTCAATTATTTTGGATATATCATCCAAAATTATTGCTCTTCCACTCAACCTAAAAAGTTCAATAAAATTAAATAACTGAAAAAGATAACTAATTTGACTAGGAAAAAACATCAATACTCAAACTAGCCAGTCGTTTATGCCAAGAAAGTACTGTTATGTAGCAATAGCGTTTTGAGTCTTTTTGAGAACATGACAGAGCCGAGTTGTTTGAGATCTGGTGAGAGCCTATTATAAAGTTTTGCGGAGTAAAATGTGAAAGAGGACCGAAAAAGAGTGGTTCTATGCTGAGAAGGGGTTAAAATGTTTTTAAATCGAATATTGATGTTATGGATGTCCGTTCTGAATCTTAATTTATTTAGTAAATACTGAGGTTTCTTTGTAGTGATGATTTTGTGATAAAATGTGCAACAATGTAGAATCCTCCTTCTCTCAGTATTTAACCATCCAATTTCAGCTATTTTGGCAGACACATGATCTCGTTTACGTAGTCCACAAATTAAACGAATGCAAGAGTTTTGAATTAACTGTAGCCGTTTTGCGTCAGCTTTAAGTAGACATGGTCCATAGACTACATCGGCATAATTGAGATGTGATAACACAAGAGCTTCGCATAAAATGATTTTGGTCTTTTTATTCAGAATATGTCTGTTGGCATATATCAGTTTTAAGGAGCAGTACGACTTCCTAACGATGGATGAAACATGTGCAGAAAACCTCAAATTTACATCTAAGATCAAGCCTAAGTTTTTAGCACTATCTGTGAGGTTTAAAGTTTCATTGCCAACAGAAATCTTCACCTCTCTTTTAACTCGGTTGCGTGAGGCAATTCGGCCAAGTAGTAATAAATTTGCGTATCATCGGCGTAGAAATGTGTGATACAGAACAATATACTTTTGTAGAACTCGAATGTGTACAAGGTGAACAACAGGGATCCCAGAATAGAACCCTGAGGTACCCCGCACACAACCTGTGAAAATCCAGATTTCACACCATTTAACACGACGCACTGAGTGCGTCCATTGAGGTAACTTCTAAGCAAAGAAGTAGCGCTTTGCGCGAATCCAGCGTAGTGCGTAATAGCTAGTAATAATTCATGATTTATCCTATCAAAGGCTTTCGAATAGTCTAGAAGTACTAAAATGGATAACTTGTTTTGATCTATTGCCGAGAACAAATCATCAGTAACTTTTGCCAGTGCTGTACTACAGCTATATCCCGGTCTGAATCCGGATTGGTGTTCTGGTAAGATATTAAAAGCGTAAAAGTGCTGACGTATCTGTCTATCAATAATTTTTTCGAAAACCTTTGATAGTGAGCACAAAATGCTGATGGGCCTGAGGTCGTTAAATTCATCGGGACTGGCAACTTTAGGTAAGGGTATAATGTGCGAACGTTTCCATATTGCTGGAAAAATCTGTGACTCGATACAGAAATTAAAAATATGTACGACATACGGCAAAATTATAGGACAGCAATACAACAACATATCGATGTTAATTAAATCCTCACCGATGGCCTTAGATTTAATTGCTATGAGAGTTTTATAAATTTCTATTTCGTTAGTGAGAGAGAATTCAAAGTTATCCACATTTAGTAATCTGTTGTTATTATAAAAAAGAATTGTAACAGGATCGGGGGTATTATTTCCATGTTGCATGGCGTGTAAGAAAAAGTCATTAATCGCGGTAGGATTTTGCAGATGTGCAGGTACTTCGGCTTTATTTTTTGTGTGAATATCAAAATTTTTCAAAATTTTCCACGTCTTTATTATTGCAAAATCTCATTTTCTGATCTAGGTATGCTTTTTTTTCTCTTCTTATTGCATAATTGACCTCGTTACGCATAGTTTTGTAGTAATTCCAGTGATTAATATTTTTAGTTTTTTTGTATTTGGCTAGCGCTTTGTTTCTATGACGCATGAGTTGTTTTAATGCCTCAGTAAGCCAAGGTGCTTTACGTTTAGTGATTCTTACCGTCCTAATAGGTGTTTGGTGGTTAAATAAGTCAAGAATGGAAGAATTCAAAAATTCTACTTTAGAGTCAATATCGCCTAGATATAATATTTCAGAAAAATCTACCAGATGAAGATCATTTTCAAAGTTGATTAAATTGAAATCTTTAAAATCACGGAAGGTATATAGAAGCGGCTCAACTTTATCTTGAATTTTATCAATTTTACATGAAGCTAAACAGTGGTCAGAAATTTCAGATACATCAGTAACCGCTGCATCAATTATTTTAATGTTGTCAGAGCAGATAATGAGATCTAGTAATTTTGCACAAGTAGAACTGTACCTGGTAGGCTCCTCTATAATTTGTCTGAGTGCGCATGAATCAAGAATATTATTTAGCAATTTGCCGGGAATACAGTCATTATCCAGAAAATCGATATTAAGATCTCCTGCACATAAAATAACGTCATACTTAGGCAAAACAAAATGTAGTGAATTTTCAAATTCATCTAAAAATTCTACAACACTGAAATTTGGAGGGCGATACAAAGTGCCAACAGCGTTATTCTTATTGGAATAAAATATAGACAACCAGAGTTGTTCGGTAGTATTGACCTCTAAAATGTGGAATAATTTTAGGTTTTAATGAAGATTTTACATATATTGCAAGGCCACCGCCCGCCCCGATTTATAGCTCGATCACGTCGATACATTTTATACCCATTTAGTGCTATTGCTTTATTGGAGATATTAATATTAAGCCACGTTTCAGATACGGTAATTATATCATATTTATTATATACTAATTGTTTAAAACCTGCAAAGTTGGCTGTTACTGACCTGGCATTAATGTGACATAGACTTAAAGACATGATAATTTTTATTAATACAGGAATATTATGTAATAAATAAACTAAGTAATAATAAGAAATGTATAAAATAGCAAAAGTGAAAAAATAAGAAATAATTAATTGTGAACAAGAGAAATAATATTAAAATTATGCGTATTTTTTATGTTTATTTTTAGTGCTTCTGGTATTTTGCATATATACAGGGGTCGGCGGCTTGATTGTAGTTTTTTGTTTAATTGGTTGACCAGAGCTTTTGCCAGCTTTCCTTCCTGGAGTTGAGACAGTTGTGGTTCGATTTTCAATAGTATTCGCAATATCAGATTCGCTTTCGGATCCGCTATCCGTTGGGTTATCATCGGGGTTCTCCAAAACTGCCACAGAATACCTTTTATTGTCAACTTCTAGCAGGTTACCTCTAATTTTAGCGTCCAAATTATTTTCACGTGCAGTTTTTAGATGTTTCACCAGTAACCTATGAGTTTCCCGGTCTTCTTTATTAAGATCATTCACCACTGATATGTTAGTGCCTTTAAGTTTTTATTATTTTTATTTATTAAATAAATCCACTTCTCCATGACCCAATTCATGACTTGTAACAGAATAATTATACTTTAAACAGTTTGCGGAGCTATAAAAGAAAACAACCGTAAAAGAGAGTATTAAGGTAATATATAAAATAGTATTTGCCGTATAATGACTGTATCCTTAGTTCTTGTATTATTTATATAGCATTTACAGCGCACGTTGGCAATGTAGTTTATGATGCAGGCTAAAGTATCTCTGAAGAATGCAGCTCGGAGTGGTGCAGTATCGTATCGGCAAGACAATTACGAACGAACTAAGCACAGTTTCAATTAAAACTACAGTATATAGTGGCATTACTGTCTGGTAGTTTGGATGTTTTTAGAGCAGTGGCCGTTCACACCGCTTTTTTGTCCCCACTTGCCAACCGTACAAAACAATTTAGGTTTAGTACGAACTTGATCATGTGGGGGTCGTTTTCAAGATAATAGTAATTGTAAAATCTATACTTTGCTGGATAATGGATAATTAAACTGTAATGTACGATGCACGTTAGAATGTTTGTTTTTAGCAGATGGTAGTTTCGGACAATTGCCAATTAATTTTTATTGCGGTACGGGGACCCATTAAATTTTAGAATACGTAGTACTAATTATCAAGATTATTGCGAATTTTGAATTGGAAATCATAATATACTGTCAAAGAATACACAAAGCTGGCCACGTATCCCTGCACATATTAAGAGGATAAAATAAATTTAGGTAGGAAGAAAATATATTATTAATTTTAAAAAGGATGTTGGACACAAAAAATACCGTTTACTGTTACAATTACGAATATTCGTCATTCGATACAACATTTATTCAAAATTTAATAGACCAAGAGCTGTGTGATATTCAAGATTATGAAACCCCCACCTCCTTGGAAACAAACCACGGAAGGAGGTGGTAAAAATGATCACTTTTAGGGTGTCCGACAGCCAGCAACAGGGGCTGCGTGACTCACGGTCCCTTTAACACGGTCACTGCGGCAGAAATTTGTGGTATTATGCCGATTCTCAATTTACCAGACACCAGATCTGATGACTCCGGTACCAAACCTATGGCCGGTAAACCTTTCTGTATATAATGACCATGGTGATCAGATAGTTACAAATATGATCAAGTACCTACAATAGCGGTATCTGGTAGTATAGTTGTCTTCATTCGTTTAATGCACATAAAAAACTGTGCCGCTTATACTTGATAACAGCATTGAGGGGAGATCAAGGCATGTTGATTTTCGAACTAACTCCTCTATAACATATTAAATATATTATACTACTTAATACATAGAACATCATTATTCACATATAAAGTGTGTTCTGGAATGATTAAAGTAACAAATTGACGAAAACACACATGTTCCAATTATTTAATTTATTTATTTTATTCATATTTACCAACTTGCACCTACAGAAAATATTTTACGACCTAGCGGGGACGACAGAGTCGAACTTTTAATATTGTCAGTGTCACGAAATTTCAAATTACCTCATAAGTTAAGAATATATTTGTGTGTGCTTTATAAAGTAAATATAGTTGGTGATCTGTGTTTACATTATATTTAGATTGCGAGAGCTTAAAAGGGTACCTAATATACTTTAACAGGTATATGATATTTTCCTTTGTGTTTTAGCGTATTTTAAGCAATTGTGTTTTTATAAATATTTTGGCGGGTAATAAATTATTCGGGTGTTTTGTGTTTATAAGGGCCTGCGGTAAAACAATATCGTGAAAATGTTTAGGCCTTAGGAAGGTTCTTTACCTAGCACTAGCAGAGAATGACAGGAAAGTATGGGGATTATTAACAGCTCGCAAATTACAGTGAACATACCCAAAAAGTAGTTTTAAATGTTCATAAAAATATTAAGGAAAGTGAAGGAGAAACCGGAGCTGTGGAAAAAACCGCCTAATTAACAGAAATTTCAGAACAAACTATTTATAAATTAATTAAGGACCGTATAATCGAAAAGTTAAATTGGGCAAAGGAAAATCACGAGCATTAGATTCGTCTCTGGTGAAGTTGTTAAGAGATTTAATTTACAGTAAGTAAAAGGAAAATGAGATACCAACAGTACAATCAGTGCATATGGAACTGAGGACAACAGGTGTAGTGTCATTTAGTGAACAAACACTTAGGCGATGGCGATTAAAGATAGGATTTAACTTTAAAGTGATTCATAAAAGAGCAAGTATTATGGAAAGCTACAGAATTGTACTGTGGCGTAATGAATAAATATTTGCAACGTATTAAAAATAATCGAAATTCTCTAGAATCGAAATTATTTGATACTTATTTATTGTTTTCTAGAATTGAATTTATTTATTTATTTAACATTTGTTTATTTGTTTTCTAGAAGTGAATTTATTTATTTAATCTGGGTCAATTAGATCAAGTTAGAATTATTGTTATAAATAGCAATAACCTTAACTCTGAACCCGCATTTTTTCCTCCTGACAGCATTCCCTCCTTGTCAGTAGCTCTTTATTCTTTCCTAATGCTCTCCTTTTTTTCCTATAAAGCTTCATGTCTACAGAACCCACGCAACCAACACTTCTCTTAGCTCGTAAAGTTAAGAATATTATGTCTTCTTCATTTTTTATTTTATTTATTGCGTCTGTAAGGGAAATATCAAGCAACTCATCGAAACTATTTTTAATGGCATCTCCCTGAAAATTTGAGTTGAATGACGTCACTTCGCTTGTTTTTGGAGCGATCTCCATTCGGCATAATTTCTTTTACGCTGAGACACAACACAACTTTTAGCTCGGGCAGGAATATAAGTAGGTTATGAATTGAAAATCTCAATACTTCGAACGCAATCTTGTTCCACTCTTTATCTAGTAGTATGAAAGTGCTTACGCTTACAAATATGCGAATATTCGAACACTGATCCGACTGCTGACAGCTCAAGATGCTGCATCCGTGTGGCGTGTATTGGACGCTCTGCATGTTTCTACACGTTTAGAGGTTGGCGAAGGAAGGAACGGGTTACCCGAGAGCAACAATACTGACAAGTATCCTAATTTACCCTTACGAAGGATACAAACTTGTCAGTAGTGCACTACTCGGGGGTTCCCTTTCCTCTACACCACGCCTAGGTTTTATGACAAGGCCAAACTTTATGTATTGAGCTAAAATTCTGTACATGTACTTTTTAAGTAAAAAGAAACAGAATAAAGAAACCGCTGCCTAAGGAATCACTACTACCACACCCAGATTTCTCATCCAAGTCGTATTAAAGGAAACATCTTGACTCTCTAGTATGTGGAAATTATTGGTCAGAGAATTTTAATAATATTTGGGGCAGGCATCAGAGAAAACTTTGGAAAATATTATAAAGAAAACCTGAGGCCTTCGCTTCTAGTATATACACCAATTTTCAAATTTCTGTACTCTTAATAGGGGGAAATAAGTAAAGCAAGCTGTTACTTATTTCCCCTTATTTACTCCTATTTAACCCTCAACCCTTCGACGAAATCATCTCAAAATATAACCTAGTGCCAGATGTCGTTATAATGCATAAATGTATCAAATTTAAGTGAATATCTTAATTTTATTTTATCAACCCCTTTAATAATAGAGTGGGGGTTGAAAAATATTATAAAAAAATGTGATGCGTTGGCTTCTAGTACATACACCGAATTTCAAGTTTCTGTACTCTTATCAGCTTGCTTTATTTATTTTCCCCTATTTACCCCTAATTTACCCCCAACCCTTCACCGGATATGTTAAAAAAACAATCCAGTTTCAAATCCCTTTATAATATATATGTGTACAAAATTTCTAGTCAATATCTTAAGCCGTTCCGGAGAAAACGTACGGACAAAAAAGTTACAGACAGAAACACCGACAGACAAACAGAAATTTTTTTTTCCACTCAAGTTTAAAATCTCGACGTTCCATGACATTCTAAACATATTTCAAGAAAAAAACATTTTGACATTTGTTTTACGATTACTATACTTCCAATCCACTACGTAGATGCGGAAGAAGAAGGAAGTAAAACAAGCTGGTACGAGTACAGAATCTTGGGGTCTGGTGTGTATATACTAGAAGCCAAAGTTTCAGATTTCTTTATAAAATTTTCCTCCACTCCGAGGGGTGTGTATTGTAATGACATCTGATTGAGGCGTGGGAAATGATGGTGGTAAATGGAGGAGAATAAGTAAAACAAGCTAGTAAGAGTCCAGAAACTTTATTTTTGGCGACTATATATGCTAGAAGACAAATTTTTTTTTAGGCATTTTTCTTTTACTGTTTTGTAATTAAACTAATGTTTGAAACTAATATTATTTGCAAAAAAAGAAACTGCGAAGAGTATTCTATAGAATGTGCAACAATTATATAAGAAGTGCAGTAAATCGGCGAAGAGTTTAATGGTTAGCTTGTTTCCACATACTAGAGTACAAATATAATCAAGATGTTTTTTTAGTCCATATCTATTAATTTTACTTTGTCAAAAAAAATTTGTTCTTCCCCTGTAAAGCATCTTTATATATGCAATACCGCAACGAACCAAAATTCCGTTAGTATAAATAAACCTGTGAGCGCTTAGATATTCTGCAAGCATTGCCATTTTGTTCCTCTATAAAAACCGCGTCATCTCTGTGTATTTACAGTGCAAACATGACACCTCTGAATATGTCAGTCAGCGCGGTTGCCACCGTCTTACGTCTCTATATAGGTTTACTTTGCTATGCCTCATACTCGTACGAACTTTACCATCTGTTGAAATGTATCTTCTTCACGGAAACTTGGCGAACGGTGGAATTTTCGACACACCTGCATATAAAAGAAATGATATTCAGCGACCGTTCCAGGAAATATTGCTTTTAAAAGTTTTTTATCATTTTTTGTAGCGAAGTAATGAAACATTTAAAATTTATACTCCACAAAGTTTGATAACGTTTTACATAAGGCATTTTAACGAAACTTTTGTTTAAAATGATATTGGATTTTGTAAGTTTTCTGCACTCTTATATGAAAGATGGAAGTATATTTCTTTTTGTGCAAACTTTTTAAGGTTATAATTGCGATATTACGATTGTACCAGGACGAAATTCAATGGATGTGTTCTGGAAAGTAACAAAATATTCTGCAGTTGTTAACGCATTATTATAAGACTATCTCATTTTTACTGAAACTTAGAATTAAATTTTTACAACCAATACTAATTCAAGTTACTGTTAAATCACTGCTTGGCTTTAGAGTCTAGGAAATTTAGAACAAAAATAGTCGAAACTATCGAAAACCTGTGCAGTAAGACGGATCAAAGTGCGGTTTTTTGCATTCGATTCCTTGAAGCATTTATTCAATTTGTTACCTATTTTAATCTTATATAAATGGGAAATTGCACTTGGGCATCGAAAAAATGCACTTTTTCGTGTGCAGTTTTTGAGGTACTTAATTAAGAAAAAGTTCATTATTCGGTAATTAGCCCAATTTGATTACTCGGGGGTTTTTGGGGTCACTGATCATGAATATAATGTTCAAAAAGTTTCTCGATGTACCTGGAGCCTCAAAAATATTCCTCGATTGGTACGAGGACAAGGGCGTTCTTGCTGTCTAAATCATCTCCGTAACTTTATTATAATGAATTTTATGTAAAAAATAAATATTTTATTTATACAAAATGCATGTTATATACTTACTTATATTATTATTATATTATTATTATTATTATTGTTATATACTTAACAAAAAATATAAATATGTTTTTCACGAATTTTTTTCCAAATTCCTTAAAATGAATAATATACTTAAGTGATATCATTTTTTGTTTAAATCAAAGTATATAAATTCTCTAATTTTATAACCAATTTGTATAAAATTATTTGAAATAATAGTATAATTTTCGAGAAAAAAAAATCATAATTAAATTGTTATTAATTTTGTCCAACACTTTTAAATAAAGATATATTATAATCGTGTTGAAAATTTGTGATAAGAATAAATAACAGAAATAAAATAGATAAAATAATTCATTATGATAAAGTTACATAGATGACGTAAATACCATGATGTGACGACAAGGGTGTCGTCACATCAATCGAGGAACATTTTTGAAGCGATATTTATGATCCGGCGACCCCAGAGACCCCGAGTACAGATTTCGGTTGAATTTCACATTGAATTGAGAGAAAGACCACGATGAGATATACTATAGGGACGTCTTGGGCTCCAGGTAAATCGAGGAACTTCTTCAACATTATATTCATGGTCAGCGGCCACGACAACACCCGAGTGATAAGTTCTACTCCATTTTAAAACAAATTTTAAGCAAATTCCCACAGATGTCTCGATAAACGGATCATCCTGATCCCCTGGTACGTCGACAAACATTTCTGACATCGTATCCATGATCTACGACCTCAAAAACCCACAAGTGAATAAATTCATTTCAATTGAAGTTTTGCAAAAACGACGCTATGCGACGGTCAGCGTCGAGAGGTAAAAAAGCAATAATGTGAATCTAGGTAACTATCAAAATTTACCAAATACGCGAGTTTTACAAAAGCGACGCCAGGCGTCGGGCGGCGTCGAGACGTAAAGATGCAAGATTCTAGGTATCAGAATTTATCAAATTCAAAATCAAATTTGGGTCTTTCAAAAAGTATGTGATGTAACTGCACCTAACGTCTTCGTGTCCAAAATGACAGCCGAATTTCCAAGCGTTACACGAATCATTATTGAACATCCGTATTACCGTTACATCTTCGATTTTTTAAACATTTTCAATGTTAAAACTTGAGGCATTAATTTTTAGTACATCCGCCAAAAAATAAGTTTCTGGACTTTTACTAACTTACTCTACTGGTTTTTCTCAATTAGACACCCCCTCAAAAATTTCTTTCGCTCAAATTTAAAATGTCGACGTTTCATGACATTCTAAACCGGAAACATATTCTTTATAGGATTTTGCAAATAGCAGAAAGAAAAAGTATCTATGAGAACTAAAAGATGACGCAAGCATTATTTTATTTCTGTGTTTAGCAAGAAAGACTAGAATTTTTGCCGTTGTCCGGTTATTGGATCAGGAATGGAATATAGGCAGAACTGGTCTATTCAGCACTTTTAGGTTAGGTTTTCTCAAAATCGTAACTTGATGGTGCAAAACGTTCAACGGCATTGTGTACAATACGTCAAAAACCTTCGGAATCCCCTATTTGGTTTAAAGAAAGATGAAATAATTGTTTCTTTTGCAGGTCTGTGTGTTTTTCTTTAATTCTGTTTGATTCAATATATCGTGCGTTCATATTATAACACCCTATATTTTATAATAATATGTACACCGAGTCGATAGTTAATTAACAAAGTTTACATTTCATCATTTTATAATGCATAATATCGAAACTAAACAATAGATAATGTTACTGATTGGCAAAATTATTTTCATCAACTTTCGCAGCTGTAAAATATGCACTGGCAAGGCAATAATAGTGTTACCATTAAAATCGTTAAACAAATATTGTAAACGGGCATAAAGTTAATAAAATTAAAAATATTTCTCACAATTTTTAAACACCAAAATGTTTTAATTAATAGAAACATAGTGTCTCATTTATATTTTCACAAAGCTACATGAATCATAATGACTATGCCAAATATCTGTCTCTGTGAATTTATATGTTTACGTAATTCGCATGCTGGAATAAACCACATTTAGTGCTTTTGTGGTAGAAAAAGTGTAGTCATGATTTGAACATTTTAAATTATATTACACAGGCACGTCATAAACAGGTTGACATTGTGTACTGCAAAAATACTATGTAGAAACAACGGCAAATAGAAGCATTTTATTATCATATTAGCGACGTGTGGATGTAGCTACATCATCTATTAACATCAGTGTATACAATGATTTAATAATAATAATCATGTTTTGTCTCTAGATATCAACATATTATCTAATTAATAATATAATAAATAAAAATCATAGAATTTTTTAAAAAATATTTATAAAAGACATGTATTTCTTTTTCTTATTCACAATGTGCAGATAGAAGGTGTGTGATTCCTGCATTACTCAACTTGTCTCCTTTTGTCGTACGGCACGTCTGATAGCATGACTTCATCAGTCGCGGTTTCCTGTTGAACGCATTGCCTCACTGGAAACTCTTTTCGGTTAGCTCTTTGGTGACATCAGCCCCATTAGTTGAGTAAAATCGCTTCTCTAACTTGCTGTTTTCTAAGGGTAGGTGATACCACTTCACAATTTTTCTTAGTAGGATCGAACTTTGAGAACGAACCTAAACCGAGCTTGAAATATGGCTGATTTAGCTGATATAATAAGATGTTTAATTTGTGGACAATCTTGTGACTCTCAGGGAAAAGACTTCAATAATAAACCTACGACAAAAGGTGTGTTGGCAATATTGGCAGCGGCGGAGATAGCACAGGACTACTTTTCTGAGCATATATTATCACATAATAGCTTAAGAGCCAGTGTGCAAAATCGACTATTTTGAATACCTGCTAACAATGGTGGAATACTGAGGAATATATTATACTAATCACCGAAGGTAGGGGGTTACAAGGCCCCAAAGTGGGTTGTTTTTGGGCCAGCGGCCATGGAATAATAAGGATTTTTGAACCGAATGAATAACTGCTAACAACTGCGGTATACGATGGTCTGAGTTGATAAAAGAAAAATTTACAATTCTTGCTGGTACGGGAAAAAGCCCGGCAAATTTTAAAATTGGTCGTGATCCAACCGAATGAATACCACTTCTACTTTTCGTCAGAACATTTGTTATTACTATTTGAGACTTGTAAAAAAAATGGTTTTAAAAAATCTGTGGCCTTGGCTTCTAGTATATACACCAAATTCCAAGTTACTGTACTCTTATCAGCTTGCTTTACTTATGTTCCCCTATTTACCCCTATTTAACCCCTACCGTCTCAAAATATAATCCACCTCCAGCTGTCGTTATTTTCCCATGGTCCAAAAAGAAGTTACAAGGCCATTTTAGACTTAGAATTAAATAAGATTGGCATGGGCCTTCGAGATATCATAAGAAATGACATACATATAAGTTACATCTTTTTGCTTACCCCACACGCCTCCAGGGGCCCATAAATACAGGTTCAAAATAGTCATTCGGCCTTACTTAAAGAAGTTGTGAATTCCCATTTCCTGTGCGTTGAAATATCCTTTACAGGATGGTATAAGTATCATTTAGTTATACCTCGGTATCGCTCAAACTTATCTTTTCGACTTTATTTTACTCCACAACATATTCCAAGAGCCAGTGATATCCAAAAGTTTCTTGCATGTAAACTGATAGTCATTTCTATAGGCCGATTCAGAAAGGTATCGAGATAATAAAGTAGACTTTTAAATAATCCCCACTACATGGAAACGCTGGTAGGGAACACTTTATAGTTTTCAACAGAGTATCTAGACACCTTTCTCAATCGACCTATATATCAGTTTATATGCAAGAAAGTTTTGGATATAACTGACTCTTGGAATACCACGTTTTGGAGGAACTTCTCTTCGCGTCTTTTCCCTGAAGTAATAATCAGTCGTTCAGTTGATGTGTTCAAGAAATGAAATGATTCTGGAGAATACGGTGGAGTCATTCTGGGAGACGTATTTTTTGAAAAGGCGGGTGGTGCAATGGCCTATTCAAAAAATTTATAATAAACGTCTACAGATTTACATTTCGGAAGTATCAATCCGCCATCCATCTCCTTCCCTAACGCAGGTCGCCTCGTATGGGGGGATGTTGGGTACAAAGTTTAGGAAGCAGGACTTGCAAGGGGCTCGCAGGAACTAGCTGTAAAGTACACTCAGTTATACTATATCCAATACAACTTTCCTTCTTCCGAACTGCCTAGAATGTATATTCTTTTTCTGAAATCATTAGGATAGGTTCAGTTGTGCAGTCCTAAGGCGTTTGGCTTGCGACTGTAGAAGAACTTCGTATCGCGCGTCTGAAGGGCATAACAAAAATTTATAATAAACAGGCGCCAACCGTGCCCTCGCAACGATATCTAGTTGTATCTACTCTCAAGGGTGATTCTAGTAACTTATAAGACTCTCCAAGACGTAAATGAAGTAGATTATACTTACCCAGATTGCTACTATCTGCCTTCCGTTGTATTTTTGTTGTCCAGCGGTGTACTTTTGATCAGATCTTATAAGCTAGCACTTGAGAAACACTTTTTAGACTATTAAAACCATCGATAGTTTCTGTGAGTATTCGGACAGCTACACAAACCTGATGGGATCGGAATCGACCAGTGGTAAGCAGTTATACGATTCTCTGATCAATAAAGAATTGAATTGCTACTCGCTACACCCTGACTGTGAATTCCGCTTTGCGGAACAGACTTTAAGGTGCTTTCGAAATTTATTTTTTATTTTTATTTTTTGCCAAATTTAATTTTTCTATAAGATTGGTATCTTTTGGAATGGACCAATTTACAGAGTTCACTAGCACGACCACCGAGTTCTGGGTTCGAATCCTGGCCAGGATATGGATGTCTCTCTCTACAAGTTTCCAGTCACTCACTATTAGGCATAAGCGTATCAATGTCCAGTTTCAAGGGGGTGTAATTCATAACAATATATAAAGAAGCAAAATAAAAAAATAGTATACGGGCTATTCGAAATTATATCAGTTACAGAATGTCTGAAAATAATTTTCTCATAAACTTTTGACATTAGAAGCTGGGAACTCAAGGAGAGCTATGCTATAATATATATTATATCTCATATACCGGGTGGCCACGAGTCAATGTACGCCCCCAATATTTTGGTTGTTTTCGTATTTAAAAATTTGGTTTTTGGTACAAATAAATTAGACAATAATATGCTACTTTTAGACTAACAGGAATGAAAATATCACTTCCGGTTGAACCGGAAGTGACATCAACGTTTTTTTCTAAAATGGAATGACTATATTTTTTTATAGTTCCTCATTAAGCATAACTTTCTAAGTGCAACAATTTTTTCAGATGTAAAAAATTCCAAAAAATAAGTGAGATACGAACAATTTTTTAATTTTTTCAAAATGGCCGCGTCAGATGAATGCGATGTAAGAAAATTACTAAGTAGGCTATTGAAAGTATTAGTAAGGTTGTAGACTTGTCTATAAAGCAGAAAATAGTTGTTTGAATTACTGATAGGTAAAAGTATTTTTAGTTTTTTTTTCAAAAAAAAAACACCGAATTTCATTTTCATTTCCGTAGGGGTCCTATGGAATGTTTTTTAATGGAACTGTGCTATTTCTTTTATTAATCAGAAATAATGATTCATAAACTATAATTTTTTCGCCATTAATCATTTCTTAACGATATCTATCCTTCGTAATAATAGAAGTATTTTTAAAATGTAAACACAAATTAAACAAGAAATAATTTTAATGGGTATAACGTTACAACCATGAATAAATTACCAAGAATAACAAAACTATTTAAAACCTAAATTATAATAAACCATTATAAAAATTGTTCAAACTGTTCACCGTTATGATTAATACACAGAGTAGCGCGACTTATCGTTGCACGTCTAACATTCTGTAAATGTTGAGGATCTATGGATCTATTATATTTTGGAGAAATTCTAGATATCTTGGTCCAGTTAGAGTTTCGTTAAAAATTATTGGACCTATGATATGGTCACCTAGTACGGTAGCCAAACCGCTCCTGACACCGCCCCTGTCTCATAATGTGAAGATTATCAATTGCCCAATATCGAGTGTTGTTTCGGTTAAATAACCCAAGGTTTGTAAATCTCGATTCATTAGTGAACAAAATGTTTTTGATAAAATTCTCATTTCTTAATTGGCGTAACTGTAACCAATTACAAAAGGTTATTCTTCGTGATAATCATTCTCATGCAAAAATTGATGAAATTGATACTTATAAGAACGATAGCCGTGTTTCTTTAAAATTTTTCTGGCTGATTCTTTGGAAACTGGTAATTCATGTTCAATTTGTCTTATCGAAATGGTCGGGTCAACATGCACTAAAGCTAATACATTAATATCCGTTTCTTCATCCACAATAAATCTTTCTTCAATTTCTACATTAGGTTCAGTTCTAAACTGTTGCTCCAACCGGGCGAAATAGTTTCTCGGAGGTTGTCTTCTTTCTGGATATCTCCGTCCATACAGACTTTGTGCTCTAGTTGCATTACGTCGAGTCTCTCCATAAATAATGATCATGTCATCTTCTTCATCTCTTGAATAATTTTCAGCCATTTTATATTAATTTTCTTGTTTATAACAACTTGAATACACTTGCTTCAGAAAATTTGTGAGTAAGTTAAGACTAATTCAATTGTTGCGAATGTCTGTCATTTTCATGGTTATCTGCAATTTTGGATTTAAATGTAGATAGGTACCTTATTAATATGATTTGTTGGCGCTTACTTTTTAAAGATACTTCTATTATTACGAAGGACATCGTTAAGAAATGATTAATGGCGAAAAAATTATAGTTTATGAATTTCTGATTAATAAAAGAAATAGCACAGTTTCATTAAAAAAAAATTCCATAGGACCCCTACGGAAATGAAAATGTAAATGAAATTTCGTTTTTTTGACAAAGAACTAAAGATGCTGGTACCAATCAGTAATTCAAACAACTATTTTCTACTTTACAGACAAGTCTACAACCTTACTAATAGTTTCCATAGCCTACTTAGTAAATTTCTTACATCGCATTCATCTGATGCGGCCATTTTGAAAAAATTATTAAATTTTTCGTATCTCACTTATTTTTTGGAATTCTTTACATCTGAAAAAACTGTTGCACTTAGAAATTTATGATTAATGATAAACCATCAAAAAAATATAGTCATTCCATTTAAGAAAAAAAGTTGATGTCACTTCCGGTTCAACCGGAAGTGATATTTTCATTCCTGTTAGTCTAAAAGTAGCTTATTATTGTCTAATGTGTACCACAAACCAAATTTTTAAATACAAAAACAACCAAAATATTGGGGGTGTACATTGACTCGTGGCCACCCGGTATTAGAAAAATATAGCTCAACATGATTAATTTCAAATGAAGCAAGCCGCACCGAACGATAATATATATTTATAGTCTGGCGATATATGTTTATATGTATTAAAATATAATCAATAATTAATAAAACTTGGGAGGTGAGTCTGTTAGGGAAATCGTTTCCTGTGTAATCCTTTTTATAAACCTCTGTTGATTAAACCTTTCTATCCGTGGTCCATTTCATGTTCGTACTTATAAAGTCATCAAGACGGGCCCCTTGATGTGGAGCGAGTGTCCACTGTGTAGATCCCTATTCGTTTTTTATGTTGAATTTGAAAGGTTACGAAATGTTTCGTGTTTTCTTTGGGATTGAATTTACAAATATACGTACATCGGATAATTTGTTAGTCTCTTGACTAAAGCAGTGTACCCAAGGCTAGAATTATAAAAATTTAAAAAAAAACCTCTCCATGTGTTCCCAGCTTAAACATTTTATTTGACATCACGGCAAAACACATAACATATTATCAAGAATTAAATCCCTTGCGTTAAGGCACTTGAAACTTAATCTAATAATAAATTATCCATTTACACCAAGCTCTCGAAGATATAGAAGAAATTTTAAGTACACGTCTTACAAAATTTCCAGTATATCAAAGCATTCAGGATGTCAGAAGACCAAAGTTGATTCTTGTTTTAGTCGATTATTTGCCTCTGGGATTGATCAGGACTCTTTAATATATTTGTCTGTTACGAATCTATCCTACTAATCGTATTTATGTTTTCTAAACCGTCCTATATAAATAGTTGATATTTAAAGACGACAACTATAAAACAGTTTAAGTTAAGAAAATACCAATCTCTGTCTGAATGCCTGAAGGCTATACGAAGTGAATTAGTTTCCTCTTTCGTAAATTTACAATGTTGAATTCGTTCCTCGGGGAATCTCTCCAGCATTACTTGTCAAACACAGGATCAGTTCTACCTTATCAAGTGACTACCTTGAGGAGCAATCTCTAAGTGATTTATGGATATTGATTCTATTATACTTTCTCAGACTAAATAAAAATAAGACGGAGGTAGTATAATCCCACGCTGTACAAATTCCCTTGAAGTTTTCGGTATGCGCTAAGTGTATTTCAGTGTTATTTTTATGTAAATATTTTCTAATAGATTATTATTGAGCACGCGATGAACAACTGCAGAAACTGAATTGAACTGAACTGAAGAAAGTAGCAGATTTTGTAGATTTTATTTATTTTTGAATATTTAATAATATCAGGAGAATTGAGATTTATATTTTTGTTAGTATTGCACTGAAACTTTTTTGAGAAAAGTTTACCTACTATCTTGCCAACTTTTAAATCACACATTTAAATCCTTTATGTATCCAGTCACGTGATTGTATAATTTGGATTCAATATACAGGGTGTAATTAGTTTCATGTCATTAAAAAAAACTGGTGGTACGGAACAACAAGACAAACAAAAAAACCTTATATATAACATGGGGTCTAAAGCTCATAGCTTTGGAGAAAAAAAATAAACAAAAATTTCGCAAATTTTCAATAAAATCTTTTGAGAACTGCTGGAATATTGAGGTAGGTTTAGATCGTCGCGCGTGTCTTTGCCTATGATACTCAATATTTGTGTAGATAGCTATAAAATGTCGGCGGTCTTTAGCGGTGCGGTAAATAAGATGAGAGACGTCGACGTTTTCTGAGTGTTTAGTAGATCTGATCTGAAGAAAACTATACTCTGACTCTCCCTTGTGCAATATTTTAGTTTCTGTGGGTGTTTCGTTATGTACACACGTCCAACCCGCCGTTCGTTGTTTTTGTTATTTTTGAATTTCCGATCGCTGTGTATTTATAGTGAAGATTTATTTTATTGACTTTACCGTTCAAGTCGTTAAATTCTTGATTACGTACAGACGCAACTTACTTGTTCGTTCTTTTTGTATTCCGTTTTGGATTTTGGACCAAGTTTTTCTTTTATTTTTCTTTATTGACAACGTCAGTTGATAGTTTATTGCTTAGTGTTGAACGGAGTACGTATGTCCTTAATTCGACGTACCGAACCGTGTATTGATGCAAATGGAGATTTCGAATAATTTACTTAGGCAAGCTTTTAACCCAGGACACTCATTTATGTTACAAACGTTAATAATTCACATTTAAATATTCGAAATTATAAACGTTAATCCAATATTTTGTTCCAAATTAAAAGACACACATGTAAAGAAATGCTATGTTTAAACTTCTACGGCCATTATTTGCTTGCAGTTGTGCAGGAAAAGATATTGAATTATTTACCTCTTTATAATTGCCTCAGTTCGGTTTAGGCGGCCCATCAAAGGCGGTCGATGATCCAATGCCTTTGCACTTTTTTATGACAATTTAAAAGTTGTATAATTGGGAACTACAAGTTCATTGACCAAGAAAAGCAGTGGTTCTCAATTATTTTCTACATTAATATTAAAACAAATATATATTAAAGTGGTTGACCTAGGTCAGTTCTTTTTTTTAAGTGTCCCTAGAGGGAAAAGTCATAAAGGTTTTTTGTTTGTCTAGTCGGTCCCCATTACCAGTTTTTTTTAATGACATGAAACTGATTACACCCTGTATAGTAGACGCAATCGTTATAGTGGCTCTACAAGTGAAACGCAAGACAAGGTGACAGGCGGGAATAACATCTTCTGTCCTTATTATGCTTTCACTCGTCGAGCTATAACATATACTATACAATTGCATCTACTATTAGCCCATGAAAAAGTTGCAAAAAAAGGGGTAAACTTGAAAAGTGCTGTGACCAGGACGAGACCTGCGTGCCCTCCCGTTTTCGTGGGTGCTAAACACGATGGTGAAATTTTTAGGCCCCCGCACCCCTCAGGAACTACCACTAAACGCGAAAAACTACTCTTTTGCTTTGATTGTATAAGACATGACGTCTTGTTAGAAAAACTTGAATATTACGGTTTTGATGGCATAAGTGTTCAGCTAATTAAGTCATATTTATCTGACAGGACACAAGTCGTTAGTGGTAGTGATGGTGTCTCAGAAGAATTAGCAATGACTGTAGGTGTACCCCAAGGTTCTATCTTGGGCCCAGTATTGTTCTTAATCTTTATTAATGACTTGCATTTATGTACTAGCAACACAGGATTTGTTCTATTTGCTGATGACACCACCTTTACTAATTCTGGCGAAAACTTAACTGAAGTACTGGCAAGATGCCATAAATTACAGAGGATATCCAAAGATTGGTTTGATGCAAATAAATTGTGCCTAAATTCTGCAAAAGCAGAACACATGGTTTTCTCTTTAAAGCACTTGGAAGACTCGTCCTCTACCAAGTTTGTGAAATTTCTAGGGGTACACCTAGACTCCACTCTAAGATGGGAGGTACATACAACCAATTTGGCCTCAAAGCTATGTAGTAATATTTATCTACTAAATACGTTATCCAATATAGTGTCCACAAATGTGTAAAAATCCGCATATTTTGCATTGATTCAGTCGCTTATATCTTATGCAGTAGTGGCATGGGGCCATGCAGCATCGAGTGATCGTATTTTTGGTCTTCAGCGTAGATCAATTAGAGTTATTTCCCGATTAGGTTTCCGAGATGACTGTAAGAGTGCTTTTGTGCTCCATAGAATCATGACATTTCCGTGTGTATATATATACATTTAATTGTGTAATTTTTATGAAAACGCACCAGGCTAGTTTTAAGTCTCATCAAGACATTCATAATTATCATACTAGAAATAATTCCAAACTTTGCGCAGAGTTTGTACGATTGAAAAAATGCCAAAATAGTCCAAATTTTATGGGAATAAAATTTTTTAACGTGCTGCCAGAATCTGTAAGATGTCTAACATAAAATTGCTTAAATCTAAGTTAAAGCAATACTTAATATGTAAATGTTTTTATACTTTTGAAGAGTATTTAGAAAATAGTTTTTCTGATATATAATTTGATTTATTTAATTTTTATTGTTGTTCTAAAATGTTGTAAAAATGTAAAAAAAACTGCAATGTTCCTTACATGTATATGTTGTAATTTACTGGTGTATTATATTTTTGTGACCCGTGTAAATACTGTATGTATAGTAACACTGAATAAACAATACAATACAATATGTTTAAAAACAATTGCGATATTTATATGCAATTGTATGAAGAGAGTACCCGAAAACAGAGTTTGCAATGTGATACAGTAAAACTAAAACATTGAGGCCACAAGTATTAATTTATTAATAATCCTGCAGTTAAATATTTGGCAACTTCCCAAGTGGTACAAATATTGTAGGCATTGCAGTAAAACCATATGATACCGTTAAAAAGTGGGAAGTTCTTACAGTATTATAGATTTTGATACTGAGAGGTATTATAACGGGGTATTTACATAGCAATTTAGATATTTCAACAGTGGGAGAATGCGCCGCAGTTTAATTTTTAACGGAAATGCATTTGCGAACATTGTTGCATTTCTAAATAATTAATCCAGGCTTTGCTTTATTGAAATAGTTCAAGCTCGTAAAATGATTTAATCAATTCTCCGAATTCATGTGAGCAATTTTTTGTTTTATTTGCAGCTATGAAATAAAAACTTTCATTTGCAAATTAATTAACGTTTTTATTTTTCATGAACGGGCACAGTAATTATTTTCACAGAGCGGAAAATACCGAATGTTTAACTCAGCGAGCGTTTCTTCAACCAAGTTGGCATCGTCAGAACGTGATGAAAATTGACTGATTAATCCTCCTCGCTTGATGTTAACTTGGCAGAGGGCACGAGCGCCGAATGCAATGTTCAACTATGCAGATTCGGAAAATGCAGTTTAGGGTATAGGAATAACGATGTAATTGACCACGCCCAGCTAGTTCCATAAATCGCGAAAGCAGAGGCACACAATGAATTGAATTTAGTACGGCATGAACTAAGGATGGATGCGGACGTAGGTAATAATTTCTATACGAAACGAGAAAATATCTCTTCGTCAAAAGCGAAGAAGTTATTTTTCACATTTTTGACAAATAATTTCCTTCTATTGAAAGCATTTCGGCAGTTTCTTTTTTAGCCGTAAATGCTATGGGAATAAAATAATAATTCTTATTAAAACCGAAATGAAAATAGAACATTAAAATAAAATTAAATAACTCGGAAACTAAAATGAACTAATAATTATCAAAAAATAAATTATTCTTATTAAATTACAAAAATAGAATATTAAAATAAAATTAAATAACCCTCAGAAACTAAAATCAACTAATAATTATTATCAAACAATAAATCAATGAAGTAAGGATTCAATTAAACCACCTTCTTATGCCAAACAATAGCCAAACCGATTATACAATGAACCTCTCATATCATTGAGTTGATTTGGAGTAATGCTTGCAAAAAGTTGGATAAGTTTTTCCCGTAATTCAACTGAATTATTGGCTCATTCAAACTCATGTTTGTACGCGGTTTCCTTTAAGTAGCCCCACAGAAAGAAATCATGGGGTGCTAGATCAGGTGACCCGGGGGCTCCCCTCGTAGCTATTAAACGATTGGGAAATGTTCTTTCCAGAAAATTAATAACAGTTAGGGTATTGTGACTTGGGCAGCCGTCTTGTTGAAACCAAATGTCGTCAAAGTTGACAGGAAGATTTTGAACTGCAGGAATTATTTGGTTTTGTTAAAGCTCTAAATATTTATTGCCATTTAAATTGCCATCGATTAGCAGTGGGCCTATAATATGATTGTCTAAAATTCCCGTCCAAACGTTCAACTTTTGAGGATACTGATTTCGCACAGTAACACTCAAATGTTTATTTTTTCGAGACTAATATCGTACTACGGATGGATTGTGTTTCCTATGTAATGAAAAGGATGATTCATCTGTAAACAATATATTCTTTAAGAACTTTTCATTCTCATTCAATTTATTTATCATGATTTCACAAAATTCCATCCGTTTGAAATTGTCCTCGGGAAATATTTCTTGCATTGTTTGAACTTTAAAACAACTGTACCCATTTCTTTTCAAAATATTTCTTACAGTTCTTTCCTTCATGTCAACTTTATCCGCAATCTGTCTGCTAGAACAAGGTTCACCAGTTTCAACAAGTGCACAGACATTAGTTTCGCGAATTTCACATTCTTCGCTCATTTGTTGATGACGGGGTTCGGGTTGACAGCATTTTTTACAATAATTAACGACCCACCCGTAATTCTCAAATTTTTTAATAATGTATGAAATTATACTAGCTGAGGGGATTGGTCTGTCTTGATATGCCATAGTAAATACATTTATTGTGTCATCAGTGGAATCTCCCCCGAAATACCACTTCACAATTTGCACTTTTTCTGCAGTTGTATAAACACACGGCATTTTAATAGCGAAATTCAGATTAATTTATTTTATTCCCACACGTCTAAACAGCTACGCTATTAAAAGCAGAATGGGTGCGCTCGCGCTGTTCTCAACTCGTCGCGGTCAAGCGATGGCGCTATTGTTTTATCCAATGCCCTGCATTGTTCTACGACAAGGCGTGGTTTATCTGTGCAGAAACAAGTTTACGTACCTTAAACTAAATTTGCTGAATCTGTATAGCGTCTGTGTTAACTACTTTGTAATGAAACATATTCTTTATAGAATTTTGCAAACAGCAGAAAGAAATAACTATCTATGAGATACCTGTTTGCAAAGTCCTATAAAGAATATGTTTCGTTACGATTATAAGCAAACAAATAATAATGCACTTTTAACAACTTTGCTCATTGCCTTCTTTAGTTTAGGTGGCTTACCTTTACTGCGTGGTACGCCTGACAGAACCACGCAATCTGTCTTAGTTGTCTGTTAGGCATACAGTTTTACCGAAGCTATATATAAGGGGCGCTCTTTTCGCCAATTGCTGTTCACTGAGCTATTATCCGCCTCTCTTTATAATGTGATATGGGAAACTACAATGCCAGGGCAAAGGGAATATTATTGAAGAATTGATTGTCAAAATACGACCATGGAATTTTTAAACGACGCGACCTTTTTTAAATACGTAACCAGTAAAGATCGAAATTGGCATCTTGACATCATCAATTGCATAGGCGAGATTGTAAATTTGTCTGAATAGACACTACAAAAGGAAACGGCATAATCATCAAAAAAGTAAGAGATAAGCTAAAATACCAGTGTTGAATTTCATGGCCATCTTTGATCAAAATAATATTTGATATCATGATGGCACTCCGCAGTTTAAATAGTATTAAGAGGCATATTAATGAGTAATGCCATAGTGATATATCCTGGTCAATAAGCACATAATTAGCTGCAAATTTAACTTCCCGAAACGAAAAGTACTATAAAATAGAATGAACTAAATATATTACCAGGCAATACTAATAATTATTCTAACTCTTACAAAAAACATTATCGCGTTATTTTCAATCTAAATTATACGGTACAATGAAACCACACTTAAATAAAACAAAAACACCAAAATAGCAGTTAATGCGTGTTTCGACATTTATGTGTCGTCAGTGTGGTTACTTCTAAAGTTTAAAACAGACTGAAAAATATTATAGCAAATAGTTTACCTACGTAGGATATTAAGAATCCATGTGGGGGACAATAGGGATTTACATGTGATAGGAAGAACATAGAGATAATATTCTGAAAATTTTCCTACTGAATTTCATAATAATGTAATAGTTTAATTATTATAATTAGTTATCTTATGACGCCTATTGCGAACCATTTTTCTCACTCTTGGCATCTATTAGATAAATAATAATAGCAATACATACAAATGACACAAATCCAGTAATGTGCCCAGAAAAATATTGCGATATAGGAAATCAAGACTCTAATCCATTAGTCATTTATACCGATTGGTCAAAAATCGATCAGGGAGTGCCTTTTCGTGATGGAGAATCATATGCAAGAGGTCTCCCACAACCGGGCTAGTATTTTCACCGCCGAGCTATATGCAATATAGCAAGCTCTGAAATTTTCTGAATATATAATTTAATTCAAATATGCACAGACTCTTTCAGTGCCATTCAGGCTATCAAGAATCTGTTTACCTTTGATCCTCTAGTTTATAAAATTCTTACATTGATAAATAACTTAGATGAATCGGGAAAAAGTGTATACTGGTTTGGATTTTTAGCCATATTGAGATAACTGGCAACGAAATAGCAGGCCAAGCAGCAACAAATATAAATCAAGATCCAGATGAACAAATAAAAATAAATCCAAGCGATGTAAGAATTATTTTAAAAGTAAAATGCAGCACATATTTCAAAATGAGTTGGGCAGAAATGAGTCCAATTAAATGAAATCAAACTATCCATAGAACCACAGCATTTTCCCTGCAAATTAGCACGAAGAGAAGAAATAGTCATTACAGGCATGAGATTTGGTCACACCCTCCTCACATCATGTTATCTACTTTTGAAGACCGCTAAATAATCCTGGACATTGACGTTCGAACAAATATGACGTATATCTTTTTAAACCTAGTAATGCTGTTCTTTCTTAGCTGATTATTCAAACCATTCTACATTTAACTAATTTGGTAACTATACGATCTCTTAAACAGTTCAGTATTGTGCTGTGGTGGAGTTGGAAGACCTATAAATCTAATATTTAATGTGTGCACATCAGTTCGAAAATTAATTTTTTGGTAAAGTTATATATTAGTCTGGTTTAGTATAATTCCATGAAAAAGACAGACTGTGTGATGCAATCTTCTGTTGTACATGTTAAGCCATTTTATCTCATTGTGTTTGTGAGAAATTCTCTGATTTTGATAAATTCCATAAATGAGACTAAGACAAGAATTTTGTAATTTCTGAATTTTCCTTGCATACTGTGTATTTATACAAGGGCAATATAAACAGTCTACATAACTTAAAATAGATAAAACAAGCTAAAAAACTACATTTTGATATGCTTTTTATCCCTTTTGGAATGTAATTCAGTACAGTTTCAGCAGAGGGTCGTAAGATGACTCAGTACATTTTGACATGTTTTATTTTTCCCCTTTTTTTTCTTTTTGTATTGACAGAAGTAAGGGCCAACTAGATTTTGAAACACATAAAGGGCATTGGCTCTATTTTTAATATTAGTAAATGAGAATCTTTCAAATATTTATAGAGATAGAATTTTCTACGGTATGATCTTAATTTTTTTGGTTTGGTCAGATAATTTCGTATATACCTAACTGAAATAGACACTTTTTCGAAAAGGCGCCGTATCAAAATCTGTTTCATAGTAAAACCTGTTTTGTTTTGTATTCATATGTTTGTTTTACAATGGATCTGATTAAACTTATTTAAAATATCAAAATTTTACAAAAGATACAAATTTATCACAATCAGTTTTTCTACTTTATAAAGTTGGAATTCCCAAAGCCATTTCATTAGGGGAAAACAAGTTATAGAGATTGATCGACGGAATATTTAATTTTCAAGCCAAGCTTCCGGCGATAAGGTTTTCTAAAGGCCTCCTATTAACCACCAATGATTGATCCTTGGGAACACCAGATTTTAGAGTTAGATAATTTGGAACATTATTTAATTGTACACGTCGCTTCCGATTTTTTAAGTAGGCATTACATAATTGTATTGCTTCCTCAGACAGCCAAACGTAATGTAAATATTATTAAGTATTTCGTACTTTATTGAAGTCAAGCAAAATGAAGGTGGTACACAATCCCTGAGTAGTATCCACTATGACATCTGCACTATGTGCAAGAGAGCTTTAAAGCAACTATATTTGGGCCTAATTCCTGATTGAACCGAAAGTAAAAAATTGTACTTTTCTATGTGTTCTCGTAACTGTTGTTCCATTACTCTTTCAGTACATATTGACATACTCGATAGTAAACTAATAGCTAGGAAATATTTGAATTCTTATGGATTATTTCCTTTTAGGCAACACAGTTACATCAGCCCTCTTCCACAAGAAGGAGATATGAAGGTCAAATTTTAATAATTACAGAAAATATGATATATTGTCAAAATTTTCAGAGATAAACCTAGCAAGCGGAAAACTTCTTTTTACTTTTCGAAATATGTACCAAGTATATTTGGACGAAATAAAGAAAAGGATGAAGGCAACTTGAACTATTTTCTTCCTCAGCAGGTTGTTAAATAAGAGGAAGAAGAATTAACCACTGAACTAACTATTAGGTGAAACAGTTTGTGGGGTGTGCACTGTTGGTTCTTCTGTGTTACTTATTAATATGTGGCCGGTAAGGTTTTACCATGTTTGGACATTGGGCCAGCGTGCCTGGCCAGTATATAATTTTAAGTCCCGGATGAAACTCATCGGTCTTAGATCGTTACATACAATATATCTGTCGGCCACTCACAATACTTTCCACCTTACATATTGCAACAATTACAATTTAACTTTACGTCCATTTTCGTTCATAAAATTAATAGTGTAACAGAGTATATGGGCAATACACCAATCAGTAGTCCAACTTTAGTGACCACGCGCTGCTATTTTGTTACTGCTATGGTGGGCCTCGAAGTCCAATCAAGATCCTGTAAACCCTATGGAATTTTAGAGCACATTATGCAGAGTGGTCATTACGTCGAAATTGTTAACATGTGGGAAATTAACTAATTAAAATATGATGCTCCACCTTGGTAAAGCTGTTAACACTGTTGTCATTATAAATTATTTAATCACAATATACCTATATTAATAATGTCCCTAAATACTTAGACCAGATAGACAATTGATACCAGAAAGTTAGAAATATATGTTATTTGTAATAGCCAAAGTACCGATGCCATAGCGCTATTTCACAATGGGCTTTTCCCTCAATTTTTTTTTATTGTGTTATTGGAAAGAGCCTATCAAAATATTACTAAAAATGAATTTTTATTTTTTTTCTGAGCGCATAAAATACCACAAAAAAAATACAAATGTTCCGTAAATGAACAGCAGTTTGAAACGATAGCTTTCGGGCGCCAATGTGACGTCATCATAAACTGCACCAATCAGTATGAGATTAAACGGCCGTCAGAATTAGCTATGAAGGTGCATTCAAAAAGAACCTCACTTCTCTGCCTTGCTTTCCACAACCTGCAATTCTATTGGTGCCTGAAGTACATTTATGAGGAACTACCAATAGAATCTCATATTGCAAAGTGGTAACGCTTAATTGAGAACGTGCGTTTATGACGCCCATTGACAGTGCCAAGAAGATATCTGTCATAAATCACGAGAGTGCAGCCCAGCGAGTTTACTTCTTGTTTGGTGTTATAGTATTAATTTCTTTTAAAAATATGAGTAAATGTGAAGACAGATTTGTAAAAGGTCCACTAAAAGAAAGAACAATATATACATACGTTAAAATGATCTTCGCAAGAGAAAAATCCAGGAGCAGTATAAACAATACCTGGAACTTTTGCAACTTTCCACCATAATTTTCGAATTTCCAAATTTGTTGGAACTCGCAAAAATAACTTCGTACTATTTTCACTATTATTTGGACACACTGGTACAAAACAAACCTTTTTAAGCGGCATTTTATAATTAGAAGAGAGCAAAATTAGTTTTCGTATCGAACGTAAACAATAGAAAGTGAGGTTATCGAATAAAGTTTGAACATTTCAGTACAGCGTTGCCATATTATACCATATGTGAACCAAATGAACAAAAATAGAGAATATAAATCTGATATATAGATTTTAGAAACTCATACAGTCAAAAGTTGATACAATGTTTGCTTTTATTTAGTGTCAGAGAAACGAAGAATACGTTGTAACGAAAAAATGCGCTATTCAAAGTAGACAATTGATAACGGAAATACGATGGTCATGTAAAAAGACATACATCTGGCAATAGAGGATCCTCATTAAGAATACGACTTTTATTGGTCTAATCAGTGTGACGTCACGCATGGCACCTTAAAACTTACGTTTCAAATTACCCGAAATAAAACTGATTTTGTAATGTAAATATTTGGTAGAACGTAAAAAATTGTAAGAAACTAAATTAAAATAAAATTATATTGCAGTTTATTATATGGCTTGATTATAGTGAAGTAGTAAAATTCAGTCATGCGGGAAAGGCCCATTACGAGAGGATACCAAAAGTATTCATTTATGGTAATTTCTATTATTAATTTGGAAATTCAGTCTAAAGCGTTGCTACCAGGATGGGTTATTACAAAGCCTATTTGTGATAGAATGACACCCGAGACCGAGTACTTGAATATTGCAAACAATATCCATATACGAATATAGTTCACCTGGTGTGTTATGCGCTTTCTTCTAGCGAAAGTAGTCGATTGGTTACCTGGCTGTCTGATTTTGTTTATTCATATAATTGCCGGTAGCATAGTCGTAGGTTAAGTGATATTTATTTACTTTTATTGAATCATTTACCGTAGTTGTTCATTAAATTGATAAAACAATATTATTTACAATAATTATAAAGTCTTTCTAAAAATTGTCCGTCGGCGTTTATGACATCTCTCCTGTTATGAAGTATTCCTTTGTCGGTCTTTTTTATGATTTTGGATAACCTATAGCACACTAGTAATTAAAGTTAATAATGAGTTAGAATTGTTGTAAATGTGAAATGCACCTCCGCATGCATCCACGACAGATACTTTATCATTTTCGTCGATTCCGAAGAAACGCTAACGTTCTCATATTTGCTTTGCACGCAATTTTGCATGAATTTCCTGAAAAGCCGACTGTTTAATTTATTTCACAGAATATTACACCCTGTCACAATATTCACTAACTCTAAGTAAAATGCTGACCCTAGTTCGCTTTAAGTACGCATACCGTAACTTGTTTTGTTAAATACGTGGTTTTCTTAACAATGAATTACGAATTGATTGTAGGCATCTTTGATTCACGGTGATTTTAAATAGGGATTGCGATCACAGTTAGAGTAAACGCAATGTAAAGTGATTTTAGTTTACCGTGACTTGCCTAATGCTTATATCGCTGCACCTAGCACCACGTCATAAATAGAAGTGAAAGTAAAATAATAGAAATGACACTCCTTATATTAATATTTTATACAATAGAAAAAAAAATGCAAGAAAAACGACGAATTTTTATATTTCAAAGTTTATTTGTGATGTTCATCAATATCTCAATCATTGTTAAAAAAAGCACAATAATTTATTTTAGGCGTACTGAAAATGAACTTACACCCGTGCATTTGACCTTCAAGGCGAATAATCACACACTTTGATTGGCGCTGTGGCGAGACAGACACTGGTATTGGTGCGCGACCTTCAATCCGAAGCAGTTCAACACAGAGATGGTCGATATCGCAATTTTGGAATCATCCACTGTCTTTGATTCGCTGTGATTTTAAGTAGTGATTGCCATGGCAGTTAAACTGAATGCAACCTGTACAGTGATGTTAGTAGTTTGCTGTGACTTGCTCATATCGCTGCATCTAACCGCACGACACAAATTGAAAATGAAAGTAAAACAATGTATTAGCACTTTTTATATTAATATTTTAACATTAAATGCAAATAAATGAACAAATTTTTAAATTTTAAAATATCTTTGTGATGTTCATTCAATTTATGAACAAATTTTTAACTAATTGTTAAAGTAACCACGTAACGAAACAAGTGATTTTAGTTGTGCTATAGACCTGTGTTTGACGATTTTTCGCTTAGAATTCTTTTGGGAAAAACCAATTTTCATTAAATAAGTGGCATTCGATTCGTAATTGATAGTATTCCAAAATCTATTAGGTCCGAAGGTGTGCTTTTACGCTGGAGGTGGATGCCACTCCTTCTCGGGAGTGAGTGAGTGAGTAAACTTAAAATAAATGCAGACATCGGTAGAGGAATAAATTCCAATCAAAAAATGTTCTATGAAGTTTGTTGGATAAATCAATATTTTTTTAGTTATTCGCGATTGAAATTATTGATTTTCCATTCAAAAAATGCATGTTTTAGAGCGATTTCTCACCAATAACTCGACAACCTTACGTTTTATGAAAAAAGTTATCAGAAACAAAAATGAGGCTTAAAAAGAAATTTATTTTATTTCTGTAGATGCAGTACGAACCGAGTTATGGCTCATTGTAGATGACTGCTTGTTCGCCGAACACTGTGTGTGTGAGAAATATGAAAATGTTAACGTTCTTGCGGAATCGACGAGAAGTATAAACTTTCTGTTGTGGACACATGAAATGGTGTATTCGACATTTACAACAATACTAACATATTAATTTTTATTATTGTCTTGCCACAAACAAATACTTTTGGTGTCCTAAGTGTAGTATTGTGTATATTCCACCAAATTTTTACACCATCACATTAACAATATGTGATAACATGAAATACATATAAAATATGAAAATTCTTTCAAACACGTCTGATGCCGCCCCTCATAGATTATTAACTGGCTGCCTGATATCCGAACCCTGGTAATAGCAGACTAATAAAATAGTTTGTATAAACAACCAACCTTCAACTGATTAAACAGGGGTAAAATTATGTAACACAAAACAATTCTGCACGCGAACCTCCTTCACCAGTAATTACATATTATCCGGTTATTTACATTGACTGCCTAATTATCCAGAGTATATACAGCAGCGAATTGTTAATATAAAGTATTATTGGCTTCAATTAAAGTTGTTTATTGTAGCTTTGATAATATTAGTTAAATAGATTCAATTCCATGTTAATAAATTCATGATTGTAAAGGCAAATTGAAATATTTGTTGCACTCTAGGTACAAGCGGTTTAATCTTAATTTAACTTTGACCCATTTTAAGTTAGAGTCAGTCAACACCTGTACTACGTCCATTTATGTATCATTAACAAACTATTTCAATATCCCACTCTTAGGCAAAATTTCAAGCTTAAACACATCTGTCTTATATAACAAGATTTTGAAAAAACTCCTCCCTGTCCCTTTCGACTACAGATTCTCAACATTGTTTTAACATTCCAAACATTAAAAAATTGTTCATTGATAAAAATATTGTTGACTTATTGACGGAGACCCACAGTATTAACCTATCTTCTAATAAAAGTTATCTAATCAACTCTAATACCTCAAGAAGTGTTCTGAATCGATTTGATGACCCATTGCTCATTTATACAGAATCAATAAAATTAATTCACATTCTGGTGGGGCATATTTCATCCTATCATGGAATATTGAACCTTTTTTAAATTAAACACCAACTGCACCGTCTTCACGGAAGAGCCCCTAGTGTAATAACTGGGGTTGGACAAATTCAGTTTAGGATTTTAATTTGTTAACGTAACCAGAATTCGAAAGAATGGAAAGATTTCACAAAGTTTTTCTTTTATTTATAGATAATTATTTTTTGTGCTGTTTGCAAAAGCTTATAAAGAAAATGTTTCAATACAATCATAAGCAAACAAATAATAATTCATTTTTAAACTGGGGTTATATTCCCTTAATTACATGAATTAAATTAGACATTACCATTGGTATCTACGGAGTGTCTCAATTACTTTGCATACTCCGCCGATATTATAGTACATTAATCATAATCGACAATGTGTTTACCCTTCTCATTTCTAGGTGGTTGTATTCTTTTCCCTCTACATCACAAGCAGAATATTTCGCAATCGACCTTACTGAATTTTTGATTGAATTTCTCTACTTATCGTATAATAAAACACATTAATTCTCAAAATGCTGAAACACTATATTTACAGAGATAATGAAAACGAATGAAACAAGAAACACAAACATTTAACGATGAAATAAATTAACTAACAATAATTACGCAATACAAGAAAAGAAGTGATCCGCAGCAATTTCTGGGTGGGTGGTATACCCTGAAACCTCTACCAATTAAAACATTAAATTGTATTCAAATTTGAAGTGGCCTAACGGACCATGGAATTTATGAAAAATGACTTCAGGTGCGTCACATGATACTGTAGATAATCCCTAATCTTTTATTTTATCCTAATTTGCCCTATCTCCCATTTATGCCAGTAAGGCAGATGAAAATCAGACTTTGCTTTTATACGTGGAAGAACCTTCCTTAGTGGCCTATGTAGTTTTACTACTAAAATTATTACATATATTTTCTGGCAAACTGTATTTTATGACATCAACCAGGCTGTGAAAATATTTGTCTGAATATTTTCGGTTCCTAGAAGAACTTGTAACAAAAAAATTTTTCAGACATACATTAATTTAAATAGCTATTTATTCCTTCCATGGAACTTTTTTAAAGTTTCGACGCTCAATAAACTACCCAAATCAAAAGGACATATTTCCGGATATTTAACAAATCTGAAGGAAATTAGGCAACATAATTCAAATATTTATTTACGACTAGTATCTTACTTTAATGGACCAAAGTATCGACCCTAGAAAAATCACCGAGGCCTGAAATAACAAAATAACGGTTGTTCTATACACGGCAGGGCCATACTTGACTACACCTAATTCGACTTTTAGAATAGATGTATATGCGACACTACACTATATCAAACGATATAACCTTCCAACTTCAATTATTCTCTCAGAGTCTAAACAAATAAGGATGCCATTTTACTGTTTCAATCGAAAGTTAACTCACTCAGTTGAGCGATAGCTTGAGCATTATCTATTTTACCAAAGTACGTAACAAGACTAGACCAATATGTTAGTATAAGATAATGAGACACCCAATACTTTTTTAATCGCCTTATTTATATTAACATCTTGACGGGAGGAAGTCCCAAAGAATTGAAGAAGAAAAAAATTAAGATAATGCCACAAATAACATTTAGACAACATCTTGACGGAGTTTAACCATAACTATTCCATCGCTCAACCAAGACACGCACGCACAGGCAACACAACAACTATTGCCCGCGACATTGTCATTTACCTCTGCTGAGACTCGAGCTTAGGGGAGATAACAGCGACTAGCGGTGCTGTCTCACTCAATTGCGATCTAGCCAACTACCATCTCGGTAATACTCTAACATTCATATCATAGCGAGGATTCGAACCGGTGACCTTGTGGTTTCGAACTTAACAACTAAGTACGAAGTTGCTCAGTTGGTTACTCATTGGTTGGTAATCTGAACGATGAGGTGAGGTTTCGAAATTTATCAGTGATTTTATATTGTCGATTATATCTCTACTTATAGTTTTAATCATTTATTTATTTTATTAAATTATACATCATCCAGCAGTATAAAAACCATTTATAGGATGGAAATCTAACCTAAATAAGAAATACAATGAAACATATTCTTTATGGAAGCAGAAAAAAAAGTATCTATGAGAACTAAAGTATTAAATTATTTTAGTTCTCATAGATACTTTTTTTTCTGTTGCTTTCAAAATCCTATAAAGACTATGTTTTATTACAAGTATAAGCAAACAAAAAATAATTCACTTTTAAACATGTATAAAAAGTACAAGTAGAAATTATTAAGGCAGATAGATTGTACGACAATAAATATAATTTCTGGCTACTAGGCAAATATGTCCAATTGACTCCAGAGAGTTTCATAACTAGTTCAAATATTAAACAGAGGAGAAAACTTTAATGCGTTAGATCTAGGAGTGGATAAATAAAAGCTATGAGAATGACGAGAATAAATCCGTGGGACATAAAAGTTAAATTGGCTTAATATTTCACTGCAATCTATTTTATTATGCATAATTTTATCTAGAAAACGCAAAGCAAAGGACTGACGCCTCTCGGAAAGACTAGTAATATCAACTTTTTCAAGTAATTGATTTTGGGAAGCTCCAATTGGTGCATATGTACCTTCAGTTTTTCAATTTAAGTATTTCAGGAAGCGACGTTGAATGTTATACAATTTATCGTTACATGTGTTATACCCAGATTGCCAGACAAGTGAAGCATACTCCAGCTTAGATCGAGAGAAAGCAAAATAAAGCATTTATAAGGTTTTCGTATCATTGAAGTCATGGCTCTTGCGCAAGATGAAGCCTAACATTCTGTATGCATGCGAAATTACAGCATCAATATGGTTTATGGAGGTTAATTTATTATCAAGCGTTACACCTAGGTTCTTGAACGTAGCTGGTATGTTTAGCATACCGCCATTCACATTATAATTATATATAATTGGGGACTCCTTGGTTGTATAACTCATAACATTACACTTGCTAACATTTTTGTGATAATTATTTTCATCGCACCAAGCCCGATAACTTGGTTAGATTGTTTTGAAGTTTTTCACAGTCATTAAAATCATTAATCCTATGCATCATCTTGACGTCATCGGCATATATTAAGAAATGCACGTCTAAGTGATCACTGATGTCGTTAATAAAAATATTTAAAAAGAGGTCCAAGTATTGATCCCTGGGGTACTCCTGAGGTGGCTCAGTATTCAACAGATTTATATTCATTGTAAGATACGAATTGAACTCTATCAGTTAAGTAACTCTCAAGAAATTGAAGTAAACCGTCAAATAATCCAAATTTGTCAAGTTTACAGATAAGCTTACTATGAATAGAATACCACTGTATACCACCGCAACTGAAACATTTGGTAAAATGACATTAAGTCCGAAATGTATTTCTAATAATTAAAATTGAAATCATAAGATTTAATACACATGATTCTTCAAAGTGTTAATAATGTAACAATTTTTGCAACAACCCTCAGCTGGATCCCGTCTTTATGATTCTAAAATACATTGCTATATTTAAAATTTATGGAAAACTTTATAAATAATAAAGAGATAACACCGTAAATAAATAATTGTTTGTCGTGGCTTCCTAGATAAAAGATTTATGAATTGAATTTTATAGTTGGTTCGTGATATAAAAGCTAATTTCGTTGACATAACGCACCATGATATACAAAGTTAATGCACTCCATTACATCAAGGAAGAGTCTGGAAAGCTGTTTATATGTTAGAATTTTCTTGGCCTTTGTGGTGAATACTGATTAACCATCGCAGTATAGCAAACTTACCTTCGTATACAATCCGTATGCTAAATAAAATCAAACTCTGTTTTGTGACAATTTTGTTATTCGTGACTACTTTTTAAATTAAGTAGCATACAGTCCTTGCCAAGGGAAATGAAAAAAAAATGCCCATTAAATATAAAATAATTGTGGCTTCCTACGGCTATTTGATTATTGCATACAAAACTCAATACCAGACTGCGTTAATAAATAAAGAATAAATGAAGCGCGAATAGCGTGCCGAACATTTTGGCAGCCTCTGGGGATCAGTGGTCAAAGGGGGCGCTAATCTACAACACGATACACGTGCGATAACACGTGAATATCAAATCACGTCAGTACAGTCGCAGGGCGGCTCCGTTTTATGTTTGACAGTGTTCGTGCCAAATCACCATAAATGTTTGATTTTATTACTAAAAATCGAATAGCCAGTGGTGCAAGCAGCACGTCCGTCGCTCTGGAACTAATAATTACCAGTTGCAGTTATATTTCATAGCTTTGTTAACCGGTGCAGCCGCATTTGGATCATCACTATCACGTTACATATTCACGCTGATTGCAGTCCCTTAACTAAACAACATAGTATAACGTGTACTTAATTGCTCAGGTTAAAAACGAGCTCGTGCTACAGTTGGAAGTGTTATTGGTATTGGTCTACTGCCTTCCAAAATTGTATTACCTTCAAACTATTCATTATTTTCTCTTAATTTCAAGCAAATAATACTATTTATATAGTCTTTGCTAATATTGTTATGACGAGAATGCAAAAAAAACTCTTGTGTACTATGTTCCATTATTGTAGATTATATTATTTAAGAGATCGGTCGGTTCTTTGGTCTTACTTCCCTTCTAAAGAGTATTTTGGAAATTTATCTACAATTAGTTGATGCCCAGAATTCCCGGGTTTTTGATAAATCAGTGTTATATCAAAGTTTCTATTGTAGTATCACATAAACACATCACGCATAGTAGACAACCTCCAAATCCAAAGCCTAGACTGTCCAGAAGGAGATAAAACATTTGAAAAAATGTAGGAAATATCCATTACCCACTGCTAGTGTCGGAGCTGAGGATCGAACCCAGTACAATGTGACTAAGTGCGCTCGCTACTAAGACACTTTAACTGGCTCCACTGTTGTGCCGGTACAGTACCTATATTTATCACTTTCAGCCTTGTTCATATTCACGATGTCTCAACGGACAGTTATTCGATAGAAAGTCCGTCTTCTACAGGGATGGTTAAATACCAGATATTAATGGAATATTTCCAGTTTAACTTCAGTAGGGACTAAAACATACACACCAACCTTGGTGCACATTTACCTTACGTTTATTGCCTTAAAATACCTAAAGAACCCTCTACAAAATGGCCCATCACGACGGCCCATTGTGTAGAGATGGCGATGCCTTAGGATCTAGGTTGGCGTTTGGCTAATGACTGATTGCTGCCCAACGCCGACAATCGGTTTTTTGAACAGACAACAAAGGAATGACGTGATTATCAAGTAGAAACCGCATGCATTTCAGTGTCCAGGCCCATCCTCAACTACCTCAATACTCGAAGATGAGCCACCATGTGGACGAAAGCAATGGTTCACAGTAGTGATGATTGGCCATCTTGATGGGCCATTGTATAGAGGGGCCTTAAGAGACAAGCAAGGGTAATTTATATCTAAACCAGTATGCACAGATTGTTCCTTGCCAGATTCTGTTGAAGCGTCTGAAAAGACTTCATGGCCTGGTGACTATATGATGGAACCATCTTTTGTAAGCAGAAATAATCTTGAACAAGTGAGAAAAATTACATTTTGATATGCTTTTTGTCCAATTTGTTGGGATGATTCATTACATTTTCAGCAGAGGTCTCAAGATGACTCAGTGCTTTGACATGTTTTATTTTTCTTTTTTTTTTTGCATTGACTAAAGTAAAAGCTACTACATTTTGAAACACGGAAAGGGCATCGGTTCTATTTTTATTTAGTAAATGAAAATAAGGAAATGAATGATGATATTTTAAATATAATATTACATTATTTTTTTGCACCTCTATCGCACGGAGAATTTATCAATTTGTAGGTAATATTTTTTTAAAATAATTCTATGGAATGCATTTTCGTAAATAACTCGTTTATTTTAAGTTTTTCGAAAAAGCTCTATTTCAGATTTCTTGTCCAAAAAGGTCCGTGCTTTATACTGGTTATAGAGATCGATCGACGGAATAGCTAATTTTCGATTTTTATTAGGAAACTGTTCGGGATTTGTAGAATTTATCAAAAAAATCAAGTTTTCAAGGATTTGTAGATTCGCTTTTGTTTTCTCATATTTCTCACAAACGTCAACTAATAGACCTAATCAAGCCCTACAATTGCCATTTTTGAAAATCAAAATCGGACCTTCGGTTAGGGAGTTATTAATTTCTTTGAAAAATCATACTCGGCCCTAGAAAACATACTTGCCGTCAACGGATTCGGGCCGCCAGCAATAGGCTTATTTTGTGGCAGGGTATCTTTGATCCCACCAAGTCTCGTCGAAATCGATCAATATTCTGGACAGTTATCATGCTTCCTAGCCCGATTTCGAGAAAACCAGTTTTTTGCAAAAAAAATCAATTTTCATTTGTTTTTCGACATAGCCTCTGGTATACTTATTTGTAGAGCTTTGCCAGCGGCTCCATTTCTTTTTTGAAATGTCTCGATCCGACTGCCCGTTATCGAGTTATTCAATTTCTCCCGAAAAACTCGAAACGTCTATATCGGGTACTTCTGTTTCCGAACGGAGCCGAGCTTCGGTCGTTAAGGTTTTCTAATGACCTCCTACTAACCGCCCTAGTTTCATCGTAATCCGAAAACGGATTAGGGAGGCTGGGCGTGACAGACCGACAGACAGACAGACCGACCGACAGACCGACTGACCGACGGACGGAATTTTCTAAATTCGCTCTCGAATCGATAGATACGACTTTCACATCGATCCGACGTTTTTTTCGGGTTTCGGCGGTCCACCGGAAAAATGCTAAACGTATACTACATTTTTTTTCAAAATGTAGTAACAAGTGAAAAAAACTACATTTTGATATACTTTTTATTCAATTTGTTGGGATGATTCACATTTTCAGCAGAGGATCGCAAGATGACTCAGTGCTTTGACATGTTTTATTTTTTTTTTTTTTGCATTGACTAAAGTAAAAGCTAACTACATTTTGAAACACTGAAAGGGCATCGGTTCTATTTTTATTTAGTAAATGAAAATAAGGAAATGAATGATATTTTAAACATAACATTACATTATATGTTTGCACATATATCGCACGGAGAATGTATCAATTTGTAATATTTTTTAAATAATTCTATGGAATGCATTTTTGTAAATAACTCGTTTATTTTAAATTTTTCGAAAAAACTCTATTTTGGATTTTTTGTCCAAAAAGATCCGTGCCTTATACTGATTATAGAGATTGATCGACGGAATAGTTAATTTTCGAGTTTTATTAGGAAACTTTTCGGAATTTGTAAAATTTATCAAGAAAATCAAGTTTTCCAGGATTTGTAGATTCGCTTTTGTTTTCTCAAATTTCTCACAAACGTCAACTAATAAAACTAATCGAGCCCTACAATTGCCATTTTTGAAAATCAAAATCGGACCTTCGGTTCGGGAGTTATTAATTTCTTTGAAAAATCATGCTCGGCCCTGGAAAGCATACTTGCGGTCAACGGATTCGGGCCGCCAGCAATAGGCTTGATTTGTGGCCGAGTACGTTTGATGCCACCAAGTCTCATGGAAATCGATCAATATTCTGGACAGTTATCGTGCTTCCTAGCCCGATTTCGAGAAAACCAGTTTTTTGCAAAAAAAATCAATTTTCATTTGTTTTTCGACATAGCGTCTGGTATACTTATTTGTAGAGCTTTGCCAGCGGCACCATTTCTTTTTTGAAATGTCTCGATCCGACTACCCGTTATCGAGTTATTCAATTTCTCCCGAAAAACTCGAAACGTCTATATCGGGTACTTCCGGATTCCGACCGGAGCCGAGCTTCCGGCGTTAAAGTTTTCTAAAGACCTCCTATTAACCACCCAAGTTTCATCGCAATCCGAAAACGGATTAAGGGGGCTGGGCGTGACAGACAGACCGACAGACAGACAGACTGACCGACGGACGGAATTTTCTAAATTCGCTCTCGAATCGATAGATATGACTTTCAAATCGATCCGACGTTTTTTTCGGGTTTCGATGGTCCACCGGAAAAATGCTAATATACTACATTTTTTTTCAAAATGTAGTAACAAGTAATGTAAAATGTAAAGCAAATTACGTGAATTATGTTATAAACACAATTTCTGTCATGTCTTTTTTTTTCATTATCTGAAAGGACACTGAACCATTGATTGTCGTTTGATTTCATGTATTCGGTAAACTAGTAATATCGCTGTATCCCACATGTAGGAGTACGTATCACTCGAGATCCACTAGTAAAGCAATGTATTAATCGCAAACTGCCTGAACGAAAACGAAATTTCGATATCAGTTAACCATTGGTTAAACTGGTAGACGAAGTGTTGATGAGGAAAACTTGTTCCAATTGTCAACCGATAAAGGTTACGTATATTAATTATAATCATAAGGCTATGATCGTAACTCTTGTGCCTCAAAGGATTAAATGAAGAGCCGTTCGAATAAAAATGGGCGACTTATAAGCCAGAGACATGGACAATAGCGCCCTCTAGTGGCATGACCCACAGTTCACCCTTCACAGTTCACCTCCTGGTTGCGACAGGTCCTTGGACAGCCTCACTTTCTTGTCTTTATGACAAATGTTATAAGAACGTAGCTTCAATATTAAGTAAATTTCCACTACGTTGTTTAGGTTAGCTTTCAGTATATGCAACTGGTTAATGGATTAGGTCCAATGCCCGAAAAAAAATTACGTAAATCTAAAAAACTGCGCGTTATAGTTGTAGAGGGTTGTAAAGACGTGAAACATCATTGAGTTTGCACTACATTAAATCCAGGCCCGGCGCTACACAAAATTTTCACGCAAGCGACTTCATATTATAGTGCCCCCCTCTATCCCCTTGCCCCTCCCCCCACCCCACAAAAATTGTGTTTGCTGAGAAAAGTATGCTGGGTTGGCTTACGGCACGGCGACGGCGCATTGAAGGATTATAATAATTTTAAACAGAACTAAGCGGCCGCTTGGGGTGTTTGGCCCTAGCGCCGGACCTGATTGAAACTGAGACGTTGACTTTTGCACTTGTGAAGATCACTAATAATCTTTGATTTGTTACTGACACTGAAGAAGTTTCAAATCGCTAAACATGTATTTCGCCAACAACGTTGGCATGACCTGGGAATGATAATTTATTTTTTGAGACAAAATAAAACTACGAAGACAAGAATAAACTATGCAACATATCTTGGTTAAAAAATGTTAAATACATATATGTTGCTTGCTATTTTCCCATCCATCTTTGTCAGGAACATAAATCACGGAAATACGGAAAAAGACACTAGAGGGAAATACAATTTTTTTATGTCAGAATTAACAAACGTAACTTTTATTAATCGTGATGATTGCGAAGTAACAGCATTCACGTTTAATCCACTTTCAGTTCGGTTTAAATAGAATTTACGCCGCTGTTAGCGGAAGTTAAACTGCTAATCAGATGCGTGTTGTTATGCCAGGCAAAAAATTACCCCGTACCTTTCATCTCCTAATGTGAAAAATGATGGTAATTTAAGACACAATGTAATAAATACGTACTGGTAATGAGACTGCTGATATGAATCGTTAGACTTTGTAACATTACCACTTTGAAAGGGTTACCGTTACCCCCGTGTTTAATGTAAAATATTCAGATATTCAATTACACTCCTGCTTGGTAACAACGTGTTATTTCAAGCCGCATTGTTGATTACCCCTGTTTAAAGTAAGCCGATATAAAAGCATTTACACGCGATGTCTTGCAAGATTTCCGGATTTTACTCCTAAGCGGGCAGACGGTTATACATTGTACTATGGAAATATTATTCGTTTTCCAGAAACAAAATAATTTTAAAACTGAATTTTACTTCGAATATCATGCATATAAAACTCACAGTTTTAATACAGACGTTAAATGAATCAGATGACTCGTTTCATGCTCAATTATTTATTTATTTATTTATTTAACAATACATTACCCAACAGAGCATTCCAATTACAGGGTAGGAAATAGTAAGTATTTACAAGTATATAACGTATGAGAGTAGAATACAAAGTAAACAAATAAAAACAAAGATAAAACAAAACAAAAAATTTTAAATTATATACATTATATACATTGCAGTGGAATACATCAAATTGATCTTGTAGATTATTATAATTTTCATACATTTTGTATAGCGGCGAAAATTTCTGGACGTTGGTTCAGGGAGTCGGCAAATAGAACAATAAGTTATGCCTAGAACCAGGTCTAGGAGTTCGAAAATTTAGTAAGTTTAAGATAGCGCCGCAATAAATTATATTATGTATTATTTTAAAAAGAAAAATTTGTTGTTAAATAGTTCTACGAGTCTCCAGACTCGAGGGTGAGAATCTATTTAACAATTCAGTCTGAGGAAAACCAATAGCAGGATAGACACCATCTTCCTTATGAGTCAAAGTGTTTAAAAAACGCCTCTGAATTCTCTCTATGCTGTGTATATGTGTGTTATAAAGGGGCGACCAAATAATTGACGAATATTCCAATTTGGATCGAACAAACGATTGATATAGTAGTTTCAGTGTGTTAATGTCGTTAAAATCTCCAGTACATCGTATTATGAATCCCAGCATTCTGAAACTTTCATTAGTGATGGTATTTATATGGCAATTAAATGATAGTTTGATGTCAAATGTTACACCTAGGTCGCGGAATGTTGATGGACGTGTAAGTACTGAATCTTCTATACGGTAATTAAATTCTACATATTGGTGTTTATTAGTAAAAGTTAGGACATTACGTTCTTATACTCAACTGTAATTTGTTTAAATTACACCATTCATTAATTCTATTAAGGGCACTTTGTAATACCACACAGTCACTCACATCATTTACTTTATTGTATAACTTCATATCATCTGCGTATAAAAGACAATTGACACCCAATTCCTCTGCAAGGATCACCTGCCATTTGCGCGCTGTTTAAGAATTACATATTATACATATTTTCATTGTCACATAGAAATTTTTGCCCTGACTGGGAATTAGATCAAGTGGTATGGGCGCACGCGTTTCGAATACATTTCGAACATAGACGTTTCGCTGTAATTAAGGAGGTACTGTCTATTATGAAAATCCGTCTCCATTTATTTAATGCACATAAAAAGTCCATAATAATATCAGATCTAAGCTGCTAACAAGTTACTGCAGAGCTGTACTTCAAATTTCTGGATATTAAAATGAACAAAAAAATACTAGAGATTTATAAATCGTATTTACGATATAAACTTAATGAGGTTTCTGGTAAGTGAATAAATCTTATTCTGTCTTGCGTCAAGATAGGAATATCTAATACCATGGTCCTTCGTATAAAAACAAATTCGACACAGAATTGTATGCTCATTTCAAAAAATCTAAAATATATAGAGTGTACCATTTAAAACATCAAGTTGGTATCGTCTTCCAGTATAACCGGAAGTGCCATATGCTTGTAATTATTTTGGGTGGATTGGCTGCACTGACTTTAGTAGTTCCCAAAACGTTCAAACTTTGTTGTTGTGTACATTTCCCTAGATCGACCCTGTATTCTGTGTGTTGCCCATCAATGCATAATTGGTTACCTATCATGTCCGGTGGTTTATAACTATTTATGAGAACCTGTAGTATTTGCATCCCATTAGTACACGCTCTATTGAATCTTTGAGCAAAGCCGTTAAATATTTAACACGAATTCAATTACATGCTGCAGTGAAAGATAAAGTAATTATCTTTCTGCTTCTGTAAATCATAAAGCGTTCTGAAGTTACGTTTCAGATAAAGTTTCCCTTAGTGATTAATTTTCTTACTGACAGCTTTGCCGTAGTTTTACTATTACTAGGTATTAGTAGGAACATGCGTTCATGTATTGAATTTAATTGATTTACTACTGCTTCAACTGAATGCTCCGCGATCGTTTATTAATGGAAAAGCTTCTGGCACTATGTGAAGTAATGAACTTTACTGAATTTTTAAAAGTGAATTATTTATTATTTGTTTGCCTATAGTAACGAAACATATTCTTTATAGGATTTTGTAAACAGCGGAAAAGAAAAAACTATCTATGAGAACAAAAAGAAAAACTGTAAAAAAATATTAATGAAATCTTTGCATTCTATCCATAACCTGACTTCTGGTTATGCTATCAAAATAAAATCCTAAAATAAAGTCCAATTTCTTATTTGACATTCTCATTATAACACTAGCATCCAACATAGTCCCTTACGGCTAAACAGATTAAACTAGTATCTACATGACCACCTACGGTATGAAGATTCAGTTAAATCAGGTTAGTAAATAAATTCATTTTGGGCCTTTGTTCTCATTTTTAACTGAATCTTGCACAATATGCCTCTTGGTTGTGTGTCTTCGATATTGACCAAATATTTGACCAGAAGTCAATCATAGCACAAGATTCTAGTGGAGGTAGATCGCTGTCCTTAGTATTCTGATCTAGCTTCTGAAAGAACGTCTTTGGTTTGCTGTACAAAGTTTTTCTTGCTGGCGACGCTTTGCTGCTTCGTTACAGCACATTGTTATTATTATTATTTACTTTGTCTGTCTCAGCTGGGCTGGTAAGCTGGTATGTCCTTAGAGTCAGGGACATATTATTAGTTTTCCGACGCTGGACAATATTTCCGTGGCCTCCGACATCACACGGAAAGAGCGCTATTATTATTATTATTATTATTATTATAAGTCATCTGTTTTTGATTTCGTGACTATCTAGGACCAAGATAATTATTAATATTATGATACTAGTGATTATGTCGTCGTCTTTTTTGCTAATAGTTATAATTGATTATTATATTTTTGTTGAAATTGACGTATCGCCTACTTCGATCCATGTGAAATCTTATTCGACCAAGTGTATTATTACTAGAGCAAGACGTAACAATAAAAAATAGATTGTTATAGATTCGAAAACGCATTTGACGAGGGTGTGGCAGTTTAATTTATACAAGATATCGGTAGTGACAGGTAATATTTCCCTCAACTTATCTGTAAAATCTATTTAAGAAGATCGTAATTTCTTATCGTGGCTATGTATTCAAGATCTCAAAAGTAGAACAAGAAGCGAAACGGCCGACTATTCGAAGGCAATCAGGCAATGCAATTCCGAGCTGGCCGCTCCCGTAAGGAAAATGCAAATTCTTCTCAGCATATCAATGGAACAGTTAAGGTTAAACAAAAAACTTTATTGACGGTACCCCATCGCAATTCTTATCCCAATAGGGGAAAATATTATCTTATTATCCATTGTATTTTATTTTTGTTACTGTTTACTTATGCATATTATTTTTTTATTATTAATTTGTTGTTTTTTTTTCTTCTATTCATTAACTCAACTACTTGTGATTCAATTTTTTAGAACTGGAGCCCAGTTCTGCCTGGTGGGGAGAGATGTGTCACATATCAAAATTAATAACTACTTTTCTATGCAAATTTGGCAAAATATCTTATTAGTATATTCCCTATAAATAAATACAAAAATGGAAAATCTAAATTAAAGAATTTCCAAATTTAAATCCATAATAAATAAACTAAATTCAATATCATTTATTTTCTAATCTATAAAATGTAAAGTATTAAAGCATTCATAACATATTAAAGGACGTAGAGTATCGGATTACAGTTACTAATTAATAACATCAGGTCATTAGTTTCCGAGCGCTTTACGTATGTAGGGAATATGTCGATCAAGCATTTATCAATCATATAAATAGCCCAGAATGAACGGGCAGTGGCAGTCCATTCTGGGAGTCCATCTGGGGACCCATCTCTCCCAACATGTGCCTTTGGTAAGGAAATATTATTTACTGTTTATTTTATATTCCTATTTTTTGACTTTGTTGTTTGACTGCAACCATTTTTATTGTTTAATTAATAAATATTATTTATAATTTATTTTGTGTCTGATCATTTCCCACTAGGAAAACCTCTCGCAGGCCAAGTGGCCCCCTTATTATAACAGTCATAGACCAGCGGTCGTGACACTTGGTGGAGGCTTGGTTGAGCTAATTTTAACTTTATGGTCGCTACCTCTCGCTAAAAATTATAATAAAATATTAATAAGAATAACTAAAAATTATGTTAATGTCCAAATTCATTTTTCATAAAGTCTATTTATACCACATATAAAGTTCGAGGGCACACATTGTTCGTAGCACTAAGTCCGGTACTGTATCTTCATTCAATGTTACACTATAGTTTATTTTCATCTTTCGCGTTGGTAGTCCTGCACAACTAGGCACTGTCAGTCTGTCAAATCGGAGATAACTTTTAACGTCTTTGAACTTGCTGTGATGCTGAGTTGACAAAAGTGAACTGCTAAATTGGTTTGTGGGTACGGGAATTATCTATCCATTGGAACTGTGTAGTGACCATCAATGTTCGGTGATTGGGAATCCAGAATCCATGAACGTGTTTGCCAAGGGTGACCAGGGAACTCCTTACAGCTCGGGCGAACATCTCATTGATAGTAAGGTAAGTGTCCATGCTGGTTTACTAAACCTCGTGTTAAACATGTAGAGCATTATTCCCTTTGTTGTAGGGGACGTTTTAATGATGACCTGGTAAGATGTTTTCCATCAACAAGTGGATTTTGGTTAGCTACCTGTAGCCTTCATCCTTATTAATTTGATTACACTTCATGTCAGTCTTAGGACCTGGGGAAGTTGGCAAGAATAACCTAAAAGTGTTTATAGGTTTGGAAATATAGCCAAGAAGTATGTCCTACCATGTTAGATACTGACAGAAGGAGGAATTAGTGCTAGAAAGCCTTAGCTGTGTGAGATGCTGCGAACTCTGGTATGGTTAGTTCTGGACTCCCGGGGTAGGTTTCTATCAGTTGGTCACTATCTATTACTGGACTTCTCTGTGCCTGGTCCATGGTGTGCCCGGTATTTTGTGTGCCCCAGTGTGGTTGTCATGAAACAAGAAAATTACAGGTAAGTTCTTCGTTCAATATTTTTTACGAGGCAAAAACAAATAATAATGAAAAATTTGAGCCATGGTTTTGAACTAACCTAGCCATATCTAAACTAACTTACATCGTATATCGATTTGTTATTAATTCTATACCAAACTGTTTCTCACAAGCAAGCAAAATGACAATTTTTTAACTTTTTTAATTCTGTAGCTTATTATTTTAGGCTTCTCAGAAAAAAACTATATATCGTCTTTTAAATAAAAGAATCACCTAGCCATATTCTTAATAGAATACATTTATTATTTCAAGGAAATTTAACCTTTTAACTACCATTACTATTATCCTTTGGACTTCTTTTTCCCACATAAGAAAAAAAAAATATATTAAAACTATTGTGTCGTTTACGTTATTACAGAAAATAATTATTTAGCCATTATTAAATATTATTTTTCACAATTTTCATCACTTGTTTACCTTCAAACTTTTATGGTTATTTTTCTTGGCGTAGTGTCAATTTATTTACCCATATAGCCATCTATTTGAGTGTGAAAGAACAACTAATAACTTTTCACACATTTGTGCCTTTGACCCATATCATATGCCATTTATATTTTCATTTGAGTACTTTACTGAACCTTTGCCCTTGGCAAGTTTACTTCTATCACCTAACTAATTAATAATCCAATGTATAAAGGAACATTTTCTTTATTTAAGCCTGATGCTTGCAACCTTGTTCCAGTACCAATTGCAGTGATATTTATTTAATATTTCTGCATAACATTAACTTAAATAACCCAACAAAATAATCCTGGGAACAAGATTCCAAGATTTTGAGTGCGCATTCTCATTTTGGCTTGGGTCCCTTTTTATTTATTACAATTACACCCATTACATAGAGTGTGTACTCATCAAAATTGACATACAAAATGTTTTATTAAGTACCATTCATACTGTCGACATATATTTTAATTATTATCTGGGCACAGTGCATGTCTATAATGACATATCTTGTTTATTATTCGTTTATTATATAAAAAACAATTAAACTATCATTCATCACCTCGGTAAATATTTTAAATTATTCTATTTGCACAGTGCATATATATTTTGTATATTCTTTACTCTTCATTTGTCATATACAAAAAACAATTAATACGTTCACCTGGTGAGAGATTCGATATACTTGACTCGACCTCTAACAGGTATCGATTATTAGGGTTATCTTGGCTTTGAGATGCACCAAGATTTCTTGGCGCAGGTAATGGCTTTTCACAATTGTTTTCCCTTTTAGGTTCTGTACTATTACGACACTTTTGGATGAGATATTTTATTAGAAGACCAAAAATAAACAACGTCAATGCTAAGCATATTACGCTGAAAAATACGTCATGCTGAATTGGAGTATTGTTCTCACCATTGGCTGGATTAATTATACCTGAGAGAAGTGCTATGTTACGCCTGCCAAAAATTATATATCCTACAGCTATTGAGAGTATGGAGTTCCATATTAGGAAAATGGTGTCGCTGTGGAGACCGTAAGTATCTGAGTATGAAAATCTGCTATATTCTCCCACACTATCAATAATTTCTTGTATATTTTCATTAGTTGATGTAAGATTTAAGTGGGGGACCGTAAGTGTCCAATTTGGATTTAAGCACTCGGAAAAATTCTTAAATTGGGGTGTATTGTCTTGAAGCTTGGGGTTGAGTAGGAACGACTTTAAATTTGACCAGGCTGCTGGTATTATATGTGTAAAAGTAGCTTCATAAGGTAGTAATTCGGCACAGGGGTATCTTTTTGTTATTATTTCCTCATTTTCCATGATAAGTTTACAGTTGCAGGGTAGATTAATTTTTATAGCACCAGGTGATTTATAGGTTTGATCTGGGAATGTGAGTTTACGATGGGGACATAGAATTTTGGTAATATTTTTTGGATGAGTTACAACATAGGTTTCCTCCCCTATTTCTGAAATAGTTGTCGTTACTGATTTATGACAACTCATGGGGCAATGATGATTAATTTCTTCGACCGTGGCACCATTGTACAATTTTTTTGCACAGGCTGGGCCTTGTAATGTGTCGGCTGAAAAACGAGGTAGAAAGCACAATTTGTCGTGAAAAGGTTTACAGTGATGTAAACCTGTGCCTGAAATTTGACGTATTTGACTGTCAGAATTTTGAAGATTTTTTGAAACTGCCAGAAATATGGGATCATGATTTATGATGCAAGTTTGATTTAGCCATGCAAATGGTGTGGTTACTAGTTCAAATAATTCCCAAAATTGATTTGTTTGTGCAATGGGTATTTTGATATTGACTATTATTTTATTCTTTATAAACGAGCAGTCGCAAAGAGGGAGGTGATAAAATTTTGAAATGTCTGATATTGGTATTGCTAAGCTTTTATTAGATTGTTGTAACTCATTTTCTAAGTTTGTTAGGTCATGGGACAGTATAGTGGGATTAAGGATGGCTATAGGTATTTGATGTTGTCTGCATGAAGTTAAGATCCCCTGTTTTTTCACAGCCCTAGTAACTTGTATAATATGTTTAAGATTTTGAAATTGATTATTTAATAGAGATAATATTAAATTTGATTGTTCATCTTCATGAAATGAGACCGTATTTTTAAAATCATTTAGAAATGTTTCTAATTTATGAATCCTACTTTCTGTAGTGTTGAAAGCCTTACCTATAGCACTTTCATACTCTTTAAATTTTTTAGATTCTTCTGAAATTAATGTAATAGATTTTGAAAGACCTTTATTTAATTTAAAAATTTGTTCCCTTAAAATGTCTTCCCTTGCTGTGAAAGCATCAAGTTTGTGTTGAGTCGCAACCCCACAACACCAAGACAAACCTTCCCCTAAAAAATCTAATGATCTTTTGTTACGAAAAAAGCTTTTTTGTGAGGCAGCAAAATTTTGAAGATAATTAACATTCCAGCTTTTCTCTAGAGATGCAATCTCCAATTCATAAGCATTTTTTAATAAGTCCAAATTTTGTAAGATAACACATTCGGCTTTCCTACTTGTACTATTGAGACAACTTCCTTTAAGTTTCACATTTTCATCTTCCTCTTTTTCATACCAGCTTGCTTCATAGGTTAAAGGGATGGTGGCCTCATAACTCACTGTTGATGGTAGGGCTTTCCAAAATGCCCCTGCCGTTACCTCCAAATTCTGAGATAGGGTGCTGGTAGCTAATAGCTTAATCAACAAAATCAACCTGTACAAAAAACATATGTTATCAAAAAATTCTCATATTTATTAAAAGCATGCCCCAAGGGGAAAAAGAAAAAAAAAAAAAGAAATAGCGTTAGGTATGCATCCCTATGTCTATGCACAAATTTGCATTTTTGCTTGTGAAAAACTTGAACTCTTAACTTAACTAGTAAAAAAGAAATAAGAATCTATACTACATATACTATGTATTACATAAAAATACTACCAAAATACAATTACTAATATAAAACTACACTACAATTACTTATTTGCTCTCATGGTATGCCTCCTCATGTTTTTGTGAGCCCTACTTCCGGGGTCCAAGGGTCATTGTACGGGAGGATGCGACTCACATGAACTATCTCTTTTTTTGACTTCTTAGTTGGTCCTTTTTGGATTAGATAATCTACTTCACCTATCCTTTTTACAACACGGTATGGACCAAACCATCTAAGTAGTAACTTTTCTGACTTACCCACTTTTCTTACAGGTGTAAACACCTTTACTTGGTCGCCCTTGCTGAATTCTAGATGACGATGTTTTTCATCGTATCTAATTTTATCGCTTGCTTGTTTTTTCTTTATATTGTCGACTGCCATGCTTCTTACCGCTAGGGCTTTTTCTCTTATTTTATGTGCGTCCTGTGAGTTGCCTGTTTCCATGAGGTTAGCCTCGGTGGGTAAAACTGGTTCTCTACCATAGAGTAACATAAACGGAGAATATTTTGTTGTGTCTTGACGAGCTGAGTTATAAGCAAAGGTTACATGTGGTAAATATTCATCCCAATCTGTTTGTTTTGTATTGGTGTATTTTGAAAGCATATCGCCTAAGGTTTTATTTAATCTTTCTGTTAAGCCATTACAAGATGGGTGATAAGCAGTTGTATATTGATTAGTTGTACCCATGCAGTTTAGAAGTTCCTGAACAAGTTGCGAACGAAAAGTTTGTCCTCGGTCACTAAGAATATGACTCGGAGCCCCGTGGCGTGTGATAACCTTTTCCAGTATGAATTTGGCTACTGGAAGAGCTTTACCTGATGACAGTGCTTCCGTCTCCGCCCAACGTGTGGCATAATCCGTTGCTACGACTATCACAGTTTTTCCATTCTTGCTTCTTCTGAAAGGTCCCAGAATGTCAATTCCTACTTTTTCAAAAGGAGTCCCAACAGGTATAGGTTGTAGAAAACCTACTGGTTTTCTGTTCTGTTGCCCTTTTCTCGCCTGACAGTCCGTGCAACCTTTAACGAATTTTTCTACATCTTTCTGTAAATTAGTCCAGTAGTACCTATCCTTTATTCTATGTAGAGTCTTTGCAATACCTAAATGCCCCGATAATGGTTCTGAATGATGTGAAAAGAGTATCTCTCCGACAAGTGATTTGGGGATCACTAGCAGGTTTTCTAACCCATCCGGCAAAGTATTTATTTTGTATAGAACCCCATCCTTTAGCCTGAAATTCTTTGATCTTCTTATTACCCCCATCGGGATTGACTTATTGGATTTATTTTGTATGGCCTCGATGAGTTGCTTTATTTCAGGATCTGAATGTTGTTCTTTTGCGATATCAGATGGTAAAAGTAAAAAAGTGGGAACGTCTTCTATGTCATAGCTATCGTCCTCTGCTTTTAAGACAGGGTTACGAGACAGACAATCTGCATCTCTGTGCGCTACACCATTTTTATGTACAATAGTGTAGTCGTATTCTGCTAATTTTAATGACCACCTCGCAAGTCGTCCTGAGGGGTCTTTTAGCGATCTAATCCAACATAAAGCGTGATGATCGCTTACTATTTTAACTGGTTTGCCATATATAAGATGGCGCAGGTAGCCCAATGACCAAATGGCACTTAGTGCTTCAAGTTCCGTGATTGTGTAGTTTTTTTCTGCTTTTGATAGACTTCTGCTTATGTAGGCAATGGGATGTGCTTGTTGGTTATCGTCTTCTTGCAGCAGAATTCCGTCTATTCCTGTTGTACTAGCATCAACCCTTAACTCGCAGCCTTTATTAGGGTTAAAATGCTGCAACACTGGTGCTGTAACTAATTTCTTTTTGAGCGTTTCAAATGCTTCCTTTTGGGCCTTTTCCCAAACGAAGTCCCCTTTATTAGTCGCTATATGCAGTGGTCTAGCTATGATAGAAAAATTTTGTATAAATTTTCTATAGTAGTTGCATAGACCAAGGAAACTTTGTACGTTTCTTATTGTTCGAGGTTCTGGAAATTCCTTAATGGCCCGGAGTTTGTCTTCATCTGGTTCTAGCCCTTTTTTGCTTACCACATGCCCTAGAATTTTAACTTTAGGTTTTATGTAGACACATTTACTGGGCTTAAGTGTTAATCCTGCCTCGCGTAATCGTTGGAAGACTTTATGTAATTTTTCTAGGTGTTCATTTAAAGTTTTTGAAAAAATTATAATGTCGTCTAGGTAAATTAATATATCTTTCCACTTCATTCCTTGGAAGACCTTATCGGCCAGTTCCTGGAATGTAGCAGGTGCATTGCACAAGCCAAAACTTAGGACATTGAATTCGTAGAGCCCATGGCCCTGTGCTATGAAGGCGGTATATTGTTTTGAGTCTTCTTCTATCCTTACCTGCCAGTAGCCACTAAACATGTCTAATGTCGTGAAATACTGTGCATCGCCCAGGTATGTAAGGATATCATCAATGTTTGGGATTGGATACACAGATTTTTTAGTAACATTATTTAACTTACGGTAGTCGACACAAAATCTGGTATTGCCGTCTCTCTTTTTAACCAGAACTACCGGGCTTGACCAGGGAGAGTGTGATGGCCTTATTACTCCACTTTCGAGCATTTCCTTGATCTGGTTATCTATTATTTCTCGTTCCTTCTGTGATACTCTATAAGGACGGCACTGGATTGGCTCATTGCTACCTACATCAATTTTATGTTCTGTTAGATTTGTCAACCCCATGTGTTTTGTTGATTTTGTAAATACATCTGAAAATTGATCTAATAGTTTTGTTAATTCTTGTTTAAAAATTCCATCGTCAATGTGTGATAGATCGTGATCCTCTATGGTTACTTGTTCATTTGAAGTTTCTGAAAACAGAGTTAAGGCAGTGGTTAACCTGTCCGCCGCATTATCCCCAAAAAATCCTACTGTCGCATTTTGAAAAATTTTTTGTGTGTTGTGTCCGATATTTACTATTTTGAGTGTGATCTCGTCCTTCGAAATATGTGGGGGTTCCAAGCTTAAAAGATGACGTGGAATAAAAAACTCCTCTTTCTCTCTGAAAACCATATCTTGTAGTATCTCGCTATTTTTCTCTGAAGTTTCTAGATGTATATTATATTCTATATTTGGCTCCAACCTATAGTCTTCCTTCAAAGTTACCTTGATACTTGTTCGTGGAATATCCACAATGTTAAATTGTTCCACGTTATTATTTTTAATTCTCCTCGTTTCTCGGTCATCTTCATGAACAGTTAATATTTTGCTTTCTTTTTTATTTAATTCGTTATGTGGTGGATTGCATACCAGGATATCTATTTCCATGTTACTAAAGATACACAGAATCATGTTTTTTACCGTTTTCCAGTTTAGTCCATCTAGGCCGCAACCTAATCGTGGTATTGCTAATTTCTTAACGTTTCTTTCTTGTAACTGAAATTTCATTTTTTGTAAACAATCCCATAATGTCTCCAGGGTAGGTTTATTCCAAAACAAGTTTTTTGTGATTAGATGATATATATTCCTTCCATGATGCTCAGTTAGTCTCACTTCCCCTACTGTCAGGGTTTGATTGCTCAGTTGTCTCTTTACATGGAATTTTTCTTCCATCGTTTTAGCAATACCTTTTCCCATTTTTATATCTGCTGAAACACAGTGAGCTAGGGGGTAGTCTTTTGGTGTATCAAAAATGTCCATCGTTTTTTCCTGTATGTTTACTTGTAAGATTTCCCTTTCATAGTCGGTCTTACCCATTATGAAACTGTGGAAATCTTTCTCCCTAATACTTACACCTTGATTTCTTGTGGGTTGCAGTACCTGTTTTTCTTGAGTTACCTCGTTACATTTTGTCGCTCTGGCTTCTTCTTTTGTTTTAAAATTTTGTCCATTAGAGCGTACAATATCTTTAATCGGTTGAGCAACTTTCTTATTTCCATTCCTCGTCACTGTACCGTGAATTTCCACTGTTTTGCTTGCGTTTGATGTTGGGATATTCTGTTTTTTATAGTAATTAGTTAAGTTTGTTAATATATTCTTTTGGCATTCCTCATGGTATGCCCTTTTATAACTGAAATATCTTTCAGGCTTCTTTTTCATTTTATACATATAGGGCGTCCTTGTGACATTAACCATGTTTGAATCCGTATTTATGGTTTCCTCCTGTTTTGACAGGGAAACCATTATGGTTTGACTGTTAGTATTAAAATAAATTTTCCTGGAGTTTAAGTCTATAACTGATTTAAATTTATTTAGAAATTCCATTCCTAATATAAGTGGAACTGGCGAAGTCTCGATGACAGTTGCTGTACATATAGTAGTTAAGTTTCCTACCGTAAGGGTAAAATTGGCTTCTCCTAAAGTCGGTATTCTGTATCCTCCAGCTACCAAAAGACATTTTGAATGGTTCCTTTTGGGCGAGTAATGCTTTAGCAACCCTCTTGTTATTATATTTTCCTCGGCTCCTGTGTCCAGGATTGCGTTTGTCTTATGATTATTTATAATTACACTAATTGCTAAAATGTTATTTCTATTTCCTGTGCCCCCTTTTTGTGCCAAGACGACGCCGGGGCTTAATTGCGCCGTCCAGTTCCGTTTGGGTATTGGTTCTGATTTTCTCGGCATGTCCCAGCTGAATGTCCAATTCGATTACATATGTAACACTTTGGTCTTCCATCATGGTGTCTTGTGTTCGGAATATATTGATTATTATTATTTCTCTGAAGTTGGTTAGTTTGCCTACCATAATCCTGTCTTCTTTCGTTGAATCTTGCATGGTTTATAATCGGCCTTTGCATACCTGTGAAGTTTTGTCTAGTTTGAGAATACTGCTGGGGTTGGTTTTGGGTGTTTGGATTGTTAAATCTATTGACATTTCGCCCTTGGAAGTTTCTTGCTGGTTGCCTGTAGTTATTACTGGCATGGAACTGGTTTGGTGACATAAATGATTGTCTTCTATTTGGAGAGTTCCCTTGTCCATTTGATACATTCCCATTGCAGTTGCAGTGGCAGCTAGTTGGGTTGGCAGGGGTTGTGTTTTGGTCATTGAAAGAGATTTCTGTAATATTTGGCAGGGAGATGTCTTCTAATTTTCTTATAATTTTCTTAAATTTATTCCAGTCCATATTGTCTTCTAGAAGCAGTCGGTAGTATTGGTAGAATTTATGGTTAATGCCATTTTCGAAAAATTTCCTAAAGTTTTCTACGTTAAAGGAATCGTCATATTCTCCGAATAAGTCTTGTAACTCATAGTAATATGATGTAATAGATTCCTGCGGTTGTTGTTTCCTTTCAAAGAGGCGTTTCTCCAAGAGCCTCTTTGTGGCAAAATCGCCTGCAAATTCTTTTTGGAAATCATTTTTGATTTCTGCCCATGACTTTGCTCCATTATCTTCCGACCTTTTGTAACGTTGAAACCATAAATCTGCCGCCCCCTCTAGGAATGATTCCATGTATGAAATTTTGCAGGCGTCATCCCACCTATTTGCTGCGGCTGTTCTTTCATAAGACTTTATGAAAGATGTTGCATTGTTTTTGCATGGGTTAAACGTTGGAGGACATAAGAATTTTGGTGTTGCTGGTGTTGCTGGTGTTCTTGGGTTTATCAAGCTATTTGATAATGTTGCGTCCGCCATTGTTCTTGTTTGTCCCGCTACGTTTACCTTTTGTACCCCCGGTGGAATGTATGAAGAGATGTCTTCTGTATTTGCAAGAAGGTCACCGACTTGTGGAGCGTTTTCTGCCTCTTCCTCCAACTCCTCGGACTCTGAATTTGATGCTACTCCTGAATTATCCTTGTTAGGGGTGAAGTTCCTCTTCTTTGGCTCTGGGTAGACAAACTCTTCTTTTTGATTTCTGGGTACTGGGGTGGGTGATCTTGATACTTTAGGTGACCGAGCAAAGGGATCTCCAACGTTGAATAATTCCGTGCTACGATGTGGAGGGTTAAATGGGGTTTCCTCTTCTTGCTTCTCAGTTGCCGCTAGCTTAAGAGTTGCTCTTGTTGCAATTTTTCTCTCCCTACTCATACTACCATTGTTTTAATTAAATCTAGATATATTCTCATCGATAAAAATATAAAAACACGTATTAATTACTCATTTGTGCATATACACAAGAATGCATTAATAATAATAATGATAATAAAGTATTTATTGCCACCCTTTTATTCAACTAATTTTACCCTTATTTTTAATGTAAAATTTAATATATATCCTAGTTTCATTAGTCGTCGTCATCTCCAAATAACCTTTTAAATTTTTCAGCAATTCTTTTGTTAAACTCGATGTCCAAGGTAGGCGTTTTTGGACGTGTGGTGGTTGGGGATGGATAACTAAAAAAACTAGCCTTGTGTTTTGATAGCGGGCTACTTGGCCCCAAAGCACGAGGTGTTAATGGCCGACCTGACTTGTTATACTGCACCTCTATAGGGCTTAGGGTGCATAAAGCTAGGTCTCTCTTTTCTTGGCGTTCTTTCTTGCCTGGCTTATTTTTACGTGGCATTTGAGAGAAACAAAAATAATAATATTGTAGATAAAATATTCTTGTAGGGATTAAAAACAATATTAATAATATTTGCTGAACGTTTGAATTCTTTAAAAAAAATAACGAAGTTTGAGGAATTATTCAACGGGCTTGGCCAAGGTAAACTCTTATACTCTTCAAGCCAGATAGACGGGCTATAAAAAGCGTACAAGAGGGGAGTGTTTCAGGACCTCGTATCTGTTCCAAGCCAGATAAACGGGCTATAAAGAACACATAGAAAGGCCAAAACGAGGGGAATATGTGACGTGTTTCTTATATTCTCCAAGCCAGATATACGGGCTATAAAGAGCGTATAAAAGGGAATGTTAAAGTCTTGTATATATTCCAAGCCAGATATACGGGCTATAAAGAATACATAGGCAGACTAAACAGAGGAATTGGGGTGAAAAGGATTTATTATACCTTAAATTGATCTAAAAATAATCCTGAAATTTTATAAAAAAAAAATTTAAAAAAATAATAGTTTTTTTTTAAACTTACACAATATTTTTTCTGTTTCAGGTAATACCTCGCTAAAATGAAAGTTAAAAAAAATGCAGAGTTAATTATGGAGAATTAACCCAACAGAATCGAAGCAGGGCGGCCTCCACCAAGTGTCACGAGGGGCTCAACCAAGCCTCCACCAAGTGTCACGACCGCTGGTCTATGACTGTTATAATAAGGGGGCCACTTGGCCTGCGAGAGGTTTTCCTAGTGGGAAATGATCAGACACAAAATAAATTATAAATAATATTTATTAATTAAACAATAAAAATGGTTGCAGTCAAACAACAAAGTCAAAAAATAGGAATATAAAATAAACAGTAAATAATATTTCCTTACCAAAGGCACATGTTGGGAGAGATGGGTCCCCAGATGGACTCCCAGAATGGACTGCCACTGCCCGTTCATTCTGGGCTATTTATATGATTGATAAATGCTTGATCGACATATTCCCTACATACGTAAAGCGCTCGGAAACTAATGACCTGATGTTATTAATTAGTAACTGTAATCCGATACTCTACGTCCTTTAATATGTTATGAATGCTTTAATACTTTACATTTTATAGATTAGAAAATAAATGATATTGAATTTAGTTTATTTATTATGGATTTAAATTTGGAAATTCTTTAATTTAGATTTTCCATTTTTGTATTTATTTATAGGGAATATACTAATAAGATATTTTGCCAAATTTGCATAGAAAAGTAGTTATTAATTTTGATATGTGACAATAACAATGGCAGGGAATAAAACATCGCCGATTTTAAGGACCACCTCGTTCCCTCCCACATTGCAAACAATGCAAAAGCCAGCCAATTTAGAGTCCGCTCGTTATATTAACTAAGAACTCAATTTCTCTGTTATATGAAACAAACAATAAACCTTACTTTATTAATTATAAACCAAAGACAATGCTATAAATGCTGTAAATTGCACTACCCCAAGCGTTTGTTTCTTGCTTTGTTAATTCCTTTTTAAGGTGCAAAGTTCGCCAGATTGCAAAAGTTTTAACTTAGACTTAACAAGCTTGAGATCAGAGCAAAGACAATTACCTGTATAGAATGAGATTATTTGAATTTTAGTGGAACAGCCGACAAACCCCTTAAAATCTACGCTTATTTACAAGACATCCACCGAAGCGCAAATAAAGTTGAATACAATGAGCTCCAAATGATACAGGATGATAAAAAATTTGAGATAATTGATGATAATTACTTAAACTTATATCTAGAAATTCTATACACAATATTAATACTAGATTCCACACCAGACCTACAGTTCTCCAACATACTACAACCATCATTCAAAGATCATTTTCTTATAACGCTGTAAAATTATATAATGGCCTACACGAAAATCTCAAATCGCTGTCATGGCATCAGTTTCGTATATCTCTAAAAAATATGTATTTTAATAGCTAAGTAAATATAACTTGTACATACTGTTGCGTATTTCCACCACTTAGGAAACACCCTGTACGAATCCGTGGATTCTAACAGCCCGTTCATGACTTTCAGTGAGTCCCACTGCGCCCATAGTGCCTTCAGTCCCACTCTTTTGCCTGAAACATCCTTCCATTTCGGACGAGCTCCCCTTTCTTTGGCTCGCAATATAGGCCCAATTTCATCGTTCAATTGATCTTGTCTTAGCGCTTCATTTGTCCTGTCATCCGGCACCTCCACCTTGACAGTGTTGACTGCTCCCATGACCTGCAGTTTCTCCTGGTGGCAGTACTTGCAAAATTTCTTGAACTTTCTTCCGGATGACATATCTGCATCTCTCCGAGGTTTCGTTTTATTGTCGTATCCTTGTAGTGGTGGTCTCGTAATGCTCCGAAGCTGGGAAATCTTCACTTCTCTATGGACACCACGTTCATTATCTGGCACAGCCTCTCTGGTACCGGTTTCCTCTGATTTTCCCCTGGGCTTCACAGCATCGGACTCTACTCTCTCCAAGCTCTTTCGCGGACATTCTAGCTGGATATGTCCTAGTTCTCCGCACCTGTAACATTTCATACGCCGTCCACTTGGCCTTCCACTACTTTGTTAATTCTGTCTCTTCCATGTTTCCAGCATTCACTTTCCTCGAGTTCCGCTGTCGACAGTCTCGTTTGATATGCCCTGCTCTGCCACAGTTGTAACATTTAATACCCCCGCTTGGCTTTTCTCTATTTTGTTGTGATTCCTGTCTTTTCGGAGGATTAAATTTAGCCAGTAATAGACTGAACATTTTATGTATATCGGCCAACATAGGGTTTTGGTTCTCCCTTTCTGGCTGCGATTCTTCGAGCGTCATAGCACGCTCTCTTGACTTTGGAGTATCCCTATAGACGGCTTCTACTTCTAGTGCACGCACCAAGGCTTCACTACTACTGTTCTGTCGGGATAGCCTGAGGACTCGCCTGATCTCCTCGTACCTTATCCCATCTAGGAATGCTCCCACTGTCAATTGCTCTTTAAATTTTCTTGGCGCATTAGGATATGCTAAGTGTGCCAGTCTTTCTACCGCAGCTTCAAATTCTTGCAGACTCTCTCCTTTCTGAACGCGCAATTTCAGCTGGGTCTGGTACACTTGAGCAAGGTGTTGATCGCCATATCGTAGATCTAAGGCAGCTTCTAAAACTCTAAAGTTCCGGAATTGTCTGGAGCAGCTCCAATGCTTGGCCTCTTAAAGCCACGATTAATGCCTTAGCCTTCTCTTCGTCATTCCAGTTGTTTTCACTCGCTGCTGCCTCAAACTTTGTCTTGTAAGTCATCCAGGAACTTTGACCATCAAAGGAGGGAAGTTTTAATCGCTGGCCTGATGATACCACTTGCTGGCTTCCTCTATCCCTTACCTGTCTTTTAAGAAGGTCTATTTCTCCTTTGACTTCTTGCTCAAACTTGTCCATCTTTGATTCGACTTTATTTACTTTGCCTTTGGCTTCGTTTATTTCTTCCTCGACCTTGTCCATTTTTACTTCAATCTTATTTTTGAGCTCTTCAGTGGCTGAAATAAAAGCATTTTGTTGCATCTCTATTGCTTTCCTTAATTCGTCATTGTCCTTTTGACGTCGTTTCTCCTCTTCCTGATGTCGTTTCTCTTGCTCTTGTTTTTCCTCTTGACGTCTTTGTTCGTGGTCCTCAAGAATTTTTCTTAATTCGTATTGACGTTTTACTTCTTGTTCTGCTTTTTCCTGTTGACGTTTTTGTTCTTTCTCTTGTCGTTTTCTTTCCCGTTCTTCTTTCTCTTCCCGGCGTCCTGTATTTGTTTTTCGGATGCCATGCTTCTGGTCGTTACCGGCATATAATTACGATAAAATCAACAAAATTTAACAATCACGTCAATATCGGTAATGTAACTGTCCAAATAAAAAAGTTCTAGAAAGATCACGAAAATGCACTTAATTAACTACACGAAAAAGTCTTGTTCAGAGTCTTCTATCTCTTCTTAGTTCAAAGGATTTAATTACCATCACTATAATGTCCCGATAAAATGGTCCAAATATGTCTCAAAAAAGCACTTAACACTATTTTTCTGTTCGAAAATAATCCTCGAACAATGTCCAGTAAATTGGTCCTTCCTGTGTTAGCACTTACTCCGAGAATACTGTCCCAGTCTTCTCAACACTTCCGAAAAATCCTCTTGTTAAAATTCCGCTTCTGACATCAGTTTGTTACGTGTTTTCACCCTTTTGGGAAACACCCTGTATGAATTCGTGGGTTCTAAATAATTTTAAGAAGGGGTAAACCACTAACACTTTATTTAATACTTTAATGACTATACAATACTTCCAAATAACCTTTACACTTTGTTTACTTGATATTAACCCTCACTTTTTCGCTATTAATTTCACTTTAATAAACTTCTTCGCTTTTATCTCCCTTCTCCACCGTCGATTTCGCCTTATATACTCCACAATTGCCTCCAGAGTTATCTAGAACAGAATCGAGAATCTTCTGAAACTGCACTCTAAAAAACTCTATCTCTTTCTACAAGTTTCCAGTCACTATTAGGCATAAGCGTATCAATCTCCAGTTTCAAGGTGGTGTATATTAAATTAATTAAACAAGAAATACAATTAAATAAATAGAAATGTTTTTTGACAAATGTTAAACATTTGAAGATGTAAATAGAAGGGACTGTAAGAATTTTGTGATTTAGAAACACCTGCCTACAACTTTCATTGTAACTCAAATTAAAAATTAATTTTATAAGCTTCTTTTGAGCGACAAAAATTCTCTGGAAATTACTTCCACATCCCCAGCCGATTATATGCAGAGAAATATGAGAGTAAGCCGTAGCGTAGTATCTGTTTAGTAGTCCTGGCTTTATTTAATTTTCTATAAACATCGTCACTATGTACATACCAGGTAAGCCTGTCGTTAATACAAGTTCCTAGGAATATTACTGTGTCAGAAAATTGAATGTCGTTAATTTGGTTATTATTAGTAATGCCTCTTCTAATAAAGAAGTTTATACATTTGGTTTTAGTTTTGTTCAGAGCAAGCATATCACGTTGACACCAGGCACTTAATTCACAAATAGTATTTTGAATCGCATATTTCAGTTGTTGTGGTGTTTCTGCTGATAAGCATATAGTTGTGTCATCAGGAAACATTGTGAATAAGCCCCCAATAATATATTTCGGAAGGTCATTAATAAATAATAAAAACAATAATGGTCCTAGCAGAGATCCTTGTGGAACACCAAATTTAACGTCATGTGCCGCTGATTTAATACCTTTGATATCAATGACCATACTTCCTCAAGTTGGGACGGTTATTAAAAAATTTGGGCATACCAAAACGAAAAAATACTGTCATCTAAATTTTTTATTAGCTTTAATTTAATTATCTTTTCTCGATGCAAAGTTATGACATATGCGAAAACAGGCTAATTTTGTGGTCATTCCTTCACCCTTACCCAGATAATTGATTTTAATTACAATATCGATATTGACGTGGGTGTAACCGACCTTTATATCGATATTAGGTAATAAAGCACAATTAACTGAGAGCGAAATTTTAATTCATAATGTGCAGTAAAGGCATTTCAATTATTGAATTTTTTTTTCAATTTAATTGTTTAGCACTCAGAAATGTCTATAATAAAATCTCAATCGTCCAATATCTAATATACAAAAATTGTATAAATTCCCGTAAAAAGTTTTAGGATACAACCAGAAGGGAAGTAATAGATTCTCATAAAAACGTCTATCGCAGGTATCCGACATATGAGGAGATGGCGTACAATTGACTCGGAAAAGTGTATCGACGTAAAACTTTTAATGATACTTCAATTAGGTGAAGAGTTAAACACAAACAGGAAACAGGATACAGAAGAGGTTTTTTTGTTTTAACATACCAACAGCAGTAACGCAACCTCGCAATTGATTCCAGCTTGTTGACATTGCCATTGTCCAACGATTCAATAATGTAACGTCGATATAACAAGGTATTTTATTGGAAAATCTGACAAGTATTGTTAATATTTATGTACCATTTCATGATTGCATTCGTTAACCGGCTAATGTGATTTATATTAGATTGCAATTATCATATCGTGCCCTCATATTATGTCCTGCAAATGCAACATAAATCTATTACATGTTATTTACTATCGTGATTTTATACAACATACGATGCGTTTAGTTTGCAGCGATAACGCTATTCCCAATACATATCTATCAGCAATTCGGCATGAGACATTACCGTGACAATCGCATTGTTTTAAACTGATATGTGTTTTAAAACGCGAACAAGCCGCTTATAACAGTGCGATTTGCAGATTAATTAACGGCCCTCTACCTAAAAATGAGTTTGATGTAGAATTAAATGTAATAAAACAATTAAACAGAGTAATATATGAGCACGTATGGATTCCAATAAAAAAAAATCGGTAAAGGTACTTACACAAAACTTTTCTGTTTATTTATTCAGAGCAGGGCGGCCATTCTAAAATATTAATTACGAAACGACAAATGAGAAGAATATTATCACAAAGAAAACCTGATAACTTTTGATCAAAAGAAAATTGTGTTCATCCGACAGCAAAAATTCAGTATTAAATAAAAGGTGTCAAATATGGGAGGCTTGCGTAAATACTTTAGAAATTTCCACCATGGATGAATTATTTCCTAGGATGAGTGGCTGTATATTTTACACTAAATCTATAATAGATATCTTCCTTGCCATTTTTTTTAAATAGGTTTAGAATGTCATGAAACGTGGACATTTTGGATTTGAGCAAAAGAGCATTTTTTTTCATATATTCTATCTTAGTGCTAACAACATTTTTGTTTGAAGTAGATGTATACATTTCCCTGATTTATAAAATACAAAAAATCGACCATGACTGGTGTGAGAGGGACGCAGTGCGGCATATTTACGATATAGATCGAGTAAATTTATGTTTCCTTCATTTTTGGTTACTACAAAGGCTCGGGATTAGTTTTGGTATTAGGTATTGTTATTATTAAAGATGATACTAATTCTTCAATATCATCAACGTTAGTTAATTCGTCTCCACGGCATGCGCCTGAAATTCCGAAGATCAACGCAATCTAAAAAAGTAACAAAACATTAATGCATAATCATACCTTAATAAACACTTTAATATAATCTTACCTTTATCATTAAATATTCATCGTCATTTGCTTGCGATAAAATAGAGTCAATTTGGTCCCTTGTCAAAATTTTTGATTTTTTTGCTTTATAACCATCGCAATTTCTTTTCAAAAATGCCATCAGCTTTGCATATTTACTTATATCTATGTTATCGTACACAATTATACACAATTTTAACATAGAATATTGGACCCATACCGTGGAAGATTTATATTCCTTTGATTTTTCATGAAAATAGGCCAGCATAACATTTTCCGTGTACGTTTGCATCTTCTTTTTCTTGCACCATTCTCTGAACTGATTGTACGCTTTATCATACAAATTTCTTGATTTTGTGGGTAATAAATTTAAAACTGCCGCACCGGCAGCTTCAACGATATCTTGCGGTTCTTCTTGGTTTTCCATACCAAAAATGCCAAAACTTAACTTTTGCACTTGACAAATGTATTTGTAAACAAATATTTGTTGCCATGATACGTTGAATGGAAACATTCCAAATGCTTCTAAATACTGTAATTTCGCTCCGATTTATTATAATTCTTTATTTATGAAATAAATGTTTCTACTCCCGATCGTGAAAAAAATAGTATATGCACCTCGGGAGAGACCGTCATTTTTCCCTCGATGTATTTGTTGCCCTCGGGCCTCAAATGACACCTCAGGAAAACGAAAATAAGACGTTTCTCACCCTTAGTGTATAATGTACTATTATTTTAAAACATTTGTTGTTTGCCTTTGTAAGTTGTTTACATTGATGACAAGTGTTTGTCAAAAAATCATATTTTTTTTTAATATAAAACGGTGTACAAACAGCAGAGAATAATTTCAGATTTCTGTTCTGCTACCTATAAACAAGGTATCTTAAAATAAACGCGAGAATTTTAGAAGTTTTTAAAAAATTACCTGATAACATTACATTTATTACCAGGCAGCACCTTTGTTATTTACGTATCTCTGTGAGATTTTTACAGGCATCCAGAGACACCTAAACTACTTGTGGCTCGGAGCCGAAAACATTGAATAATTTTTATACCTTTCTGTTTGCAAAAAAAAAATAAACGTGCCAATCGTTATACTCGGCGGAATATGTCGAAGGTTAAAATATAACTACGAACTTAAGACTTGGGTCTCCGTTGAGTATTAGAGTATGTTCACCTAAAGTTACGAAGTTTGAAGTGGTGTTGGAAGTAGTGGCCACATAAGGTATGATCACGGTTATTCATTAATTTATTTGAAATTATATTTCGATTTTACGTATTAAAGCAATAATTGAAAAAAAAAAAGAAATATGTAGGTAGAAATTTTTAATTTAAAAAAGACACATAAAAAACTACTATCTAAGGAATCACTGCTGCCACATCCAGATTTTCCATCCAAGTCTCTTTAAGGGAATACATCTTGACTATATTTTGATCACAGTATTTGAGGCAGATGTCCTAATAAAATTTGAGACGTTGACTTCTAGCATATACGCCAAAAATGAAGATTCTGGACTCTTGTTAGCTTGCTTTACTTTTTCCTTCTATTTCCCCAAGGAGTAAATACCCTCCACCCCCATACTTTCAGCGGAATCATCTCAATCAGATACCATTACACTACATGCGTGTACCAGATTTCCAGTGAAAATCTCAATTTTATTTTATCAACCCCTTTAATAATGGAGTGGACGTGGTGGGGGGTTGAAAAATATTATAAGCAAATCTGAGGCCTTGGCTTCTAGTATAAACACCAAATCCCAAGTTTCTGTACTCTTACCAGCTTGCTTTACTTATTTTCTTTTATTTACCTCTACTTACGCCCATCTCATCAACGGAAACATTTTTATTTATGGTCACGACACAAATCTCATTTAGGGATTGCTTGACTCCTTTGTTAATCAAAATGCATGACGTTCACAGGAATTCCCCACATAACTCTGTTGCCTAGAGCAATGCCGGCGATACCCATGGCTGAAGTCACTTTAACTCGCTTGGCATACGAGAGGGTTTAAGGTCGGGATCGAAATGTCAAAAAGTGTATATGTGGTTGCCTAATAATCATTAAAATTCCATCAAATCGACACTTGATATTTCATAAATAACTTTTTTATAAGTAATTCAAACGGCGTTTTAAAGTGGGCAGTATTATAACAGAAGTCGGCCAAATACGACTGACCTGTTTGTTTCTTTTTTAAGTGCACGATAAATTCGGAATAAATTTTTAAAATTACCTAATTATCAGATACATTTGTAGCTATATTAGATAATCAGAGTTATTTAAGTGCATTTAATTAGGTCGTATTGATGCGTATTACAGTAATTATCTTTTATCTGTGTAAAAATTTGCATAAAATTGCTTTTGTAAATTGTAATGTATGAAATCAATTTTTAACACAAATCGATGAGTCATCAGAATAATTGTAAAGACTATTTAGAATAAGCTCAGCATGTAACTAGAAGATGGCGCCAATAGCCTTATGAATGAAAGGGGGTAATGATTTTGATTTATGAATGAAATTAAAAGTGACACATTTAAATTTGTTAAATAAACTAAACAATGAAAGTATTATTAAATGGTCAATAGTTTGCAACTGTATTCAAGCACTAAAATGGCACTATATCCCAAGTATATAATATATACAATAAATTCTGTTAATTTTTGTCAAAAATTAGGTGAATTTTCAATTAATATAAATATATAAATTAGGTTCGAACCCTGAATATGGTTCACGGCATTGGTGTTTTAATCAACTGTCCATAACTTTATCTCGTTTATGCTTCCGCAGAAAAGAGTATCTTATATTTCAATGTGTGACTGCTTCACCGAGAGGAAACAACGTGTAACCTAAACCCTGAAGTTACGGGTTCAATCATCCAGTTTTGGCAAATTTTTATTGTGTAAGAATGATTAACCCAGTATACTTTACTCAGATATTGGTTATGTTCTTTTCTTAGATATATGCAAAAGCATGTTAATTTTTTTGGAAAATAGGATAATGAAACACTATATCTAGAGGTCAAGAAAAGATTAGAGACCTAACAAGATAGGACAGTCAGACGGAAAAGACGAAATAGACGAAGACAGTGGTGTACTCCAATTTAAAGGGACACGACATCCAGCGGAAACGGTTTCGGGATTTGTCGGTTACGCATTGAACGAATTTGACCAAGCTTACTAAAAGATAGGTTGGCTCATCAAAATCGACAAGTGCTACGTCACGTATAGACCTCGATGACAGCTGCGTGTGGCTGTTTTTTCCTCATTTTATAGAAAAAAGTTTCAAAATTATTCTTTCAATGTACCTACAATTCTATCCTAACCAAATAGATACCTTACATATAAACAGAAATACTTCGTGTGACATATATTACTAAGCAACCTGTTTTTTAGTGACCTTGGCTACTGACAGTCAGCTGAGTTCGGTCGTTCTATGAGGAGACAGTGTTGTCCAATTTTCACTATTGGCCTCTCTTTCTAGTGTTACCTTCTCCGTCTGATTGTCACATTGTGGCAACTGCGCGAAAACTCAAATTTAAATGTCGAGGTCAATGGCGCCATTGCTAAAAGATACAAGGTTTACCGCTGGCTGTCCTATCTTGTTAATTCCCTAATCTTTGCCGAAAGTTCGAAGCTTCAAGCATGCGCATTACCTTGTAAATGTGTAATAAATTCTGCAAGTCGAGAAATTGAAGTATTTCGTGTTATTTTGTGAAAAAAAGGCGGGGGGACTCCCCCGCACCCCCCATTTCTTTATCCGCGACGATTATACTGCCTGCGGCGCTAATAATAATTATTATAACAATTAGATATCAGAATAAAAACCTACTAATCTAACCTAAAGAAATCACACGAAGAATGAAATTATTTTAAGCAGAATAAAAACCTCTAACCTAACGTAAAAAAATCATAGAAAATAATTAGTGAAAAAATATATTAATCATTACAAAATTAAAGAAAAAAAAATTTCAGCGGACGTAGGAGTTTGAACCCGGGACCTTCCATGATTTTATCATCATCATAACAAATTTATTCATAGTTAGAATTTACAGACATTGCCTCCCCGGATCGAGACCCGTGACCAACCGTACAACCACGTCGCTCAGCGCCGTGGTGTTAGTGCGGTTGGGCGGATCGCGACCGGTTTGGCTCAAAGAAACTAATAATTAAGGGGCTAGAACTTAAATCTAGCGTTTCGATTTCACTGCCCACTTGGTGGGTTTCAAATAATTAAAATTATCACTTTTAAGCGTTTCTCGCGTTATGCACTTTTTTAAATTTTGAATCGATGAGGAAAAAGCTTAATGAAAAAACCCGTTCGAGGCAATTTTTCGCCCAACAGTCTACTCGCCATTGGGAAGTTTTGATTTAGGAAAGGAAGTTTAGGAGTTTAATAGGTTTTGATTTTGTAAGTTTCTCGGTGGAGAGGGGATTTATTAACAAAAAATTACAAAATGACAAAAATTACAAAAATACAAACAGAGTACAAACAGTTAGGAATAGGAAAGGAATAGGTATAGATTAAAATATACAGTGGTGAAAAGTGTGTGATAGTAAGAGGTTTTGGTAGAAATGATTTTATCTATGCGCTAGCCACTCGGCTGACGGTGAACGCTAGAACAAGGAATAAATATTAAATAGTCAGATAAATGATATCACGTTTTGCGCAAGGTCGAAGCTTCGTGTACCTAAACGCTTCTCACACACACACACTACGTTCAAGGACATATTTACAACTGTTAGGTAGAATAAAAATTAGGTGATGAACAGTTGCTAAATTTAAATACATATTGTCTTTGCCATTTTCAATAATTAAAACTGATGTGTTCCCATAATTTGGATAAAAGGTTCTTGCTGTTTAATTCGAAATTAATAATGTGGTTAACTATTTCGTTTTAAAATTTAAACAATATTCCTATATGATATTAGTTGTACATGGCATAAATTATGCACAACTACATTTTAGAATTTAACTAACCACATACTAGCTATTTTACGACTATTTATGTAATTGAGTAATATTTATAATTATAATTTGTAACATTAATTTTATCTTATACTAAAGAAATTTTTGTACATGTGGCAATGCGGACAACATTCCGACAAATATTGAAACTTGCCAATAAAATAAGATAAGATACACACTGTGCCATCTAGGATTAACATAAGTACTAGCTTACGAGTTTTTGACATTTCGATCCTGTCCTTAACTTAATTATTGAATAAATCATTTCTGAGGAGCCACCCCCAGGAGAGGAGTTGAAGCCACGCAGTACCCAAGCAGAGCTTTGTCTTTTCGAACTCAAAACCCAACTGACCTTTTTACGCTTTCACGGCATCGTTACTCTTTTCGCGATTCAGCATATCCGGCCTAGTTACAATGTAAGCTCAGTGAATCTACTACTATTTTTTGCAAAAAATACAAAGACTAAAAGTTGCTTCAAATTGATTTCTCCATATGGAAAAATTGGAAAAACTTGAATTTTCCGGAAAAAAAATTTCGACACTGGAAAATTTCAAAACATCCTTGCGAAAAAGTCATTTCTTTAAATTTCAGCCAGGAAGACGTGTTTGCGATAATGGTTCTTGACTTGAAACACATTAAATTGGCCTGAACTTTCCAGTAATTACTCATCCAATTTTAATTGTTTTTATTATTTTCCTGGTTTAAAGATTTTTGTTTATGTCCATGTCAAAATTAGGAATTCTTTTCGAACAACTACATATTGCATGCAAAAATGTGAGAAAAATCACAGATAACCATTAAAAATTTTGATAAAAAAATATCGTTCTGAAAACGTATGGTCGTTTTTATTTTTTCTCACATTAAGACAAACACTTTTGAAAAATAGCCTTTGCCGCGAAAATGTTCAGAAATTTTACAAAATCGGAAAATCTTCATTAGGAAAATTCAATTTTTTTCGATTCTTCTCATGGAAACCCAATTTCAAACAACCATAATTGTTTAAGTTGGACCGAAAAAAAAAAAAAAAGAGTCTTAACATTGACGAATTTAAAAGATTTAAGGCATCCGAGAGATTGTTTGATTTCCGGAAAATTTTACAGGAAAATTCAGATCAATTTAATGCGTTTCAAGTCAAAATATATTATCGCAACACGTCTCCCTCACTAAAATTTATGGAAATGACTTTTCCGCAAAGATGTTTTGAAATTCTCCACTGTCGGAAATTTTTTTCGGAAAATTCAAGTTTTTCCAATTTTTCCGCATGGAAAATTTAATTTAAAACAACTTTTATTTTTTGTATTTTCCGCTTTTCCAGAGAAGCGTTTGGGAAAATTCGAACAGAACCTACGTAATCTTATGCAAAACGGCGTTTTAAACAGTTTTTATTCTTGTTATTTTTTTAAATAAATGCTGCTTTGCTAAGATACTTTCTTGGGTGAAAAACCTATATATATGTATGTAACAAATTTTCCACACCCGGGGGGAAAATTTGGAAACGAAAATCGTGATCAGCGCATTTTTTTAACATATAAAAAATCCAAAATCCCAGATGTCGGTAAAATTTCGACTTTAACCATAATCTTTTCTTTCGTGTACTGTACTAAAATATGTTTTATTATTTTTATTATTATTATTATTAGCTTTTTGACAGAGAAACTCAACAAAACCAATTTTCAAATAACGCATACATGCTGCAATACACTACTTTTGCGGGCGAGTGTAAGTAATTGCTCCTAAAGTTTAAAAGTTTTACTATTTTATAAATAACCAAGAATAATACCAGTAAAAGTTTATCAAACTTATCCTGCAAAGCAGTAGTGCTTCACTATATAATAATTAGATTAGCAGGAAGCAGCCCTAATAACAGTTGCCGGACTTTTGGTGGTGTAAGACGCATCCGTTTGTCTTGAGGTGGGTGGTTGATGCATTACCCGTTCTCCTCAGTAACTAAGTTTTAGACCACGCTGTACGTCACAAGCGACGGCGAGCTATTACTTCGCCTGGCACTCCATCTGTCACCCTTCATACGTGCACAACAGATGCTGCTTTGTCCGTCCAACAAGTTTCTGCCTGTATTTACATTATTAAGAAAATTACACCAATGAATAATACGAGGGACAGTTCAACAATACAGGACTGTTGTCCCTTTATGGGTTGTATTAACAAAAGGACTTCAGAACTTGTACGCGATAAATCTGAAGGGTAATTATAAACACTGCATCATATTTTCACCTGTATTATTTATTATTTTAATTAAAAATGCACTTTCGGCACTAAAGAACTGATTATTGATAGATACCGAAGGTCATTGAAGAACACTGTCAGTCCTGAACTAAGAGAACTACACAGAACTAATGCATTCTCCATATTAAATATTGGTGGTTGCCAAAATGACGGTGGTAACTAACTTATATATCATCAGGGTTTGTCGAACCTACGCCTAAAATGAGTCAATTAATTAAGGATAAGGAAATAATGTAAGGAGTAGGTATTGATAAGAACCCGATATGAGAAATTAGGATATGAATATTACTATTTAAGAGTTCAATATTATACTCATATTTTATGTATCTACTGTAGTCGTCACATAGGTTGAGGCTGACCAAAAGACGAGTTCTAGCCATGCCCCCCATAAACATATAGAAACACCAATTGTAGCAAACGTGTGCGGTTACGTAGAAACCAAATGCATGCACACATGAGTATTTTGGACAGTAGCGCATTGATGTAGAGTCATAGAAAAAACGGGTGGAACTTTATCGGCGCCGGGCGGCTTCTTCCTATTCAGCTACTACAGTACTTGATTTATTCTTTGTTGACATTTCACAGCAGTGCTCGACACATTCACGTGTATGAGAAGGCAAGTCTCGAGAACATAAAAAATATGAAGTGGGTTTAAATTAGGGATGCACTGGGTACTCGATATAAACCCGGTATGCCGGATACCCGGCCCATTATAAGGCAAACCCGGTTTCGTCGGGTAACAAACTACCACCAGGCCGCATGTCTGGTAATAAATAATTACAAGTAGTCGTTTTTAAGACTTTATTTATAAATTTGAAACAAAAGGAATGTGCATACTCAAAGAGATTTTTTTATTATTTTTATTGTTAACATATATTAAGTACTTCCACCATCTAAAACCGAAAATGATCTACTGGTCTTATCTTTCAGTTGTGAGACATATCCATGGTATCCTATGCATCATGTGTATGGTGGCCAAAACTGAAGAAAAATTAGCATAAGGAAAGTTACAAAAATTGCAACGCCTTACTTGTCTTGGGATTACAGGAGCAATGTGCTCCCATCCCACAGCGGTTATGGAAGCAATGCTTTTTTACGTAAGGGGGCAGCATTTAGTACCCTAAGACTGCAGCAGGTACTCTCTCTCTCAAACCAGGCGATCTTAAGGAACCTGGAGTTAATCCAATTAGAATCCAAGCCCAAACCCACTGACTCAATGCCAACAAATCGGGACTTTGTGTATTTGATGTGCTGACTGAGTGAGGTCAGATGAGCAGAGTCGAAGCCCTGCAGTTGGAGAAAGGGTCACTCATCCAGATGAGTGTCTATAAGCCAGTATATAGATGGATCGAAGATGGCTGAAGGGGTCGGTGAGAGCTTAGCGCGGCAGAACTGAAGGCTATCCAGAGCCCTAGGTCAGATCCCACCCATCTTCAAAGCAGACATATACGCTATAGATCTATGTAGTCAGGATAAAGACCTTCGAAGAGCAGTGATCTATCTGTATGCTGTCAGATAGCCAGGCAGCGTTAAAAGCTCTCAAATCTTACACCTTTGAGTCTAAAATGCAGATAATCGCTGAAACAACTGGCAAAAAACAACTAGGTGTCCTTGATGTGGGTATCGGGGCATAAGGTAATAGAAGGAAATAAAATAACTGACGCCCTTACAAAAAAAGGTGCTGAAGCCACATTCTTTGGGCCCGAATCATTTTGTGAACTATCCAAGAGGCATATAATCGAGGAGATTTCAAAATGGGATGGAAATTAATTGTAGGATAATTCACGAAAGATCTTTAGATCGATGTGAAGAAGTATTCAAAAGTGTGCGGAACATGTCTTCCTCTTCTTCTTCTTCTCGCGGGGCGCAGGCCTTGGGACCCATTGTGCAACCGCTAACCAAATTTATTGAAAGCCGCCATACAGGCCAGATTCTAGACCAAGGGCTAAAATCCTCCCTATGGGGGAATTTCTTATTTCCTCCAGCACTGGAAAGCCAATGCCGAGGTGTTTGTGCATCAGGTTCATCAACTTAGGGCAGGAAGTCAGGACTTGGGTGGAAGTTTCCTCCTCGTCTTAGCAAAACCTACAGTCGGGGTGGTCCACCACCCCATGGTGTGCAGGTGTTTCCTGAAAGAGCCGTGTCCGGTCAAGAGACCTATCACGACTCTGACTCGTTTCCTGCTTAGTCGCAGAATTTGTTTTGTTCTCTCCGGCAAGGACCCTAAGATGAGAAGCTTCGCTTGCCGGAGACCTGGGTAGGAAGCCCAGTAGTCAATGAACTGGGAACGGGTCCAGTCTTCTATTAGCCTCCTGGCGTTGGATCTAGGGTAATCTAGAGCCGGCTCCGGACCCAGTAGAGGCTCGTTACCTTCAATGTTGCTGTGTCCAGGCACCCAGAGAAGCCAGACCCAGTTAGATGAACCAAGTTCGCAGAGAGCCTGTTGACAGTTTTGATTTGGTCCTTGTCGATGCAAGGGCCTTGAGGGCCGCTTCACTGTCACTACATATGTGTATGTATTTGTTGGAGTATTCCCTTCGGATATTCTCCTGTGCACAGACCAAGATAGCGAAGATCTCAGTCTGGAAGACTGTGACGAATTTGCCCAGGGCATAGGAAAGCTTAGCCCTGGGCCTTTCCCTATATATCCCCGCTCCGGTGCCTTCCTCTAGTCTCGATCCGTCTTTAAACCAGACGATATCGGCAAGCCCGAGTATGTCCTCGAATGGGTTCCTGTCTTCCCTTTTGAAGATGATCACCTCAAAGGGTTGTGCGAAGGAGAAGGAAAGCACCACATCGTCACTCCTGGCCTCCAGAAGTGGATGGGCCCCTATCGCGTCAGATAGGGCCCTTGTGTGATCTAATTGCTCTCCGCCGAACTTCCACTGACCTCCATATTTCAGTCTGTAGACCGTTTTCCGAGCCTCGGCCACAATCACCAAGTGAAGGGGCACCAGATCCAGAAGGACCTCCAGAGGAGGAACATGTCACAGAAGAAATAATGCAATGTATAAAATATTACACTAATGTATGTATGATATAAAAAAGATAAAAAATGAATCTTAAGATTAAAATCTTACACTAATGGATGACGCACTAATCTTATGGAAAAGCGGTCTCTCGAATTTACTGAAATGTTGGTGTATTGTAGTTCACGTGAAGCTGATTAAATGCCTCAATGAGCACAAACAACTGCTATGACTAGTTTTGTCACTACAGTCACCCGAAGTTTAAATTATTGTACTATACGTGATTTTAATAAAAATGCATTATTCTGAACAAAAAACTAAGAATACATTTTTTTTTATTTAAGAGTCCGTTTTACAGATAAAAACTAGTTTTGGTTCAAAAAATTGTAATTTTGACGGCCACTGTCTCAAACACCTTTGAACCACTTCGATGCAATCTTGTACAAAGGGGCTGAAGAAAACCTTACTATTTATTTTTTCAAAAAAATCGCTAATACCATTTTTTGAAAAATGAACCACTGACATGTACCTCGTGTAGCTAAGTTCAAAGAATCACCTTATCGATCTTTTCTTCTTCTTCTTATCAGCAGTTTGAAACTAATCGAGCATCAATGGGTGTATAAGGGTGTTGCGATTTTAAGTGGGTCACACTAACTATAAAGTGAGTCTTTAGACGTAACCACAGTTGGTTTTAGTTGACTTGTTTTTACAACAGAATAATTATTTATTTAATAAGGCAAGAATTTCAATTTTTACCTACCATTTTTTTAACAAATAATCTTCGATAAAGACCTAAGTAAGCCATGAAAATAAAATGTATTACAGGTGTCAATTTCTTAAAAATATTTTTCTAAATTTATTTATTTTTTTCAAAAAAAATCGCTAATTTGTTTTGAAACTAGACCCCCTTTTTCCATCTCAGAATCGGTCGGCTCTGGCTAATACCAAACGTGGTTACGTCTAAAGACTCACTTTATAGGTATATATTCACCATAAAAATTTAAAAATATTTAGATATGAATATGTAGAGAAGCGAGATATGAGGATGTCTTCATCTTGAGTGAGTGACACTGTATGTACACAAAATTTAGTGATGGCGTTTATGACATAACTGGTATAAAAATATAATTTTGTTTCAGCTTCGACGTACGCGGCAAACCCTTGTCTCAAGCACGTCACTGGTCCGCTCCGGAAGTGTTTGGATCCAGGGCATACTTCCGGACAGTATCCGAACCCGCACAGCTCGTCATAGACGACATCCGGCGCCACGACGAGGGCGTCTACCGCTGCAGAGTAGACTTCCGTAATGCACAGACCCGCAGTTTCCGATATAATCTTACTGTTATTGGTAAGTACGTATTACCATCACGTTTCATTAACAAAGTCGGTTCTTAATATAAGAGGATTACCCTTTGTTAAACTGTATAAAATATGGCGAACGTAGCAGGCAATTCGTAGCAGGGAACGGGAAACATTTAATGCTTTATATGGAATTAGAGCTTGCCGAGTCTTAGACTACAATGCTAACAGAGTTATTTTTATACGGTGTTCGTGGAAAATAACAGTCAAAATGTACCAATTTAAAAACTCTTTGTTTTAATTACTGCTGTTAAAATGAATACGAAATTAAATTATTTCCTGATCAAAATGAATATTCAAATCAACGGATATCAAAACAAGTTACTAATAATGTCCGAGATAGAATAGCTTATGTATGGCCAAATTATTAAATATGCGACAAAACATCAAATAATATCAAAAAATCAATCTGGCTTTAGAGTTGGTCATAACACAACAAATGCTCTTCTCAAAGGCTTCGATTATAAAATTAAAGGCTATGATACAGGGAAAACTGCAGCTCTTGTGTTGCTTGACTATTCTAAAGCGTTTGATACGATTAAACACAACTTATTGCCCATTAAACTGAAATATAACATTTCTAACAGCGCTTCAAAAATATTTAAATCTTACTTTACTAATGGCAAACAGAAGATTGTAGTCAAGAATACCTCTTACTCTGATTTAAAGTTGCTTGAATCTAATGTACCCCAAGGGCCAATTTTGGAACAGCTGTTTTTTATTTTATACAGGGTGATTCATGAGGAGAGGGTCGTACTTTACCAAAAGATAGAAAACATTGAGGTGATCTAATATCCTCAAAACAATAATGGCTAAAGCGGCCCCGTTTTCGAAATACAGGGTGTTGTATATTTTTTGGAAGAATATTCTTTTCGCCATATATCTGTAATGCGTAAGCGGAATCCAATGAAATTTTGCATTTTGATTACATTAGTCATTCACCATCTAATTCCTGTGATATTAATAAAATATCAGGGCCGGATCCAGAGTAAAAATATTTTTAAATTATTCCTAGAAAATAACACTATGTATAATACAGTTTATAAAATATTTGACATTAAAATATTAATTTGCACCTAGACAGATACAACATCCCATAAAAAAACTTTTTGGCACCATTTCATTGTTTAAATAAAAAAATTAAATTGTTGAGGGTTCAATTTTTTTTTGTTTAAATGAGATATTGAAAGAAAAAGTCACTCTAGGGATTAACTACATATTATTTTTTTTATTCCCTATTTGCACTACCAAAAGGTAGTTCTCCAAACTCTGGTTTCAGCAATATTTAATTCATTGCAAGAGTAATTAATTGTTACAACCATCTAGTCTTGCCACTACATTTGTTTTAAAAGTTATGGCTACGTACTTTTTAATAATCAAGTAGGTACCTGTCAAAAATCAGTCTTATTTTAATTAAGAAGTGTCACGTCACCACTGTTGCTTTTACTGGTTACAATATTGTCTTGTAATAATTCTAAATCATGCCGTTTACATACACGAGTAGATAATACGCAAATATGGTTTTTGTCTATGGATATTGCAATGGCAATGCAAAAGCTGCTGAAAGGGAATACAGACGCCGGTTTGGAAATCAACGTGTACCAGATTATAAAACATTTTATAGTGTTTAGACATCTTTCTGAAACTGGAACTGTTCCCTCCATCATGAAAATAGAACGTCCTGTTAGGCAGACCCAGCAAGAAAAAGATTTGATTTTAAATATGGTTGACCAGAACCGAAAAATCAGCAGAAGAAGAATTGGTCAAGAACTAAATATTCCTCAAACCAGAGTTTGGATAACTATTAAAGGCGAAAAAATACATCATATCCAAATTGTCCAACGATTGGTGCCAGGTGATGAAGTATTTCGGATAACTTTTTGCCGCTGGGTTTTATCCCATAGACGAACTATGTTAAGAGTATTGTTTACCGATGAATGTCAATTTACCCGTGATGGTATAAATAATATTCTAAATTTTCATATTTGGAGTCACGAGAATCCCCATGCAATAATCCAAATGAATTCCCAACATAGCTTTTCTGTAAATGTGTGGTGTGGGATGTTCAATAATAATCTCATAGGTCCTTATATTTTTGAAGGTCGCTTAAATGGTGACAATTATTTAGATTTTTTACAACATACCCTGCCAAATTTATTAAATAATGTAAACACAAGAGGACTGATAGTAATCGAATTCAAAAACTTCAGACCTCCTGTTTGCGGTTAATTTTTGGTATAAGGAAGTTTAATCGTATTAGCCACACACTAAACCTAAATAACTGGCTTAACATGAAAAATAGACGATATTTACACTCTGTTTGTCAATATTTTAATATACTGACTAACAAGATCCCGCCATACTTATATTCTAAAATACGTTTTCGGACTGATGTCCACAATATAAACATTAGGTTTAAGGGTACCCTTACTCCTCCCGTTCATCATACCCAATTTTTTAAGAGGTCATATTCGTACAATATTACAAAGTGTATTAATGAATTACCACAGGAATTAAAAACTAAAAACCTATCTGGTTTTAAAAAACATGTGATTGAGTTAATTATGAACAGGTAGTGATTTCACACAAAAAATTTGTTGTAGTTTTTTTTTGTTGTTTCCTATGTTTTATGCCCATTGTCCAGAACTTAGTTTTTTTATTCTTTCTTTCTTGTAAGCATAAGTTAGGAAAATTCCGATTTTGTTATTTAGGCTATATTGTTTGTCTTGGGTTAGGTGGAAGAACAGGATGCCTTTAGGCTTTACTGAACCTCGCCCAGTAAAATCATTATAAATTGTAATATTAATTTGGTTAATAAAGTCCTTTATTATTATTATTATTATTTCACCAGGTATGTGTGATGAATTTTTATTCTCCCTATTTGCAGTACCTTTTGCTAGTGCAGATACTGAACAAAAAAAATAATATGCAGTTAATCCCTAGAGTAACTTTTTTCTCTCAATTTCTCATTTAAAGAAAAAAAAACTTTGAACCCTCAACGATTTAATTTCTTTATTTAAACAATGAAATGGTGCCAAAAGATTCTTTTATGGGATGTTGTATCCTTCTAGGTGTAAATTAATATTTTAATGTCAAATATTTTATAAACAGTATACAGAGTGTTATTTTCTAGGAAATAAAATAGAAATATTTTTATTCTGGGTCCGGCCCTGATATTTTATTAATACCTCGGGCATTAGATGGTGAATGACTACTGTAATCAAAGTACAAAATGTCATTGGACTCCACTTACGTATTACAGATATATGGCGAAAAGAATATTCTTCAAAAAAATATATAACACCCTGTATTTCGAAAACGGGGCCGCTTTAGCCATTACTGTTTGGGGATTTAAGATCACCTCAATGTTTTCTTTCTTTTGGTAAAGTACGACCCTCTCCTCACGAATCACCCTGTATACTGCAGATTTTCTTAGTGTCTTAAAAGCCTGTAGATCACACTTCTATGCTGACGATACCCAGATTGATAGCATCTTTGAATCATCACATATTATGCAGTTCATTGAACACACAAACCAAGATATTAAAAATCTTGTAAATTATTCTTTCCGACATTGCCTAGAAATTAATGCAGCTAAATCTGCTGTTATCATATTTGGAAAGGAGAACAACAGACAATCTATTAGTGTCATTAGGGATAACACCAAAGTTCTCGTGGAGGATCAAATACTAACATTCACGGTAAGTATAAAAAATTCGGACCTGTTTTTTACCATAACTTCAAATTTCAACATGTTAATAACCTTACTGCGCATTAAAAAAATTATACTCTTGTCGTCATGGTTTAAATGTAAAATTAACAATTCTATTAAGTGAATCTCTATCTCTTATCTTTATCTTTTTTTAATGACGGTAATTCCTACTCCTTTTATTTATTTATTTATTTTAATTTCAGTTTAATGTTTTGGTACTGTCACTAAGACTTTTCCAGGTAAGTTTTTGGATGCATTTTTGCATCTTGGCACAAAACACCACTTAGTTTTCATTATAAAATGGTAAGACTTTGCAAAATAACATGTGTTTATAATATACAATGACGTTTGTTTACTAACAGTGCAACCGATGACGTCATGAGTCCGCAGTGATACATGATGTAGTGTTTTAGGCAGTAATATTTCAATTCAAAATTAAAATGGCTTGTTTCAAAGTATTTAAAGTAGATGATGGTCAAATTTCAAGTGTTTCTAACCATAATCAAGTATTATCTTCACACTTAAAGGAAATTTAAAATTTATGAAAAACGCACTACCATGTTTTCTACCACTATGTGATAGTATGTTTTATTTAGTTATTTGTGTTAAAATGTACAGTTTGCATGCTGGGTTGGCATATTTTATATAGGAATACATGTAAAAGTTTAAAAATTTTTAACTTTATGACTTTACTAATGACTTTGGATTTTTTACCGAAAACTGTGTAACATAAAAATCTATTAAAAAAACTTTATTTCAGATTTTTTCATTATTTTCGACTAACGCCTCAACCTGCTTAATTAATAATTTTTTAGAGTGACCCGAAGAGGGAAGTTCTGTGTAAATACCTTTACCGATTTTTTTTTCAAATAAGAAGGGGGTGGATATCGGGCCTTATTAATCCTCCTTTATTTCTATGTTATTATTCTTTGGTTTCTCACTTAGCGTGGTATTCTGTAGTCATCGACCGAAGCAAGCTGAAAACAAACTATTGTAAGTTCAAGAACTTTCGAACAATGTGGCAAGTATTAAGAAATATTGACATCTACATGTCAGAGATTAACCTATTAAATTTTTGGCGAAAGAGCGAGATACAAAACCGGTGGTGGATATATAACTATTGGGAGGATAACGACACTATCTTATCTCCACCACTGCTGTCTGATCTCATGAGCTACTTTGCTAACTTGTTCTGTATAGTTTCATGGATGTTGTTAGAGGTTGATGCAGCAACGTCGACTAGATAGGTCTTTTTGGTGCTTATTGATCAAGACGATATCAACTCAATTTGACGATAGGGCTCTATTAGTAATCACTGTCCTATCCCCACAGAGTCTGACGTTGTCACTTTCTAAGACACTTTCGGGGATGTAACTGTAATAAGGGCTGATGCTCTCTGCGAGGTGGTGGAGGTGCACAAGCTTTAGATGTACAATTTTGCCAACGCAATTGTGGCAGTGCAAAAGGTTTGTTGGATAGTCTGTAACAAGTTGGATAGTCTCGAGAGCGCGAAGACACATCTTGCATCTATCATCAGTTACACTCGAATGTTTGACGATATATTCAAGGTAATTCTTACTTGCAATTGCCTGATCCTGTATGGCTATGATGAAACCTTCGATCTCCGGGAATAAGTACCCTCGACTCAGCCAATACTTCGACATTTTCGGCGACGTACTTATGGCCTTCTGCTTCCATGCAGTTATTTGCGAGGCGACTCGTTCTGTCTTTGTATGCCTATCGTGTGGGGTAGTTGTACCTACAAATATTTAATGGTGTGTAACCGTCGTCAGCTCGAGTGACTGCTCTATGGAGAGGAGATCACTCTTGTTTTTGGAGGAAGTATTTTTGTAAACATGATTTGTTTGTGGAGTAGAAATGAGAGGTCACTTAGACCCTTTCCACTTTGGGCCCTTGAGATCGGAGATCTTTCGATGGCGGATTTAGAGTGATGAGCTCGAAATTTGGTCAATGTGGTTCTTGCCTTTCTCTCGATGTCGTTGTACATCAGTCCTAATCGACCTAATAATGCCAATTGTATATGACAGAAGAGTGATTACATATACATTAGAATTCACAGTGTCTTTGGCACTCAACTTAGTTCTAAGGATAGCATTCAATCGAAACATGTATGTTTTCTGTATTATTATTCATCCAAATACAATGGAATGTATTTAACAAACTCAAATGGTAGTGTGCCATCTGACTTACTTTTGCGTTGTAGCACATAATTAAAATTATTAGATTACTATAATAAACATTTTTGTAGAGAATGTTATCCTTGTTAATAATAGAAAGTTTTATATAATGTTTGGTTATCAAAATAGAAGAATTGAATTGAAGAAACTCCATCCGGCGCAACTTTTCCAAGACGACGACTTAACGATATCTTTTCAGAATGACCATATCTCATTTTGCCGATGAATGAAAATTGAAAATCATGATTACCATTTACTATTATCTCAAGTAAGTTTATACGAGCTATACAGATCCTTGCGCAAGAAAGTGCGAAGGTACCGTACTATTTATTTCTGAACGATTGCAGAGAATTTCTTACATTTTGTATTGCAGTAAATAGGGCAAAATTTGAACAACGGAAGCAGTCATTGTGCGAGGTCAAATACATACCCAAAATTACTTTTAGAAGTCAGTTCGTTACTGTATAAATGAAAATTCCAAACAATATCTCCTCGACCTTTCCATCCAGACACTCATAAAATATAATACGAAAACAGTAACTCGTACTAATATAGAAAGAAACATTGCAATAAATCGTTCCGATGGATTTTCAAACAAATATAAAAGCCCGAAGCGAAAATTATATTTAATTTGCAACCTGCCATGAACATCAACGAAGTTATTATAGCTTTCTTTTCAGATTTAATGCAGTTCATAAATTCTGTTTGCGGAGATGGGAAAAAAATCAATATTTTACATTGTAGAAAATATTGTAATAAAGCAAGTTGTTGAAGCATTGTTGGTATTTAATATTTTAGTACGCGCTGCTGTACATAGATTACAGATTTCAATTTTCGCGTATAGTAATTGATTTGCCTTTGATCTGTGCATTACGGTCTAGAAATAAATTGCGCTTTCGGTAGACTGCTTTACCTTCTGTTAATGAGAAAAGCTGAAATATGTTGTGTACTTGTAATTTAGGTCGTAATTAAACTGTTGAAATCGTTGCTTATTGTTATTTAAAAGTGATTTACTTGCATAAACTAACGTAGACGTTAAAGTGTGATATAGATTAGAATAGTGACAGTTCGTTTAAGGTGCAATTTTAAGGTGACGACGTTCAATAGTCGAAACTCGTTGATAAGCAAATCTAATTATAAATCACTGTGTCTACACTCCAGTCCGATGGTTGCCGATTGTGCTCCCGTCAGGTGGTATGTAAGAAGTGAGACTATTTGTTTATAGGATTTTGCAAACAGCGAAAAAAACTATCTATGAAAACTAAGAGAAAGACTATATGTAAAACATATTAATGAAATCTTTGCATTATTTCGATAACCTGACTTCTGGTTATGCTAGCAAATCAAAGATCTTAAAATAAATTTGTCCAATTTCTTATCTGACATTCTCATTATAACACTAGCATCCAACATAGTCCCCTACGGCTAAGCAGATTAAACTAGTATCCACATGACCCCCTACGGGTGAAGATTCAGTTAAAATGAGAACAAAGGCCTAAAATGAAATTTATTTACCTACCTTGTTTTAAAAATTAGTTCATTCTAATGGATTACATTTTCATAAAATCTCTCATTCAGTTTTTGGAAATTCTTAGCTTTTAAAACGTTTTTCGCCGTTATTCTGAGCTCAGAATAAGGATAAATTTTTGATTTGCTGGCATAACCAGAAGTCAGGTTATCGAAAGAATGTAAAGATTTCATTAATATTCTTTACATATAGTTTTCCTTTTAGTTCTCATAGATAGTTTTGTTCCGCTGTTTGCAAAATCCTATTAAGAATATGTTTCATTACCATAAGCAAACAAATAATAAATAATTCACTTTTAAACTATTTATTCCGTGCTATAGCGTGGTGGTCAGCTAGATGGTTGGCACATGCGTTATACTCTCGCGCAGAGTGCGAAAGAGGTCCCGGGTTCAACTCCTAGACCCACTGAACTTTTTTTTAAATTTTGTAACGATTAATGTATTTCATCACAAGTTCAGGTTTGATTTTGACGGGCAATAATAATGTTTCCCTTCTTTTTCCTAAAATATTTTAATTCTTTAATGTGAATGTTTTAGGTTAGGTTAGATTGTTTTTTATTTTGCTATCTAATGGTTAATAATTATCACCGCCGCACAGTGGAAAAAAGAGCCTTTTTTGGACAAAAATCTGCCTACAAGTCAAATCTTAATCAATTTTGATCTACCTTGACTTAAAATGTAGGTTATTGGCTACACTTTCAGAGTATACTGCCTAAATTGCAAACCCCTATTTTCTAACCTCAAAAAATATATCAAATATGAGAGTAATCGCTTTTTTCATTTCTACAAGTCAAATTGATCAGTTTTTTCTGTATCATGTTTAATTGATTTTCATCAAATTTAGATGTATCCCTAATTTTATTTAATATTAAATCTTTTTTTGTATATTTTTGTTTATCACCATTCCAAATAATTTCACACCACTTTTTTTCTTGATTTTGTATTTAATTTTTGTATCAATGTTTAATTTGTATAAAACATTTTAAAATTGAAATTTAAAGATTCTTTATTCAAATCTGTTTCTATAAATCAATACAATGTCAATATTAACAATTTTGTAGATATAGTTAATAATTATTTATTAAAAAGCGAGAATAATATCGCATCCATAATTTTTGATATTTGCACAAAATTAGAGTATATTCACTTATAAAATACAATTATTGAGATCCCTGCTTAATATGATAAAGCTTGCACTTTATTCTATAATAATAAATTGGTAGACTGATGGTATTATCAATATCTAATTAACCTCTCCAATATATCTTCAAGATAATTAATAACAATAAAATATTTGACTGGATCTTTTAAATAGATACTAAATATTAGATAGATATACTAATATTTAATTAGTATCTTCGATATATCTCCACAATTATTGTCAATAAAAGATTCGAGCTTTGTTATTTACAGTATACAGTTTTTTATTTTAATAATTTACAAACCTCTTTTATTTGTAGGTAAAATTTTAATTCATTGGCTCGAAAAAAATTTGTTATAACAAAATGTGGTAATAACTGAAAGTAATTTATAAAACATGTTAATAAAATTTCGAGTAGGGTAATTATGTTTTGTTGAATTTTTTGATTTTAGGAAATTGGGGTTTTCAATTTAGGCAGTATACTCTGAAAGTGTAGCCAATAACCTACATTTTAAGCCAAGGTAGATCAAAATTGATTAAGACTTGACTTGTAGAAATAGAAAAAAGTGATTACTCTCATATTTGATACATTTTTTGAGGTTAGAAAATCTGGGATTGCAATTTAGCCACTATACTCTGAAAGTGTAGCAAATAACCTACATTTTAAACCAAGGTAGATCAAAATTGATTAAGATTTGACTTGTAGGCAGATTTTTGTCCAAAAAAAGTTTTTTTTTTCCACTGTGCGCCGCATACTAGCGTTACAAAGAATGGGATTGTGGGCGTACCCCCCCCCCCCGGTTTTTTCCACAAAAACCTCAAAAATATTTGAATTTGTCGACTTGCGCTCCCGGCAGGGGGTAAAAGTATATAAGAAGAGAGAAGTTGGTATCTGAGGACAAGGAACATGTGTGCCCCTTTTGCAATTGAAAGTAAATTTCCAAGGCGACGCAAATACTCCTAGCCCTTCTCGGGTACCACCTACAGACTTTCAACAAGCGACCTTGACCTACCTCAACATTTTGCAAACAAGACACTGTTCCGCTGTTCAATATTACTTATATTCCACCAAATACCAACAGATCCCGCTCAAAGAGCTGATTGAAGTAAAGATTATAATTTATAAACTAACAGGAGTAACGGGACCGCCACGATGTCGCATTAAGAATGACGTTATCTACCTGACGGGAGCGCAATCGACAACCATCCGACGGGAGTGTAGACACGACGATTTTAAATTATAAATTCATTATTTTACTTCAACAGAACTGTTTCTTATATTTAGACAGTCAAAAAATGATTGACATAATCCTAGATAACATAAGAGCTGTTCTTATTTCCATGACCATCTTTGACCAAGATAACTTTTGATATCACGGTATAATAGGGTCTGTGCACTTTTTTAAAGTCGAAAAATATAAAATACTCATGGTATATATTATAGCTGATACCATTTTTCGACAAGAAAAGAAATTTATATCACACTTTGGATCGCTTCGACGATGATCGCCGTCATATCTCTATTTTGTACTGTAGTGATACTATATACAATTATAACCAAAAGGGCGCGTGCATTGGGTAACATAACCTCAAATGTTACATTTTTCTAAGTTAATACTAATGTTTTTATTCGCACTTCTAGATTAGTACCTAAATTGTACATTAATGAACTCTTTCGGGTAGGATGCATATAATTTTTTTAAACCATTGAATATTAAAAGTAGACCGCTAATTATAGGTTGGATTTCCAGCCTGTAAATATCAGTATGTTTTTAGAAATCAATGATTTTAAAAAAATTGTACGCATCCTATCCCAGCGAGTTCATAAATGTTACACAGGCGCCAATTTAGAAATGCGAATATTAAAAATTTTTCGACAAGGTAGATAAATAAATTCATTTTAAGCATTTGTTCTCACTTTTAACTGAATCCGCATGATCGTAGGGGGTTATGTAGATACTAGTTTAATCTGCATGGCGGTAGGGGACTGTGTGGATGCTAGTGTTAGAATGAGAATTGTCAAATAAGAAATTAGACAAATTCCTTTTAGGATTTTAGTTTGCTAGCACAGCCAGAATTCAGGTTATCGAAAAAATGCAAAGATTTCATTAATATTTTTACACATAATTTTTCTTTTATTTATAGATATTTATTTTTTCTGTTGTTTGCAAAAGCCTATAAAGAATATGTTTCAATGCAATTACAAGCAAACAAATAATAATTTATTTTTAAATATATTTATAGAAACACGACTAATTATATTCACAAACAAGCTAACTGTTATACCTACTCTTCGCCGATTTACAGCACTTTTTATATACCTACCTAATTGTTGCACATTCTATAGGATACTCTTCGCAGTTTATTTGTAAATAATATTAGTTTTAAACATTTTAAGTTTAATTACAAAACATGCAAAAAAATTTTAAAAACTGTGTAATATATTTTTTCTATTTAAAAACTTTATAACTTTTCTATTCATTGATCGATTTTGTTCAAAACAATAGGGTTCGTCCTCTAGCTAACATTAACTTAGAGTCTAAATTTCAATACAATCCGACTTTTCGTTCTTAAGTAATCATGCTTACAAGAAACGTGAAGGACGGACATACAGACGGACGGATGGACATTTTGAAAGTCGATCACTAACACAGTGATATAAAAATTATTTCTCTACGAGCAATATTACCGGTTTTAGAAATGTGCCGATCGAATGCAATATACTCTTCGTTTTGTATTTGCGTAGAGTATAATAAGGTAAACAATCTCTCAGAAACATGTGATATAGGAGACGATGTCACCAGGATCATTACCCAATATGGTTGCGTTTTCGAAAACATTTTCAAAATAAAAATCGAATCAGAAATGGAATTTTATATAATTACTTAGTTATCATGAAAAATAATACCTAGTAAATACCGACAGTATTTAATAGAAAGGCTTATTTACCCATTTTTTCACTTACAAATACAGATGACTGTTTTGGATTAATTCGATGATATTTTTTGTATTAAATATTTTATAAAAAATAAACGGCCCAAAACTGACTTTTTTAAATAACACACTCCTTTTTTGAGATTGTGTCAGTAGAGCTTTAAATCAGCTTTCCAACACAATTTTAAAATTTAAAATCGATTTATAAACGGATGTGAAACTACAGTTTGAACTTGGAGATGACTTTCTGTCACAACAAGCGTAGTATTTCAGAAGGTAACTTCTGATTCAATTTTAATTTAGAAAAAACAATTGTAACAGTAATTGAACCCTCTATCAGATAAGATAAAAAATATATGCAGCTTGAATTAAAGTAAATCATTTATAATACTTGAATTTTAGGTCGATTTATAAATATTTATTTTAATCTGTCGATGTAATTGATATGAATGCGTTTAGGCTTTCATATTTATATATTACTTTATATTAATATTTCATTAGAACGGAATTGTTATATATTGCACACACCCTATTGTTAAGACGACTCCAAAGCTGACAAACAAAGTGTGACACAGTACGTGGGAAAATCATAATAAATTTATATTGCTGAAGTAATTATGATTTTATTTGTATATTAAATCCAGCTTGGAATAATGCAAATGAGAATTTACTATTTACTAGAGACAAAACAATTTTGACTTGCTAATAATCTTGCTTGAATATCGTATAATATATATTAAAACTAACTAGATTCCTGAAGTATATATTAAATTTAACAATTCCATTTAATTAACCTATTCATATTATCATTGCAGTGGCAAATAAACACAGTGAAGTATTTTTTAACAGCAATAAAAGCCCTATTGAAAATATTACCACTTTGCAATATATGCATAGTGAACTGAAGTTGTGGTAGTTACCTTATGAAGCATCTTGAAAATAATTGTTAATTATAAATTAAACACTGCTTTTAGATGAATCAAACAATATATTATAAATATTTTACGTATGTTTCGGCTTGTTAGGTCTAGACTCTTGATAAAGGCCTAACAAGCCGAAACATATGTAGAGTATTTATAACATATTGTTTGATTTATCTAAAGGCAGTGTTTAATTTACAATTAATAATTATATGTCTAGTAGTTACTCTTTACTTGCAAAGAAATGTAGGTAGTTGCCGTTTTCGTTTTGTTATTAGGGTTTCATATCGACAGAAACATTTGTTTTCGCCCTTTAAAATCTACACGTTTTATGGCATTCTAAACATATTTCAGCAAAGAAATTGAAATTTTTTCACGATTACTGCACACCCACTCCAATACGTAGATGTGGAAGTAAGTACTTACATATAAAATACTTCTTTAACGTTTAATAAACGATACCAAGTGCGTTCACTTGATGTAATCGGTTTAACGAAAATTATGAATTAGAATGTATATAATTTCCAGTTATAATTATTAATAAACTGATGCAAATGAACGAAAAATGTGAAATAAACACGGGGAAAACGTAAACACCAATATTTTATAATTAATTATCCGGAGGCTATGGAGATTCTGTCATATTTTGAATTTAAATAAAACAAAAACCTTCACATCTGAAATTTAAATTAAACCTAAAAGCAAATTTAGGAAGTTAGCAGTTTGTTTGGTAATAATTTATATATTCGCCATTTGAATATCGTAACTATACACAGTGGTCTGACTCAATTAGAATGGAATATTAGTTGTTAACTAACTTGACGCATATTCATACCAATAGAATTTAAATGTGGCATACAATTTAATTAAAATAAATACCTCCTAAAGGGCCAGAGGGGACTTTGTGAATGAGGATACGTACATTTTGAGACAAGGAACACATACTCGCGTATACTAGAATTATTATTTTGAAAAAATCGCAGTAGCCCAGTAATTAGAGATATTTACCTCTTATCAGTTCGGAGGCGGATGATTTTTATTCTAACGAGTTCCTTGGACGTAAGCAATAAGATCACGTAAAGTTTACATAATTTCCAGATCGTCAACATTAAAAAAATATTCAAGAACTTTGTTATTTTAGTATTTTCCCAGAATTTAAGGTCGGGATCGAAATGTCAAAAAGTGTATATGTGGTTGCCTAATAATCATTAAAATTCCATCAAATCGACACTTGGTATTTCATAAATAACTTTTTTATAAGTAATTCAAATGGAGTTTTAAAGTGGGCAGTATTATAACAGAAGTCGGCCAAATACAACTGACCTGTTTGTTTCTTTTTTAAGTGCACGATAAATTCGGAATAAATTTTTAAAATTGCCTAATTATCAGACGATACATTTGTAGCTATATTAGATAATCAGAGTTATTTAAGTACATCTAATTAGGTCGTATTGATGCGTATTACAGTCATTATCTTTTATCTGTGTAAAAATTTGCATAAAATTGCTTTTGTAAATTGTAATGTATGAAATCAATTTTTAACACAAATCGATGAGTCATCAGAATAATTGTAAAGAATATTTAGAACAAGTTCATCATGTAACTAGAAGATGGCGCCAATAGCCTTATGAATGAAAGGGGGTAACGATTTCGATTTATGAATGAAATGAAAGGTTTGTTCATTTGTGTTGATTTAAAGCAACTTCAAGCAGTTAAATAAAGATAGTGTTATCACAAATAATGTGAGTGTGAGAGAGATAACGTGTTTCAATGTTGCTATAAATCAACACAAATGAACAAACTGGAAAAGTGACACATTTAAATTTGTTAAATAAACTAAACAATGAAAGTATTATTAAATGGTCAATAGTTTGCAACTGTATTCAAACACTAAAATGGCACTATATCCCAAGTATATAATATATACAATAAATTTTGTTAATTTTTGTCAAAAATTGGGTGAATTTTCAATTAATGTAAATATATAAATTAGGTTCGAAGAGTATCTTATATTTCAATGTGTGACTGCTTCACCGAGAGGAAACAACGTGTAACCTAAACCCTGAAGTTACGGGTTCAATCATCCAGTTTTGGCAAATTTTTATTGTGTTAGAATGATAAACCCAATATAGTTACTCAGATATTGGTTATGTTCTTTTCTTAGATAGGTATATGCAAAAGTATGGTATTTTTTTTGGAAAATAGGATACCTAATGATACACTATACACTATATCTAGAGGTCAGGAAAAGATTAGTGACCTAACAAGATAGGACAGTCAGACGGAGAAGACGATATAGACGAAGACAGTGGTGTACTAAAAGATAGGTTGGCTCATCAAAATCGACAAGTGCTACGTCACGTATAGACCTCGATGACAGCTGCGTGTGGCTGTTTTTTCCTCATTTTATAGTAAAAAGTTTCAAAATTATTCTTTCAATGTACAAATCTATCCTGACCAAATAGATACCTTACATATAAACATAGAAATACTTCGTGTGACATGTATTACTAAGCAACCTGTTTTTTAGTGACCTTGGCTACTGACAGTTAGCTGAGTTCGGTCGTTCTATGAGGAGACAGTGTTGTCCAATTTTCACTATTGGCCTCTCTTTCTAATGTTACCTTCTCCGTCTGATTGTCACATTGTGGCAACTGCGCGGAAACTCCAATTTAAATGTCGAGGTCAATGGCGCCATTGCTAAAAGATACAAGGTTTACCGCTGGCTGACCTATCTTGTTAATTCCTCAGATAAATAAAGTTATTAATCTGAGGTTAATTCCCTAATCTTTGCCGAAAGTTCGAAGCTTCAAGCATGCGCATTACCTTGTAAATGTGTAATAAATTCTGCAAAACGAGAAATTGAAGCATTTCGTGTTATTTTGTGAAAAAAAGGCGGGGGGATACCACCGCACCCCCCATTTCTTTATCCGCGACGATTATACTGCCGGCGGCGCTAATAATTATTATTATAACAATTAGATATCAGAATAAAAACCTACTAATCTAACCTAAAGAAATCACACGAAAGAATGAAATTATTTTAAGCAGAATAAAAACCTCTAACATTCACGTAAAAAAATCATAGAAAAGAATTAGTGAAAAAATATATTAATCATTACAAAATTAAAGAAAAAAAAATCAGCGGACGTAGGAGTTTGAACCCGGGACCTTTCATGATTTTATCTACGCGCTAGCCACTCGGCTGACGGTGAACGCTAGAACAAGTAATAAACATTAAATAGTCAGATAAAATGATATCACGTTTTGCGCAAGGTCGAAGCTTGGGACTGTTCATGTACCTGAACGCTTCTCACACACAATACGTTCAACGACATATTTACAACTGTTAGGTAGAATAAAAATTAGGTGATGAACAGGTGCCAAATTTAAATACACATTGTCTTTGCCATTTTCAATAATTAAAACTTTGATGTGTTCCCATAATTTGGATAAAAGGTTCTTGCTGTTTAATTCGAAATTAATAATGTGGTTAACTATTTCGTTTTAAAATTTAAACAATATCCGTATATGATATTAGTTGTAGGTACATGGCATAAATTATGCACACCTACATTTTAGAATTTACCTAACCAGATACTAGCTATTTTACGATTATTTATGTAATTGGGTAATATTTATAATTATAATTTGTAACATTAATTATATCTTATACTAAAGAAATTTTTATACATGTGGCAATGCCGACAACATTCCGACAAATATTGAAACTTGCCAATAAAATAAGATAAGATACATACTGTGCCATCTAGGATTAACATAAGTACTAGCTTACGAGTTTCTGACATTTCGATCCTGTCCTTAAGTCGAGGCAGTAGAAAATGAAAAACCGCTGCCTAAGAAATCACTACTTCCATATCCAGATTTTCCATCCAAGTCTCTTTAAAGGAAAACGTTTTTACTATATTTGCACTCTAGAATGTGGAAATAATTGGTCATAGAATTTTATTAATATTCGAGGCAAATGTCATAAAAAAATTAGACTCGTTGGTTACTTATTAACTTGCTCTATTTATTTTCCTCAATTTACAGCCCCTTCCCACAAACGCCCCAACGGGATCATCTCAATTAGATGTTAATACAATACATACGTGTGCCAAATTTCAACTGGTTATCTCAGTTTTATTTTATCGGCCCCTTTAATAATGGAGCGGGGGGTGGAGGAGTTGAAAAATATTATAAACAAATTCGAGGCCATGGCTTCTAATATAAATACAGGGTGTCCCAGAAGTCGTGGTCCAAACGAAAGTGGGCGATAAGCGAGGACATTTACAATCAAAATAACCCCATATGTTGTTATCCAATTGTTAGTCGTTTAAAAGTTACAGCATTTTTTCCGTTTTTTTTTTAAATGCCGACTCCGTCTTCTAAAAAATTCATAAAAAAATATTGACGACTTGTTTAGTTTTTTTTTTATTTGTTGTGCTTACTACTGATGTGTTCTTATAATCAAAGTGTTTTCATGAAGTTTTCTTTCATATTAAAATAATAAAACAAGTTTTCTTAAATTTTTTATTTCTTCAAAAATAAAACAAAAATTTGGGAAGTTTACTGAAAAAAAAATACCACTGAAAAGTGAACCAGCAAACAAAAAACTTCTACAATTCACGCCAATTCCAGCAAGGTATAGTTCATTGGTATTCTTTAACAGTTGTTGGTAGTATTTCATGTAGAAAGAAGCTGGTCAAAAATAAAAAGGCAAATAATGTATTAAGCATTTATTGAGTATTTTCTTACAACAGGTGTTCAAAATGTCTTTCGTCGGTCATAATACATAAACGACATCTCCTTACGAAGTTTCTTCTTAAATTTATGATTGCACGATAGTTGATCGGAACGTCACTGCTGCAGTTTGCAACTAATCTCGTAGCTGTTGTTCGTTTTGGCTTTCTTTGCTGTAAACGATATCTTTATAATGCCCCCATACGAAGTAGTTCAGGGGACTGAGATCTGGCGAGCGTGCTGGCCAGCGAATCGCCCCCCCCCCCCATCCAGCGATTGGGGTAAACATTATTGAGGTGTTGTCGTACAATGAGGGCATAATGCGCTGGTGCACCATCGTTTTGCAGCCACATTGTAGCCAGTAATTCAAGTGGGACATTTTCTAGAAGCCCGTTTAGGTCCTGCTGCAGGAACTGCAAGTATCGTTGACCATTGAACCTTGGCGGTAGTTCAAACGGTCCAATGAGCCTTCCGCCGAGTATGCCCGCCCACAGGATCACTCCAAACTGATGTTGGAAGCGGTGGTTCCGTGTTACAAGAGTAAATATTGTGTATATTAAATATCCCAACCCTATTGAACGTTGATTCGTCGATCCACAGAATTTTATTGAAAAAATGTGGATCCTCCCGTGAACGTCGGAGCATTTCTCTGCAAAACGCTACCCTAGGAGCATAGTCGTTGGGCAGGAGCGTTGACACGCGTTGCACGTGATAGGCATGTAACTTACACCGTCACAATATTCGTTGCACAGTGGACTTGGAAACGCCAGAATCTCGCGAGATGCAACGAATACTTGTAGAAGGTTCCTCCAGTGCCATGGCGACTACGTCTTCGTCGTGATCATCGTTCCTATGCCGTCCGTCTCTGCGTACAGCACCAGGTATTTCACCACGTATGGATGCGTTGTGTACTCGTATGAACATCCTATGATCCGGATAGCGTCCACGACGTTGGTATCGGATGCGGTATTCCCTTGCAGCACGTCGAGCATTCCCTGCACATAACCCATAAATGTAATGCATTTCTGCATACTCACGCGGTGTGTAGTTGTTTTTTCAACGTAGCCTTCAAATAAAGCACTATTAAATTAAAATCACAATCAGAAGCTAAGTAACAAGCAGTTGTCAAAAACACAGACTGTCAGTCAAACTCAGTTTCGTATTTTTACAGGTTTGATGTATGTAAAGCAAATAGTGCCTACTATTTGTCATGGGCACATCTCAGAACTGTACAAATACGGACCAGCCAATGCTTCTCGTCTCAGAATCATTATGCTCTTCATGCTAAAAAAATATAATTCAATTAAAGAATAGCAATGAACTATCGTGAATTGTAGAAGTTTTTAGTATGCTGGTTCACTTTTCAGTGGTATATTGTTTTTTCAGTAAACTTCATTCAAATTTCTGTTTTGTTTTTGAAGAAATACAAAATTTACAAAAAACTTGTTTTATTATTTTAATATGAAAGAAAAGTTCATGAAAACGCGTTCATTATAAGAACTAATCGGTAGTAAGCACAACAATCAAAAAGAAACCTAAACATGTCAATATATTTTTACGAATTTTGTAGAAGACGGAGTCGGCATTTCTTAAAAGAAAAACGGGAAAAGGGCTGTAACTTTTAAACGACTAACAATGGGATAACAACATATGGGGTTATTTTGATTGTAAATGACCTCGCCTATCGCCCACTTTCGTTTGGACCACGACTTCTGGTACACCCTGTATATACTAAATCCCTAGTTTTTGTACTCTTACCATATTGCTTTACTTATGTCCCCCTATTTACCTCTATTTAACCCCCAACCCTTCAACGGAATCATTTCAAAACATAAAATTCATGTTATTTCATATTTATGTCTCTACGCCGACCAACACCTAGCGTCGTTTTTGTAAAACTTGAATAAACCTGAATTTGATAAATCTTGATCCCTAGATTCATATTCTTCCAATTTTTCGTCTCGACGTTGACCGACGCGCGACGCTTAGCCTCAATTTTGTAAAACTTGTGTATTTGATCAATTTTGATACCTAAGTTCATGTTCTTACATTGTATCTCTCAACGCCGACCGACGCCTAGCGTCGATTTTGTAAAACTTGTGTATTTGATAAATTTTGATGCTTAGTTCCATATTCTTGCATTTTTACGTCTCGGCGCCGACCAAAGTCTAGTTCAGTTTTTGTAGAGCTCGTGTAACTGATAAATTTTGCAGGAATGTGTGTCAAGTTCGATGAAAGACGCATGTTTCGTGGCTCATACGGGATATCGAAATAATTCCGGATAAAGCGGCAACAAAACGCCGAAATTGTACTGAATTCAAGCGTGAACAATTCTGCATTGATTGTTATAAATTAGCGCGAGTATGGCTATTTCATATAGTTAATATTTGATTAAATTATGTTGGTTGAATAAAGCAACACAAAGTAGTGTATATAAACAATGCGAGAAAAGTACACTGCTTGAGTGCTTGACGGTAAAATATATACCTGGATTCATCTCTTCTTGAAGTGGATGATATAAAATAAGCAACAGTCAGCCAGATGTGTGAATGAAACAGATAAGTTTTTGTTTATATAGCATAGCATTGGGTTTATTTGTGTCTTTATTAAATTTTAAACAAAAATTGGAGATCAAAATTAAAAAGGTATTAAACATAATATATAGGTAATAAGCATAATATATAGGTGATGAAATGGAAAAACTGCCCAAAATTGAAACCGATTGTTTCAAGGAAACAACATACAGGGTGAACACACTATCGCTTCGGACCTTTTATCCCATAACGCGCAAAAAAAAATTGTTACCGCGAGATAGGGCCTTTCCCATCAACTGTGCTGTAGATGGATATTTACTTGTGGAGCGGTTAATAAATAAAAAAAGAAAGGAAGAAATGAAAAAAAAATACAAAAATAAAATAAAAAATAAAAGCTGGCAGATTCAGAGACACAAGAGGCAGAAAACTTAGAAGAAGAAAAATAAGGAGATGACGATAGATGGAAGCTTAATAGAAGCATGGAAACTGAAAAGAAGCATCTCACAAACAACTGCACCACACCCCAGCCGATGATGACATTTGTAAACTTAATAGAGGCATGGAAACTTAAAAAAAGCATCTCTTAAACACCTACACTTCCCATCCTATATTCCCACCCCATGCGTCATGCTGCCCTCGCTGCTGACAACAAGCATGTCCAATGTCCAATCCGGCGTATGCAGCCGGTCCGGTGGTATATAAAACATCCGAGATTTGGTTTCGGTACGCGGTTTGGCCGTTTGTTGGGCGTATTCGAGGCTGCGTGTTGGAATGAACCTCCATGGATGCCCGGAATTGGCAGCAATACCCACCACACGCTGGCAAATCAATCGATCAATCAATCAACTCATGTATTTGATACATTTTGATACCTCTTGCATTTTACATTTTTACGTCTCGCCGACCGACGCCGGCGCCTAGCATGGCTTTTGTAAAACTTGTGTATTTGATACATTTTGATACCTAGATTCACGTTATATTTTTACGAAACGCGATGGAATATTAATTTAAACCCTATTTTAATTACTCCGAGCTGTGTAACTTTTGTACTTTTTTATCCGCAGCTTAATAAATGTTTGAAAATGTCTAAAACTTTTTCTTATGTCTATCCCCTGTACATTTTGTAAATATCATGTCAGACTTGAAAGTTAGCCAAGTTCATTTCGAATGTCTTAGCTTGGTAAATTGCAACTGCTGTAATTTTCTACAATTATTTGCTTAATTCCAATGAATAGATATGGCATATGATATATTGTTGGAAACTCTATTTAATGCTGCCATTTCCCGCCCGCTTCATGAAATTTTTTTAACATTCTAAGGAGTAAATCTCAGCGGTTCTGAAAATAAATTAGATAAAGCCTCATTGAAACACCCTGTTTTCCAAACAACTGTTGCCTTAGAATTTTCGTCGTATCTCTTCAAATAACGGAGATATTTTGTTTAGACATATTCGGCATTTTCTATATTTTCTGTCATTTCTTAAAGTAGGCCATGGATTTCAAATGCCTTTAATCCATTTTGTAGCTTGTAATAATCGGCACAATTTTCATGGAAACATTTTTTTACATGACTGACATTAAGTGAGATATTCTCGAGGGTCCTGATAAAATGGAGAGCCTGTATATGACAGTTAGCAACCGTTTAGAAAATTAAAATTTCTGCTCTTCTATTATAAGATATTTTATCTTATTCTTCGCATCTAAAAACCAGTTCGTTAAATATTTCCAATATTCATTATGCATACTAATGTACGTACTCAAACTAATTAATAGTAATAATAATATATCATTGAGGGTTGCTCAGCTAACACTCCAAGTCCTTTTATTTTCACAACTTTTAAAACCCTGCCAGCTTTCATATATATTCACACAAAGAACAAAATTCCTCATTCTACAAGCAGGACATATTTTATTTATTAGTTTAAGTTTCATCCTCAGTCATTAATCAGATGATCCACCAAAACTGCTATCCTGCGAAGGACGTGGGAGTTCTGTGAATCCTGCGGTGGTTTTGAGGGTCAAACTGTCGAGAGTACCAGCTGGCTTGGCATAACGGTAAGCTGCGTATAATGAAACATATCTGTCAGACATTAAAGTAGTCCATGGCGAGGTTGATTAATCTGAGAAGCGCATAACCCCAATCAATAGAAACATAGACAGAAGGATATAAGTTCAGGGGTGGCACTTAATTAAACACCAGTTACAACTTATGATTCATTGCCATTATAGCAACAGGAGCAGATTTTAGTTTTAAGATGTATAAAAAGAACAGGAATCAGGAGACATGCAAGACAATGATTAGATAAGATGACAGAATTCTAAATGATTTTTTTTGTACCCTTATTAATACAAGTTTTTCCATCCTGTCCTATTTTATTTACAAATGTAGGTATAGTTGACCACATATAACATATATATAATACACATAAAAAACCTCACGGCATTGCCATTATCGTATAGAGGGGAGAGCGGGGCATATTGTATTTTTCTAGAGCATGTTAAATCTTGAATATAATGTTTTGTTTAATACAGAGAACATTATTATTCTCATGTAACATGTACATCTTCTGGCATGATTAAAATAAGAAATTAACGGAAACACACCTGTTTCAATTATAATATCAAATTATTTTGACACAGTATTTTAAGACGTAACGGTTTACGGTTGAGAAAGAAGTTCCCTACAAAAGTTGTAGCTCATCTCTTTTTCTACAAAAAAGGTTTTTACAAATGTTTGTCTTACTTAAGCCGTTTAGAAGATAAATCGAGTTTTCCACTTATAGTTTTAAGCCGCTTCGAACTGCTTTATTTTGCTTTCTCTCGATCTAAACTGGAGTATGCTTCACTTGTCTGGCAATCTGGGTATAATACTCATAATGATAAATTGAAAAATATTCAGCGCCGCTTTCTGAAATTTTTAAACTGGAAAACTGAAGGTACATATCCACCAATTGGAGCTTCTCAAAATCAATTACTTGAAAAATTTGATATTACCAGTCTTTCCGAAAGGCGTGAGTCCTTTGCTTTGCGTTTTCTAGATAAAATTATGCATAATAAAATAGATTGTAGTGAAATATTAAGCCAACTGAACTTTTATGTCCCACGGATTAATTCTCGTCATTCTCAAAGCTTTTATTTATCCACAAGTAATAATTCGTAACGTTTTAATACAGAGCATTGAGTAATAATGAGTCGGAATGAAGAAAAACTATTTCTTAATGGTATATCATACATTTACGTTACACTATAGGTATTAATAGTAGCGGTGCGTTAAAGAGCCGTCTTTGGACTAACAATTATCCGCTCTTTGATACTGATTGCATGCTTTGAATGGTACAAACTAGTGCGATATGAAATTAGTCGATTTCATATTTCGTCGAAACACTATATCAAGATCAAGAATTATCAATATTCTTGACGTCAAGACAAGAAGACGACTCAGAACTTGCCGAGTCATGACCATAGTTGTAACGAAAAAATTATTTTTTCGTTGAAGCACCCGTGCTAAATAAATTTGAATTACCCGCGGAAATGCCGACGGGAAGTCAACAAGTGCGCATACGCGGTAGAAGCATCATTTGAAATATCCATGCTAATCTACTTTTGCTTTGGACCTGGGTGAGTTAAGATCGTTTACTTGTTCTTTAACGGATTTTCACGTTTATTTCTTTAATCCTTAGATATTTTGAATATATTTGATGACTAGCAAATAATTGTTCAAAAAAATATATAACTCTTCTCGCCACCGAGTGACCCTCGACCAGCCCTGAGTTAACCGGTTGCTACTCATTCATAGCTTCTTCGGCAACCAGTTGTGGTTGCATAGTTTTGAATAGCACATATGCTATTCTTGTCTTGTGAAATCAAGGCAAGACAAGAAGTGACTATCAATGAAAGTTCTTTTATTATGATAAGACACTAGTTGGATCCAATTAGAGGCACTAATATGACTGTACTATTCATTAAAAAATATAAGATCAGTATTTAAAAGAGTGGTTTAAATACATACGTAGGATAAACCGACAAAAGTTCTAGAAGTAGTAATACTTCGAATAATGATTTTTTGATTCGTTTATTATACCGCCTGAACTAGATTTTCCTGATGCCTAGATCAACTAAGAAGGAAATTGTGCACAAAGGTGGAACTAACATAAATTGGAACATATGTTATGCATAGAAAATTCCCACTATACCCCTAAAAAGTTAAAAATTAAATCCAAGGGAAGAAGTATCGCGCGAAATAAATTGAACTCTGCATGTAAAATTTATTGATGCAAGACTTGAGTTAAGAGAATATTATGTCTTAGTAATTCTGGATTCCCATCGGTTCTACAGAATGCCGTGGAGTCAATTTAAAATATCGACTGCAACAAATATCAATTTTCAGACCTGGATAGTCTATTCTCGAGTTGGTACTACCAATAAATTTCATGTTTAAATGTCTCTTCGGCAACGCGAAATCCCGCTAGAAAAGAAATATTCCTTTACTCTTGTCTGGTGGCTTATTTAGCGCCAATCATTTTTTCGAAACATGAATTCTATTTGCAACCGTATTGTAAGAAGCGGAAGCCTGACTGCCCTGCAGAAACGAGGTATTTAAGTATATTAATATTTATTTAGAGCATGCAATATGTCAGTGGTCTGGTAAAACAATAGGACGTAGTATTACTCATTATAATAAAAATAATGCATAAAATGGATATTGCAACTATTTTCAATATCATAATAGAAGGTTAATACAAAACAGCTTTTGAATGAAACTGAATTGTGGATAAAATGCAGACACTACCATGTTATTAATAATAATTTATTTATTCCCAGAGATTAATCAGTGTACAAAGACATAGTAAAAGGCATGGCACGTAAAGCACTGTTTGAAAGACAAGTAACAACAAGTAACTAATATAACGTATACTTCTATACTGGGTGTAACAGGATCATTTCTCCTTTAGTTTTAAAGATATTTGATTGAAATTTAGGATATACTATATACATAATAAGCGGCACTTTTTGACATACAATTAATTTTTTTTCACGTTCGGTTTCGCCGGAAGTGACACTAACTTTCGATTTTTAAATGGAACACCCTATATATTATTGCATTTTTGAATTCTGCATAACTTTCTGAATCCAACGATGCCAAATAAGTGACATTTCAAACATCTTTTTTTTTATAACATAATTTTTAGTTTTCCATTTAAGTGTGCTATGACGGTTCCAATTTATTCTAAATGACCCATGTAACGCTACAAAAATTACGTGATTTATGAGCAAATAAAATTCACCAAAATCGTTTTTGGGGCAAAATTCAATTTTTTCAAATGGAACCATATCGGTACGGTGGTACCAATTATTAGTACTCTTAGTAGGGAATTTATTAAAATGTGCGATAAATATAAACAAAATGCAGCAGAAAGAAAATAAGAAAATACAATTTTGTTCTAATTAAATGTTAAGAAGTAACTAAGGTGGCTTTGAAAACAATGAAATATTTAGCTTGTCAAACATTTGTTGGTTTAAAGGTCTTTTTATTGTGTCTTTAAAAATTGTTTAAAATTCTTGATAATTGTGGTCAAAATGCCGCAAATGTATACAAGAGATGAAAAAGTGGACATGTTAATTATTTATGAGGAAAGTAAAAAAAATACAATTGCAGCTACGGACCTTTATGACAGACGATATCCTGATGGACAATGTCCAGCGAAAAATTGTTTCAAACGTGTTAAAAACCAATAATTAAGAAGAGAGCCCAACAATGATCCCGAAGAAAACTTCATTATTGACGAAGGAGCGGAGATTAATGTTTTGGCTCCAATAGAAGTTGATAAGACTGTTTCTTTAAGGCAAGTTGGGTTTGAATTGAACATCAGTCACCAAACAGTAAGTCGAATTTTGCACAAATACCACTATAAATCTTTTAAATACCAATTGCACCAGCATTTGTACGAAAGTGATTACGAACGTAGGATGGAATATTGCAATTGGATTTTGTACAATAACGTGCAGCCAAACAATGATTTTTTGGGACTGATTTTATTTTCGGACGAGTCAAGGTTTACAAATTTGGGATTATTTAACCGACAAAATACAAAATATTGGTTACAAGAAAATCAAAATTTATTACGGGAGGGCAACTTTCAAGTGTGGTTCGGTTTCAATGTTTGGCTCGGAATAATCAGTAGTAGAATCATTGGTCCAATAATATTTGAAGGACCTCTGACTGGTGCCAGATACTTGAGATTCCGGGAAAATGAGATTGATGACATTTTAGATTAGTTACCTTCAAATGTAGGACAGGGAATGTATTTCCAACAAGATGGCGCTCCTCCCCATAATTCAAGGATAGTAATTGATTACTTTTAACGGAGATTCGCAGAAAACGTAGTTTCGACGAATGGTTCTGTGAGGTGGCCTCCAAGGTCACCTGATTTAACGCCCCTTGATTTCTTTGTTTGGGGTCATTTAAAAAATATTGTCTATGCAACCGCCCGCCGCGCCGTTACAACCCGTAAGGACCTGGCTACGAGTAAGACGAGCAATTAACAGCTTAACGGCCCAGCAAATGGCGAACGTTCTTCGAGAAACAGCTATGCGAGTTCAGAAGTGCATTGACGTTAAGGTGCATTTACAGCTACCGAACGAAGACGAATGAACTTTGGCGAATGGCCGAATTCGCATACTGTAAACAAAGCACCGAAGGCGAGCAAAGGCGAATGCTCGCGTTCGCTGGGGTTCGGGAGCGGAGCGGTACATCAAAGAGAGTTCGTGCTCGCTGTGAACGGGTAATTGGACACATTCGGTGGAATTCACAGTTAAAAGCAAACATTCAGTGAATAAACATATAGAAGAGTTAATAATACATAAAATGGAGTGGTCCCATGAAGACATATTAACCTTAATTAACCTATATCAACAAAGTCCTTGTTTATGGGACCCGATGGACAATAATTATAAAGTAAGAACCAGAAAAAATGACGCGTGGAGAGAAATACGTGAAGAAATGATTGTTAGTGTATTGAAAATTAAGAAAAAAATTTAATAAAGTACTCATCCACCAACGCCTCCTACCGCCTGGGTTTCTTCTTTAAAAGTTAATTAAGAGCGATGAATGACGCACTTGTAATAATAATATTTTCGTCGTCGGACATTTCATAAAAATGAAACCACTGCGTTCACGAGCAATAGCGAATTTAAACAAATGCGAATGTTCTGCAGATGTAAACGTCCAAGCGAATTCTCCCCAAACAGTGGCGAATGTTTGTTCACTGTCGTTCGTTCGCCTTCGTTTGGTAGCTGTAAACGCACCTTTAATGGACAGCATTTTAAACAACTGTTGTAATGTTTTGTGTTAATTTTTTGTATTCCAAAACCACCTGGTGTAAAAAGGTAATTAGAATAAAATTGTATTTTCTTATTTTCTTTTAACTGTAATTTTGTTCGTATTTATCGCACATTTTAATACGACATATGACTAAATTCCTTATCAATAGTACTTACAAATGGTACCACGGTACCGATATGGTTCCATTTGAAAGAATTGAGTTTTGCCCCCAAAACAATATGAATTCTATTTGTTCATAAATCACGTAATCTAGTGTTTTTAAGGGGATTTCGATTTTTGTAATTACACGGGTCATTTAGAATAAATCGGAACCGTCGTGGCCCACGTAAAGGGAAAACTAAAAATTATGTTATAAAAAAAATAATATTTAAAATGTCACTTATTTGGCGTCGTTGGATTCAGAAAATTATGCAGAATTCAAAAATGCAATAATATATAGGGTGTTCCATTTAAAAATCGAAAGTTAGTGGCACTTACGGTGAAACGGGATGTCAAAAAGTGCCACTTATAATGTATGTAGTATATATTCAATTTCAAGCAATTATCTTCAAAACTGAAGGAGAAAAGGGGGTAACCATGATCTCGTTACACCTGGTATAGGTTATTGCTTCCGAAGATCATCTATTAGACTATTAGTTGATTCTGGAGCTGATTTCGCCAGTCTTGGATGGCATTAGGGCTGGCGGTCTTCGACGGTTGCGGAGGGATATACCGAGGAATCAATTGGGAAGCAAATTGTAATTTCTAATAGTATCTTATCTGCTTCCAAATCTGGTACTTCTTCAACAATTACCCAGTGCCTTAATCAAGAAACTATTGCAGTTAGCGACTTGCCATCCTCGAGTGGAGTCAGTTTTCTCAATTTCTACAATTGCAACTTTAAATTTAAACGGTAAAAGAAATGATTAACTGTTATATTGATTAATTATTAATGATTGATTCTTAAAATAAAATATATGTTTTTGTTGATATTAAATAAACTAGTTAACTGATTCTATCATCTGTAATTTCATTGATTTTTGTAGGTTGATGTAAAAGACTGTAGACAAAAAACTGTCGTTTCGACATTTAATGAATATCATGTAAATGTCAAATTTTATAGTCCAGTCGGTAAAGTAAAAAATACACCAGAAGCTCGCAAAAAATGTTATCTGAGATTTTCCTTTCGTAACTGTTAGTAGGATTAAACATCACATAACCACAAAAATCAGTTCTGGAGGTGCCGCGCAACCCCCCAAAAAAACCAGCCTTATTTTACTCATAAAATCGTTAACCGTTGAAGATATGAAAAAATTGCTCATGATAAAAAAAAAAGTTTGACTAATTGCCTAAAAAAAGTCCTTTCGTATTTTTTTTGTATATGCCATGGTTTTCGAGAAAATTGATATTGACAAAAATTGCAAAATTTGTATTTTTAATGCGCGCGAGTTTTCGTTTATTTGAATTTTTTTGCGCGCGGCCTATAGAAAAAATTGAATTTCTCGATAACCAAACAAGCTGGAAAGAATAATCAAAATGGATTTTAAAGAGGATGTAAAATACTCTCTTGTGTTGCCATTTTTGGGGGCTATTGATATTTATTAGTATATAAAAATAACAATATAATACAGTTATCTCTTGATTTTTTGTGCATCTAATTTACAGGCCCATAAAAAATAACTGAGTGTAATATAAGTTATAAATGCATTATCTTTTAGCTCAAGGTAGTATTTCAATGCAGAAAAAGTTAGGAATTAAAATATTCACATTTACAAATTTAGCAGCTAACTTTAAGTTAGCCAAAAAAAGAATCCAAAAAAGGCTGCATGTTCATTTTTTGATGATTTTTTTCACTCCATTTTCTAACTATTAAATGATTAGAGACAATAGTTATATGATATATAAACTCAAAAAACAATTTTGAGCTAAATTTTCAAGATGTTTGGAGCTTTTTTTATTTTTAGGAAACAGTAAAAATTTGCCAACATGTTGGTAAATATGTAAATGTGAATATTTTTATTTCTAACTTTTACTGCATTGAAGTACTACCTTGAACTAAAATATAATGCATTTATAACTTTTTGTTATTTTTATGTAGTAATAGATATCAATAGCCATCAAAAATGGAAACACAAAAGAGTATTTTACATCCTCTTTAAAACCCATTTTGATTTTCTTCCTAGCGCGTTTGGTTTTCGAGCAATACAATTTTTTCTATAGGTCGCGCAGAAAAAATTTCAAATAAACGATAATTTGTGCGCATTCAAAATACAAATTTTGCAATTTATTTCCATGTCGATTTTCTCGAAAACCATGTAGTACAGGCAAATTAGCAATTTAGGGTATCAAAAATTAATAGAAGGATCATCTCTGGGATTTAATTAGGTAATAACCTGGAGAATGAGATGATGCATTCTTTGCATTTCCAAGTTCCGGGAAAATTCAAAAAAATATGGAAGAACTTTTTGATTTTCGGTTTTTTTGCTCTAGCGGCCAAAATAATGAAAATAGAGAAAGAAGTTCCCTACAAAAGTTCTAGCTTATCTCTTTTTCTACGAAAAAGGTATTTACACTTAAGGCGTTTAGAAGATAAATCGGGTTTTCCACTTATAGTTTTAAGCCGCTTCGAAATGCGCGAAAAATTAGAATTCGCCGGGAGTTTCTTATGACCGGGCTCATAGATCGATAATTCTTACTATTCAAAGCGCCTAAAAAATGAAAATAACATAAAATGTAGAGAAAGGTCTCAGCTTTAATGTGGAACTAATCACAAAATACATAAGAAATTTTATCATAGGGAAGAAGTGTCAGAAGATGGCTTAGTTAACTTTGTACAGTTGATCCACAGATTTATTCATATCTTTGTCAGGAGTCGTTAGAATGATAATTCATTTTGCTTATATATTCTTATATAATGATATATTAATCCAATTAACATTTTAATGCAATTACTTTTGTTGGAAAAATATGCCTTGCGATCAAAGTAGAGGGTATATTTCTCATCGATCAATCACCTCCAAATTTTGGAATTGAATTCGCTATATCTTATTTAATAATAATAGCACAGTCTTAATTTTTGGATTATAGGTACAATGAAACATAATGTTTCGAATTACTTGAGAGTTTTTTAAATACATTCAGTACTTTTTGAATTTGTCTCCATTATTCATACACGTTCAGAAAATGCACAATCATACAGTAAAACATATATAACTTATTTGTTTCTTAACATTCTTCAATGAAATTTTCAAAAAATATAGGCTAATGCGCGTGAAATCGAATCCATACAGTGAAAAAGCACCCATTGTTACGGGAGAAATAGACGGGATGCATAAAGCTCAAAGATATGAATAAATCAACGATATAAAGTTTACTAAGCCATTTTCTAACACTTTTTTCTCTATGATAAATTTTTTTATGAATTTTGTGGTTAGTTTCACATTAAAGCTGAGACTTTTCTCTACATTTTATGTTGTTTTCATTTTTTAGTAAAAATTATCGATCGATGTGTCCGGTCGTACGAAACTCCCAGAAAATTCTCATCTTCCGTGCATTTCTGAGCGGCTCAAAACTATAAGTGGAAAACTGGATTTATCTCGTAAACGGTTTAAGCAAGACAAAATTTTGTAAAGACCTTTTTTGTAGAGAAAGAGACGAGCTACAAATTTTGTTCAAAACTTTCTTCTGTACTTTCATTACATTAGCCGCTGGAGCAAAAAAAATTTTTTTTTGAATTTTCCCGGAAATTGGAAGTGTAAAGAATGCATCATTCCATTCTACAAGTTATTACCTATTTAAATCCCGGAGATGATCCTTTTATTAATTTTTGTGAGGTTTTTACAAAATGTTGCCTTCATTGCCTGTACTAATGGCATATATAGGGAAATTAATCGAGGACTAATGAGCAATTTTTTAATATCTTCCACGCTTAACGAGTAATCAGTTAAACAAGGCTTTTTTCACCGAAGGAGTGGTTTTTTTTTGGGGGGTTGCGCGGTACCCCAGAACTGATGTGTAATCCCTCCACTAACAGTTACTGAAGGAAAATCGCAGATAACATTTTTTGTTATGGAAATTTTTATAATTATTGGACTTTTAGTTGCAGTTTTCAAAAAAACATAATTGCAATTTAATTGAATTAATCCTAAATCTTTATGTAATAACTAAAATATTGCACATGGCAACAAAATCAGTTGTAGAAGTTAAAATTATTTAACTGAATGGAACGGAACGTTGCTTAGGATTTCCTGCGAGAATTTTCATTAGTTATTTTTAAATAAACTTTAAAGGAACGTATTCAAATGCGAGGAAGTAATGAAGGTAGACTGAGCAGTGAGCAGTGCCCATAATGTTGCCAGTTTATTAGGAAAAGTGTAGCATTTCTACTTCTCTCACATTCTGTATTCGTCTGCGAGCTTTCCTTGTAAAATTTAAAGCCTCTAGTAAGTAGTAAAGTTAAAACATACACGTGGGCCGTATCTCAGCGAAATGAACAATATATGCTGGAGTGCTGGAGCAATTTGCGTTTTGGCCCCCGTGTTAGTAAACACCGAACATGAACCGGTTTTAATGATTTCCCACCTCGTGTTTTCTGTACCTAAAGTACGGAGCCGGTTGCCATAATTACAGCCTTAATGACAGCAAACTTGAACTGGCGCTGGGAGGGGGCTTTTTGCAACGATTAGTATCGTATTAATGGCTGGATTAATAGTATAGAGGTTCGTGTTTAACTTACATTACAAATTCTATGCGAAAAGGTCAGATTTTCATCAATTATTATCTTCATGTGGATGACGTCTTCCGTGAAATTTATTATACGTCGACTAAAAGCCAGGGGGTATTAGTATATTATATAATATATCTAGTTATTTACCCATGAGGCTAGGGGAAAATTAAAGTACATGCGCATGGTGTTTTGAAAAACTAGCGAGGCTCAGTTGAGTGGTTCCTGTACGGATCATAACAACTTTCAATTTAGGTATGTGTGACTTAGATAATAGGCTAGATTTTGAATGGATTTTTGGCCCATAGGCGAGATTATTGTGGAAATCGCTCCGTTAACGATCTATCTTACTTTTAATCCTTAATTAACAATTGTGCCATTTTTTGTAAAATCCATTTATAATTGGAAAACTCATTTATAGTCCAATAATTATTCCCATAACAAAAAATGTTATCTGAGATTTTCCTTCAGTTACTGTTAATGGAGGGATTATACATCACAAAATCAAAAAAATCAGTTCTGGGGGTACCGCGCAACCCTCCCAAAAAAACCACCCCTTCGAGAAAAAAAGCTTTATTTTACTGATAATTCGTTAACCGTTGAAGATATAAAAGGACTAATTGCCTAAAAAAATCGATATTGAAAAAAATTGCAAAATTTGTATTTTTAATGCTCACGAATTTTCGACTATTTGAAATTTTTTGCGAGCGGCCTATAGAAAAAATTGAAATGCTCGAAAACCAAAACACGCTAGGAAGAAAAATCAAAGTGGATTTTAAAGGGGATATAAAATACTCTTTTGTGTTTCCATTTTTAATGGCTGTCGATATCTATTAGTATATAAAATAACAATATAATATAGTTACCTCTTGATTTTTTGCACTTTTAACTATTCATAGGCTCATAAAAAATAACTGACTTTAATATAAGTTATAAATGCATTCTCTTTTAGTTCATGGTAATACTTCAATGCAGAAAAAGTTAGGAATAAAAATATTCACATTTACAAATTTACCAGCATGTTGAAGTTAGCCAAATTTTAGCCAAATTTTTATTGCTTCTTAAATATAAAAAAAAACAAACATTTTGAAGATTTAACTCAAAATTTTTGTTTTGACTTTAGATGTCATATAACTATTGTCTCTAATCATTTAATGGTTAAAAAAATGTATTAAAAATATATCATCAAAAAATTGAATATGCAGCCTTTTTTGGATTTTTGTTTGACTAACTTTAACATGCTGCTAAATTTGTAAATGTGAATATTTTTATTCCCAACTTTTTCTGCATTGAAGCACTACCTTGAACTAAAAGATAATGCATTTATAACTATTATTGTCAGTTATTTTTATGGGCCTGTGTATAGTTAGATGCACAAAAAAATCAAGAGATAACTATATCATATTGTTATTTTTATATACTAATAAATATCATCAGTCCTCAAAAATGGCAATACAAGAGAGTATTTTATGTCCCCTTTAAAACCCATTTTGATTTTTCTTCCTAGCTTGTTTAGTTTTCGAGCAATTCCATTGTTTCTATTGCCCCGCGCGCAAAAAATTTCAAATAAACGGAAATTCGCGCGCATTAAAAATATAAATTTTGCACTTTTTGTCAATATCGATTTTCTCCAAAACCATGGCATATACAAGAAAATTACCAGAGGACTTTTTGTTAGGCAGTTAGTCAAGTTTTCTTTTTTATGATGAACTATTTTTTTATATCTTCAACGGTTAACGAGTTATCAGTAAAATAAGGTTTTTTTCACCGAAGGGGTGGTTTTTTTGGGGAGTTGCGTGGCACCACCAGAACTGAATTTTGTGGTTTTGTGATGTTTGATCCTCGCATTAACAGTTGCGGAAGGAAAATCACGGATAACATATTTTGCGAGCTTCTGGTGTAATTTTTACTTTAGCGACAGGACTATTAGAAAATTCAAAATACTATTGAAAAATGATATCCCGTTGAAATTTTTGAAAAATCGCAATTTTGGCCGATTTTATGAGGTTTTCTACGCGTGAACCTTTTTATGCGCGACATAAATAAACAAATGTCTTGTTATATTTTAACATTAAAGAATCCGCTCTTGCATATGTAAAAAGCTACTATTTTTACAAAAAAAAAGTTTGTCCTAGCATGCGCAGGAGCCGAGATATTTCTTTTTAATTCGTGAGGACATATTATACGTCGTACAGTGATCAAATTTATAAAAGTTCAACTTTAATACTACTACTCTCAATAAAAAAATATTTCAGTCCTTGATTGTGTTTAACAGTATTGAAAAGCAAACATCAAAGTTTGTTATTAATTTTGTTTATTTATGTCGCGCATAAAAAGGTCCATGCGTAGAAAAGCTCATAAAATCGGTCAAAATTGCGATTTTTCAAACATTCCAACGCAATGACTTCAGTTTTCTGAAGTCATTGTTCCAACGGGATATCATTTTTCTATAGTTCTTGAATTTTCTAAATCAGTTTCCCAATTATAAATGGACTTTAGAAAAAATTGCACAATTGTTAATTAAGCATTAAAAAATCACTATACTTCCAATCTACTACCTGGGTATGGAAGTAAAAATAGATCGTTAGTTACTCAAGAAGTAATAAACCGATCTTATTGAAATCTTTTGTGCATTATCGGGACAACATAGACACTGTCTTCAAGGATTAGCACTATATGTGCAGTTGTTTTCTAGTAAATAAATAGTCAAAATAACGTGTTTTGAAAGCTTTGGAAGCCATTTGCAAGTTCACAGTTGAACCTAGCGACCTCTGTCGGTGCCACTTTTTTAGAAAATTTTATAACGAACAATTTTCCTAATACATATGTTATTTAAAAGTTAGCAGGAACGGAGATATTTAAATAAACATAGAGAAATGGCCTATTTTACTCACTAATTTTTAATTATAAAATCAAGCAGTTCACTAATTTCTAAGCAAACTTAGGGTGTTCAGCTACACCCTAAAACGAAGCGATTTGGCCTATGGGCCAAAAATTTGTTTGTTAGCATTTTATCTTCCCTGCCGTCTATAACTAGTCCGATGTGCCTAGACACGTTTCTTACAAAAAATGTATTCCCAAGTGGGAAACTGTTTTCAGAACTCGGGGAGATGCGATGAGAAATTTACTAGATATGAGAAAAACGTTTGAAACTTGCTGCACTATAGGAGGAGTATAATTATTACATTATACAGGGTCTCCCAAACTGATTTAGCCAAGCTCTAGTTTCTAAACCGTTTGAGATATTTCAGTAGGACAAAAATATACTTTTTCGCTATAAGGCACTTTAATTATAGTGAAAAAAATTGAATTAGAATTCAACCCTTAACTCTAAAATTTTAAATGACACTCTGTATGTTTTTTTTTACATTGTTTGTTTTTCACTTCTCTATCCAACGTTTTTTGCCGAATGGAAATCGGTTGATAAATAGCTGAAAAATTGAACATTTAAATCAAGTTAGCCATAAACAAATAGTAAATTACAAGTCCGTTTAAGAAAAGTAACAAGAAAAAAACAATTTATTTGAATTGTATTAAAGATTATCTACTTCAATAAATGTTCAAACTGTAGACCTTCAGCGAAAACACAAACTTCATATATTTTCAACAGGTTTCGGGTACATGTAGCTACTTTATCATTTGTTGCGTTATTCTGCTGCAGGCAGTTCTAATTTTATTCTTCAGGTCCTCTACGTCATGGGGTTTACTTAGATATACCATATATTTTAAGGTTCCCCACAAGAAGAAATCGAGGGGGAAAGATCGGGCAAACGTGCAGGCCATATTATTACGGGAGAAGCATTGGCGATAAAATTATTATGATATCTGTTTTGTAGGAATTTGGCGATTATCTGAGCATTGTGAGCAGGTGCTCCATCTTGCTGTCACCACATTTGTTGTTTTTCAAGCACCGGCATTTCTTTTAGAAATTGAGGTAAAATGTTTTTTAGAAAATGCAAATACCTTTCTCCCGTCAAAGTCCGTTCATAAAAATACGGACCAATAATCCTTCCATTGAATAACCCACACCAAGGAGACCAATAATTGAAATTATGCCTATTAATGACACCATTATTGTGCAACTTCGCTTCATTGCTCCACATTATTTTACATAAAAAGTTTGGATTGTCTTCAAGTTTAACTAATATGCCTGCAATAAATTCCAGGCATCTGCCAGTGTCCCCTGGATAGAGTCCCTGCACTAGGTGAACTTTATAGGGATGGTGTTTAAGATTTTGTAGAATACGTTGAACGATACATTTTGTTATACCAAGTTCTTCAGAAAATTTTCGAAGTACCACATGGGAATTAAAATTTACAAACGCAAAACATTTATGATATTTTTTTCATTAAGTACTTACCTTCTTGAATTATTGCGATTCCCATACGGAAAATGTCTTTGCCGCTGGGTGCGTTCTAGGTTCATAAATGTATTTTCATTTGGTATTGGATGACCAGGAAAACGAATGCGATATCGCTTTTCTTCTACTTTTTGAACGCTCACCGTATAGTAAACAAGAATGATATCAAGGTATTCTTCCCCAGTAAATAAACTTGGCATTTTAACAAAAAACTAGTAAGAGCAATAAAAGACCTAATTTGCACTGTCTTATTCAGTTAAATTTGACAAGTGTTAAAAATGTTTCGGTTTTGTTTTCTCGAGTCATGCCTAACTTGATTTTGTTCATTTTGTCAGCTATTTATTAACCGATTTTCAATCGAAAAAGGTATTAAACAGAGAATTAACAATAAACAATAAATTGTAAAGTAACATACCGGGTGTCATTTAAGATTTTAGATTTAAGGATTTAACTTTTAAGGGCGGCTGTTTGTAAAGATTTTTTTCACTATAATTTTAAAGCACCCTCATAGCTAAACAGCATATTTTTCGTCCCACTGAAATATCTCAAATCAGTTTGGGATACACTGTATAGTCCATATTAAACGTCACGAAAGCGTAAAGGAGTTATAGCAAAGATTTTATAAACTAAACGGTCAGCCTCCTCACCAAATGTTTACCTAAATTCCTAAAATAAGTCTGGTTACCTTTAAGCTGTACGACGTATCCAAAGATGCAGAACCTATATTAAATGTCTCGACTTTACAGGATTCAGACCTTGCATATTCCGTCAGACTTAAGGTTTTAACAAAAATTTAAAAAGGACATCTGAGGCTGTGTGCCTAACAGGCAGCCGCAATAGATGGCTGAAGCTGTCGAACACGCTATACGGCAAAGGGAGACCAACTGGAACATTACACGACAAGACGTTATAAATAAGAAGGAGAAACAGAGTGTAGATGTTCTAAAGCGCTGAGTTAATGTTACCCAGGATCTGGCAGGAAAGTGCTTTGGTGAGGCAGCGGGCCTAACATGCATTCGCGGCACATGGTGCGATGATGTCAGACGTACCATACAGCAACGATAAGTCAATTTGGAATTACCCACGTATCATAAAACGTCTGTAAGACTTCGTGAATAGGAAGACTCTAGACACGAAATAGAGATACTCCAATTAAAAATTAAGAATGTTAGTAAACAACGTGACAGTACATTTGGCTACAGTTTAAAGTTATTTCTCATACAATAATTTTACGGCTTCATATAATCACAGCAGTTTATTAGTTTCATAAATGTCTCTTATAATTTATCGGATCTAATTTTCTGCTCCATATTCCACTAATATTGTATAGAAGATGTCTTAATATCTGCGTATGGAGGGCATAAAATTATAATCGCTACAGATTTTAATCATAACTACGTCGTACTTGTTAACTTGCTTCTGAGTTAACTCAAGGCTGTTAAAATTTTACACCCGATTTTATCATTTTGATTAAATGTACTTACTGGAAGTCATAAAATTTCGCGAAAGACGTCATTCATATTAAGATAATTACTGATGGATATCTGGCAGTACGCACTAGTTTTAGTACCTAAATACTTTAAAATTAAAAGCGTATTGGCTATACATACGTCAGAAATAAAAGATTAAGGCCACAAAAGATATATGTTAATATTTAAAAGCAGATGATTTCTTTTACATTAATAAGGTAACTTTTAAATCAAAACCACTAATTTCACAGCACTCTAATGTTATTGAGATAGATATTGCACTTCAATAAGAAATAGCCGAGTTAAATTTGTCAATTTCTCTTGTGGTAGTTTCAGGGATTTACACTCTAAGACTGTTGGTAATTATAGCACAATTAATACTTAATTAAAACACATCGAAATTATCGGAAATTGCAGATATAAAGACACAAAGAATATATCACGAAACCCATTCATCTTGGTGATACTTGACAGCTTATTGACAGCTGTCATCATGTCAAAATTCATTGTTGACTTCAGAATTGTAATGAGAAACCCAAAAAACTTATTAATATATATTTAATATCAACTTTCCACATATGATAGGTACTTGACAGCTTGTTGACAGCTTATTGACAGCTGTTATCATGCCAACATTCATTTCTGACTTCAGAAGCGTAATCAGCAACTCAAGAAACTTAATAATATACATTTAATATCAACTTTTCATACCTTGGTGATAATTGACAGCTTGTTGACAGCTTATTGACAGCTGTCATCATGTCAAAATTAATTTTTGATTTCAGAATCATAATCATCAACCCAAAAAATTTAATGGTATAGAGTAGAGGCAGAATGACTACTAGCGCTTCAGTGGAGCATTTCCGAATTACTTCATGTGGCTTTTATATTTATGTGTATGCGTCGATTTGTTTTGTTCCTGATTTTACAAACATTCAATAATTGTTTGTTGCCGCGACTCATATACAATAAGTACAAACAATTCCGTAGTGAGTAAATGTAATGTTCAAGTGAATATTATTTTTTTGTTATGTTAAAACATTTTTTTGCGTAGGTGAAATGACATTTAATTTTTTGTAATATATCGTATATGTGACTAAACAATTAATTATTAATACCAATGACTTCCTAGTTTTCTGAAGTCATTGATTAATGCTCAATGAAAATTTACCGTTGTTTAGAGTTTAACATTGACTTTTCTGCCGGGCCCTTCTTTGAGTAACAAGATGGAAAAATTGATGGCGCGAAACTAGGGCTTAATGGATGGTCCGATTTTGTATTATCTATAAAATGTCCAAATCTTTGAGCACTTATTCGGTTGCCATAAGGATCCCCCTAAGCTATAAAATTAATTAACAAAATTAGTATTTTCTCAGAATATTTTGAATTGTTAACTACACACATATCTTGTATTTCATGCTTTGATCCACTTTTCCCTCTGCTCCAGTTTATACAGACTTGTTAAAGGAGATTTTCATTTCGGAAAAATTTCCCGATCGATGATTTTTGTTGAAACGTGTTCAGAAAGGTGTGGAGAACAAAATATCAAAATGCCACCGCGGAAAATTATGCAGCATTTCCAGCGTGAAAGGACGGCCGACGTAGCGCGAGTTGGAGCGTTAATTAACAAATTACTGCACATATTATATATATGTTTCTTTCATAAAATTTTGTGTTCTTTCCAATGGTTTTGTTAGTTCTTTCATGCAAATTTAATTAAAAAAGTTATTCATGAAGTATCGTATTGCACCTAAATTGTTTAATAAAGAATTTTCCACACAATTTATCGCGGTGGCATTTTGCTTTTTTGTTCTCCACATCTTTGTGAACACATTCCAACAAAAATCATCGTTCGGGGAATTTTGCCGAAGTTTGGGTCCTTTTTGTCTAATTTGACTCCCCTATGTGGGAAATGAGTAAAACTTTATATTTTTAGTATTATTCGATCTATTTCCACAGTTAACCACGCAACAAACATCTCCGCATGATTTTTCGATTATATTAGCCGGAGATTATGTTATACAATAACAAACATTAAACTGCTGATTTTGACAATGTCAATTGTAGCTGCGGCGTTCTCAACACTTCCCACTTTGGTGGCATTAAAGCAAACCCAGAGATTTGCGCGTTTTTAAAAAGCTTATAAAATATTTATTAAAAACAAGGATTCTCCTATTCACGTACGTGTAAACGACACAGGAATTAACTTTCTACTTGGCCACTGCGAGCGCTAGCTGTCACGTACAGATAAGCTCCGCCTTTCTGCCAGTAGTCTATACATTTAATATCAATTTTTCACATCTTGGTGAAATTTGACAGCTTGTTGACAGCTGCCATTAAGTCGAAATTTATTCAGATTCGTAATCAGCGAATCAAAAAACCCATACAAAGGTCATTGAAAATAATTAAAGAATGTTTTTTCAAAGAATCTTCTCTATTAAACTTTTTGGGGGTTATATGGGGGTGTAGGGAAAAATTGACGCGGCAGAAAAAATTTTTTTGCCAAATTGGGTTTTAGCGCATCAAAATACTTAGGAAATGATGGGTCTGATTGCAGAGACAATGTTTTTTTGTAGACCTGTGTTATTAGCGATACGTTAAATTCGTAATTGGGTTTTTATAAGGGTGTAGATAAAACAGATTAAACATGACCGATAATTTTATCGACTGAAATGGTAATAGACCTGTATGACAGCTCAAAGAAACAACTCCAGATACATCGAATATTAATTTAAATAACATCCACCGATCTGTATTTTATTTCCCTCTGTAAAGCGGGTTTTATCACGAATTTAATTCACTATATGGCTAATTCCATTATGATTTTACGAAACATTTATTTCGATGATATAAATTTACAAAGGATGTAAAAAACATTAAAAATGAAATGAAATGATTCAATCTTAAACTCTGAATAGGTTATAAATGGAGCGAACTTATCTGTCAGAAAATTGGATTCGATACGCGGATTATTTGAAGGAGAGACGGATCGGGTTTTGAACCAAGACCTCAAATCTGTTAAAGCTGAAGCCAGGGGATCATATAATGAAGTCCTTATTGATTTCCTTGTAATCTCTCGGCGGATGGATATTTCCATTATTCTAGTTGCGCCAATCTCGCAGGATGTGTTCTTTTGCTGCAGTTTCTAAAAGTTTGCTTTACCTTAACATGCATTCCAGCGATGCAAGAAATGTGCTGACTGACTTTTCTCTATCTTGTCTATGCGAATTGATGATTTTTCTTAGGGAATTGAAAAATAGCCCTTTAAATCTCGTATTCGAACCAGTAATTGTTCAATACCTGCCATATCTTGGAATGATAAATTCTGTTATTTTCTTACACACGAGGTGTTTCAGTATTCCACCGGCAAATTCACGATACACTTTTAATTATCTTTAGATGATGCACACCTAATTGGCGAACTGTACCTGAATATTTGTGAAGAACGTATACGGGATGTTAATTAATTACATAGCCAGACTTCAGGACGTGATTCATCGAGTTTCTCACCGAGTTTCAACAAGAAATGTCCAATAACTTTTTCTCGTAAAGTTGATATCACTGACCCGCAACTTTTTTTTCTTAGCCCAAATTAGTGATTCCGAAGGTTTTTCACGTGCTGAACACGATGCTGTTGGCCGTTTTGCGCCATAACTTGACAATTTTGAGAGAATCTAACCTGAAAGTGCTAAAAGGGCCATTTCTGCCTATGTTCGTGCCCTAATAACTAGATTACGATACGAACTTGAGTAAATCAGACCAGACCATTTTATTCAGCTTCAAAATCTTCAAAAACCAATAGTAACAATAAAGAAAACATAACTTTAATGGCGCAGCATTATTTTATTCCTAAGTTTTGTGACGTGCCCTCTTCCGGTTGTCTAGCACATAAACAAGCGGAAGCTTTGACGATGAGCGTGATTTCGGTTATCTCGAGCACCACCTTTGCAATTTTTACATAACTCAAAGGTCCCACATTAGCTTCCTAATGCAACCTGTTGCAGTAGGATAGCTACAGTGAAGAAACGGTTATGTCCAGGGGTCCGGACGGTATATTAGACTTTCATTCACATTCAGTAAAAGGAAGCACGTGTTGGTAAATAACAAAGTTTATTAACATATAAAATTCAGTAATAATAATGAAAATAAAATAACGATCAATACCAAATAAATGATGTCGAAATCTTAAAATATATGAGGTATTTAATTTTACAGGTAAAGTGTTGAATACAAAAAAAAGAAAAGCCAGGCTGTGAGTAGCTAAGTTATCTACCAGTTACTGATATTATTTGAAAGCTAGCGGTGGTAGGCAAGCAAGCAGTGATATAAAAAAAAAAAAATCGGTAAAGATATTTACACAGAACTTCTCTTTTTTTGCATGGCGGTCACTCTAAAAAATTATTAATTACGAAGTGACATTGAGAATAATAATCGGAATATAGTTATCACTATTATTACAAAGAAAACCTGATAAGTTTTGGTAAAAAAAATATACAGAGCGCTCATCCAACAGCAATAGTTCAATACTAAATAACAGGTGCCAATGTGCCAAATATGGAAGGCTTGCGCAAATACCTTTACAAATGTCCACCATGACTGAATTATTTCTTGGGATGACCACCTTGTACATTTTTCAATAAAAGTATAATATGCCAGATATTATTGCCATCTGTCACATTTTCAATCCCACATTCACGTAATGGAGTGGAAGTATAAGTGGACGTTAAAAAATTTCATTTTATTTTAAATTTTTCAAAAATGTTGGTAAAAAAATTTTCAACATTTTTTCTTCTGAAATAGGTTTAGAATGTCACGAAACGTAGAAATTTTAAATTTGATCAAAAAGGAAAGTTTCCTTCTATTCTATAGTAGTGGTAAAAAAGGTTTACAAATTTAAAAATTATATTTTTATTAAATAGATTTAGAATGCTATGAAACGTGAAAATTTTAAATTTGAGCAAAATAATTTTTGTGTCATCTATTCGTGTAAAATTTTTTTCCAAAATGGTAAAAAAATGTTGCAATTTTTTTTACGAAATAGGTTTGGAATGTCATGAAACGTAGAAATTTTAAATTTAAGAAAAACATTTTTTCATCTATTCTATAGTAGTGATGAATAGATTAAAAATGTTTTCAACATTTTTTTTATTTTTCAAAAACATTTTAAAATTTATTTGAATAGCTTTAGAATGCCATGGAAACGTGGAAATATTAAATCTGAACAAAGAAAAAAAAATTCCATATATTTTAGTGGTAAAATTTTTTCAAAAATGGTAAAAAAAAATCTAATTTTTTTCAAATAGATTGAAACGTGGAAATTTTAAATTTGAAGAAGGAAAAAAAATGTTTCCATCTATTTAGTGGTAAAATATTTTTCAAAAATGTTGGTAAAAAAAATTTATTTTTTTTTTGAAATAGGTTTAGAATGCCATGAAACGTGGAAATTTTAAATTTGAACAAAAAAAATTTTTTTTCATCTAGTTTTTAGTTACTTAATGCACCAACAGACAGACAGACAGACAGACTGACGGAATTGAAAAACCTATATTTTCGTAATCTACGTGATCTGAAACGTCAGAATCCGAAAAAATCTCGGAAGGTGATTTTTTTCTCGAATACGATACTTCCCTTCGGTATGCGAGGGAAGTAAAATGAAAATATTCGGCAAAAGAAATTAGCACGAAAAAAAGCGGTAAAACCAGCAGTAAGTAGCAAGAGAAATTAAAAATACTTCCCTTCGGTATGAGAGGGAAGTAAAAAACGGTGTGCAAATACCAAGCAATACATAAGTGTTTATTTACAGCAAAAATCATGCCTATATGAGCGGTCATCGTGTAAGCGTGAATACTTGGCAAAATCAAATTTTTCTTTGTGAACTTCGGTTCGACCACGTGTTATCTTGTCGGTGCTGTTGCGGAAAGTTCCTATGTATCAAAATGTACGGACAATTTATTTATGTTAGGTAGCCCAGATTTTGTGTTAGGTTCCTGGACTACAATAAATTTATAACAATTATTTCAAATACGTTTTGTTTTGACTCGTGTCAACACGAAATATTAGAACCAAAATGGACGGTACATCTTAAAGCTCTAACCTGCTTGGTAGATTTAAACAGGAATTATTCTAACCCACTAAAATGACAAAACGATTTGGGCTAGAATACTGTAACGGCTACCCAATTTTCTAGTTTTCCCCCGAAATATCATCTATGTTCCCTTCCCCTCTGGTACTTCGTTGGGCCATAGCTTTTAGATAAAATCGTGAGAATTTAACAGGTTCTAACTCGGGTACACCTATTCTGTTAATAATTATGCTATGAAATTGAAATATAAGTGATTAAAGCGGAAAATAGCGAGTATATTTTGATACCTTTAATCGTACATTATATTAAATTAATGTTTTAATGCACGCATTTTAGTGAATTATGCCGCAATTATTGATTGACAATCTTCGTTCCTTTCTTCAAGAATTGTCTGCAGAAGAGCTAATGCCTTTCCTCTTAAACCTATTACCAGGCCTGTTACTTTTCTCACATCGTTCCAACCGTTGGCCAATGCACCGGCTTCGAACTGCTCTCTGTACATGGTCCATGAGGAGAGTCTATCACAGTCGGTGGACGAACTGCTGTTCCTGATGAAGTTTCACCTTCCATAGGGCTATTATGCTTTAATTGATATACCTCTTCTTCCAATTTCTTCATTTTACTTTCCACGTCGTCCTTTACTTTTTTTACTTCTTTTACTTCTATTCTGATTTCTACAACATCTTTTGGGATTCCTTTCATGTTATCCTTAACCTCGTTTCATGATTTTGCCTGCAATTCTCTGTCCAATTTAATTCCCTCCAAGAAATTTTGGAGCTGCGTATATTCCTCCTGTTTTTCTTCTAGCCGTCTCTTTTCATTTTTTGTCTTTCTTCTTGCCTTCTATTCTTTTTTTGTTCCTGGGTTTGCAATAATCCAGTCATCATTTCCAACATTTCTCTCATGCAGTCATCCATGTTGCTTACTTTAGATATCGTTTCTGACATAGAACTCTCCACAGCCTTTTACAACTGTTCAATTTCGTCTCTGCAGATTTCAGTGATCACACTTCTGGCACCAATTGTAACGTTTCTAGTTCTTTCAAATCGAAGATAATCTGCAGAAAACAATTTATTAAAAAATGATAACATTAACTAAGAAACTGTCATAATTATCCCATTTGTTATTTCCCCGTTTCCTTCTATCCCTGCTCTGTTCTCTAACTTGATCAATTAGGACTTATTCTGATTTTCACGCAACAATATTATAAAACAATATGGATTATAAGAAAGACACTTTTTATTATACTTTTAGAGCATCATTTATCAAACATTTCTTGTCGGAAATTGGTTAAAAAATAAAAAAGAAATAATTTGATGGAAAAAAATTTTTTTTTGTTACAAACAAAATTGTTTAAACAATTTCAGACCACCTTACCGTCTGGTAACGTGGATTATCAATAGGTGGTGTCTTCTCAACTGATACCAGCAAAAACTGCGTCCGAAATATATTCGAACTCATGTGCTCATACCGCTTGCTTTAGTAGTGGTTATAACAATCTATAACTGAACAAGATTTCAGCCTTGTAGGTTCAATACTGTAACGCGCCGAATGCTCAAAAGCGTCTTTCGTTATATTTCTAATAATTAATAGAAAAATTATTATTAGTCATCGAAAATTTTATTCTCCTATGCTCTGGTACTATTACGAACTATTCCCATGACGCATGAAAAATTAATTGTCAGTAGCTTCTGCTTACGCCTCAGGATAATAGATGTCGCACGCTCTATAATATTCAAATTAAATAAAATAAATAAATCACGCTAACTTTAAAATGAACTAGAGTAGATTAAACTCTAATTATAATAATGTCTATTAGCCACATGAAAATGTAGAATTATCAACACAAATATAGATTCTTTATTTAATTTAATGTTCCCTTAATAAAAGAGAATTACTTCTTGGGTGGGGCAACGTGCCTACCGGTCAGGGAAATATTTAACGATACGCCGCGCTGGGATAAATTCTTTCTCTTTCACTCGAGATGGACGTATTTGAAATTTTGTTAAACCTCTAAGTAGGATATTGAGATGGAGAAACCTTCTATCTATCTATATTCAATGCAGTGACTAGGGTAGCGTGACCATTCACACAGTGTCATGTTGAACTATATTTATCCATAAATACATTCTTAAATATCACAATATGAAAAATTATGTACAAGTCTACTGTATATCTAAACCTTAAGTGCAAGTGGTAAACGTGTCGTATATGTCAATAGTATTCCCTATTGATTATTGCTAGAAGTTATCATTAGTGGAGAAACCTTATAGGCGTATAAGGTAATAATTTTCAATAATTATATATCGTTAAATACCATCTAACATTTGAAAATATTGTTACAGGTTTTTCTTTAAAATAACAAATTTCCCTTTAACGTCGAAGTATCTCGACGTTACACTTTTGCTTTAAGCAAGATTATATACGTTCCATTTTGATACTATGTTTTTGTATACATCTGAAATTTCCAGGATTTGACTCGTCAAATCTTATCACTTATCAGGTTCGAGCTAAACTGCATATCTCTTATTAGATTTAGTTTTATTATTTTATCGTTGTAATGTATTTTATGTTGCCATTTTAGTATATCTAATGGTGTAAATATTTTGTTTGTTTAATCGTTTGCGAGATACGTTTGTATTATATTTCAGTTTAAATCTCGTAAAGGCTCAAACTTACTTCTAATATAGTATTTCTTTCTGATATGTTGCTATTTAGTATCATTGGAGCTATATTATCTTATCTTCGTTGTAAATGTTTGTAACATAATGTATTTTGTATATATTTCTGTTTGATATTTTGCTATACAGTATCGCTGATGCTATGATTGCTCATTTTTTTGTGTAATATAACATTTTGTAATATAGTATTATTGTATATATGTAATATGTATCTTTTGTTTATCTCTAGCTTTTTTTTTCCTTGATTATACTAGTTAATTATGGCGCCCAAGCTTTGAACTCACTGCCCTATTTGCTCTCCGTATCTTTGCTGTGCTAGTTAGGTTAAACCAGTGACGCTAACCACGTTGCTCGTAGGATGGCCCACACTTAAAAAACTTGGGCAAAATAAAACCTTTCTTTTATCGCCACAATGCTTTCTGAGAAAAGTATCTATGATGCAGACGGACGGACAAGTGAACAAAATATAAGAGTTCTACGAAACCCTAGAATTGTAGTTTACAATAATTCCTCCGCGTTTTTTTTTATTTAGTATTTCATACAATTTCTAGCAGTCTGAGTCCAAATCTTACAAAAACCAACACAAACAAGTAAGTATAAATATTAAATATACATATTTTAAGGCAATATTTCCCACACATGCATGCCGTTTAAAAGAGAAATTGCAAGTTATATTTATATTTCAGTTGAATATATATAAAATTTGTATCATTTCAAATCAACAACTGCAATTCATTTGAAACAATTCGAACAAAAACCCTGGTGACATTGTGAAATTTATAATTGAAATGATTTGTGAATTTTATCCATACAAACAATTCGTTACAACGAAATTTATCATTTTATCATTGGGGAATGGAATTACATATAAATGCTAAGTGCAATCAACAATATTGCCTGCGAAATTTTGTGACAATATTACAAATTTAATGTACATAACGCATAAAAAATAGTAATAGTCAGGAGGCTAGATGGATATTTGCACCTGAAACTAAAAAATGTGTTGGTAAATTCAAAAGAGCACACATGGCAAGTTGTTTTATCCAATAATAGTTCAATCAATCAACCAATTCAAAACAAATTTTATATACTTAATTAGGCACTTACAAGTTAATTTCTGCACCCAGCCCGGAACCAGCCAGAAATCCATGGCACAATGGTGCCGTAGCAATTGAAGGGCTGGACGGAGACGGGCAGGGGTTGGTTACTTAATAATAATAAATACAAAACCCAAAAGCGCAAACATCTTTCACTTGTGGTAAATAAAAAATGTGGGTAGCGATTGAAATGCCAAACTTTTTCAGTGAACTCTAAAAAAACCGCTGCCTACTACTACTTTCACTCATATTCCCCAGTTTACACCACTCCCCATCCACCCCTTTAACGGAATCATCTCAATCAGATGTCATTATATACTGTATTGTTATTCCTCTCTATGGTTCTGTTTGATTAATTAATTTTGTTGGACGCCATATGATAAGAAATTACCGAATTTGAATGTGAGGAAAATAACAGTACAAAATTTAGTTTGCTTGAGCATGAGCCTGTAAAAAACAGGAAGACTCCACAGGGTCAAAAAGTCGGTTCTATGGCCTTTTTGTTGAACATTTGCTTCCTTACCTTTCCAGCACAGATTCCAAACAAAAACCCTTTTAAAAAGAATAATAAAATTTTATATTATAAGGTAAATCTGGTATGGATTCTTTTCTTTTTAAATAAAAATTTTAAACATAAACATACAACAACACTTAAAAACTAAATGAAATTTAAAATTGGAAAATACATGGCCTTTTAATTTAATTTAAATAGGTTTACCTAGGATTTTTTTTTTCTGTACGTAGTTAAATTTGGAGCGGAGGTCTTTTTGCTTTCAAAAATATGGGAAAGGTCATTCAAAAAATTCTTCTCGTCAACAAACGACACAAGACATTTTCAATCATCTACTGGTATCATCGGATGCACTAATAACATCTTCACGGAAACTAACCAAAAGCGGATCAGTACTAAGCACATCAGATGCTGATTTTGTCTAATTTGAGAACATTTTTCAATTAAATCTCACGCTTCTTAAAAATCAAATTCTTCCTTTCAAAATTTTGACTTTTCTTCATCATTAATTATCAAAAACTCCTGTCATCATCTTTCAAAAATTTATTTTCGATATTTTTTTTATCCCATACATAGGGCTTCTTTGACTTTGAAATATTTTCCAATTACCATAAGTTTTTACAAATTCTTACCTTAATCCAATATTAACACATGTAAATCACATGCCAGATTAAGTAGAGACTTTTACTCTTATTTCAATATGTAAAAAAACCATTTTACAACCAAAAACAATTTTTTTTTGTTTTTCTTTGTTGGTTCACCGACAAGGATCCGCAACAAAGTCAATAAATTCAAAAAATACAAATTGCTTATAATAAATAATAAAATACAACAACAGGATTGTACTCCTTCAATATAACAAAAAACTAAATCTAAAACACCTTTTCTCTGTCTATATTGGGTAATTATGCACCACGATATGCATTACATCTTCTTATTTTGGACCTAGCCATTTTATAAGTTCATGCACATGGAGGTTTTTTTAAATTATGTTTTTATAAAAATTAGTTCCAATTATATTGTCAATGTACTGATCAATGTTAAATTAAAATTGTCTTTTATTTGAAATCATGTTATTTGAGTGCTAAAAGTTTCATCGTCCATGTTTAATTACTATGTACCCATGCTCACACCTAACTTTTTAAAATTTAAAATTTGATGTTTAAGTTATTCATACACAATCGTATCTACTTGTACACTGTGTACAACTCTGTAAAAAAAGGTTTGTCATTGCAATACATACGTATACCAAATTTATTTTTCACCTGCATTTGTTTATTATATCTTGGATACGGTTACCGTAAAGACGCTCATAATGACCACGGGCATAATGAGCGGGCGTTATAGCCATAACGCCCTGTTATTTGATAAGCAAAGAAAGAGTAAATGTTTCATATTCCTTATCGTATAATGATTTGAATTTGAACGGCGTTACATTTTCTGTGGCTTCTCATGTTTTGGATATTTTGTGGTATTTCCATATTAATTTTCCTTTTTCCTATAACATCAACAAACGTTAAAATATCAACAACTGTCAGATAGAGTTAATAAACGTCAAGTGCCAGCAAATGTCATAGACTACTAAATGTATTTGAAGAATGAAAAGTCCATTTTTCATTAGAAAAATACGTTTTTCGTGAAAAATAAAATATTGTATGCACCACGAGCGATATTAGATTATAACGCCCATCAGGCAACATACATCCCATCGTAAAATAGACAGTCTGTATATCTTTATTTTTAATTATTTACTGTAATTGTAGGGTTTACTTTTATTATATATATTTTATGGTTCATTTATTTTACATTATTAGCTTATCTTAGTTAATTAACCTTTACTTTTTTTTAACGTGTGTAAGCACTTTTATGAATGTTGACACTAATAAAGTATCTATTTATATATGTTCATGAAGAGTCAGGATATTTGTAAAACAACCACCTACTAAGTTGCATATCATTATATCATTTTTAATAAAAAATATATTTAGTTTATAAAATAAACAAGCTAACCATTATACTCTTCGCCGATTTATTGGAATTTTTTTATAATTTCTGCACATTTGAATGGATACTCTTCGCAGTTTTTTTTTGTAAATAATATTAGTTTTGCAAATGTTTTGTTTGCTTACTGTACCGTCCTAAAGTTCCAGGACGCTACAGAATAAATATAATTTAATTATGGGGTTCTTAAAACCACTATAATAGCAGATGCTTCAAATTTATTTACATTTTGTTTACAGGATTCCTGAAGCTGCCGAAGTTGTCAGTTCCACTCAAAGATTTATCAACGCCTCTATCGCTACAGTATAAATATGAATAAAACTTTAAAATATACACCGAGCGCCATCTGTTATTTGACAAGCAAACCACCGACTCTTACTCGTTAGAAATCTATATAATATTGGTAAAAATTTAAGAATAAGCTTTAATTAATAATTTAAATTAATAGAAATCTAGTAACAAATAAGAATTATTAATGGGAAGTAAAATAGTGCAATAATTAAGTAGATTTTATAATAAAAACAGAATTTTAAGTAAACACTTTTTGTCATTTTGCGGTTGGCAATAATTGAAAGCTATTTTAAAGGAGACAATAAATTAGGCATTTCCTATTCTTGAAGCCAAGAGCAAAGACGTTCTAGTGCTGTACTTGCCGCAGATTTAAAGCCTCAAATTCCTGGAGATAGGTAATTAAATGAACCAATATCTACTTAATTATAACCATTGACGTTTATTGTTTAATGTATATGTACTTATTTTATAAAATCGCCAGCATTCAATCCGATGATAAGGGATATTTAATAGGTTAACTTTTGAAGCGCTTGGGTAGCCAGGCACGCGTGCTATAAAAAACAGCGTCTGTAGCTAAAATCTATGTTGGATAAGGAATTGCATTTAATTCTGTTGCTTATTGTTAAGGGGAATTAATTGTGAATTTAAAGTTCTAAACGCGATTTAAATATAGGTTTGGGCAATAGTAGAACGCGGTTTTTTTTTAAGATTGTTAATGTTTTTAAAATATCTTGGTATTCAATAGGAGAGATATGGGCATTTTTAGAAGAAACGCTAAGGTCTTTAAGCATTACGTGGGGTATTAACGCACCCAGAGTGCCTTTTCAAACAGGTAAATGCAAGGTAATAACAGGATGGACTCTTTTAGGTGTGAGGTATTGAGTACCGGCTTGAAGTCGACGTTAATGACCAGCCAATATTAAGAGCCGGGTGGAGGTCAATTTATGTGACTAGCTTGATGGTGATGGTCCTGTGAGGATAACCTTGTTTAACCCAAGAGGGAATTTGTTTTGTCCATATCCACACATGTCACTGAATATGGAGTATGTATAGCGACAGTAGAGTAATCAATCTAAGTTTCAAATAATATCAGTAAACGAAACAAACAGAAGAAGGGGAAGAGGAGATTTGAGTGGGACGAGGCGCTCCGACAGCTAGGGAACAGGATCTGTGGTGAGAGTGTCATTCTCATTTGAAAATCAACACGCTCAACTTCTTGTGAATTTTTTTATTAATAGTATAATTTTTAACCTTGTAATATTTTTATCTTTAACTTTTCATCGGCCGTCAGCCTCACAATATTCTTATTCCTACATATAATTTATGTAAGGAAGGTAGCTACCCTCTAAAATCCCATTTTTGTCAATCAGATATCTAAATTTCTACACAATTATTTACCATTTCAAGTTTTTTGTCTTTAAATTTTAATATACAACTTATTTTTTTTACATTGTGTTTTAATAATAAATTTTCTATAAACTAATGATACCTATGTAAACAATAAGGCCACTGAATAGCCACAGTTTTACATATTGAAAACCAGTAAGGCATAGGTATTGAGCAAATGGCTATTGGCGCCTAACAAAATACTAAATTTTTATTAATTTTCGAACCCAGCCTCCACAATATAAACGAGAACCGGGAAGTTTCATCTTTCCTAAACCACTCAGGGGCAGGAATTCATGCTACATTACAAAGCATTAATTTTTTTTTTTTTAAGTTTATAACTTTTTTATTCAAAAACAACAGGTTTCTTCCCCTAGCTAACACTTTCCAAGTTTCCGTGCAATCAGATTTTTCGTTCTTAAGTTATTGTGCTTACAAGAGACGTGACGGACGGATGGACGGACAGGCTTGCAGACAGACGTCGGATATTTTGGAAGTTGTTTAGATTTCAATCATCAACACAGTAGTATGCAATTTTTTCTTCTACGAGCAATATTACCGGTTTTAGAAACCGAATGCAATATACTCTTCATATTGTATTTGCGAAGAGTATAATAAATGAGAACGCTACAGGGTGACGGTTTGTATTTATTTTAAATAACATGTTTAATATATATATTAAATAATTTTCAACGAATAAGAGTATATGTGCAGGGACCCAAGCTGTTAAAACCAAGTTTTTCGAACATCATCTGGGAAACTATATTTTCTACCAATACTGTGCCCGAAACGTTATGACCCTTCTTCGCTAGTTCTTTTGAGAGATACCTAGTAACTAGGCTGGCGTAACCTTTTCTCTTATGGTTATCTACAGTTTGTACTAAGGCCAGTTGACCCATTAGAGATAGTATTGCCCATGAAACTAATTCGTCGCTAGATTTTAAGAACACTCCGTATGCACCATTCATTTCTATTAATAATTCAATATATTTTTCAGAGTTCTTGTAGCTGTGGGGCCATAGCGAGTTTAGTGTAACTGCGTGTGTCTTATCCAGTTGTTTTATATATACTTCAGGAGGACATCTAAAATTGAAAAATAACAATGGTGAGATAGGACTACTTAGACTCCCATAATTGTGGGTACTCGCTCCCATTTTGAAACGGCTTGTAAAATGCATGCATGCCTGTTTATACTTCTTCCCATCTATACCGGGTGTTACAGGATCATGGTATGCCCCACTTTTCTCCTTTAGTTTTGAAGATGTTTGAAATTTAGGATATACTACATACATAATAAGCGCCACTTTTTGACATACAATTGATTTTTTTTCACTTCCTGCTTCGCTGGAAGTGACACTAACTTTCGATTTTTAATCGGAACACCCTATATATTATTGCATTTTTGAATTCTGCGTAATTTTCTGAATCCAACGGTGCCAAATAAGTGACATTTCAAACATCAATTCTGCCCTCCTAATCAAGAAGGTCGTATTTGCACTTTTTATTGTTTCGAGAAAAACATGTTTTTATGAAGAAGCTATTTTTCATATCTAAAACTACCGGTGCTTGCTATGTGGGTATAGTATGAAGTATATACATAGGAAAGCTATTCTTTTGAAAAGTTTTGTATATTTTCAAGGCCACACTGCTAGGGAAATGCAGATACTACTTTTTTCCTTGCCGATTTTTGTTATAGGTACTAAGAAAATTCATCAAATCTGTCAAAATAATTTATGATACTGTCAAAAAACAAAGCACAAGTTAGGTAACGAAATACTAAACTCTAAAACATGTTAATTCATAATATTTCTAATTAATCTAAAGAAACTTCCTCTACGGTTTAATTGTAATATACGACAATTCTTCTTAGCATAAGTCACATACGACGAATTTTACTGGGATGACTGTACTCTTTTAATGCTCCAGTGCTAAATGGAATAGCTGTATCTGACAGTTAATTTGTAATATACGACTCACATACGACGAATTTTATTCGGATTAGCAGCAACTTGTGCAGTTATGAAACATTTTATAAGCGAATAGCATCGGTAAATACTGATTTACGACTTTTATTTCTAGTACTATAGATGTAAAATAATGAAACAGTACCTAAAAATGTCTTAACCCTTTTTTGACCCAATTGTCAGATACGACCTTCTTGATTAGGAGGGCAGAATTTTTTTTATGATGTAATTTTGAGTTTTCCATTTAAGTGTGCCATGGCGGTTTCGATTTATTCTAAATGACCCGTGTAATGCTACAAAAATGGAAATCCCGTTAAAAACACTAAATTACGTGATTTATGAGCAAATAAAATTCACCAGAATTGTTTTTGGGGCAAAACTCAATTTTTTCAAATGGAACCATATCGGTACCGTAGTACCATTTATTAGTACTATTAATAAGAAATGTATTCATATGTCGTATTAAAATGTGTGATAAAAACAAAGAAAATTGCAGCAAAAAGAAAATAAGGAATTACAATTTTATTCTAATTACCTTGTTACACATAAGGTGGTTTTGAAATACAAAAAATTAACACAAAACATTACAACAGTTATTCAAAATGCTGTCCCTTAACGTCAATGCACTTTTGAACTCGCATAGCTGTTTCTCGAAGAACGTTTGCCAATTGCTGGGCCGTTATGCTATTAGTTGCTCGTCTTACTTGTAGCTCCGGGTCTTCACGGGTTGTAACGGCGGTTGCAGAGATAATATTTTTTAAATGATCCCAGACAAAGAAATCAGGGGGCGTTAAATCAGGTGACTTTGAAGGTCACCTCACAGGACCACTCGTCAAAATTACGTTTTCTCCGAATCTCCGTTGAAGGTAATCAATTACTATCCTTGGATAATGGGGAGGAGTGCTATCTTGTTACTACATTTTGAAAAAAAATGTAGTATACGTTTAGCATTTTTCCGGTGCACCATCGAAACCCGAAAAAAACGTCGGATCGATGTGAAAGTCATATCTATCGATTCGAGAGCAAATTTAGAAAATTCCGTCCGTCGGTCAGTCGGTCTGTCGGTCTGTCTGTCTGTCTGTCTGTCACGCCCAGCCCCCTTAATCCGTTTTCAGATTGCGATGAAACTTGGGTGGTTAATAGGAGGTCTTTAGAAAACCTTAACGCCGGAAGCTCGGCTCCGTTCGGAAACCGGAAGTACCCGATATAGACGTTTCGAGTTTTTCGGGAAAAATTGAATAACTCGATAACGGCTAGTCGGATCGAGATATTTCAAAAAAGAAATAGTGCCGCTGGCAAAGCTCTACAAATAAGTATACCAGAGACTATGTCGAAAAACAAACGAAAATTGATTTTTTTTGCAAAAAACTGGTTTTCTCGAAATCGGGCTAGGAAGCACGATAACTGTCCAGAATATTGATCGATTTCGATGAGACTTGGTGGGATCAAAGGTACCCGGCCACAAATCAAGCCTATTGCTGGCGGCCCGAATCCGTTGACCGCAAGTATGTTTTCCAGGGCCGCGTATGATTTTTCAAAGAAATTAATAACTCCCAAACTGAAGGTCCGATTTTGATTTTCAAAAATGGCAGTTGTAGGGCTCGATTAGGACTATTAGATGACGTTTGTGAGAAATTTGAGAAAACAAAAGCGAATCTACAAATCCTGAAAAACTTGATTTTTTTCATAAATTCTACAAATTCCGAACAGTTTCCTAATAAAAATCGAAAATTAACTATTCCGTCGATCGATCTCTATAACCAGTATAAGGCACGGACCTTTTTGGACAAAAAATCTGAAATAGAGTTTTTTCGAAAAACTTAAAATAAACGAGTTATTTACGAATATGCATTAGATAGAATTATTTTAAAAAATACTACAAACTGATAAATTCTCCGTGCGATATAGAGGTGCAAAAAAATAATGCAATGTTATATTTAAAATATCATCATCCATTTCCTTATTTTCATTTACGAAATAAAAATAGAACCGATGCCCTTTCCCTGTTTCAAAATGTAGTTAGCTTTTACTTTAGTCAATGCAAAAAAAAAGAAAAAGAAAAACAAAACATGTCAAAGCACTGAGTCATCTTGCGACCCTCTGCTGAAAATGTAATGAATCATCCCAACAAATTGGACAAAAAGCATATCAAAATGTAGTTTTTTTCACTTGTTGGAAATACATTCCCTGTCCTAAATCCAAAGGTATCTCATCTAAAATGTCCTCAATTTCATTTTCCATGAATCTCAAATATCTGGCACCAGTCAGAGGTCCTTCAAATATTATTGGACCAATGATTCTACTACCGATTATTCCAAGCCAAACATTGAAACCGAGCCGCACTTGGAAGTTATCCTCCCGTAATAAATTTTGATTTTTTTGTATCCAATATTTTGTATTTTGTCGGTTAAATAATCCCAAATTGGTAAACCTTAACTCGTCCGAAAATAAAATCAGTCCCAAAAAATCCTTGTTTGGTTGTACGTTATTATACAAAATCCAGTTGCAATATTCCATCCTACGTTCGTAATCACTCTCGTACAAATGCTGGTGCAATTGGCGTTTAAAAGATTTATAGTGATATTTGTGCAAAATTCGGCTTACTGTTTGGTGACTGATGTTTAATTCAAACCCAACTTGCCTTAAAGAAACAGTCTTATCAACTTCTATTCGAGCTAAAACAATAATTTCCGTTCCTTCGTCAATAATGAAGTTTTTTTCGAGATCATTGTTGGACTCTGTTCGGAATTAAAATAATTTGTCGCTGGACATTGTCTATCAGGATATCGGCCATAAAGGTCCATAGCTGCAGTTGCATTTCTTTTACTTTCCCCATAAATAATTAACGTCCACTTTTTCATCTCTTGTATAACTTTGCGGCATTTTGAACACAAATAACAAGAATTTAATTTTTTTTTAAAGACAATAAGAACACCATTAATTTAACAAATGTTTGACAAGCTAAATATTTCATTGTTTTCAAAGCCACCTTAGTTGTTAACATTTAATTAAAACAAAATTTTATTTTCTTATATTCTTTAAGCTGTAATTTTGTTTGTATTTATCGCAAATTTTAATACGACATATGAATATATTCCTTATTAATAGTACTAATAAATGGTGCCATGGTACATATATGGTTCCATTTGAAAAAATTGAGTTTTGCCCCAAAAACAATTTTGGTGAGTTTTATTTGCTCATAAATCACGGAATTTAGTGTTTTTAACGGGATTTCGATTTCAGTAGGTACACGGGTCATTTAGAATAAATCGGAACCGTCATGGCACACTTAAATGGAAAATTAAAAATTATATTATAAAAAAAACTGATGTTTGAAATGTCACTTATTTGACATCGTTGGATTCAGAAAATTATGCAGAATTCAAAAATGCAATAATATATAGGGTGTTCCATTTAAAAATCGAAAGTTAGTGTCACGAAAAAATCAATGGTACGTCAAAAAGTGCCACGTATTATGTATGTAGTAGGTACATACTAAATTTCAATCAATTATCTTCAAAATTAAAGGAGAAAAGGGGGGTATACCATGATCCTGTTACACCTGGTATAGTCGGTTCAAAAAATTTCAAAAAGCCGAAACATCGCTTCTCGTTCTGAATGAGAGGCAAGTGGGCTCATTCGCATATGTAATTTAAAATATGAAAAATGTGTTAACATTTATCTTTCATTTGTTTACTAAGCAATTTTTTTAAAAACGTTACGGCGGGGGACAAAAAATTTAAAAAAGCACCAAGACCACATAGAAATGATAGTTTTTATCAATATTAATCAATTGCCATGGGTAGAGAGTACAGAAATGCCATGGAAAGTCGCAAATCCTTAATAAATAAATTGGCTTTTTTGTTTAAACAATTGCAAAATACGCGAGATATCGACACAAAAAGAAACTGTAAATTCCATGAACAAAATGCAATATTTTGACTACCATAAAATATCCGTACGACCTTTTGTTGAACATAAAAAAAATTGGTAAAGGTATTTACACAGAACTTCCCTTTTTGTTCGTACAAGACGGCCACTCTAAAAAATTATTAATTAAGAGATGACATAGGAGAATTATAATCGCCATGTAGTTAGCCTTATTATTACAGAGAAAACCTAATAACTTTTTTCCATCTACTGTATAGTGGTGGGGGAATTTTTTTTTTTAATTTTTGTTTTTTTAATTTACAAAACATTTTTTTGTTGAAATAGGATTAGAATATAATGAAAAGATCAAATTTTAAAATTGAAGAAAAAACATTTTTTCCATCATCTATTCTATTGTAGTGGTAAAAATTTTTAAAAAATGTAATTTTTTTGGTTTTTAAAACAAATGTCTTTTTTTCAAATATATGTAGAGTGTCATGAAACGTGGAAAATTTAAATTTGAACAAAACAGTTTTTCCATCACCCCTTGTGACGTGCTTTCTCCCGGTTGCCTAGCGCATAGACAAGCGGAAGCGTCAATTTAGCGCTGAGCTGCATTTCGGTTAAATTCGGTTATCTCGAGCGCCACCTTTGCAATTTTTAAGTGGGGCAAAGGTCCCACATTAGCCTCCTAAACGCAGCCTGTTGCAGTAGGGCTGGGATAGCTACAGTGGAGACACGGTATGTCCAGGGGTCTGGACGGCAGATTAGATTTTCATTCACACACAACAGTAAAACGCACATTTTAGAAAATAACAACATTTATTAAAATATATTAAATATTCAACAACAAACAATAATTACGAAAATAAATAAACGGTCAGGTACCAAAATACTCTTATAGAGTTCATAAAAAAATAATATCAAACTTAAGATATGCCATGTTATGAAAATTTTACAAGTAAAACTTAAGGTATTTCATTTCGGTTTATTTACAATTGAAACTATGAAAGCAAGTGAAACTATGAAAAACAAATGAAGCTACGAAGACAAGGAACCAGGCGGTGAGAAGATATTAAACTACTGATTTTAATATTTTCTTGTTAATTCGGATAGCAACAAAAACCAAGCAAATAATGTGCAAAATGATAGTAGGCTTGGCGGCAAAGCGGTAAAGCGGTAAAACGGTAATAATCGGTACGGTCGGTTATAACAGAAAGCAAGCAAGCAGGCAGTGGATGTTAAAATAAAACAAGTCAGCAGTAAGCGGAAAGCAATTGAATTTTTAGCAAAAGCAAGCAACTATTGTCGGACAGAATTTATCATAGCTGCATACATGTTAGATATGAGTCGGCAGCATGTGGTGTAAAGAACTTGGTGAAATTGTGGAAAACTGATACCGAATAAAGTGGTAATCGGATTCGGTATCAGCTCCCTTGGTAAAGATCATTCTGCCTGGACGGACAGCCAGAATTAATCTCCACGGTGTCGGTTCGGTTCGGATAGATTCGCCAAGCGCCTCAAACCACATAGTTGAGTATCTCTCATTGCATTCGGATCGGAATTAAGACTCGCCACGTGTTTCTTGCCAGATGTACAGTGAAAAGGTGTATGTATCAAAATATAAATATAATTTATTCATTCAGAGTATCTCCTAGATTTTCCCTGAACTCTCGGACTATAACAAATTACTGAAAATCATTTAAAACAAAATGAAATTATAACAGAGCCGGAAAACGGAGTTCTACCAATCCGACAACATGTCGGATGTTGTCGGATATTATTTTAACCCAATAAATTACGAAACAACGGTTAAGTTAAAACAATAGGCTTTGGAACGGTTTTACACGGCAAAAATCGGCTTAATAAAACAGAAATTTACAGACGGCGGGTTTCTATCATCCCAACCAACTTGGCGGATATTATTTTGACTAAACAGTTTGAGACAAAATAATAATTCTCTCGAAATATCTTCTATGTCCATTTTCCCTTGGAAATTATTTGGGACATAGCTATTTGGATTAAATCTTGAGAATCTAACAGAGTCCCGATTGGACAAACATTAACAAGGAGAAATTTGTTAGGTCTATGATGTGCATCGGTATTTCGGAAAAATATATTTACACTCTGATACATCAAATTTGAAATCGGTTTATAGTGTTATTGCTAAATCACGCGTTTCAATGTTTTATTTCTTATCTGGTAATAGCGGATAAAAACGTCGGGTAAGAAACAGTTTCTTATCTCGGATCAGATAATTTATAATTGTACACTTCTCTAATATAGGCAAATCGGACCATGAATATTTAACAGAGATTTGCTAGCTTATCATGAAAATATTACTTATGAAGTGTATCAAATAAAATAAATTGTGAATTTACACTGCTGATATACGGGGCACAGTTAAGTAAACTCCCACGTGGTGGTCTACGGCGGCGGTCGGTCGGTGCGGTATTTTAGAACCCCCACGTGTTAATTCATTTAACTGTTAAGATGAAATTTAATTTTGAAATTTACGGAAATATCAAGAAATGTTTTAAAACTTACATTGCTATTATATTTTGCGGCGATGGCAAAGACTATCGGATTACACACGTGGTGATCTTCAGGTGAGCGGTACGGTACGGTATATTAGATCCTCACGTGGTAACCCTTTAGGCTCGCAGAAATCAACTCCCGGTTCTGTGTGACTCTAACTAGCTGCTTCCCCCTGAAAGTAAAATCCCCTCCAACTTGGTGTTGAATACCAAGTGGGGAATAATTTAACTGCGATTAACGCCATCGGGGATAATTTATCGGAATTAATTAAAATGTTATTTTAGAAAACTTCTCAACGCTATGGAACCTTACATTATTTTACTACAGAAAACTACATGTCGCGGGCTAAATAGAACAAATTCTAATCTTTCGGCCGTAAGATGGGAAAAGTGGCGAAGTTTATGATTAAATTAAATTACATTTTTGTCTGCAAAAATTCACTTCGTCACACCCCCCTCTTACTTCGGAAAGAAAAAAATAATAAATGCAATTATTATTTTTTTCCTAACCCTACTTATTCGGTACGGATTCCTAACTTAAATGAAAATTTATAAAAAAAAAACTTTAAGAAACAAATAAAAGGCGCATCGGTGTTGTCGGTTTCGGAAAACGGAAAATAACATCTTTCTTCTGTCACGCTTACCCAAAAACGAAGTGGACTTTCTGGATCTTCTCCATCACCTCAGCTTCTCATGGTAATAGATTGGACTGCGTGCTGTATGACCAGTTGGACGTCGTTTGTGATGAGATAGTAGAGAAAGAAGAGAAAGTGGAAAGAAAACGGATAACGGTCGGTAGCCTGACTTGACTTTACACCTCAAGGATGTCGGTGTAATGAATGCCAATAGTGGGAACATTGGTGGACGGCTGAGATGGGTACAGCCTTGGGCTGCGGAGATATTGAAAAAGACGGTTCGCCTCTGGATGAGGGTTCAAGAGAAATAGAAAAGAAAACGGTTAACGGTCGGTGGCCTGATTTGACTTTACACCTTACGGATGTCGGTGTAATGAATGCCAATAGTGGGAACATTGGTGGATGGCTGAGATGGGTGCAGCCTTGAGCTGCGGAGATATTGAAAAAGACGGTTAACATCAGCTGGATGGACAGGCGGAGTGGATACACTAACTGGTGGCATCCTTTATTTGGAACAGAAACCTAATGATTGGTTTCCCAGATAGAAGCGGGCGGAGTCGGTGTCAATCAGGGCAGAAAACGGTAATTAGTTCTACATGTATATGTAGACGGTTGTCCCTAGGGACACTGTGACGGCTGGCTATGTGATGTCTCTGAACGGTTGTGATGTGTCGGAGACAGCGCCAAACCAGTAGTAGCGGCGGTTCGGTTAAATACAGTTCGGTATGTCCGCTGAACTTCCTGACGGAGTATTTCGACTTCCTTGATTTGGGCAATCAACGTTGCTATGTCAGTCAACTCGGCTCGGGGAATATATTGCCTGTAGTCAGGTAGTAAGTTTCGGTATAACCAATGGAGTTGTTGGTTCGGGGTGAAGTCCCCATGACGGCGGAGAAGTGTTTGCAGATCAGTAATGTACTTAGTAGCGGGTTCTTCAGGCTTTTGTAAACGACGACTGATTTCAGCTTCTAAGTCTTCGGTGTAATTTACAGGAAAGAAGAAAATTCGAAAATCTGTAGCAAAATCTTCCCATCTATTCCAACGTGTGTGGTTGTTGCAGTACCATAGTAACGCTGATCCTTGCAATAACTCGGGAAGAACAGGCAATAGTTGTTCGATAAAGCGGTGATGTATGATGATGGTCAGAAATGGGACGGGGTACAGTGTATCTATTGAAGAGATACGGACAGACGGTAAGCAAATTGTTTGCAAAGCGGTATTAAACCTCGACAGTTGGTAAATGTAACTGTATTGAATGATGTTGATGCTGGATAATCGATACAGGTGTGGATCGGTATTCGGTAACGGTGTATCGGTTAAAAGATACTGGTAGATGATGAGCAAAATTATTTGCAAGTCGGTATAATATTAACGGTCGGTATATGCAAAGATGTACTGGATATCAGGTATACGATGCAGAAAAATAAAATAAAATATTTTATTGAAGAACGGTGTAAGTCGGTTAAGTGATGCAGACGGGAAATAAAAATAAAGTGTTTTATTTGAAAACGGTGTAAGTCGATTAATCGATGTAGGCAGATGATAAATAAAATAAAGTATTTTATTTAAAAACGGTGTAAGTCGGTGACTAGAAGTAGCGGTGTCAGTAGTTGAAGAGTTCTTTACGGTATGCTGTCCCAGACTCGAGTCTCCTCTTCAGGTTCGGATCAGTTTTATATAAACGGAGCAGCTAGGGATAGCTGCGTATGCGCACAGTTGGACTCCTGTGGCGCCTGCGTTATTCGGTAAAGTTCCAACAATAGCAAAAAAAAAATTGTAAATGGTAACATCGGTTAAGTTCCCCCAAAGCAAACAGCAGAATAGAAAAAAAATGACGAAGTCCATTAAGTCTTAAACGGCTAGAAATTCATTCAATGCGGACCCATCAAAATTTCTAAGTTAATTTTAGAATGGGAAGATGCCAAAGTATCAACACCTCTTAGAATGGTCGGTCGGATCGCGTGCGCAGCAAAACTCCATGTGATACGGACGGTCCGTAGTAATGCTAGCAACCAAATATTCTGGGAACGGCCTCCTAACTTGGCTCTAGATTACTTCCACTCCTCGAGAAAAATGACAAAGTCCCTAAATCCTAAACATTCAAGAATTTATTCGATGAAGTCCCACACAAACAAAAGAAATTTCTAAATTAAATTTTAATCAAGAAAATGTCAAAGAAACAACATCTCTCAGAACAGTCGATCGGATCGTGTTCGCAGCAATACTATTCGTTTCCCCAGGTTTCGGCATCCTGAAAACGATACCCCACACGCCTATTTGTGACGTCGGGTCTCTTCGTACGGCTTCGGAAGTATTCGGACGGACTTCGGATTGCTTACGGGTACAACTTCTTACTATGCAGGCAGTACAGGAACTGATAAAAATTCGCAGGCGGTCATGAGACGGTTAATTATGTACTCGGAAGTACTCGGATCGGTTCGATGGTAGTCGGAAACGGTTCGGTAGGGTTACAGATGGCGGTGAATGGTTTGAGCGGTATCTCAAATCTGCCCATTCACTACAGGGTGTCAGAATGAACTGGCATAGATGGTCAGGAATGGCGGTGAACGGTACTGAGCGGTATCTCAGTGATCGGTAAACGATGAAACATGTTTGGAACGGCGTCTAGAACCGTAGACAATAGATTCCCAATGATTTTGACGGCTTTCGGCTACCCCCTCCACCAGGGTACATCTTTTTTTCGAAACGGCTGGTCGGATCGTAATGAAACCAACGGCGATCGATTCAGCGTCCTTGAGTTACTATTAAACGAGGGGTCACTTGCCTAGTGACTCCGGACACCGGAGTCGGTAAGTGTTCCGGGCAAAATCCGGGCGGTCGGTAAAAAGTGGTGCCGATGATGTATAATGGTACTGGTTATTGCCTAGTATGAGTCCTACTCGATCCAGACTCAAAACTTGGCTGTGGCACGCTTTTTCCCGGAACGGTTGGTCGGATCAGGTTACCAGTGTTGCCAAACGCTTCCTTGGGTTTGATTACCCTGAAAATGACTCCAAACTCGGTATCTTGTGGATTCGTGTAACTTCGGGAGACTTCGGAAATGTTCGGTCGGAGTTCGGTTTTTCGGTTAAAATTACAGCCTCTTGGGATGGAAATATGGCGGAAACTGTTGTTAAATTGAAAATTTTCTTCAGGGGTTATTAAATGGTTAATAACGCCTTCGGGTGCGGTCGGATCGGTTCGGTAACGGTCGGAATTGGTTCCCTGTGTTCGGTTTAGTCAAAAATGATACCTCGCATGACTCTGTGAGTGTTTTGGTACTTTTCTGGTTGTATTCGGTGCCTGCTGAATGTGAAGAAAATCTAATCTCTTTTCAAGTTAAAAAAAAAATCTTTTTAATCGGTTATATAGGTTTAATCGGTCTAATCGGTGTGATCGGTACAGACGGTATGAGTCTCTGCTCTCATTTAATTAAGTCCCTTTAATTTAATGGTCCCTGCTCGGGCGCCATTTTGTGACGTGCTTTCTCCCGGTTGCCTAGCGCATAGACAAGCGGAAGCGTCAATTTAGCGCTGAGCTGCATTTCGGTTAAATTCGGTTATCTCGAGCGCCACCTTTGCAATTTTTAAGTGGGGCAAAGGTCCCACATTAGCCTCCTAAACGCAGCCTGTTGCAGTAGGGCTGGGATAGCTACAGTGGAGACACGGTATGTCCAGGGGTCTGGACGGCAGATTAGATTTTCATTCACACACAACAGTAAAACGCACATTTTAGAAAATAACAACATTTATTAAAATATATTAAATATTCAACAACAAACAATAATTACGAAAATAAATAAACGGTCAGGTACCAAAATACTCTTATAGAGTTCATAAAAAAATAATATCAAACTTAAGATATGCCATGTTATGAAAATTTTACAAGTAAAACTTAAGGTATTTCATTTCGGTTTATTTACAATTGAAACTATGAAAGCAAGTGAAACTATGAAAAACAAATGAAGCTACGAAGACAAGGAACCAGGCGGTGAGAAGATATTAAACTACTGATTTTAATATTTTCTTGTTAATTCGGATAGCAACAAAAACCAAGCAAATAATGTGCAAAATGATAGTAGGCTTGGCGGCAAAGCGGTAAAGCGGTAAAACGGTAATAATCGGTACGGTCGGTTATAACAGCAAGCAAGCAAGCAGGCAGTGGATGTTAAAATAAAACAAGTCAGCAGTAAGCGGAAAGCAATTGAATTTTTAGCAAAAGCAAGCAACTATTGTCGGACAGAATTTATCATAGCTGCATACATGTTAGATATGAGTCGGCAGCATGTGGTGTAAAGAACTTGGTGAAATTGTGGAAAACTGATACCGAATAAAGTGGTAATCGGATTCGGTATCAGCTCCCTTGGTAAAGATCATTCTGCCTGGACGGACAGCCAGAATTAATCTCCACGGTGTCGGTTCGGTTCGGATAGATTCGCCAAGCGCCTCAAACCACATAGTTGAGTATCTCTCATTGCATTCGGATCGGAATTAAGACTCGCCACGTGTTTCTTGCCAGATGTACAGTGAAAAGGTGTATGTATCAAAATATAAATATAATTTATTCATTCAGAGTATCTCCTAGATTTTCCCTGAACTCTCGGACTATAACAAATTACTGAAAATCATTTAAAACAAAATGAAATTATAACAGAGCCGGAAAACGGAGTTCTACCAATCCGACAACATGTCGGATGTTGTCGGATATTATTTTAACCCAATAAATTACGAAACAACGGTTAAGTTAAAACAATAGGCTTTGGAACGGTTTTACACGGCAAAAATCGGCTTAATAAAACAGAAATTTACAGACGGCGGGTTTCTATCATCCCAACCAACTTGGCGGATATTATTTTGACTAAACAGTTTGAGACAAAATAATAATTCTCTCGAAATATCTTCTATGTCCATTTTCCCTTGGAAATTATTTGGGACATAGCTATTTGGATTAAATCTTGAGAATCTAACAGAGTCCCGATTGGACAAACATTAACAAGGAGAAATTTGTTAGGTCTATGATGTGCATCGGTATTTCGGAAAAATATATTTACACTCTGATATACGGGGCACAGTTAAGTAAACTCCCACGTGGTGGTCTACGGCGGCGGTCGGTCGGTGCGGTATTTTAGAACCCCCACGTGTTAATTCATTTAACTGTTAAGATGAAATTTAATTTTGAAATTTACGGAAATATCAAGAAATGTTTTAAAACTTACATTGCTATTATATTTTGCGGCGATGGCAAAGACTATCGGATTACACACGTGGTGATCTTCAGGTGAGCGGTACGGTACGGTATATTAGATCCTCACGTGGTAACCCTTTAGGCTCGCAGAAATCAACTCCCGGTTCTGTGTGACTCTGACTAGCTGCTTCCCCCAGAAAGTAAAATCCCCTCCAACTTGGTGTTGAATACCAAGTGGGGAATAATTTAACTGCGATTAACGCCATCGGGGATAATTTATCGGAATTAATTAAAATGTTATTTTAGAAAACTTCTCAACGCTATGGAACCTTACATTATTTTACTACAGAAAACTACATGTCGCGGGCTAAATAGAACAAATTCTAATCTTTCGGCCGTAAGATGGGAAAAGTGGCGAAGTTTATGATTAAATTAAATTACATTTTTGTCTGCAAAAATTCACTTCGTCACACCCTTTTATAAAGAATTTTCAATTTTTTCTTTAATTTTCTAAAAAAATTGTTTTAAAAATATGTTTAGAATGTGATGAAACGCGGAAATCTTAAATTAGAGCAAAATACATTTTTTTCACCCATTTTATGGGTTCTATTTTAAATTTTCAATTTTTTTCTTTTAATAGATTTAGAATGTCACGAAACGTGAAAATTTTAAATTTGAACAAAAAAATTTTTTCCATGACCCATTTTATAAAAATTTTTTTTAAAATTTTCAAAAAAAAATGTTTTTGAAATATGTTTAGAATGTCGTGAAACGTGGAAATTTTAAATTCGAGCAAAGAAAAATTTTTTTCATTCATTTCAAAATTTCAAAAATTCTTTCTATTTTAAATTTTTTTTTCAAATTAATTTAGAATGTGACGTGGAATTTTTAAATTTAAGCAAAATATTTTTTTCCATCCCCAATTTATAAATTTTTGTATAAATTTTCTAAAGAAAATTGTTTTTGAAATGTGTTTAGAATGTCACGAAACGTGGAAATTTTAAATTTGAGCAAAAAGAATTTTTCTCATCATCCAGTTTATACAAAATTTCATATATTTTCATCTATTTTAAATTTTCAAACATTTTTTTTAAATAGATTTAGAATGTCAGGACACGTAGAAATTTTTAATTTTAGCAAAATATTTTTTTCCATCGCCCATTTGTTAATTTTTTTTTAATTTTCTAAAAAAATAGTTTTTGAAATGTGTTTAGAATGCCATGAAACATGGTAATTTTAAATTTGAGCTAAAGGATTTTTTTTCCTTCTATTCTAGTGGTAAATTTTTTTTCAAAAATAATGGTAAAAACAATTTTCAATTTTTTTTTCTGAAATAGGTTTCAAATGTAAGGTGGAAATTTTAAATTTTAGCAAAAAAAAATGTTTTCATTATTTATTCCCCTTAGACGGTCCACCCTGTATATTTCCCAGTGAAAGTTTAACCATTTCTCCGCTGACAGTAGCGTTAGCTACTTACCAAATTTAACTGTTCTCCGTCAAGTAGTTTTTTTAGTTAATGCATCAACAGACAGACAGACAGACAGACAAACTGGTGGAGTTGTAAAACCTATATTTTCGTAATCTACGTGATTTGAAACATGAAAATCCGCAAAAATCTCGGAGGGTGATTTTTTCTCGAATACAATACTTCCCTTCGGTATACGAGGGAAGTAAAATGTGAATTTGGGACCCTTAATTTGTTTATAACAATTGAACGGTCAAAGATAAAAGGTCTCAAATGACGCTTATTGATAAAATCATAATTTCTTATATCTTGACTTTTTTGTCTGATGCACTGTTTTCGTTAAAAAGTCAAAAAACATCAAAATATGTGAATTTTCGCTAAAAACCATTGTTTTTAACAATGAAGTCAGTGTTTTATAATTTTGTTAATGTCACCGTTGTATTTAACGCAATTTTTCCTATGAATAAAATGTCTGTTTTAAATTTCTGACCAAAATCTATGATTTTGACTTTACGACGACCGGCCTAACAGGCAGCGTTACATGAATATTCTAGCCACCAAGGATTAAAACTAATCAAATTGTTCAGAGACTAGTGGTACTCACTCTGTATCGAATTCTAAGGCATCTTTCTTGGCAATGGCGTAGAGATAACAAGGAGCTTCCAAAACAATTTCTATTTTTCTCTCTTTTAAAGCTTTCATCACAATGCCATATAAATCATTGCGTATGCAAAAAAGAAGACGCGCTCTATCCGTGTAGTTCGTTTTCAATCTTGTGGTGTTCATCAGTGCCTCATATACGTTCTTACCAGTTTCGTCCAGCGTAAAGATAAATATATCATAGCTGTTGTACTGAAACATAAAAGACAAGAAAATTATATCACTTGAAAATGTTATCATCGAATTTATTTTGACATCACCATTAGTTCACAAAAATTCAAGCTGATTAGATCTGGCAACCTAGCAGGCTAATCGTAAGACGGGAGAAATCCTAGCACCTCTTCCCTCATCATGATATATTATATTTTCAGTCATATCACTGTTAGTCAGTCTTATTTAAATATCGGCGTATAAATAAAAGGAGTAAATTTCTTGCCTTCTTCATATTAAATATTAGACACACGAAAGTTATCTGATAAATGGCTTAAATAATATTTTTACGCAATTTACAAACATTTTTTATCGAAGAAAAAATTAAACGAATCTTTTTGAACGACCAATCATTATATTTTATAATTACTAACCAAGTGTGATTATATATAGTATTTTTACCAAAACGAGTTTGATTGCAAGCCGAGTTATGCGGAAATTAAACGAGTTTTGTTATAGTCACGTCATTTTGGCATTTTACTTTTAAACTATAGGGTCAGTTGACATTTTTGTTGCAAAGAGTTCAGAAAGACATTTAGAAAAAACAGTACCTTTTATTTTTTGGCGGAAAAGTTTTCATTTTTGTCCAATAATTGGTCAATTTTAATTGGAAATTTAATTAAATTAATTGAAAAGTTGCTATCATACACAGTATGCCATAAAATTAGACGAAAATGGTTACTCTGGGGGTTTTGGGGGTTTTTGTCCTTTTGTCCGAATTGGGCCCAATAATGCCCATAAATTCTCCTTATGCAGACCTAAGCTACTAATATCAAATAAAAACAGCCGAAATTTTTTACTCGGGGGGTTTTGGGGTCGCTAATAACCATTTTGTAGTTCAGAGTGACATTCTGCTCTAAATTGGGTATAATAATGCCCATATGCCCCGTATGCAGGCCTAACCTATAATTATCGCGGATCATGAATTTTATGGCAACAGTGAGAAACTTTCGGATTTTTTGTCCCTCCAATTCAAATGCATGGCTCCTTCCCAGGCGTCGCATTGGGCGAACTTTCTACCAGAGGGCCTAATTTTTCTCATTGAAAAGAGAAGCATGTCAGTTTATGTGCACACATGTCTATGCATCATGTAAGTAACCATATTTTATTTTTATTTATTTTTTTTTTTTTTATATACGCTATCCAACCGGTCGAAAGACCCACTTACTGGATAGGCAAAAAAGATTACAAAAAAGGAAAAGAGTAATATACATTTAGAAATAGATCGATTAAGTAAAAAAACTAAAATAATTATACGAAAATTTGAGGAACACAAAGTACAATTGTTACAATAGTGAGTTAATTATTGTTTAGTATACATAATTTTTGAGAGGCAACGTTGCAGTTGAAAATATCTACTCGGCCATGTATATCATTGTACGCAGTACATATACCATAAAGTGGTGAAATTTTTTTTATATTTGTCCTGGGCGTGTTTAGTTTAAATAAATCTGTTTGGCGTGAAGCAATTCTGTGAGCATGGAAAGGAAGCATATTAAGTATGGTACAGGCAATGAAGGGAAAATTTTGGAAAAATCTGGCAAAAATTAATAAAAGGATCATCTTCGGGATTTAAGTAGTTAACATCCTATAGAATGGAATGATGCATTCTTTGCACTTCCAAGTTCCGGAAAAATTGAAAAAAATTTGGAAAAACTTTTTGATTTTTGTTTTTTTTTGCTTTAGTGGCTAAAATAATAAAAATACCGAAAAAAGTTTTCAGCAAAATTTGTAGCTCGTCTCTTTCTCTACGAAAAATGTCATTACAAATTTTTGTCTAACTTAAGCCGTTTAGGAGATAAATCCAGTTTTCCACTTATAGTTTTGAGCTGCTCCGAAATGCGCGGAAAATGAGAATTCTCTGGGAGTTTCGTACGACCGGACACATCGATCGATAATTCTTACTATTCAGTCGCTAAAAAAATTAAAACAGCATGGAATGTAGCGAAAAGTCTCAGCTTTAATGTGAAAGTAATCACAAAATTCATACACATTTTTATCATAGAGGAAAACGTGTTAGAAGATGACTTAGTAAACTTCATACAATTGATATATTCATATCTTTGAATTTTATGCGTCCTGCCTATTTCTCCTGTAACGATGGGTGCTTTTTCACTGCATGTTTTCGATTCCATGCACTTTAATCTATATTTCGCGAACATTTCGTTAAAGAATGTTAAGAAACAAATAAGTTGTATATGTTTTACTATAAAATTGTGCATTTTCTGAACGTGTATGAATAATGTAGACAAACTCAAAAAGTACTGCACGCATTTAAAAAACTCTAAAGTCATTAGAAGGAATATGTTTTGTTGTACTTATAATCCAAAAATTAAGACTGTGGTATTATTATTAATTAAGATATAGCGAATTAAATTCCAAAATTTGGAGGTGATTGATCGATGAGAAATATACCCTCTACTTTGATCGCATGGTATATTTTGTCAAGAAAAGTAATTGCAATAAAATGTTAATTTGATTAATATGTGATTATATAAGAATTTATAAGCAAAATGAATTATCATTCTAACGACTCCCGGCAAAGATATGAATAAATCTTTGGATCAACTGTACAAAGTTTACTAAATCATCTTTTGACACTTTTTCTCTATGATAAAAGTTTTTATGAATTTTGTGATTAGTTCCACATTAAAGCCGAGACTTTTCTCTACTTTTTATGTTATTTTCATTTTTTTAGGGGCTCTGAATAGTAAGAATTATCGATCAATGACCCCGGTCGTACGAAACTCCCGGAGAATTCTCATTTTTCGCGGATTTCGAAGTGGCTTAAAACCATAAGTGGAAAACTCGATTTATATTCTAAACGGCTTAAGTAAGACAAACATTTGTAAAGACCTTTTTTGCAGAGAAAGAGACGAGCTACAACTTTTGTTGGAAACTTTTTCTCTATTTTCATTATTTTGGCCGCTAGAATAAAAAAACCGAAAATCAAAAAGTTTTTCCAAATTTTTTGAAATTTTCCCGGAATTTGAAAGTGCAAAGAATACATCACCTCATTCTCCAGCTTATTACCTACTTAAATCCCAGAGATGATCCTTTTATTAATTTTTGTTACCCTAAATGGCTAATTTGCCTGTACTAGTATATAATTGCTGTCGGTGATATTATGTATCAATCTGTAAAGAAAAATTAAATAAGAGACTTTACGGCGATCTTCTAACGATACTAATGATAACCTCGATACTAGTTCAGACTGGGGAGTACCAATAGGCGGGCATGTTCCATCAACCTTAAATGTGGAATACTTCAAAAACCTAGGTTGAATATTTTCTAAGTTATCTATGTGTCTTATAATATGGTGACCAAATGATTGACGCATATAGAAGTTAAAAGTAATCCTAATAAGAAATTCAAGAGATCTCTAGGATTTTTTGACAACTTGATTAATATGATGGGTAAATGACAGCTTTTTATCAAACACTATACCTAAATCAGTAAATGTCTCAGGTCTAGAGAGTATGTTATTTTCCAGCGCATAATCATATTTTATGATATTCTGTTTAGTTGTTACTGATAAAACATTACATTTTGACGAGTTGAGGAATAATTTGTTTCTTATACACCACTTATTAATTGTCTACATTGTGTTTCAAAATCAAACAGTCGTCGATGCTCGAAATTCTACAGAATAATTTCAGAGAGAAGACAGTTCAGGGCGATATCAGTAACAATGTCGTTAATAAACATAATGAACAAAAGTGGACCTAGATTATATCCCTGTGGGACGCCTGAAATTGGTAAAACCTCGACAGATCTATGACCACAGAATAAGACAAATTGAGTTAGATTGTTTAGGTAAGATGAAAAATAGTTAATGAGGTCATTTGAGAATTCGAAAACATGTAATGTTGCAAAAGAATACTATGGTTTAGTCTGGCAAAATTCTTAGAAAAATCTGTATAGATTATGTCAACTTGACTACCATTATTAATTGCATCTGATAAATACTCAGACAAACAGAATAAGGTGGTAACTGTAGATCGGCCTTTAAAGAAGCAGTGTTGGAATTCAGATATTTGACGTTTAACATGGCAAAATATGTTCATACAATAATATTTCGAGGTTATTCAAAATTGCAATGGGCCGGTAATTATTTATCAAAGTTTTCCCCTTTATTAAAGACGGGTATGGTTTTGGACTGTTTCCACCATTGTGGAAATATTAAAGTTTGAAGAGATAGATTGAAAAGTATACATAATGGTTTGGCTCGTACTGCTGCACAGTCACGTATTACGAAAGATAAAATATTATCGGGACCACTGGTTAGTTTTGGCTCTAACATCTTTAGTGCCTTGAAAACCTCATCTTCTGTAAGGTTACGAATATTTAGACAAGAGTTATTAAGAAGGTCATTATGTTAGTCATCGACATTGCATTGTTGTAAAGTATAATAAGATTGTTGAAAATATTCAGCACATGAGTTACTAATTTTAGAATCGGAAATGATATCATCGTTACACTTGAAATTTTTGGGCAGATTGGACGTATCTCTTGAAATTAATATACCGCCAAAATTCTGAAGGATTCTGTGCAATATTTTCTTGTATATATTTGCTATAATTTGTAATGTGTGCAGTCTCCATGTCGGATTTTATTTTACGCCATAAATCTTTAAACTTTTGGAGATATTCTTCATTATCGCCAGATTTATATAACCGCCATATTTTGTGCTTTTATTTTATATTCGTCTAATTCTATTTCATATAACTGGTAACTTTTCTGACACCTCTTGCTGAAAACTCTTCAAGTCAAAAGGATCGATAGGCCGTGCTTTCGCCGTCCCTATGCGTACTGAACATCGGGATCAAGCCAGCCAGAGTAGCTTCGGCTAGACTTCGCCCTTGGTATTATGTATGTATTAATACTAAATAAACGCAGTTTATTATTATTATTATATTGGTAGTTGAGGCCTGCATAAGGGGCATATGAGCATTATTGGGCCTAGTGTAGGTGAACTTGAACCACAGAATCATGATCAGCGATCTCAAAAACCCCGTGTAACCATTTTCGTTTCATATTGGTAGCGTAGGCCTGCATAAGGAGCATATGGGCATTACTGGGCCGAATGTGGGTCACAGGTGAACTTCAACCACAGAATCGCGGTCATCGACTCCAAAAACACCCCTAGTAACCATTTTCGTCTAATTTTATGGCATTCTAAGTATGATAACAAATTTTTCAATTAATTTAATTAAATTGCCCATTAAAATTGGACAATTATTGTACAAAAAATGAAATCAAACATTTCCACCAATAAATAAAAGGTACTATTTTTTCTAAATGTCTTGCTGAACTCATGGGAACAAAACTGAAGTCAATTGACCCTGCAGTTTCAATTTTGGAGATTTTCAGGATTTTCAAGCTAAAATGACGCGACTATTAAGCCATAATCAAACGTGTATCGTTCAGTAATTTATTTTTGTCTTGCTATAATACATGTATATGTAATTTATACATTGTAAGAAAACAACAATGACTATTATAATACCCCCCATTACTAAGCGTTTTTAAGTTATAAAAACATATTTTGTTTGCTTCAATGATACGTGCATTAGAAAAAATCCATTAATGCTCGGCTTCGGCTTATCATCATAAATATACTTTAAACAATCATTTCAATGGAGCAATTTAAATTGCAAACATTAGAAAGTCCAAAACCAACATAAATAGACTGCACCCGGATGCATTTAACTGATTTGACACTTTTACGTGATGGAAACTTATGTTTACACTGAATGGCCTTCAACCTCAGTACCCACGTTTACTTATACAGCGATAAGAGTAGTGTCCTGTGTTTTCATGAATTGTTTAATCTTATTATATATTCATTTGTTATATTCTTAATACTTGGCGTATAATTTCTATGCCGGGGATCCTGTGTAATCTTGACGAAACCATTTTTAAAAATACAATTAAGGAAACCGTTACTTTGTGATTGTTAATCATGACGATATGAGAAAGGACCAAAGAACACTACCTAGTTTTCTATCATGGAACTTGTTGTAACATACACGTGACTGCAGTTTCGGTACCTTAACGTTCCATTTTCAAACGTTGCGTTGGTTTAAATGAATGAATGAATTTACAAAGGTTTGTGCGTATAATGTAATGCGTATACCTAGTACACGCAAATGAAATTCGGTCGACGGGCTAAGACTTAAGACGCAACACCCTTTGTACGCGCCGGCTAATCCCTTTGTCGGCATACCTGGCTGTACCCGGCGCTTTTGATATTTACTAAGAGAAAAGACCTTATATCTATTACGTCTACTATACATAGCATACATATGCACAGACCTTTGTCTCAACGTTTGAAAATGGTCCGTTAAGGTACAGAAACTGCAGTAACGTGAATGTTACAATAAATTCAGTGGTAGAAAACAGAGTAGTGTCCTCTCATATCGTAACCATTTTTGTAACTTTTGACAATATTAATGTTAGATGCACACTACACATATGGTGGTTGTCCATGTAATGAAGCCAGAAAGAGTGTAAATATTTCATGCAAAGACGAGTACTTCCCCCACCCTCCGTTTTCGAGGGTGCTGAACATGGTGGTGGGAGAAGTTTTTGACCGCGGCGACCCCCTGAAATAGCCAAAAACCACCCCTTATATGGATCCCTTTACGTTTTCATTCATAAATGTGTCCGGGGAGTGATTTATTAACGGGTTATACTTAAAATAACATGGAAGGGGATTATAGAGTAAGTGGAATACAGGCAGCAGATCTGGGGGGTTGTTAAATCCTCCCGAGAAGTGGAAAATCATTTTCTTTCAAATGATTCGGTTCAAACGCGTATCCCCCGTTTCCGGGGTCGCTGTTCATGGAAAAAATATTCATTTTAGCTCCAACCCCTTCTCATCAATCAAACGGGCAAGAACTACCCCTGACTCACCAGAAAGCATGATTTCCTGGATTTATAGGTTTTTCGGCACATGTTCATTATTCATGTGCATATCCCTTCAGTTTTCATGGAGGAGAAGGTGGTAGCGACCCCGCTTCAACCCTTCTAAAGGGTGTGAAATTCATTATTTACACTTTGGATAGTCAATGCCAATACCACGTTTTCGCAACCACTGATCACGATAAAAATATTCACCTTCGACTCTTCTCTTTAATGGACCCACACCTACCAGTTACTACTAAGGCGATGATTATGTAGGTTGCTGAATAGGGTATAATAATTTCTTCATCGGAGAGTTATAAATAATAAATTTTGTGGTCGACGACAATGTTGTTTATTCAAGGAATTACATGAAAATATTTATGACACAATAAATTATTTGTTTACAATTAATTTAAAAAACCTATACAAATAGCATTACAAACCTCATACTCCTCAAAATGCAGATGGCAAGCGATCTATTTTTCTTCTTTTTCATCCACCGTTTTAGTGAGCGAATCTGAATCGGAATCGCTTAAACCAATATCAGGGATTAAATTAAAATAAAAATCATCATCATCGTCATCTGCTCTCTCTTCCGAACATGTTTATCGTCTGGCGTATAATTTTCACATATGTCGCCTTTGAAGTTTTTACAGAAAACAGTACATACAAAACAGTACAGTAGAGTAATTTTACTCTATAATCCCCTTCCATATTATTTCAAGTATAACCTGTTGATAAATCACTCCCCAGACCCATTTATACATGAAAGCATAAAGGGGGCCATAAAATGAGTTGTTTTTGGCTATTTCAGGGAGTTGCCGCGGTCGAAAACTTCTCCCACCACTTGCATCATGTTCAACGCCCTCGAAAACGGGGGAAGGGGGAATAATCTCGACTTTGCACGATATGTTTACAAAGAAGTCGTCTTATAATGCCTTATTATACATAGATTAATATGTACCTAACATTAAAGGGTTAATAAATTCTACTCTATTCTGTTAGAACAGAATAGATTCTATGTAACGTAAGAGATACTGTGGCGAAGACTATGATTAGGCTAAAAAGGATGGAAACTGATGGAGACCAAGGAAATATATTTTAAAACTAATTTTACTTTCTTTAAAAAAGGTATGTTGATATCTTTTGGCTTAGTGGATATTTCTGAGGAAAAGAAAAACCATAAATTAGCCCACAATAACCGTTTTTTAGTCAATCGCCCTAATGCCATTAATTATATTATTATAAAAAGAACCTTCTTTTAAACATATTTCGCCCGACATGCAGCTAGGGTCTCATTGGTTTCTTCAAACGTATGTATTTTTATAGTCGTTTCCAAGAAAAGAATGGACTACTCTTACTATTCCTTATTGAGGCGAGTTTTCATCTATTTTTACCTGTACTATTGGGCTTCTACGCCTCGAAGATAAACAAGTAAGCAGTAGCAACAATATGAAAAAAGAAGTGACCTTTTACCTCTAGCACCACAAAATAAGTGCCATCGTCTCTCCAACAACCATTTGGTGACATAAATTTCATATATTTTCCATTATTAGTTTTTTTCCATTCGATTCCAGACGTTATCGTACTGTAGGCATGGGGAGCCCAATCTTTGTGTTGTTCATACATACTTGCTAGTTTTGGTAAGTCTTCATCAGGGATATCCACCAAAATGTCCTTTACCGCTTCAGACATTTTCTCTAAGGTGAATTTGAATACCTAACTATATCAACAATAGGAATGCATGTTTTCTTTTTATACATTTCAGTTATACCGTACTGCACGAAAATGTTTGATTCTTCTGATTGAATGCATTAGTTATTTCATTATAGTAATTAATAGGTGTCAAATAAATGTGTCAGAAATTTTGATAAGATGACTTTTTTTCAGTTTCTTGTTTATAAACGTTGTCATTATTTGGGATTTGCGGTTTTGAGGTTATCTAATATTTTCAAACAACATTGTTTCTAATAATATATTATCTTCTTCGATAGGAGCATTTGGAAGTAAAAATTCTAATATACTGTCACTACGAATATCATAACGTAAGCTGTTGTAATAAAATAGTCAACCACATTGCTTTAAAAAATTAATTGAACATGCTGAAGCTCTTTCGCCACTGTGTGCCTTTTCGCATGGTTTCAATTTTATACCATCCGGGAACCCTCAAAGCAGCTGACTTGAATTCATGTCTAGGACTGTAAACTGAAAACATAGTAGCATAAATGTGGCTTTGAGCTACTTACTCTCACAAATTCTTTATGTTAGTGCGATTGTCCTGTCATTCCGACCTAAAACCTATTTTGTCAAAGTTGTCTAATTTTGCTTCAGTGTTCTAGTCATTGAGTTAGAAGGTAGGAAGACGACATCATATACAAATTTCCTATACAGAAACGGCATCAGTAGGCGTGGCTAAATGTAGTAACAATATGGTGGTTTTGCCAGACCCGGACTAATTAAAATAATAAGAACTTATTTGTACCCCGACTAGGCGGTCTATCTGGATAACGTATATAAATGTTCAATTCAATAAATGCAAGAGTTTTAGCAAACAGATTTATTTACCTTTATATATTAAATGTGCAATGTTATCCTAAAGTAAACCGTTTTTTCTATTCTACGAAATATATAAATTGAGTACTTATGTTAAAAAAGCATTTAATTAGCTGTTTCTTTTTAATACGGCTCTGTTTGTTGTTTACACTACCTATAAAATGTTATTCCCGTTAATTTCTTCTTGTCATCACCATCTCTAGAAGAGCAACTTCTTTTAGCACACGACACCATAGTCCTTTTAATGTTTGTTGTCTAAAATTTAACAAACTATCAGTAAAAATCACAATAAATCGCATGGAAAACAAACTGTCACTATTTGACGGAAAAGTAGTAACAAGATGGCGAAATTATGCCGTTTTTGATCACGTGACAGCTTCTCCCTACCTTCTAACTCAATGGTTCTAGTCTTCGGAAATTAGCATTTGACTTGGACAAAATTAGTAGAAATCTAAATTTTTGCACAGACGTTCTTTGAGCTGTCCCAAACCCAAATCCATAAAAATCCCAACATGGGGACCCAAGATATTGGGTCCTATTAGCCCGGGAGGCAGCAACAGATTTTTCGCCTTAATATCTATAAAGCTAGATTTTTTTCCAAAGCGAGTTTAGATAGTGTCTATAATGAAGGTGCAATTCTACAAAACTCTTAGTGGTGCATAAATGAGTGAAAAATTAAACATGTTGTAAAAAAACAGATGAACGAAAATTTCGTTTTTCGAATTGTCACGAATTGTAAAAAATGACGATTCGCCTTTGCTCCTGCCCCAATTTTCGATTTTCACCTAGCCATGTTGGGATCTTTGTGATTTTTGTGGATTTGGGTTTAAACGTTCAGAAAAGTTCAGATTTTTACTAATTCTGTCCAGCCCTCCTTTTTTTGGCTAACTTCCGTGTACAAGTTCTTATATTATATTGATTTTTGTATATTCTTTTATGTATGTATTGTCTTGAATGGTCGATATATGTGCTGTTAGTTATTGAGGTTTATATTGTATACGGTATATCTTTTAGTTGCAGTTTAGGTTTGAATTTGGAGAAAAATTTATTTGTCGTGCCGTATGGTATTGTTATATTACGTTTTCTAATGCGTTTGAAATATTTTCAGATATTTTTGGTATGTAGGGCAGATATATTTATTATTATTTTGATTTGTCCGATTTCTTATTTTATTGTAAATTTTGTTTATGAAAGTGTTTCGGGTAGAGATTTCCTTCAAGGAATGTTTTAAATATCGTCAAATTATTTTGGGTATAAAAGTGGAATGGCATCTTAAGCAGTTGAACAAACTTTCTTGTAGCTGTTAAGTGAATGCGAATTAAAATTTAGATATCTTCCTCTGTGTACCAATTGTGTATGTATCATGTTATGCAAAGAATCTGGATTCTTTGTATTTAACAGGTTTATGCTACTTTATTTTTCTATTTCGGTGGTGAATTGCAATTGTAGCTGAAAATTATTGAAACTATCAATTGTGTACTCTATTTCATTTAAACTTAGCAGAAAATCGGAGACGAACGCTCTATCATGGTTAAATATATACTGATTTGATACAAGTTGAAGTTCAGGTGTAAACTGCTTCTGGAAAACACACTTTTTACACTTACAACATACATTCATTACACCATCGATATATTATATTAAATGTTGTAGATATATCGCTTAATGACTTTTGTTTTATTGCTGATTTATGTAACAATACATCTAAAAAGAGTGCCCCATATATACAAATTATACGGTACGGTTATACGGTTATGGTAATGTTAAGCAATTTGTAACATTCTCTGTAAAGATTCGAGCTCTGACTTTGACACATTAATATTAAAGTTGGTGTCATTTCGTTGCAATATAGAAGGGCCAGGGGACCTATTTTCATCAAGTGTTTTTGCAATTGCGAATGCGAATAGTCAAGAAACGCGAGCAGTTGCGCAGTATTGGTATTCATGAGCCTTCGTAAAAGTTTTTACGAATAGCAACTTATTCACCTACGCAGCGAGTGGAAGTTAGTGGGTGCATTCCAAATACGAATTCGCAATTTAGTCAAATTCAATGTTGTATGCCTAAAGTGATATCGCGCGAATTGATACGGATAATTGGAAACAAAAATAATAATTTTATAACGGAAATAGCAGCTATAGTGCCGCTACTATAATGCTTTTTTCTTTTGTATTAGTATTGCCCTAATTGAGGTTAGGTACAATGGCGGAAGAATTTCTTTACCTTCTGCTGATAGAAGGTCTTGAAGATGCCGAAGAAAGAGAACCAGGGTATACGATCGGCGAAGAAATCCATTTGAAGAGTTCACCGACAAAAAGTTTGTCTGTATGTTCAGGTTATCAAAGGATCTAGCCCGCTTCCTTATAAATGTTTATACCCCTTATTTGACAGACTCACAAAGAGCCCAAGATTTGAGTGTCGAAACGAAAGTAATGAAGGTGTTTGACTTCTCAGTTAATAACCATTAATTATAATGTTTTGTAGGTGTTGATATGCTTGCGATTTCAACGTAAAAGACGTAAACACTGTTCATAACCTTACTTTAATGACAGCATTTCGCTGCGGGCGGTGTTGCCAAACTGCCACTCGTTTTTATAAATACGTATTCGATTTCATTTCCGAAGGATCATTGCGAAGGGTCAAGCATACGTCAAAAAATACGCATGCGTATCTAAAGCTTCGTATATCTAATATGCGAAGACTCAAACGCACTTGATGAAAATAGGTCCCCAGATCCGTTGTATTACTCAGGTGTAGGAATCAATTGCATCGTTTGTCTCCTTGCGCAGAGCTGCATGTTACTGATGGCAAGACCTGAATACGAGAATGAACATAGATAAGATGAGTAAGATTGGCATGAACAAACACATCGTAGCCATCATGATAACTTGATTAAGATGAATTCCTATCATACCTTTTTACACCCAACGTCTTGGGAACCTCTATAGTTGAATTTTGGCGCTTATCATATTTATCCATCTGCCCTTTCGTGGATATCACCTGTTATTTTTTTGACACTGATAATAATAAGAAAGGAACGCGAACAGATTGAGATTATGTTTGACATTGCCAAATAATAATGACAGTTTTGTTTCAGAGGTCTGATATCTGCAGGAAACTTTCCAGAGCGAAAACAACACCTTCATTTATTAAACGTCTTCTAATCTTGTCTATCTTAAATACATAATAATTCCTTTTTATCCGAATGTGTCAAAAAATGACGTTTTTCGGTTAAAAAATAAAAGCGAAAGGTAGAACTTTTCTATCTACTTCAAGTAAGCGGCCTGAAAAACTTTTCCGATCTAGGCTGGAAAAGTGACAGACAAAAAGATTAAGCGTTTTTAGTTACCTACTTTTTAAAATGCTGGCCCTTCTTTTCTACTATAAAATGGTAATGCACATGCAAATATATTTCAATTCGGGCAATTTTAATTGAATAAAATAAGATTTCTAAATTTTAATTTAATAAGAGACCTAGGATTATCGAACATTGTCAATTAATTATTATAATGTCTAGTAAGTATAATACCTACATGTTGTAAAACGAACAGAAATAACTCAGTACGTTCTCACCTTATAGATATGCAACACTTTTTACGTTCGAGTTTGCATAGTGGCAAAGCATAAAATTGCATAGAAAAATACTAAATGAAGTCTTTAATTTAACCTAAAAAACAGTACAACGTACAACAACAATACCTTATTTTTAAACTTACTTTAATTTACAAAAATGTACTTATATATGACTATATTGTCTCTGAACCTTTTATGTTGATAGTAAAATTGGAACAATTTTGTATAATTATCGGTTGGTTCAAACTAAGTTTAGTGCAACATTTTCAGTTAAAGTGGATTGGGGTGCGATAATTGTCTGAGTTTTGTGTGTGTTTAATGTGTTATATTCTGTTTGAGTAATAGTAGTGGTCAAGTATGTGTCTAAAATACTATTTTCTTGTGAATGTTGTGATGTTATTGTGTTTCGAACCGTAGAAGTGTGGGGTAAGTGCTTCAATATTTTGTTAGCTGTTTCAAGTTTGTCATTTATTGACTTATCCACATAGCCCTCAGCTACAGTGGAAGATTTCCATCCTCCATGGCAACGTAGCCGACGTTCTTCTGAAACAGTGCCCCGTATATTCTTTGGCATTCGCAAGCTTCAAATGAGATGCAATTTCAAAAGGAATTGCCCCGATTTTATGAATTCCCACATTTTGTTTCCAACACTTGCCATTTCTATAACCCAAGAAAAATCGGCCATTTCCTTCAAAATTTGGTGGTCGCAGCAAAGAATATTTCCGATAATATCTTAGATATTCCCCTGTTACAGTAACTGAGCGAGGTCTATTTGTTTTATTATCGGGAATTTTTATTAAAAGAGCTGTTCCTAAATCGTCTATTTGTGATACTTATAAAAATGCCAATTCTTCACGGTGACAGGCACCTGCTACGCCTAATATATATACCACCTACAAATAATATGATGTTAACGGTAGGTAGGTACTTAGTTTTAAAAAATTGCCTTATGCATTAAATATTTGTCGTCTGGCGCTTCTGTTAAAAATTTTTCAAATTGTTCCTGTGTCAACATTTTCGATTTTTTTGGTACATAGCCAACATTTTCCTTTTTTAGAAAGGCCCTCAATTTCATAAATTTTGAAATGTCAACGTTTCTCCTAATTTTCAACATACAATTTAATATTGAATAAGCCAACCATAAAGTAGATGATTTATAATTTTCTGCAAGTTTAGCCATATATGCAAGTAATACTTTTTCGGAAATCATGTCTATATGGTTTTGCTCTAAATATTTTTCAAATTTATAATAGCTTCTTTGATTAATAATTTTTGATTTTTCTGGAATTAAATCCATCGAAGCCAAATTTGCTAGACCTCTTACTTCTGGGGTTGTTCCCGCAATAAAGTTGCTACTTCACTATTCATATTATTGTATTTATTTTATGTAGTATATTTTCGATTAAATAGATATTAAAACATATAAATTGAATGAATTCGATACTAATTTCGCCTCCGAATTTATCCTTAATAATGTAGAATTAATTACCGAAATGAATGGCACCTGCCGCTTCCCGAAAAACCGCCCCATGAAAAGCTTTGATAGATCTGATCCACAATGTTAGAGGGGCGCAGATCAACACGATAAGTATATAGATAATAACAACTAAACAGCATCAAGTCCATCAAGTCGACTGAGGTCACCGAGTCTATGCGTATAGTGACGTAGCGCCTGGCTACGCCTCATTTTCGCGAGGTGGATGTATGTAATTGTTTTTAAGACACTTAACGTGAGAATAAAATTCTGATTTTTTGCAGATCCATCATTTTATACTCGCACTTTCGATTTATGAAATAAAAAAAATGCAGAACAAGCCCATTAGCTCGCGGTTTGTTCCAGTGCAGTACATAAACTTTATAATAGGGTGGCAGGGGGCAAAGGTTGGAGGGATGGTAGAGGGCAGAAGATATCGTTCGTTTGCAAAACGGTTTTGGGGCATTATTTATAACTTATTATAGCACCTCTTTTTACTATTACAACTTTCATTAGCAAAAATGAAAATTTCGTCTATAGTACCGCTCCACCCTAGTGTACGTGTCTTGGTTGAGTGGTGGAATAGCTATAGCTAAGCTCGGCCAGGACGTAAACATAATAGCACGTTTAATAATAATAATAATACTCGTGGGACTGAGCGCCTATATCCGACAGGAGATGCTAAAGGTATTGAAACATTCTTTATAGGATTTTGCAAACAGCAGAAAAATTAATTAAAAGTTAATTTTTCTGCTGTTTGCAAAATCCTATAAAGAATGTTTCAATACAATTATAAGCAAACAAATAATAATTCATTTTTAAACATGCTAAAGGTAATTCAGAAGTAGAGTAAGAGAACTCCAATAGAAGTGAGCAAAGACCTCAATCATGTCGTGTAGAAGCCATCCCAACTGTTAAGAAGGACGATAACCGGAGTCTGAAACAACTGTCTGGTCAACCGAGCGTACAAGAAGTACATAAAATCGCGCTATTGGGAACGGAAAATCCTGGAGTAGGAGTCTCTGTGACCCCTTGTTGAGGTCTAGACTCTGATCTGTTGGAAAATACATGATCCCTGTCACCAAGAGGACCAAATAATCTGGAGCGGATTCCAACAGAGCGGCATTCCTTGGTGTAAGAGCAGGTGATCAGTTATATTTGTTCCCCAAAGAGCAGTACGAAATTGCATAATAATGATAATAAATATATTAAACAATGCGCAATATTTCAAAATGTGCAAAGCAATAACACTGTAATTTGCTAGTATCAAATTCAACGAAGAATACAGATAACGGAAACTTGCTAGTTGAGCAAAATTTGGCGTGAAAAGAATATTACGAGTTGCATAAAGATTAGACTTTCTAACGCTTGCCTGCTTTTATTAACGCCTATGAGATATGGAATGTTGTGGTGGCAGGCAGACGTCATGACATACTGATGGTTTCAAGATGTGGGTGTGGAGACATTTACTCCGAGTTTCCTGGACAGCTTATCGCACCATTAAGTCGATGCTCCAAGAAATATTTTCCCTAAGCTGCGCCTCAGCATCGTATTCTCCCTGATCCTCTTATTTTTTGGCAATATGCGAAGGGAGTGACCACCAATACAGCCAAGGAATGCTAACAGGAACATTATATGAATCACAGAATGCCTGTACAGATTATGTAGATGAGATGAAGACGTAAATGTTGCTACTACGTTTCATTGGGGTGGGACTATGTATTTTAGATGTGGAACAACGCACCGTTGTTCATCAGTCCTTCTAGACGTTTATTTAATATAAGGTTGTAAAATACATAAATCTGAACACTACTAAATAAATTGTATTTATTTTTTAATTAATATATTTCTCTATACATTCTATATTCCTTATAAAAATGCAAACGTAGACATTCCTATACTCTTAAATCCCATTTTATCAAACACGATTTGTGCCGCTTTATTTTCTACAACTACGGCCCCCAGAGCGTTATGGCCCTTTTCCGCTAGTACCTTTGAGAGGTACTTTGTGATGAGCGTTCCATAGCCCTTTTTCTTATGGTTATCTGCAGTCTGTAATAGAGCTAGTTCACCCATCACAGATATTAATGCCCATGCAACTAACTCGTCGCTGGATTTTAAGAATACTCCATATCCAACATTTGTTTCGATTACTTCTTCAACGTACCTCTCTGAATTATTGTTACGATGGGGCCATACTGAGTTTACTGTTGCTGCGTGCGTTCTGTTCAGTTTCTTTATGTATACATCAGGGGGACATCTAAAAAACAAAACAAAATGTCCTCAGATCAAACTACTTGGAAAATAAAAACATCAAAAGGTACAGCAGACACTAGGGGCCGTAAAAATTGAAATCGTTCAAATCGAAAATGAATCGTTTGGATAAGTAACATTTGTTGGTCAGTAGTACAACAATAAATTTCACTAAAATCAATTGAGAAAAATTATGCATGTACACGAGATTCAACTTTCCAGTCACAACAAAATCAACTGGTAACCCGATCAAAATTGCTCAGAAAATAGGGGTAAGCTTACAATAATTCGATAGAGCTGAAAATTGGTACGAATGTTGGGAACACCATTATAAATGAAATGCGCTAAAAGTCCCCATCAATCCCACATCTGCAAAAATATTGAGTTAAGTTCAAAGTTTGCAAATATGGGTTTTTTTTTTGGAAACAGTACGTTTTATCATAAAAATAGGTCAGACAAGAAATGTAGATCGTGAAATTATCTATAAAAATTGTCCCTACACTTTTTTTCCTAAGAATCATTATTTCTTAGATATAGCGATTCGAAAAGTTGAAAAAGTTATGTTCCACGATCGACGATCTATTGTGGTCCTGTTTAATTAAATAATATTGTATTAAATAAAAAATGATACTATTGGAAATGATCAAAGCGGTGTGAATTATGAGTAATTGGGGAAAACTATTTGTCTGATTGATAATTATCTAATGGAACTTCCACTGTAATGTCTCCTTCTTCTTTTCTTCCTTCTTCTTCTTCCTGCTGGATACAAATAAATTGTTTTAATGGAGATGCATCAGATGTCTCCTCGCTGATATCGTAAGAATCCTCTTCTGATGGCGATTCAACATTGGAGCACGACTGACCTTGACAACTGGTACATGCTAATGAACAAAACATCCAGCTTTTTTGCAGCCGCACTTAGCACTTCACTCCATTTTTCAAGTGCAAAACATTGTATTGAGGAGTTTTTCCGGTGCAGGTGGGAGTAAAGTCTGGATTGGTTCCAATGTATTGTCAATTAACTTCCAATCCCAGTCGTCTGGGTCCAGTTGATTACCAAACCACACTTGAACTTGATAATATACCCGAAATACATGTTGATGAGCAGAAGCAGAGGTTGGGGGAAGACAAGCTAAGTGCACTCGTTTATTGTTCCGAGTATTTTTTACAAAAGGTAAGTATCGAAACTTATCTAAGAAGGTATTTTTTTTGGAGCTCCATATAGAGAAAGAACGAAGCGAATTCCGTTGGTGATTACAGCTTGTGGAGTAGAGTTACTCTCTTTAAAAAATTTAGCACTATTACCTAAGTCTTGTTTTTAAAACAATTTAAAAACTGTTGTTTTACCCCTCCTGAAAATTGCTGATGACGTATCGCAGCCAGTATTTGTAAAAATGTAATTTTGGCATTTTGAAAAAGCAGATAAACTTTTGTTTGAGTATATTTCCGATCGCTGTTGAGCCTTCCCAGGTTTTAAAAAATAAATAATTTTTTCGTCTGTTTGAGCAGTAAGTAATACCAATAAATCAACATCTTCACCAACAACAATAGTTGTATTTGTTGAGTTGAATTGTTCTATTGCTGTTTCAATTATCAGGATATCAGCGTCATTATCAGCTTGTTTGACAAAAATATTTTCAGTGGTAAATTTTTTTTTCAACGGGTCCAGTGTATAGTGATGTTTATAGGCGGCATACTCGTTCATCTTATGGAGAATACAACTTTTTGAATCGCTATATCTCAGAAATGATGATTCTTAGGAAAAAAAAGTGTAAGGACAATTTTTATAGATAATTGCATGATCTACAATTTATGTTTGACCTATTTTTATGATAAAACTTACCGTTTGGCTAAAAAATGCAAAAAACCCATATTTTCGAACTTTGACCTTGAATAAATTTTTCTGCAGATATGGGATCGATGGGAACTTTTCACATTTCATTTATAACGGCGTTCCCAAGATTCATACCAATTTTCAGCTCTATGCGAATTATTGTAACCTTGAATGTCTATTTTGACCGGGTTGTGGTCAGAGTGGCCACCTTCCCACACTAAAAATGAGGTTCGAACGCGCAACTTTGCCGCCTTTCAAGTCTAAGTTATACATTGAAAGAATAATTTTGACACTTTTTTCTATAAAATGAGGAAAAAACAGCCACACGCAGCCGTCATCGATGTCTCTACGTGACGTAGCACTTATTATTTATTATTTTTATTTTTTATGATTTTAATGAGCCAACCTATCTCTTAGTAAGCTTGGTCAAATTGATTTAATGCGTAACCGACAAATCCCGAAACCATTTTCGCTGGATGTCGTGTCCCTTTAAATTGGAGTACACTACTGTCTTCGTCTATTTTGTCTTCTCCGTCTGACTGTCCTATCTTATTAGTTCTCTAATCTTTGACAGTATATTGATTGTCCATCACTTTCATCTCAACCAATCATAACTCACTGAATATGGAGCCGAACCGGTCGTGATCCACCCAACCGTACTAACACCACGGCGCTGCGCGACGTGGTTGTGCGGTTGATTCCGGATCTCGATCCGGGGAGGCAATGCTTTGTATTTAATTCCATATTAAATTTGTTATGATGATGATGAGGTCCCGGGTTCAAATACTGCCCATTGGACTTTTTTTTTAAATATTTTGTAACGATTAATATCCTTTTTCACAAATTCTGGTTGGATTTCACGACAGAAATAATGTTCTTTTTTTTCATATAATAATTTATCTCTTTCATGTGATGGCAGTTGGGTTAGTTAGGTTGATTTTTATATTGCTAAATAATTGTTAATAAATTATCAGCGCCGCAGGCAGCATTAGCGTCGCAGACAAAAACGGGGGTTGCGGGGGTGTCCCCCCGCCTTGTTTTTCAGAAAATTGCATAAAATATTCCAATTTCTCTGTGCAAAAGCGAATGCGCATGCGTGACGGGCAGCTAAAAATGATAGCTGCCCGCCGCGGCGTCCTTGTAGCAACTTCCTTGATTTATTTTGATAGAAACTTTGCAAAAATTCTATGTTATGTTGAAAATTCAAGACTTGGTAACGACCCCCAAAACTGAGTTAAAAAATTCCAAAAAATTACAGTAATTCTTTTTAATAGGGTGGATGAAAATGGCAGTGTGCCCCAAAGAAAATTAACATACAAATGTTTTACCCTAATTTAAGGACCACCCTACTGCGAGTCCCTATTTGACTAGTAAAAAAAATCGGTTAAGGTATTTACGCAGAACTTCCCTCTTTATTTGTGCATGGCGGTCACTCTAAAATATTATTAATTACGAAATGACATTGAGAATAATTATCGGAATATAGTTATCACTATTATTACAAGGAAAACCTGATAACTTTTCGTCAAAAAAATATACAGAGTGGTCATCCGATAGCAAAAATTCATTACTAAATAACAGACGCCAAATATGGAAAGCTTGCGCAAATACCTTTACAAATGCCCACCATGGTTGAATTATTTCTTGGGATGATCATCCTGTACATTTTTCAGTAAAACTATAATAGGTGCATATGCCAAATATTATTGCCATCTGTCAAATTTTCAGTTCCATATTCACTTAGTGGAGTGAAACCATAGTGTTAAAAAATTTCTTTTTTTTGATATTTTTCAAAAATGCTGATAAAAAAATTTTCAAATTTTTATTCTTCTGAAATGGACTTAGAATGTCATGAAACGTGGAAATTTTAAATTTGACCAAAAAAAATTATTTCCATCTATTCCAGTGGTAAATTTTTTTCCAAAATGGTAAAAAATTTTCAAAATTTTTGTTTCTAAAATAACTTTAGAATGTCATGAAACGTGGAAATTTTGAATTTGAGCAAAACAATTTTTTTCATCTTTTTGTTCTATAGTAGTGGTACAAAAAAAATCAAATTTCGTCAAAAAAAAATTGGTTAGAATACCATGAAACGTAGAAATTTTAAATCTGAGAGAAAGAACAATTTATTTCCGTCTATTCTAGTTGTAAATAATTTTTCAAAACTTGGTAAAAATAAATTTCAATGTTTTTTTTTAATAGATTTAGAAAGTCATGAAACGTGAATATTTTAAATTTGAGCAAAACAATTTTTTTTTCATCTATTTTAGTAGTAAAAAATTTTTCAAAAATGGTAAAAAAAAAATTTTAAAATTATTTTTCTGAAATAGGTGTAAGAATATCATGAAACGTGGAAATTTTAAATTTGAGAAAAAAAAAATATTTCCATCTATTCTAGTGGTAAAAATGTTTTTAAAAATGTTGGTAAAAACAATTATCAAAAATTTTTTTCTGAAATAGGTGTAAAAATATCATGAAACGTGGAAATTTTAAACTTGAGAAAAAAATTTATTTCCGTCTATTCTAGTGGTAAAAAATTTTTTCAAAAATGTTGGTAAAAAAATTATCAAAATTAATTTTTCTGAAATAGGTGTAGAATGTCATGATACGTGTTTTAAATTTGAGTAAAAAAAAAATTATTTCTATCTATTCTAGCATGTTTAAAAATGTCTTTGTCTTTCTGATGAGCTCCAGAATAAGGGCGAGAAACGTTTCAAAGGCTAAGCATTTCCAAGAAACAGAATGATAGATTTCATGTAAATGTAATCCATTAGAATGAAAATTTTTTAAGACAAGGTAGATAAATAAATTCATTTTAGGCCTTTGTTCTCATTTTTAACTGAATCTTCATGATCGTAGGGGGTTATGTAGATACTAGTTTAATCTGCATGGCCGTAGGGGACTGTGTGGATGCTAGTGTTAGAATGAGAATTGTCAAATAAGAAATTAGACAAATTCATTTTAGGATTTTAATTTGCTAGCATAACCAGAATTCAGGTTATCGAAAGAATGCAAAGATTTCATTAATATTTTTACACATAGTTTTTCTTTTAGTTGGGTATAGATAGTTATTTTTTTCTGGTGTTTGCAAAATCGTATAAAGAATATGTTTATAATAGTTTTGTAGTAGTAAAAAAGTTTTCAAAAATGTTGGTAAAAAATTTTTTTTTTTAAATAGTTTAGAAAGTCATGAAACGTGGAAATTTTAAATTTGAGCAAAACAAATTTTCTTTTTCATCTATTTTAATGAAAAAATGTTTTCAAATATGTCGGTAAAAAAAATTATCATTTTTTTTTTAAATAGGTTTTAGAATGCCATAAAACGTGGAAATTTTAAATTCGAAGAAAGAAAAAATTTTTCATTTATTTTAGCGGTAAAAAATTTTTCAAAAATGATGGTAAAATGATTTTTTTTTTTGAAATGGGTGTAGAATGTCATGAAACGTGTAAATTTTAAATTTGAGCAAAAAGAACATTTTTTTTCATTACTTATTCCCTTTAGGCGGTCCAGCCTGTATATTTTCCAGTGAAAGTTTAACCATTTCTTCGCTGATAGCGTGAGCTACCTACCAAATTTGACTGTTCTCCGTGAAGTAGTGTTTTGGTTAATGCACCAACAGACAGACAGACACACAGATAGACTGACGGAATTGAAAACCTATATTTTCGTATTCTACATGATCTGAAACATGAAAATATGAAAAAATCTCGGAGGGTGATTTTTTCTCGAATACAATACTTCCCTTCGGTATGCGAGGGAAGTAAAAACAACAATGTTGGTTGGGTACTTAATCTCAGAAGTTGCAGTCGACCACTCCCGATTGCAACTTCTACTCGTTTCATACTATTTTAAATTTTCTTTTTCTATTTCGCACCTACTTAGTGAATATTTTTGTATGTAGGGCTTTTAAGTTTTAACTTAACTTACTATTACACAAAATGAGACGAATCTAACATTCTTTATATCGTTCAGAACATATCTGCAATAATGAAACATATTTTATATTCTTTATAGGATTTTGCAAACAGCAGAAAAAACTATCTATGAGAACTAGAAAGAAGAACTATATCTAGTTCCATAAACAGTTTTTCCGCTGTTTGCAAAATCCTGTAAATAATATGTTTCATTACAATTACAAGCAAGCAAATACAAATTCACTTTTAAATATCTGCAATAATAAATAAATCATGATACTGATTATAGTAGGGCGAAAACTGGTGTCAGCAGAGCAAAAAATTAGCGGCATTTTGGTCAAAGGATACTAAGGATAGTAGCTGTTATGTAATACTTAAGCTGCACCGTTCTGCTATATAATCCCACATAATGGACAGAAATATATAAAGTTTTATCCGCCTACCAGAAATGAAATCCACAAGGTCATTATGTGTAATTGGTAGAATCGACCAAATAGAATAAATGTTTGAATGTGGTGCCTTTATACCTAATAATTTGGTAACTTTACGAAATTCGTAAATCCGCACGCCCCTAATTCTACTGACTACCCTTTTTGGCCCTACTAAAATAATACTCACTGTATATCAAATTTTAAAGCCTGATCCTTGGAAATGACGTATAAGTAGCATGACATTGCTTTAATTTTTTTTATATTTTTATCTTTGAGTGCTCTCTCCACAGTCGGATATAAGTCATTGTGAATGCTATAAAACACACGAGGCATGTCCGAGATGTTGGTATCCAATCTGCTAGTTTTTTTAATTGCTTCAAACACATTTTTTCCAGCTTTATCCAATGTGGAAATAAATATAATAAAGCTGTAACACTAAAATATGTAACAGTAGTGTTATGATTCGTAATAGTGACGACAGTACGTTAGGATGATTATTTATTGAAACATATTCTTTATGAATTTTGCAAACAGCAGAAAAAATAACTATCTATAACTAAAAGTAATACTTTGTGTAAAAATATTAATGAAATCTTCGCATTCTTTCTATAACCTGAATTCTGGTTATGATGGCAAATTAAAATCCTAAAATGAATTTGTCTAATTTCTTATTTGACAATTCTCATTCTAACACTAGCATCCACACAGTCCCCTACGGCTATGCAGATTAAACTAGTATCTACGTAACCCCCTACTATCATGAAGATTCAGTTAAAAATGAGAACAAAGGCCTAAAGTGAATTTATTTATCTACCTTGTCTTAAAAAAATTTTCGTTCTAATGGATTACATTTTCATGAAATCTATCATTCTGTTTCTTGAAAATGCTTAGCCTTTGAAACGTTTTTCGCCCTTATTCTGGAGCTCATCAGGAAGACATAAAGTCACTCATAAAACGTTTCAAAGGCTAAGCATTTCCAAGAAACAGAATGATAGATTTCATGAAAATGTAATCCATTAAAATGAATTTTTTTTAAGACAAGGTAGATAAATAAATTCATTTTAGGCCTTTGTTCTCACTTTTTAACTGAATTTTCATGATCTTAGGGGTTATGTAGATACTAGTTTTATCTGCATGGCCGTAAGGGACTGTGTGGATGCTAGTGTTAGAATAATAATTGTCAAATAAGAAATTAGACATATTCATTTTAGGATTTTAATTTGCTAGCATAACCAGAATTCAGGTTATCGAAAGAATGCCAAGATTTCATTAATATTTTTACACAAAATTTTGCTTTTAGTTATAGATAGTTATTTTTTCTACTGTTTGCAAAATCCTATAAAGAATGTTTCAATACAATTATAAGCAAACAATAATAATTCATTTTTAAACATGATTATTTATCTATATGAAAAATGTAATGGTACTAATTCCTATATTAATTTATTCAAAATGTGCACTGTAGAAACAAAGAAAACAATAGTAAAAAAGAATATGACTTTTTACCTCTATCAACACGAAAAATGTGCCATCGTCTCTCCAGCAATTATTTGGAGACATGAAAGTCATACACTTTGCATTTTTACTCTTTTTCCATTCGATTCCAGTCATTATCATACCGTAGACGTGTGGCGCCCACTTCTTGTGTTCTTCATAAATCTTCGCTAGTTTTGGTAAATCCTCATCAGGGATATCCACCAAAATGTCTAATTCCGCTTCAGACATACTCTAGTATTTCTTTCCTGAAAAATATTCAAATAAATTCAATTACAAAAAGATATAAAATGAGTACGTTTGAACTTGAGGATGCATTTTATTGCACTGAGCTTTTATTATCGTAAAAGGTAGACAGTGGGTTGAATAGAAAATTATTAGAAAATTTTTGGGCTTTTCAGTGTTTCTTTTGGATCAAATCTAACATGCTCTTTTTGCCACCAACTCCAAATATCTTGTTGAATTTTGCATATGAGTTGAAATCATGATAATCTTATTTTTATATGTCTTAATAGTACAGGCAAATTAACAATTTAACTTTTTGATTTTCATTTTTTTTTGCTCTAGCGGCCAGAATAATGAAAATAGAGAAAGAAGTTCCCAACAAAAGTTGTAGCTTGTCTTTTTCTCTACAAGAAAGTTCTTTACAAATTTTTGTCTTACTTAAGCCGTTTAGAAAATAAATCGTTTCCCACCTATAGTTTTAAGCCGCTTCGAAATGCGCGAAAAATGACAATTCTCCAGGAGTTTCGTACGACCGGGCTCATCGATCGATAATTCTTACTATTCACAGCCCCTAAAAAAATGAAAATAACATAAAATGTAGAGAATAGTCACAGCTTTAATGTGGAACTAATCACAAAATTCATAAAAAATTTTATCAAAGAGAGAAAGTGTCAGAAGATGGCTTAGTGAACTTTGTACAGTTGATCCACAGATTTATTCATATCTTTGAAGGTAGTCGTTAGAATGATAATTTATTTTGCTTGTATATTCTTATATAGTAATATATTAATCCAATTAACATTTTATTGCAATTACTTTTGTTGGATAAATATGCTTTGCCATCAAAGTAGAGGGTATATTTCTCATCGATCAATCACCTCCAAATTTTGGAGTTCAATTCGCTATGTCTTAAGTAATAATAATAGCGCAGCCTTAATTTTAGGACTATAAGTACAATAAAACACATTCTTTCGAATGACTTCAGAGCTTTTTAATTGCGCGCAGTACTTTTTGAATTTGTCTACATTATTCATACACGTTCAGGAAATGCACAATTATACAGTAAAACATACAACTTATTTGTTTCTTAACATTCTTCAATGAAATTTTCACGAAATATAGATTAAAGTGCGTGGAATCGAATCCATGCAGTGAAAAAGCACCCATTGTTACGGGAGAAATAGGCAGGATGCATAAATCTCAAAGATGTGAATAAATCAACTGTGTAAAGTTTACTAAGCGATCTTCTAACACTTTTTTCTCTATGATAAAAATTTCTATGAATTTTGTGATTAGTTCCACATTAAAGCTAAGACTTTTCTCTACATTTTACGTTGTTTTCATTTTTTTAGCGGCTCTGGATAGTAATAATTATCGATCGATATGTCCGGTCGTACGAAGCTCCGCGCATTTCGAAGCGGCTCAAAACTATAAGTGGAAAACTGGATTTATCTCCTAAACGGCTTAAGTAAGCCAAAAATTTGTAAAGATCTATTTTGTAGAGAAAGGGACAAGCTACAAATTTTGTTGAAAACTTTTTTCTGTATTTTCATTATTTTAGCCGTTAGAGCAAAAAAACCGAAAATCAATAAGTTTTTCCAAATTTTTTTAAATTTTCCCGGAACTTGGAAGTGCATCATTCCATTCTACAGGTCATTAAGTGCTTAAATCCCAGAGATGATTCTTTTATTTATAAATGTTGTAAAAATCTTGCAAGAATTAATTCTTGCGAGGTTTTTACAACATTCTGCCTTCATTGCCTGTACTATAAATCAAGTTCTCTTATAGAAGTCAACGGTCTCCTAATTAAAAGATGAGTCGAGCTTAACGGGTTTAGATTATTGGATCCCAATAATTTAAACCCGTGAATTCCGGCTCATTTTGCAGCTGATTCAGCTAACATTAGAAAAAGAGGTCTGGAATTCAATATTGCCTCAACCTAAATGAGCTACGTGTAAAATTTTTCAAATATAAGATGAGTGTCATCTAAAAACCCTCATTAAATGGCGTTTACTAGACTTCACTTTCACTTTCCGTAAGTACGGTGAATACAGAGATATAAATTTCCTCTCGATATTTTTATGCAATATGCATTCAGTTAATTATTATTTTTTATTTTGTTTAAGAAATGTTTTTAAATCTGAAGCTGTCGATAGGAGAGTTCTGCCATTGCCAGAGAAAAATTGAGTTGACTTTCCTTTGCGAAATACAAAACATTTTGAAGCTGAAATAAAAGCATATTTTGTGAGTTCTATTACAAGTTGCAAATATATCGATTTGGGCGCAGAGGACATGAAAAGACTGACATAACATTTACTAACTTTAGCACCGCGACCTTTCCTATTTTTTTACCCAGGACGGCTCTGCATAGTTTACTGTCGTCATATTAAATAATGGGGGTCTTGGTATTTGGCGAGCTTCTGATAATTGCCCCATAATGGGTTGTACGATTTGTGAATTATATCGAAGGCATGTGACGCATTCTCGAATTATTCATTATTTTCTTTGTAGGTTACACCCCATGATGGGCCAGCATTGTAATAATTTGAAACGTTCATTAGCAAACAGTAACCTTGTTAGGTAATGCTTGGAACATAGTAATATAGAACGCTTTTTTCATATAAAAAATTTGAATTTTATAAGCGTCCTCCTACAATGACACTCGACTTTGTTGAAAAACTATTTTCCTTTGCTTACGATGTCGTGTTCAATCTGAAATTATTCTTCTTGAGCTACTCTAATTAGGCACTTAAAAGTAAAATTAATTTCTGTTAAGAGTCGGACGATTTAGTAAAAACGTTGGAAGTAAGCTCTGGCAATAGTGGAGGTCGATAGTCGGGGTTTTGCTTGAAAATTACAAGTATCTGCTACTGGGCCAGTCTAGCCCCCCTCGTTTTCGAGGGTGCTGATGAAACCGATTCCGTGGTCCAAAAAAGTATTTGACCCCGGCTACGCTCGAAATCGCCCCAACCACCCTTAAAGTATCTTTTCCGGCGCAGACATCTATCCAACCCTGTATTTTGGTGAATTGTCCCTCCTCATAACTTAAGATGGCAATTCTAGAGGGGGATGACTCCTACCTCTATAGGACGTAGACTATCTTTTCTTTGGAAGAAAATATTTACAATTTATAAAAAGGGGGTTTGTTGAAAGGAAGATGGAGGTGACCAGGGTTATAACCAGGGGTGGTTACGACCTCTTCAGGCGGTGGATTCTTTTTTGTAAAAAATATTCAACATTTTCAGAGAGGGGCTGGATGGAGGGAAGATGAAGGCGACCAGGGTTATAACCAGGGGTGGTACAACCCCTCCATGGGGTGGACTTCCACTCCTGAGTGTTGTTACAACCCTGGTCTTCATCAAACTCCCTCTCTAATAATGTTGAATTTTATTTTTAAAGCCACCCCCTGGAGGGGTTGTAACCAGCCCTGGTTGTAATCCTGGTCACCTTGACCACCTTCCCTCCGAGAAACCCCCCTTTTAAAAATTGTAAACATTTTTTGCAAAAAAGAAAAAAATTCCACGCCCTATAGGGGTTGAATCGAGGGGTAGGGGTGATTGGGATCATCCCCCTCAACAATTACCACCTTCACCAAAATACAGGGTTCTATTGATGTTTGCGCCGAGATAGAATTTAAGGTAGATTTTGGGGCGATTTCGGGGGTATCCGGGGTTAAAATCTTTTTCGGTTTCAGCGCCCTCGAAAACGGGGGGAGGGGGGAGGACTAGACTGGCCCGGTAGCAGATCTTTGCGACTCTTGGCGTCCACTAAAACAGAGCTACATAGATTCTCACGAGGAAGCTATCAGGAAACTTTTCTACATGTGTTTGAGAAGCGGAGGTGATGAGAAAATATTTTAACTGCATTTCAATGCACTTTGTAAGTCTTGACTAAAGCGGCTGGACAATTCGTTTTAGGGGGTTTTGAGGTCGGCGATTACGAATCTTAATACGAGCGAAAATGAATAAAAAGTTACTAGGTCGCATGAAATAATGCATTTTATGATACTGTTTTTAATGCAGTTTTTTTATTTGTCAAAATGAGTTGAAAATTCATACTCTGGAGGTTCTTAAAGCCGCCAGTTACGAATCTGAAGTGAAAATTGAGAACGGATCTTTTAAGACTTTCAGTGATTTCTATATCTATTTTCTATAAGTTATTAGAGAATAGCCTTATTAACTCAATTCGTGTTTCCATGTACAGTGCAAATTGCTATCCTGTTTAACTTCTAAATGGTACATGTTATTATCCTTTTCCTTTTGGAGGCCTATTTCATAATTCATATGAGAGAAAAACAGCAAAATGATTCTTCATATTTTTATAAAATAAAATTAAACATACCTTTATATACCACAACGTATTTAAACAAGTTGAGGTTTTATAAATATAAAACCACCAAGTTCAAAACATTTATATATGTACAATATATATCTCCAACGTAATACTACGCTTATTACAACATACGTATATATCCTTATTGATGTCTACTACAGAGTACGAGAATGTAATAACCTATACTGTATATAACTAGAAACTGACAAGCGCTATATGCATTGCCAACGCGATTACGCGACTGATACTGACGGACTGAATAATAGATTATTACATTACCCCGCCACAGAATCATAAACAATCAGAATGGAATCTTTCAGAGAAGGGGAAGATTCGCGCATTCTTAGACGCGCATCTGTTGCTGGAATAAGACAGACATGCTAACCATTATACTCTTCGCTGATTTATTGCACTTATACCTCCACATCCACGTAGCGGGTTGGAAGTGTACCTAGTATTCGTAAAAAAAAAATCTTTTTTATTTTTGTTGAATAAGTTTAGAATGTCACGAAACGTAAAGATTTTGAATTTGAGCGAAAAAAAAATTCTGTCTCTCGGTCTATCTGTCGGTCTGTAACTTTCTTTGGCCGCACGATATTTCTGGATATTGACTTGAAATTTTATACACGTGTGCAAGATCTGGACCTGGATTGTTATCCATTTTTTACCATTTAAAGATTTTATTTCCTATTCATACATCACTATCTTAAACTAAGGTACTTCTTTTTAGTATACTACATATAAAATATATACATATGTATATGCAAAAACATCATTAATATCTTATCGCGAGATAAGAATAGAAACAATGTGTGTCGTTGGTATAACTGGGAAGACCTTTAATTACGAACTTTTTATTTTAAAATATCTCTTTCCCTTAATATTTGTTATCTTTAATTTTTATTCCTCAGTTAAAATCCATAATTATAGTTCGGGCGCATGATGGGGCGGAACGAATATAACGGTTTTATTTATGTAGGAAAATTATATGAAAAAAAAAATTACTTAAGGACATTGTCATTATATAAAACAAGGGGTGTTTAAGGGGTTAAATTTGTAGCTGTGTAGCAGTGGAAATTTGGGGGTATCGCCGAGTCAGGGGGCAGGGTGAGGTGGTGGGAAAGAATGTTGGCGGGTTTGGTGGTATTTGTGGTTGTCATGTCATGTGTGGCGTTAGTCGAGGTCACCCTCTTACGAAGAAGACGGGTAGTCTTTGATGTATTAGCGTGTATCTGTGTGTTGGATTTTGGTACGCACGTACGTCTGTTATGGTAGTCGTCATGGCCGATAACTGAATCTTGTTGGCGAAAAACTCTTGCGAAGTTTCGTCGATGAATTCTCGGATCATCATCAAGTCGGTCGCCCTCTAGAGTTCAGCTATCGCCGTGTACCGGTCAGCGTTCGCCAGTAAGCGTAAAAGTTTATTTTGCGTGTTTTGTAACCTCTTGCATTGACTGGCGGAGATATTATTCCACGCCGGACAAGCGTATGTCATTAGCGGTCTGAAGACCACTTTATAAAGTGTTAATTTGTTTTTAATAGACAGCTTGTTCCGCCGGGTACAAGAGGGTACATTTTATTCAGTGCTGCGTATGTTCGATTTATAGTCTGCGTCACATGAGGAGCGAAAGTCAGTCGTTTGTCCAAGGTTACTCCCATGTACTTGACTGTCTTACACTCCTCAATGGTCCGTTCGTCTATGTTAAGTTTATTAAATTTCTTAATGTTGGTAAATTTTGTGTTAAAGTTGATAGTGTGAGTCTTGTCGTTGTTTATCTTAATTTTCCATTTTTTGTAGAATGTCTGGAGGGTTTGCAGATGATATCGCACTTTTTGTGTCGCGGTTTGCGCGTGGAATGATTGTGCATATAGTACGGTATCATCTGCGTATAAAAAAATGTGGAACGCTTCACGATTTTTCGTGTCATCCTTGCGCAGGGGCCATGCTAATCTTCTCTGTATCGTTCCAATTTAGTATATGTACCGCCGAAGCGAGTACGAACTTATCCGGTGAAGGGTTGGGGGTAAATAGGGGTAAATAAGAGAAAATAATTAAGACTGGAAAATTTTGGGATTTGGTTTATATGCTAGAACTCCTTAGATCTTTTCGTAATATTTTCATCTCCCTGCACCACCCCCACTCCATTATTAATGGGGTTGATAAAACAAATTGAGATATTCACTTGAAATTTGGTACACGTATACATTATAACATAACGACACCTGGAACTGGATTATACTTTGAGATGATTCCGTTGAAGGGTTGAGGGTTAAATAGGGGTAAATATTGGAAAAATAAGTAAATCAAGCTGGTAAGAGTACAGAAACTTGGAATTTGATGTATATACTAGAAGCCAAGGTCTCAGATTTTATATAATATTTTTCTCCCCCACCACACCCACTACATTATTAAAGCAGGTGATAAAATAAAATTGAGATATTCTCTTGGAATTTGGTACACGTATACTTATTTTATAACGACATATGGAACTAGATTATATTTTGAGATAATTCCGCTGAAGGGTTGGGGGTAAGTAGAGGTAAATAGGGGAAAATGAGTAAAGCAAGCTGCTAAGAGTATAGAAGCTTGAGATGCGGTATATATATACCAGAAGCGAAGGCCTCAAAATTTTTGTAATGTTTTCCATCCCCCAAACACCCCCACCCCATTATTAAAGTGGTTGATAAAATAAAATTGAGATATTCACTTGATATTTGGTACACGTATACAGTATGTCCGCGGATGGGGTTTACAATAGATGTAATGTCTAAAATTTTTTACTTTTAGAGAAAATGTTATTCTTTATAAAAGTTTTTGCCTGCCTATAAAAAAGTAATGATGTTGACAAAAATTATATTTTTTATACGGGGTGATCAAAAATTACAAAAACTTAAAATTCCGTAAGAGTAAACCGGTTCTATTTTTTATTTTGGAACAGAATGTGAAATAAAAAGTTGCTTCAAATTAAATGGCCTATCAAAATCCAAAATATCATTTGAAATGTTTCCGAAATTAGTGAATTTCTAGAATCATACTTGAGGGTTTTTGTCAAATTTTTATTGAACTAATTGTATTCGAACAAGGATAAATAATACCAGATATAAAGTTTTGAATTTATAAAAGTGCATACATATTTGACGGTTCTGGCTTTATTAAATATCACAATTTAAAAATTCTTCCACCAAACTGATCTAATCGTTATAATGAAGCATTTTTTAATATGGAAATTGCAACGCAGACCGCCGTTTATTTGTATATTTAGAATATTAAGATTTTATACTGTAGGTACAAAGTCTAAATAATTGTTGTAATTTGATTATTTACTTAGAGATATTAATTATTAAATAGAAATAAAAGCCGCTAGGTAGCGCTAGTTACGCACTATTGACCAGATTTGATTCCACGGAGACAAGCCAACGGTATTGGCCTCCTGGAGTTACTTCGCTCAGTTGTGTCTACCTTGTAGATACAGCTAGAAGTAGGCAGGAAACCGTGAGTCCGACCAGACCGCCAGTCCGCAGCAGAGGTGCACCACAAGCGAGGAAGTAAGTAAACATACATGTTGAAGTTTGGTAAGCAACTTGGCTGATGTTAAGTACTGTGTTTATTAATTATACTTTGTTTGGTTTTCAGCTGAGACGCCCGCCACTTTGCGACGTCCCCGAACGGCGTAGTTTATCCGCTTGCTGAGGGGGAGTTGAACGTGGCAACTTTCTGTGGTCCCAACTGGTCTTCCGTAGTTTTTCTGGAAACCAGGAGAGGACTTTTGTCACACTGGATTAAAATCCGGGAGGTAGCCGAAGGCGTCAGGGGGAAGACTGTCATAGGTTCGTGTACGCTTGCGGGATTGCAGGCAAATTCTGATCGGGAGTAGGCCTCGTGAGTGTACTGGTGTAGTTTTTCTTCCAGTATCACGCTGTCATAAAGGCCCTCTACCGTCCGGCATACTGTCTGAAATCCCGGACAGGAGCGTTCCGAAGCCACCTGGACGCCGAATTTAGCTTCAGTGTTAAATAAGGCTCAAATGTGAAATCGAACCAGGGGAGGACAGTTTGTTATTGTAGTTGGTATCTTTGCTGGGATATCTTGGGCAGGAATGGACCTCGTGAGTATGCTGGTGTAGTTTTCTTCCAGTATCACGCTGTCATGAAGGCCCGTTAACACCTAAAATATTCCCAGTGAAGCTTTACGTGAGCTTATTGACCTTAATTTATCCCAAGGGATAAATTGAGAATTGGTTTATTGTGTATGCATATGTGTGATTTAGGCGCTGCGCATTAGCCAAGTTGTATTCATATTTTCTTGTATAATTTGTGCTACGTAAATTTTTGCTTCCTCCCGCCTGGTGACCGACCGTACCGACCGATCATACCGCATTACCCCCCCCCCCTCGCTCACCGCTGCAGTGTTTTCATTAACCGCTTAACTGTAACCACCGTCTGGCTAAGCTCCGTTGATTGCCGCCTAGCTTTAACCGCTTAACTCTTGGTTGTTGTGTTTACCGTATAGTGTTAAGTACTAGTATTGTAAATAGTAGGTAAAGAGACAAATATTTTATAGATTTTCTAAAAGAGCCTTTTACTGTGTGTGTGTGAAGTCTACTATCCCTAGACCCCTGGACATACCGTTTCTTCACTGTAGCTATCCCAGCCCTACTGCAACAGGCTGCGTTAGGAGGCTGGTGTGGGACCTTTACACCACGTAAAAAACTGTAAAGGTGGCGCCCGAGTTTACCGCCGTTTGAATGCTCGAGTGTCAAAGTGACGGGTAAATAAAAGGTCACATCGTTTTCGAATGTTGTGAAAACCAGTTCTAACTTCCTCAAGGGAAATTGATTACACAGCTGCCGAAATGCGCTGCTTTAGAATTTCAACGTCGTTGTCTATGGGTTGTCGGTAGGTGATTGTTTTAGACTCCCCCAGAGAAATATATCCGCAATTGTCAAATCTGAATTTCTTGGGGGCCACAAAACTGGACCGCCTCGTCCAATCCATCTTTGCCCAAATTTGCTAATAAGCCACTTACGTACGACGCAGGCATGATGTGCCGGACATCCATTCTGTTGAAAATACATTCAATTACGATAGTCCAACGGCAAGGCTTCTAACTGATCAGAAAAGAATGCATTATGCATATATAAATAAGAGTTACTAGTGCACTTATTTTCAAAAGAGTATGGCCCTATTATGCCATTATACGAAATAGCGCAGCAGATATTTGCTTTTTTTAGATATTTCTTCCGATAGAAATTCTAAACTCGAGGTTCGTCTCACTCCAGTATTGCATGTTCTGAAGCTACAGTCCCATTTGTTGGAAAAGTTGACTCGTCAGAGAACATAATAAATGTATAAAAATTCGTGTTGCCACTGCCAAAAATGTAATTTCCTACCCATAAACAGAAATCTAGTCGTTTTGCTTCACCTCCTTCTTCTAAGGTATGGTTAAAATGTGGTTTGTTTGGAAATGTTTTATTTTCTTTCAAAATTTTTTGAATAGAACTTTTTTTAACCACCTCCAAATGCCGGGCGCAATTTACTCTTCGTTCTTGTAGTTGCGAAAAGGGTAATATTCGTATACTTTTTACAGATTTGCCAATTGTTCAATGTTCCTGATGAACCAAGAATAAGGAATTGGTTAAATTTAGTTTATATTACAATGCATACTATTAATGTGGTATATTTTTCAGCAAACAAACAACTTTTAGAAAATTCACATAGTGATTTTGCTTTTTTCAGGAAAGTTGAAAAGTATTTTAAAAAATTAAATCACACATTTCTAAGTGCGATCTGACCACAATAATACAAAATACGTCCCTGATTTCTATTCTAACAAGATAGACGATTTTGGAGAGTTTACCTTCTGATAGTTGGGGAAGAGCAGAGCTGCCTAGTAGGTCACTACAACTGTAGTTTAACTACAACTTAACTACTGACTACAAGTATTTATAGGTAGTTGTGAATACATTGGTATTGTATTAAGTGTCCGCTACTCAAATTACTTTTTAAAAGTAGTTAAAACTACCATCACTGCCACAGCTAATACAGCCATCACCAATAATTATCAAAAAGACTGAATTGGGCAATAAAATAAAGTTGCAACTTCTAACATACTTGGACAATTCTCGAAGCAACATTGAAATTCTCAATTTTTATCCAATTATTAAGAAATTGTTTGTATATTACAATACTCTTTTGTTTTCATCAGCTCCTGTGGAACGTCTGTTTTCGTTTGCGGGAATGATAAAAGCACCAAGAAGAAATTTATGATCTAATTTTGAAATATTAGTAATGTTAAAGACAATTGGTAATTTGTAAATGGAATTTTGTGTTTTTCTTTAATTAATAAAACTGGTACTCTGGGTAGCCTAATTTGTAGCATTTTCTTAGTTCCCCCACGATAAACTTTAATAATATTAAATAAATTTAAAAATTGCAAATAACGACAGTAGAACGTGTAAATGAACTAAAGGTAGCTCGTCGGAGCTTTATGTAGGTACACTAGTACACTTTGCTTGCACACTGATGTAGAAAAGCATTTTGTGACTTTTTGTCACATATTATTAAAAATTACAAGAATATTAGACCCGGTTATAACATGTGTGACAAAGAAAGGTATCAGTGGCCTAAGTACCCAAGTTCTAGTGACCTAATTTGCATCATGAAAAAAATGTCATGCTGTGTAAGTGTACTTACAAAAGTAGTCAACCTAGTCACACTACTCTTTCAAAATAAAAGTACTAGTACTTTCAACTACAATGCATTTTTAATAAGTACTCCGTAGTTAATATTTAACTATTTTTTCAAAATTAATTTGGCAGCACTGGGAAAGAGTAGGGAAAAAATAATGTCATCATTGTGATCCCGCCCTCGTCTAAGGAGGGTAAAAACATTTTTCATTACGTTCGTGGTAAGTAAACATATACACACAAGTAAACATATAGACACATATTCTTTATAGGATTTTGCAAACAGCAGAAGAAATAACTGTCTAGAGAACTAAGAGCAAAGCTATGTGTAAAAATATTAATGAAATCTTTGCATTCTTTCGATAAGCTGAATTCTGGTTATGCTGGCAAATTAAAATCCTAAAATAAATTTGTATAATTTCTTATTTGAACATTCTCATTCAACAGCTAGCATCCACACAGTCCCCTACGGCCATGCAGCTTCAACTAGCATCTACATAACCCCTACGGTAATGAAGACTCCGAAATATTTATGGACTTTTTAGAAAACCAAATACATGAAAACCGAGAAAGCAATACATTTCTTTATTGGTATAGACATGTAGATGATATTTTAACTTGTTTCACAGGAACTAAACGACAACTCAACAATTTCCTAAATTTCATCAACTCACTCCACCCTAAAATTAAATTTACTCTCGAAACTGAAACCGAAAACACTATTAACTTCCTAGATTTGACTATTAAAAGACTCGATAAAAAACATGATTTTTCAATTTTTTCAATTTTTCATAAACCATCTGACATAACAATACACAACACCTCAGCACATCCTCGCCAACACAAAATAGCATGATACACAAGATTTTGACTGTCCCCTTATCAGAAGAAAATTATATCAAAGAACTACAAATAATAAAACAAATCGCATTCAACAATGGTTACAACCCCGAAGTAATAGACAATATCATTTGGAAAAATATTTTAATAAAGCCATTAAAGAAGTATATCCAACAATAAAAGATCAAAATAACAGTTTCAAAGTTCTCACTTACATCGGCTACCCAACAGAAAAAACTTTTATATTTTGCACACCTAGAAAAAAGGGATAAAACTCGATTTACTAGAATCTCTAGAAATAACCCAAGTAGCACAGATTGCTTTTTAAAAACGCTATGAATATCTACTCCACCTTTTTATAAAGCTTAATACTTTATAATCAAGAGTTAACAACAATAGTCCAGTATTAATAAGGTATCTATATACCCAAAATAGGCGCAGTTTATACAGCCTCGGTAAACTCTGTAAAAGGTATATAGATACTTAAAGTAACATTACAGCAACCTCTTTGTTTCGACTAACCAGCTATTATAAACCATGTTATATGACTGCTAAGAAGTTGTTATCTAATTGCTGCAAATAAGTTTCTATGCAGTAAAAATTGCTCTAAATGTGAGTTACTGTTTGCAATTATAAAGCATCGATATTACAGTGTCTTTAGCAGCTTCACACACACACACACACATACATTATAGTTGATGTATTCTTCTGGGATGATGACGCAAATTGTTATGGCAACTTATTAGGAAGCTGAATGAATATTGCCTGCGAATTAGTGTATGCTGTCATACTTTGAAATAAATAGACGCGCCTCCAAAATTCCTTGAATTTGATAATGTTGAAAATTATTAAAAAAATATATTCTAAATTTTTTTTCTGCGGAATTGTTTTAAAATGATGAGCCACGTATATTGAACACCTTATTAGTGATTGCTGTAAATATTTTGTACAATTTTCCTTTTCAAGTGATAAAAAGTTAATTATACCTCGAACCGGTAACAATGGCCGCCCTGTCATATATACTTTTAGAAAATACAATATGGTTCCCAATAAGTATCGAAAGAAGGTCACTAGAGAAGCTGTTATAAATTCTTAAAACAGCCCTTTGGCTGTCTAGAGGTGATATAATAGCATTTTTCGAGGATTATAAGATATTCCAATGAAACCTTCATCGAGCTCTCTCGTAATCAGTGGCATCCAGAGAAAGATGAATTTTATTTGAAGAAAATCCACATTTTATGTAATAATTGAATTCATCATTTTGATTTTGAGGGATATGATTTTATTACTTTTATTTCAATTTCAGACCTATATTTTTTATTGATTTTGGTAGATTTTTGTAGTTTGTAATGATAAAATGATTGCATAAATTTTTTTGCTACATAACAAGAAAACTCGACAGCAAATCAAATGACATTGGAGAATTATCACTTTTATTAGCACTAATATTGTATATACAAAAATATCACCAATGGTATTAGGTACACTATATGAAATAAAATTGACTTGTCGAGGCATAGGGTCCAGTAAGCTGAAAGAAAATACTTAACCGAGCATCGATCAACCAGGCATTAAATTTCATTTTCATACATTTGTGGCGAGCATTCCATTACGACGTTTGTTTCTTGTGTTTTTTAAGATCTTATTTATTTTACCGCTCTGGCGGAGTTAGCCATATAATGCCATCACTCACCCAGAACATAAGCACACAACATACAAGTACACAACAACCATTCCTTGTGACATTTCCATATGCCGCAGCTGAGAGCTAGTACTCTAGCTTAAGGCAGCTTAAGTGTTAATTTAACTTTCCTCCTGAAATGACCACTTGGCTTTGTCTTTTTCCAATATTTATGCATATTGTAATGTAACACTTAACAACAAACAGCATATGAAAAATGTATGGAGTTTCAATGAAACTATAAGCGATTTTTTAAAGGTTATAAAGCGGAGTAAGTTTAGCTGTATAAGAGTTCTATAAAGACGGAAGATTGTAACTACATAGCTCCAAAGCAGAATTTCAATTGAATAAGCGCTTTATAAAATATTCCTACTATACGTAAAATGCACTTATAAATAATCTATATTAGGGCTGACGTAAATGGCATTTGGATTACACACCTACATTGCTACAAATTTTTGCTTTAAAAACCTTTAAATTTCAATGTTATGAAGCCATTATAGAGAAATTGCCAAACTGTAAAACAGATGTATACATGTTATATAGAGGTTTATGCATCTATTATAAATATACATGGTGTGTGTCTGTATAATAGACCTTACTAAGCCTTTATAAATTAAAAAAAAAACTATATAAGATGCTTTAATAAAGATTTATATTTATGCTGTGAAAGCATTTTATCAGCAATCTTATTCCGCCGAGTTACTTTATACGCAGTTTAGTGCTGAATAAAGCTTCAATATAACTAATTTTCTGTATAAGTTGCCATAATGCATTATTTATAAAGCTTTAAGCGTAATAAGAGGACGACTTGTGTTACTTGGAAAATAAACTAAAGTCGTCTGATATTTTATTAAATGACCAAATTGAAACAAACTAATCTCCTTACTAAATTTATTTACTTAGACTATTAAAATTAGATTCCATAAATTACCTAGAAATATATGTACCTTTCCATTTAGTAATTAAAATTATATTGTACTTTTCCGCTTAGCAATTAATATTAGGATTAGATCGAAATTGTATAAAACCATATAGTTTGTGCATTGTAAAATTAGTATACCAGTACTCAACATCCGAAGAAGCCACTGTGTGGCGAAACAATTGTCATGTTGACAAGAAATAAAGTGAAAATCAAAAACTAATATAGTTTTCTTCCCAATTATTAATGAAGACTCAGTTAAAAATGAGAACAAAATGTATTTACGTACCTTGTCTTAAGAATTTCCATTCTAATGGATTATATTTTCATGAAATCTATCATTCTTTTTATCTTTGAAACGTTTTTCGCCCTTATTCTGGGCTCATCAGAAAGGCACCAAACCTCTTATAAAGATGTTCCATGCAAATCCAAGACAATTTCTATGATTAAGTATGAAAAATTAAACACATAGTTTACCTTGGGCACCTCGTGGACAGCGCCGTAAAATGCGAGTATAAGAGACGAGATTCAAGAATACAGGTGGCAAGATCAAAAACTTTTTAACTCGATTCTCCTGGTCCAGTGTCGCATTTTCCCAAATTCCCACATTTTATAGCTACATCAACTGGAGAGAGGATAATATAGAACGGGCGATAGTCCAGGGTGATCAAGATGGCAAGTTGCTAAGAGAGTCACCACCAAAACGTTGGGCTAATGTCACCAATGAGTTAGTTATAAAGAGCTTTAGTGAAGCCACCTTTATTCTTGAATCTCGAATCTCATTTTACGGCGTTGTCCACGAGGGTTCCAAGATAAACTATTAGTTAGTACGGTATTAAATTTCCTGTATATCTGCTAAGATATACAGTAAATTTTACATAAATCACAAAACGTCTGTTAAAATGTCGTGAATCAGACGAAGTACTTTTTGCCATCTTGCTTAGCAAGGAAATCCTTCTATAACTGCCCGAATCATGGAGGTGTGATTTTCTGGATTTTGGGTGTGAAATGACGCACCATTCTTCATCACTCCCTCGAGCCGATTACTAAAGGTTATAAAATAAATAAATTTGTGTCTTGCTGGGTAATATGAATTTATTTATTTACTTATATCTTTATACAACTGGTATTCCTTAGAAAAATGCATATGTACACTTTCCTATATTCTTAAATCCCATTTTATCGAACATAATTTGTGAAGTTGTATTACTTGTCAATATGGTCCCAAGAGCATTATGGCCCATTTCCGCCAGTACCTTTGAGATGTACTTTGTAATGATGGTTCCGTATCCCTTTCTCTTATGATTGTCTGCTGTCTGAATCAGAGCTAGTTGACCCATGAAAGATATTGCTCCCCACGCAACTAATTCGTCGCTGGATTTTAAGAATATTCCATATCCACCGTTTGTTTCAATTATTGCCTCAACATATATCTCAGAATTATTGTATCGATGGGGCCATACTGAGTTTACTGTTGCTGCGTGCGTTCTGTCCAGTTTCTTTATGTATACATCAGGGGGACATCTAAAAAACAAAACAAAACGTCCTCAGATCAAATTACTTGCAAAATAAAAACATCAAATTTAGGTAACCAGACACTAGGACATTCCGATAAAATCAAAATCGTTCAAATCGAAAATGAATGTGGTTGCATGCGTTTTATCCAATTACTTCCACATCCACGTAGTGGATTGGAAGTATAGTAATCGCAAAAAAATTTTCAAAAATTTTTATTCGTGAAATAGGTTTAGAATGTCATGAAACGTCGAGATTTTAAATTTGAGCGAAAAAAAATTGTCTGTCTGTCTGTCGGTCTGTCTGTCGGTCTGTCTGTCGGTCTGTCTGTAACTTTTTTTGTCCGCACGCTTTCTCCGGAACGGTTTAAGATATTGACCTGAAATTTTGTACACGTATATATTATAACGAGATCTTGAACTGGATTGTTTTTTGAAGAAATCCGGTGAAGGGTTGGGGGTTAAATAGGGGTAAATAGGGGGAAATAAGTAAAGCAAGCTTGTAAGAGTACAGAAACTTGAAATTCGGTGTATGTACTAGAAGTTAAGGCCTCAGATTTTTTTATAATATTTTTCAACCCCCCACCACCACTACCCCATTAAAGGGGTTGATAAAATAAAGTTGAGATATTCATCTGAAATTTCGTACACGTATGTATTATAACGATGTCTAGAATTAGATTATATTTTGGGATGATTCCGTTGAAGGGTTGGGGGTTAATTTGGGGTAAATAGAGGAATATAAGTAAAACAAGTTGGTAAGAGTACAGAAACTTGAAATTCGGTGTATGTACTAGAAGCCAAAGCGTCAGATTTTTTAATAATATTTTTCAACCCCCACCACCCCTACTCCAATTTGAAAAGGGTTGATAAAATAAAATTGAGATATTCATTTGAAATTTTCTACACGTATGTATTATAACGACATCTGGAACTAGATTATATTTTGAGATAATTCCGTTGAAGGGTTGGGGGTTAAATAGGGGTAAATAGGGGAAAATAAATAAAGCAAGCTGGTAAGACTACAGAAACTTGAAATTCGGTGTATGTACTAGAAGCCAAGGTCTCAGATTATTTATAATATTTTTCAACCCCCACCACCCCTACTTCATTATTAAAAAGGTTGATAAAATAAAATCGAGATATTCATTTGAAATTTGCTACACGTATGAATTATAACGACGACTGGAACTAGATTATACTTTGAGATGATTCCGTTGAAGGGTTGGGGGTTATTTAGGGGTCAATAGGGGGAAATAAGTAAAGCAAGCTGGTATGAGTACAGAAACTTGAAATTCGGTGTATGTACAAGAAGATAAGGCCTCAGATTTTTTTCTAATATTTTTCAACCCCCCCACCACCCCACCCCTACCCCATTAATGGGGTTGACAAAATAAAGTTGAGATATTCATTTGAAATTTCGTACACGTATGTATTATAACGACGTCTGGAATTAGTTTATATTTTGAGATGATTCCGTTGAAGGGTTGGGGGTTAATTTGGGGTAAATAGAGGAATATAAGTAAAACGTTGGTAAGACTACAGAAACTTGAAATTCGGTGTATGTACTAGAAGCCACAGCGTCAGATTTTCTTATAATATTTTTCAACCCAACCACCCCGCCTACTCCAATAAAAAAGGGTTGACAAAATAAAATTGAGATATTCATTTGAAATTTGGTACACGTATGTATTATAACGACGCCTGAAACTAGATCATAATTTGAGATGATGCCGTTGAAGGGTTGGGGGTTAAATAGGGGCAAATAGGGGAAAATAAGTAAAGCAAGCTGGTAAGACTACAGAAATTTGGGATTCGGTGTATATACTAGAAACCAAGGCCTCAGATTTCTTTCTAATATTTTTCAAACTCTACCACCTCCGCTTCATTATTAATGGGATTGATAACATCAAATTGAGATATTCACTTGAAAGTTAGTACACGTATGTATTGTAGTGACATCTGATTGAGATGACTCCATTGAGGTGGTAGGTTGTAAATAGTGGAAAATAAGTACGGTAAACTAGAAACTTCATTTTTAACGTATATGGTAGAAACCAACTCCTCAAACTTTTTTATGACATCTACCCCAAATATTATTAAAATTCTATGACCAATAATTTCCACATACTAGAGTGCAAATATAGTCAAGATGTTTCCTTTAAAGTGACTTGGACGAATAATCTGGATGTGGAAGTAGTGATTCCTTAGGCAGCGGTTTTTTCTTATATACAGGGTCTCGATATCTCGAGTTCCACGATAGCTAGAATTTTTTAAAAAATTGCAAGTAAACTAGATAAACTGGAAATTATTTTCGAACATACAGGATGAGCTAAGACGAAATTACAGGACCAAGTGTCTTTTTTTAAATGGAATATTATGTATATCAGTACATTTTTGAAGCCTCGTTCTAGGCTCTATTCATTCATATATTAGCATTGAATATCTCCCAACCACTTGGATGTAATGATTTTTTTTGTTGAAATAATGCAATCTGCAGTGGTGAAAAATCACCACAGTCACAATTATGGGTTTTATGAAAAACTTATGTGAATACTAGTTATGAGACATCTAATTAATGTTCTTGAATCATTTTCATTTCCTACAACTGTACAAAAATTATTTTTCAATTAAGAACTTTTTGAATTAAATTTTCTCAATTTTTTCAAATAGAACACCCTGTATATTTTTCAACGATGTGATGTAGAAATAAAAAACGAACATTTTTTGCAAGTACTTCCCTATGGCTAATTGCAACCAATTTCGTTTTATTGAGCAATAATTACAAAATTCAAAAATAGGGTTTCTTTAAATAACTCAGTAGAAAAATTTTTAATAAATGTTCCACATGTTGCCCAATTTGATTGACACACATCTCTATGTGCTTTTAAAATGAGGTTCTCACTGTTCCTAAAACTGATAGATCTAAAGGCAGTTATTATTCTTTCCTTCATATTTTGTACTGTTGTGTATCTCTATAAACAATTTCCTTCACGTATTCCCATAAAAAGAAATCCATTTTTGTAAGATCTGGGAATCTAGCAGGCCATTTAGTGATTGATTGATGAGGGTAGGTATTATTTAAGTGGTCTCTAACTGCATTTAAATAATGTGGCGGAGCACCATCTTGCTGAAACCACTTCCTATCTAATAGGATTTAAATTCATATAATGCAAGGATCAGTATCTTATAATTTAAATTTAAATAATAAATAGACAAATCTCGCGCTTTATCGAATTGGCCCACATAATTGAAATTTACAAATTAACTTATAGTGTGTTTCAAAACGTGAGCGTTACAGCTCTTATGCTATAAGTTATTTCTCTTTCAACCAACGTCAGCTTATTGTTACATGAAATAGGACATAACTAGGGTCTTTAGTCCTGGAATTTGGTGCCAACACCATTCCGGGATTCCAGAAAAATAATCTAAAAGAATGCATTCGCAAGGAAAATGCATCTATAATTTATTCTAGTAAGTCGAGTATTTGAGTAACAAGCGTTTCTTTAAATTAATGTTACTTGCCAATTCTAAAAATAAATATTTTGAGGCCATAACTATTTAATAACTAATATAACTTAGATACTTAGAGAGAGCATATTCAATGTAACATTTTTTCCTCGAAAGCCCGCTTGATATTAAAGGATGTATTCTTAAATGTACTTGTGATTCCAAGGTGTCATGTTATATCAAAACAGGGATTTCTATTCCGTATTTACACCTACATTTGTTTGTGCTTGGTTTACATTACATATATTTTTTTAAATTTCATCTTTCATATGTGTTTTATTAACAATATTTAATAAACATTTTTCTATTCTCGCTCACATTTATATTTATATTTATTTAATATTTCCTTTTGAAATTACATTTATAAGTTGCAATACATCACTATCTCGATTCCAGGAGTAGTCCCGATACTTGATATACTTGATACTCCAGAAAATTTAGTCTCGGATCTTAGAAACCCGAGACTGAACTAATACTCTTTAAGTCGACGTATTTTCATGCTCCGAATATAGCCGTAATAATACATAAATTATATATTGATTAATTATACTCACTGTATATCAAATCTTGAGGCCAGATCCCTGGAAATAGCATATAGATAACACTCCATTGTCTCTATTATATCTATATTTTTTTCTTTGAGAGCTCTCTCCACAGTCGGATACAAGTCGTTGTGAATACTATAGAGAAAACGGGATCTGTCCGAGAAACTAGTATCCAACCTGCTAGTTTTCTTTATTGCTTCATACACGTTCTGTCCAATTGTATGCAGTGTAAAAATAAATACATCAAAGCTGTGACACTAAAATATACAACTGTAGTATTAATAATTTAGAATAGTGATAATGACAATTAGACCAAGCTAGAATTTTTCTCAAAGATATTAATATCTCTGGTTGTGCCCGTCGAATTTTAAAAATTTAAAAACTAAAATGTTTATCTTTAAAGTGTAATAAAGCGTTGGAGAAGAAATTAAATAAAAAAAAAATGTGAATTTTAGAGCAATTTGAAAAAATTTGAAAATTTTCAGTGTGAAGGAAAGATGTAAAAAAATCAAAATAAATGCTTTCTCTTCGGACAACGAAAATAGACGAGTAAAATTGGGAAGCAAAGTCGCTTAGTTTCCGAGAAAAAAAAAACTGGCGTAGAACCAAACCAGACTTGGTGCGATTCTTTAATTAGGTGATCGTGTACATGAAATCACTTTTCACGACATTTTCTGGTGGTCAGGAACTTTTTTATTTCGAAAAAAACTGTAAAAAAATTATTTTTCCATGAAACATGTTTTTTAACGTCCCCACCGTTATATCTTTAAAAATAATTGTGCAATGGAACTGATTTTTTTTTAAATTGAAGTAGACACAATAACGCTTCTAACTATGTAGGTACAATGTGGTTATAAAATATATATTTTTTAATTGTTAAAATAATAGCAAATTTAAAGTTGTTATTTTCGTGAACGTATTTTTCAGCAATCGAGAAAAATTTTTATTTATGAAAATATATATATACATTCTGTGAACCAATTGAAGCCAATATATGAAAAAAGTTTTTAGAATCCTAATTTTTGATGTGCAGATCGCTGACTACATACTATAGTCAGCGATTTTTTTAAAACGGGCTAAAACATATTCTTGCGCGCCCGGCTCTCATTATACTGCTTACCACCTGCGGACTACGGTTGTTGGGTTCATGTGTACTAATCGGGATTTTATTAACCAGCTCCAAAATAGGTACGAACGTAAGGTATAAACCTACATTTTGTTGTTTTAAGGTAAAAAATATTATAAAATAAGCAGGTAAATATAAATCATTGTTATAAAGTAAGTACCTACCTAATAAGTAGGTTATTACACATTTTTTATTGAATTAAACCAAGACGCAGGAATAAAACAACTTTATTTTTTGCAACTATTTTTCTATTGACAAATGAGTATTTAGCTACGTAGGTCCTGCGTTAAAAGCATTCTAGTTCGTCTGTACATTCATGAAAACCTTTAAATAACAGTATTTCAAGTACGACATTTACACTCGTTACAACATTTTAGGCCTTCTTTAACACAATCATATTTTCGATTTTCACAATTTTTATCTGAACAATAAAAACTTAATGAAAATATTGTCCAAACATCGTCCCTTAAATTCCGTCCTGAACCATGTGTAGTTGGCATATTGCTTCTGTACGATATTCTAAGTTAATACATAAACCTGCAATAGTTAACTAAATGTATTAGATAGGAAATCTATTATTTCAATATATATGTTTACCTTAAGAAGGGGTGGTAAAAGGTGCCTTCAGTTGAAGGAAGCTCCGTTTGTTGTTGTTGCTAATTTGATCCTTACGTCGTATAATATCTGGATTTTTTTATTTTTGTTTTTGTACAGTATTAGAATCAATTTTGTAAAGATTTTAAAGCTTCGTCTTTAGACAACAATGGCAGCTCCGATAATTTTTGAAAAACAACAATATTCTTTAGGAACATCAAACGCAGATTTTTAAAATATTTAAAAAAACCATTAGTGGTGTCGCAACCAGTAAAACAATGAAGACAAGAACGAACCGTAGTTCATAAACTTTGCACTACCTTCTATATTGACAAAAATTGTATAAATAAATTAGTTCCATTTAAGTCAGAGTCCGAAAAAAGGAGAGTTAGTAAAATTAATACATCTATATCAACTGACTTCACCAATATTTGTTTGCTAAATTTAGTTTCGTACATTGCATGCAAAACCATCCTGGTATCTTCCTGTTTGCTAAATAGATTTTTGGTCATTTCTGAATGACGTTTATGTAGTGAAACTACTTTTTCTGTTAATTTAAATCCTCCATCTATTATTAATATTTCGTATTCGATTAAGTACTGTGCAGCATCTGTTGCAAATCGGCGCGGCGCGGCGGCACTGTATGATTGCAGAAAACGTTCATGTTTTCAAAACTTGTCTACCTATACGACAGATTATATGATATTTAATTAAATTTCGTCATTTAAAATATTATCTTTTCTGACACAATATTTCCACGATGTCGTCTTTTTTCAGCACTATATAGATATTAGTGACAACAAACCTTGCATCCTAGGTCTTGGTACCACAGATTTGTCATCATCCCGCGCAATTTTCCCACAAATAATGCACTCCATTATTTTAGAAAAATTGCGAATATTCTACAGCATCGCATTTATTTAAAAGTATTTATACGTATACTCTAAATCCCGCAAACTACTAATATACGATTCAAATGTATTGACCCCTCATTTTAACCGCGAATATCTCAAAAACAGCGGACCAGAAAAAATATGTGTTGATTATGTGTCTATTGTAAATTATTCACTGAAGTTTGAATAATGTACATTGGACGATTTTGAGGTTCTGCTAAGTTATATTGAAAAATGCCCTACTTTTTAAGGAAATTTTGACCATACCAGTTTTAAATTCATTATATCTTGAAAAATATGCCTACTATATGAATAATATTTTAGATACCGATAAAGCACGGCATTTTTTGTACGAGGAAATTCTTTCATAATTTTTTATTCTAAAATTTGGTAGTTATTGTCAAAAACGTGACCTCATGTTTATTCGGCTATTTAAATGATTTTTAATAAAATAGTTAATCATATAAAATGTAAGGATTTTCAGAAAAAAGAATTGGTATATATCAAATATTAATTTAGTTATCAAGTGCAATAGATAATATTGCCGAACGCGGGCAATAATATTATCTATTGCACTTGATAACTAAATTAATATTTGATATAGGTATACCAATTCTTTTTTCTGAAAATGCTTACAATTTATAAAATTAAATATTTTATCAAAATTTTTGTAAATACCTTGATAAATAACCGAGTAAACATGATGTCACGTTTTTTAAAATAACTGCAAAATTTTAGAATAAAAAATTATGATAAAATTTCCTCGTACAAAAAATACCATGCCTTATCGGCATCTAAAATAATATTTATATAGTAGACATACTTTCAAATATATAATGAATTTAAAACTGGTATTGTCAAAATTTCCTTAAAAAGTAGGACATTTTTCAATATAACTTAGTAGCACTTCAAAACTGTCCAATGTACATTATTCAAATTTCAGTGAATGATTTACAATAGACACATCATTTTTTCAATTTTTTCCTTTCCTGCGTTTTTGAGATATTCGCAGTTAAGGTGAGGGGTCAATACATTTGAATAGTGTATTAGTTAGACGCATCTTATCCTACCTTCCATACGCGGTGTGCGTACCTGGATTGTGAGCCGCAATAATTTAGCGCGCTTTAAAAAAAATCGCTGTTGCCAAACGATACACATTGGGAAAAAAATAATTATATCAAAAACTGTTCTAATGTTTGGGCTACATTTGCTTCACTGTATGTGTATAAAAATTTTCAAAAATAAAAAAGTTTATCGATTGGTGAAAATTGTAATACGTAAAATTCAAATATCTAGTTTTCCTAATCTTTAAGGAAATGAAAATGTGAACTGTGCAAAAACCATTAGTACAGTTAAAAGCGCTATTGTGTGTACTTTAATTGAAAAAAAATACAACGTCGATAGCAACACTAGTTTTGAAGATATGACGGTGGAAACAAAAAAAAAACACATTTTATATAAAATACAATATTTTCCTTTTTTTTTAATTTAAAAAGGTCCAGACCACGAAAAAATGTCGTGAAATATGATTTCATATGCCCTGTGACATGCTTAACAAAACCTACCATGTTTGACCTGGTTCTACGCCAGAAAAAAAAACGGCACGATAGAGTCTCGAATTCGCTCCTCTAAAACAGATCATTATCATCATCATTAGCTCTACAGCCACATGTGGGCCTCGGCTTTCTCAAGTTTCTTTCAACTCTGCTTAGTGCCATCCGCTGCCAGTTGGTTGCTCCGATTTTTCTAGCATCCTCATCCACTCCGTCCATCCATTTCAGTTTCAATCGGCCTCTGGGTCGTGTCCCTACTTGTTGTGCATTTAATGGAGGAGTCATCTTAGACAAAAAAAAGGACTAAACTTCGGAATAATTCCGCGATCCATATTTTTTTATGGAATCTTTTGCATTTACTTCTAAATAGTGTCAATGAAAAATGTCTCCTCTTAAAAATGGGTGCTAATTGTTCATTTGTTTAATAATAACGAGGAAGTGCAAAATTAGTTGTAAAAGTGAATATCTCAAATATAAATCAATGAAAAATTTCAAAAATGGGTTCCTAAGGGTTTTTGGGTATGCTGGTTAAGAATCTGATATTAATTTTTTTAAATTGGCGGATAAAAATGTTAAATATTGCAGAATTAACCGAAAAAAAAAGATTTTTTTGAGTTTTTTGGGATAACCTTCTTAAAAGAATGATGAGTCACGTGATGAAGTCCGTTTCTTTGTTGTGTGATTGGTTAATACTGATCACGTGGTTTTTTAGAGCGGGTAAATTTGAAAAATAAAATTTCGAAAAATAAAAAAATCGAAATTTTAATTTGTAGGTCTGTTGTAATAAAGCCATTAATTTATTTTTTTTTTATAAATTATGGAGCCCCTAGTATACATATAAAATTAATTTAAAACATTTCAAATACCTACTTTTTGACAGTTTCCAAGCATGGAAATTACAAATTTAACGTTAGATTACAGAAATTTGTTTGACATAAAATATCATATACTACTTAGGGAACAAAAATTGTCTTGTAATATCGTTGATGTATATATTTAAGAAGTATAAAATTATTTGGTGGTATTTTAATTACAATATATCGTTGTGAAACAAAGATGAAAAAATTAAACCAGGAACAAAAGTGTAAACATATTCAAGAAATTTAAGGAGAATCTTCTGCTTCGGATACATATTCTGTTATTTCTGATGGATTTTCAAAAATTTCTGAAAATTTCAGCCGCAGCATCTACTTGAGGACTGTTCGAGCAGTCTACCAAGCTAGTTTTCCTGCAACCACAAATATTTTCACAGCCACTTTGCAGCTGCAAAATATACTTTCCAATAGCTTCTCAGGAGCTAAATTGCCTGAGCTGGTTGTAGCCGTACTGAAAACAGTGAAAACATGTATATTTTAACTATTTACCGCTTATTTTCTTTCCCAATTGTTTTTACATAAAAAAATATATTATAAAGCTTATTCTTCCAGGTTTATATGTCAGCTATCACCTCCATGTGGTCAGAGTATTAAAACATTTTTTTTTTGTAACAGCAATTTATTTATAATGCAATTTTCAGACTTTTAAAGCAATTTTTTTTTCATCAAAAAAACGTAGAAAAAATTATAATTATCATAAAACAAATTTTTGTATCTTAAAGTACACATCATAAGCTTTAATTTAACCACCTAGAGAGTGCCGATATCATTTTCCAATACTTTTTTCTTGACAATCAAAGTTAGAAAGTCAATGTGGAAAAATGCATTTTTCGTAAATCGACCAACTTTGAATGTCCGATTTTCGTAAAATAGATTTTTATAATTTTTTTAACGAAAGACTTATTTTGAATAATTCCTTTAAATGCAATGCCCCACCGTTTGTTTTTTTTGCCTATTTTATTCGAGTAACGTTAAATTTTATGAAATAATCGAAAATTGGTGCAATACTTAACTTCAAGTTATGTAAGAAATATTTGATATATGAAAAAATATTTGAATACACGTAGTACTTCAAAAAATTGATGCTTTTCAATATACATTTGGTTTTATGTCGTTTTCTTTTGTCAATTAAAAGTTACAGCTACGTTAGTGCCACGCGCGCCCACTTCCAGCATAGCAGGCGGCTGACGCAGCACGAATCGGAACGATTTTGCATACAAATTGTTAAATAAAAAATTTAGCACCCACTTTCTCGCGGAGATATTTTGATATGATATTCTACACACTTTTACGAACACGCTACAAAAGGAATCATCGATCGGATAATTTTTCCGAAGTAAAAATCTAACACGACTCCCCTATAAGATCTTTTTTGGGGGGAAATGTTCCACCTAAGTCGTGCGGTTTTGATGATCACCACGATGTCATTGCCTTTAGCTACATCTGCGTACTTTTGATATAGCTCAAAGCTATATTTTCTGCGCCGTTTTCCATTATCACAAATTACACCAAAAATTCTCCTCAGCATTTCCCTTTCAAAGATCGTCAGTAGGTTTTTATCTGCTTTACTAATTGTCCAAGTCTCAGATCTGTATGTCAGGACTGGAATTACAGGGTTTTGTAGATGAGTATTTTTGTTTTCCATGATAGACTATGACCTTTGAGATGTTTGTAAAGTTCATAGTAGCATTTGCTGGCAATTAGTATTCTTCTTTTTATCTCTCATCGCAATGTTAGGTTGTCATTGTTGACAGAGGATCCAAGATAAATTAAGTTTTGTTCTATATCGAATTCATTGTCAATTCGTAGTTTTCGACCATCTGCTGGTATTGATACCATCATGTTGGTTCTTTCTTCATTTACTGCAAGTCCCATCTTCTCCGCTTCTCTACCAAATGTTAAAAATGATTTCTTGACTGTCTTCAGAGTTCGGGATACAATATTTATGTCATCCGTATATGCCAGCATTTGCGTCGATTTGTTCAGTATTGTGACTCTAATATCCAGGTCCGAGTCTTTAACTGCTTTCTCCAGAGCGATGTTAAATAGGCACGCAAGTTCGTCGCCCTGTCTCAGGCCCTTGCTGGTCTCGAATATAGGGGATGTTTCGTTCTAAATTTTTGTTTTGTATACAACCTTAGACATTGTTGCTTTTGCCAATCTTATTAATTTTGTTGGAATATTGAGTTCAAATATTGCTTCATATAACTTTGGTCTTATGATACTGTCATAGGTATGCAGTTCTGAAGTCTATGAATATGTGGTAGATGCCAATGTTGAACTCTCTAGCCTTTTCAAGTATTTGGCGTAGTACAAATATTAAATTAAAACAGATATATAAACTTATAATTTGAGCCCAAGAATGTCTATATTGGTGTCCGATCACAAAGGCAATAGCGATTTTACGAATGATCACTCATTTCAGAGTAAGTCGTACAAAAAATAATATTTTGCAAATCGGTTCACGTCATCTTGAGGATACTTCTAATTATAATTTGTTAAACTTTCATATTAATTACTTATTCTGTCGAAAAGATATTTAAGTTTAAAGGAGTAAGCAGGCGCCTTTGTTCTTTTTCAAATTGTAAGGTATATATATTCCACTACTCTGAAATTATGGTTTAACAGAGCGATAGACAACGTTATTGTTTACAACCATTATATGAAATACGTTTTTGTAACTTTTCAAAAAAAAAAGTTGTAGCGAAAAAACCTGTTTTTTCAAAATTCTTTCAGCTGTAAAATAATGCAGAAGAGATCTATATTCGCCAATCCACGTACTTATTTAGAATCATAAAATCTAGCGCAAATCGATCTTTTTATGTCTCCTGAAGCTTGGTCTAAAAACTTCAATATGATAATTTTTCTGCGTCGAAAAAGTAATGCTATCAATGCTTCTAATATTTGTTGATATATTTAAAATTTGCACTATAGAAACAAAATGGAAGTAATAATAAGAAAAAAGATTACTTCCTTACCTCCATTAGTACAAAAAATGTGCCATCATCTTTCCAACAATTATTAGGCGACATGAAAGTCATACACTTTGCGTTTTTACTCTTTTTCCATTTGATTCCGTTCGTTATCATACTGTAGGCATGTGGAAAGCATTCCTTGTGTTCCTCATATATCTTCGCTAGTTTCGGTAAATCTCCGTCAGGAATATCCACCAAAATGTCTACTTCTACTTCAGGCATTTCCTACTATTTCTTTTCTGGAAAATTAGTTTCAAATATTAATTTGAATTATAAAGATACCAAATATATTGAAAAGAAATGAAAGTATAGGTTGGAAGCATCTTTTTTATAGGATACATATACAGGGTGATTCACGTAGGCCATTTCTAGTCCAACTGCAAGTTGAAAGACTTCTAATGAATGGCCTACGTGAATCACCCTGTATAGCTTTCGAGAAAACTGCAAGTGAAAATATGAAACGCCGTCGTGGACAAAAGTGGCGTAGACAACGTTGTAAAATTTAGTGCTTAAACATAGAATATAAACTCTTGCAGGTACTTAGCTCGATACCAACATTTTTCTACATGGTTATACATTTATCAATAGCAAGTAGTAATATTACGACACAATTTTAACATCGGACAGAGGGTCTTAACTGGTAATTATATGTACATATGCATATATTTGTTTTTTTAAATGGGTACAGCTAATTCGACTTGAAAATTTTCAGGAAGTGACGTCAGGAGTACATCCGGCTAAAGGTGGTATTCGTACCGGGCGTATCTTCTCTTTCATAGTATGTCTTACATGATGAAACTTTGTATTCATGTATTATACAACATTTTGCAATTTGAAAAAAGACGGTTTTCGGTATTCGTAAAACAATTGTGACTTAAACTGTTTCAAACTGCTAAAAAGCGAGCAAGGCGGCAAGATCAGGGGGAACAAGGGGTAACGCTCCAAGTGAAGAGAGATCTCCCTAATAAGCCAATTTTATCAAAAAATATACTTCAACAATCTTGTAATATATACAGGGTGCAACGTAAAGGTTGGGAATAAAAAAAAACGGTGAATTCTTTAGTAAAAAAAATTGATTCTTACTTCCCTCGTATAACGAAGGGAAGCATTGTATTCGAGAAAAAAATCACCCTCCGAGATTTTTTCGGATTTTCACGTTTCAGATCACGTAGATTACGAAAATATAGGTTTTCAATTCCGTCAGTCTGTCTGTCTGTCTATCTGTCTGTCTGTTGGTGCATTAACTAAAAAAACTACTTGACGAGGAACAGTCAAATTTGGTAGGTAACTAACGCTACTGTCAGCGGAGAAATGATTAAACTTTCACTGGAAAATATACAGGGTCTAAAGGAAATAAACAATGAAAAAAATAATTATTTTCTCAAATTTAAAATTTCCACGTTTCATGACATTCTAAACCTATTTCAGAAAAAAAAAAAACAATTTTTTTTCACCATTTAAAAAAAATCACCACTAGAATAGATGGAAAAAAAAATTTGTTTTGCTCAAATTTAAAATTCCCACGTTTCACGACATTTTAAATCAATTAAAAAAATATATGTATTTAATTTTTTTGCCATTGAACAATTTTTTACCACTAGAATACATAGAAAAATATTTTTTTTTTTGCTCAAATATAAAATTTTTGCGTTTCATGGCATGCTAAGCCTATTTCAGAAAAAAAAATTAAACATTTTTTGTACCAACATTTTTGGAAAAATTTTTACCACTAGAATAGATGAAAAAAAAACGTTTTGCTAAAATTTAAAATTTCCACGTTTCATGGCATTCTAAGCCTATTAAAAAAAAAAAATTTTTTGGAAAAAATCTAATTTTATTTTTACCACTATAGAATTGATGGAAAAAAAATATTTTTGCTCAAATTTAAAATTTCCACGTTTCATGGCATTCTAAACCTATTTCAAAAAAATATCTTTACCACTACTATAGAATAGATGAAAACATTTTTTATCACTAGAATACATGAAAAAAAAATTTGTTTGCTCAAATCTAAAATTACCACGTTTCATAACATTCTATTCAAACCTATCAAACCTATTTAAAAAAAATGAAATATGTTAACCACTGCTATACTTCCACTCCATTACGTGCATGTGGCACTAACAATGTGACAGATGGCAATAATATTTGGCATGTGCACCTACGAGTGCAGCTATTATAGTTTTATTGAAAAATGTACAGGGTGGTCATCCCAAGAAATAATTTAACCATGGTGGGCATTTGTAAAGATATTTGCGCAAGCCTTCCATATTTGAATTTTTGCTATCGGATGACCACCCTGTATATTTTTTTGACCAAAAGTTGTAAACACTTCTTTGTAATAATAGTGATAACTATATTCCGATTATTATTCTCAATGTCATTTCGTAATTAATAATTTTTTAAATTGACCGCCATGCACAAATAAAGAGGGAAGCTCTGTGTAAACACCTTTACCGATTTTTTTCATATTAAGTTATGGTCTACGGGTTTTCGTTTCCATGCTACAGGGCGCTAAAAAATTTCAAAAAATTTAGTTTTTCTCTAATAACTTTCAAGCATTACAAGATAATGGAACGAAATTTTAGCTGTAGCATAATTTGATAATGCCCTAGTAACAGGGAAAAGATTGACTTCGTAACTTACTCAGTGGCGTGCGTACGCATTGTACCGTAAGGTTTCCCGAAGATAATTGTGGTACGCCACTGGTAAAAACATTTTTTAAATATTTTTCTAAGATCCACTTTTTATTCTAAACAAAATTACCCTCTTGCGTTTTATTGGTATCTCTTGTCATTTTCCCGTAATTCAAACTTTTGTAAATACCATTTTCTCCCACTGCTAACATAGGAAAATGAAAATAACAAGAACATTATCAAATATGCTTTCAGTCAGACACCGAAAATGGTCGAATAAGCATTGAAAAAAGACTTTTGCATAGAAAATGATGAATCAACAAAAAAGGTAAAATATTTTTAACTAAATTATGAATACATAATTTGTGTTTAATTATCTATTCACATGCATAAAAAATTCAAACAAACGTGCCCTTTTGGACAAAAATCTGTTGACAGTAGATATATCAATCAATTAAAATTAAAAAAAATGGAAAATACCCTTAAGACATTGTACTTTAGAGTAATGCGGGGACAAAGTAGCTGTATAACATGCATGACCTCTTTACTGGCAGATAATGTTAGGGTTAAAGCTTTTAGGTTTGTGTACATTATTTGTATACATACAATTTTTCACTAATAGGGCATATTAAGTTTAAAGCTGTTAATTAGGTCAGTCTGAATGCATAGGAATAAAATTATGTGGATAAAAACTATCCTTATTTTAACTGTAAGTAAAACAATATTTACAAGTCAAAACGCAACTAGTGACGAGTATTTGGATACCGTAATTTTTCATTCTTTTAAAGGATCGATAGCATTAGAGTAAGATTAAAGAAGAGATCGGCATCAAAAAACCCTGAAGGACAACTTTTGATCACATGTAGTTTATTTCACTCGAATTTCTAATTATCGGCACCTTAAACCTTCAACTACTATTTAACACTTCTTCTCATCTATCTGTTCTGTATAAAAAGTGTCGGCGCCTTTGACGTGAGGTAAAGATCAAAGACTCCAACACTTTTTATACCGACAATAAGTCCGCAGAAAACTATAACCCCTTAAAAGGGCTATGGTGCATACGTTAAACTTTGCCGCAACAGTACTCTAAATTATTATAATGTCTTATGAGTGTTTTCCATTTTTTTTTATTTAAATTGGTTGATATGTCCACTGTCGGCAGATATTTCCCACTTTGTGATTCCTATGCTAAAGGTAATGAAAAGTAGAATGGTAGGTAAATCAGTGTCATTATTAACGTACCCTCCTAAAATATGGTGGTTTATAATATCAGTCAGAAGAAAACAAAAGCTTCTCACTGTTTGCCTTGTAACACAACTAACTTTGACATAAACTGATTTGTTGTGAAATATTACGTTAACGTTTTAATATAAATGGTGTTATCTCACATTGATAAGGTAATTGTATTAATAGCTTAAGTAGTACTTAATTTAGTACATACGATTATCAGTATTCTAATTTCGGCATTCATCAACAGTGTCTCAGCAAATATTTGTTGACAGTTGTCATAAAATAAGTCTATATACAGTGCGATCGTGAAAGAATGAAGGTCACGTAACACAGAAAAGTCACTAAAATTATCAAAATTGATTTCTAAACTACGTACATTATTAAAACGAATTGCTGTGTTACTAGTTTAGGGAATACTGAAATACAAATTGCCGCCACTTTGTGATCAGCTGATTGAACATCTTGTTTTAACTGTATATTTTGGGGATTTTGTGACGTTTTAAAACTTAATTTTGGATTATTTAACATCTACAATTATCCTTAATGGATTTATGAGGCAAACATTGTTTGTTAAGATGGAGACAAGTTTATACTTTAGGAAATTGTCTTATGATGTACAGGATAGGTGTATGGAAAAAAGTGAGTGCTATCAAGGAGTGCATAATTAATATAAGAATAAGTCCAAGGTATTTAAAAGTCGAAACTTACGAGGTTCTCAACTTTTTCTAGTCGAAAAATCGATGTAATTTAATATTACAATTAGAAAGAGCTCCAGTGAAGCCGCGATAGATGGCGTAAGGCCATCAGATATACAAGAAATTTAATGCCGTACTGTAACAGAAGCGTCTACGTACACGAGTTCTCGAGCTTCGATCATGCCCAAAACGTAATATCATTTTGTCTATCATTTGACTAACTATTTATTCCTTGCCCTTAGCGTTCGTCGGTAGCCGTACGGATGGCGCATAGGCAATATTCTCCGCTTGTTTTCTACCAAAACTTCTCACTATCACACACTTTCACCACCATAATTTTATTCTGTACCTATCCCTTTCTATCTCTAACTGTTTGTACCCTGTTTGTATTTTTGTAATTTTTTGTTATTTTGTCAGTTTTTGTTAAAAATTCCTTCTTGGCCGAGAAACTTATAAAAATTACAACCTCTTAAAAACTTAAATTTCCTTTCCACAACCACAACTTCCTAACGGCGAGCAGACTGTTGGGGCACAATTGCCTCGAACGGGGTTTTTCATTGATATTTCTCCCGTCCCAGCAATACAAATTCTAAAATGTGAAACAGTGCGTGACCAAACGTTTTAAGTGAAATATTTTAATTTTAAGCTTACTGTGTAGGCAAAAACAATGTTAATGGTAATTTTAAGCCGCCACAGACGGCAGGAATTTTAACCTTTAAATATAAGTTTTGTTGAGCCGAACCGGTCGCGATTCGCCCAACCACACTAACACCACGGCGCTGCGCGACGTGATTGTACGGTTGACTCCGGGTGTCGATCCGGGGAGGAAATTTACTGTATTAAAAGAACTAAATAAATTTGTTATGATGATGATGATGATGATGTTCTCCGCTTGCTTATGATGCGAAAGGTCCCGGGGTCAAACTGCTGCAATTTCTTTCCTTTAATTTTGCAAGGATTTAATATATTTTTTCACAAATTCTTTTCTATGATTTCTTTAAGTTAGATTAGTGGGTTTTCAACCTGCTTAAAATTCTTTCGTGTGATTTCTTCACATTAGGTCAGTAGTGGTTTTTTTAATGATATCTAATTGTTAATAATTATTATTTAGCGAGTATTGTCGGAGTATTTTTTCGACAGGCAGTTCATAGTTTGTGAGCCGAAGTGACACATCGCCTCTCAACATGCACCAAAGTGTTACAATTATTGTTGTTATGTATGTGTGCCTCTAAACCATTTTATGGCCCATAATTAGTCAAATCCGGGAAAGTAGCAAATGTTTGTATAAATAAAACATATTCGACCCCAGTCCACTTTAAATCTAAAAACAATAAAAGGGAGTCAATATGGATATTAGAATTATTTATCAACAAAACATGAGTATATATAAATATGACGTTGACTTCGTATAAACTTTGTCAAGCAAACAAGTTGTTGCTAAATATGCAAATTAAATAACAAAAACAAACCGGGGACTCTTGGTTCTTTCGGTTCCTGCAGTTGCGTTCATCTTAAGGGATGTGGGGCCCAGGCCCTCCAGATAGTTTTAGTGATCTCCGTCCTGGAGATCACCAGTTAAGTTGTATAATGTAAAGTGACACCTTTTCCTACCCACTGTGTGTATTGGTAAGATCGTTGACTTGTCCTCTTCCAAACTGCTTAATCTTGATATGCACACGTTTGCAAAAAATATTAACGTTTCAGTCAGTTGGAACTCGCCAAGGTCTAACTGACTGAAACGTTAAAAATTAGAATAGATGGTCAACTTCTTAGATTTTGCAAATATTTTCCATTCCCATATAAATTTTTTTTGGAGGAGTCGACACAGTGTTTTCGATTTTGCTTTCCTATATAAATATATATGTGTTGACGCAGTGTAGAAATCTAAATTTGAAATTATGATGAAAATGAGCGTTTTGAAGTTCGAACCCAGTACATATACAGGGTGATTTACCACAACATGCGGAAAATAAAATGGTGTACTAGTTTTCTATGCTCTGCAAAATTTTAGAGTGATCCGAAATAATTTAGTACATTTTCTTGCATTAGAACTTGTAATGATACGCTACTGGACCATGGAATTTGGCTACCCTTATGCTTCAATTATTTCCGCATATTTACGCGTGCGCCGCATCTTCTCTTTCATGCGGTCAGAAGTTGTTTACGTATGGTTGTTTTTTTTTCGGCTTCCATTTGGATTTTACGTTTTCAAAATTGTATTCTCGTAGATCGATACCGGTCAATATGCCAGCGTTTACATCGCACGAATACTGCGATATAATTTTAACTTATAGTGCAGTGAATGAAAATATTGCAGCCGCTGTACGAGAATATGAGAGAAAATTTCCGACAGGCATGTGCCAAATGAAAGAACAAGGAGCTCAGGTATCACCCCTATGGTTTTCTTTGTGTTTGGCGTACGCTAAGATAATAGTAGATAGCCCGCTATTGAGTATGACAGTACTACTAGTCAGTGTTATCTCTCTTGAGTTCGAGTCTCAGCTGCTGCAGATAGCAATGCCGCAGGGAATGGGTGTTGTATTATTGTCTGTGTGTGCATGTCGTGGTTGAGTGGTGGAACAACTGTGGCTAAACGCCGTCAGGACGGTATAAATAAGGCGATAAATAAAATACAGGTCAAAGTCAGCCTAGTAGCACACGATTCTGATATCTACAGCCACTAATTATGTAAGTGTGTGTGCCAGTTAATAATCTAACCGTCTTTCATTGAAAATCGAAGCCACAGAAGACCATTCGGCATTTATAAAGCCAAATAAAATGTAGAAATAGCCTATCGTACTAAAAAAGACGTTAAATAAATAATAGTGTATTGTTTCTAAACTGTGACAATGTTGAATACACTGAGTTTAATTACATTTGCACTGCGCTTGAAATTAATAATTATGCTATGCTATTTATTAAGAAATTACAGGCACTAGAATATATACCCACTACTTAGATCGGGGTATTATTTCAGCCGTCAGCTGCTATAATGCCACTAACTGTGACGTATTCTGTATATCGTAAACATTATTACCAAGTTGTTTGTTAGAGAAGTAGCTACCTGAAAATTACAAACTTCCACGTAGAACTTTATGAATACTAAGTTGTCACTTCGTATAGCTTTATTATGTAAATTAATGTTTCTTATCGTAATATAAAAATGCGTTAAAGTGAAACATTTTTGTTTCAATGGGAACTTTTAATACTTCAGAATTGGAATTTTAGCAAATCGGATGTTTAAAGCATTTCTAAAATTTATTAGTCAATGTGATTTTAGTTTATTTCCATTGTGTCTAACCCAGTTACTATCTAAGGCTGAAACACATTTAAAGTATGTCGAAGATGGTATGGACGAGGGGCGTTTTGGGACGGATCTATTAGATTTAGGCCACATATTGGTAAACACAATATAACCACTGAAATAACAGTCACATACATAACAAAGTAATATAAGTTATGATTTATCTAAACAGGTAAATGTAAAATGATAATGTCTTATTGTTGAAAATGCAAACAATATTACAGCAGTGCGCCACCGCTAGTCTCACGATTTCAACCAGTATCTAGAATGTTTATCTTTAGAATATTCGTCTTCAGGACTCTCAAGAGGTTTCGTTCTGTGCCCACCGCGGGAAGATTTTCTCCCATGGTGCTCCAGACATCATCTGGTTCACACGACCATATATGGGGATGCTTACTCTTCACATTCCTTAATGCAATCGGCACTTGCTGACAACTTGAGTGAATTATGTGCTTGTAGGCGTCAAAAGGCGATTCTCTCCGACAAGTATATACACATGATACTAAGATTACTAGTGTCATGGTTATACATATAAAATATTTTTAATATATTAGGGTGAAAAATATTACAATGATAAATTGACTATGGAAGATTGAACTGAATCTGCGGCAAGGTCCTTGTAAAACATCTTGAAGAATTATACACAAGAATATTTGATTTTGCGGGAGATCAGAATACCATATTCTCATGTATTCTGAAACGCTGAACACAAAGGGTATTCCCGGTTAAAATAAGCTGATTTCACATATTATTTCTTTTTCCTATTCGCTAGTAGGTGAATGTTTTTTAATAAGTTATGGAGGTATGAAAGACCTTTTCTGTCGATTTTGGGGTTTCTAAGACCCTAAATAAAATCACAAAACTTAAAAATTTACAAATTTGTTTAATTTTTGAGGGAGCACTCGCAATTTTCTTTATACAGATTCGGAAATTGTGGTTGGTAATATGTAAACGTGTATCTGCCCAGGTAAACCACACCTTGCCGTAGATGAACGCAGGGCATTGGTATTCGTTCATAGCACCACCGCTTGGTTTCGTCATTGATCCCACGCATTCTGCTTTCACTAGACTAGCCGTAAAGACGTGGGAATAAAATAAATGAAGCTTAATTTCGTTAAAATACCGGCTGTTTATACAACTTCAATTGCAAAAAGTGCAAATTGTGAAGTGGTACTTTAGGGGCCATTCCCTTGATGACACAATAAATTTACTTACTGTGGCATTTCAACAGACCAATCCCCTCACCTAGCGCAACTTCAATTATTATTAAAAAATTTGAAAATGTCGGTTGTGTCGTAAATTACTGTAAAAAATTCTCTCAACGCGAGCCCCGTCATCAACAAATGAGCGAAGAACGTGAAATTCGAGAAACTAATAATGTCTGCGCACTTGTTGAAAATAGTGAACCTTGTTCTAGCAGGCAAATTGCTGATGCAGTTGACATGGTGGAAAGAACTGTAAGAAATATTTTGAAAAGAAATGAGTACAGTTGTTTTAAAGTTTAAACGACGCAATAACTATTTCCCAAGGACAATTTCAAACGGATGGAATTTTGTGAAATCATGATGAATAAATAGTCGCGTCATTTTGGCATTTTACCTGAAAAAAAAGGACAGGGTCAATTGACTTCATTTTTGTTGTAAAGAGTTCAGAAAGGCATTTATAAAAAACAGTACCTACCTTTTATTTTTCGGCGGAATTGTTTGGGTTAAATTTTGGGCCAATAATTGGCCAATATTAATGGCCAATTTAATTTAATTAATTGAAAATTTTGTTATCATAAAGAATATGCCATAGAATTACACAAAAATGGCTACGTGGGGGTTTTTAAAGTCGCTGATCACCAATCTGAAGTCCAATTTGGGAAATTCAAAATGACGGACAGGAAATCGGGCCATTTTCCATAAGAAATGAGAATGGATATCTTGGCCTTGATAATCTGTGCTAGGGGGTTTTCGAGGTTGCTGATTACGAATCCGGGGTCTGATTTGATAAATTCAAAATGGCGGACCGGAAGTAGATTCAAATTATTAAGAAAACCTCGTATCTTTTTCGTATTTGGACAGCAAATGAGTACGCGGGGATTTCTGAGGTCGCTGATCACGAATAAAAGGTCTAATATACGAAATACAAAATGGCGGACCGGAATAACAGTCCATTTCTCCGGAAAACTCGTTTTCTTTTCTCTTTTAGGCTGAAAGTGGGGACTCGGGGGGTCCTCGTTATTACTGATAACGAATCTGATGTCTAGTTAGGGAGAATTCAAAATGGCGGACCGGAAGTAATATATATTTCAGCAAATACTCGTATTTTTCTTACTTTCAACACGAAAAAGTAAAAAGACGAAGTTTTCCGGAGAAATTGACTGTTTTTCCGGTCCGCTATTTGAAATTTCGTAAATTGGACCTCTGATCTGCAATCAGCGACCTCAAAAACCCCCCAGGTACTCATTTTCAGCCCAAGGACAAAAATAATACGAATTTTTCCTGATAAATTGACTCTACTTCCGGTCCGCCATTTTGAATTTACCAAGTCAGACCTCGCATTCGTAATCAGCAACCCAGAGAACCCCCGAGTACAGATTTTCAAGGCCAAGATATCCGTTCTTATTTCTTATGGAAAATGGCCCGATTTCCGGTCCGCCATTTTGAATTTCCCAAATTGGACTTCAGATTGGTGATCAGCGACCCCAAAAACTCCCGAGTAACCATTTTCGTCTAATTTTATGACATATTAAATAATAAATAATAAAAGGTAGGTACTATTTTTTCTAAATGCCTTTCTGAACTCTTTGCAACAAAAATTAAGTCAATTGACCTAGTACCTTTTTTTGAGGTTATCAGGTTTTTCAGGCTAAAATGACGCGACTAAAAGTAAATGACCATGAAAACTTAAAAAAAAACATATTGTTTACAGATGAATCATTCTTCTGATTACATAGGAAACATAATCCATCCGTAGTACGATATTAGTCTCGGGAGAATAAACATTTGAGTGTTGCTGTGCGAACTCAGTATCCGCAAAAGTTGAACGTTTGGACGGGAATTTTAGACAATCATATTATAGGCCTACTGATAGTCGATGGCAATTTGAATGGCAATAAATATTTAGAGCTTTCAGAAAACTAAGTAATTCCTGCAGTTCAAAATCTTCCTGTCAACTTTGACAACATTTGGTTTCAACAAGACGGCTGCCCAAATCACAATAAAGGAACGGTTATTAACTTTCTGGAAATAACATTTCCCAATCGCTTAATAAGTACGAGGGGAATGATAAAATGGCCTCCCAGGTCACCTGATCTAGCACCTAATGACTTATTTCTGTGGGGCTTTTTAAAGGAAACCGCGTACAAACATGCCATTGAACGAGCCAATAATTTAGTCGAATTACGGGAAAAACTTATCCAACATTGTGCAAACATTACCCCAAATCAAGTCAATGATATGAGAGATTCATTGCATAATCGGTTTGGCTACTGTTTAGAGCAAGTAGGTGGTTTGCTTGAACCCTTACTTCGTTAATTTATTTGTCATAATTATTAAATGATTTTAATCTCTGACAGTTATTTAATTTTATTTTAATGCTCTATTTTTATTTCGTTTTTAATAAGAATTGTTATTTTATTCCCATAGCATTTATGGCTAAAAAGAATCTACAGAAATACTTTCAATAGAAGAAATTATTTGAAAAAAATGTGACAAATAACTTCTAACTTTTGACGAGATATTAATTAGTCTCGTTCCGTACAGAAATTACTAGCGACGTATACCACAGTTCATGCGGTACTAAATTCAATGTCGACTCGATTACTTTCAGAACCGGCGTTCACGAATTATGGGACGGGGCGCTTATTCTCTATATTGCGAATTACAATTTCTGAATCTGTATATTTTGACAAAATTGGTCAGGTTTAAGGATTTAAATTTTAAAACAATGCTTTCTTAATTTTTATGTTTTATAATTGAATATAAATCTTGGGAAATGCTGTATCCTATAATTATATATTTATGCACTTGACTAATATATATCTCAAAATAATGTAATATCCAACCATGCATATTATATTATAGACATTAACGCATAATTATGATGATCTAACAGTTTCGCTTTAGACTCAAATATCTATACCTATATTTGCACCATAAAATTAAAAGCTCTGAAAAAACTAATATTATTTACTAAACACTGCGAAGGTTATTCTATAGAATGTGCAACAATTATATAAAACCTGCTGCCTAAGGAATCACTATTTCCACATCCAGATTTTTCATCCAAGTCACTTTAAAGGAAACATCGGTAAGCTTTGCACTCTAGTATGTGGAAATAATTGGTCATAGATTTTTAATAATATTTAGAGCAGATGTCATAGAAAAGTTTAAGGCGTTGGTTTCTACCATAAACGTTAAAAATGAAGTTTCTAGTTTATCCTACTTGTTTCCCATACTCACAAATTACCACCTCCCACCCATTCAATGGAATCATCTCAATCAGATGTCATTACAATACATACATGTACTAACTTTCATGTGAATATCTCAATTTTATGTTATCAATCCCATTAATAATGGAGCGGAGGTGGGTTTGAAAAATATTAGAAAGAAACCTGAGGCTTTGGTTTCTAGTATACACACCAAATCTCAAATTTATGTACTCTTACCAGCTTGCTTTATTTTCTCCTATTTACTCTTATTTAACCCCCAACCCTTCCACGGAATCATCTCAAAATATAATATAGTTCCAGATGTCGTTATAATACATATGTGTACCAAATTTCAACTGAATATCTCAATTAAAATTCGTAAAAAAATTTAAGATATTGTCCGAAAAACAACACGGTTTTCAATGTGAAAAATCAACATTAACAGCTGTCAACTCATTTTACAATCAAATAATTCAATATATTGAAGCAGGAGAATGTCCTGTTGGGATATTCTTTGATTTTAGCAGGGCATTCGACTGTGTTAATCATGAAAAGTTGTCTTCCATATTATGTGACTATGGTATTAGAGGACAAGCATTAAACTGGATCGAGTCCTTTTTAAATAATCGTCAGCAGTATGTGAGCATACATCATCATAGCCAAAATAAAATAAACAGAATAAAGTCTGAATGTGCCTTTTTGAGCATGGGAGTTCCACAAGGCTCAGTATTGGGCCCGGTGCTATTTATATTATATATTAATAAACTTGAACTTAGTTTGGGCAATGAGTTCTTTTCAATGTATGCTGATGATCTTTCTATGATTGCTTCAGATTCCATTAACAGTGTATTAAAAACAAACTGTAATAATGTAATAGAAAAGGTATCTACGTTTTTTAATCAACATCATTTATATTTTAATGCAGATAAAACGCAGCTAATTCGTTTTCATACCAGGCAAAAAAACTGTGAATCAATTTCTATTAATATCAATAATTCACTTATAACAGATACCCATGATGGCGTGAAATTCTTGGGTTTATATATGGATGAATGTTTGAACTGGAAGACACACTGTGTACACCTGATTTCGAAATTGGCTTCGTTTTCCTATTTAATTAATAACATTAAAGCAGTACTCACAAAAGTACAATTACTAAATCTATATTATGCCCAAGTAGATTCTAGATTAAGGTATGGTGTCTGTTTTTGGGGAAACTCCACTCTATCACAGAATGTTTTTATTGCACAAAAACGTATATTACGTTGTATGGCAGGTATTTCCAGTACCCAATCTTGTAAAGAAGTGTTTAGGGAATATAATATTCTAACCTTGCCAAGTATGTACATATTTGAAATGTGTGTTTATGTTTTCAAACACAAAGACAAATTTATTATTAATAAAAATGTTCATGGTGTAAATACTCGAAACAAAGAGGACTTCCGCATACCACATGCTAGACTAAATGTAACAAGTAATTCTCCAAATTACCTAGGCCCTAAGTTATTTAATCACTTACCTGTTGAGTGCAAAACAGCTAAGAATTTATTTCATTTTAAATGTAATTTAAAGTCATTTCTGTTGACTGAATGTTTTTATTCTGTATCTGAATTCTTTTTTATCTAGTTTGTAACTCATATTGACTATTCCTATACAATGTAACATTGTCTCTATGGAAAATAAATTATTATTATTATTATTATTATTATTAATTACATTTTATCAACACCTTTAATAATGGAGTAAGAGTGGTGGGAGGGTTGAAAAATCTTACAAATAATCTGAGACCTTGGCTTCTAGTACATACACCGAATTTCAAGTTTCTGTACACTTACCAGCTGGCTTTACTTATTTTGCCCTATCTACACCTAACCTTTCAACGGAAACATCTCAAAATATAATCTAGTTCCAGATGTCGTTATAGTACATACGTGTACCAAATTTCAAATGAATATCAATTTTATTTTATCAACCCCTTTAATAATGGAGTAGGGATGGTGGGGGTTGAAAGAAATTCAAGAAAAAAATTTAGGCCTTGGCTTGTACAGTAGTACATACATCAAATTTCAAGTTTCTGTACTCTTACCAACTGTCTTTACATATTTCCCCCTAATTACCCCTATTTACCCCCCAACCCTTCAAAAAACAATCCAGTTCCAGTTCCAGTTCTTGTTATAATATATATGTGTATAGAATTTCAAGTCAATATCTTAAACCGTTCCGGAGAAAACGTGCGGACAAAAAAAGTTACACACAGACCGACAGACAGACAACAGATTTTTTTTTTTTCGCTCAAATTTAAAATCTCGAAGTTTCATGACATTCTAAACGTATTTCAAGATTTTTTTTACGATTACTATACTTCCAATCCACTACGTGGATGTGGACGTACAAGTTTAATAAGTTCAATGAGTATAATGTTTACTCCAGTTATCAAGACATTTATTAATATTTGATATATCAACGAAGTAAAGTACAATATTGTGACATTCCACTTAAATGCAAATATCCCTAGTAGGTTTTTACCAGTTGATATGTAAAACCAGCTATATGTATATTTCCTATCAGGTAATTGCAGATCCCGGCAAATGGATATCCTCGGTGTAAAATAAGTGAAGGTATCAAGCGTCGTAATTTAAAGCAGCAATTTGTCGACGGATCTGTTGGAGCTCAAAGTAACATGCATTAACCCTATCCATTTTCTGTTTTCATTGATCGACCAGTTTCATTCCCACACCACGTTCAACCTTCCTTACATATTGAAGTAGGACGTGGCTATTGCCACTTCATATGTAATGTGGTCGTATCCAAATAGCAGTGTGACTTGCCTTCGAAATGACTCCGTGATCTAGGGATAAAGGTAAATTCCACCTCAAGGAGCCTGCTAGATTGCTCTGTACTGAGCCTCATGTGTGATAAATATTTAAGCGTCTTCGTTTACGACGAACCGCTAGAAAGGGTGGTGAGGTAATTTCTTACGACTGTCAAATAAAATCTGAAGAGAAAAAATACCACTTAGATAGTGAGAAGTGTAGTGCAGGACTGTAGTAATCGCTCAGTATAATTATAGCAAAGGCAAGTTAACAGAAAGATTAAAAAGGGAGTTGTCTTGGAATACCAACATTTTCTTGTGCTCATTCTTGACATCATAGTGGGTCTATAGCAGAGCTGGGCAGTACTCGGTACTCGTAATTGTACTGAATACCCAAAGTACTCGAGAGTACTTTTATTTGGATGGCCACTCTATACTCGAAATTTTCCAAGACTTTACATTATTAGGTATAGTATCTACGAAGAGAATTGGAACAGCATGAAACTAGAAGATCTTACGGGGTGTTGTGAATATATCGCTTCACATTGAATGAGGGAGCACAGAATTTTACAGATTTATATTCACCACTCCTCGTCTACAGTCCACGTGGACTTGATTCGCCTGTCACGTAGAAATATAGGTGGGATTAGATGCTTAGCGAATTTGATTTGTCAACACCAACCTTGTTCAGAATTTTTGCATGCCATAATATACAGACTGTCTATTTTACGAGGGCCACACCAAATATCTCGCTTAATATTTATTGTAGAAGAATAAAGTTTTAGAAACAGTTATCCCATTTTTTGTGAGCTATATTTCAGTAAAAAGAAATTTGAAATCCATAGCCTACTTTATGAGATATATTACAAAAACCTGAAAAATAGGAAAACCACAAACGGTTATAGCTTCCTTATTTGAGGAGATACGAAAAAAGTTAAAGGAATGAAACTTGACGGCAAAGACAATAAGAATAATAACGTGTAACAAAAAAATCGAAAAATGCAGTTGGCTTTGACATACGCTATTGTGCAAAAATGAAAAATACATGTCTCAAAGTAGGCCATGACGCCATTAATTCCGTTATTTTTTTCTCATTCCAACGATATAAAACATGTCACAGAAATTTTAACCGATAGTGTCAATATTTAATATTTTACGAATACCACAATTCATATAATTGAATCGTAACAATCAGCTGTGCCATAATTGGTGAAAAACAATGTATACAGTTATTAATAAATTTGACAGATTGTCACTGTTGTATGTTGTATGTTGCGTTGTCGAGTTCTAAGACAAATTTTATATCAGTAATTATGGTGTACACCAATAATAACAAATTCGATATGATTAGCATTTATTGTCAGTGCAATTTTGACGCTGAGATGGCAGTCACAGTTTACGGAGATAGATTTCCAGATGCTCCGCAGCCAAATCGAACTATGTTTAGGAAGTTAGTTCAAAATCTAAAAACGCACGGTTCATTTTCAAAAAAAGTAGTAAGGCGAGCGCATGTTGCGGATAATGTAAGAAAAGTGAATAGAGTAATGAATTATGTTAACCAAAATGAGAAAACCTCTTTGAGACAAATTCAGAGAAACTGTCGCATAAAAAAAGACAGTGCAAGAAAAATATTGAAAAAAAACGGATTTCGATGCTACAAAATGAGGAGAGTTCAACATTTAAATGAGGGAGATAAGCCAAGGAGAGTAAGATTTTGTAGATGGTTATTAAATAAGAAAAGGAATGACGCGCTGATATGTAGCAAAATTCTTTGGTCGGACGAATCAAATTTTTCCAATACTTAATGGATTTTTCAATAGAAATATGCATTATAAGTGGACACGAGAAAATACACATTGGTGCAGAGAGACTGCTTTCCAAGAAAGATTTTCTACGAATGTTTGGTTGGGTCTTTTAGGGACTAAAGTAATTGGACCTTATTTTTATGATGGCAAATTAACCGCTCGTAGATACCTTAATTTCCTGCAAAACGAATTTCAAGATTTTCTTTATGAATCAACAGTGGCAGAAAGATTAAATTATTCATATTTTCATCAAGATGAGGCTCCACCTCACACTGCTGTAATATGTACAAATTATTTTAATCAAGTTATGCCAGATAGCTGGATAGGCACCTATGGACCCATTCTATGGCCAGCTCGATCACCAGATATTACTCCCTTGGATTTTTTCGTCTGGGGTTACATTAAAGACAAGGTATTTAAAACTGCCCCTGAAAATATTGAGGACATCAAAACCAGAATTCGAAACGCATGTGAGGCAATTACTCCTGAAATGCTCCAAAATGTAATGCGTGACGTGTCTCGTAGAGCACGTTTATGTGTCAGAATGCATGGTGCACAATTTGAGCATTTGTAGTTAGAAAAATAAATGCACACAATTTTTTTTCAATATAGTAGTAGGTAGTACTGTTATACATAGTTTTTCGTTTTTTTCTTTGGATGTTCGTTTTGTACTTGTATTTTTATTTATGAGATATTTATTGATTTGTATTAAATTGTAATAAATAATTACGGAATTATAATTATTATAAAGTGAATTTTTACTATTATGGCACAGCTGATTGTTACGATTCAATTATATGAATTGTGGTATTCGTAAAATATTAAATATTGACACTATCGGTTAAAATTTCTGTGACATGTTTTATATCGTTGGAATGAGAAAAAAATAACGGAATTAATGGCGTCATGGCCTACGTTGAGATATGTATTTTTCATTTTTGCACAATAGCGTATGTCAAAGCCAACTGCATTTTTCGATTTTTTTGTTACAGGTTATTATTCTTATTGTCTTTGCCGTCAACTTTCATTCCTTTAACTTTTTTCGTATCTCCTCAAATAAGGAAGCTATAACCGTTTGTGGTTTTCCTATTTTTCAGGATTTTGTAATATATCTCATAAAGTAGGCTATGGATTTCAAATTTCTTTTTACTGAAATATAGCTCACAAATAATGGGATAACTGTTTCTAAAACTTTATTCTTCTACAATAGATATTAAGCGAGATATTTTTTGTGGCCCTCGTAAAATAGACAGTCTGTATAAAACAAAAAATACGTACGAATTATTTGTATCGTATGATCTGTACGAGGCAGTGCAGTACAGCCAGGCAGTGTTATAAATTACTTAATTCTAGCGAATATTTGAACAAATTATTAGTTTTATTACTGTGTTTGAGTGATTTTTTGCAATTAATTGTTTAAAATGGCATTTTGGAGGCCTCTCGATAGTAGTGACGAAACGGACGATTTTGATACAGAGCCTATACAAGAGGAATTTGAAAATAAAGACCTACACGTTCAAACTCAAAGGGTTATTTTGAATATTTACTCGTGTTTAAAAAGCGAAAATATTGATCCACATCACATAATCAAATTGTGAAGAGGATTTGAGAATTAACCAAATTTAGCCGTACTACAATTTATAGGGTTATTAGAACCGGGGATGTAGTTGATCATTCTATTAAACGGAAAAGAGTTGGACAAAAACTTAAAGAACTTGATAACGCATCCAAAGATGTCATTCGTCGATTTGTGTATGACATTTACAATGAATAGAAGGTGCCCACATTAGAAATGATTAGTGATAAGTTACGCGACTATCCAGATTACAACTATAAATCATTAGATACTTTGCGAAACTTTTTGCTCGATTGCTGTTTTAAGTACAAAAAATTGGACAAACGAATGGTAGTCATGGAATCAGCACGCATCTTTGATCATCGACACGACCCGATTTCAAACAATTAAATTTGCGAATACCAATTAAATGTGTACGACTTGTCAAGAAGGGAATTCACTTTGATTCGGTACTCTACAATATTTACAAAAAATATTTGGACAATTTTACGAAAGCACCTTTTTAGTAATCAAATGATATTTTGCAAAAACCTTAAAAGATATCGATTTAAAATTTTCAGCGTTTTTTAAGTACATTGAGACGTACAACTTCCGATAATTTCAAAGTCACAAGGCTTAATTTATCATTAGTTGTTAACAATTGAAATAAGAGGCCATTTTGACGGTTTTTTCGATTTTGCAGATAAACAAATTGCACTATTTGAACATTTCTTGTTTGGCTTTGTAGGTCTCTTTACAAGCTGTATTTGTCATACAAAACATTTTTTCTAAAGTTCTTAGTATTTTCTTTTTATTTACGAAAACCTGATTTGTAACACAAACAATGTAACACCAAATAAGAAGTGTTGCCGAAGCACGATATCCAATATGCCTGGCCTCTTTTACATAAGTAAATTTTTACACATGAAGTATCTTGCATTTTTCATTTTGGGGTACATTTGGACTAAATCTATTACACTAATATCACAAATTTTATTACTGGTAGAAACTTCACTAAATAACTCGAACTATCTTTTAGAATTGGCGCAAGTATTTGTATCAAGAATTTTTTTTTCGTCGACTACTCACCACTTGAACACGAAAATACGATTGACATACATTCTAAACCTGGCCCAGAGGCCAGACATTTCGAACCAGCAATGACTATGACTAGAAAATAACAAGCAAATTGTTGTTAAATAGTTAATCTCGTTTAATAATTTAGTTTCCACCATTAACACAAATTGTCAATCATTTTTGTTACCTGCCACGGTCTAAAGCCAAAGACTAATGATTCAAATGTGTTAAGTAATTGCACGCTAGCTCCTATACTATAACTTTCAAATAAAAACATATGTTTTAATTTGTTTTATAGATAAAGAATAAACATTTATCATAAATAAGAAATACAGTTTTACCTCTTGTAAATTTAATCTGTGGACATACTCTATACTACTAAACTCTTTAGTTCCTCTCCATATGTTTTTATTTAGAAGCAGTAGCTGAATTCCCACGACCCTTCTACGAATATGACAAATTACCCTCAACACACCCCTGTGCCCTCGTTCGGTTGACTTGTCAATACTAGTAGCCAGCTGATGAACTGTTTCGCTACAATAAACCGTTTTCATGACACCCCAAGGAGGTTCTCTATATAAAACAATGTAACTTTATTAATATAAAATGCCATCGAGTTAAGTCAATTCAAGAAATGTCGATAAATGCCAATTCCAATGCATTAGTTTAAATAATTAGCAACTGGTGATTGCAGGGGTTGTTAAGGTAATTAGATTTGTAACAATAAATCGGGATAATACCATCAACGTTCATAAGCTGTACATCAAGGTGGTTCAAAACAACAGTGAAAAAAAAATCAGTTTCTTGTTTCACCTCCAGATTTGTTCGAAGAGGGGACATTTTCTCCTAAATATGCGATAGAGACATGAAAATATATTGGAAACAAATTGCAAGCAGACAATATTAAACATCAAAACCATGCGATAGCCTAAAGGCGCGTCTCCATTATCGTCGGCTTTGCCGATCGGCATTTGTTGGCAAGTGGGTACGTACAAGAATCCAAGCCGAATATACTAGTGGGGCAATGCCGATCGGCAAAGCCGACCATAATGGAGACGCGCCTTTACCTTTAAGTGGCCATTCCCTAGAAAGAGACATCTGATAAGGAAATATTTATGATTTTTGGCCATAACTTTTTTTTCTTAGTACGTATATTTAAAAAAAACCATAAGAGTACCTAAATAGAACCATAACAAGACTATTACTATGAATTTTCATTCAATAATTTCAGCGCGTTGCAAAATAGCTAGATTTAAATTTAAAAATTATGCTATCTTCCTATTTCGTAGTTTTAAATCGAGCTATTTTGCAAACCACTGAAATTATTGAGCGAAAATTCATAGTAATAGTCTTGTTATGGTTCTAACTTAGGTACTCTTATAGTTTTTTTAAATATACGTAGTAATAAAAAAAAGTTATGGGCAAAAATAATAAATATTTCCCTATCGGATATCTCTTTCTAGGGAATGGCCACCTTAACCCGCTTTAAATGTTAAAGAGAGAGATTCTTAATTTGACCCATAAGTATGTTTTTTTAAAGTGTGCCTAATCAGTTTCCTAGAATGGCTTAATCTATTTCTGACAAAATCTTTTCAAAAAGTGTTCTCTAGTATAGGATGTACAAAAATCGGACGAATTCTTATCTATTCGAGAATAATGCGACAAAATTGTACTAAAATTGGCAGTTAATTATTTTCGGATTAGCTCAAACTGAATCTAATGTTAAAAATTTAATATCCAGTAGGGTAGCCAAAGTGACATAGCTTTTCCAGTTTTATCAGGAAGGTCAAGGGTGATAAAAGTTCAAAATTTAAAATGACATATCCAGTATGGTTGTCATAATTACATAGCCCTTGCAGTTTTACAAGGAAGGCCACTAGAAAGGGTAACCTTAAAAAAATGGTGATTGTGCTGTAAATGGACGCGACTGTTAAAAAAGCTCGGCGTGAAGGAAAAAACGACTGGTAATTATATTGTATGGACGATATTCTTAGAAGACATAAAGTATTTATCTAATGTTTTTTTCCTCATTACAATTCTTATTATTGAAATATAATACTAGGTACTTTGAAAAATATATGTTATTATACAGCTTTATAATTAGGGAAACATTTTTTTATGTATGTTAGTAAAAGTCTTTGTTATTTTCAATCGATGCACAGCAACATCATGGCATAAATACTTAAATAGGCAGACTTTTTTTTAACAGTAAACTAGTTATTACATTTTTTGTTTCAAACAACAATACTTTTTTATCCTTGGTTGTATCAGATTAAAGAATTATTAAGAGATAATTTCTGAGTAGATTTAGTACGGGACCACATTCCATCTAGTTCTCAGATGCTATCGAGAGACCCCTAATATTAAGCCCTAGTTATTATCGTCAGTTCTTAAGATTTTAAAAGATAAATGCTGCATCGGACTTTGGGTATTGACGTTATTACCAAAAATCCACAGCAGTCTCCTGTAGAAATGAGCCGCAGCCTAATGTTAAAGAAAACAATGCCCTCTTACGAAAGGACCTTAATGGTGCCAAATAAGAAAAAAGATAGTATAGCTTATCGAAAAAACGAAGATAGCCGCTTGCAAAAAGTAAAGATAGCTGCTCATAGTAAAAACATGTTCGTTTAAATGAAAAAAAAATAGCGATATGTAAGAAAAACGTGAATGCTTTTATAAATAGACAAACATGGCTGCTTATAGCAAACAACTATTGATCGAAATCTGTGGTAGTAGCTTACGCAGTTGGAGCCTGCATTTTAGCCTCCAGTCACTGGTGTTAGAGAAAAATAGCGTTATTGATTATAGAAATCCAGAGACGTCGGACTGTAGAAAAGCACGTGCTTTATACTGCCCTCCTAAGACAAGAGGTCCTATCTGCAAAAAATTGGAATTTTATATTTTTGTCCTATTGGACTCACAATATTATTGTTTTCATGTATACTAGAGCTAAAAGACCTATCTACAACCTATCACACCGAAAATTAACAGACTATTTTGTCCTAACTGACAAAATTTATTGAATTACTAGATAACATTGTCCTATAATTGCATATGCCAGATATTTATGTCCCAACATTGAAAATTTGTGTAGTTAGGACATTTATGACTAGTTCTGTTAAGAAAAGTTGTCCTAACTGCAAAAGTTAGGACGGTCTGTCTTAGTATACTGTGATGATTTGTTTGTTACTGTTGACTTAAAGAAGGTAAAAATTATGTGATGACGATCGTTTACACCATGTCTTCTAATGTGCAAAATTTATTTCAGGTAATTATGTTACCGCATCATAGCATCGTAGCATTCATCGAAAGCTTCGCTCCTATAGGAAAAAGAAAGTAAAAATTATCCCATAGCTGTGATTTGGCACAAAGCTATCTCAGGTCGATGCAAAGACGATATTACATCCACATTTTACGCTTTCATAAAGGCTAATAGAGATACTAAAAACATAACATAACATAACAATGGTTAGAAAATTGTTTAAGTCAAAACAAGATTTGGACTCTGATCAGCTTTTTGTGTACCTCTTAAACTCATCTGATGTTGCCACTGAAAGTGTGACATTTAAAATAATTTGAGCCGGGCCGCACCTTTATGGTTGCAGATTCGTTCCACCATCAAGTGGAAATGTCGCTTAAAAGAATGGCAGAGGTATATGATTTTAATGATCTTACGCAAGTAGTTTGCACTGCCAATTTTTCAGAAGTTACCCTAATCTCAATGGGAATCAATAATTTTTTCAAATTTACGGATTATACTTCGAAACATTTGATGAAAAAAGTCAATTGCAGAGTTTATCTAAAGGACATCGTATCTCTTAGGTTTGAAAGAGGAAAAACTTCTTTCGCATTTAAAACTAATTTCGCAGCTGAAAAGTATGAAGAATATCTTCATGACATTTTTCTGAAGAAACATAAAAAACAACCTTTAACTAAGCCAGTGGCTTCTCCAGTCTGTCGAGGTGTTGGTAGTTTAGAAAAAAAAATACTTTATTCGCCAAGTTAAGATCTCATGTTCCACCAAACCGTATGTTATTTTAGGACGAGTTGCCAGTGGGCTCAACGGATGATTTACTTGATGATAATGACGATTGAGCTATGTTGTGTTTTGTACTACAATCTTTTTATAAAATTATAAAAAAGAAAGATCTGTTCTTTTATTTAGGACGCATCAATAAAATTGGCATCTTTAACAATACGTCTTTTACTACAGCATTTTGTCCTAACTGCAGAAAATATCAAATATCTTGCCCAAACTATAATGTCATTGAAATAAATTTTGTACTGATTAATCTGCACACCATAATATATAAATAGGTTTCGGTTACAGAAGTTTATTATACATATTATAAATTTGCGACTATAATTCTATAAAATCTCTTATATCTCAAAACATTAATTTTGTAAATAGGACCTCTTGTCTTAGTAGGGCAGTATAGCTCTTAGTTTTCATTCGTCATCATTTTTCTGATGATTCTTCAGCATTTTGCCGAAGATTGAAGGGTGATGGAGCAATTCTCAAACCGGATTCGTGTTCAGCGGAAAAATACTTCGGAAACCATGTATCACACGTAAATCACGGCTCGTAAACACAAAGTCTTCATTTTTTGAAGGTTCTTCAGCATTTTGCCGAAGATTGAAGGGCGATGGAGCAATTCTGACACAGGATTCGTGTTCAGCGAAAACCATATATCGCATGTACAGGGTGCCTCTAACCGTTTCCGAGATATCGGCAAAAATTGACATTTGGCAGATTCCGAAAAACTGTCATAATTTTTTTATTTGTGAATATTTTTTCAAACGATAAAAACTTTCTTTTTGAAGTAGAATAAGATGCATGTGTCAAAAACAAATATATCGCTTCTCAATTGTTCGATATCAAAGCTAACTTTGTTATTTCAACTGGAAACCATAGTTGGCTTTGACTTTAGAAAATAGGAAAAAAAATAAGCTTTCCAGAAATATATATGTCAAGATATGTCTAGTCATCCTTGCTGCCAATATAACACATTGTCTAATAACCATGTAAAAAGTTCAGTTTTGCAAATCCAACAATCAAAAGAGAAACAGAAGAAATGATCGCTACTCAAAGAAAAAATTTAGAAATTAAAAAAAAGGGATACTAACCAAGAACAGAGAAAACTTTTGCTTGTTGGATTAAAAATGTCAAACTTTCATTTTTTTTGCTCCATCCTAAAGTCCATTTCTGTAGGTCCAATCGCGCGGTATAGTACAAAGCTGCTAGTCTGTCTTTTGGCTATTCTTTCAATTAAAAACAGCAACTATGAATCCGCCTTTACTACAATACCGGCTCGGTGGCTCTGTTCCTATGATGACCTGAAGACTTGAGATCCATGGGGTTTTGGGTTCGAATCCTGGCTAATGTATGGGTGTCTGGTGGCGTTTTTAAATGGGTTACCGAGTAGTAGCTAATTATATTTCTCCCGAGTTCGGGCCTGCTGCTGCTGCAGCAGATGGCAATGTCGCCAGAATGGTTGTTGTGTTGTTGACTTTGCGTGCGTATCATGGTTGAGTGGTGGATTAGCTACTTCTAAACTCCACCAGGACGTTAATATAGGCGAATAAATACAAAGTAAAAAAATAACACTACTTTTTCAAACAGTCGACAGCGATTGTCGATGCAGACAATATTACAAGATACGCAATCTACAGAAAATGGAAGAAATAGAGTAGAACTCATTTTTTGCGAATTAAGTACTAAAATATTCGGGAAATAATAATAATAATAATAACAATATTTATTCATGTAAGCCGTATATAATACAGATATGAAAAGTCAAAAAAGGTATACACATAAAAAAAATAAAATAAATAAATAAGATAGTGGCAAGCAACAAATAACATATAACATAATTAACATACACATTTCTTGCAAATATCCAGTCAGTATACATATTAGATACATTTATATTTAAAAAGTACCACTTAAGAATTCGCCAGCGCTATAATAGCATACATTGGAAAGTAAAGTTCCAATTTCCTTTTTATATATCATATAATTTGATATGTTCTTTACATGGGCTGGTAATTTATTATAAAATGTTATACAGTTGTAGGTTGGTGATCGTTTAAATGCAGTGGTATTGTGTCGGGGGATACGTAAAAGATTGCCATGTCTTGTACTGTGATCATGGACAGCGGAATTAGCTTCAAATAAATGAAGATTTCTTGGCACGAAAGTTAAACATTTATATATATAAATAGCAGGTGCAGTTAGGATGTCTTTATCTTTAAACACTTGTCGGCAACTTTCATTAGATTTCATATTAAATATTAATCTTAGAATTTTCTTTTGAGCAATAAAAATTCTACTGAAGTCTTTACCACGACCCCAGCTAATAATATTCAAGGAGATGTGTGAATATGCCATTGCATAGTATATATTTAAAAGACCCGAGACATCCAAGGTGTCTTTCATTTGTAAAATGGCGTAGTAGGCCTTATTTAGTTTTTTACTAACATTGTCAATCTGATCATCCCAGGTGAGTCTATTATTCAGGTGAGTTCCTAGACACACTACTGAATCCGAAAATTCAATACCATCTACCAGTTGGATATCACTTGTAATATCTCTTCGAATAAAAAAATTTATGCATTTAGTTTTCTTGCTGTTCATGATTAGTTTGTTTCGTTGGCACTAAGTGTCAAATTCACAAATTGCACATTTTATTGCTAATTCAAGTGCCTGAGGGGATTCTGCGGATACAGTAATTGTAGTATCATCCGCGTACATTGTGAGGATCCCACCAGTGATATGTTCTGGTAGATTATTTATAAATATCAGAAACAACAGAGGTCCCAGCATCGAACCCTGTGGAACCCCGAGCTTAACGTTATGTGGTGCAGATGTAGTGCCATTGACTTTAGTGACCATAATTCGTTCTTCCAGATATGATTTAATCCAGTTGATTAGGTATGTTGTTAGGCAAATTAATACTAACCAATTTTTCTATTAGAAATTCAGAGCTAACTGAATCGAATGCCTCAGACAAGTCAAAAAATAGAGAAGCAACACATCTACCATTGTCTACTTGTTGATAAACATAATTTAATAAATCGCAAGCTGCTGTCTCTATTGACTTGTTGGTTCTAAATCCGTGTTGAAAACTAGAAAGTATATAATTGTTTTCTAAATGAGTCGAGAGGCGGTTAGATAATAATTTTTCTAATAATTTAGCTAGTGTATTAAGCAGAGATATTTGGCTGTAGTTGTCGACATTTTCAACATCGCCTTTTTTATATAGAGGGATAACTAGCGCAATTTTAAATATATTTGGAAAACATCCTTGGTATATTGACTGATTAAACAAATATACCAGTGGTTTCATTATAATATCTAGCATATTTGAGATAGTTGAGAGAGATAGCCCATCTATCCCACATGATTTTTTATTTTTCATTTGACTTAGAGTTTCTAGAATATCCTGCTCTGTGATAGGTTCTGAGATAAATGCTACAAGATTATTATTAGAAAGAGTTTTATTAGAAAGAGTTGTGCAAGGTAGTGCCAAATTTTGACCAAAGTGATTGAGGATATTATGTTCCGCGCTACAAGAAAAATAGTTAGCAAATATGTTGGAAATTTCATCTGGATTAGTTACCAAATCACCATCGCATCTAAGCATTATTTTATTATCTCTATTAGTTGTTTTGCCTAATTTAAAATTAAAAATTTTCCAGGTCTCTTTGGTCTTGTTGTGGGCTTGATTTATTTTTATATTATAAAAATTTCCTTTAGCCAGTTTGATGTTCAGTTTATGTTCTTTTTTCCTAGTACTGTATAATGCTTCAATTTCAGGAATGCCAGAGTTCGTCATTAACCAGTACAATTGCTTTAGTGTATCACCACATATGCTTATCTCGTTCTTCACCTTATTTTTCATCACTCCACGAAACCGAGAAAAAGCACCACCAAAATTTTTCTATAAGAAATCAGTTACCTTTGGATATTTTTATCGAAGGCTCTGATTAAATTCTTAATTCACTTGGTAAGGTGGTTGATGTGAAGCGCGCTGTATAGAACAGACACAAAGAACAAATATGTATAAAGTTGGGGAATTTGTGGATTTCCAGTTCCGTATAAACCACATATCTGTCTTCTCCTTTGTTCTCATTGGAATGCACATATAGGAATTTCATCTCAATTCTGCTTTCATTCGCAATACTCGAATAATATTATTTTTGGATCTCATATCTATATGTATAACCCCAATTTATAGGAGGTTACGGGTGTCGATTTTTATCAATGAACCTCCTGAAAAGTAAATAAAATAACAATGAATATAAAGGGATATGAATATTTTCATGAACGAGCAGTCCGCATAGGATAGGTTTGGGAGAGCCATCCTGCGGGAAAGATAAAGCCCATCAATATTTGGGAAAATATCAAGTACATGTCACCAGTCTTGGGTAGAATGATTCCAGGCAACGTGTATATTTTTAAAATAAAGTAAAGTATTTTTATTCAAAGTATCTATTTACAATTGTAGTTTGTATTAATAAATTATACACTACTATCAGGACAAAAAACACACCTAAGCATTTACATGCTTGTATTGTAGCGTTCGAGCTATCCTGTAGTGGGTGCTCATTGTTAATATTTTTTTAAGTGAGTTTTTGTAGAACTAGGTGAGGTATAACATAAATACTAAATATTAGAATAAGAATTAAAACACTTGGTATTACTGTTTCACAATTTTTATTCAGATTTCTCTGACATTATGTTTCGGCCTTTCGAGCATTATCAATTATAACTCTTATGTCAGAGAAATCTGAATAAAAACTGTGAAACAGTAACACCAAGTGTTTTTAATACTTATTCTATTTAGTGTGTTTCACCAAGAACCTACCGCAGACTCAGTTCAATTAATAACGAGATATTAGATATTATATCTTACATTTCTTTTTTAAAGATGAAAAGAATGTATTTAGGAATCATATAGGTGCATAGTATATAGGATTAAAATCAGTATATCAGTATCATCCTTTACTGATTCAAAATAAATTACTAGTTCGTCAAAATTCTTCTTTATACTTCTTATATTTAAACGTATGATATTAAGCTTACACCCATTTTCTTTTTTAAAGCCGTCAGTTATGTTTGTATGCACTAATGTTTCTACCTCACCTTGTTCATTTATTAACTGCAATAAATCTAACATAGTATAAATATAACATAAAACATAAGGAATAGAAAAGTGTTAAGTGTGATAGCGGCAAATTTAAAGTATTCTAAATTCTAAATATTAGTTGTTATATTCCTATAACTTATTTTAAGGTACATTAATTAGCTCAGAAAAAAGGAAGTACAAAGTGACATGTGTCAGCTGTATTTAGTCTTTCCTTATAATTTACAACAGTCTTTTATGATAAATAACGGTATTTGTTTGAGTAATGAGTATGTAATTTTACGACCTTCTACTTTTTAATTTAAAGCAACCTTTTAATACGATAAGCATTTACAATTCCACCAGCATGTTCATGTTAACGTTGATATTTGCTAGTAATCTAGATAGAATCGTTTAAAGTAACTTTAATATGTACCGACATCGTATAATTTTCATACTGAAAGAATTTTTATATCGCTTGTATCTTTATGGCTGCTACCGTACTTATAGTTCACTTTATAAATTTCCTTATGAACTAGGTTATTTATAGAAGCACGTATTGTATATAAATTTAGAAGAGTGTCCCTTTGCAGGTATGATAATAAATAATTCCTTTTCATTTTCGCAGTCGGACTTTTACATAACACTGCGCCGTCTGTCTCGTATACAAATAAAGGTGAATCTCTCCATTATGTGCCTGACATCAGACTACCCTTTTTTAACTCAAGTACTTTGATTTATTTTATAAGAGTTAAGGCACGTTTTAAATATTTTAGTTTATATAAGTTGTCCATTCCTTCCGAAAGTTTTAACTAATCTAATCATGACTGACGTTGCTAAAGGTAGCATTAGATGTAATTTACCTGACGGATAATACAGTAATCGTCAGTCCTACTCGGCCCTAATTTAATATTTCATCATAGTAGAAGATTCTATTTGATAATAATACAAGGAAGAATATGCAAAAATTTACACAACGATATAATCAATAATGAAGATGAAGTTGCTAAAGGGCAAAAGATTTACTAAATCAACAACAATAGCAGCAGCAGATGAGTTTTGGCTATACTACTAAAAATTTACCACGGCTCAGAGACATCTACTTAAAGAGTAGGAATAATCTGACAGCTAATTGACAAATAACTGGGTACGATTAATTCAAGCCTGACGACACCAAGTGTTTACTTTATCTTAAAAGTCATTAACAACAGTTAATGCAAACTCTGACAAAATAAAGATTATTGGGCGCCACTGTGTTTTTCAATCTACCATAGAAAAGCTATAGAAATACCAGTTGAAAATGACTAATAATGATTTTAGGCAAAAGTCAAAAATTAATAAACACAACTTAATTAGCAATAGCAATATTTTGAGAGTTGCTCTACAAATACACAAGTAAACACCGTTGACAGGTTAATTAAAAACATTAGGCGCGTATATAAATGTAAACAAATGACAACATTGAAAGTAGCTAATATCGAAGAAATCAAGCTTGAGTAGTATTCATAAACATAGACACACAAAAATAACTTGACAGATAATGTTAAAATAGATATGTAACTACAAAGAAAAATATATGCTAGATGAGTATTTTCAAAGATACAAAATACATTTACTTTAGTTAAACTAATATCATTAACGAGCGTACTACTTAGGCTCAAAACTACATAAAAGAGCATGTCATATGGTTTAACGTGAACAAATATTTTGCATTTACTATGTTCATACACATAATCAAAAGTCAAGTTAGGTTAATATTCACAGTGAATCTGGTTATATACAAGATAAGGCCAGATATACAAATGATTGGTCCATACGTTATTAACACAGTAACACAAAATTATTTACACTGTTTGGAAGTTAATAACTATATTATACAATGTGTGAAAAGTACAAATGTTCTCTTTCAAAGGACAACAAAAAAGGTACTAGACATTAGCACTTAAACATTGGTACCTGTTTAGATTTCGCACTAGATTATCGATCGCTTACGGCATGATGGGTAAAGATGGCTACTTGTTGGTGAGAGAAAGGAACTTTCCATAACAAAGGAATCTCACGTCACAAAACTAAAGGCTAAGTGTAACCCCTTACACTTATCCAGAGCTCGCGGATATGCACTTGGTGTATGGAGAAAGTGGTGAAAATGCAGGTGGTGCGGAAGAGCTTTATCGTTTAAGGTTCCCTAATCGACGTCAACCTCGTGCTCGTACATTTGTTAGTATTGATCAGCGTCTTCGAGAAACAGGTCGTCTCGATGGATATGGAGGAGAACGAGGTCCACAACGCGAAGGAAGGGTAATTGACGCAGAAGTTCAAATTTTGGAACTGGTAGAAGAGGATCCAACTTTAAGCACCCGCGATATCGCGAACCATGTGGGAGTATCCTATTCTATGGTATGGAGGACATTGAGAGATATGAACTTACATCCCTATCACTATCAACGTGTCCAAGCACTAGAACCTCAAGATTTTGCAGAGCGAATGAAATAATTGGACCTATACAATTACCCGCTAGATTAAATGGTGATGTATACTTACATTTTTTGCAACAAATTTGCTGGAAGATGTATCCTTGGCTACGCGCAGAAGAATATGGTATTTACACGATGGCGCGCCAGTCCATTTTAGTATGGCCCTCAAGGCCCTTGCATCGACAAGAACCAAATCAAAATTGGTTCAAAACTGTAAACAGGCTCTCTGCGAACTTGGCTCATCCAATTGGGTCAGGCTCCTCTGGGTGCCTGGACACAGCAACATTGAAGGTAACGAGCGGGCAGACGCTCTGGCAAGAGGAGGCTCTCGGAAGCCTCTACTGGGTCCGGAGCCGGCCCTAGGTTACCCTAGATCCAACGCCAGGAGGTCAATAGAGGACTGGGCCCGCTCCCAGTTCATTGACTACTGGACATCCCACCCAGGACTCCGGCAAGCGAAGCTCCTCATCTCAGGGCCCTTGCCGGAGAGAACAAAACAAATTCTGCGACTAAGCAGGAGACAAGTCAGAGTCGTAATAGGTCTTTTGACCGGACACGGCTCTTTCAGAAAACACCTGCATACCATGGGGGTGGTTGACCACCCCGACTGCAGGTTTTGCGAGGACGAGGAAGAAACTTCTATCCACGTCCTGACTTCCTGCCCTAGGTTGATGAACCTGAGGTATAAACACCTCGGCATTGGCTTTCCAGTGCTGGAGGAAATAAGAAATTCCCCCATAAGCAGGATTCTGGCCTTTGGACTAGAATCTGGCCTGTGTGGGGGCTTTCAATAAATTTGTTAGCGGTTGCACAATGGGCCACTAGGCCTGAGTGCGGGGACCATTCCTCGCCCCGCTAGAAGAAGAAGAGAAGAAGTATGGCTGTTCTAAATTTTTTGAACAGAAAGTTTCCTCGACGATGGATTGGACGTGGCGGACCAGTACCATGGCCTGCTAGATCGCCCGACTTAAATGCGATTGACTTTTATTTTTGGGGCATTTTAAATCTCTGGTTTACCGTGATCCAATTGATACTTTAGAACAATTGCAACAACGTATTTTAATGTGCATAGAAACCATAAAAAATGATCCTAATTTACCAAATAAGTGCGTATGTCCTTAGTTCGACGTGTATACGTGGAGATGGAGGTCATTTCGAACAATTTTTGTGAGAAATTCAAAAGAATTGTTCAGTAATTGGGTGTTACCTATTGGGCACTAAATGTATGATTATTATTGCTATTATTATTATTATTAGTATTCGCTGTCTTGTTTTGATCTGTTTATTATTATTTACATTGATTTTCATAGAGACCAAAGACTCGATTTTTAGTTTTCTACACCTGATTAGGAAAAATTATGCGCTCAATTCGTTTAAAAGATCAGATCTTTTCCTAACTTATAATACACAACTATTTTCTGTTATCGTATCTCGGACGTCTAACTGTTCGTTTTTCAATTTCATAAAATAATTATTAATTTTTTAAGCTTTTAACACAATGTTACAAATGTTAATAAACCACTTTTAAATTTTATAAATTCTTATAAACGACAATAAAAGCTACAATAACTTTGTTCCAAATTAAAAAACACATGTAAACAAATCCTATTTAAACCCCTGCAGCCATGCCATGCTTGCGTTGTGCCGACCGAGAAGGAATTATTTACATTTTCATAATTAGTGGTATAAAAAGTTCGGTACAAGTAATCCGATCAAAGTGCTGCACTTCTTCCGGCGGGAATACAAGTCGGGTATTACAGTTTTTTTATTATTTCTAATATTCGGAACTATGACATCATTGACCCTGAAAAACAGTGGCTCTCAAATGTTTCCTACCTGAACATTCTAATTTTAAACCTAGCTCAGTTTTTTTTCAAACTGCCCCTAGAGAAAAAAAGTCCAATTTATTGTATACTAATTATTATTATCCATACTAAGTTTTATATTGTAGTATTATATTGTCTTTTTGTGTATATATGTATATGTCTTTTTGCTAATAAAGGTCCATCTATCTATCTAAAGTGTGCGATAAAATAATTCATGCTTAAATTATTTATATTTGAGATCCAGTATCCATCCTTGAGCCGGTGATTTTTACAATTTATACAAGTTACTGTATTAAATAACTTGAACTATTCCAAACTTCACTTGTACATAGATAACACGCAACTCTACTACTTGTTTCCTTCCTTAGAAGTGAAGATAGCCACTGCTTACGAATCAATATTACCGTAGATTATAAATTATAGCTTAAAGTAATAAACATTATTATTATTATTTTACCATCCATTACAATCTTGGCACTCACTCTCCTGGGCGTCTATGCAATTTGAAAGCTACACTGGCATAATATTACATAGTTTGTAGAAAGTGGCTTCTAGTATGTATACTTGAGATGGAATGAAGTATTACTGCGGAAGTCGACCAGTCCACGTTATCTTGTAACAAAGATTTGCATGTAAGCTTAACATGATTTAAACCGCAACTTGTGCACCGTTAACCAACTTTAGCGTAAACAATGTAAGATAACAAATAGCCGCGAATTTGTTAGGTTTGTAAATGCTATAGCCAACTGTTTTACATACAATTTCTGTTAATATATTTAGTTGTGATTTGAACTTCGGATAAAGACGAATTTTCCCTTATAGAAATATATAAATAGTCTTTTTATCATCCAGAATGATTTCAATATAGCAGATTTTCTCCTGTCGTCTACATTGCAAACATTATTATTATCTTCCGTTGTCAAATGCCAACAGACAGACGACGGACCGACCGCCAGACAGACTGGATGACTGACGGAAATGAAATATCTTAATTGTCGTAATCTATATCCGGAAGAGCTGAATGGGCTTGGAATAGAACTGATCTATGGAGGGCAGGTAGTTGGTGGTTCACAGGCGGCTCCAAAACGCTGGAAGGAATTGGAGCCGGAATACATAGTCGCAAGCCAAAAGTAAGAATTACTTCGAACCTGGGTAATAATGCGACTACCTATTTTTCAGGCAGAATTTTATCATTGATCGGTGTGTGAAGACTGAAACAGACACATCCTAAACACAGATCAATAAACATCCTTTCAGACAACCAAACAATTCTTAAGGACCTTGGATCTAACCGCTGAAATTCCAAAATGGTTTGTAATTGTCGGAAGGCCCTGATCCGACGGAGTAGAAACAACAAATTGACTCTGGGTACCTGGCCGCTCTGGCATGAAAGGCAACGAAGTTGCTGATTCCTTGGTTAGAGAAGGCACGGCCTTTAGAATGTATAGAACTAGAACCAACAATTGCTATATTTGCAAATTCTGCCAAGGCAGTTACCTTAACCTGGGCCTTAACCCAGGCTAAGGTAACTTAAAGCCTAAGGCAATTTAAAGCCTTAGCTTTAAATGTTCAATTCGGTTGCTAGTTTCACTCATCCCATATATTGGTCAAAATAACCTACGGTTTTGATTTCATTTACTCAAAATACTTTAAAGCACCAAGACATTGTCAGCAATCTCAACAGATTGCTGACCCCTGTAAGTTGATGCCCAAGAATTATCCTTTTGTATTATCATTTAGTTTTTTAGGCTTCTTTCATTTTCACCTCGATCTCTTTGTACTTATGTGTTAAGAAAATACAATTTTTGGAACTCGACGCCATTTTGTTCTATGTTGCAACAATGGTAGGCTAGAGAACTATTTTTTAATATATTTCTATTAGTAAGAATCTACTTTTATAAGCTCAAAATACCCGAAGTCTGCGTAATCTATATAATAAAATAAATTTAAAAATGCCTACTACAAATATAGAGAAGATGCTCTGAACTAAGCATCTGCTAAAAGTTGTATGCCTACAATTACTATTATGAAGAGTTTTAATTTGTTTTCAGATTTTCATTTTAATAAAATAATTTATTACACCATTGAGACCAAGTCAGACCCAAACTCCAGAATTAAATTCAGCATTTGACATTTTGTGATTTATTGAAAACTCGATTAATTTCCCAGAGAAATTTCTAAATCATCATTTGTCAATATTTCTCCCCTTACAGTATTTATTGAAATTACGGGAACTGAATACTAAATTTTAATTATTATTACCCAAGGTCTGTCATTCATAGCGTATATTAAAAGTGTAATAAATGCTCATGGAGATTTATTTTGAGAGAGGACCTGAACGCAGTAATAAATACACGGTTGTTATTACATTACTTTCTATTATTTCGTCGTTAGGCATACGTAACTGACAAATGTGTGTAGAAAATAATTACAGTCAGATTTTGATGGTTGCTCTTTAATTGAAATTAGCAAAAATCCTCGCAATCCGTGCTTAGTAAGTATGACCAGTCTTTTACGTTAATACTAAAATAGATCAATAATTTGAATGTTAGTGTCAGAGGCGTCCGCTGGGTCGGGTACATGTTAACAAATTTTTCTCTTTTGGGCCAGCCAAATATGTCTTCACTTGTAATAACGTACGGGAAATTTACAAAATAATACGGTTATTTAGCATTTTACTGGGAAATAATCTCTACGCCTGTGGCTTTTACGTCAAATGAACAGTTAGAGTGTGTTTTTTGAAAAATGATAGTAATAGTAATTTATGAACCTTAAAATATACAATTGTATATTTTAAGGTTCATAAATTACTTTGTTACTATTACTGCATTGTAATTACAATACAGTAATAGTAACAATATTCGTATGACGTAAGCAGTTAATAGTGTCCACAAAATGGCAATGTATTTCGGTGACGTTTCGAAAATCTAATTTCTCTCTTTCCTTTCTCAAAGCTTTTTTTGGAAATCTTTTGTCCCGTGTATGTTAATACGCACAAACACATGTGTTTTCCAAGAAACGCTCTAAAAATATGTTTGTGCTATATTCAATATCCATAGATACCACTATTATCTACACAGAACTGTTGTAATAGTTTTATTTTGTTTGTCTTTTAATATTGTCAACCGGGTTGTACAAGTATTTTCAAATCAATTACACAACCATTTATCCTCATTTAACGATATTACTGCTATTTTTTGCTATCCGCATCTTTGGTTAACATTTTTACCAAATCTTAGCATATTCTACGTCCATTCTCCAAGCAATTTTCTGTTTCCTAATTTCATTGTATCTAATGTAATTTGGGTGTTCGTCCAGTCTTACACTGAAAGTTCGGAATGACTCACCCACGTAGTGTTTTGTTACACTCATTAATACTGTAAATGCAGTTTTTAAATTTAGCTCGCGGTTTAGTGGCTTTGTTATTGTCAAAATAGATCTCAAAGTGATACTCGTTGGAAATACTCCCCTAATTTCAAAGGGCGAGTCCGGACAAGACCCTTTTTTCGCCTACCGTAAGCACGAAGAAATGTTTTTCATATTTCATAGGTTTGATTTACTTTTTATATAATTCACGATATATGCTTTAATATGACATATTTCTTATTCATATACATTTAATTATATATTTTTGACTGATTTTCTCTGTTTTCTGCATTTTTCCACTAAAACAACATGGTTGCAATAAATAGTTTTTATGAACCACTCTGATTTTAAAATATGTTGATAACTAAATTTTGATATGAACTCTAATAATATAAGACACCGCTGCCTAAGAAATTACTACTTTCACATCCAGATTTCATTTTAAAGGAAATATCTTGACTGTATTTGCACTCTAGTATGTGGAAATTATTGGTCATAAAATTTTAATAATATTTGGGGCAAATGTCATAGAAAAGTTTGAGGCGCTGGTTTTTAACATATACGTCAAATATTAAGTTTCTGGACTCAGATGTCATTATAATACGTCACAATTTTACCCCTGTAATAATGGAGTGGAAGTGATGGTGGAGTAAGGTTGAAAAATAGAAGGAAATCTGAGGCCTTGGCTTCTAGTATATACACCAAATCCCAAATTTCTGTACTCTTACCAGCTTGTTTTACTTATTATTTCCTATTTACCTCTACTTACCCCTCACTCCTTCATCGAATCAATACGTGTACCAAATTTCAAGTGAAAATCTCAATGGTGTTTTATTATCCCTTTTAATAATGGTGGTGGGAAGATTAAAAAATATTATAAAAATATTGGAAGCCTTCGCTTTTAGTGTATACACTAAATCTCAAATTTCTATATTCTTACCAGCTTGCTTTACTAATTTTCTCTATTTACCCCTATTTAACCTACGTGTACCAAATTTCAAGTGAAAATCTCAATTTTATTTTATCGACCCCTTTAATAATAGAGTGGGGAAGGTGGTGGGGGGGGTGGTGGTGGAAAATATTGTAAAAAATCTAAGGTCTTCGCTTCTAGTGTATACACTAAATCCTAAATTTCTGTACTCTTACTAGCTTGATTTACTTATTTTCCCCTATTTACCAACCCAATCCTTCCCCGTATCAGTTCCAAATACAATTCAGTTCAAGATCTCGTTATAATACATGCGTGTACAAACTTTTAAGTCAATATCTTAAACCGTTCCAGAGAAAACGTGTGCACAGAAAAAAGTTACAGACAGACAGACAGACCGACATTTTTTTTTTTCGCTCAAATTTAAAATCTTTACGGTTCGTAACATTCTATACCTATTTCAACAAAAACAATTTTTGAAGTTTTTTTTACGATTACTATACTTCCACTCCACTACGTAGATGAGGAAGTAAGAATGACGAAAACGCCCATTGCACATTAGATACTATAGTAGAATCAGTAATAGCTTTACTGCAAGTTAGTATAAAGTTAGCCTCGTGTTCTTTGTCGGTACGGCGTGTATTTTCAAAATTTGTTCATAAGTTGATAATTAGTATAGTTATAAATACCAAAAGCCGCTTAGTTTCCCATAGAAAGTACTCAGCCCTAATTACCACTACTGTACAGGACAAAGTTAAGACCTTATTCGATATATTGCATAATTTCCTTGAGTTACGTAAGTACGGCCAGGTCTAGAAACTTCCCATAACATGTGTTGTTAAGTAGTCTTGGTACTAAAATTTTGCATGTTGCATTCACGTGCCCATAAATAGCAATGGTTATCGTATTAAATATACATAATAATTATAATAGTAATTTTGAAACAAAGGAAATTATATAATTAAAAATACATATTCTTCTAAACAACTACTTGACCGGCTACATGCCACGATCAACGTTGGATTAAAAGAAACAAAATAAGTGCGTTACGTACCTCATGACTGTCACAATACTGTTATTTTAATTTAGGCAATCGTGTTCAGCACACCAAAAGCAAATAAAACGAAAAACCTACCAAGTATAAAGATTATATCAAACGTTAAAACATTCGCATACACGTGTTTCGATGTTTACATCTCGTCGGTGTGACCACTTTCAGGAATTTCAGAATGAACTGAAAGAATATTTCTCAGGCAAATGCCGCTGCAATAATTTTTTCATGATTTATCCCAACAGGATCACAAAAATTCGAATTCGGAATATAACTATAATATACAATAATTAAATGCAAATGCAAATTCCCTGCAGTGTAAAAGTTCTCTAAAATAGAAGCAAGGGAAATAATTATGTTACTAGCAAAAAAACTGGTAATTATTTCAACGCCTACCAAAATAGTGCGTCATAGATAAGTATGGCAATACACAGGGTGGCCACGAGTCAATAGACGCCCCCAATTTTTTGGTTGCCTTTTAATTTAAAAATTTAGTTTTTGCTACACATAAATTAGAGAAAAGTGGGCTACTTTTAGACTAACATAAACGAAAATAATGCTTTCGGTTGAGCCGGAATAGACAACAACTTTCTTTCTTAAACAGAATTACTATAGTTTTTTACAGTTTCATAATAAGCACACAATTCTAAGTACAACAGCTTTTTCCGATTTAAAATATTCTAAGAAATAAGTGAGATACAAACAATTTTTAATTTCTTTAATAATAATCTTAAGCCGGAAGTAAAATATTCGATTCTATTTGTCTAAAAGTAGCTCATTTGTCTAATTTATGTATACCAAAAACGAAATTTTTAAATTAAAAAACAATCAAAATATTGGGGACGTACATTGACTCATGCCCACTCGGTGTACAAAAAAATTACTTTGCCGGTTACCAACTACCTATTCAGCGTCCAATGGGTTTTGTCCGGTAAGGCGTTCCCATATTGTCTTTTAGTTCAGGATCAAATGTCTAAAATTATCTCATATATTTGTCAGATCTTAAATTTGATTTTTACAAGGTAAATTTTCATAATGGTGAAATATACTAATATTAGCATTTAGTTGTCTTCATTCGTTTAATGCACATAGAAAACCTCGAAGCTGTGCCGCTTATACTTGACTACAGCATTAAGGGGAGATCAGGGCATGTCGATTGTCGACCTAACTCCTCTATAACATATGAAATATTAAATATATTTTACTACTTAATACATGCAATATCATTATTCACATATAAAGTATGTTCTGGAATGATTAAAGTAACAAATTGACGAAAACACACCTGTTCCAATTATTTAATTTTCTTATTTTGTTCATATTTGCCAACTCGCCCCTACGGAAAATATTTTACGACCTAGCGGAGACGACAGAGTCGAAGTTAATTTTTTCAATGTCACGGAATTTCAAATTAACCGCGTCAGTTAAGAATATATTTGTATGTGCTTTATAAAATAAACATAGTTGGTGATTTGTTTTTAAAATATATTTAGATTGTGAGAGCTTAAACGGATAATATACTTCAACAGGTACATGATATTTTCCTTTGTATTTTAGCGGATTTTATGCAATTGTGTTTTTATAAATATTTTGGCGGGTAGTGAATTATTCGGGTGTTTTGTGTTTATAGGTGGCTGTAGTAAAATAATATCGTGAAAATGTTTAGGCCTTGGGAAGGTTCTTTACCTAGCAGAAAATGACAGGAAAAGATGGGGATTATTAACAGCTCGCAAATTACAGAGAAAGTTTCTAGACAACATTTATGTGAACATACCCAAAAATTGGTTTTAAATGTTTATAAAAATATTTAAAAAAGTGAAGGAGAAACCGGAGCTGTGGAAATAACCGACTACTTCACAGAAATTCCAGAACAAACTATTTATATATTAGGACCATATAATCGAAAAGCTAAATCGGACAAAGGATAATCACGAGCATTAGATTATTCGTCTGTGGTGAAGTTGTTAAAAGATTTAATTTACAGGAAGTATAAGGAAAATGAGACACAAACAGTACAATCAGTCAGTGTTGCCGATTGACGGACTTTTGTCCGATTTTCGGACCTTTTAACGCTGCGGACATTTTCCGGACTTTGAAGAAATTCGGACTATGTTAATCGAAAATCCTCTCCCCGCCTTTCAAAATTTCAAGTGAGGACAACCTCCCCGCTTTTCAAAATTTGCGAGGGAAAAAAATGTGTAGAGAAATCTCCCCCTCCCACGCTTTTCAAAATTAGTAATAAAACACCTTTAACGAAATTTATGCCCTAATATCTACCGAAATCGCCGGAAATGCTGCGGCAACATTGAATCGGAAATTTTCATGTCAGTCGACGGATAATTACAGTTAATATTATTGGCAACACTACAATCAGTACATATGGAACTGAGAACAATAGGCGTGGTGTCATTTAGTGAACAAACACTTAAGCGCTGGTGATTAAAGATAGGATTTAACTTTAAAGTGATTCATAAAAGAGCAAGTATTATGGCAAGCTATAGAATTCTATTGTGGCGTAATGAATGAATATTAGCAACGTATTAAAGAATTTCGAAGTTGCTCGAAGTTCTCTAGAATCGAAATTATTTATTTGACACTTATTTATTTGTTTTCTAGAATTGATTTATTTATTTAATAATTGTTTATTTATTTTCTAGAATTGAGTTTAATTATTTAATCTGGGTCATTTAGATCAAGTTAGGATTATTGATATAAATAGCAATAACCTTAACTCTGAACCCACATTTTTTGGCAAGGAATTGCTCGTATTTCCTCGTGGTCCTTGCTTGGCAACAATAATAATGCAATAGATTAAATTATTATTGCCGAAACTATCTATCTAATTTAGACTCAAAATTCATCATTGCTCAACAGATTTTTTTCTATCAGTGTGCACAAAAATTTTAAGTACGGCTCTGTGAGACATCAATTATCTTAACGAGCCAAATTTATGGTCCGTTTTTTACAGCTTTTTTTACCTGCACTAAACGAATGAAGGCAACTATACCTATGATAACTTAATTATATATTTCCGTACTGCCTACTTGAAATTATTTTCAAGTAAAATTAAAACACTCCCTGGCGCGGCACGAGAAACATTACGCACGCATAAAAAATGACGCTGGTATTCTGTAACATTTTAATAACGTTTCCACGTCGTGTTTTTTGTACGCTTTCGTCTAGAAGAGGAGGACATTTCGAATAAATATTCCCTTTGTGATAAATTGCAATCCTTGTGAACTGTGAAAATTGTAAAAAATAATACACGTTTAAAAAGAATAAATTTGGGAGCTTCTGAAAGTCATATAAATCTTGTTTTACTTTTAAAGCGAATCTCAAGAAGTCAATATATAAATAGTTCTGTTAAATTAGAGTGTTTTAGATAAATCTGTATGTTCACATTGATGTTACTTCAACTTTTATTCCATATGGTACTTACAAAGGATGTTTACGTCACTAGTATTACAAACTTCAGTGGGATAATGCTTCCCAAACAGTATGGAAGCCAGTATGCAATTACCTGACAGATTTGTAACATGATTAATGCGTATTAAGTTTCATTGCGATCGACAACGTTTATAGTTTGTCAAAAGTAGACAATTCCCATCACTTCAGACATTCAAGAATCTTTTATTCCTAAACCACCTACATTAGGGAAAGTGTAAGAATCAGAAATGTTTACTTAAGTGCGATAATGATATAGCAATTGTTTTAAAAAAATTTACCAACTTATATTAATACATATTAATGTTAAGTTGGTTAACGTCAAGGGCACACGTACCGTGGAATGCTCCGGAAGAAGACGCAAAAACAATCGGTTAAAACTCAGTTATACTCGACAAAATTTAAGTCATCCATAGACCAAAAAAATTCTGCGTAAAGTGTAATACAAGAACAAAGTACATACCGAATTAAGAATTGAAAATTACTGGCGATGTGCGTTTGATAGTACCACTAATAAAGTGAACATCAGCAGTGCCTTAGTTTGGCTGTCGACGGAAACAGACCGATCTATACCTGGGACCCTCTCAAATGGTTGTTTAGTGTCAAGTGAGCAACATATGTTTATAAAGCATTATAGAGATATTAGCTGAGTTGTGACCTAGGACTAATAAAACTCCAACTAGAACTGTTTTTAAATGTAAATAACTAATAAATTTTGTGTGCAGTGGAAAATTTAAAGACGGAACGAAGAGGGAAGCGGCCATCATACACATACGGAGGAGAAGGATAAGTTCTATTGGTAGTATTAGTGTATTAATTTATTAATCCTTATTAATTATATTATTAAACCTAATTGAATTTCTTAAAATTAACAATGTATTAAACATAAAGCAGGTCCCACAATAGGAAGGTTTTGATTGGCAGCTGTCACATGGTCCATATATTGGGCTTATTTAGGAATACAAAAACATTTCTCCAGTCTAAGTAGTTGGGGTCTACTTTATATACAGATCGTCCCAAATGTTATCCAAGGTCTCTTTTAATTTTTAAAGATTTTACTTTTTATTCTTGCTCTATCATAGGAAATCGGTATACAGGGTGTCTCAAATGTCCTCTCGGGGCTCTTCCTTGCACTTCCACTGTAAATAGCTATTTACCTGTGGAACGGTTAATAAATAAAATATTGTTACAGCGACCTAATGTATATCTTGGTCTGCAAACAAAATGGACGCATTGATGAAGGACATTGAAAGGAAAACACAAATTTTTGGAGGAGGTGCACAGTGCTCACTGCTACATCCAGAAACAGAAGAAACTGAAGACTCAGAAGAAGAATAAACAAGGAGATGATGCTACACGTAAACTTAAATGAAGCATGAAAATTTAAAAGAAGCATCTCACTTCCCATCCTATATAGGAATATATGCGTCATGTGGTTCTCGCTGCTGGCAACTGGCACGTCCATAGAATCCGGCATATACAGCCGGTGGTATATAAGAATATCCAGATTGGTTATTCGGAAGTGGCAGCAATGCCTACCATACGCTGGCTAATCAATCAATCAATATGCCAACCTACGAAAATTGGGAGGTTACTGCACCTTCGATTTTTCGGCCACAAAGGCGAAAATTGAGATAAGACCAGATATCTACGTTTTGGATCACGTTTAATGCCATTTTGGCACAAAGACTTTCCTATTTTTCAATATATCTATCTTTTATTATACCATTCGAAAGTACGTGTAGTAGTAGGTATTATATTCAAATTGCAAAAAAATGCTATAAATTCCGGAAGAGTCCTGTTAATTTACTAGGTGATATATTCTGACAGATCGCTCCTGGCAGACCCACACATGAAAACAAACGTGGTCAAAAAACACGTTGGAACTGAAGTCGTTGTACAAAAAATATCGTGGTTTCGAAATTATTGGCTATTAACTATTGTTATGCATAGATAGATAGATATTTTATTTAACCAAATTACATAATATAACATTTTTGGCAAGTCAAAGAAAAACAATATAATCATAACAATATAGAGTTATCGAATGCATATTGCGAAGGCATGCAGTTGTAAGCACATTAAAAACAAGAACAATTTACAAACAATTTGTAAAAACTCAAACAATTATCAATATATAAAAGCGTGATGACGGTAAGCATTTCTCAGTATATAATTATATAAAAATATTTAATTAATTAATAGGGGATATAATTTCAAAGGGGGTGTGCATATATTCCTCAACTGAATAAAAACAATGTATAAGCAAATGCTTTTTGATTATCCATTTCCATTCCATTTTAATTGTTTTTATTTTCTTTATCTATGTATAATTCATTCCTTAAGCTATCTTAGTGTACAATATAGATCATTTACATATTTAATACATTATGTAAGCAAATATATAATGGGTCGTTGTTAGACCAGGAGATTTTAATTTGGAATTTATTATTGAGCTGATTTGATATTAGCACATTTCCCTCGGCATGTGCATTTATTTTGGTATGTTCCTCGAAAGAGGATTTAAATAGTTTTTATTTTAAACAAATTTTTCAGAGGCGTGTAATTAATAAAACAAAATATACAGGAAAATATAAAAGAAAAAAAAACCTGTTTTAAATAATGGGATATAAAATATCTACTAATGCTGTATACACAATTTATGCGGTGTGTAGATTTATGTGTGGGCGAACGTTCCGGGGCAGGAACGAAAGGTGTATGGAGTTTTTGTTGGAGAGGGGGATTTTATGTTTCGTGAGTTGTCCGTCTGTCGACAAGGTCACCGTCTACCATAGTAGACGGGAAGTCTTTGGTGGAGTAATTTATGTGTATGTTGAGTGCCATCGTCATGTCGTACGTCTGTAATGTGTGCTGTCAGAGCCGATTGCTGAATTTTGGTTGTAAAAAATTTTTGAGATTTTTCGTCCATGAAATCACGGATCATTTCGATGTTTGTTAACCTATGCAATTCAGCAATCGGTATATATCTGCTGGAATTTGTAAAAAGGCGCAAAAGTTTATTTTGTGTTGTTTGTAATCGTTGGCATTGTGTTTTTGAGATAATGTTCCAAGCCATACAAGCATTAGTCAAAATTGGCCGAAATATAACTTTATACATTAAAATTTTGTTATTTATTGATAATTTGCTTCGTCTGTTAAGTAGAGGGTAGATTTTGATTATCCCCTTAAATGTATTTGGATCAGTCAAGAATTTTAAATAGTTCGGTAGATAATTGAACAATTTAAAATCCAAAGAATTTTTTGTTGTTTTCGAAAGTCGAAAGCGTGGTGTTCTAAAATCATTTCTATTTCTAGTATCATACGTATGAACTTCAGAATTTGTTGCAAATTGAATCTTATTTTTATAAATTTCTAATAACGTGACAAATATATAAAGACGGAAGAGGCATTATTTTAAGATTTTTGAAAATAAGCTTGCAGTGGTCTCTGAAGCAAGCACCGGCCACTATTCTGACTGCTCGTTTTTGTAGGCGGAAAATTTTATCTGCGTAAAAAGAATTACCCCACAGCAATGTACCATAACTAATGTGTGAATGGAGTAGCGCAAAATAGCTCATTTTTAGTGTCTCCATTGATAACGTTCTTGTTGGATTACGTAGAACAAATATCGATCTCGATAGTTTCTGACTTAGTTGTGCGACGTGGGACGACCAATTTAGTCTGCAGTTAATAGTGACACCGAGCAGTTTTGCGCTATTTCCCTTAGTTATATTATGACTGGTACAAAAGACTAGGTTTTGAGTTTTTTCATCATTGAGTTTCAAATTGTTATATGTAAACCATTGTTTGGCTAGTGAAACAGTGTCGGCACTTTTTAGCATGAGATCATTCATGTCTGGACTTGAATTTATTATGGTTGTATCATCAGCAAATGCAACACAGGTATTAGGGATCATGTTATGGAATAAGTCATTGACATACATAATAAACAACAGGGGTCCCAAAACTGAACCTTGAGGTACTCCGTGTATGACTAACCTATAATCGTAAAAATTATGTTTTATACATACGGTTTGTTTTCTATTCGATAAATATGATCTGAAGAATGTTTGAGATAAACCCCTAACTCCATAACAGTATAACCTGTTTAACAAAATATCGTGCGAAACACAGTCAAAAGCCCTTGAGAGGTCACATAATGTAATTGATTCTAGTTCGCCACTCTCAAGACCACTGACTATGTCGCCGTCTATCTTGAAAACTGCTTGGTATGTGCTACATTTACTTCTGAATCCAAACTGACAACAGTTTAGTACGTTATTAGATTCGAATAAATGCACAAGCCGCATTTTTAATATTATTTCAAAAATCTTGGAAATAATGGGGATCATGGATATGGGGCGGTAGTTCTCTATTATCGAAATGTCCTCTTTTTTGAAAACTGGTATCACTTTCGCAATTTTAAAAGCATCAGGATAATTTGCTTCACTTACACAAGCTTTAAATAATATTGTTAAAGGATGAATAATTATATCTGCAGTTGCTTTGATAATTTTACTATCCATGCCATACGCCCCCTTAGGGGTGGGAGGCTGATACGTTCATGAGAAATGGCCAAAATTAAGTATCAATGATAAGGCAATCAATAATGCACGCCATCTTTGGGACAGTAGAAGTATGTTTCTAGAAACTTATAGAAGAGAATCGCAATTTCTACCTTCTAGACAAATATAGAAGTTTGCTGAAATGCTTCTAGGTGTCTCTAGTTGGATATATAAACGAATATAAACAGGCGGAAAGGGAAATTTTGAGTGACAAGTGAGAGGTTAGAAATCCAAAGTAAATAAGAAGTAAAAATATCAAGTAATAAACATTGTTAAAGGTTATTTTAGTCAGTAAAAGTGTAATTTAGTTTCATAAAGGTATTGTGTAGTTTCCAGTAATAAAGTGTTTATTCCTTGTTATAATTTATAATTTGTTTTGGAACGTACGGAAATTAATGGAGGTTGTTTCCAAAAGGGGATAGAAACACGTGACACTATATTATACAGCAAAAACAAATTGAAAAAATTATGGAAATTCAAACATAAATTTGAATTAAAAAAACTAAAACGACTACCCACATATAAGGAACATAATATCACAATATTCATTGCATATTTATTCATGGAGATCTTGTCGGAAAAATAAGAAATATTATGATACAAATAGATCGAACTAAAAGGATGAAATCATCCTCAGAACTTTTCACACATCAAATTTAACGTAATTAGCTTAAAAAGCCTCTTAGGTTATAAATCAATTTCTAGGTTTTGATTTAATATTTCATTCATAATGTGTGGGTTTCAAATTAAAGCACCAAGAGATGTTTCGACGCGTTATTCAACAAAGATAAATTAGCTGTAAAATAAGTATTTACTGTAATTTACTTCTCTCTTTCACGTCAAGTTTCTGTTTTAGTAAATAGCTGCTGAGAGCGACTTGAGGGCTGTAATCACTGATATCTTGTAATGAATGCATTTTGTAGGAAACAACAGTTAAAATACAAACTAAAAAACTTTTAACAAGGAAGGTTCGGGTTATTTCTTGTTCACATGTATTTTGCCATCGTCAAATTCTTTCAAAATATGACAAAAATAAGATACATAAGAGACTGCGTTAGAATATTTACGTATCCTTTGATCACACTCTTTACCTTAACTGTAATAACGCGAATATTTCCGGTAGTTGGAGAATAACTGGAATTAAAGGAAATCATCTTACGAATTATTATCAGTTTAGAGTAAGCCTTAGATCCGAAAGTTTTGAGTATCTCCTCTATACCGATAGAAAGAAATATTTGCAATGTTTTGGTTACCAAATCTATTGAGGTAGCCCTTTAGAACTCCAGAGTGCTCCAATTTGAATCTATTGTTATTTGATAGAGTTGTAGATGACATCAAATCATAGACATTAATACAACAACCATTCCTTACGATATTGCCATCTACCGCAGCTGAGAATCGAACTCAGGAGAGATAACAGCGACTAGATATGTAGTGCGACTCAACAGCGGTTTAACCTACTGCTACCGTCTAGGTAACACAGTAAAAGCGCCACTAAACATCCATACCCTGCCTAGGATTCGATCCCGAAATTCAGTGGTGGCAAGTTAAACACCTTAGCGCTGCTAGTCCACAACATATTAGGGAATTTGCTGATACTATTAATAAAAATATACACCACAATTTAAATTAAGTAAACACAGTATACATAGCCTCCACATTGATGGTGTTGATATCATGATTTTGTACAATAGCCATTTTCTTTACCTACTTAAGAGGTACCTCTAAAATTTTTGAGTATAAAGCATATCTCAATAGATATCTTTATTAGGATTGTGCAAAAACCCACCTGCTTTAGAAAAAGACGACCGACTGGGTATTTAGGTTGATTTTGGTAGGTATTCTGGGTTTTGTAAAATTTAAATTTTCCGCCTAATTTCCCACCTCTTATTCGGCGTTGCTTTGACAATATAGCATGTGACAACATCTGGACTGCGTTGGAAATATTTTCAGTTATTCAGTTGCAGTTGCAGTCTTAGGACTGATTGATGTGATGTGATGTAAAACTGAGTGATTTTTATTTATTATAATCTAATCTAATAGTATTAATACACTGGATTGAGTATGTGGTAGGTTCCTTGTGAAACATCTTTAGAATAATTATTTTTAGAAAAGGGAAAAACAATGCTTTTTGATGTTTCAAATAAAAACTGTATTTTTATACTCTCTACATATGTTTCGGCTTGTTAGGCCTTTCTCAATAGCATTACACATGAGTACTAAAGTTATGAGGGCGGTTCTAAAAATAAATGCAGTAATGCGCAAACATGTGAAATTACGGGGAGTTCAAATAACAAAACTAAGGATCTACCTACTCGGAATAATTCAATGGGCTATTCTTAAAACCTTGTCTATTATAGGAGTGTTTATGAAATTTAGTTGGTCATTGGTGGTAGTGTGTTGCTTTTAAGGGATTTTTTTATTTCTAATTGTTCAAGGAGGTTTAAGCGTTTTCCTTTCCTTTCTGAATGGATTAAATTAATATTCTCTGTGTCGATAAAATGATTATTTTCAATGCAATGTGTTGACATTCCTGTGTTTTTGGTGTTGTTTAAAATAGATTGTTTATGTTCTTTTACCCTATTAGCTATACTTCTACCACTCTGGCCAATATATACCGCGTTACAGTCCTTACATTTAATTTCATAAACCCCCAATTTGTTGACTTTACTTATTTTTCTTTATTGTTAACTAAAATACTTCCTAAATTTTTTTGTTTACACTTATTGTGGAGATGCCTAACTTATTTAATTTTCTACTTATTTTATCACTAAACCTAGGAATATAATTAATAAAATTGTACTTTGTTGTTTTGTTGGTTACAGTAAAAAATTCCTTTTGAAGGAATTTTCACTGTTTGTTTTTAACCATGTTCTCTATTAGTGACCCCTTATATCCATTATTTATTGCAATCTGTTTGATTATGTTTAATTCTTTATTAAACTTATCTTCGTCTAAGGGGAAATTTGTGAGTCTATGTATTAGGCTATGAAAGGGAGAGGGTTTAATTTGCCAAGATTGTTGTAAATTATAATGTGACAGTGTCTTTTGTAGTGGCTTTTCGATAAATACTAAATTTTAATTGATTACGATGTTTTTTAATTATCATATCTAAAAAGTTTAATTGACCATTTTTTTCTTTCTCTAATATGAACTGGATTTTACTATTAAATGAATTCAATAAATTAAGGGGAGAAAGGAACTTATTGAAGATGTGTATTTCACATGTTTCGGTGGGTGACACGATGTCGAACGATAAAGACGGTTGTGTGCGGCGTCGCGTTGTACGAAATGTTCAAGTGTATTCCATAAAAGTTGCTTACCTCGTTTCAAAAGTGAAATTCGATTTATTAAGGAAAATAAAATAATTTGTTGCAATACTGACAATGATTCTAGCGACTATGAGGAAGAAAAAAGTATCTTAGAAAAAACTCTTCACGATTTGGTTCTAGAAGGTGACATGAAAAATCAATACATAAATAAACTAAAAAATGATAATGCATTGTTTGTTAAAGAAGCTATGAAAGCCGAGCAAGATATGGAGCAGTTAATTAAAAGGCAAGAAATAATTATAAATGAGTTAAAAGAAGAGATTAGCAAACTTAACAAAAACATAGACAAAAACAAAAAAATTACAAAAACTGTCGGTTCTCAAACAATAGCTAAAGAAAATAAAACAGTATCTACGTATGTTGATTTTGTACAGGCTGACAGTGGCGTATCAATTGAGTATAAGACGGCAGGTACACAAACTATGCAAAATTCAGCCAACTGTGAAGTTCAAGATAAGACTGTTTCTGAGGATTTACTTTCTAAAAATGAATTAAATAGCTCGTGTAAAAAAAGCAGGGTATTAATATTAGCCGATGAATTAGGAAGTGGTGTTAATTTGATGTTGAGAAGAAAAATTGACACTAATAAGTATAACATCCAATCGATCATTAAGCCTGGGGCAAAATTATTTCAAGTTATAAGCGATATGGATAAACATGTTAAAAACTATAATACTCAAGATTACGTAATAATTGTTGGTGGTCGAAATGATTTCTTAGCACAGAATTATCCAAAATTTAAAAATTTGTGTAACACAATTAAACTATGTTCGCATACAAATATAATTATTAGCACTGTACCCAATAAAGAAGAGTATAAAACAAGTAAATACATTACCAAATTTAACAGTCACTTAAAATCATTTATATGTAAGATTAACTCATTTACCGAAGGAAATGTGAAATGTTTAGACCTTTCCGAACACTTTCCAAGAAATAGAATGGCCTTTAGACATATTCTAACGAATAACATAATTTCACACCTGAGGAACAAAATTAATATTAAAAACCTTATTTTTGTTAAAACCATTGCTCATGCTGATATTGTAGCACATCGAAAAGAGAGAACTCAGCCTGTTCTACGTTTACGAGGACCAGAACCTGAACTTCAAGAAAATTAAAGTATTATTGACCTGGTTAACTCTGAAGACATGGAAAATCAGACTTTTTTTCGTGGACAATAACACGACACAGACAACCAACTCTGATATTTCAATCGATTTGTCTGTTAAGCATAGTGTGAATGATAATATTTTTGTTGCACAAGATACGGTGAGTCTGTTTCATATTAACATACAATGTTTGTCAAATAAAGTTGGTCAGTTAAATGTATTTTTAAACAAACATAAATACGATGTGGTATGCTTATCAGAGCATTGGATTACTGACAAGTCCTTGCAATTTATAAATTTGGGAGATTATTATTTGGCAGCTTCATTTTGTAGATCAATCAGTTTACATGGGGGTGTCTCAATATTTCTTAAAAATCATGTAAAATGTGTTCCCTTAAACTTGCATAATTTCAGTAGTGAATTTAATTCCGAATTCTGTGGAGTAGAATTAATAGAAAGTAAAATAATAATAGTCACTTTATACAGATCTTGTTCAGGAAATTTTAACGTGTTTTTAAGTAATTTGGAAAATTTACTATTGAATTTGTTTACCCGGGGTTCCAAAATTGTACTTGTGGGTGACTTCAACGTGAATTTTCATGACGTAACTTCGAAGTTGACTGACTTAGTGTCACTAGTTGATTCATTCGGACTTAATATAGTCATTACGGATTATACAAGAATTACTACCCAATCATCTACTTGTATAGACAATATTCTCACAAATTTAAATGACGAGGATTATGCTGGCGGCGTTATTGAACCATGCCTATCTGATCATTTAGGCCAATACATCTCTATGAAAGCTATAGGTGACTTACCTAGGGACGTATTAAGAAGACGCATTACACAAAATGGCATTGGAAAATTGCGAGCTTCTCTCTGTGACCTTGACTGGAATATTTTTGCTAATAACAATAACAGCGTTGACTTTTTATCTAATTATCTTGTAAATAATTATAAATATCTAGTCAGTTTGCATTTTCCCCTTAAAAAATGTTTATATAATAATAAACCGCCGATAATATGGTTTAATGAATCTTTACGTAAAATGCGCGATACTTTGTCTAGTATTAAACATGTGTGTAACGTAACTAGAAATCCTGTTGATTTTAAAGTTTATAACAATTTTCATAAAGAATATAAGATTGCAATCAAGGAAACAAAAAGAGCCGCGTATGGCCAATACATAGTAAATTCCGATAATAAAGCCAAAGACGCTTGGAGAGTGATAAATTATGAACGTAATGAAAAACATATGTCTAAAATTGATCCAAGTCTATCGGAGAATGATTTTAACACTTACTTTAGTACTGTAGCTGAGAATATTGTTACCTCGTTACCAAATAGTGATATCGATTTAGCGGATATATTACAAAAAATACCTGTAACAGCAAAATCTTTTTTTCTAGGGCCTGTTTCTACTTATGATGTTCTTGAGGCGGTAAATACATTAAAAAATTCTCCTTGTACTGATGTCTATGATTTAAATAGTAAAATAATCAAAGAAACCATTGATATAATTCTGGGTCCACTTACAATATTAATAAATAAGTGCTTTAGTGAAGGAGTTTTTCCGGATTCATTTAAAATTACGAAAGTCATTCCCCTTTTTAAAAAGGGAGATATGGGATTATTAGATAACTATCGCCCTATCTCAATTATACCTGTATTTGGTAAATTAATAGAAATTCTCTTAAAGTGGTCGCTGACAAGGTTTCTTGATCAAAATACCATAATTTCTAATTCGCAATTTGGGTTTCGGCCTAAATTTTCAACCATACAAGCTGTGCAGCAGGTGGTGGGTAATATTGTTGAGGGTCTGGAGGAAGGAAAACATACTGGACTTGCTTTATGTGACCTCTCCAAGGCCTTTGATTGTGTATCTCATGACCTGTTGCTAATAAAGTTAACGTATTATGGTATAAGAGGTGTACCTCTCTCACTATTTAAATCGTACCTAAACAACAGACAACAATGTGTTAGTATCAATAATATGAATTCTGCTCTTACCAATATCAAAAGTGGCGTTCCCCAGGGATCGGTCTTGGGACCGTTGTTGTTCATATTATTTATAAACGACATGGATCACTTTCTTCGTCCTGATAAGTGTGTCCTTTTTGCAGACGATACAACTCTAATTGCCTCCGACGCAAATTATTTGAGTTTACTGAGTAGTCTAGGTAAAATTGAAACAAAGGCTAATCAATGGTTCATTACAAATAAACTTAAACTTAACAGTGATAAATCACAAACACTTGTTATATCATCAAACTATAGAATCAGTAAGGGTGAGAGTGTAAAGCTACTGGGCGTTGTATTAGATGATAGATTGAGTTGGTTGGGTCATGTTGAATTTTTTTTGAAGTCACTTTCGAGTACAATTTACTTATTACGCCAGTTGAGGCTAATTATAGGAAGCAACACATTGCTCTCAGTATATTTTGCCCTTTTTCATTCCCGAATTACTTATGGTGTGATTTTATGGGGAAATTCAATGCACGCCATAAAAATTTTTCGGCTTCAAAAAAAAGCTGTCAGAGTGCTGGCTGGAATTAATGATAATAGAGTACATTGTAAGCCACTGTTCGTGAAGTTTGGTATAATGACGTTACCATCTTTATTTATATATTATTCTTTAATTGAAATACACATAAATATCAGTACTTTCAACACGCACTCTGACATTCATAATTACAATACTAGATCCGTAAATCTATTGAGAACTCCCCGTTTTAGACTGAAAAAATCTGAGAATAACTCTTTAAATTTAAACATGTACAATGTCCTGCCAAATAGTATAAAATCATTAAATACAAACTCTTTTAAAAAGGCCCTGAAAGCAATTTTAATTGAAGGATGCTACTATTCTGTAGATGACTTTATGACAAACTCAGTTCAGACTGAAATAAATTAATTACAGATAATTAATACATTAATGTTGATATGAAGCAGGCACACGAGGTGTTTAAATAACTTTGATTTTAATGTAGTATTAGATATTGTTTGTTTTTTTTATTATACTTTGTCATGACAAAACATATTTATTGTTTTTTATATATTTATGTGATCCTTCTATATTTAGGCTTATGTGATACTTTATATTTATATATGTTTTTTTTCTTCTTTTTTTATAGTTACCCTTTTACAGTAACTTAATTTCATATTTAATTTAATTTTTGTTTTTCTGACTTGCTACAAATGTACTCTTGTGTATGTAAAGTAGTTAAATAAATTATCTATCTATCTATCTATCTATTACTGCATTTATTTTTAGAACAACCGCCCTCATAGCTTTAGTATTCATCTGTAATGCTCTTGAGAAAGGCCTAACAAGCCGAAACATATGTAGAGTGTATAAAAATACAGTTTTTATTTGAAACATCAAAAAGCATTGTTTTTTCATTTTCTAAAAATAATTAATAGTATTAGTACTACATAAAGAGTTTAGTAATATTGATTGATATTGATACGTTACATTTTTGTTATTGTTTTGCTCAAGTATTTGTATGGCAAAAATGTAATGTTTTATAATCATTGCTTCTATTTTCCTGCAAAAAAAAAAAACGATAATCAAACTAAAACCCACATGGGTTTTTCTAAAATCAAAAACCCACAAAAGACCACCCATTTCTAATGATGGGTTCTTGTGCCAACTCTGTGTTTTATTCGTCGTACATCTTAGTATCCACAAGAAATGTTAGGTACTACTATCTCTAGCGTTATTGTCAACTATTTTGTCTTCTACCTATCAAATTAACTTTGCTTGTGTCTTTTATTTAACGACAAATTGTGCGAATATTGGCAATACTGCAGTCAAGAAATGAATTTTAAATTTTTGCTCGATTACATCAGGATTTTGCTTCAAGTCAGCTTGACTGAACCCAATAAAATTTCAAACCCAAGATGGTAGTGGTAGTTTCCATAAATACCAATACTCGTGAACACTTTAATTCCAACACTCAAGGCGTCTTAAGAGGAATCCTACGTTAGTAAGTCATTACAAATTTTGCTAGTGATGGGAATGTGGATACTACAATCATACTTTATTATTACTATTATTATCATTACATCAAGAACGATTCATGCATTTAGTACTTTGTACGAATACAATTAAATCCCATTAAAATACGTATAATCTCCCCGGACTTCATTATAAAACCTCTTCTTATTTAATATAATAGACTTTTATGTTACTTTAATTACTGGCATGCTAAATTTGTATTCAGACGTTTTATACACTACTCAAATCTTGTGAGTTTTTCATCAAGCAGAATCATTTTCAAGTGGTATTAAAACATAGCTTTGAAAACACATAACGTGCTCATAAAAGTGACTTTAATATTGTGTAAGATTTAATAAAGTTCGCTTGTTGAGCTTTTTCTATAGCTCCGTTGGTGCATACATCAGAATGAAATTCTGGTTTGGTTGAATTCAAATTAAAACACGCACGATATTGGATGCATAATTAAAACACATGTAATATCACTCCCTCATGCTGGTATTTCAATCTCGTTTAGTATTCGAACAGAGTTTCGATTTTAGCTTTGTTGATGGAAGCCAATCGAGATTTTTCATGAATATTTTGTTGCAGGTTTTATAAATAATGATAGAAAAGTGAGGTTAATGACCATAATAATACAAATAGGAAACATTAAACCCAGCAACATTTTCATGATAGTAAAGTTATAGGAGTATCGCTAAACCATCTTGTCAATATTTGAGTATATATCGCTCATATTCAGGTTTTTTACGAAAAAATATCAAGAAATATCAAGTGGCCGAAATTGCAGACCTATAGAGAGTTCCGAAAAGCGCTCTCAGAGCTTCACCACACGGCAGTCAATCGATATTAGTTCCACATCCACGTAGTGGATTGGTAATAATCGTAAAAAAAATTCATTTTTTTTTTCTCGAAATAGGTTTAGAAAGTCATGAAATATCGAGATTTTAAATTTGAGAAAAGAAAATTGTCAGTTTGTAACTTTTCTTTGTCCGCACATTTTCTCCGGAACGGTTTAAGAGATTAACTTGAAATTTTGTACACATATATATATTATAACGAGATCTAGAACTGGATTGTTTTTTTTAACATATCCGGTGAAGGGTTGGGGGGGTGTAAATAGGGGATAATAAGTAATGCAAGCTGGTAAGAGTACAGAAACTTGAAATTTGGTGTATGTACTAGGATCCAAGACCTCAAAATTTTTTATAATATTTTCCACCCCCCCATCCCCCACTCAGTTATTAAGGTTAATAGAAATAGCAACTAGATTATATTCTGGGATTATTCCGTTGAAGGATTTGGGGTTAAATTAGGGGTAAATAGAGGACAGTAAATAAAGCAAGCTGGTAATATTACAGAAACTTGAAATTCGGTGTATGTTCTTGAAGCCAAGGCATCAGCTTTTTTATATTTTTAACCCCCCACCTCCATTATTAAAGGGCTTGATAAAATTCACTTGGAAATGCTAGAAATTGGGCTCCTCAGATTACCATTTTTATTATTTAAAAAAAACACAAAAACCATTTGCCTTTAACATTTTTAATATTTCAATATTAGAATCATATAATGAATGTCTTTTTGGGGCATTTATCATACCCGCAAACTAAAGCAGACGTTCTACAGGAGCTGATGAAAGTAAATGAGTATTATAATATACAAATAATTTCTTGATAACTGGATAATAATTCAGCATTTCAATGCTGCTTCGAGAATCGTCCAAGTATGTTTAAAGTTGCAACTCTATTTCATTGACCACTTCAGTCTTTCTGTGTTTTTGATCATTATTGGTGATGGCTGTATTCGCTGTGGCCGTGATGGTAGTTTTGAGTATTGACTCCTTTTAAATAGTAATTTGAGTAGCAGATACTCAGTACAATACCAATGTATTCACAGCTACCTATAAGTACTTGTAGTTAGTAGTTAAATTATTAATGATCACAATAATGATTTTTCCAAGGTATTCGATCATCGGGATCATAGTATTCCGCTAGATAAATTGAGTAAAGGGTTATCAATGACAGAATATTTTTTATTACATATGTCTAGAAAATAGGCGTCAGTATGTGAACGACAGTGCTTTCAGGTCACTTGATATCGTTTGATGTCCTGACAACCTCTAGTGTTCCCCAGGTACCCATACTGAACCCGTTTATGTTCATTGGTTTTATACATATGATTATTCTAGTTTGTCTTTATGCAGAGTACATTTTATATGCCGATGACTTAAAAATCTTATAACTTAAACATGGTTAATTACTGGTGCTTATCTGAGACCCCATTCTTTACAGCGAAAGATAGGAACGTTCCCCGGAAAACAATCCCTCATCGCTTTCTCTCGGGAGACTTAGTTGGTATTTTTGAACACGAGTGAATATGACGAAACGATAGAACGTAGTAGTAAACGTTGCCAAGTGTACCATGAAGACAACAGCCAATAAAATTATAGTAAATTTTGACACCTTAAATTTGAACAATTGCCGCGGATGACTCTTGTTTGTTGTTTTCATCTATTTTTTAACTAAAACAAATTAAAAAAATTATTCCCTTAGTTATCGCCCGAAAATAAGGCAAAATGATAAAAAATTATAATTTTTACACGTTTGTCGCGTAGAAATAAGCGAGAGGCAATTTTAAAATAAAAAAGGCTGCCGAAAAGTTAAACAAATTTATAACATAACAGTGGTCCGTTACGGAATTCGAAGTCGGAAGTCCGCTTAGGTATTCGTCGCTTAACGTGCTGGACCTCCGCGGAATATCGATTTCAATTTCAAATAATTTCGTCGATGCTAAAACTCCAAATTTTCAATCATTTTCAATCAAACTGGAAATTCGGCTCGACATGAATGAATCAAAAATTATTTTTTGATTCATTGATACCTGTACACTTTGCGATCTCGTTACTTTTGACGCCATACACATTTTTAAATATTAGTATTCGGTTTGTAACTTAAATTTAAATATATTCCGACAATACCATAAAAAAGCCTGATTATGTCGCCCGACAACATGTAACTCTGGCATGTGAAAGCAACGAGGTATCTGGATGTTTAACAACAGATCCTGCTGTAGTTCATATCAGGAATTTCTACACCCAGCATATGCCTATGATAAACCAAGGTGTCGTCGTCACAAGCCTCAGTAAATCTATCGATCTGCGACTTAAGCCCAGCTGACCTTAAGGAGGCGAGGCGAGGGTCACCTATGTCGAAAACACGACTGTTCTATGTCGGTATAGGACAGGACAGATCGTGTAGAAACTTAACGATGCGCGATGTACTGTCTGTAATGTTTAACGAATTAAACCCAAACTTAGAAAGTTTATTTTCATTATTGCACAACCCACTAGGTGTGTTTAAAAGTGAATTATTTATTATTTGTTTGCTTATAGTAATGAAACATATTCTTTATAGGATTTTGCAAACAGCGGAAAGAAAAACTATCTATAAGAACTGAAAGAAAAGCTACATGTAAAAATAATAATGAAATCTTTGCATTCTTTTGATAACCTGACTTTTGGATATGCTAGCAAGTTAAAATTCTAAAATAAATTTGTCCAATTTTTTATTTGACATTCTCATTATAACACTAGCATCCAACATAGTCCCCTACGGCTAAGCAGATTAAACTAGTATCTACATGACAAAGGCCTGAAATGAATTTATTTACCTACCTTGTCTTAAATTTTCTTTCATTCTAATGGATTACGTTTTTGCAAAATCCTCTAAAGAATATCGCTAATCATACATTTGAGGATAATTTTACTTTTAAACGTTTTTTTACCGATGAAAATATTTTAAACTTCTGCCACTATCTGCAAAATATTGATTGGACAGAACTATTTGCTATCGATAGCTGTAACGATGCCTTCAATTTTTTTATGAATGTCATTTCATATTATTTTGATTTATGTTTTCCAATTAAAAAATGGAAAATTAAAACACATTGTAAACAAACATTTAAAGTAACTCCTGAAATCAAAAAGGCAAAAGATCGTGTGTGTTTATTTGCCGATCTCAGCAGACAATACCCAGAGTTCAAGCAGACATTTACAGCAGCTAACAGTGAATACCGCAAAGTTCTCTCAACTGCCTCTAAATTTCAAAATGATGAAATGATATTGAATTCTAGCAATAAAAATAAAGCCATGTGGACAATAATAAATAATGTTTCCAGAGGAGCGAAAAAATCAGCTATGTCCAACATTAAAATTGAAGACAATGGAAAGTTGTTAGGCCCTAAACAAACAGCTTTCAATGATTTTTTCATATCAGCATCCAAAAATATTACAACTCATATTACTCAAAGTACAGATTACGATTTTATAGAGTCTTGTATTAACAATTCTAGTAAATCACTTTTTTTTAAGGCAGTTATTCCTGAAGATATTCTTGATATTACAGCGAATCTTAAAAACTCTAACTCTTCAGGGACTGATGAAATATCGAATTTTTTATTAAAGAAAATATCTCCCTACATATATTTGCCCTTAACTTCCATCATTAACCTTTCATTAGAACAGGGCGTCTACCCTGATAAACTTAAAATATCTAACGTAATACCACTTCATAAGAAAGGGGACATGGGTCTGATGATTAACTACAGAGGTATAAGTCTATCACCAAGCGTATCCAAAGTTTTTGAACATTGTATTAATTTTCAAATTATACATTTCTTTACCATCAACAGAATGCTTTCTCAAAATCAACATGGATTTACTAAAGAAAAAAGTGTGGACACTGCACTCAGTGAATTTGTAAATGGCATAGTATCTGCTTTAGATAAATCTCAAATTGCCTTAGGACTTTTTATAGACTTTTCCAAGGCATTTGACTGCGTTGATCATGCAATATTACTCACGAAGTTAGAAAGATATGGTATAAGGGGTGTGCCACACAAATGGTTTTTGTCATATTTGTCAGAACGTTACCAGAGAGTTATTGTTAATGATGCAATGTCTGATTTAAAAGCGATAAATACAGGAGTGCCACAAGGATCTGTCTTAGGACCAACTCTATTTCTGTTATATATTAACGATATGCTAAGCTACATAGAAAATCCATCAAGTATCATAGCATCTTACGCAGACGATACTAATATATTAATAACAAGTAACACTCTCAGCGAAGCTGAATTCTGTGCCGTAGACATATTTACAAAACTAACTATATGGGTCCAAAAAAATAAGTTATCTGTTAATACTGACAAAACAACGTGTGTAGTGTTTAAGTCTCTTCAATCAAACATTGTTTCTGACAGCAGCATAACATTTGACACCTCAAATATTGTTAATTATTCATTTGAATCTAAAATGTTGGGCTTAACAATCGACTGTCACCTAAAGTGGTCTAGTCACATTCAGAATTTATGCTCAAAGTTGGCCAAGAATTGTTTTGCACTCACTGTAACAGCTACACAATGTAGTCAGGCGATCGTCAAGCAATTGTATTTTGGATGTTTCCATAGCACTATTAAATATGGTATTGTACACTGGGGTCTTTCATATGAAGCACAAAAAGTGTTTGTACTGCAAAAACGAGCTGTACGTATTATTGCTAATATAAAATATGGTGAATCATGTAGAGGGGCTTTTAAATCGCAAAACATTCTTACTTTAGCTTCTTTGTATATTTATGAAGTAGTTTGTTTTGTATATAAGAATAAAAGTAAATTTGGTGATAATAAAATTAATCACTATAATACAAGAAAAAAAGATTATATGCTACCTCCTAAACATGACACTGCGTTATTGCAAAAGAGCCTTCTTTTCAATGGCTGTAAGTTATTTAATGTATTGCCAGACCATATTAAACATATGTCAAACTTTTTTAAATTTAAACGTGCTGTAAAGGCGTTACTTGTTGATAGAACTTGTTATACAGTGGAGGAATTTATATCAGTCTTTTAAAGTATGTATATATAGGACGTTATATTATATGTATGTTAATAGTTTATAATTTGTGACTTGACCGTTTTACATTGTCTTTTGTTATATACTTAATCTTATATTTTGTTCCATAGTCTATATTGTTCTGTTTTTTCTTGTTTTTGGTTTTTATTATGACGTAATTTTTTAAACAAATGTACTTTGTGCTTTGTTTTCTAAAATTAATAAAGATTATTATTATTATTATTATTATGTTTCGTTGAAAGGAATTTTTGAAAACCATTTTTTTTGTTTAATTTTTTTTAAACAAATGCATTTTACTCATCAATATTTTACCCAAAATTAAAAATTATTAGCATACATTAAAAATACATGAATCAAGAAACAATTTAAAAAAAAGTGTTTAAAAAAAATTAAACACATTAAAAAAAAAGGTTTTCAAAAATACAAAAAATGTTTCTCTTGGCGCCTCTGAAAAGTGCATAAAATAAGCTACAATATGAAAAAAAAAGTTTGTTGTACGAGTTGATGCCCAAAATCGGCCAACAATTTTCGATTTTGTTATTATTTTTGAGCCGTTGTTTTAAACATTTCGACTTGAAATTTGGCACCATAATTTATCTCCATTAGTGGCATATTCCTCTAAAATTTTATTAAATTTAATGCATTATTGTTTACGTTATTACCAATTGTTTAAGAATGACCACCCACAAATGTTTTTATGTTTTGCAATTTAACCAATTGACCAAGAGAGTTCGGATACATCTAGTTTTCTTCGCAATTTTATCGTGAACAATTTGTTTCTTTTTTCTTATTACGATAAGAGCCATAGAACCAGAGTTATTGAAGAAAAAGTGTGAATAATAACGATATTGAACATTCATTTATTTAAACAAGAGCTTTCCACCACACGGATTAAATCCAAAACTTTTTCCTAAACTTCATGTAATATCTACAACAAGTTCCAGTAATAAAATTGCTATAGTAAGACAGTTCTTTATTAAGTTATTTATACTCTTAGTTTTACTCCACTACATCAACATTTTTTAAAAATTAACAAAATTGAAAATATTAACTTTACGGAAAAAGCTACTGAACATTTAAAAATTTAATAAGGAGAACTGATTCCAGCAAAAAAACTGCGTGCGAAGTTTATTCGAAACAGGTGCACCAACTGCTGTATTAGCACTTCTTGAAAAAATTCCATGTGCAAAAAGGTGATCAACGATTTGATGTTATATGTATAGCACTTATTGGATAGAACAGTTTGCGGGGTTATGCACTGTTAATTTTACCAACGATTGCTGTTTCTTATGCCACGATTTTATTTGTAGTGCGGCGCTAGAAAATTCTTAAAATTTCTCGCCTTAATGATGATAAATACCAGACCGACTTGTGGTAAACAATTTATCAAGTTTATTTTGAAGCTTTATTCAGTGTATTTCTAAACAGATAAATTTAAAGCAGGTTTTAAGTAAAGCGTTTCTGGTAATTAAATATTAATTTAAGAATCATTAATTAAGAAGATAAATGACCCTTTAAAATATTAATTAAGTGAAGGGTGGAAATCTTAAGCGATCCCAGCCCATTTTATATGCGATTTTTAAATCTTGCTAATATTTAATTTCAAGTTTTTAAATGAAACAATAAAAGCTGCTAGATAAATGTTTAATTAAATTTTAACTCCTTATATCATTTCATTAAGGGGAAGTCCGACTAATTAGGTCGTTACTATAAAAATAAAATTACCGTTAGCTAATCAGTGATTTGTGTTCCAATAAAATTTTACGGCATAATTCGAAATAATTAATGCCTGCTGTAAAAAAGGCATCAAATAAATTTAAAAGCGTCACAATTAACAACACGTTCCTCTTTAATGAGTATTAGTTTCTAGTTAGAATCAATCGTTTTTACGTATTGGAGTAAAGTGGCCATTTAAATTCCTGTTTCACAGAATACGATGGTAGTTTTTATTTCTCAACATGCACAACTATTGCAAGCGGAAGCAGTGATGTTTTTTCTGCACGATCGAGGAATTTGATACGTCTACTTAATTATATATTCATCTATATACACTATCCAACAGATCGAGAAACCTAATTATTGGAGCGGGCAAAAACAATTACAAAAGAGACGAAGACAGAGAATAGCGTTTTAATTAAACAAAAATATCCATACACGCACAACCATAGTACATTACTATAGTAACTAAAATAATGTTACCGGCACGACGCGGCAGCTCAGCCGACTAAAGCGGGTTAGTAGTAAACACGCTTGATCACACTGTCTATCGGGTACTGGGTTCGATTCCTAGTTCCGACATTGGTAATGTTGGTGGATAATGGATGTTGTTTGCTTTTTCAAATGTGTAACCCTCTGCCAGACAACGTAGGCTTTGGATGTTGGATATAGGATGGGGCAATAGTGCGTTAGACCTCAATATCTCGAGTTCTACGATAGCTAGACATTTTTTAAAAAATTGCAAGTAAACTAGATAAAAAAGTCCATAACTGGAAATTTATTTATTTTCGAATATACAGGGCGAGCCAAGACGAAATTACAGGACCAAGTCCTTTTTTAAATGGAATGCTATGTATAACAATACGTTCCTCCATTCTTTTTATATTAGCATTGAATATCTCCCAACCACTTGGATGTAATTACTTTTTTTGTAATGCATCTGCAGATGGATATTAAAAAAATCACCACATCAGTCACAATTATGGGTTTTAAGAAAAATGACGTGAATACCAGTTACGAGACATCTAATTAATGTTTTTGAATCATTTTCATTTCGCAAAACTGTGAAGGGTGGCCAAAAATTATTTTTCAATTAAGAACTTTTTAAATTGAATTTTTTCAATTTTTTCAAATGGAACACCCTGTATATTTTTCAACGATGTGATGTAGAAATGAAAAACGAATAGTACTTCCCTATGGCTAATTGCAACCATTTGCGTTTTATAAATAAATGTCAAATTCAAGAATAATCTTAAAAAAAGAGGTTCCTTAAATAATTCATTAGAAAAATTTATAATAGATGTTCGACGTGTTGCCCATTTTGATTGACACGCGTCTTTATGCAATTTTGAAATGATGCAATTCAGTGGGACCATTTCTTCCAATCCGTTGAAATGAGTAAATAGTAACATGTCCTTTACTGTAATGTTTTTTGTACATTTTTTGCCGTTTTCGTTATTCGACAAGCAATAAAACCTGAGTTTGGTATAAATTGTCGTTTACAACGGAGCATTTATCACACTTATCTGCCGTTAGTTACAATTTGTATTGAATTTAAAATATTTGTAATTGTACAATGTGAATTTTAATAAAGCGTAACTTGTAGACATGACTTTTGTTTTGGGCGAGTCAGACAGAAATTGTTTACTTGCCAATAGAATTTATCACCAACCTTATCCTGAAAGAAGGATTCCTGATGTTAGCAGCTTCCAAAACCTTCTCGATAGATTTCTGGAAACTGGAAATGTCGAATATAAAAAAAGTGAAATAATAAAACGTGTTGTGAATGAAGAAAATGAGTTTTCTGTGGTGCTGGCAACGGTTGAGAATCCCTATGTTAGTCAAAGAGAAGTGAGCTCATTAGTAGGAATACGTAGACGGTCTGTGGGTCGAATCTTAAAAACAAATAAGTTGCATGCATATCATGATCTGATGGCGATTTTCAAAAGCGCCTACAATTTTGTAATTGGGCCAGAGGTAAAATGCAAGATGATGTCAACTTCTTCAATAATGTTTTACACTGATGAGGCAACTTTTCATAAAAATGAATTTGTTAATAGGCACTGTTTCCTTTATTATCGGAAAATTCTCACTTTTTTATGCAAGTTGATAACCAACACAGATGGTCTATAAACGGTTGGGGAGGAATTATTGGAGAACATGTAATAGGGCCACATTTCCTTGATGGTACATTGACTGGAGCTATTTATCTTTATTTTTTGGAAAACTATCTGCCACAATTATTGGTAAATCTTCCTGAAAGAATTTGAAATAAGATGTGGTATCAGCAAGATGGTGCTCCACCACATTATTTAAATGCAGTTAGAGACTACTTAAATAATACCTACCCACATCAATGGATTGGAAGAAATGGACCCACTAAATGGCCTGCTAGATCCCCAGATCTTACAAAAATTGATTTCTTTTTATGGGGATACGTGAAGGAAATTGTTTATAGAGACACGCCAACAACAGTATCAAATATGAAGGAAAGAATAATAACTGCCTTTAGATCTATCACACAGGCAGTTTTAGGAACAGTGGGAACCTCATTTCAAGAGCACATAGAGATGTGTGTCAATCAAATGGGCAACATTTGGAATATCTATTATAATTTTTTCTATTGAGTTATTTGAAAAAATCTCTTTTTTTAAGTTTATTTTTGAATTTTGTAATTATTGCTCAATAGAACGAAGAAATTGGTTGCAATTAGCTATAGGGAAGTACTTACAAAAAATATTCGCTTTATATTTATACATCACATCGTTGCAAAATATACAGGGTGTTCCATTTGAAAAAATTGAGAAAATTTAATTAAAAAATTCTTAATTGCAAAATAATTTTTGGCCACCCTGTACAGTTTTAGGACATGAAGATGATTCAAAAACATTAATTAGATGTCTCGTAATTGGTGTTCAAATAAGTTTTTCTTAAAACCCATAATTGTGACTGGTGATTTTTTTAATATTCATCTGCAGACTGCATTATTTCAAGAAAAAAATTCATTATATCCAAGTGGTTGGGAAGTATTAGATGCTAATATAGGAATGAATAGAGCCTAGAAAGAGGCTTCAAAAAATGTATTGATATATAGCATTCCATTTAAAAAATAGGGACTTGGTCCTTTAATTTCGTTTTGGCTCGTCCTGTATGTCCGAAAATAATTTACAGTTATAGACTTTTTTATCTAGTTTACTTGCATTTTTTTTAATTTCTAGCTATCGTAGAACTCGAGATATCGAGGTCCGACGCACAATTGCCCCACTCTGTATATGGCGCGTTTATGTTTTTTTATTTAAAATAGTTATAACGGCACTTGAACACAGTACAAGTATTACTATCATGAACAATGGTGAGTTATTGATTAAAAATAATTGATTTTAGAGAGACAACGTTGTAGTTGAAAATATTTACGGGGCCATGTATGTTATTATCAGACCCCGGCTCAGAGGTAGTTATGACGTAAAATCCAGAGTCGGCTTTGCGCAATATGAACTATATAAACATTTTCATGCGAATAATACAATATTTTACGTTATGATTATATCTAGTGAATTCCGTAATATTTAAAGGTAAATGGCCTCGAAACAGTTAAAAGTCATACTTTGATGCACTTATTGTTAGATGCACAAACACAAATGCCTAGTAACTATACCTTATTAGGATAATAAAAATACATTATTTGCACTTGTTCTAAATCGTCCGAAATAAAACTTCGGCGCCTGTCACTGAATATCCCACTTGTGTTGTGAAAAAGGATCGTTCAACCGTTCAGCGTCTACCGATGTAATCGGCGCATATTTAAAATAAGTATACTTTCTTATAGATGGCAGATTTATGTCCGGCATTGAACAGTCCACTTCTTTGCCACACACAAAAATGTTGAAAAACCGGGGTTGTTTCTTAACACTGTTATGTATCCAATTTGTATTTCACTCAGCAATATCCCCTGAGACTCTAAAATATATTGACGTAGATCAAATAAGTACCTGTAATGTTTATTACATCAATCACTGTATACTGATCTATTTCCGGCTTACGTTGAACGTTGCGTATAGCTAGAGGGATCCGTGAGAAATATCCATGTAAATATGCTAAATCTTAGTTTTTATGACGTTCAGATGAAACTTGTTTTAAAATGTTCGAATTGCATGTCCAGAAAAGTGTTTTTTCACAGCTGGCACAGAAAAGTTCTACACCGTTAAACCGCAGTTCCAGAAAATCTTTAATTTACGAAAGTACTGTTTCATTTAATGGAAAGCCACTCGACGCCATAACAAATCACGACACATTTTCTTCTATTAAATGTACTGACAAGTCGGTAGTGTTGACTTCATAATGCGTATGTGCATATGAAACAATCTGACATGGCATTGGTCATTGTGTAATAAATTAATAATAATTGTTGTATGTCTTCTGCAAAATATAAAACGCAATCTGCTGTTTATTTTACTATTATTATTGTTTACCGTATCCTATTTGCTGTCGTAAAAAAGCAGAAAGAGAGTGACAAGCGTGGCGGTGACTTTGTGGTGTCGAAAATTCTCCTTATATTTTTTAAATTATAGTGCTTTATATTATGTGCACAGACAAAAATTATATTTTTAATTGAAAAATTGTTTAATATGGTTGGAAGAAACATATGGAAGATGTTTACATTTCCTTAACTGATATAAAAAGTTGAAGCGGCGTACGCTGTTTAAAGTGCGAGTTTTTTTTTTTCGATTAGACAATCAGATCGACGCGCGACGCTGCAGGTATATATAATGTGCGGTCGAAGTCTGGTGTTTTTTATCCACCAGTTTAAGTAAACATCTCTTACATCTACTTGCTCAACAACACCAAATAAATAATTTCTCCAAACCAATAATAAATTATTTATTTATTATTTTCTGAGTTTTATGCCATACTTTTTATTTCTTACCGCAAAAGTAGGTATTTGTTTGCTATAAATAATGTATTTATTTGCTTATGTGAATCATACAAAACATTATATTTATCTGTGTATAAAGACCGTCTCTGGCATAACTACTTTTGCGCCGGGCTCTGGTTATTATACGCACCGCTCATGCCTTAAAAGGTGAACATTTTCTTATATTTGTCCTAGACGTGTCCAATTTAAATAGATTTGTTTGGCGTGAAATAATTTAGTGAACATGAAAATAAGACACTTTACGGCGATCCTCTAACAACACTAATGAGGATCTCGATAATAGTCCAAACTCAAATTTAAATGTGGAATACTTTAAGAACCTATATTGCAGAAGAAAGGGACCTAATATTGACCCTTGTGGTACTCCCAAACTAAGAATTACATAAGAAAAGCTTAGTCTATCTATACAGGTATTTTGTTTCATATTATTGAGATTATTGGCGTTGGTATAAATTAATTAGAGCGATGTTAGATAGGAGACTAAAATAATAATTTATGGACAGTGAGCTTTATATTTGATTAGATACAATTTTCTCCCTTTTCGTTAGTGGATTTAATTCAGAGTTATACTGAAATCTGTCAAAATAAATCAAGCGTATATTTGCAAGTTCGCGGCCATTTTTGGATAAAGCTGAAACAGGTATGAAGGTATACCATTGAAGTTTGGGACCCCGCCGACCCTTGGCAATAAATCCTCTTAGTAATTCATGTGAAAAGGATACGCTTGGTGATATTTGAAAAATAATCATAATTAACCATAGTGCAAATCTATAAAATAAATCATTTGAATTCCACTCTTAATGCCGGAAACACATGTATGCAACAACTGCGGATATTTATTGCGAATTACGAAAAAGTAATTAATCAGGGCGGAACATTTTAAATAATGTCAGAGAGAAATGATTCGGAATCATATTTTCATTTTTCCAAACACGGCCATCCATCTTTCTCAGGGAATGCTGAGAGCCATTCGGCGTGTAATTCTGATAAATAGTATCAGATTAAATATAAACATCGTGTTTTGTTCTCCCTTTCCAACGCCGTGCCCACATTATTTCTTCACCCCTTTTGTACAATTTTCCGCGAAGGCTGTTATAAATAACACCCCATTTAAAACAACTTTAAATATTAAATAATATAGATTAAGGTCCTATTTATCTGAACGTTTACCTCACTTGAAATGAGCCGAGAAATATTAACTTTCTGGTGTACATATACGAAAGTGAGGAATGTGCCTGAATTATTTAAGATTTTAATGAAAAGCATGGATTAGGGCGACATTAGTTTTAATTACATCCTGTGTTCTTTGCAGCACCTTGAAAATTTTATTATATTTGCTCCTTTAATGTATTTGACGTATTGTAGCATATGCAAGATGTAGAAGACTCTGGAAGTATGGTGAATGCGTTATGGTAAAAGTGTGTTGAAATTAGTAGCTATGTATTCCCGGTGTAGCCGACACTGAATCTGATGCCAGAAGTTAAAATTTCAAAATGATGTATTCGATAAGGTGGCCACAATTGCATAAATAAAATTTTGTGTATGGGGATATTTGTTTTACACTGTAGAAAATACAGGTACATCTAAAAAGATGGAAAAAAAATCAATAAAATTGAACCTTAAACAAAGTTGAATGTATTTTTAACCGATCTTAATATCGATACTAGGTAAGTAACCTTGTTACCTTGTACCTTGACCAATATTGTGTAGAAAAAACACATTGCACAGTAGGGAACCCTACAAAGTCTTTTATAATCTTGACTTGTTACAGATCTCCGAGTGGGGATTTTAATGTATTTTAAGATAATATTTTTAACGTTTTAAATGTAAATATGCTTTTTAAACAAATGTTGCGTTTGATTGTGTAAACCATAGTAAACTTATGAATAAATTGTCAAGCTATGATATCAGGGTGTTGCTCTCGATTAGAACCGTTCGTTTCCGAATGAGAGGAGCCAATATGTTAGTGTGACCTTTCACGCAAAAGGAACAATAACGAAATTTAATTCAGAGTATGGTGAAGTAAAAACCGGGGTTCCACAGGGTTCAGTTTTAGGCCCTGTACTGTTTTTATTATACACCAATGATCTTGATATGTTAACCTCAGAGGCATCTTAAATCTGACGCAATGTTGGACTCTATTAGCAATAACGTGTTGAAATTTTTGAGCAATTGGTATTTGTCTAATACATTGTATTTAAATATCGATAAAACACATTTTATGACGTTTCACAATAGACAGAAACCATGTACAAGTTTAAATTTGAATATTAACGAGACTTATCTCGAACAAACTGATAAGTGTACGTTTCTTGGGTATTAACATCGATGAATGTCTAAATTGGAAGGAACATTGCAATTACGTGGTAGCCAAATTTTATTCAATTTTCTATTTATTTAAAGATTTAAAAACTGTTCTTTGTAAAAAGCAACTGATAAATCTATGCTACGCTCAAGTTGAATCGAGGTTGAGATATGGTGTTTGTTTCTGGGGTAATTCCACCCTCTCACCGAATGTATTGGTCGCTCAGAAAAGAATTATAAGATGTATAGAGGGAGTACGTAACACTCACTCGACCACGGAATATTTAAAAAAATACAAAATATTGACATTCTTTAGTTTGTATATATTTGAATTATGTGTATTTATGTTTGTTGACAAAAATTGTTTTAATACAAATGAAATGGTTCATTCTGTTAATGTACGAAAGAAAGAAGACTTTTATGTGCCATTCTGTAAGTACAGGATATCGTGAGATATCGAGAATATATTGGGCCTAAGGTTTTTAATCGTCTGCCAGACTATTTAAAGCAGGTCAAACCCTTACATTGTTTTAAATTAGAACTTAAGGAATTTCTTGTGGAAAACTGTATATATTCTGGTAATGTTAAATTAGATTTAAGTGAGTTGTGACGATTCCTATACAAATTTGTATTGTCTTAAAGGAAAATAAATGTATTAGTATTAGTATTAATATTGAAAACGGCTAAAAATATATTCATTTTTGTTAAAGGTCAAGTTTTTTTATTACTTCTCACCCTTTTTAGATGTAACTGAACATTGTTTCTGTACAATAGCAGTTACTTGATTTTTTTACAGTTCATTTGGCTATTATGCATCTACTTTTGATGATGTCAAATACATACTAACATAATATATAACAATCTAAAAGCCCAATAAAATAGTATTACTATTATTATTATTAGCTCATTTTTCTCAAGTTCAATACATTAACATATATGATTACATTACATACTTAGACAATATTTTAAATTTTTCATCTATATCATTAGCAGCCAAACAAATTGATTAGCTGAGTTGCTAAGAAAAGAGATTTCTCTTAATTAAAGAATTTAATGAATAGAAAAATAGTGACGAGGAACATGAGAACTTTTGTTAGCATATTTCTGCAGATAAAGTGCGGATTTACGTGCATGAGAAGAGTTAATAAATCGTTAAAAAAATAATTAATTAACTTCTACAAATTCAGAAATAACACACCTAAAGTGTGAATGTTTTTTTTATTATGCTAAAGCACATGCTGGAATAATGATAAATTAGACTAGTTTAATACTCTAGTTAAGAACTTTATGAAGAAAGTTATTTTATAAAAAAAAACTTCAATTAAAATTAGATATCTAGACCACTTTGTTATAATTAAAATAAATCTGAAACTATAATAAATTATAAACTGTTAGCTAGACTGTTATAAGCAGTTGGGAAGATCATTTTGGCAGCAATAAGTAAACGGTTAAAAATATATTTAATTTTGTTAGGTTAGGTCACTCGATTTTGGAAGAAATAAGGCTATAACTGAAAAATGTATGATTCATATTGCATCTAGTCCAGGCGGCAGATAAATTATTGTGACACGCACACCGACCTCGCTGATTTGTTGCATGCGTTTGAAACTCCCCCTCAGTGTCCCAAATGCACAAAATTTAATATTTTTTTAGTCCTATGGGGGGGGGGGGCTAACAGGTGTAAAAATTGTTTTTCAATTATTTCTGCTTCTATTGAAGCTACGACAGACTCGTCGGAACTATAACGGTTGTCGATTGGAGGGTGAGACAAACTTTTTCGGAGCAACAATTTGTATTCTAATGAATTGTATATTTGCAACGTTCTTTTACTATTTTAACCATTCTGTAATCATTTTATCACTTTATTACGTTAGTAAAGGTTAATGTTTAGAAAGTGGAGCCCGTATATTACTACTAAGTACCCAGTGATACACACACACATCTTTTTTTTTCCATCTTATATTGTAAATTTTGTATGAATTTTATCCTAAAATACTGCATTACCTTCGATATTACATATTATGATACACTGACTGAGGCCTGACCGAAGCCTGACTGACAAACACAAAGTTGAATAAAAGCATGTAGTACATACTTAAAGCTTCCCTGTATAATTCTTAATAGGATAGTTTACCATTGACCAATCTAAACCTATTATTATATAAAATAAGTGTCACACAGCTTTGACAACAGCAAACAATAAAGCAACCAAACTGTATTTTGTTATTTTTTTAATAAAACGTGTTGAATTTTTTACCGCAAGACACCGCGTTCAATCTAGCTGACAAGTACATTCTTTTCGACCAAGAGAGTCTTTTTTCTTAATTGCTACCTCATTCAATTAGTGTCGCCGGTGACAAATCTCCACAGATCTAGCTCGCCAATTAATTATCCATTTCTTGTTGCAGTTCCCCCGGAACAGCCGACCATCCTGGACCTGATGGGGAGACAACTCAACGGCACAGTGGGGCCCCACGAAGAAGGGGATGATATTACTTTGAAGTGCAGAACGGCAGGTGGCCACCCCCAGCCTGTAGTGCGCTGGCTGGTGAATGGTCTGGTTGTTGATGATCAGCACGAGCGTAATGCCGGCGACGTAATAGAAAATAGATTAGTATGGCCGTCTGTCGGTAGAAAGGACTTGGATGCACTGTTTACTTGCCAGGCAGTCAATACTAAACTCATCGAACCGAAGGAGGCTATGGTTGTCTTAGACATAATATGTGAGTATTATTGATAGATCTATCTCAGTTAAGCTGCCGTTGCAATTACGAGGAGATATATTGTTTTGTAATGGTGTATTGCTGGAAGATATATTGTTTTGTAATAATATCGTGGACAGGTTCGACTTAATATAAACTTGTAGTACAGTAAAATGGGATATTTATCTGGAGAAAAGTCGTAACAGAACTTTAGTTTCTCTGACACGTCATGAAGTACTTTTCAAAAAACTGATGGGTCTCGAGGAAGCATATTTGCAAAGTGTGTTAAAAATTAGTCAAAAAAAATCCTTGAAGAAAGAACAAATTAACGAGTTATTCAAATTTAGGGCTTTGTAGGTCTGGCCTTTAATATTAAGAAACCAATAAGTCCCTAACTGCAGAGGGATCTTCTTTAGGGGTGTAAGGGGGTGAATAGGTTTTTTTATTATCTTAGAAAATATCGTTTTTTATTATTTTTTTGTGATTGTTAAATAAAATATTTTCAAGATTAGTTTTACTGGCCATTGTACGCTGAAAATTGACCAAAATACAGATCCTGCTATCAATACTCGCTTCTCATGGCTGGAATGGTAGTTACACCAAAAGTAGTATAAAAATTCTACGGACCAAGGGTATGGTTTTTATTGGGGTTGAAAGTTAAATATTATTTTAAAATTACTTAACTTTTTGAATAAGATTTGTGAATCTGCGAAAAAAATGGAAAGTGAATATGGTGAAATAAGTGTAAACTCTTAAGGGATGGTTTCTGAAGGGGTGCAGCGGACAATGTTATATTTCTAGGAGAACGAAATTATTTCGAATATCTGTGTTCTGTTTTTGGTGCAAAATGGCTAACAACTCTATAATTTTAGGTTGTTTTTGAAACAATAACCAGATATGTTGTAACTTAACTTGTATTTAAAATTAATTGCTCTATATACAAAATATATCAGCGGTAATAAAAATAAAACTAAGCAGGCAAAAAAGTTAGCCGCTATCACTATCACAGATAACTTTCTTGGCAGGTCAGGTGATTTGAAAGTTGATGGTTGTTTAGGTCTGTCCTCTATCAACTCTTCCAGTTCACTGAAATTAATTTCACCATCCAACCAGAAATCATCATTAGTCTCTAAAATGTTTACGTTACTCCTACAAATTTTTTGCCATCTTTCAGAAATTTGATATCCAATTTTTTTAAATTTTGTCCATTATTGCCTGTTCTAAAGTTTCTCTACAATGTTGTACGCCAAAACGATTTAGGACATGCAGGTACATCCTATTATTTTTTCCTTTTTGTCATATTTCGTTGAAAATACCTCAAAGAGACTTCCCAATAACACAAGTAACTAAAAAGTAAAATCATGATTAGAAATGCAGATGAATGCAGCTTTTTTTCATAAAATGATAAAGTAATACTAGGTAATTATAGTTCTTAAAATGACAAAACTGGAATCAACATGAATAAAACTATACAGCTGTAAGAACTTGTAGATATTCATAAAATTACAATTCTCGTTTGGTTAAAAAATGACACCTCTAGAAAAATTAGTAAAAACTAAATGTTGGTGATTTTGTTTAAGAATGAAAAACTACATACCTTGTTGTGTATTCTCCATGACAGAATAACTTCAGCATAATGCCATATTTAAAACACCTTTACTCAACACTGTCTAATCTTAAACTGAATTTTACCTGACCTGCTGGAGTCCGTAATCCCTTATAAACCGGTTATCATAAAAATATGAGGGAAGGGATAAGACATTACTCAGATATTTTAATAACTTTTGTTTTGGAATGAGTTCAAAATTTGGATTATGTCTGCCTAGATTAATAAAACTGACCACTGTGTGCCGTCTCGATTTAGAGTGTTTCTAGACTACAGTTGCTATCGAATACTAAAACACTGTAGTAAGAAAATGGGTGATAACAAACACTCATAGATAGAAGAATGGCAAGTGCCATTTAATAGCTTTCAAGGTTTTAGAAACAGTTAATGGCGAGTCAGTGTTTAATTTTTTTGAAAAAACTTTCAAATGGCTTTGGCAAGACTTGGCTGAATGAAATTTAAAGAAAGTTGTTGCTTTTACTAGTGATTCAGTGTCAAATATGTTAAGTGCTGGAAAAAAAATTAAAAAGAAATACCTACAAGTGTTACATGTTACTCGTTTAGCGCATGCACCGCGTATGCGCAACAGTACGAGACTGTTCCACAAATGCTGGCAAACTTATTTCTAAGGATACGATGTGCTTAATGAAACGTTATATACACAATACCACAACATACTTAACAAATGTAAGTATTTATAAGTAATAATAGCCACTCTCAAGGATTCCTTTTGTGGGTTTTGCTTCATTTATTTACTGTCTACTGTCAAAATCAACACACTCCAAAATATGTGCTATTATATTAACGTTGTATGTAAATATATTGTAATGTTGTTTTCATTCTTTTCGTAAATAACTATTATTACTACTATTATATTAAGAAAATTTTTCTAAAAGCTCCTAGTACGATAAAACATTTCCAAGAAAAATGTCCCAATTTGCCGCTTCTTCCAAAACCAGTGATCACACGTTGGGGAACATGTATAAACGCGACATTACTACCATGTTAACTTCAACTCAGTAAATGAAGTTGCAGAAACCTTAAATGAAGATGCTACTGCGATTAAGCATGCAAATGATTTAATGAATACACAAAATATTAAAAATGATTTAAAATTTATTTTCGAACGTTTTAAAATAATGAGAATTATAGAAAACCTTCAATGTCCAAATTTGTCCTTGGAAGAAACATTTAACAAACTAGATACTGTTCAAAAAACCATTAATGAAAAGGAAAAGGAATCCAGATTTGTTGGTCGTATCTGATATTAGCAAAAAAAATTGTGACAGAACCAGATATGCCTTCTTTGATCAGGTGCCTATGAATATCTTTAGATATGCTTCCCTCACTTTTGTGGAATGCGAAAGATCATTTTCGACCTTACAGTGAATATTTACTGTTAAAAGTCGTCTCTCACATGAAAATTTAGAAAAAATACTTACCATGTACTTTGAAACTATGAACACACAGTAAAAGAATAAAGTTTGAAACTTGAAAATGCTGTGAATTTATAACAATTTATGTGTGAACTATGTGTACATACATTTATTATGCCAAAATACATCATAAACTCATAAGGTAGGTTTGTAATACATTTAATTTTGTAAAAGATAACAAACTTACATTTAATATTTTGGTGTAAAATTTCATATATGTGCACCACTGGAATTAAACCCAAATGCCGATCACTGAATGGTACATAAACTCAAGCTAAAATTTGAGCGGTAATCCGAATATGAAATAAAATATAGGGTGTTCCATTTAAAATAACAAAGTTAGGTGACATCCAACGTAACCGAAAGTAACATATGCACGCATATATGATGATGTTATTGATGACTGATGTTATTGAAGAGATCATGTCGAATTTTCGAAATGTGTATAGTAATCATTATAGCTATCTGAAAAGGTTGCCTAATCCTAATCATTCTTTCTTCCTGGCTCCAGTTACCTGTGATGAAATCCGAATTATCATTAATCAGTTAAAAAATTCTAAATCTAGTGATATTTATGGCTTAAGTAATGAACTTATTAAATTAGTGGGTGAAATATTAATTGATCATATTACAGATTTGATAAATTGCTGTATCTTGTGTGGTATTTTTCCAGATTCTTTAAAGATTTCACAGGTAATTCCAATATATAAGAAAGGTGATTATAATGAACCCGCTAGTTTTCGACCAATTTCAATAATACCAGTTATATGAAAAATATTTGAAATTATTCTTCAAAATAGATTTTTGGATGATTTAGAGCATTATAATTATATTAGTCAATCTCAATTTGGCTACAGATCTGGAAAATCAACAATACTGGCACTTAGTGAAATTATTACAAATATTTTGGAGGCGTTTGAGAAAAAAGAGTTTTGTACTGCTAAATTCTATGATCTATCCAAGGCCTTTGATACTGTGAGTCATGATATCTTATTGGCTAAGATTGAATGTTATGGTGTTAGAGGCACTGCATTAAATCTGTTTGCCTCATACCTCGGGAATAGATCTCAATTTATAAAATATGACAATGAAATTTCCAAACAAAAATTTATAAAATATGGTGTTCCTCAAGGATCTGTCTTAGGTCCTGTGCTTTTTATATTATACGTAAATGATCTCTTTTTAATTTTAGACAATAATAATGTACGTCTAGCTGCCTATGCAGACGATACAACTTTGTTGTTTAGAAGTCAATCTTCAATAGATAACACTAATAATATTAACTTCTCTGAAAATTTGCTTGAAAAATGGTGTCTAGTAACTTGTTAAGTTTAAACCTAGACAAAACCAAAACGCTTGACTTTGCTGTGAAACCAGCTAATACTAACATTAATAATGTGCCTGTTAAAACTTTGGGTATTTTCCTTGATTCTTCCCTAAGTTTTGCTCATCATACTAATGATTTGTGTAAGCGTTTATCAACACACATATTTCTACTAAGACAGCTACAGAGTAGACTGAGTGAAAATTATTTAAAAATAGCATACTTTTCTATTTTCCATAGTGTAATGGTGTATGGAATAATTCTATGGAGTAATACCTGTAGTGCGAATCAGGTTTTTCACTTCAGAAAAGAGCAATCAGAATCTTAGCTAAAGCAAAGTCTATCGATTCATGCAGACCTCATTTCAAGAACATGAGTATTATGACCTTACCTGCTAGTTATATTTACTATTGTTTGTTGTATATTAAACAGAAATTTAAAGAAGGGACTGTTCTCACTCGGGGGAATGTTCATGACTATAATACTAGAGAAAGGAAAAACTTATGTCTAGAAAGTGTGCGCCTCAGTAGGACGAGTACTTCCTTTTTGAACTTGTCAAAAAAAATGTTTAATGCTTTACCGCAAGAGTTAAAAAAAGAGGATGTAAGTATCAAATGTTTCAAAAAAAAGGTCAGGGTATTATTAATTGAAAATAGTTTTTATACTATTGATGAATATTTTCAATACTTCAGTACACTATCTACCTGATATTCTTTCAGCTTATTTTTTCTTTTTTGTGTGTTTATGTACTACTTGTCTTTCTGTTTTTTTAATCTTTATGTATTCATTATTATGACGACTGTATACACTATTGTGTAAAATTGAGAAATATATATTATTATTATTATTATATTTTTGTTAGATCCGCCATATACAAAAACTACATTATGCCAATTGTCAAATTTCTAAACTCGATGGATCCCAAGAAACGTCTATACCCGCTTTCAGTGAATAATCCTGAATGACGAAATGATCCAAAATATGGGTGTTAACTACACAGGCACATACAAATAAAACAGCCATGTACACTTCAGCAGAGCACGATCCCCTGTATTTTAATCCTCTGAATCCGTGTCGCCGTCGGAATTGCTCCATCACATCAGTATTTTTCCTTAATACCCCATAATTAAAATGTTCACTCATTTTAGCCATTTTTGAGGTTAAGAAGAAATCCTGACATGATGGATTAATTCTGACGGTGGCACTGGATTCGGCGGGGGGTATCATCGTCTGCTCTAATATACATGACCTTTTTTTGTTTGGTGTTCCATTGCTATAAATATAAAACATGAAAGGAAGCGGCAACAGGCAGTAAGTATCCCATAGAATGTATATAAATTATATAAAAAAAATGCAGTAAATCGACGAAGAGTACAATGATAGCTTGTTTATTGTTTAACTTGCTCTTGAATAGTTTGGTTAGGCACATAGGTACACTACAGATTTAAGTTCCTTCTAATTGATAGTCAGCTAATTAATTTGTTATTACCAGAAACTCCCAGCTCCTATAGTTATATAATTTGGATATCACTATCTGAAGAAGCTTATATTATACGAAACAATTATTATCGCTGAAAATATTATATTTGTGAAAACACAGTACGTTCGTAAAGAGAAATATATTCTAGAATGTATTTAAGACCCTGCAGGCCTAAGAGCATTGTCCACATTGTCTTTGATAAAAGGAAATTTATTCCAAATTTAATTAATTTCGTTGTCATAAACATTTATCAAATATAACTTAAGCGAAAGTAATTGTTTCATCAATGTCTACACAGAAAGCCTATACCATTTTCTGGCCTTATGTTGTAAGGTCTAGAAACCTAATTTCGACGACAAAAGAACTGTATAACAATGATTGTGCTTTATACGACTTCCTTTGGGATCCGGTTTAATCATGGATATGTTTTATGTAAAGTTCAGCGCATTTGAGTATGTTTCCTTTTTCTGTATAAAGTAATAAATTACGTATAATCATTTTAATGGTTTACAAAGGAATAATAACACGGTTTTTATAAGTTTTTACGTAGTAAAATCTTTATAATATATGAACAAAAACCATCGGTACTTCTGTAGCAAATAGTTGGGCCTCCCATTACCAAAAAAGGTCCCCCTCCGAACACCTCAAATTTAAAAGTTGAAAATGATTGCAAAATATGTAAAAATCATGTTACGCCCTCCAGATTAGTAAAAGTTTGTTAATTGTTATTTTTTAGGAATTTTGGAATTTAGCTAAGAAACAAAATATTCTTCTACTTAAAGCTTAAAATTTACGCAATTTGTGGTAAATAATTATCCACTTTTGAAAAAATTTGTCTGACTGATAGTTTTTGTTAATTAACTTATAGTCGCGTCATTTTAGCATGAAAAATCTGAAAACCTCAAAAAAAAGGTACAGGGTCAATTGGCTTAATTTTTGTTGCAAAGAGTTCAGAAAGGCATTTAGAGAAAACAGCATCTTTTATTTCTTGGCGGAAATGTTTGGTTTCATTTTTTTTTTTCGATAATTGGCCAATATTAATTTAATTAAATTAATTGAAAAATTTGTTATCATACACAATATGCCATAAAATGGTTACTCGGGGGTTTTTGAGGCCACTGATCACCAATTTGAAGTCCAATTTGGGAAATTCAAAATGGCGGACTGGAAATCGAGCCATTTTCTATAAGAAATGAAAATGGATATCTTGGCCTTCAAAATCTGTACTCGGGGGTTTTCGGGGTCGCTGATTACGAATGCGAGGCCTGATTTGGTAAATTCAAAATGGCGGACCGGAAGTAGAGTCAATTTAATAGGAAAAATTCGTATTTTTTTCGTTCTTGGGCTGAAAATGAGTACTCGTGGGTTTTTGAAGTCACTGATTACGTCTAATTTACGAAATTCAAAATATCGGACCGGAGGAACAGTCAATCTATCCGGAAATCCTCCTATTTTTTACTATTTTGGGCTGAAAGTATGAAAAATACGAGTACTTATTGAAAAATATACTACTTCCGGTCCGCCATTTTGAATTCTCCCTAACTGGACAAAAGATTCGTTATCAGCGATAACGAAAACCCCCGAGTTCCCACTTTATGCATAAAAAAGAAAAGGAGAAATGGACTATTCCGCTCCGCCATCTTGTATTTCGTAAATTAGACCTTTGATTCGTGATCAGCGACCTCTGAAACCCCCGAGTGCCAAAATGAAAAAATACGAGTTTTTCTTGATAAATTGACTTTACTTCCGGTCCGCCATTTTGAATTTATCAAATCAGACCTCGGATTCGTAATCAGCAACCTCTAAAACCCCCTAGCACAGATTTTCAAGGCCAAGATATCCATTCTCATTTCTTATGGAAAGTAGTCCGATTTCCAGTCCGCCATTTTGAATTTCCCAAATTGGACTTCAGATTGGTGATCAGCGAGCTCAAAAACCCCCGAGTAACCATTTTCGTCTAATTCTATGGCATATTGTGTATGATAACAAATTTTTCAATTAATTAAATTAAATTGGCTATTAATATTGGCCAATTATTGGCCCAAAATTTAAACCAAACATTTCCGCCAAAAAATAAAAGGTACTGTTTTTTCTAAATGCCTTTCTGAACCCTTTGCAACAAAAATTAAGTCAATTGACCCTGTACCTTTTTTTCTGAGGTAAAATGCCAAAATGAGGCGACTATTATGACAGACCTTTTGTTAAGAATTATTATTTTCACGAAAGTGCACTTCATAATACCTTCCTGATTTTTGTTAAATGGTTTTATTTAGCTTACTTTGTTCGTGTCTTGTGTGGGTCAAATCTAGTAATTGAAATTTTACCCTCTTCCTGTTAACCGATTGATCTGAAATTTGGTACACACCTTTAGTTCTGATGGCAATGTATATTCATTATCATTGTTAATCCAAGATGACCCCGACCACAAAATGGCGAATTACTTTTTTTTTTCAACCCCCTCAATATGGGTATCAAATGAAAGGGTTTAGCTAGTAGAATATAGTACATCATGAAAAAATTAAAAATTCAAGATGGCCGCGACCACAAAATGGCGGATTACTATTTTTTTCAATCCCCTCAATATGGGTATCAAATGAAGTAACTAAAATAAAAAACTGAAAAACTAAAAACTTGAAAATAAAATAAGTAAAAAAAAAATGTTTAAGTTAAACGGTTTTATTGTAAAGAAACATAATAATAATGCTGATAATGTACTAAAAGCTAAAAAATAATTAGGTGGCTACCAGGTACCAGTCATCACACCACTCTCCTCATCAATCCTGAGTAGTAAATATGTAAATGATCGTTCTGCGATGCCGCACGATGATAGAATTTACTTTTACACACATTTTTCATAAGTTGTTTATTGAGAAGATGCATCCAAAGCATACCTATAATGATATGAGCGGTTGACTGTAGATAATAAAAATTCGACTCGCCCCACGATTTTATTTTAGTCTGATCAATGCTCTGAATTGATGAGGAGAGTGGTGTGATGACTGGTACCTACCTACCTAATTATTTTTTATAATACATACGTGTACCAAATTTCAAATGGGTATCTCAATTTTATTTTATCAACCCCTTTAATAATGGACTAGGGGCGGTGGCCGGTTGAAAAATATTATAAAAAAATCTGAGGCCTTGGCTTGTGGTACATACATCAAACTTCAAGTTTCTGTACTCTTACTAGCTTGCTTTACATATTTTCCCACATTTACCCCTATTTACCCCCCAACCCTTCACCGGATATCTTCAAAAGACAATCCAGTTCCAGATCTCATTATAATATATACGTATACAAAATTTCAAGTTAATAGCTTAAACCGTTCCGGAGAAAACGTGCGGACAAATAAAGTTACAGACAGACCGACAGACAGACCGACAGACAAACTGAATTTTTTTTTTTCGCTCAAATTTAAAATCTCGACGTTTCATGACATTCTAAACCTATTTCAAGAAAAAAAAATTGAATTTTTTTTACGATTACTATACTTCCAATCTGGATGTGGATGCAAAATTATTGTAATGGGATCTGAGACCTTGGCTTCCAGTATATACACCAAATCTCAAGTTTCTGTACTCTTAACAGCTTGCTTTACTTATTTTCCCCTATTTACCCCTAATTAACCCCCAACCCTTCAACGAAATCATGGCAAAATATAATCTAGTTCCAAGGGCCCAATTCTGGAATCCCGAACGAATTGATCGTGCACGAACCAACTCGTGCATTCTGGTTCGCATGAGAACGATGTTTTTATAAAAATCAAATTCTCCAGTGATAGTCGAAAAGCGGTACACGAGGTGAACACATTCGTCGACCGTATAACGTACATCGTATATACATTCATATGTAGATATATGTCGACCAATAGCAGACCGTGTAAGTCTGGGAACTTTTCGTTGCGGTCGTGGTGCAACAGTTGAGAAGTGTCAAAGTCAAAGTCAAGAGGTTTAAAATGTATCATCATGGTGTTATCGCTTGTTGTTGTTTTGCGGTTAGCACAAGGATGATTGCTTGGTTATAGGCGGTTTTGGGATTTTATTATGCTAGGTCCTTACTTAGTCGAAACATTCTTACGAATTTTTATCGGACGTATCAAAGGCATTGTAAACGCGATTATTATGTTCCCTTCTGACTTCTGCAGCTGGCTCCATTTCCTCCAAGTTATTAATTGCTATTAACAAATTCAACTCTTCCAAAGCAGCCATTAGAACACTCTAATACAATTTCCAACCAAAATAAAGCCGCTTTCCTGAAGGTTGACGTTAACTTAAAGGTTATGTTGACATGCGAATACGCTTTTCGCCACCGAAACACCAATCGAGTACTTTCCGTGCACGAATCTGTTCGTTCATGTGTTAGTCGACAGTTCGAGAATAGAAAAAGTACGTTCGTGTGCGAATTACAGCACCATATGTGTACCAAGTTTCAAGTGAATATCTCAATTTTATTTTATCAACCCCTTTAATAGTGGCGAGGAGGTGATGGAGGGGCTGAAAACTATTTATTTTCTCTTATTGATCCCGCTATGTAAGCCCCAACCCTTCATCGGAATTAGTGCAAAATAATAATCTAGTTCCGGATCTCGTCATGGTACCTACATACGTGTACCAAATTTCAAATCAATATGTTAAACCGTCGAAAACGTTTTAAGATATTCTAAGCCTATTTGAAAAAACAAAAAATTTTGAAATGTTTACTTCCCTCGCATACCGAAGGGAAGTATTTTTACGATTACTGTACTTCAGTACGTGGATGTGGATGTAATTGTAATATCTCCAAAATTAATGACTTTTAGATAATACATATTTTGGGTTCATAAATATAGCAAATTGTCTCTACTATCACGTGTTTAAACGATTACGTCGAATTACCACTAACCTTGAAACCAGCTACGCATCTTACAGAAATGTTAGGCAAATTAAATTTACCTTAAAGTTTCCACAGAAAATATAAATAAAATCGAATCACTTTGTTATTAGCGTTATTACTCGACTGCAGATTCACTTACAGTTAATTAAGATCCACTTAAGCAGCGAAAATTCGCGAGTAAGACTGATCGCTGTGATCACTGAACGTGAACACTCAGACGCATACCTACATAGTACGATACATCAAAGATTTAAAGAGAGTTCGCCTGTCTCTGTTTATTTTCCGATACATAGTGCATTTTTTGTTTTATTGTAGAAACAAACATACATTCAGTATTAAAAGATCTAAAATCGTTGAGGTTTGAAAATTATATCCGATTTAACGTACAATTTGGATGAAGATTCGTAAGTGCCTATATATTAGACACAACCAACTAGTTACAATGTAGGAATGTTGCTCTGGTAAACATTAACGGTATAAACAATATAAGACACCGGCAAATTTAAGGAAACGGAGATATACTGGCATGTTTTTCTACATATTTCTTTTCCTCCTAAAATATTTGAAGGTCTAGACAGCCATGACGACTTCTTATTATATATTTTTTATTTTTTGTTCATCAAGTTAGTGAATGTCAAACATCAAAGTTCCTTGTTTAAACTGTTTTTGTGTATCGTTATAGTCGCGTCATTTTACCATGAAAAATCTACCATCTAAAATTGAAGGTACAGAGGGTCAATTTACTTCATTTTTGTTGCAAAGTGTTTAGAAAGGCATTTAGAAAAAACAGTACCTTTTTTTTGGTGGAAATATTTGGTTTAATTTTTTGTCCAATAATTGGCCAATATTAATGGCCAATTTAATTAAATTAATTGAAAAATTTGTTATACACATTATGCCATAGAATTAGACGAAAATGGTTACTCGAGGGTTTTTGGGGTCGCTGACCATGAACTGGGTAAATTCAAAATGGCGAACCGGAAGTCGAGCCATTTTCCAGAAAAAATGAGAATGGATATCTTGGCCTTGAAAATCTTTACACGGGGATTTTCGAGATCGCTGATTACGAATCAGAGGTCCAATTTGGTAAATTCAAAATGGCGGACCGGAAGTAGAGTAAATTTCTCAGGAAAAACTCTTATTTTTTTGTTATTGGGCTGAAAATGAGTACTCGGAGGTTTTTGAGATCGCTGATCACGAATTAGAGATCCAATTTACAAAATTCAAAATGGCTGACCGGAAGAACAGTCAATTTCTCCGGAAAACCTCGTATTTTTTACTCTTTTGGGCTGAAAGTATGAAAAATACTAGTATTTCCTGAAAAATATATTACTTCCGGCATTCTGGACATCAGATTCGTTACTAGCGATAATTAAAACCCCCGAGTTCCCACTTTCAACCCAGAAATCAAAAGAATACGAGTTTTCCGTAGAAATTGACTGTTACTCCGGTCCGACATTTTGTATTTCGAAAACTGGAACTCTGATTCATAACCAGCGACCTCAAAAATCCCCGAGTACTCAAAAACAGCCCATAGATGAAAAAAACACGAGTTCTTCCTGAGAAATTGTCTGTATTTCCCGTCCATCATTTTGAATTTACCAAATTAGACCTCGGATTCGTAATCAGCGACCTCGAAAACCCCCGAGTACAGATTTTTAAGGCCAAGATATCCATTCTCATTTTTCTCTGAAAAATGGCCCAATTTCCGGTCCGCCATTTTGAATTTTCCAAACTGGATTCCCCAAAAACCCCCAAGTAACCATTTTCGTCTAATTCTACTAGTGTTTTCTCTCTAAATGCCTTTCTGTACTCTTTGCAACAAAAATGAAGTCAATTGACCCTGTATCTTCAACTTTAGAAGTAAAATGAGGCGACTATTATCTTCATTGTGAAGCAGTCTATAACACGGGTGTACAAAAAGAAAAATTCTGCTCTAAGAACTAAACCTATCATGCCTTAAGTACTTTTGTGAGCTGAAACCGAACTTTCAATTTACAAAACGTTCTACGGCGTAGATGAGTAAATCCCGGTTTTTATTGTCAAGATACGTTTTTTTGCCAAATTTCGACGTAAAATGTGTTTATAAGTATTTGACGGGTCCTTACTCCGAAATGTAATAAAAATTACTATTTCCTATGTATTTTTGGGCGATGGTTACGAATCCGTCCTCAAAAAAGGGCGCTCAGTCCTCTAAAGGGCAATAAAGGGCAAAAATACGAAAAGCTCAATTTTATTGAAAAAAGTGCGGGGTGTGTTTTCGTATGTATTTTTTATTGTTGAATACGAATCCGATGTTAACAGGGCACTCTGCTCTCCAAAGGGCAATAAAGGGCTAAAAAGTGCCAAATATTAATCGCTTATTGCTCGAAGGTGTAGTTTTTTAAGACTTAGCCTAGCCCGACCTAACTAGTGTCAACCAAGGTTTATAGCTGACGACAGAGGGGGAAATACCTGATAGGACTTTTTGAACGGTTAAAACCGTTCCAAAGGTTTTCGAGGCTTTCGAGCAATAAACGGTAACATTTGGCCCCTTTTGGCCCTTTAATGTCATTGCAATAGTTTAATTTGGTAAAAATATTCTCAAATTTTAGAGCGACGAGGAGCCGTTCAAATCATGATTTTCCTGATCTATTTTTAAGTAAAAATAAGTAATTGGGGTGAAAAACTCTGAGGGCCGCAAAATGTTATTCACCGAAAACTGTAATTTTGAATTAGAATCAGCTCAATTAAATAAATTCATAAAAACAAGTAAATTTAATCAAATGACGTAAAATCTGTGACAAGTTGTTCTTTGGGCTTCAAGTAACGTACTTTGAATCCAAGGTCTTTCTTCATAATTAACCCCTTCTAATTTTTAACCAAATCGAGAACAGAAATACAAGCACACAAAAAGAAAAGAAAGTTGAGACCCAGAGGGTAGACCCCCTTATGTATCTGTAGGACGCTGAAACGAATAAGACAGTAAAAAGGTTTTAAGTATCCAATTTCCCCTACCAGCCCCTTACAGCCCTCCTGGAGGGATGAAATTTCAGGAATTTGTCGATAATGGCTTATTTGAACCACCCAGTCACCCCCTAGCACTCCTTACAAGCCCCAGGAGGGGTTGAAATTCCGCTTGTTCTAAACATTTCAAAAGTATGTTTATATTTAGGTTTTTTGGTGCACTGAAACCAATTATGACGACAAAAAATGATTTTAGCCATCCGGTCACCCCCCTCACATCCCCTTACAACCCCCAGGTGGGATTGAAAATCCACTTGAGCTAAACACATGCAAAGTATGTATATTTTTAGGTTTTTTTGGTGCACTTAATTAGATTCGAATATGACGATTAGAAATAATTTTAACCAACCGGTCACCCCCTTACAAAGCCCCGGGAAGGGGATTAAAGTCACACATTCTTATGTATTATATCTAATAATATAAGTTATCAGAAGCTTACTTGCCTTATGAATTTGAAACTGCACTTCCTTAAGTCCCATGTAAACTATTTTCCGGATAACTTAGGAGACTATAGCGAAGAGCAAGGTGAAAGGTTTCATCAGGACCTTAAGGAAGTGGAACGGCGCTATCAAGGTAGGTGAGATGAAAGTATGTTGGCAGGCCCCGTCTTAGACTTAGGTCGTTCAAAATCAAGAGAGTTCGGTATCAAAGAAAGAAATAAATTTAAATTTATCGTCAGAAAAAATATGCTTCTAACTTTGTACCTAGATATAATACATAAGATTGTGCGGCCTCAACCCCACCCGGAGGGTGGTCGGGTGGTTGGAATCATGTCTAATCGTCATATTCGGTTTCAGTGCACCAACAAACCTAGAAATATACATACCTAGTCTTCATGTGTTTGGAACAAGTGGAATTTCAACCCCTCCTGAGGGTTGTAAGGGGATGCTAGGGGGTAATCGGATGGTCAAAATCATTTTTAATCGCCATATTCAGTTTCAGCGCACCAAGAAACCTAAATATAAACATATTTTTCAAATGTTTAGAACAAGTGTAATTTCAACCTCTCCTGGGGCTTGTAGGGGGTGACTGGGTGGTTTAAATCAGTTTGTATCGTCAAATTCGTAAAAATATACGTACTTTTCAAATTATTAGAACAAGTGGAATTTCAACTTCCAAGAGGGTTGTAAGGGGGTGGCTAGGGGAAAATTTGATATTTAAAACCTTTTCTATTGTCATATTCGGTTTCAGGATCCCAAAATACATAAGGATAAGGGAGTCTACCCTCTGGGTCTCGACTTTTTTTCTTTTTGTTACCTGTGACGCCAGATTTGTAATTCAGAAATAGGGGTCGAACAGCAGTTCAAACAGGAAACGAACTGGAAGAAGTTATTAGTTAACTTTCCTTCTAACACATTTCGTTCTTCGTTGAGAGAAAAAAATATTAAGAATAATTCCAATTAATCTCCGTTCTTTTAAATTTGCCGTTGTATACACACACCAGGGTGTCCCAACTACATTCAGACAAGCATTAGCTGGAAAACGGTGAGGCATAGACAGAAATGTTAAATAGAAAAGTTAGTCTGTTTAAAGAGATGCATTTAATAATTTTATTTTCAAATGTAAAGCGTCTTAAAAAGGCGGCCGGTTATGCAACTTTAATTTTTCAAATAGAACATGCTGTATATTTGTATATTTTTGGATTATCATTTTATTTCCGAACACATTTTATTAACAATGTCTTATATCATATAATAAGGTATCACTGTATTTTAAAAGAAGAGAACATTATATATCATTTAAAAATATTACAAGGTTTACTTTACATTCGACTTTCTAAAATGGTAGAAATAATTCTTGTGGAAACTTGCGATTTTTAAACATTTATTGAATGAAAATGCATGCCTCGTTTACCGCTTGACCATTTTCTTTACAAAGAAATATTTGAGCCGTAAGAGGTGCTGGTATCGACCTGTGCCTAATGCAACCATGTCAGCTTTATTTATATTTTGCAATAATAATCAATGTCAATATAAATAAGTCGACATCGGAGAGTGTTCCACTTTTATTTGACAGGAATAAAAGGCATTCTACATTTACATTGTAGCTTTAAGGCGACGTTTTCACCGGGAATCCAAGGAACTATAAATCACTATTAAACTATATGAACACCTAACGCAGATTTGGCGGATAAGTTACAGGTAAATCAAAGATCTATTATCTGTAATAATATTGTCTACACTAATCGATTTATCTGCTAATATTCTTGACTTTACTAAAGTAAACCTACTTAAATTCAACTGAAAATTACACACCTGTGTGTGTGTGTACTAAATATACAGGGTTGGGCAAATGTGTGGAAACACTTGATTTCTGGCTAAACTATAAGTGCGATTGAAAAATACCCTTAACAAAAGTTTTTGTAGTATTTTTATTCTATTCAGTAATGTACTTTGATTTTCAACAGCTATCCTATTTTTCGAGATGTCACGTCATCGACAGTTTTTTTAAATGGATAACCCTGTATATTTTTACATTCTCGAATAGACAATTTTTCATCAATTATTGTGATATAGGGTTTGGTGGGTGTGCGGCTTGTGGTTTTTTAAATATTAAATAAAATAATAAAATAAAGTGTAATAAATATTTATTAGTTAATGATAATTAAATTTCTTATTACAAAATATTGAGCACTTTAATATTGAGAAACGAAGAAAATATTCATAATAAATGTTCAAATTGGAAACCTTCAGCAGCCTGACAATATCCTATTCGATCAACGAAAGCTCTTAAAGAGTTTTGAATAGCATGCTGTGATATTTCTTGAACAGCCATCCTAATTCGATCTTCCAACTCTTCTAACGACTGAGGCTTGGTCCTATAGACAACGGATTTAAATGACCCTAAAGAAAATAGTCTAAAGGACTTAAATCTGGCGATCGCGGTGGCCATTCAATATGTCCTCTTCGACCTACCCATCTCTGTGGAAATATTTCGTTAAGGTATTGACGCACGTCAACTCCATAATGAGGCGGAGCTCCATCTTGCTGATACCAAATTTCATCTGAGAGTCGTGCAGCATTTGCCTGGTTTGGAAATAAACGATTTAATACTGGAATAATTTGCTCGCGTAAAAGTTGTAAATAAAGATTGGAGTTTAAATTTTCTCTAAGAAAGAATGGTCCGATGATGTGTCCTCTGATTATCCCCGCCCATACATTTAATTTTTGAGGGTATTGGGTGTGACTTTCTTCCATCCAATGAGGATTCTGATCAGCCCAGTAGCGACAGTTATGTCCATTTACAAAACCACTCAGGCAAAATGTCGCTTCATCGGAAAAGACTATATTATTGAAAAAGTTACCATTAATTTCAATTGTATCCATCATTTCCTGACAAAACTGCATCCTTCTATCAGGATCATGTTCATTTAATTCTTGTACTAAATGTACTTTATACGGATGAAATTTATTTTTGGACAATATCCTTCTTACTGATCTCTCGCTAATATTGTGATGTAAGGCTAGTTTTGGTACTGAAGTTTTTGGTTCTTCTTGTAGGCTAAGAAGAACAAGTGAAATATCTTCATTTGTAGCCGATTTACTTCGACCGGATTTTGGGCGATTTTTAACACTTCCCGTTTCGTGAAACTTTTGCGCAACCTTTGAAACTGTTGATTTTGAAATATGAGAATTTCTATCAGGGAATGTTACATTAAAAATATCGCATGCATCTTGTAGAGATCTCTGCTTGTCTCCAAAACCAACCATCATTAACAACGTAATTCTTTCACGTTCAGTTAGTTCAGCCATAATTAAAAACAATGTTAATATTTCACACCGAAACTCTCTAACAGTATTGACTGCAATTGACAGTAATACGAATGATTTGAGTTCGGTTAAAGAAAGTTTGCAAAAAGCATGGCAAGAAAAAAACGAATATTTTTTTATCAGATTGTCCTGTTGACAATAATTAAAATGTAAACAGCCATGTCTTTGCTTTACTATTTTATTTAATATTTAAAAAACCACAAGCCGCACACCCACCAAACCCTATATCACTATAATTGATGAAAAATTGTCTATCTGAAAATGTAAAAATATACAGGGTTATCCATTTAAAAAAACTGTCGATGACGTCACATCTCGAAAAATAGGATAGCTGTTGAAAATCAAAGTACATCACTGAATAGAATAAAAATACTACAAAAACTTTTGTTGAGGGTATTTTTTAATCGCACTTATAGTTTAGCCAGAAATCAGATGTTTCCACACATTTGCCCAACCCTGTATAATGAATATCAACAGGGAATAATTTTCCATGAAAACACACCGTAATGTGTAAAGAAGGATCCAGACTCACAACCCCCTCCCCTCCCGGCCCGCTGTCCGAAGGCATATACTATATTTTTATTTTTGGTCATTAAAGTAATGAAAGTAGTCCCTCTTAGAGGGGACAAAGGTGTTTAACTTCATCATTTTTTAATTCAACTTTCGTTTAATTTTGATAATAGATTTAGAAATATTGCGTAAAAAAGTACTAAGACTGAATCCTCCATAATCATAATGTTTTGGAAAGGTTATTTTGCTGCTAAAAGTATTGATGATATCAAAGTGAAAAATGCATCAAATCAGTGCCATGCATTTTTAAATTTTTTGCATTGGTCTGAAAAATGCGTATGCTCGATAGCACTCTTCTGAAACATATAGCCCGAGAGCTCAAGACACCGAGGGTGAAACAAAGAGTTTAACAAATAGAGGAGACAAGCTCCATAAGCGTAATGTATAAGCAGCGGTAGGCTGTAGGCTCCTCATCCTTCTCACACAGTTCGTTCTCTCTTTGTCGCACAGTACATGAGGGGAGGTGACGATTGCAATACAATGACAGTATGATAGATGACAATTGGGACTTATGGGTGACTTAAGTTTTTCTACAAACTTTACAAATATTGTCACAAAAAAATAATTAATATACAAATTTAACGTGATAAACAGATTAAACGTTATAAACAGAAGAAAAATTTGAGAAAACACGTGTAATTGTAAATAATGCAGAACGCTAGTCAAAACAAAGGATCAAAATTGACGGTATTTGTGAAATCAAAGCGCGCCGGGTAAGGCTGCGTTGCTGTAAAACAGAGTGGAGAGAGAGGGTACGAGGTGTGCGACAAGGACAAGAGCCTACCGTCTCCAAGACAACCAAATCGCGACTACCGGCAAATCGACGGCTTGTCTTCTCTAGTTATTAAACTCTTTGGGGTGAAAGAGCTTTGTAAAATCTAATATTTATTTACTAGCTTATTTATTTATTACTTTATTCAAAAATAATGGTCGGCCTGCGCGCTGATAGAACAGCGAGCAGTCAGCTCTCATTTTCAAAGCGGACACGTGTCCGATACCACACACGATTTTTTTATGATTTTTTATGATTCTTAAAAATTCTTTCAAGATGGTGGCCAAAAAAACGCATTATGCACACTTAGATTTTTCTAGACTTTCAGTATGTCAAAAAGATTCTAATTAAAAAATTCAAGCCCCGTTTCGGAGGGAATTAGTTCCACCTAAAAATCTATGTCTACTGTACTATTATCTACCCATGTTTTTACTTCCCTCGCATACCGAAGGGAAGTAATGTATTCGAGAAAAAATCACCCTCCGAGATTTTTTCGTATTTCGACGTTTCAGATCACGTAAAATATGAAAATATAAGGTCACTTGGGGTATTTGGGCCATGATTTTACAACCTGAGCGAGAAGATTATACTTTGAACTTGCCTGAGAACCACTAATAAGTTATATTAATATCTGAAATATGTTTTTATATATAATACAATATACAGTCTTTAAATATACAATATTCAAATCCCGAGTCAAATTTAATTTTCTTTATAATTATAATTAAATAATATAGTCTGATGGGCCCAGTTACCCCTAGAAATTGGAGCAACTGGACCATACGGGTCTTGGTATCATACAAACGATTGTTATTTGAACTGGGGTAAGGGGGCGTATTGGTAAACATGTAAACTTCGTACAAAAATTACCACAAGTCACTTAAACCACACCATAGTCGAGTGGTCGACGATGTAAGAGAACTACTACATAACAATTAGGTGGAAATTTATTCAAATTTAGGAATAACACAACTTCTGTTAAAGTAAAAAGGGCAAAATTAAATGTAAAAACATCCAATTTCAAGTAAGCATAAATAACACAGGCCCACAAAAAAAAGTGATCTACAACAGGGACTGGACATAGTAATCTTATGTACTTCGATGTGCTGAACACGAATCCAATGTCCGTTTAGCTCCGTTACCCACCAACTTTTTGTAAATCGCGAAAATAATCTAAAGAAATAAGGTTGCTTAGGTTATTTTCGTGATTTACAAAAAAATGGTGGGTGATGGAGCTAAACGGACATCAGGTTCGTGTTCGACAAAATACATAGGGATTAATATGTCGGGTCCTGGGTTCAGATCGCTATTGTTTGTGTGACTGTGGGCAGTGATCTACATCTACCTAATAAATAAAAACAAAAACAACATACTTAATGTGTTTGGGGTAACTTGGTCCCAGCCGTACCCAGATGCCCCAACTAACTGGCCCACTTACCCCATTTTTGAAAAATTGTGGGGGTAAATGGGCCACCCACTCAAGCTTATGACCTAACGCAGAATACATGCTTGCAATAACATTTTAAGGATATATCATGCTTCTAATTTATGCTAAATTAACTGTGACGTTGATAATATATACACTAAACCTGTAGTATTTCATAAAAATCAAGATTACATCACGTTGCTATGAAAATTTTGCACTACAAAATTTAAAAAATTGCTGCATGAAAGCAACAAGACTCAGAAACATGAGACTAATTATTGTAGTGAGATGACATTATCCCTCAGTGCTGCCAACTGCTTGAAGTGAAATTACCCCCACAAATTCTACGGAAAAAACCATGGCCCAGTTACCCCCTGGGCCCAGATACCCCAACTGATCTTAGGTTTTTCAATTCCGTCAGCCTGTCTATCTGTCTGTTGGTGCATTATCTAAAAACTGCTTGACGGATAATAGTCAAATTTGGTAGGTAGCTCACGCTACTGTCAGCGAAGAAATGGTTAAACTTTCACTGGAAAATATACAGGGTGGACCGTCTAAAGGGAATAAATAATAAAAAAAAGTTTTTTTGCTCAAATTTAAAATTTCCACGTTTCATGACATTCCAAACCTATTTCAGAAAAAAAAATGTTTCAAAACTTTTTGAAAATTTTTTTACCAGTAGAATGGGAATTTTTTTTTGCTCAAATTTAAATTTTCCACGTTTCATGACATTCGAAACCTATTTCATAAAAAAAATTACTTTTTTTAGTGAAAATCCCATGACGATTGTATCATGTGGGTAGGACCTATGAATTTTTTCGTTTTCTAGTGTTGATATTTTAATTATTACAAAGTGTTCTAGGACAATTTCCTAAATTCTTCCAAATACGCTAATCCGTAAACACTACATACAATATAAAATCTGAGTAATACCGGAGTTGTCTTATGTTTTAAAAATTTCTCAAAGTTTAATTTGAGCCCTGTAGGATTTATTTTGCTGATTCCCTTGGCCCGCTATCTACTATGCAAAAACAGGCGAATTTTAGGCCTTTTTGCGGTCATTCTTTGTAAAGGTATTTATATAAGCCTTCCATATTTTGCACCTTTTATTTAATACTGAATTTTTGCTATCGAATGATCACTCTGTATATTTGTCTGACCAAATGTTATCAGGTTTTCTTTGTAATAATACCTTCCGATTACTATTCTCATGTGTGGTTTCGTAATTAATAATTTTTTAGAGTGACCCTGTATAAATAAAGAGTTCTTTACCGATTTTTTTATTTCATAATCTTTAGTGACAGTTTTTTAAATTAGGAGTCTTTTACGCTTCTTCAACAAAGTTCACCATAATAACATATTTCGATACGACTTGCTGTTTCTTGTATTATATTTTTCTGTTACCGAATAAGAATCAAAATTTTCTTATAATGCTTCCTGTTCACTTGGTAATACTTTTAAAACGAATCGAGACAAAATGTCGGCATATATCTCCATCAAGAAATCAAATAACGCAATGCTCTTTTTCCTTACAGTAACGCCGCTGACTGCCAAGATTTTAAAGACAGTAAGTCCCCTGGTGGCCGACAAGAGATACGAAGTGACCTGTGAATCAGCTGGATCTCGTCCGCCTGCTATCATCACTTGGTATAAAGGCAAACGTCAGCTCAGGAGAACGAAGGTAAATTTCGTTTTCTAGCTTTTTGCACGAAAATAAAGCGCCACTAATCAATCTGCCTTTACTTAGGCAGCATTATCATATTATGTTTTCAGTATTAATCAACCTCGTTACTTCTGTCGTCAGTATACAAGGTGCCCCTAGTAGCACAACATATTGGACCAATATATAATCCATATAGGACCATTATATGAATATTGATACTCTCCTTATATAGAGATAACATCATAATAAACCGTTGTGTCTCCTTTTCTACACAAATAATCGACTCACATATATCTAATCTCTTTGCTCAGTATGCAATAGTAAAATCATTAAAAAATAAGGAGAAAAATAATAATAATAATAATAATAATAATAATTTATTAACCATGTTGATACAAATACAGTATATATGGCAAGTCAGCAATAATTTGTGTATAACATATTTCTTATAATAAAACAATCTACAAAATAGACCTATCACAAATAAATATCAATAAATAAACAGTAAAACAATAAAATACTTACTGCATAAGCAGTATTAGAATAAAAATACACATTTTTAGTTCATTGATCTAAAAACTCTTTTACACTATAAAATTCTCCTTCAAGTAACATCTGTTTTATTGCATTTTTAAATTTATTATAAATTTCAATATTTTTTATTTCTACAGGTAATTTATTATAAAGAGAAATACAACTACATTCTAAAACGAGATTTTAGTGATAATAATATAGACTTATTTTCCCAAGCTTTAAACTTAGACTTGGGAACAGGTATTTGATGCAAAGGATGTGGATTCCAAATGGGAAATTGTTATGAACATATTTATGTATTATTTTAATATTTACTTTCCTATAAAAAAATTCTATAAAGAAATCAAAAATCAACCACAGTCTTCACAAAAATAGAAAAATGTAAAGAAAAACTAAATCTATTTAGTATATTGTCAAAACATTCTGAAGAATGTAAAGCTGAGTACAAAAACATAAAAAATCATTATAATAATTTGCTGAAAAACCCAAAAATTAATTCATACCAAAAAAGATTAAACTTAGTAGATAATAAGTCAAAAGTTACATGGCAAAATGTTGAAGAGCTGATAAATAGCGATAATTCACGAGCAAATCCCCCTAATGGTGATCGAAAGAAACAAGCTGAGGACTTAAATTTACATTTCGCAAATTCTACACAAAACATCTTTCAAAACGATGTTAAGAGTTATAAGACACATCAAATTAATTTCAATAGCAAATCAATTTATTTAGAACCCGTAAGTTAAGAAGAATTGCACCTAATAGCAAAAACTTTAAAAACAAAAAATGTTGTGGGGAAGACCTAGTCCCTCCTTTCCTATTAAAAAAATGCATAATATGCATATCTAGCGTCTCCTTTGGTGAACACTTCTCTAAAAGAGGGAAAATATCCAAGCAAGCTAAAAAACTCTATTATAATCCCGGTTCATAAAAAGCAGAATTTTGAATTAATTGAGAACTATAGGCCGATAAGCCAGCGGTCGTCATTTTCAAAATTCTTTGAAAAAGTTACTCTACCAGACCAATTCATTTTTTTAATTCCTACCAGTTGTTTTCTTCATTCCAGCATCGATTTCCTAAGGGCAGATCACTCGAAACTGCAATATTTGAATTTACAGAGGCTATATTGACCGCTTTGGAAAGCGGGGAACTTATTTGCTGTCTGTTTTTTGACCTCTCCAAAGCCTTTGACTGTTTAAACCATAATATTTTATTAGACAAATTGTTTAAGTATGGTGTTAGAGGGGTGGCATTATCTTGGCTAAAATCCTACCTGACGGACAGATCCCAAAGGGTGGTGTTAAGAGATGGTCCTTCTGAGGTCTATTCAAGTAGGGTGTACACCAGCTTGGGCGTTCCTCAGGAGAGTATTCTTGGACCACTACTATTTTTAGTTTTTGTTAACGATTTACCCACTACACTCAGCAATTTACAAAATACAATAATTAGTTATGCCGATGATAACAATATTCTAATTCGAGGGAAAAGTATACCGTCAGTAATTACCCTAAGCGACGAACAATTCTGTCAAACTGATATGTGGTATTCCAACAACAATCTTACTTTAAACACCGATAAAACACAATGCATCTTCTTTAGAACTACTCATAATAAGTCTGCTGTTCCCGATAAGATAAACTTAAAAAATACTGAGATAAGTACAACCAACTGTACAAAAGTCTTGGGTATTTATATCGATTCGTATTTAAAATGGAATTACCATATTGAAAATACTTCAACAAAATTATCATCTGCCTGCTATGCTCTGCGTGTCCTGACCAAATACGTGGATTACCAAACACTTAAGTTGGTTTACTATGGGTATTTTTACTGTACACTAAAATTCGGTATAATTTTTTGGGGAAGGTCATCTGACATACAGCAAATATTTAATATCCAGAAAAAAGCCATACGTATAATGCTTAAAATGAACCCTACTGAAAGTTGCAGGGGAGTATTTCGAAAGCATGATCTGATAACGTTCATAGGTGTGTACATATTTGAATGCATACTTTTTCTAAAACAACATCCTGAAATATTTAATATCACCTCGATAAGCCACAAATATGACACAAGAGGAAAAATTAATTACAATTACCCTACACATTCTTTAACTTTAACTGAAAAGGGGAGAACTACTAATGTATTTATTTTTATAATCGCTTTCCTGAACGTATAAAAAATATAAACAATAATAAATCCTTTAAATCAGAGATTCTTAAGTATATCCGTGATGTTGAGCCATACACTGTTAGTGAATTTCTTTTAATTAACTAACGCTCATCAATTTTAGCTATTTGTGAACTCTATACTTGTCTACATGTTATATTAAACGTAAAGTAAGCCTGTCCTGTAGTAGATACTTATATGTGTTTAATTTTATTTTAAAATAATTACTTTACTATACCTACTATATTTTATATTTTATGTCGAGTAAGAAGTTTTTTGACTTGTTTCAAACTTTTGTTAAACCAAAATTTGTTTTGAAATAAATTGAATTATATATCTATCTATCTATCTATCTATCTATCTATCTATCTATAGCTAGGGAGGTGGTGGCAATGTGGTTATATGATTTCGTTATAGTTAACAATAAAAGTATTCGTATTACTGACCGATTACAGCAGCTACGGAGTTTGGTTGCTGCTGATTTTTTTAATAAATGAATGTCAAATTTGCAAAAAAAAGCTCCTGTATTATTTTATTGTTTCAGCCATTGCTACAAAATTGTTCATTTATCAAAAATATAAATAAAATAATAGTTGGCTGAAGTCCATGCCTCTGATTCTTTTATAAAACTTGTTAACTTGCAAAATAGAGCGCTATTAAGTCATTTCATTGTATTATTTCCAATTTACTCCAAAAAATGTCAAAGTGAGAAAGTAGTCCAGTCAGTCGGGGTTTTTGCCCTTCAAAAGGTGGAGTAGTAATTATTTTGATATATGTTGGTTAAGTCGAGGCCCTGATAAAAAACACAAGTTCTCGACCTTGAGGTGGGGTGAGGCGCAAACCACCATCTCCAGTTAAGGGTACAAAAAATTGTTTTTTTCCAAAAAAACTCGACAACGCTCGATCCTACGAGAAGAATGATGCAGGCAAAGTTCAAAAGTGTAAAATATCCTACAATTTTGTATACCTATACATTTTTATTTGCAAGTCTAATGTTTAAAAAGATACAGCGTCAGACGCATTAAGGAAAAAAAATTATTTGAACTACAATTTCGAGATGGTACAATACATTGGCCGGCTCTTTCCCCAAATATGACACCTTTAGATTTCTTCCTCTGGGGATATATAAAAGGTTTGGTTTATTTTACACAGCTTACAGATTTAGATGCTTTGCAAAACAAAATCAGAGCAGCGTGCCAAACTGTTACACCAGAAATGATTAGGGCAGCATGCACTAGAAATCTTTTAACAAGATTTGAGTATTGCATTACTGAAGATGGACATCAATTTGAGCATCAACTTCGATGACTTTTCTACTTATTTTGTTTTGTTTTTTATTTATACTGGTGTTCTTTAATCTTTTTTTTTTAATCCGTCCATTCATTTAACAGCTCATATTGTTTCACACAAAAACGCTGACAAATATGATATCGCAGAATGTGTATCAGAAAGCCTTTCACAAAAATGGAGTAATATACAGGGTATTCCATTTAAAAATTTGAAGTTGACATCACGTGATCGGAAATGCGATGTTGCAACAAAGTCCTTTTATACCAAAAATGGACACCGCATTCCAGTGCTTAAAATCACTAAATTTCAAAATTGTAGTTCAAATAATTTTCGATATATCGACTGGCCAAAAGTTCGTGGGTCACCCTGTATATTGTACGTGTACAACATAGAATATTTTATATTATTTATATTATCATAACAATGACCTACTTTTGTCGAAAAAAAAAATTAAATTGAGGGGATAGTATTACAGTGGCTTACATCATTCCTCGAAAATAGGAAACGAGTTATTAAATTTACGGCATTCAGAAGAATTGGCTGTAAAAAATGGAATACCTCAATAGTCGGTACTTGCTGTTATACTCTTTATTATTTTGTTATGATCCAAGATTTTTAATGAAATTTCAGATTATAAAATTTTATGTCCCGACTATTGGCTACAAAAATTTAAATCTCTTACAAAATTCTTAAACACATTTAATCCTTACACAATTGCTTAAAAGCATTCAAAATACTTAAAAATGTAAGCAATTATTAGCAAATCGAAAACACTACTCTCTAAACCTGCTGTCCTTTCTAAAGAGGGGGGAAAGGGACATCCTTTTCGTCCATTAAAAAAAACAAATATATACGAGGGACGGTCTACACCTGTTCTATGAAACATCTACTACAAAAAATATAGAATGAAATTTGAAATTTACTCCACCGTGGCCGGAAGAAAATGCATATATAATAAGAAAAATCTTTTTTTGCATACGCATTTAAAAATTTTATATGATGAACCCAGCTCATTTTCGATACGGAATTGGTAGTTAAATTCTTTGCACGTTATTACGAAATATCCTGTATATACATAAAAGCAAAGGAGAAGGAAAATAATTGTAAACAACTTATACGAATATTTCAAGGGACTACCTAGATAGCGATAAAAACTTTTTAAAAATAACACAGGCCGACAAGAAAGGGGCTGTTTTGTTGATCAAAACCGTCCGATCCTATATTTTTTAATATGCTAAAACCGATTCTGAGATTAAAAAAAGCTACCACATCTTTGTCTACTACCCCTTTAAACCTCTAAGAAGGGGAAAAGGGTTTTGTCTTAAGGTTCTAATGTAACTTTTCTGAAGTATTTTGATGCGCTAAAGTCAATTTTGGACAAAAAAGTATACTAATACCACCCCTTGTATCCCCTAAAAAGGTCAAAATAAAGAAAGATCTTGTTCTAAGGTTCTGATGTATTTTGACGCGATGAAGCCAATTTTGGGCACAAAATTCTATCGTCTCAGTTCCCTTTTGCCATCCCTAGGAGATAAAAGGGGTTTGTAGAGGGAAACTAACACGACAGAAAATTGGTTTTGTCCAAAATGGGCTTCAGCGCGTCAAAAAACTTCAGAAAAGTTAGATCAGAACAAGATCTTTATTTGGCACTTTTTAGGGGATAAAAGGGGTGGTACACCAAAATTGATACAGTAGATTTTTTAGTATCAGAATCGGTTTCAGCATAACAGAAAACATGAAATAAGACAGTTCTGATCAAGAGAACAGCCCCACCTTTTGTCGGCCTGTGTAATTATTCAGAAACGTCAGCCAATGAAAAATCAATATCGCAAATTTCAACCACTATTATTTCAATGTTTTTTACATATAGTATAATTTCTCTAAGATGACACTATCAGCCATAAAACGCCAGACGAAGGAAAATCTCACCTTTTCTCGCGCCTATTCGAGCTGAGAACGATTGCAGCCCCGCCCCTAAATTTCTAGATACACGTGGTTACACGTGGATACATTTTTTGTCTTATTCTTGCTCAGGAATTAAATAAGGATAACTTCTGAAAGTGGAAATATAAAATTGGTGCCAGTACAGGGCGGGATTTAAAGTGTTTTGTATTTACACTTTCAGAAGTTATCCTTATTTAATCATTGAGCAAGAGCAAGACAAGAAACGAAACCACGTATATCTACAAATCTGGGGGGCTGCAATCGTTCTCTGCTCGAATAGGCGCGAGAAAAGGTGAGATATGCATTTCTCATCGTGTTTTATTGCCGATAGTGTCATATTACAAAAATTATACTTTATATTGGAAGTTTTCTGCTAAGTGGCTGACACAAGAAAATAATATAGAAGCGTTTACCTCATTTTCGAAAATTCACCCCCTTTATACGTAGCAATACACAGGTAACTAAAGTTTGTTTTATTATTTCTTATCCCTTTGCGAAACTTTGGATATAAGGTACACCGACAATAAAATCACTTAATTTTTAGTATATCATAAATTAATAAATAAAATTCAATTGCAAAGAAATGTAGACACACACATTTCCGCCCACTGCATTTATATTACTGTCATATAGACAAGCAGCATTTAAAACAAGTGGCTGACCCAATAATATCATATAGGAGCGAATTTTGTATTGCATGTTTAATCTACTGTCAATTAAAAAATTAGCAACGTCGTAATGACTGAAATGGTTTTTCTGTCTTTTTATTATTACATCTTTAGAATGTTCAACTTCAGCCACACAATAAAATCATATAAAAATTTCTGCCACCAATTTCCTAGCTACTGCCAGTTTGGAGGAATATCAAAAAAAAAATTATAATGTTCAGAATTCCAAATTATTGAAATAATTTCACAATGAGCTATCTTATCTCTGAAGTAAAACACAGAAAATGTGACAACATCTTAAGAACTCCACAAAACGTAATTTTTTTTTAAATAACCTGCTAGGTTAGAGTGATTTTTTTTTATAGTGTGAAGAGTCCAAGTTAGCTAATAAAAGAGAAATAACTCATGAATCGGACAAAAATGTTTTCTTTTTCCAAAGGTATGAGACTCTTAATTTAATTTAGGATCTTAAAACATAGAATTTTGTAGCTGTGGCACGCGAGAAACTGATCTAAGATGTCGATTTTCACGAAATTCGTAAAAGTGTCAATATCTCAAAAACTACCAATTTTTTATTAAGGTCATATTTTGATATTGTAGTCAGTCATGAGCTAGCCTATCAGTCCTCCACAGGATGACAATCAGTTTTGTCACACCCTGTGCGTGTATATAGAAGATATAATTTTAATTTCACTTTGTGTTTCCTGCCACTCAAAATTAAAGGAGCTGTTACAGGTACGAACCCATTCGTGTTTCAAATATTCTTAATATTATTGCTCAACAGCTAGACAGGTTTTACAAAGGTAATTTGTTTGGTTTTAATAACTTTCTTCTACTTTCATTATCAAAGAAATTTTCCCAAAGTCCCCATAATTGAAATTACTTCAAGGATTAATGTCAAGCTGACTGAAGGATTAACTGAGCTGTTCGTGCTGTAAGCTTTTTATTTTTATTCTCTTGAAATGGCTAGAAATTACGTAAAGCGTAAACTTTAGAGTCGCTGCTGATTTTTATTGCTTCGTTTTGTATATTTAAACATGTTAATTAAACGGAAGTAACTTATTGTATTAACTTTATGAAAATCATTATGAAAGTGATAGTAATAATAATATACAGGGGTTGCACACACATCGTATGCCATAAAGGCTAAAGCATATTCTACGACCCAAGATAAGGTGAAAAACAATATATATGGTGTCCTAACACTCAACGTCATCTCGTGGGTGGCTGATAGGCCAGCGCATGACTGACCAGAATATCAAAACATAACCTTAGTATAAAATTGTTAGTTTTTGAGATATTGACACTTTTACGAATTTCGTGAAAATCGACACATTAGATCAGTTTTTCGCGTACCATAGTACAAAATTCTGTATTGTAAGATTCTAATTTTTGTTACGAAACCCTGAATAGTCCTGCTATTGATCACAGTCCTAAATAAAATGAATGGTACCTTTCATTTGGAAAAAAAAATTATACCCGATTGATGAGTTAATTTTATTTTATTAGTTACCTTGGGCTTTTCATACTGTAAAAAAATATCACTCCAACCTGGTAAGTTATTTTAAAATATTGCTCATTTAGTGTAGTTTTTAAAATGATATAACATTTTCTGTTTTACTTTAGAAAAAAATATGTTGCTATTTTACTGCAAAAGGAGCTCACCGTGAAATTATTTCAATTAGGAATTCGTTCAACTCTTCGTCTGATTATTGAATTTTTTACGTAATTGTTAAAGTATAGTACCTACATTCATCGAAATTCTTGAAAAATAATTAATTTCTTTAGATATAGCTAGATAGCTCTACTTTAATCGAGTCCCGATGATGTCATTTTGATTGGCGAGATGTTCGTCAGTGTACTATGCAATTTTCTTTCAGAATAGAATTCCTCCTCTGGTTGTAGTATTTCTAATTTAAAGCGTTGCTACCAGAATAAGTCATTACTACTCAATACAAAGCCTATTTGTAATAGAATAAGACCCGGGACCACGTACTTGAATATGATATTCGTATACGAATTTAGTTCACCAATTATGTTATGTGCTTGCCTCAAACGAAAGTAGTCAATTGTTTACCAGGCTCATCATTACAAGCCCGCTGCATGATTTGGTTTATTCATATAATTGCCGGTAGCATAGCCGTATGTTAAATGATATTTATTTACTTATTTTATTGAATCAGTTATGAAGGTGTTTATTAAACTAACATTATTTATTATAATTAAATAATGTATTTTAAATAAATAATTTACACTATGCCTATCAATTAGTACAAAGTAGTAAAATAATATTTACAATAATTAAAAAGTGGTAGGAAAAATTGTGGGTTTGCGCTTATGGCATCGCTGATGTTATCTCATGATTATGAAGTATTCCTTCATCTGTCTTTTTTTATGAATTTCAAACTGACTTTGGATATCCTATAACACTAACTTACTATGCTTAAAATTTCAATTTAATTGGTCTATTCTGTTCATTGTCATACTTACGAGAAACGTGACGGACGGACAAATGGACACATTGAGTTGAGTTCAATGACTGACAATGATTTTTTTTACTTCCCTCGCATACCGAAGGGAAGTATTGTATTCGAGAAAAAATCACCCTCCGAGATTTTTTCGGATTCTGACGTTTCAGAACACGTAGATTCCGAAAATATAGGTTTTTCAATTCCGTCAGTCTGTCTGTCTGTCTGTCGGTCTGTCTGTCTGTCTGTCTGTCTGTCTGTCTGTCTGTCTGTCTGTCTGTCTGTCTGTTGGTGCATTTACTAAAAAACTACTTGACGGAGAGCAGTCAAATTTGGTAGGTAGTTGACGCTACTGACTGCGAAGAAATGGTAGAAATTTCACTGGACCATCTAAACGGAATAAATAGTGAAAAATTTTTTTTTTTTGCTCAAATTTAAAATTTCCACGTTTCATGACGCGCTAAACCTATTTCAGAAAAAAAAAATTTTTGAAAATTTTTTTGAAACATTTTTGAAAAAATTTTTACCAAGATGAAAAAAATTTTTTTTGCCCAAATTTAAAATTTCTACGTTTCATGACGCTCTAAACCTATTTAAGAAAAAAAAAAATTTTGAAAATTTTTTTGAAACATTTTTGAAAAAATTTTTACCAAGATGAAAAAAATTTTTTTTTGCTCAAATTTAAAATTTCTACGTTTCATGACACGCTTAACATATTTCAAAAAAAATAAAAAATTTCACCAATATTTTTGAAAAAATTTTTACTACTAAAATGAAATAATTTTTTTTTATTTCTTCAAATTTCAAATTTCCACGTTTCATGGCATTCTAAGCCTGATTCAAAAAAAATAAAAAATTTGAAATTTTTTTTAAAAAATGAAATTTTTTAACCACCACTATACTTCCAGTCCATTACGTGAATGTTGGATTGAAAATGTGACAGATGGCAATAATATCTGGCATATGCACCTATTATACTTTTATTGAAAAATGTACAAGAAATAATTCAGTCATGGTGGACATTTGCAAAGGTATTTGCGCAAGCCTGCCATATGTGGCACCTGCTATTTAGTATTGAACTTTTGCTGTTGGATGAGCAATCTGTATATTTTTTTGACCAAAACTTATCAAGTTTTCTTTGTATTGTCTGTAATTGTTTATTTGTGGCATATTCAGATTTTCTTACTTTTTATTGTGTATTTTGCCACTGAAAAATATTTAAAAATTTTAATGAAAAAACCTCTGCGCCAAACGGATCAGACAGAGGTAATAATAATAGCAATAACTCTATTCCTATTATTATTCTCAATGCCATTTCGTAATTATTAATTTTTTAGAGTGACTGCCATGCGCAAATAACGAGGGAAGTTCTGTGTAAATACCTTTACCGATTTTTTAATTAATAGCATTAGGGCGATTGGCCAACAGCCAGGCACAATTTATTTACTTATATTATTTTACCTAATTATATCCTATTCGACAAAATATGAATCTTTTCTTTACACAATAGGATAAGGACAGGGGCCCACGCTTCTCTCCCAGGGGGTCGATCAGGGCATTTTTCAATTACACACACAACTATTCTGCCATGATTAGCAAAAACGCAGTATCTACAGAAAAGTAATAATGGAGAAAACAGCTGTTTCTTTTTATTGCAGCCGTAGCAACTTACACGGTTTTGGCACAATTTTTATGTCATAAATAGTTATCTTTTGCTGGATAAATAATAATTTCCTCAAAAAGTTAAATAAAAATAAAGGGTGCTATTTGTATGTCAGATACTAAGCATATACCTACATTTTCGTTAGATACGGCACAATAAGAGTTTATATCTATGGTTTTGGTGGTACAATCGCTATTCCTGTTAAGTTCTACAGATAGAAAACCGAATTTTAAGCCAGTATATGCTAAAATCTCATTGTTGAAATTTTTTGTAAATACTGCGTTTTCGCTAAGCACGGCAGTATTTACAACGGGTAACGTGGGTTACTACAAATAATAGGATAGACAAACCTACCCTAAATATTTATTTTTGTTTTATTTATGAATGAAACTATGCAATCAATTTTATGTATTTTTTATTTAGAGTCAGAAGATGCAGTAAATTAAATGGGGCTTCTACTTTGTGTTTGATCAAATTGCTGTATAATTCATTAGTTTCTTGAGCGTATTTATGACATTTGAAGAAAATATGATCTAGGTCCCCTATTTCACTACACTGCACTGCTCACAAATATTTGATGGTAATATTCCTGTCTAATGCAGGTGATATGGATAACAGCCATGACTAAATTTAAGTCTCCTTATATGCGTTATGCTCCTTCTGGAATAACATAATGAGATGAAATGTTTTCTTTACGAATGATATACTGGGTGAATAAGAAGTCCCGGAACGGTCAAATATCTCGAGAAATATACATCGCATCGAAACAAAATAAAATGTGTTTTGAATATTTTTAAAAAGATATCCAATGATACCAAACTCGACCCCTACCCTCACCCACTGAGGGTGTCTGAAAGTTTTTTGATTCGCAACAGATGGCGTCGTAATCGCAAAAATAAGAAAGCTCTCCAATACTATCAAACTTGACCCCTTATTCCCACCTCCTGAGATTGGGGCGAGGGGCAACTCTAGGATGTGTTAAATATATACTCCCTATTCTTCATTGCAGAATTAGATTTTACTTGTCGTTTTTAATTGAAACAATTTTTTTCATTCGTGATAGATAGCGTTGAATTTTTTCAACAAACTGCTTTTAGCGTTAGTTACCAGGAGCAACGACGTGCACGTAGTAGGTTTCTGTTCCCTCGGAGTGCTTGTTTTAGATGAGTCGCCTCGTCTCTCACCATCGCGCATCGAGGTGCTTGTTACTGAGAATAAAATTTTATTTTTTGCGATTACAGCGCCATCTATCGCAAATCAAAAAAAATGCAGGCAAAACCTACCTATGTATTTGGTAGCGTAGAATCCGCTTCCGGTATAAATCTCCCCCCCCCCCAAGGCATGGGATAATAGGGGGTCAAATTCAATATAATTGACTAGCTTTTTAAAAAATATTGAAACGTTTTTGTTTCAATCCGATGTATATTTCTCGAGATATTTGACCGTTCCGGGAATTTTTATTCACCCGGTGTATGATTTTAGATATATGTCGATCAATTGCAATAGACTCTTCGCTTTCGTATTTGCGAAAAGCATAGTAACTGAATATAACAATCAGATATATATGTGCCATTTTTTAAAATTAAGTGTCATACATTCGTTATAATGGTTTTGTTCGTGGAGCGCTTAACGGCTGAATATTTCTTTTTATATGGAGATTCCAACAAAGATACAAATGAGATCAGATATTAAATAGGGCTTTTTATATGCAAATTCAAGAACAGTTTAATACACCGTAACTGTTCAATTCTAACAAGAGTGTATTATAGGTATCTGCATGGCCTTTTCTTTCTCTTTATTGTAACGTTTAATATCGGAATATTAACTGGGTAATAGAGTTCGCAAAAAGGAATAACAAAATTAGATTTCCTCTATATATAGACCAGTAGTCGCAGGATTTAAATATTAAATGTTTCCGAATTGCAAGTTTATGTATTTTCAGGTGTATTTGGACGTCAAGAAATTCTGCCTAGTGCATTTCGAAATAAGTTTGTAAGGAAACATAAAAAACAGCAGAAAAGCACTTTTCGCGCTGTAGTTTGAAAACTATCCAAAATATCCTCTTTAACTTTTTTTATAATTATTTTATGAAGAAAATGTCCTATAAATAAAATTCGGTCGTTTTACGTTTGTGCATTTTTTATGATTTTTCTTGCTTGTAAATTCTTTTGGTTTTTTATTTCCTACAGATAAATCCTCAGTTCAGTATCGTCTTGCACAAGACTACATTTATCGCAGTTATTGATCACAAGTCTCCATTTGTATCAATTTTGAAGCATCTAGAGTTTTCCAAAACGAACTTTGACATAATAGAACTTATAGACATAGCAAGTTCTTTAAAAGTGAATTATTATTAGTTTGCTTTTAATTGTATTGAAACATATAAGGATTTTGCAAACAGCAAAAAAAAAACTATCTATGGGAACTAAAAGAAAAACTATGTGTAAAAATATTAATGAAATCTTGGCATTCTTTCGATAACCTGAATTCTGGTTATGCTAGCAAATTAAAAATTCTAAAATGAATTTGTATAATTTCTTATTTGAAAATTCTCATTCAACAACTAGCATCCGCACAGTCCCCTACGACCATGCAGATTAAACTAGTATCTACATAACCCACTACGGTCATGAAAATTCAGTTAAAAATGAGAACATGCATGACCGAGGGGGACTGTGTGGATGCTAGTTGTTAAATGAGAGTTTTCAAATAAGAAATTGTACAAATTCATTTTAGTTATTGTTGAATTTAGAACTAGTTGCTCAATAAATCGAACATTTTTACAGTTACAGTTTTACAGTTATTGGAATGTACATAAAAAAATCACTTCGTAAGTAAATAAAGGATGTTCCATTTGAATGAATTAAGAAATTTCAGCGCAAACACATAAATAAAAAAAATGAAAATGAAAGTAATTCAAATACATCACACATATGTTGCATAATTAACATAATTCTTCTGAAAATCCATAATTATATATTACAAATAATTTCGGGTTATAGTCCTGAAGTTAGGTATTAAATCGTTGTTCTTGAATGCTAATCGCTTTCTTAGTTTTTATATGTCAAAAAATATTTCCCTGTTAAAAGTAGACAATTCCCATACAGCACAAGGACATCCTCAGAACATACTGGGGACAACTTTTCAGGACATATGGGATATCCCGGGAAGATCCCATTATCACCTTAGGATGTCCGTAGGATATCCAAATGGGACGGTTCGTACTTTGCTGATGACGTCCTCAGGACATCAGTATGGTGTGTATAGGACATCATCAGCTCTTATATGGGTTATGCCTGGGCTTTACTATGAACAACCTGAGAACATTGATTGGACTTTATATAGGACATCCCCGGTTCTTTTAGGGTTTATTGGATGACAGCAAAAAATACATATTATTTTATAAGATCATTACTTTTAAACTGAGCCAATAAGCGAAGACAAATGAATACAAGTTTATATAATGGCAGAGGTAAAATAACTAATAAAAATGTGATACATATATGTACAACTCCATACATATATTTGTATCTATCAATTGGCTTATATCGCTTTAAAAGTAAATCTACCAAATTAATAGAGGTTATATATAGGTAGTCCAATGAAATAGGTCAACAAATCAAAATTTTAAGGTAAATTTGAACACGATTAATGAAAGAATTTTTTTTCAGCCCCGAGAAGGGGCGAAAAAAAATATAAATGTTTTTTCAAAATTACTCAAAATATAAATGATTACGTATCTGACAATAACATCTGTGGACAATAATCAATCACATTTTCCCTTTTTGGATAATATAATAAATACAAAGATATAACATAGCAGAATTATATATATGGAATATTTAATTATTTGTCGAAAGAACTCTCGATTTCTTCCGTCACAAAAAGGCAGCTAATTCAAAACACAGTAAATGTATTAAAACCAAATTATAAATAACTGCTATTTAAATAAGATTTACATTTTTAATAAATTATTTGTACTGGAGGGGATTATCAAATAGAACAAACAAGTTTTTAGAAGCAAATTTTACAAACCATTAAAAGACACTATAAATAAATAGCCTCAAAATAATATATATACTTTTCATTATTTCTCTTGTTGAAATCTCCTAAATAATAATACCTATAATAGGACGAGTCTAGGACTTGCCCAGGATATTCCCACAGTAGATATTTTGTTAGGCTTTTAATATCTTTGCAGGATATTACTAGGACATCCTGCCAGGATTTGTCTAGGATATCCCCATCTGGGATATTCTCAGGTTGTATATATTTTATTGGGATATCCTAAGGATATCCTGAGGAATGTTGTCCTCGATTTTGATATACGGGACAAAATGAGAATATCCTAGGGATGTCATGTGCTGTGTGGCTTAATGATGCAACATAGTTAAAAACGTGCTGTTTAACAAACTTAATAATATATGTGTTTACACAACTAATTCTTTTTTATTTATTTATTTGAAATATTAGATCAACAAATTAATGTCATACATGGTAGTGTGTTGTAAAACAGTACATAACAATTAAAAGGAAAGAAAACAAATATTTGGTATGACATAACGATAGAAGAACATTGATATTAATATCATTCGAAATCACTACTGGAAATTAAGATATCTTGTGGTAATTGTTATCTTAATCCGTTTTTACGAGATTTCTCACTTAGGTTTAAATTTCTGGCACTGCTACAGTTATCTAAAGTTTTGAAGAAGGTCTTTGCACATGATTCTATGAAGTCTTCAATGTGTAGCATATTAAGTTCCCGTTTTTTATTTTTTATTTTATTTAATCATACATCATTCAACAGTACAAAACCATTTATAGGATGGAAATCTAAACTAACTTAACATAACCTAACTAAAATAAACAAATAGAAATAATGAAGGCGATTAGACTGCACGACAGTAGATTAAATTTTTGGCTGCTAGGCAAACATATCCAATTCCCTGCAATGAGTTTCATAGCAAGTACAAATATTAAACAGAGGAGAAAATTTTAATACGTTAGATCTAGGAGTGGATAAATAAAAGCTTTGAGAATGACGAGAATTAATCCGTGGGACATAAAAGTTCAGTTGGCTTAATATTTCACTACAATCTATTTTATTATGCATAATTTTATCTAGAAAACGCAAAGCAAAGGACTCACTCCTTTCGGAAAGACTGGTAATACCAAAATTTTCAAGTAATTGATTTTGAGAAGCTCCAATTGGTGGATATGTACCTTCAGTTTTCCAGCTTAAAAATTTCAGAAAGCGGCGCTGGATATTTTCCAATTTATCATTATGAGTATTATACCCAGATTGCCAGACAAGTGAAGCATACTCCAGTTTAGATCGAGAGAAAGCAAACTGAAGCATCTTTAAGGTTTTCACATCATTAAAATCATAGCTGTTACGCAAAAGGAAGCCTAGCATTCTGTTTGCATGCGAAATTATAGCATCAGTATGGTTAGTGAATGTTAATTTTTTATCAAAAGTTACACCTAGATCCTTGAACGTAGATGGTCTGTTCAACATGTCGCCATTAACATTATAATTATATATAATTGGGGATTCCTTGGTTGTATAACTCATACCATTGCACTTGCCAACATTTAGGTGAAAATAATTTTCATCGCACCAAGCCGATAGCTTAGTTAAGTTGTTTGGAGTTTTTTGCAGTCATTAAAATCATTAATCCTATGCAACATCTTGACATCATCGGCATATATTAAGAAATATACGTCTAAGTGATCACTGATGTCGTTAATAAATATATTAAAGAAAAGGGGTCCAAGTATTGATCCCTGGGGTACTCCTGACATGGCTCGGTATTCAACAGATTTATATCCATTATAAGATACGAATTGAACTCTATCAGTCAAGTCACTCTCAAGAAATTGAAGTAAACCGTCAGATAATCCGAATTTGCCAAGTTCACAGAGAAGTTTCCTATGGTTCAGTCTGTCAAACGCCTTAGAAAAGTCAGTATAGACTGAGTCTACCTGTATTTGAGAATCGATTGATTCAGCAATGTACTGAGTAGCGCAGATTAAGTTGGTTACGGTGGAGCGACCTTTCATAAAACCATGTTGTTGCGTAGATATTTTCGGTTGAACATGTGCATAAATGTTATCACGCAGTAGCATTTCGAAAGCTTTACCAAAGTTATATATGATTGTTATCGGTCTATAATTGGTAACATCATTTCTTTCACCTTTTTTATACACAGGGCACACTTTGGAGTATTTCCAAATATCAGGAAAATAGCATTTCCTAAGACATAAGTTAAAAATTATGAGAGAGGATATGCAAGAATGCTCGCTGGTCATTCAGTAGAAATGCTGGAATTCCATCTGGGCCCGCAGTAAGTTTAAGTTTAATTCTTTTTAACACCATGCAAACTTCCGCCTCGGAAAAGCGTTTAATGTCCAAGCAGTCAAACAAAAGATTATTAGACATGGTTACAGGGGCGTCCGAGATGTTAAGGAAGTAAAATTGCTCGAAAAAGTTAGCAAATGCATCGACGATATCATTAGGGGTCTCCAGAGGTTCATTGTTATAAGTCATGTCTTTAGGTATGCTAGTTTTTCCTCTTTTTCCATTGATGTAAGCTCAGAATTTATTAGGTTCAGATGTGATATTATTTTCAATTCGATTTGTATGAATTTGAAATGCAATTTTAGTATCCGACTTGATTTGTGATCTAAGTCTACGAAATTCAGTTAGCGATTCATTAAGTTACTATAATGGTCTTAGGATTGTTTTATATATTAATGTCGCGCACATAACTCTGAGTTTTAATTTTCTGTTAATAATGGGATATAGCATTTATAACCGGGTGTACCTATCATTAAGTTTTTTTATTAATGTGGTAACTCCATATTAGTCGTTTATCTAAGTAGACTCCTAGATATTTAATTGCACTGTCTGCATGATTCCATATCATTTCCTCGTCGTTAATGATGATATTGTTGGGGTTTTGTGATCTTCTCTGGTGAATATTTTTGCTTAGCGTTTTGTTGTATTTAACCTTCGTTGCCATTTCAAAAACCAGTACTGTAACACGTTAAGTGCATTTTGCAGTTTGTTTGCAGCGATATGAATATCATGATCTTTAGTTATTATCGCGGTGTTATCTGTATACATGGCTATTCTGGATGACGGTGGTACAGGCATGTCATGAACAAATTCGTTAAAGAGTGATGGCTCAAAATTGATCCCTGAAGTATTCCTGCGTTGATTGCAACTAATTCTATTTATCTGTTTTAAATGGAGACTTCACATGACAAACCTCGTTACAAATAAACTAGTGGGTAGAGTATTTAATTATTTAATTTTTGTAACATGAGAAGGAACATGGCCTCATATCCATGGTTTTATTCACCACTTTATTTTTATGAGAGCTATATCCATATTAATATCTGGATTACGACAGAAGAAATGGAACAAAAGCGGATATTTTGGTAGAATTTCGCAATTTTCTTAGCTTGACTTCTAACCGTAATATCTCCAAAAGCGCTTATCGTAGAGGCGAACATGGCTCATTTTCTTAGGGTTTTTTTACAAAGAAAAAAATGTCGCCAACTTTATACGATATTTTAGATGATTTTTAAGTTACAGCACGAAAGGTAAAAAAATACGTCGATTCTGTGCGACTAGATGTATATTTTTGACATCCAAATGCATTCGAAAATATAACAAACTAGCTATATAGAAACATTTCCTAATAAGTTATTTTTTTCCATGTGAGGACCGATCTAATAAGCTGCCAAGTGCTACCGATAGCCATGTTTATTTGTAAACGATTTCCTAGTTTGCCTGAACGTTGAGGCAAATCATGTTTTTTACTATTTAAGTTAGAAACGCGGAGATTTGGTAGCTGATTGCGTCTGAACAAAAAATAATCTAATTTTCGGTTACTTAACTCGACCGATGGGTTTTTAGGTAATTGCCAAAAATTGAGTTCATTTACTTTAGTCGAAAGAAATGATGTATTGTTTGTAATTATCAGCCACTCCCTAGATAAAAGTTCAATGTAATTAAGTGTGGACGAAATTTAGAGAAACGTGACATTAAAATAATCGATATGTTTTCTAGACATCTAACAGAAATTAATCTGTGACACATTTACAACTACAAGGTGTAACTTACTTAATACGTTATAATATCTGAGGGTGTTACTGCTTAGCTAATTCTGATTAAAAAGTTTATATAAACAGCTACTGTCTATTTGAAAATCAAGAAAAGGAATAATAAAAGCTCATTATAAATGCAAATCCGCAAAAAACATAGTCAGCTTATCCTCTGTATTATACAGTGAGGTCTATAAGTAAGGGCTAAATTCATTATCTACATAATTTATAATTTCTGAGTAAAATCCTAAAATACGTCAATTTTTAATTCTAAAATGAAATTATTTTGCATAATTTTATATCTCCCCCTACAACCCCTTGGAGTGACAGCTTCTCCTAACAATTTTAAATGGAACGAGGATGCGTGTGATAGCTCATCTGAAAGGGTTTTTAATTCTCTATCCAGCAGTGTAAAATTTATAAATATTTCTATTAATTTCATTAGGGACGTCATCATCTGGGAAAAGTCTAAGAAATTTTGCAAGAAATCCAAGTAACGCGCGCCAGTTAATGTGCTATCGAAGAAATATGGTCCGATAATTTGAAAATTTATAATTCCAGCCCAAACGTTCACCTTCTCAGGATATTGAGTATTGGATTCCATCATCCAATGCGGATTTTCTGTACTCCAGTATCTACAGTTCTGTTTGTTGACTGTTGCCTCATTAGAAAAAAGAACGTTTTTTATAAATAACGGATCATCTTGGAATCTATTTGCCATGATTTCACAAAATTCCAATCGGCGATCAGAGTCGTCGTCGTTAAGTACTTGAACCAAGTGAATTTCATATGGGCGGTATTTTTCATTTTTTCATTCAAACGTCCAATGTGGACGTTTCACTAACATCATTATCGACGGCAACTTATCTTGTAGGTTTATGTTAATTATCTTGAATATCTAACAATACATCCAATTTCTTTTCATCGTCTAAAATGCGTTTCCTACCATATTTAGGAATATCTATGGCATTTCCAATAGTCACTGTTCAAAGCTCTTTAACTTTTACTGATGTTATATGTAGACATATTAACTTATATATACAGATATACTATGTTTTTATCAAAATGACGATTTTAAAGGAACTGTCGAAATTGTGCCCTCCATGCCCAACGTACAAATTTTACACGCCTCCTTATGAAAAGCATTTCTTCAACAATTCTTTGTTCCAGTTCTTCCAAACTAAGTAATTGCAGGAGTTTTGAAAACCCTATTTCTCAAGTAAGGGTAGCAAAATAGTCCGGAGTGGCAAAACAAGGTAAATTTGAAGGAAACTCAATTTGCGTATGTAAATTTATCAGATGGTCATCATAGAACTCGTGAAGTAAAGCTATGTTTTCTCTTGCCGTATGTGATGTTGCCTTGCCTGCTGATAGTAACTATGCGGAAGTTCGTCACCGTGCAATTACTGAACAAATACAGACGAAATGTTGTTTCTGTACCTCTCAGCATTAACGGTGAGATCGTCGTCCTGCAAAGAACTGCCACCAAACACCTATTTTCTGAGAACGTAGTAGCGATTCAACATAAATGTGCGGATATCAGTACTCCATATTCGTATATTTTGAGAATGGATATACCCCGAAAGATTAAACAACGCTTTATGACAAAAAAATGTCGGGTTAAGCAAGTCGTCATTGATTAAACTATTGACCATCCACTGTGAATACGCAAGACGTCTGGGGTGATATGTCGACAAAAGTGATTGATATGACTGCATCTTATATGGATGTATGCACAAATTCTTCTTTATAATCGTTCGGCATGTTCTATAAGAAACTTTTTCTAAGAGAGACGACAGGCTTCTATTCCATACGTTGGAGAACGTCAACTTTTTCTGTACGAGCGGTTGGTCTACCAGCACTTTTATTAAGAGTCACGCAGCCAGTTTCGCCAACCGCATTTAGTACTGTCAGGAAAGTGCTCCTGAAAATCGTTAAACATATACTCTGACTGTATTCCCAAATTCCATAAACTGTGTAACAGCCCCCGTTACCGTATTTACATTAATCTGTCGATTACCATTTTATTGATTATATTCACAAATTAATTTACCCCTTTCATAATTAGTCAAATTTACCCTATGTGGCCCTACCAAGGAATGATCGTCAATCTACATTGGGTCTTTCTCAAAACCTGTGCTCCTCGATACACTCTGATATGTTGCAATTTTAAAACCTACCCCTTTTCGTCAGGCCTGCGATTCTTCACGATGATGTAACCTTTTATGACTCGACTCTCCACTAGTTAACGAATAAGTAAAACACGAATTTTCAACAACACAGCACTATATTTACAATAAAAGAAACATGAAAATAATCGGTCTAGAAAGACCACAAACAAGAACAGAATACTTAAAATTTAAACAAAGATAATAAAAACGAACCGTAGTCTCCCACTTAAGCGAAAAATATTAATCTGTTAATGAGAAATTCGTTTACAATAAAACACAAACTGACTATCAGAGGGGTAGAGAGAAACGGTACAATTAACGAACTTGAAGATAATAGTTTCAAAACCTAGTTAATAAAATGTCATGTCAATGTTGCAATTTGATTGATGTATAGTTTAATTTGAAATTTAATGACATTAAGTCAAATTTTAGGACAAACCCTCGAAAAATCACCCGTCTGACACTAAAAATTATAATGTTGAAAGTAAGACAATGTTAACACACCGAAGGGTAAGCGAAAAGTGACTTTTTCTCCAGACGAAATCATCCTAGTCACTTTTTGAGTAAATGGGCGTTATCAGCCCAAAAGAAAACTCGACCAGTGGGTTGGGGCCATTACCTTTTTATGTAACTAAGTCGACCTGGCAGCTGGCGTCATCTACGGTACTATATGGAGCAGAATAACTTTCCATAATTATCAAACCTTCTTTTAATAGCAACTGAACCTATTATATATCTGCAGCTATCTAATTTTCCCAGTAAGGTAAAGTAAACCTTTTCTATGTTTATATTCCTTCCGATTTTTATCAATTAAGGGGAAAATCCTCGTATTTACTGGTTCCCAACCTAGTGTACAGTAAGGTGGGGGGATCCTTGGATCAATTAGAATATTTGTGAGTCTACCTATGCCCTGACTAATCTAAATATTGCTTAAGCAGTGTCGTTTTACCCCGTTCTCGCGTAATTGATATTTCTAATAAAACAATTTGATAATGAACTGAAACTTTCCCAGGCTACAGCGGAGGGTTTTCTGCGGGTTGTTACTTGCAATAAAACATGATTTAAAAAATATACTACATGATACTTTATAGTCACTGCCGAAAAAAGTTATTGTCCCAGGCACGAAACGACTGAAATTATAAATTTATGTGAGCATATTTACTTTTAAAAATCCTCTAATATTACATTGAGTCGACTTCTTTACAACTTTATAGGGTCATTGATCTGGCATTATATAAAATATCGCGCTACTCTATGAAGAATTGTTTTAAATTTCTTTACCCTTTATTACATTTGTTACAACTGGCGCACCAGTTCGAATATGGGTTTCAGTGATATGATTTTTTACATCGCGGCAGTTCACACTGGCACTATTACCAAGAAGGAAATGAGTAGAAGTGAGGTTTCTGATGTTAATTTATTTCATAATGAAATGTATATGATAAAAATGCCACTTTTACACAGTAAGTAATATTGCGCCGCACTTTCTCGTTGTTTAAAAGAAAGTCATAATTTACGACTATTTTTCAATTTCAGCCTCTGACATTGTGTCATCCCTCATAAAATATTATGAATGTAAATCATTTCTTTAAAACAATTATAGTGGAATTGCACTGTGACAACGTTAATGTGAGAGAATAACCGCACATCAAAATGTCAACATTTCTTCTGGCGGGATCGACCTGCAAAAAATCTTGAATGTAGAATTTATTTTTTTAAATCCGGCGAACCTTATTAGGACAAAAAGCAAATTGGCGTCGCGCTGGATATTATAGCTAATTATCTCAATAAATGTCACGAGTTGGGTGTCGCTAAAAGGAAAATAAAAATCATTTCATTAATCTTGTTTCGTAAAATATAATGAAAAGTTACTTCAACGTGAACAGTTTATTTTTAAAATAATGAAACGAATCCTCATATACGCTCATTGCCGTTGTAGTCATTAGCGAAAATGTTTTGACTTCTCAGAACGCGTTGAGAGAAACAGATTAATTTGTTTGCGAATTATCTAATCCTGTGAAAAATGAAGCAATTTTACTTCCACATCCACGTAGTGGACTGGAAATACTTCCAAAATTTTCATTGTTTAAATAGGTTTAGAATGTCATGAAACGTCGAAGTTTTAAATTCGAGCGAAAAAAAATGTTCTGTCTGTCGATCGGTCTGTAACTTTTTTTTGTCAGCACGTTTTCTCTGGAACGGTTTAAGATATTGACTCGAAATTTTATACACGTATGTATTATAAGGAGATCTGGAACTGGATTGTTTTTTGAACATATGTGGTGAAAGGTTGGGGGTAAATAGGGGTAAATGTGGGAAAATGAGTAAGGCAAGCTGGTAAGAGTACAGAAACTTGACACTCGGTGTATATATTAGGAGCCAAATCAATGTTTTTAATATTCTACATCCCCCAACCACCCTCACTCCATTATTAAAGTCGTTGATAAAATAAAATGAAAATATTCACTTGAAATATGGTACACATATATATTATAACGACATATGGAACTAGATTATAATTTGAAATTATTCAGTTGAAGGGCTGGGAGTTAAATAGGGGTAAATAAGGGAAAATAAGTAAAGCAAGCCGGTAAAAATACAGAAACTTGAGATTTGGTGTACATACTAGAAGTCAAGGCCTCAGATTTTTTATAATATTTTTCTACTCCCCTCACCATCCTCACACCATTATTGAAGGGGTTGAAATTGTTCGCAATTTTTGCCTTAGGAGCTTCAGCTGAAGGTGAGGGAGCACTTTTCTTCTTAGGTCTCACCAACGTTCTTCTGTACACCCGTTTCGAAAGATACTCATTCAGGATAATATCTTCTTTAGTACAGTTCGATGACACCATTTTCGTGATCCTTGTATGTTTCGAAGCATGTTCGCTCTTTTAAACTGAAATATTCATTTGTAATTTGGTACATGTATGTAATATAACCACATCTGTAATTAGATTATATTTTGTGATGATTCCGGTGAAGAATTCGGGGGTAAGTAGGGATAAATAGGGAAAAATAAGTAAAGCAAGCTGATAAGAGTACGGAAACATGGATTTGGTGTAAATACTAGAAGCCAAAGCCTCATATTTTTTCTAACATTTTTCTACCTCAAGTATTATTATAATTCTACGATTAATTATTTCCACATACTAGAGTGCAATTATAGTAAAGATGTTTTTCTTTAAAGAGACGGATGGAAAATCTGAATGTGGAAGTAGTGTAGCGGTTTTTATATATGTACAGGGTTACAAGTCCACCACAAGTATATTAGAAGCAAATATAAATAAATTTAACATGATTTATCTGCTGAAGTAGTTTCCATAAACACCCAAGATACTTGAACACAAAACTCGAATACTAAGAACATGGCCACGTCGGCGCTGCGCACATCGCACACCGCCCATCGCACATCTCACATCGCTCCTCGCACATTGCACAGCGCCTAGCCCGGTCTGCATACAAACGAAATTGTACTAATTGTTCATATATTGTTCGGCTATTTCTTTCCATAATTTTATTAAAATCGGACTGCTGCATTTTACTATTATTTACGTCATTGACAAAATACCAATCTTTCTTTTTCTGTACAGACATCACACGATCCTCCACTCGACGTATTTAGTTAGTTCTTAACGTTTGAAAAATTGATGTTTTTGAAGTTTTGCCTTCTCCGACGAAATTATAGTCCATTTTAAGCTTGGGATCTGCCGTAGCCGATCGTGCTAACCGGCGACTACTTTTAAGTGGATTCCCGTCTTCGTATCCCGCACAGTGCTGCTTTTTTATTTATTTATTTATTTATTTCGTTTTTTGGCAGATATTTTTGATTCTGTAATTGCTTTTCGCTTATTTCTATGTGACTAACGTGTTAGAACTTTAAATTTTTATAATTCTTTCTGGCTAGAAGTCCTGATGCTCGAACAGGAAAGCCGGGTTCCAACCACGCAATCGGAATTTTTTTCTCTTGCCTTTTTTCCCATCTTCTGTCATAATCTAATGCTGAAATATTACCTATATATCACATGAGTAAAAGAAAATAGGTATCTATGATGATCTTCAGATATCAATTTTCCGTAAGTGATAAAATTTGTCCGCTATGTTGACGCCGCCATTTTGAATTGTTAAATTTCGATCGAAAACTTGTAATCGGCGACCTTGATTACATTCAAATGCCGATTTTCAGTTGAGTCATTTGATAAATGATAAAACTTGTACGCCATGTTGACGCCGCCATTTTGAACTATTAAGTTTCGATCCCATATTTTTTATAATCTGCGACATCGATAATCCTCACATACCGAATTTCTGTCGAATCAGACCATAAAAATAAAATGATTTAATTTCTTTTTTTTTTTCAATTTGACGAACCCCGTATGTTTTCTTTGACAAGTTTTTGTAGAACCGGCTTCTGTAGATTGATCAAATCCGAATTTGAATTATAAATTTTCTCGCACAAATTTTTGTATCGAATTCCAACAAAATTATTTTGAAACTGAATGAAGCTCCGAGAAACCCTTCTTAATTAAACAAATACGAAAATAAAAAAAATATTTACTCATATGATATATAGGTAGTATTTTAGCATCAGATTATGACCGAAAATGTACAAAAAGGTAAAAAAAAATCCGGGTGCTTGGTTCGAACCCGGATTTCCTGTTTGAGAATCAGGACTTCTAGCCGTAACGCCACGCAGTGGAAAAAAATACCTTTTTTTGGACAAAAATCTGCCTACAACTCAAATCTTAATCAATTTTGATCTACCTTGGCTTAAAATGTAGGTTATTGGCTACACTTTCTAGTATACTGCCTAAATTGTAAACCCCGATTTCCTAAAATCAAAAAATTCAACAAAACATAATTACGTTACTCAAAATTTTATTAAAATGTTTTATAAATTACTCTCAGTTATTACCTAGCATATTCTGTTGTAAGAAAAATGTTTTGGTACATTTTTTGAGGTTAGAAAATTGGGGTTTGCAATTTAGGCAGTATACTTTGAAAGTGTAGCCAATAACCTACATTTTAAGCCAAGGTAGATCAAAATTGATTAAGATTTGACTTGTAGGCAGATTTTTGTTCAAAAAAGGTTTTTTTTCACTGTGCGCCAGGGATAGAAGATAAACTAGAAAGATTATTTCCTTATGTATCGCCAAAAAATAAGAAAGAATTATAAAAATGTATCATTTTAACCCGTTAGTCGCATAGAAATAAGTCAAGAGCAATTATAGAAACAAAAATATCTGCCAAAAAGCAAAATAAATAAATAAATAAAAAAGTATCCCTATGTGGGATTCGAAGTGAGGAATCCACTTTAAAGTAGTCGCCGCTTAGCACGATCGGCTACGGCGGATCCCAAACTTAAAATTGACTATAATCTCGTCGGAGAAGGCAAAACTTCAAAAACATCAATTTTCCAAACGTTAAGAACTAACTAAATAAGTCGAGTGGAGGATCGTGTGATGTCTCTACGGAAAAAGAAAGATTGGTATTTTGTCGGTGGCGCAAATTGCGACGGCAAAATCGGAAATTCGGTTCGGCACGAGATAATAAAAAACTGTTTTTTGACATTTGTGACAGTACCGATGTCAGGCTATTGACTGAACCGCCTCTCGTCGCCAAACGCAGCGCTCCCAGCCCGGCAGACTGATGGGCGGTTATTCAATGGATCATCGACAACCTATTAAGGCACATTCTGTTCATTTACAAATAGTACATGTCTTGTGAGGCTAGTTCTCAGTGCATAAGATGATAATACCTGAAGGACCATATGTTTTGTTTAAAAAGTATTAAATTTTAAATAATTTAAAAAAACACAGCACAAAAACTGACCAAACAACTAAACAAAATTTACTTCGTCTTGCAAGTCGAAATTTCGAGAATCGGAAACTCATTCGTCTAAAAATAGGCTATGTCCTAGAAAGAGACATCCGATAGTAAAATATTTATTATTTTTGGCCATAGCTTTTTTTTCTTAGTAGGTACGTATTTTAAAAAAAAATGTAAGATTACCTAAGTAGAACCATAACAAGACTATTACTCTGAATTTTCACTCAATAATTTCAGTGGTTTGCGAAATAGTTAGATTTAAATTTAAAAATTATGCTAATCTTCCTATTTTGTAGTCTTAAATCTAAGTATTTTGGAAACGACTGGTGTTATTGAGTAAAAATAGTCTTGTTATGGTTCTACTCGTCGTCTTATAGTTTTTTTTAATATATGTAGGTACTAATAAAAAAAGTTATGGCCAACAATAATAAATATTTCCCTATCGGATGTCTGTCTCTAAAAAATGGTCTCCTTAATAGCATTAAATTATCTTTTAAGTGTTGTATTTTCTATATCGCATACTATACAACAATTTTTAATTTCCTTGGTAGCTTATTTTAGTGAGTCAGTTAAATTCTACCCGTACTGTAAAGAGCTTATGAAAAATATAAGCACTTTAAACTATAAATATTAATGTTAAATTAAATTTTAGATTGTCTTGTAAAAAGCTACATTGTGGATATTAATTGTTCTCTCGTCTATTTTTAGCTGATAAATTACACAAAGTTGTACTCTGCAGTAAACTCTTATTTATTATAAATGATATATATCCGGGTGCATTTAATAAACTAAACCTTTGTTCTTTGTACTCCGGAGTTTATTTTCAGTTGTTTATTTCGGCATCTTAAGCATTAAATGTAATAAATTCAGAAGCTGTCATAAACAAAGTTTAGTTTTCCTTTCGGTTGATCGTAATTCCTTATTTTAATACTTACAGTCTTTCCAAATTCCAAGTATTAAAGTAAACTTTTCATTTTCATACTGTGGCGAGGAATATTTAAATATCATAGTCTACTTTAAAATTTAAATTAATTGGTCTATAATTCCTCATTTATTTTCAGGAAGAAACTCGAGAAAACGTAACAATAAGTGAGTTAAGTTTCGTTCCAACGACGGAGGACGATGGAAAATCCATAACATGCAGAGCTGAAAATCCGAATGTCACTGGGCTTTTCCTCGAGACGTCTTGGAAAATTGACGTTGTTTGTAAGTACCCCTTTTAAAAACACTTATTTATGGAAGCGAACCGGTATTTGATACGCCGTACTTTTTGCATTAGATTTACAATGTTTCTTTAAAAAATTCTAGGATGACAGATGTTTCTTTCTTTTTAATGATAATGGTTTTCAATATTTCATTACATATTATTGCTGTGGGAAGTGATAAATTGTGTTTATGAAAAGTGGCCGTCGATTAACCCATTAACACTCAGGCGTCTACTTACGGACATTCGAAGAAAAAACCGTTACAATGACCAAACTATAATGATCTTCCGAACTATATCACTGGGGGCTTGGTCACAATGTTTGCTGATGACACAACTATATCCTTATCGGCAGAAACACCACAACAGCTGGAATATGTCATTCAAAATACTATTTGTGAATTAAGTACCTGGTGTGAACGTAATAGACTTATCCTTAACAAAACTAAAACCAAATGTATAAACTTTTTTATCAGAAGAAGTATTCCTAATAATAACCAGAATGACGAAATTCAATTTTCGGTCACAGTAATGTTCCTAGGAACTTGTATTGACAGCAGGCTTACTTGGGATGCTCATGTTGACGGTGTTTGTAAAAACTTAAATAAAGCGTACTATGCCATTTTACAAATGAGGGATACCCTAACTGTTCCAGGACTACTAAACATATACTATGCAATGGCTGACTCGCATATTTCTCTGAATATAATGGGCTGGGGATGTGGAAGAGATTTTCAGAGAATTTTCGTAGCTCAGAAGAAACTTTTAAGATTAATTTTTAATTTGAATTACAATGAAAGTTGTAGGCAGGTGTTTGTAAATAACAAGATTCTTACAACCCCTTCTATTTACATCTTCAAGTGTTTAACATTTGTCAAAAAACATTTCTATTTATTTAATTGCAATTCTTACATTCATGACCACAGTACAAGGCACGGTGAATTATTGCGTATTCCAAAACATACCACCACATCATATAAACATTCACCTAACTATAACTGCATCAATTTATATAATAAGTTGCCCATTAATTTGAAGAAAGTACCAAATTACAATACATTTAAAAAACATATAAAATCCATGTTGATCAATGGATGCTTTTATAGTATAGATGCATTTTTATCTGCGTCTTTTGATAATATATAATATTTTGTTTTTTTTTTACATACTTATTTTACTTTTGAAATGCCTCATGGCATATTCAATGCAATTTGTATTATTTACTTTATCTGTGATACATGTGTTTGTGTATGTATGTGTATATGTGTATATGTTTTCTATAATTTTAAAGTGTAATTTTACATTTTCGTTTTGTATTCGTTTATATCTTATACTTACTATGTATATTTTCATTATACTATACCTGACGTTTCATATCTGTATAATCTACAGCTATACATGAATAAATAAATATTATTATTATTATTATTATTATACAGTTTCTTGGGAATAAAAGTTAAAGTTAAGTTAAATTGAAAGTGAGTTAAAAACCTCGTCGAGTAGGTCAAATTGGTTGTTCATTCAGATTTTGCTATAAGATTTTTACTGAAACCTCTCCAAGGGGGTAGAAAGAGGGTGTAAAATAATGCAATTTCAAAAAGTTACAGAAGAATAAATTCTAAGCAATTTTAACTGTGAATATCCAATAAAAATGTCTTCGCTTATAAAAAATAAGTTACTTGGAATGAACGTTACTCCTAGTCCTTTTGTGGTACTTTTAACCCTCTGGGGAATTGATGCAAGGGGTAGAATAACGGTAAAATCGGAAAATTGTACCTAGTATACTACGAGTATTTGTTTCCAAGAAAAGATCGCTAAAATTCTTATCCAAAATCATCAGAAATTAGAAAGATATTAATAAAACGTCACAAAAAACAATGGATTACCTAGTTTAATCTCAATGGATCTATTTCCATTGGTTCTTATCCGAAATCACCATAATTTAAATAATTAAATCGATAACATATCATAGACCGCAGTATATCAGATGTTCTTTCTTGGCTATGATGTCAACTAAGTGCCAAATTTTTTGTCGTTTTTTTACAAATGATTCTTTTAGGGAATTTATCATTAATAGTATTATTATTCTAGGGTGAGGTGTCAGTACTGCATATTTTTCATTTAACGCATATTATCAGGTTTCATGATGATAAGGTTAGCAATGAATATATTTTTTCAATTCCCTTATTATACTATTTGCAAATACAAAACGAAGAGTATATTGCATTCGATCGGCACATTTCCAAAACCGGTAATTGCACGTAGAGAAAATATTTCATATCACTGTGTTGGTGATCGAATTCTGAACAACTTTCACAATATCCGTCCGTCTGCCCGCCTGTCTGCCCGTCTATCTGTCTGTCTGTCCGTCACGTTTCATCATAAGTATATAGATAACTTAAGAACGAAACGTCCGATTATTTTGAAATTTGGAAAAAATAGTTAGTGTAGCTAGAGGTAGAACCTTATTGTTTTTGAACAGAATCAATCAATTATTAAGAGAGTTATTAATTATTTAAACTTATTAAGTATACATATTTATGTTATATAATATCGCTACATTTAGTCCGGCCGCAAAATCAGAGCTAATCGTGCACTTGAAGTAAAAAGTATGAAACTTGGTACATTTATGGATATTGTATATTTCAATTGTAAGATTAGAGCCCACTCAAAAATCCAAAATGGCGGCCGTGGCGGCGGTTTTTCAGAATGGCCGACGTAATTGCAAAAAGTTTGATATCTTCGTCAGTTTTAGCTGTATTCGTGCAGGATTTTCACATAATCCTACTAAATTAATATGAAGAACCGCTACTTTGCAATAAAAAGTGGGTCTCTTTAAGGAAATATCACTTAGTGAGTGTATTGACTATTTATGGGGATAACTGCATTTTTAAATCAAATCACAATTCAGGTGTAAAATCACGCTATATTTCAAATACTACATTGTAGTTTTATACTTAGTCTAATTAATTTATGAACTGTTCGGCTCGCATTCACCACAAAAGCAAAGTTTACTGCAGGGCAAATTAGCTTTGTACATTTGCAGCTTCTTGATGAGCAGTCTTTCTTGCACCCACACTTCAACACTTCTCTGCATGTCTGTGATGCTGGAAGCAGTGTCATCCATTTAATCTGATAGGAGGCGAGACATATAAGCGAAATTGAATGTTAAGGAAATACATTTTAAAATTGAAATGTACGACTTAAAATTGGATGCGCCGATACGTCATATATTCAGAGCAAAAAGGACACAACAACCATTCCAAATAATATGACCTGCAATGATAATTCTTTAGGCAATCCTCAGGAAATTGTCAACGCATTTGCTGAGCACTTGCTTATACAGAATCATCTCTGATAACATAAATGAGAATGAGCAAGTACCGCCACATTTAGTACAACTGATCGAAGATAAGATATGTAAAGCTATCAAGAAGTTAAAAAACAAATGTACTGCTGGCCCTGATGGCATACCGTCATTTCTTGTCAAAGACTGTGCTAATGTCTTAGCGAAACCCTTGCATATTTAATTTAATTTAGCCCTTAACAGTAACACATTTCCGGAGTTATGGAAAGACTCCAAAATTATTCCCGGTTTTAAAAAATATAATCGGACGGACATAAAAAATTATCGTCCCATCACCATCATCAATAATTTTAGTAAAGCCTTTGAATTCGCACTATACGAGGAGCTCCTCACACATGTCAACGAACAAATCTGCCCTAATCAACACAGCTTTGTGGCAGGCCGGTCAACAATCAGCAATTTGGTTTGTATTACACAATTTGTTTCGGATGTGTTGGATAGCAATGGACAGGTAGATGTCATCTATGCCGACTTCTCAAGGGCGTTCGACAGACTCGACCACAGTATTTTACTAAGTAAGCTCTCTAATTTCGACTTCAACCGAGATTCAATTCTATTCCGCTCGTTCTACTCAAAATGTAGAAACCAATATGTACAATATCGTGGGCATAAATCTGAAAGAATAGTTTGTACTTCCGGGGTACCATAAGGGTCAGTATTAGGCCCACTTTTTTTTATTTTATTTATAAATGACATCGTACTTGGCCTGAATTGCCATTGTCTACTATATGCGGATGACCTCAAACTGTATCTCGCTATTAAGCATGAATCTGACTGTTTGCTACTACAAACTGACTTGGATCTAATAAGCGATTGGTGCACCTCAAACCTCCCACCTCTTAACGTTGCTAAATGTAACGCTGGACATTGAATCCTGTGCTGCGGGAATACAATATAAATCAGTTACAATTAAATAGACCAGAGGTAATTAAAGATATGGGCATAATTTTTTATAGTAGGCTAAGCTTTACACAGCGCATTGATATCATTGTACCATCAGCTTACAAAATCCTGGACTTTATCATTAGATACTCCAGTGAACTTAACAACATCGGCACATAAAAAATGCTGTTTACGTCTTTTGTGCGTTCGAAACTTGAGTACGGATCTGTCATATGGAATCCTAATTACGCTGTACATAGTGAAGATATCGAGAAAATTCATAGACGATTTTTAAAATTTGTGGCATTTAAGGAGGTCAAAACCTATCCACCAATAGGACTTCCGCATGATAATCTACTAGAGAGGTTCAATACTGATGAACTGATCAGAAGGCGGTTTTTCACTCTATTATGTTTTTGCATAAACTTATCAACGACAAAATAAAGTGCCCTGAACTATTGGCGAAAGTCAATGCGCTTATTCATATGCCACTGGTGCGAACAAGATTTACTAACCCACACCAAGAACAAATCTATTAGAATTCTCGCCGGTGTATGTTATGTGTCACAACTGGCATGATATTCAGGATAAAATTAACCTTTTCAATTGCAATGCAGCAGATATAAGAACTACTTTAACAGTTAATTCACCATTTGTGTAATTATCTCTAACCTATATGTACATCTATAATCTTGTTATATTGTGTATTATTGCTAAATTAAGTATTTTTGCTACAGTGTATTTTTTCATACCCTGTAACTGGCACATTGTCATGTTGGGTAGTGTATAATAATAAATAAATAAATGAAATAAATAAATACCGTATACTCCTCAGGTTTCGTCCGATGACTTTTCCCTTCCGAAGTCTGCAGGTGAGGGTAAAACTGAACTTTGTAGTAAAGCTTGCCCCCATATATGCCCAGTCTGATATGCCACACGTATAGTATGTTGGCGCAATGCGTCCTGAGTAGATGGTATGTTTTCAATCTGCCGGTTTTTGCATACGAATATGGTTTGCCGTGCGACCTTCACCGAATTTTCTGAACTTGTTGTGTCATACATGAGTACCACAAATCGTTCTATAGTTGAGAAACATGAACTTACTTACAGTTCTGGTGTCTGGGAAAGTGCCTTCAAAGCCGTTGTTACTGCTGGAAAGCTAGACCACGTCGTCCAAGCTGTTTGCTTTCCATTGCCCAGAAAAGAGGTCGTTGTGTCACAGCCTGATAGAGCATGAAATGTCATCAGGGCTTTACATTTCTCAACTCCTAAATTATCAGCAATAACTGTTGCCTTAATAATAATAATAATAATAATAATAATAATAATAATAATAATAATAATAATAAATGTCTTTATTTCCGTTAATATTTACATATGATAATGAATTCATACATAGTATTATTCTTGGAAATCTCAAGGGGAAGCTCACAACAAGTGTGCTCTACCACTTAACCCTTGCTTTACAATAAAGAATATGCACTTAAGTAAGTGTAGGTAGTACAGAAAACTAAACATTGTGTTAACTAAATATTATATATGTAGATAATGAACAAACAACAATATATAATAATAACAATAATAACAATAATAATAATAATAATAAAATACGAAAATATGAAGATCTTGCCATCGAAATAAAGAATGTGTGGGAGGTCCAAAAAGTTATAATAGTCCCAATCGTTATATCAGCAAACGGAATAGTACATAAAAATACCAAGAAACACCTAAAAGAAGTCAATGTTTGCACAACGCACTTAATACAAATGCAAAAAGCCGTTATTTTAGGCACAACATCTATTGTACGGAGAACTCTTTCCATTTCGTAGCCAAACACATATGCTTTGGTCCCAGGATCCGGCATTGTGATATAAACCAGGAGAACCTGTGAAAAAAAAATAATAATAATAATAGGCACATGTAATTATCCTGTCTGTCCTAACAGAACAGCTTTCATATACCTTTTGAATTTTGCGAGACTGAATGACTTGGCATCAAATGAAACCTGATTATATAATTTATAAATACAGTATTTGAAGCCTCTCTCATAAAACGAAGTTCTATGCATAGGTGGACTAAGTAAACCTTTGGACCTGACATTAAGATTATGCACATCACTGCGAAAAGTTATTTTATTGTAGAGATATGATGGTGCCTTCGTTGTGATAATCTTGTGAAACATACAGGTTGAATAAAAATTTCTTCGGTCTTGCATATTTAGCCAATGGAGTTCTGATAACTTATATGAAACACGTTCGAATTTACGAATACCATAAATAAATCGAATACATGAATACTGCACACGCTGTATACGGTTACTACAATCCTTGTCCAAACAGGGGCCATACACTGGGGCACAGTATGTGAACTGCGACAATACTAATGTTTCACAAAGGGCCTTTTTAGTGTTTATAGTTAAATAACTTCGGTGTGGGTAGAGAAGTCTTAGGGAGGCGTAAGCTTTTTGTATAAGTTTACAAACTTGCTCTCTAAATCTTAAAGATGTGTCTAGGATTAACCCCAAATTTTTAGCATGTTGCAACAATTTCAAAGAAGATCCGTTTAATTCTATTTTGATTAAATTTTGCAACTTATTACAGTCGGGCTTTTTACCAAATAAGAGCATAGCTGATTTTGTTGGATTTAGAATGAGTGAATGTTGCGAAGATATATCCGATAGGCTTACTAGATCACTATTGATTTTTTGTACAGCGGCCTCATAATCCTTAGCATAGAAAGAATAATAGATCTGAGTGTCGTCCGCATACATGTGAACCGAACAAGATTTAACAAAATTTACAAATTGTGACGTATAAATTGTGAACAACAGAGGTCCTAAAATAGAGCCCTGTGGAACACCTTTACTGATCGCTCTTGATTGAGAAAGCATATCAGATATTCTTACAATTTGTGAACGTCCCTCGAGATATGATTGAAGCAGCTTGCAACTTTCGTCATCAATACCACATGATTTTAATATTGCCAAGAGCAGTGCATGGTCTATAGTGTCGAAAGCCTTACTAAAGTCCAATAGTATCAAGATGGTGCATTTACCTTGTTCGGTAGCCTCGACAATGTCATCCATTATATGGGTTAAAGCTGTAGAACAGCTATAACCAGCACGAAAACCTGATTGGATGGTTGGTAATATATTAAAGGTATTTACGTGTTCCCTAAGCTGAATCTCAATTATTTTTTCGGCTAACTTTGACAATCCTGTGAGAATACTTATAGGTCTCAGATCTGCAAATGTCTTTGGATCATTTTTTTTTTGGATTGGAGTCACCAGGGCGACTTTCCAAGCAGCAGGAAACTGACATTCGATAAACATACTATTGATGATGTGAGCCAAGAAATTTAGTAAGTACGGACAACATAATTTGATAAAATAAATACTTAACGAATCAGATCCCGGCGTAGAGTTTTTTAAGTTACAAAGAACTTTTTGAATAAGTTGGGTGGAAACTAAACTGAAATTGAAATCTGAATTAGTGATTTTATTTAGGTTATAATAATTCACGACATGCGCGGTGTTGTTGTTATTTTGTGGAACACTGTCTATGAAATAATTATTGATAGCATCAGGGTTTAGTAAATTGTCAGGTATTTGTGGCTTGTTTCTAGATGTAATACTTAGTGATTTAAGCTCTCCCCAGAGCTTCTTCGAATTCTTATTTCTAGCAATGTGATTAAAATAAGCACGTTTCTCAGCAATTTGGGCATGGTTTGTAATATTTCGCATTTGCTTATAATAGCTCCATTTTGCAGGCGATGGATTTTTTTTATATTCAGACTTAGCCTTATCTCTTTGTTTCATCAGTAGCTTTAGATTATCTGTCAACCAAGGTGCCTTATTTCTACTTATACGGACTGTTCTCAACGGGACGTGTTTATTAAAAACATTTAGTAAATGTGTTGATAAGTGATTTACTTTACTATCGATATTATTCATGTAGAACATATCTTGTAGTGGGAGCGCTTGTAAGTCAGTATAAAATGCATGCTCATCGAAGTATTTAAAATCTCGGTAAGTTATATAAGTTGGCTTAAATTTGGAGACATTTGTTATTATTTTACATTGAACCAGTTCATGATCAGATATATCCAAGCCTCCCACTTTTAGAGATGAGACAGATTTCAGATCATTGCATAACAAAATGTCAAGTAATGATGGATTATTAGACGTTATATGAGTGGCTTCAATAACTACTTGATAGAATTCGAGTGACTCAAACATTGATGTAAAATACTGAGTGGCACATAAGTCTATATTTAATAAATTAATATTTATGTCTCCGAAACAAAATATTTTATCTCCATACTGCATAGAAATTGAAATTGCTTCTTCCAATTGGTCTGTAAAATATTTAAAATTCATGTGAGGTGGTCTATAGCAGACGCCAAAGATTAGAGAATTATTATTTATAGAAACGCGTATCCACAGTTGCTCAATATTATCGCCAGTATTGATTAGGTCGAATTTATACGAGTTACTGAGATAAAATGCTACGCCACCACCCCTAGTTTGCCTATCTTTGCGAATTAAGGTATAATTGTTAATATTCACAGATAACTTTGAAATAGTAGAGTTTAACCAGGTTTCACTCAGAGCAAATAAATCATATTTATTATCCAAAATGAAGCTTTTTATTGAGTTAAACTTCGGTAATAATGATCGAATATTTACATGTGCCGTCTCAAATAAAGATTCTACCATTTATTAACACAGTTAAAATACTAACCAAAAAGTTAAATAAAAACAATAATTAAAGTAAAACCGTTTAGTTGACTCTATTCCTACAAAAAGTTACAATTAAAGAACTCGCTTTAAAAAAACGAGATAAGATTATCATACAAAGTGTGAGCGGCATATATTAACATAAACATCTAACAGGTTCGTATTTAATAAGTATATAATAAAGAGAACAAACATACTCAGGAAATTAATTATTATGCGTTATGCATTTAGTAAATTTTCAATTTCATTTGTGTCCCTCAACTTTACAATTTTATCTTTGACTTTCGCATAAATCACTCCATCATTGGACCAAACATTCCGATAATAGAATTTTTCACATGCATATATGTATGTTTTGAGTCTTGCGGCGGTTAAATCTTCTTTTACGCAAATACCAGTTGCTCTTAATTTTGCTTTATTATGATATACCATCTTTTTCTTCTGATAAGTTGAAAATTTTACTAGAATTGCTCGAGGTTTATCAGTTTTACTTTCTTTTCCCACTCTATAGCAATTTTCAATGCAATCTTGAGTAAAATTCAGGCCTAGATGGTTATTAAATATTTCTATTATTTTGTTACTTGGGGAGATTGCATTATTTTCAGGTACGCCATATACACGAATATTATTTCTAAGTGAGTACTGCTCTGTAATGTCAATACGCGTGCTAAGTTTACTATTTTCTAATGTTAGTTTGGAATTTTCTTCCATTAATTTATTTATTATAGACGTCTGCTCTTCTATGAACTTATCTAGTTTAGTACTTACAGCGTTCATAACTACAGATGTAATGTTCTCGATGAATTCTTTCGAATTTAGTGCTTGGGCAATTGCAGCTGCAAATGCATCCGTTACTTCGGGACCTTTCACTTGCTTAGATTTTGCACCTCTAGTTTCTCGTTCATTTTCTTGCGGCATTTTGTTATTAATTTATGTTTGTTGTGTTTGTATACGAAATAATGAACAATTTATTTTAAATGCCGGAGCACACTTATGTACGTCTACTCAGTGCGAAACATCAGAGCATACTGGAAAATAAAAGTACCAAAATTATAAAGCCCATATTACTTCAACAAGATATAAAAACAACCGCACTCATGGAGTCAATCTCGGAGCCCGCAATTTGCTGATCAGTTCAGTAGACTCAGTTGTTGTGGGGCTGGCAATCAGTCTCGCGAAAAAACTAAATTGCGATCACCTTGACATCGCTTTCTCTGTAGGAAATCATTCAGGTGAGTGCGGTCGTTTTTATTTCTTGTTGAAGTAATAATATGTTTTTATAATTTTGGTATTTTTATTCTCCAGGTATATTAATGCAACAGTTATTGCTAATAATTTAGGAATTGAGAAATGTGAAACCCTGGTGGCATTTCATGCGCTATCAGGCTGTAACACAACATCATCTTTTCTGGGCAAAGGATAACAAACAGCCTGGACGACGTGGTCTAGCTTTCTCGCAGTAACAACGGCTTTGAAGGCGCTTGCCCAGACCTTAGAACTGACATGAGTAAGTTCCTGTTTCTCAACTATAGAATGATTTGTGGTACTCATGTATGACGGAACAAGTTCAGAAGATTCAGTGAACGTCGCACGGCAAACCATGTTCGTGCGCAAAAACCAACAGATTGAAAACATACCATCTACTCAGGATGCATTGCGCCAATATTCCCCTACATGTGACATAAGGCGTATCAAATTTCAATCTAATGTACTGTACCACCAACTTCTGCCCCCAGCAGGTTAGGAAGTTGAGGTTGCCCGGTTCTCGTTTAGATAGTGGAGACTGGGTCGTGGTTCGGAAATTATTCAAGAAAAACTTTTATTTTTTTGTTAGGCGCCAGTAGTCATTTTAAAAAAGCATCTATAACGTACTTGACTAATTGTACGACTGTGACTACTCAGAGATAATTAATGTTATAGATACTCATGAAATTATCAACACTCAGTTAAAAATATCTGGTTTATTGACTCTATTATAAAACTTGAAATGGTTGAATTTTGATAAATTGAAATGTTACACCTTATGGTTGGATGTAGCTACTTCCTTACAGAAAGTTATATATTTAATTAATAAGTTTAACTAGGTTGAAGACCAAAAAATTTACAAAATATGACAAATTATTGCTAAACGGTGATTAAGTAATTAAATTGAAGAAAATTAATAATTAGCTGAAGGCAATATATAACATAAAACAATTTAGAAATGTATAAAAGTTTGTCGAAGGTTGAATAATGTCGTTGAAAGTTGAACGTTGAAAAGAAATGTTGAAAAGCAAATTCAGTTGATACATTTACCACCGGCTGGGTTCTGCAGTAACCAACCCTGGTCCTCGTCTTACTGAATCCTCGTGTTGCCACCACTCGATTATTGACTCTGTAGAGATCCCAAGAATTTAGACGCCGGAACTGTTACCAAACCAAACAACTTGGTGCTCTCATCCAGCGAGGACTATTTCATACCAGGCCACTCCAACCTTGGATTCAAAACTCCTTGGCAAATAGTCTGGTTCTCCTGGATTATAGCAGCTACCCAATTTTCCTGGCACACCGTTAAGCCAAATGTATGGTAAAATTCCCAATTTAAGGATTAACTTCAAATCTGAAGGGTCAACTTAAACAATTTGAAGGGTCAGCTTAAACAATTTGAAGGGTCAGCTTAAACATCGAAACTGAAGGGTCAGCTTAAACAATTTGAAGGGTCAGCTTAAACATCGAAACTGAAGGGTCAGCTTAAACACCTCATTCCTACAAGAGTTATCATCTGTTACTACACTTGAAATTACTTGTTTATTAGTGGGCACTCTTAGTGCGTTTGATAAAATCCCCACGTTAATGCATTACTGGTATATCTCTAAATAAATTACATTAACATGCCCTTCTCGCCCCTACTAATATCGAGTTAAATTCTTTTGAATTTTAATTATTCGACAAGGTTACGAAAACGTAATTTAATAAATTCGAACTGTCTTTAAACCCTTATTAAACCTCAATTACTCATTAATAAAATTTACTTCTAAATATATCTTAATACTGAGTTAAACACATGTCTCGAAATACCCCGTTCATACATTAACATGACCGCGTCTCTTTCAAGCCACGCGCCGCGAATGAAGGTAATTTGTGATCAACAAACATCGCGTTTAATTATGATAAATTCAACAATTAAATTGCAAATACATGTACAACAAATGCTACAGAAGGTAATTATATTTATATTATTAACTATCTATTAACATACCACACTAGATGAGGTGCTAATCGGACAACACGTCCGTAATTGCTCGAAGTCAAAAGGAAAATGGCTATCACGAACTGTTCGGATACCTTGTTTGATCTCTAACAACTAGTTACACTTCTATACGCGAGATGTCGCAGGTAGTGGGAACATAAATCATTCTTTAAATATAATACAAATCTACACAATTACTGTACTGTATCATTCTTATGCACTCATGAGTTTCAATTTAATCAGAATTATCGAATTATAATTTTGTTTATTGATTTTTGGGATTTATTCACTTATACAGATTTCTTCTTTTAAATATTTGTTGTACCAGATGACTTGTAGGTGTTTATCAAGAGAAGTAACAGATGGCGCTTGCTGCTAATTTATAATTTAAAGTTGGATTGACGAACACAATTCCAGATTCCAGATTCAGTAAGACTAGGGCTTTGGGATTGGACTGAAAATTAAATAATAAGTTTACAGAATTGTGGTTTAAGACTACAAAAATTCATTGCTATTAGAATAAAAATTAACAAGTGGCATTCAGGTAATTTTGAATGTCACACTGTCTACCACCCTGTCAAAAAAAAATATGTGTACATAGTTACATGTATTTTTTTATTTATAAATTGAGACTTCAATTTCCAAAGTTAAACAGATATTACTAAAACCTATTGCTAAACTAAATTACAAACTAAATTAAGCAAAAAGAAGGTAATTCTGGTACCCACTCTCTAACTTTTTAATAACTATTCTATATGTAAATATCAGTATTTACTACTATATACTGCTAAAAGGAAAGATTTAATTCTCAATAGTAGCTTCGCGTACTACACGCCTAATAATTAGGGACAAAATCGGTAAGAACACTATCGGGAAAGTCAAAATCGGTAAGTCATCGGAGTACTAATCCAACCCAAATAGCATATAAACTAAACATACTTAACCTAACTTAACCTACGGAAGAAGCAAGAGAACTAACCTAACTGTTCATACAAGAACCCACATGAAAATCATTTTATCACTGGACAGCACTCGGAAACTCCTGGAAGGCTCCACTCAGAAAGGATAATGCTTCCTCCAGTGTAAAATAGAAATAAAGGAGTGATAGAAAAGAAAAGATGAAATGTTTTAGGAGAGGACCTCGAAGAATCAGTCTCCACAGACACTGTGGTGGAATGCCTGAGCAGCGCTGTAGTGGTTGCCAGTACTAAAATTGGTATTAGGCATAAGCACACCTAAACCATGATACAGAAGGATAACCAACTGCCTATCCTTAACAGTGGGAATAAGTATCCAGACTTAATAAATCAAAAAATTGTTTGGATATAGCTCCAAGGGCTGAAATTAGACGTACGTATCAACTAAAAATTCTATGGATATAGCTCCAAGGGGCTGAACTAGAAGTACGTGACGACTAAACAACAAAAAGGACCATTGTTCTGGAAAGCTCTTGCTTCAGGTGCGATGAACAGTGTTTCGATCGCGCGATAGGCCAAGGGCTGAGGTGAAGCGGGGAGGAAGATATGTCTCTCGAAGAACGTTCAGACGACCTAGGTCACTCCTGACTGACAAGCTCCCTTACCTATGTCTACGCTCGACCCTCCTTGACCACCTGTCATTCAAGACAGCCGACCGAAACTAGTCCATCCCCATCCCGGAACAAGTTCCTTTAATGGCCGTTAAATATCCTACGAACTAGGATAATGATAAAATGTTTACTTACATACCATTAAAAAAAGATAATACGAAAAGTAACTAATTATACAATAACACAAGTACGAACGATATTCGGTACTGTGACTACTAAACGGTAACTAAAGTTTCCAAAAAGAACTACAACTAGCTCTGATAGCCTAGATCAGTTAGTTAGAACACTCAAACAAAATTAAGATACTAGAGGATTACAAGTAGGATGTTATCCAGAAACGACAGAAATACAAAAGAATTATAGAAGTGAAAAATATAAAGTATAGATGAAAATAAGGACAACACAAAGAAGAATGACGTTGTTATGTCAATTATTGATATTTTCCAAGCGCATAAACCTCACCAAAATGTCGTATAATCACAAAAGGCTAAACCGTTACTACATCGGATTCTATATCCCTGAGACAAATCTTGCTGAGTTTCACTTGCTTGGTTCACATCAACTGCGTGGCGTGCAGACGCTGAAGACGCTACACCCACTAAACGTGGCCCACCCTTCAACCCTTGGATAAAAGATATCCAGCCGGAACAATATTTCCGAAGTTTACTGTAAACATACCACACTACTAGAAAATTACTACAAATGCGAGACATGAACCCTCCAGGTATCTTAACTAAAATTTGTGCTCCCATCTAAACTTATGGAGTTATTAAAATTGCTTACCCGACTGAAACGTCGGAATTTGATCCGTAATAAGTTTTTAAATCTGAAACGTGCCAATGGCCTGCGTCGGACCCATCTGCATAATCTAACGCGTAAACCAATTTTGAAATTTTCTGGCGAACTGTGCAAAGTACAAATTTGGGTGCTAACTTGGCTGAAAAATGTTTTGCAGCATCTGATAAAACCTTATTTTTCTTCCAAACTTTATCGCCTACAGCATATTCAACTTCTCGTCTACGCAAGTTGTAAGTTTTCTGGTTTTTCTTGTATGCATCATTTAACCGCTGAACTACATCTTTATATGTATCCGAAAGATTAGATATATCATCACAATATTTATTCCTATCACCAGGTGCTAGTTGAATTCCCGAAGTTGACTGTACTTGCCCGTAAAAGTCTCCTGAAATGGGAACTTTACGACCAAAATTTAAAAACGTAGGAGGAAAACCTGTTACCTCATGAGTAGCCGTTCTGATTGCATGAGCAACTCTGAAAATTTCTACATCCCAATCCTGATGATTATCCTGAATATAACTGCGTATAGCTCTACCTACAGTAGCGTTTGATCGTTCTACTGGGTTAACTTGTGGGTGATATAATGCATTAAACCAAATTTTTTGTACTTTGTACCGTTCGGCCAGTTTTTTAAAAGCTGTAGAAGCAAACTGCTTCCCATTGTCTACCATAATGAACTGTGGCACACCGTAAATCAAAAATACTTCATTCTCCATAAATTTAGTGATAGTCTGTGCAGTGGCATTTCGCATGGGGTGTACGAGTACATACTTAGTGAACCAATCTAAAACTACCAATAGAAATGAAAAGCCCCTTTTGCTCCGTGTTACCGGACCAAAAATGTCTACGCTCACTACCTGCCATGGAAATTCTACTTTCTTTTCCTTCCCCATTAAACCGTAACGTGAAAATGAAACTTTTTGAGAACCGCAAATCTCGCATGACTTGACATACTTCAATACATCTCTTCGCAACTTAGGCCAATAATAGTCTTCGCAAATTCTCTTTAGTGTTTTAAAATACCCAAAGTGAGCTGACGTACTCTCATCGTGACATTGTTTAAGAATTTCATTTCTTTGTGCAATTGGTACCAAAAGTTTCCATTCAGTTAAATTAGTTCTTACTGGTAATTTATTAGCAGCATGTTTAAAAATTAAATTATTCTCCACTCTAAATAATGGATATAAATTTGGATTTGCTAAAATTTTTCTACGTAAGTTAATATACCATTCATCTAAACTTTCTTGATTAATTGACAACAAATCAACTGAGAAATTTTGCTCGTCATGATGCACTACTCTAGATAAAGCGTCAGGAACTACATTTAAATTACCCTTCCGGTGTACTAAGTTAAAGTCATATTGCTGTAACTTAACCATCCAGCGAGCCAATCTGCCCGTTGGTGATTTCAACTTATGCAACCAACTAACCGCTAAATTATCCGTAATAACTGTAAACTTTTGTCCTTCAACGAATGGACGAAATCTCTCCAAACTGAATAATAAAGCCATTATCTCTTGCTCGTAAACACTGTAATTTCTTTCTGCCTTATTTAGAGAGCGACTGGCAAAAGCAATCACCTTCTCTTCTCCTCCCTGAAGTTGTGTCAAACAACAACCTAGTCCTGTACTACTCGCATCACACTGTATAACAAAATTATTCAGTTTAAAATCAGGGCTAGTTAAGATTGGAGTAGAGACAAGTGCTTGTTTAAGTGCCAGAAATGCTTGCTCTGCCTTTTCGTTCCAATTAATCGGTTGTCTTTTACCACGTCTCCCTTTAAGCAAATCATTTAGTGGAGCAACTAAAGTAGAAAAATGAGGTAAAAATCTTCGGTACCAAGAACACATGCCAATAAATCTTTTAATTTGAGTTGTATTTGTTGGACGAGGATAATTGATCATCGCTTCCACCTTCTCTGGGTTTGTACGTAATCCCCCTTCAGTATCGATTACATAACCTAAATATTTTAGAGACTTCCTAAAAAATTGACATTTTTCGAAATTTACTGTAAGGTGAGCATCTTTCAACCTATCAAACACTTCTCTTAAAATGTTTACATGTTCCTCAAAACTAGAAGCGGTGACAATTATATCGTCTAGATAAACAAAAACTTTGTTTTCTAGCCTTGGGGTTATAACAATGTCCATTAAACGTTGCATAGCCTGTGCGGCGTTTGCAAGACCAAACGGTAATACTTTAAAACAAAATAAGCCTCTCCCCGGTACTGCGAATGCGGTTTTGGGTTTAGAAGTTTCCGAAAGTGGAATTTGCCAAAAAGCACTTTTCAAATCTATTGAACTGATATACTTTGCATCTCGTAACATACTCAAAATACCATCTACAAAAGGTAAAGGATAGGAATCCTTAACTGTTACTGAATTTAAAGACCTACCATCAAAACAAAATCTATAATCTCCATTATCCTTCTTAACCAGTAAGACCGGTGACCTCCATTCACTAAAAGTAGGCTCAACTACATCGTCTTCTAACATTTTGTCTAGCTCTTTATTTAATATAGTCATCATGTGTGGTGATAAAAGATATTGGCGTTGCCTGATAGGCTGTGCACTACCAGTGTCTATATTATACGTCATCTTATCGGTAAGACCTAACCTCCCACTACTTAAACCTTTAAATAACTGCTTGACTCCTTCAACTTGCTGAAGTTGACCTTCAGTTAAGTCAGCCAAACCTCCATCATTGGTGTCAGTTGTGTTCACATGACAGAGAGCAGAAACTTTAATGCTACCAACTTTATTTACCCACTTATTTGATTCAAAATCTAAATGAATGCCAAATAATCTGCAAAAATCTATTCCAAAAATAAAAGAAATAGGCAAAGATGGAACTATATAGACCTTAAGTATTTGAACAATGTTGTTGATCTTGAGCGGTAGGTGAGCTATACCTATTACAGTCTGAGGAGTACCGTCTGCTGTAGTTACATATCTTAACTCTGAAGTTACAATTTTACATTTAAATCGTTCTAAAATTTTCATACCATCCCTTCCAACTACTGAACGATTACAACCAGTATCTACTAAAGCTAATATTTTTTTATCGTATAAAAAGACTGAAATGTATGGTCTATCGTCACCATTTTTAGACAAAAATAGAGGTGTTACTCGTACCTTATCACTAACTCTACGATAAGTTTTGTAAAAATTCCCTACTTTACTTAACCAAAGATTCCAATCCGATTTGTTAGTCTTAACATTTCTAAACTTATTAGAACTACAAGGGGTTGGACGACGACTAACATTACGTGTCCCCCTGGTTAGTTTTTTGAACATTTTTTACAATCGTTAAATGTGACATTCGATTCACCACATTTAAAACAAAACTTATTTCTTTTAGCCCTACATTGCCTAAAAACATGATTTTCTCCCTTACAGTTGAAACAAATTACTGGTGCTTTGGTCGTTTTTATTTCATTAACATTAGACTGTGTTGGTTTATCTTTACGAGTAGGCTTAAAATATGATTTTGAAGTTACTGGTTTATCTGACTTTTCATGCGACTCATTTATATTAACTGAAGAAACTCCTACATACAAAAGATCTTTTTCTACCAAATTACTCCTCATTGGAGGTGGAACATATTTTTTTGTACTCTCTTCGGCATATTCTACTTTTTTACAATAAGAAATTAATTCAGAAACTGAATTTATAGTAAGCAAAGCTAAAGGTTTAGCAAAATATGGCAACAAATTTTTTCTAATCTGCTTAATACGATCCTCTAAATTTGGTTTCGATTTAATTCTATTATATAAGGCTTCCATAATCCTAATATAAATGTGCACTGGTTCATCCATGTGCTGGGTACGTTTTTCAATGTAATCCAACATACTCTTGTTGAAATCTTCATGCAAAAAATCATTTTTTAATTGTTCAATTAAAGTTTCCCAACTATTAACCTCATTACTACTTCGTACTGATCGATACCATTGTAAAGCTGGACCAGAAAAAAGATCTAAACCTGATTGAAATAATTCACCCCTTGTTACATTTCTAGCTACCGCTAACTCTTCGACTCTCTCTATAAATGAAATAACATTATTAGGTTGGCCATCAAATGTGACACCCCACTTATAAACAGGTACTATTTTAGCACTTGAACTTGGCATATTTACAGCTACTGGTAAATTAGGTTGGTCATCCGTTCCTAGTTTTTCAAAAAGGTCAGCCTCTAATAGATATATTGTTGCCCTACTTTCATTTTGAAACGTGCGTGACTCCTCAGGATCTCGTTCTGGGATAGGCATTCTATTTACTCTTACCATAATATGTACCAATTGTGACTTTAATTGTTTAACCGGTAAATCATTCTCAGATGGATGGTTCAAATTATTAATTATATTTCTAAGCGAGTCTAAAGTATTGTTAACTTGAAGTTTTTCATTATTAAAATTAAAAAGTGGATCAGTAAGCGTTAAATCATTGCATGGTTTAATCTTTAAAGCTCTAGCCAGTACTCTGCACCGTGACTCTACTTCTCTAACTGTAACACATCCTCTTATACGTAGTTCGTAATCTACTTGGTCTGCCTGCAATAACTGTGGTATGAAAATTTCAGACATCTTGTATATCTTTTCTTAATACTATTATCCTAAACTGTTCAAAATGCAAGGTAACACAAAAAATTAACCAAATGGTTCAGCAAATACTCTACTCTTATGCACTCTGACTAAAATTTCCTTATTTTTCGAAGATATTCTAAAATCCTACGATAAGTCGTTTTTTCCTAACGATTACCCTAATCGAACAATACAGACTCTCAAAACTTTCCTTTCTGTCTACCACTATGATTTAACCCTTCTTTTAACCCTTCTCTCACGACTAATTCTTATCAAAGCTTGAGGTCTCAATTATAAATACAATACATAGAAATCAATAATGCACACAAAATTATAAAACAGCATAAAATTCAACAAAGAAAGAATATTATATGTTTCAAATAGCAACACAGCTCAAATATTTTCAAAAAATGAATATTACTCAACTTTCGTTTTCTATCTTGTACAAATTACAAGGATCGAGCCCCACGTTTTACAGCGACACTTGTGTACCACCAACTTCTGCCCCCAGCAGGTTAGGAAGTTGAGGTTGCCCGGTTCTCGTTTAGATAGTGGAGACTGGGTCGTGGTTCGGAAATTATTCAAGAAAAACTTTTATTTTTTTGTTAGGCGCCAGTAGTCATTTTAAAAAAGCATCTATAACGTACTTGACTAATTGTACGACTGTGACTACTCAGAGATAATTAATGTTATAGATACTCATGAAATTATCAACACTCAGTTAAAAATATCTGGTTTATTGACTCTATTATAAAACTTGAAATGGTTGAATTTTGATAAATTGAAATGTTACACCTTATGGTTGGATGTAGCTACTTCCTTACAGAAAGTTATATATTTAATTAATAAGTTTAACTAGGTTGAAGACCAAAAAATTTACAAAATATGACAAATTATTGCTAAACGGTGATTAAGTAATTAAATTGAAGAAAATTAATAATTAGCTGAAGGCAATATATAACATAAAACAATTTAGAAATGTATAAAAGTTTGTCGAAGGTTGAATAATGTCGTTGAAAGTTGAACGTTGAGAAGAAATGTTGAAAAGCAAATTCAGTTGATACATTTACCACCGGCTGGGTTCTGCAGTAACCAACCCTGGTCCTCGTCTTACTGAATCCTCGTGTTGCCACCACTCGATTATTGACTCTGTAGAGATCCCAAGAATTTAGACGCCGGAACTGTTACCAAACCAAACAACTTGGTGCTCTCATCCAGCGAGGACTATTTCATACCAGGCCACTCCAACCTTGGATTCAAAACTCCTTGGCAAATAGTCTGGTTCTCCTGGATTATAGCAGCTACCCAATTTTCCTGGCACACCGTTAAGCCAAATGTATGGTAAAATTCCCAATTTAAGGATTAACTTCAAATCTGAAGGGTCAACTTAAACAATTTGAAGGGTCAGCTTAAACAATTTGAAGGGTCAGCTTAAACATCGAAACTGAAGGGTCAGCTTAAACAATTTGAAGGGTCAGCTTAAACATCGAAACTGAAGGGTCAGCTTAAACACCTCATTCCTACAAGAGTTATCATCTGTTACTACACTTGAAATTACTTGTTTATTAGTGGGCACTCTTAGTGCGTTTGATAAAATCCCCACGTTAATGCATTACTGGTATATCTCTAAATAAATTACATTAACATGCCCTTCTCGCCCCTACTAATATCGAGTTAAATTCTTTTGAATTTTAATTATTCGACAAGGTTACGAAAACGTAATTTAATAAATTCGAACTGTCTTTAAACCCTTATGAAACCTCAATTACTCATTAATAAAATTTACTTCTAAATATATCTTAATACTGAGTTAAACACATGTCTCGAAATACCCCGTTCATACATTAACATGACCGCGTCTCTTTCAAGCCACGCGCCGCGAATGAAGGTAATTTGTGATCAACAAACATCGCGTTTAATTATGATAAATTCAACAATTAAATTGCAAATACATGTACAACAAATGCTACAGAAGGTAATTATATTTATATTATTAACTATCTATTAACATACCACACTAGATGAGGTGCTAATCGGACAACACGTCCGTAATTGCTCGAAGTCAAAAGGAAAATGGCTATCACGAACTGTTCGGATACCTTGTTTGATCTCTAACAACTAGTTACACTTCTATACGCGAGATGTCGCAGGTAGTGGGAACATAAATCATTCTTTAAATATAATACAAATCTACACAATTACTGTACTGTATCATTCTTATGCACTCATGAGTTTCAATTTAATCAGAATTATCGAATTATAATTTTGTTTATTGATTTTTGGGATTTATTCACTTATACAGATTTCTTCTTTTAAATATTTGTTGTACCAGATGACTTGTAGGTATTTATCAAGAGAAGTAACAGATGGCGCTTGCTGCTAATTTATAATTTAAAGTTGGATTGACGAACACAATTCCAGATTCCAGATTCAGTAAGACTAGGGCTTTGGGATTGGACTGAAAATTAAATAATAAGTTTACAGAATTGTGGTTTAAGACTACAAAAATTCATTGCTATTAGAATAAAAATTAACAAGTGGCATTCAGGTAATTTTGAATGTCACAGTACATTGCAAGTTTAAAATGTATTCCCTTGACATTTAATTTAGCTTATGCGTCTCGTCTTTTATCATATCAAACGGATGCACTTTTGAGGTGCGAACAGTTCATAAATTAATTAGACTAAGTATAAAATTACAATGCAGTATTTGACATATAGCTTGATTTTACACCTGAATTGTGATATGATTTAAAACTGCAGTTATCCCCATAAATAGTCAACATACTCACTAAGTGATGCTTCCTTAGAAAAAGTTACACTTTTTATTGCAAAGGGCGTTCTTCATGTTTATTTAGTAGGATTCTATGATATCAAGTATTTTGCGATTACGGCGGCCACTTTGAAAAACCGCCGCCACGGCCGCCATTTTGGATTTTTGAGCTCTAATCTTAAAATTGAAGAATAAGCTACTATCTACAAGTGTGCCAAGTTTCATGTTTTTGCTTGAAATGCACGATTTTTTACCACCCGGCTGGACTAATTGCACAACCGACTACAAAGGCCCCTAATGTTTATCAAAACAGCAACAAATCTGTCACAAATTCGATAAGATTCTGCACCAAACTTTAGCGGCTTCCATTCATCTCATTTCGCAATTAGACAAGGCCGTACTCGTTCATTTAACTGCGAAGAGTATCCAGTAGAATGTGAAACAATTGTATAAGAAATGCTATAAATCGGAGGTGCACTATGAAAAATAACATGGGTTTATGGAAAAATCCCAATATTTCTGGCAGTGCCCGGGAAAACAAAATACCCGGGTCTGTTAGGTACTACTCCATTTCCTATGCTATACATATTTCTATGTCGACAAAAGGCTTCGGTGAGGCGTGGAAAGACAGCCACATATTAGGAAATTCATATACAGATACGTATTCATAGTCGATAAAACTTTTTCTTTACCGCCCTAAGGTTTGTAAGATAAAAAAAAATCAAAAAAGAATAAATAGGGACATAAGCAAATACAGATTCACTTGCATCACTTGTTTATATGAAGATTAGTAAGGAATTTAAATGAGGACTCAGTTCTCGCCCACGGGCCTTTCAGGGCATTTAATAAAATAAACACAGATGGGCCACGGTTAATAGGACTTCATAAACAAAAGGGTTTTGGATAAGATACCTAAATGTCAATGTTGGCATCAAAGAGAAAGTATAATCAGTTTAGTTAAAATTTACCTCAAACAACTTGATCACACTTGATCACGAAAAAACGTAAAATGAAAACGTTCAAAAATTAATTTTTGGAAGCTTACATCTCAGTAACCAGGTAAGTGATCTCACTTAAAATTGATGTCTAGGGGGTTTTAAATGGCGCTCTTTACGTTGATGAAATCGAAATTTGAATAACAAATTCTTTTGAAAAATCGGCTTTTGAAACCCCCTTAAAATCGCACGCTACTGACATATATCACATATTACCAAGTTTAAACAATCACCTTATCTTTTCTTACCACCAAAATTTGAAGTTAATCAAGTATCAATTAATGGGTATACAGAGGCGTTGCGATCTTAAGTGGGTCACACTCTAGATATGTACAGGCCATCACAACACATAATTTTTTATTTGATATACGAATTCGGCATATTATGAAATGAATTTCAGTGCTAATTTCTGTTTCTGTTTGAAAATGATTATTAAAAATTTCTATCCGGTTATAATATATTTATTTGATAAAATAAAATGGATGTAACTGAAAAATTCCCATTTATTTGTGTAATATCGCATAGTTTGTTAAATGGTATTAGTAATTTTCCTTTTTGTGCAATCAGGGTTTAATTAGTGTTCTTTTGCAAGAAAGGGTTTTTAATTAGTTAAAATGAATTGTTAAATGAAAGCAGTTTTTTAATTATCTTCTCTCGGTTCTTTGTAACTGCTTTGCGTTTAATTGAATATGTTTTTGTACGTACACGTTGCTAGGAGAGGATATTACTATAATTCGTTATTCCAAACGAATTTTTAATTAGGATAAAGAGCTCCATTATTGACGCGAACAAAAAATGTAATCCCTGCGTAGTTGATAAGGCGTTGTAAGCTATAAGCCAACACAATTTATTAATACTGAGCCCATTGTTTTCTGAAAAAGTGTATTTCTCATACATTACCCATAGTAAGGGAAATAGCATGCAAATTCGACGAAAAAAGGTTACTGTCTGCCATCGAAGAGATCCTATAAGTACCAAATTTTTTCTCTCTGGCAGCTTTTGGTATGGTCAGCGGATAGAGAGGGGAGAGGGGCCTTTTTTTGAATTGCATGTTTATCGATATATGTCCGCATAGGTGGTAAGTATACAGATTCGGAAAATGTTCGTTTAGGTATGGCAATATCAGCAAGCGAGAACGAAGCAACTTAGAGGAGCGAATTCGAGACTCTATCGTGCCGTTTTTTTTTCTGGCGTAGAACCAGGTCAAACATGGTAGGTTTTGTTAAGCATGTCACTGGGCATATGAAATCGTATTTCACGACATTTTTTCATGGTCTGGACCTTTATAAATTAAAAAAAGGGAAAATATTGTATTTTAAATAAAATGTGTTTTTTTTTTTGTTTCCACCGTCATATCTTCAAAACTAACGTTGCCATCGACGTTGTTTTTTTTTTTATTAAAGTACACACAATAGCGCTTTTAACTGTATTAATGGTTTTTACACAGTTCGCATTTTCATTTCCTTAAAAATTAGGAAAACTAGATATTTGAATTGTACGTATTACAATTTTCACCAATCGATAAACTTTTTTATTTTTGAGAATTTTTATACACATACAGTAAAGCAAATGTAGTCCAAACATTAGAAAAGTTTTTGATATAATTATTTTTTCCCAATGTGTATCGCTTGGCAACAGCGTGCTAAATTAGTCATATGTATTATTGCGGCTCACAATCTAGGTACTTACACCGCGTATGGAAGGTAGGATAAGATGCGTCTAACTAATAGACTATTCAAATCCATTGACCCCTCACCTTAACCGCGAATATCTTAAAAACGGAGGAACGGAAAAAATTGAAAAAATTATGTGTCTATTGTAAATCATTCACTGAAATTTGAATAATGTACATTGGACAGTTTTGAAGTGCTGCTAAGTTATATTGAAAAATGTCCTACTTTTTAAGGAAATTTTGACAATACCAGTTTTAAATCCATTATATATTTTAAAATATGCCTACTGTATAAATAATATTTTAGATGCCGATAAGGCATGGTATTTTTTGTACGAGGAAATTTTTTCATAATTTTTTATTCTAAAATGTTGCAGTTATTCTAAAAAACGTGACATCATGTTTATTCGGTTATTTATCAAGGTATTTACAAAAATTTTGACAAAATGGTTAATTATATAAAATGTAAGCATTTTCAGAAAAAAGAATTGGTATATATCAAATATTAATTTAGTTATCAAGTGCAATAGATAATATTATTGCCCGCCCGCATTATTATCTATTGCACTTGATAACTAAATTAATATTTGATATATACCAATTCTTTTTTCTGAAAATCCTTACATGTTATATGATTACTATTTTATTAAAGATCTTTAAATACCTTGATAAATAGCCGAATAAACATGAGGTCACGTTTTTGACAATAGCTGCCAAATTTTAGAATAAAAAATGATGAAAGAATTTCTTCGTACAAAAAAATGCCGTGCGGTATCTAAAATATCATTCATATAGTAGGCATATTTTTTAAAGATATAATGAATTTAAAACTGGTATGGCCAAAAGTTCCTTAAAAAGTAGGGCATTTTTCAAACTTCAGTGAATAATTTACAATAGACACATAATGAACACATATTTTCTCAAATTTTCTCTGGTCCGCCATTTTTGAGATTTCGCGGTTAAAATGAGGGGTCAATACATTTGAATCGTATATTAGTAGTTTGCGGGATTTAGAGTATACATATAAATTGTTTTAAATAAATGCGATGCTGTAGAATATTCGCAATTTAGTTTTCTAAAATAATGGAGTGCATTATTTGTAAGAAAATTGCGCGAGATGATGACAAATCTGTGGTACAAAGACCTAGGATACAAGGTTTGTTGTCACTAATATCTAGTGCCGAAAAAAGACGACATCGCGGAAACATTGTGTGAGAAAAGATAATATTTTAAATGACGAAATTTAATTAAAAAATCATATAGACTGTCGTATAGGTAGACAAGTTTTGAAAACATAAACGTTTTTTGCAATCATACAGTGCCGCCGCGCCGCGCCGATTTGCAACAGATGCTGCACAGTACTTAATCGAATACGAAATATTAATAATAGATGGAGGATTTAAATTAACAGAAAAAGTAGTTTCACTACATAAACGTCATTCAGAAATGATCAAAAAATCTATTTAGCAAACAGGAAGATACCAAGATGATTTTGCATGCAATGTACGAAACTAAATTTAGCAAACAAACATTGGTGAAATCAGTTGATATAGATGTATTAATTTTACTTACTCTCCTTTTTTCGGACTCTGACTTAAATGGAACTAATTTATTTATGCAACTTGGACACGGCACTAGCAGACAATTTTTGTCAATATAGAAGGTACTGCAAAGTTTATGAACTACAGTTTGTTGTTGTCTTCATTGTTTTACTGGTTGCGACACCACTAATGGTTTTTTTTAAATATTTAAAAAATCTGAGTTTGATGTTCTTAAATAATATTGTTGTTTTTCAAAAACTATCGGAACTGCCATTGCTGTCTAAAGACGAAGCTTTAAAAATCTTTACAAAATTGATTCTAGTACTGTACAAAAACAAAAATAAACAAATTCAGATATTAAACGACCAAGGATCAAATTAGCAACAACAACAAACGGAGCTTCCTTCAACTGAAGGCACCTTTTACCACCCATTCTTAAGGTAAACATATATATTTAAATAATATATTTCCTATCTAATACATTTAGTTAACTATTGCAGGTTTATGTATCAACTTAGAATATCGTACAGAAGCAATATGCCAACTACACTTATAAATGCACATGGTTCAGGACGGAATTTAAGTGACGATGTTTGGACAATATTTTCATTAAGTATTTATTGTTCAGATAAAAATTGTGAAAATCGAAAACATGATTGTGTTAAAGAAGGCCTAAAATGTTGTAACGAGTGTAAATGTCGTACTTGAAATACTGTTATTTAAAGGTTTCGATGAATGTACAGACGAACTAGAATGCTTTTAACGCAGGGCCTACGTAACTAAATACTCATTTATCAATAGAAAAATAGTTGCAAAAAAATAAAGTTGTTTTATTCCTGAGTCTTGGTTTAATTCAATCATAAATGTGTAATAACCTACTTATTAGGTAGGTACTTACTTTATAACAATGCTTTATATTTACCTGCTTTTAAATATTTTTTACCTTAAAACAACAAAAGGTAGGTTTATACCTTAGGTTCGTATTTTGGAGCTGTTAATAAAAGCCCGATTAGTACACATGAATCCAACAACCGTAGCAGTATTATGAGAGCCGGGCGTGCAAGAATATGTTTTAGCCCGTTTTAAAAAAATCGCTGACTACATACTATAACCTGCACATCAAAAATTATGATTCTAAAAACTTTTTTCATATATTGGCTTCAATATGTTCACAGCATGTATATACATATTTTCATAAATAAAAATTTTTCTCGATTGCTGAAAAATACATTCACGAAAATAACAGCTTTAAGTTTGCTAATATTTTAACAATTAAAAAAAATATATTTTACAATCACATTGTACATAGTTAGAAGCGTTATTGTGTCTACTTCAATTAAAAAAAAAAATCAGTTCCATAGCACAATTATTTTTAAAGATATAACGGTGGGGACGTTAAAAAACATATTTCATGGAAAAATCATTTTTTTACAGTTTTCTCGAAATAAAAAAGTTCCTGACCACCAGAAAATGTCGTGAAAAGTGGTTTCATGTACACGATCACCAAATTAAAGAATCGCACCAAGTCTGGTTTGGTTCTACGCCAGTTTTTTTTTTCTCGGAAGCTAAGCGACTTTGCTTCCCAATTTTACTCGTCTAACTAGGCTATTCTTGTTTATCGTATAACACATCACCTGCTTTCCCCACCACATGTGCGTGGGCAGCTCTGTCTGCGGCATTTCAATTCGTGTTTTCTTACGTATTAGTGCAATTCCAAAACCAACACTTTCCGTGTATACTTCACATACCCCAATTACGCTAGCAGGCAAAACTTAACTGGAAATTAAAAAAAATTAGTTACCGGACCAAATCTATCGCAAAATGTTTGATTTCGCGTGTACAGTACTATACTGAAGTTGCAAACATATATACCGGTCGATTTTTGAGAAATTTGCCATCAAAGTGGCGAAAAATGGATCAAATCTTGAAATTTTGACAAAAAATAGTTAACATTGAACAAACATCTACCCAGCCAGCTTATGGTTCACAAGGCACTAACGATACATAATAAGAAACGTCAGAAATATTTGAGCTTTGGTTCATCTCCATCCATTCATAATTAATAAAGTTATTAACTAAAAAGCAACTTTTTCTACCCTGCGTAGCTCCAAATATTGCTATAATAGGACTGTCCATGTTTTGGTTTCTAAATATCACTAAGAGATGGAACAATGATATGCAAGTTTCATTTTCTTTTTATTTCAATGATCTCTTTCTATTTTCTCATCTTTTCCAAATCAGCAGTTGAGCGCTCCACTTTCAGCCTCAAGCGGGCCGTAGAGGTGTTTCAGAATCTCATGAGCCGCGAAATGCGCAAAACGCAAAGTTTAATCTGAGTAATAAGCATGTTTTTGAAGACACTGGAGGCTGCCTTGCTGTATACATAAACAAGAGCTCGGGATAAATTGTAAACAATAAACATAATATTTTTAAGAAGTGTAACTGAGTCAACAGGACGGATTATGTCTCTGCGCATATGAAGGTCACAGCTCATGAGGTTTTAAAACACCTCTAACACACACTGCGCGGCTAGCCCCCCATCACCGGATTTTGAAAAAATCTTTTGTCACAGACTAAATCTAGCGCAAATGTTTGTTTTGACATGTACAGTTTTGATGAATTAAACCAGTAAAGAATAAGTTAAACGCAGTATTGCTGATTAACAGGTTTTATTGAATTGTTACTAGCCTAATTACAAATACGAATACTACCATACCAACGACGCGACGTATGGATAAAGAGTTTAATATTCCAATTTCAGATCGTGTTACAGTGGCGGCTCGTCAGGGGAGGCAGGGGAGGCTGAGCCTCCCCTTGGAAGAACCACCATATCTTCAAAAGTAATATCTTAAGAAATTTCTATTAGGTATATCTCAATTTTCAATATTTTTTATTGTTTATTATTCATTAATTAATTTTCAGTTTATATATAACATTTTTGCATTTTCTTTCCACAAACATACCTATAACGTTACAGTCCGGATAGTCTTTGTATGCATATTTCCCGGTCGGCCGGTCTTTTACTGAATGAACACTGCGGTTCGCTGGAGGCTAATACGAAATAGCTTCCAACTTTACCGCATTTACTTATAACATGAATGACCTTGAATTTCTTTGCGCTGTGTAAAATAGCAACACTTGGAATAGCCAAGTATGAGGATAGCCTCAGTTCTTTATAGCGCATGTGCACAGGTCATTCAAGATTCAGGTGATTCACAAAGAAAACGAACTGACGTCTGACAGTTGCGTTTAGCCGGTTAAGAACAACTTGACGTATAAATACATAAAACATTTGATAGGCGGGCTAGAAATAAGTGCTCTAGGTGAAAATATTCCCAACAACATGTCTTGTTGTCCAGACGTGATGGATTATTTGTTATTAAATGGATTTACTACTCTTATTTATGACGAAAAGGTAAGAATTAAAAGAAATGCCAGGCCTACACCAGCAATGCTTTCGTTAGTTTTTAAAAGTGGTAAACAAAACACAGGGTTTTGTGATAACAATTATAAAAAAGTCGGGTGGTTAACGGCATCAACAGTTAGAAACAAATTATATTGTTGGAGATGTTTATTATTTACTAATGATCAATCCTCAATTTGGGGCAGGGCCGGGTTTAATAATTTGCAAAATTTGTCGCGAGGTTTAGAAAGGCACGAAAAATCCCAGGAGCACATTTCATCTTGCATTAAATTTGAAATGTTTGGTAAACAAAATATTGTAAATTTCTTGGATTCTGCACATAAGAGAGAAATGGAAAATGTTAACGAAAAGGTCCGTAAGAATAGGGAAATATTAAAGAGGTTAATAGATGCCGTTATATAGTTATCTTCACAAGAAAATTCTTTCCGAGGACGTGACGAAAAACGAGAATCGTGCAATAAAGGAAATTTCAAAGAGCTGGTAGATTTTTTAAAAACTTATGACCCAAAATTAGAGAACTTTTTGAATAACGCCACAAATGCTGCACCATGTCATAATTTCTTTACTTACTTATATGTACTTACTGTGTAATTTGTTTTAATAAATTTTATTCTTATTCTTATTTTTTGAGACAATTCCGGTAAGCTTCTGTAGAATGATCATTTTTCAGCACTTAAACGCATAAAAACATTTTTACTAGAAACAAAATGGGTCAAGACCGCCTTTCAAATGTATCGCTTATTTCAATAGAAAAACGTTTTTTGTCAGAATTGAGGAAACACGATTCATTTTATGATGAAATAATCAACCATTTTGCTAGTTCCAAAAATCGCAGGTTACCACTCATTTATAAAAATATTCAGGCGTTAAAGCAGAGATTAATATAGGTAGTTGTTATTTTAGAAAAAATATTTATTTGTGTTATTTATTTTTTAGGAAATATTTTTTATAATTCTCCATAATATAGAGTTCCGCGGTTATATTTTTTTTTATATAACTTGTTTCTCAAAACTATTTTAATTTCTATTAAAACTTATAATTTTACACGCCTGGCAGTGACAATGAATACAATTTTTTGTTTGTAGAAAAACACTTTAATTTTTTTACCGAAACTGTTTTTATTTTTATTAAAAGTTATATAATTTAATTACAAGTGGGATAGTAGGACTCCTTTGGATACCGATACTCGAGTCATAGGAACGAGAATTTCATGAGAATGATTTTTTCATCTCATCATATTTTCTATTTCCTTTTCATTCTATTCTTTTATTAGTTCTATTCTCTCAAGTCGTGAATCGGTATCCTAGCGAACAACCCACGGCAAAAAAATGTAACGCGCCGTTGGAATACCTCAGGGGTGGTGGGGAAATGTACAAATTGTAGTCATATTGCACATCAGTTGTCTTTCAGAATATCAAGCCTCCTCTGCAGACAATATCACGAGCCGCCACTGTCGTGTTACATTTTATTATATTGATATCGTGTCATTTGCAAAAGATATACTCCGCAAGATCTATGGTTTTACTATTTCGTGTACGTTACTTAGAAAAATAAACGTTCCGTGTCGGTCGAGTTGTAAAGTTTGCATCAGGTGCGAGCATTTAAATACAGTGTGAAAACTGCGAAGTTATCAGTTATCACGGTTTGTAAATTAGTAGAAGTGGGTAGGAAATACGTAAGTAGTTATTTAAAAGCCATTACTGCCCCATGCAATAAATGATTAAGAGCTATGCAATGAGTCATATTTAACATTTTAAATACACCAGGGTATATTCTATAGGAAATATTGCAAATTATTGACAGGTGACAACAAATGGGATTGTAGGTGAATAATGTGGAAATTTCACATAACGAAAGTTAAAAGAAACAACTTCTGCTCGTCACTATATAGTGGAGTCTGAAAAGCTTCAAATTTTAATGAAAAATGAATTGTTTCCAGTCTCAATTTTTTTGTATCATATTACTTACATCGAATACTATACGAAATGAACATTTTGTACCTCTAGCAACTACGGAAGTTATCGGCCATTTTGTGAATAATCGATCATTTTTGTCGTTCTTTCTAAATGTAGATGAAAAAAAGCGAAAAAAATTGAGGGTGTTCCTTATGATATAAGCTATCAGCAGTTACAATATGAACTTTTTATCTGCACACAACCTCAAAAAAAAAACTGAGAAACTGCTAAATTTTGGTTTTTTGGTTATAACGTCGGATGTTTTAAGTGAAACTTGATGAAATTTTAATAAATTATACTTTCTATAGTATGAACAACAACTGATTGAAATTTCAAGTCAAAATATCTAATACAAGTTTCAAAAATTGACTTCAAATTTGAAAATTTATTGTCCAATAACTTTTGGGGATCGCATCGTATGAGGTTCTTCTTTTTTAAATGTAGGTTTCTTATGCACTTCGTGATGGGGAACAAGAAAAAAAATTTAAACCTGAAAAAAAGTGAAAGAAATCAATTTTTTGCATTTTTTTCGTCAATTTTTTCGAAAAATTTCACATGTTTGATAAAAATTATTGCTTTTGTATTATTAATTAATTTTTAACAACTTATGATCTAATTTTTAGAAAAAGTATTAAAAAATGTAAAAATCAATTAATCACAAGAAAATTATACATATACATATTTATATTTAGCTATAGATCAACTGTATTTAAATACTGTATAAGAAAATGAGCATTTCACTCGAAATTGAAAAAAATATATACGTTTGCAATTATGTTTATCGCCTTCGTTTTGTCTCACTTGATAAAGAATCATCAGACTGATTTTCAGTATCGCTTGAAGCATAATTATAGAATGTATCATTATTTCTATCAATTTCTTGGTCAATCCAGCTATCAGTAAATAATAATGAAGAAGCTTCGCTAAGACTGTCCTCTATCTCTGTATTGGTTCCACATGTAGTTAAACTTTAAGTTACAGAAAATGTTTCAAAATTATCTTCCAATTCTTCATCCAACTTATCAATTTCTTCTGTTTTAGATACATTCCAAATCTTTATCTTCACAGTTAAAGCAATTTATGCCTTCGCTGTACTTACATGCTACAGTGCATTTTAACCTTAGCTTTTTACGATAACATGCTCTAGTCTTGCGCTTACTACCACTTGACTTGCAACTGCATGCAATTGATTTTATAAATGTTTCTGGTAGTGGCTTATATTTGCAGTGTTAAAGGCATTCGACCTCGACCGAGCGTCAACAATAAATTACAGTTTACGGAGGTACTTTTATGTTTTTTACGGCTTTATCTCCTTTAATTATATGACACCGCCGAAATTGTGAAACATTTCAAAATCGCTTTTAACTTACACTGTGGCAACTATTGGCATTTACGTCAACATTTAATAAAGGGAAAGGGTAAATTATCCCAGATCGCTGTTTTGCAAATCGTAGTATAAATCCTGCCATGTGAGTTTACGAAAAATAGTCTCGAGGTACCAATTTCTTAAAGCTAAAATCGTAATCTTCAAGTCGTTATAACTTGGAAAATATAAATTTACATGAAATCGTATATTAACTTTTTCTCTTACAATATGATTCTATATCAAATTCGATTGTTAGTATTTTACTTTTTTTACTCACTCTTCTAGAGTAATGTATTGTAACAAATACAATGAAACGATACGCATTTTTCTCTCTCCAAAGTCTTGTTATAACCTGAATAATCGAGACGTTTGGGGGTTTAACTCTCGGTCGCCCTATATAGAATTATTCGGTTCCTTCCGCATCCGATTATATTATCTATAATATCACAATATTATATGTAAAATGTTATACATGTATTTCAAATAAAGTAAGTAAAAAACAGCATCCTTCGAAACAAATTTAAATTTCTAATTTTTCAGTTTAGGGCTTTCGTAGTGGATTTTAAATGAAGCTAATTTTATGTTTCTAGTATATGCCACCCTTCAATACTCCAAAAAGTCCATACTTAATTTAAAGTCCGGGAAAATGAGCTCTCTTTTATTAAATAATTTCAAGGCGAGTTACGCGCGCGAACAAATTCTCCCGAATCTAACAAAAATACTGAAGGAAAAAGTGCTGAATTAATTCTCTGAAGTTGACACAATTCGAATGTTTCAGCCCATTCTTAGAATCTGTTCATTTTCTTGGAGTATTGTTTATGAATCCTGGAGACAAAACACAGAACAGAACAGTAGTCTATCAATGATTTATATATCTCCCAGAGCAGTTTTTGTCGTCACTGTTGACAATAGCGTATTGTTTCAGACCCCCCGATAGTGGTGCTGGTGCTGGGGAGCACGCTCAATGCCGATGACATCAAGGAAGGCGACGATGTGTACTTCGAGTGCCACGTTAGGGCCAACCCTCACTGGAGGCGGCTGACCTGGCTGCACGATGTAAGTTCAACAATATAATAGGTAGACTATATAGTTAAGGGGATCATATTTATTCAATGGACACTCGCATCCTACGTGATATTTATATTTAAGATTGTCGACTTCTAGTTTATAATCTTAATTTATTGTATTTTCGTATTAGCACATAAAATACACTGTGATGTTGTCAAAATGAATATTACTTTATGACATAAGACAAGACACGTTACAGCAGTTTGGGAACAATAGGATGCCATTTTCAAACGTTGATTCAGACGAAGGGCTGCGCATATTTATAAAAAAAAGTAGAAAGGAAAAGAAAAACAAATTAGAAATTATTAAATTCAATAAAATTTCAAACAATGATCTTCTAAATGACCAGTTCGACCTATATCGATCTACTTTCTTTAATGTATTCAAATTTTAATCCCTTGGAAACTTATACAGGGTGTAATTAGTTTCATGGCATTAAAAAAAACCAGGAACCACAAGACAAAAAAAACCCTATATAACATGGGGTCTAAAGCTCACAGTTGTGGAGAAAAAATAAACAAAAATTTCCAAAATACTCAGTAACATAGTTTGAGAACAGCTGGCATATTGTGGTAGGCTTTATTGTCTCGCGTCTTGTCGCACATGATACTCTGACATTCGTGCAAATAAGTATGGTGAGCCTAAGAGATAATTAGGCCGCGACGGGGACATCGAAAAGCATGCCGGCAAAGCAGTTGAAAGGGACCGACAGAGGACACCGTCATGTTTTTTGTTTCTTCGCGGCCAAATTATCTTATAACGCGTGCTATACTCTCCCTTGTAATATTCTCAAGTAATAATTTCAGTTTGTGTCCTTACTTGGTAAACAACGTACACACGACGTGACCTACCCATTCCTTGGTTTTTTCTGCTGCTTTTGTTCTTTTTTAATTTGGTGCCACTTATGTTAAGATTTATTTTATTGACTTATCGTTCAAGTTATTAGTAATTGGTTACGTAAGACACTACTTCTCGTTCGTGATTTTTGTGTTACTTTTTACTTCCACATCCACGTAGTGGATTGGAAGTGTACTAATCGTAAAAAAAATTCAATTTTTTTTCTTGAAATAGGTTTAGAATGTCATGAAACGTCGATATTTTAAATTTGAGAAAAAAAAAATTCTGTCTGTCTGTCTGTAACTTTTTTTGTCAGTACGATTTCTCCAGAACGGTTTAAGATATTGCCTTGAAATTTTGTACACGTATATACCATAACGAAATCTGGAAATGGATTGATTTTTGAAGATATCCGGTGAAGGGTTGGGGGTTAAATAGGGGTAAATGGGGAAAGTATGTAAAGCAAGCTGGTAAGAGTACAGAAACTTGAAATTTGATATATGTACTACAAGCCAAGATCTCAAAATTTTCTATAATATTTTTTATCCCCTCACCCTCCCCCCCTCCATTATTAAAGGGGTTGATAAAATAAAATTGAGATATTCACTTGAAATCTGGTACACGTATGTAATATAACGACATCTGAAACTAGATTAAATTTTGAGATGATTCCGTTGAAGGGTTGGGGTTAAATAGGGGTAAATAGGGAAAAATAAATAAAGCAAGATGGTAAGAGTACAGAAACTTGAAATTAGGTATATGTACTAGAAGCAAAGGCCTCAACATTTTTTACCTTTTCTTCTCGGTCTTAAGAGCTTATAAGATCCATCGACGTCTCTACTATACTTTTCATTTCATCGTTGTCAACTTCGGTGCATTCTTTACCACACAGATACCATAATGCGTATCACAGATTGATCAATCAGCACGATGTTCTAGCTTTTCACATGTTTACCTGACTGGAGGACCACTGTTGCGCGTTTGTCTAAGCCAAATTCCATTCTGATTTCATTACCGAACGATCTGATGGTATCTTCTTCTTCTTCTTCTTCAGCCCATACGCGTCCACTGCTAGGCCTCCTGTAACTGTTTCCACGAATGTCTGTCCTGTACCTTATACATCCAATTTAGATGAAATCGTTTCAGGTCATCTGTCCATTTGGTTGGTGGTCGTCCCCTGTTCCGAAGAGCTTCTTGTCTCGGTATCCACTCTAATATCCGCTTCGTCCACCTGTCATCCCTTACTCTTGCGACGTATCCCGCCCAGTTCCGCTTCAGATTTGCTACTTTATCAATCGCATCGGTTACGCAAGATCTAATACGTAGTTCTATATTTGGTATCCGGTCTCTCAGACAATCTCAGCATGGGGCGTTCCTTTGCCTGTTGGGTTACCCGGATCTTATTCATTGTCCCCATTGGCAAGTGTTAGAGTCTCCGCCCCTTAAGGTAAAACTGGCGAAACACATTGGTTGAACACCTATCGCTTAAAACAAATGGGAATGTTTAATTTGAAATTTGAGATTTTTAATTATTTATTTGAGAGAGGAAAAACAATACGGTATCTACCCCTTAGCAAGTAACTCAAGGTTATCTATATACAAGAGGTAGTATACTATATTGTTACCACTGATTTTGTTATGTTGGTTTAATAGTGGTACGAACGCCATGCAAAGAAGTTAAGCCTAACGAGAATCTACTTGAAAATTTCTATTTTAATTTTTATCTGTTGTTATGTGGCTCTTCGAATTGTAGAGCCACATCTTCGTTTTCCATCACTTCATTATTGTTTTCACCAAATCTGTTATTATTGGACATTCATCATAAGTCTCAAGGAATTCAGCAATTCAAGTGTGAGAAAACTGTCAAATGCCTTACTGCAGTCCACCCATGCCATGCTGAGATTTCTGGGTCACTTCTCTGCAGTCGCTGTGATACTCCTATTAGCACCTGATCCTAGCAGTCTCTGGAAGTATTTCCACTCCTCTGGAAGTATCGGGTACCTCAACAGGTGGTCGTAGATTTATTTGTTAGTGCATCAGTAATGTTAATGTATATGGTTGGTTGGCAGGTTATTGGCAGGTAGTTTTTAATATCCTTTGAGTCTTTCCCTTCATAAGGGAGGAAAGTACTTCATTGTGATTTTCAATATTATTATCACCATCACTGTCACTACCATTACCTTAACATTTTATTGTTTTATTCTTAACCGTTTTATCGTTTTATCCTATTTTCACTATATTGTTTTGTCATTTCATCATTTCAGCATTTCATCATCATTATCATCATAATTATTGTCATCACCATTGTCATCATTAACATTATGCTATTCCAGAAGAAACAACTCAGTTATGGAGACGGCTTTATTAAATAATTTTCCTTGTTCCAATACGTTGATTAATATTTCAAATATTATTTCAGCAATAACTTACTAGTCGTGTGTCGTTTAATTACACAGGCTTACAAAGGAAACGTCAATTTTCTCAGGTTTCGCATTTATACTCCCATGTATTTTTGACCGCTGAACACGGTCCCGATTCAGTTTTACAAAATTAGGTCAAAATTTTTTGTTAGCGACGAAAAACAGGTTAAAACAGGAATAAGGTTTAAAATAAATAATAAATAAATGTCTTCAAATAATCTGCGTAATATTTCTCTTTTTCGTTTTTTTCCTTTCGTTTTCACATCCCTTTTCTATTTCCAACAGTAGTCTGCCATCATATTAATATCCCATCGACATTGATATCTACGCTCCATTTCCTTTATGTCTTGGTGAAAACAGTCATCATGCTCTTCACTATATTTACCTAAATTTTCTGAAAACCGGTTTATATGAGTATGCAAGAAATGTTTCAAATTCATTAGACAACCTAAGCCCAATTTTCCAAATTTTTCTACTATGCTGGATACAATTTCTTTGCAGTCTTCGCTCTTACCGTTTCCTAAAGATTTATCAACAACTTCTCCTGCCAAGCTCCCCTTTCCGTATTTGACATTGTTGTGATTAATTTCTTATATCTTAACATTTTCCCTTATTTGTGGACCATTAAAAGTGCCTTCCTTCAATCAAAAAATCCTGACCTGCTGAAGCAAAACTGACATCGGGATCATATTCAGCAGTCAAAAATACATCGAATACATGATCAATTTATTTAAAATCTTTAGATTTTATTTTAAACCCGATGACGGCCCGGCCCGGTGGTTAACAAAAATCTTGACCTAATTTTGTAAAAGTAACATCGGGATGGTGTTCAGTGGTCAAAAATACATGGGAGTATATTATGTGAAACCTCAGAAAATTGACTTTTTCTGTGTGTGCCTGTGATATCAGCAAGTTTAAGTTTCGATACAAATTCTACATTCGTGTTTTATTCTAATAATTTCAAGCTCAAATACTTTCCATCGTACATATCTCCCATAAATCCAACAGTAATTTTTTAAATTTACCTGTCATATTCCATTTATCCACATCACCTTTCAACGTAAAATTACACTACTATTCACTTTAAAAGCTACATAGTCACAGGTTCAGGGCAAATGTTCAAGGAAAAATAACTGAATTTTACGGAGGACTGTTAGCTGACAGTAAACCAAATTGACAATTCACTCAAACCATATATCACAATTCGGTCGGGCTTCTGTCTCAACTATCGTGAGGTCGGAGATAAACAATATTGACATCGGATGCCGCTGACATTTTTAAAACGACTTACAACGTACTTCCATTTTTAGAGCTTGTTCTTTGATATTTGCGTAATATACAGAGAGGTTCAAGTTTTTCTATCAAGAATTCATAATTAAGGAGTACATAGATAGTCGTATAGCATAATAATTAAATCCAAGGGGTATCTGCGGATATTAGTGTTTTTATTACAAGTCGCCGTCATAAGGAGTGAAATTGACAATTTATAATTTTACACCTCATAGCGATCACTTTTCTTTTACGGTTTTTGAAATATTCATGTCAAAGGAAACTTGTCACTATGAATCTCAGCGTGTAGGTAATTAATTGTAGAAACATTTTTAGTCAAAACATACAGGGGTGCATAGTTGAACCTAGTTCTACAGGATGTTTTCCACGATTATTCAAATTTTTAAACTGTCGTAACTCAATTTTCTTTAAATAGAACACCCTGTATGTTTTGACTTAAAATGTTGCTTCAGCAATCAATTACCTACACGCTGAAATCCATAGCGACAACTTTTCATCGACATGAATTTCTCAAAAATCATAGAAGGATCAATAGTGGCAGCTATGTGGCATTAAATTAAAAATCGTCTATTCTGTTTTTCTGAAGTTCATATGCAAGGTCTAAAGATATTACAAAAATTTATATATTAAATATATAAGAAAAGTTTTTATTACACGTTTATAGCGTCAAAAAACGAGAAATTGGCGATATTACAATTTTTCAAAATTGATGGCATTCAAAATATTAAATTTACGACAAAAGTTACCGAACATTTTTTGTTGTAAATAGGTCAAAAAATATTTAAAACATTGTTTGACTGTAAATGTAATGTAATATTTCTTTTTGTTAAAAATAAAATTATTTTAAACAATATGGTTGCGGTTACGGTCCGGTAACATGGATTTTCATAACGTACCTGAACTGATTCCAGCAAAAAAACTGTGTTCGGAATGTATTTGAAGCGCATACGCCCATACGTACCACCTGGTCTATATTACTTTATATAATTGTATGCTTCACCAAAAGGAGGCGCATAGTTCTTTGCCGTACTCCACTTTATTTCAATATACTGACAAAAAGATATAAAAAAATTCCCTTCTATTGATAATAACTTTTACCTCGGATGAAATGGGGATACATACATTACAATGAAGCGTTGTTGTGCTCCCGGGTGTTTCCCCGCGTACTTGATAGACTCCTGCAGGAGCCACCGTTGTCTACACGACGTTTTAGTTCAGTTCAGTTCGAGCAACAAGGAGCAGCAGTAGGCAGCTTTCAACGAGAACCTGACGATGGCAGATGAGTTTCTGCCGAAACGTCGTTTAGGCAACCTCCTGCATGAGCCAATCAACTACGCGGGAAAACATCTGGAAGCACAGGAACACGTCATTCAATACTCATGAAAACCTAAACCTTACAATGAGTATAGAACTCTGAAAGAATTAAATTTTTTATGATGGCAACTTATGACGACACAAATATCCTGGTTCATTGATAGAACAGTTAGGCTGACCTACGACTTAAAACTAAATAAAGACGATTTATTATGATGTTACTATTGTTATTATTATTAATATACATTGGCCCTATTAACAGTATCAATATGTTGTTAGACCAAGAATCCACCAACGCACAATGATCCCAAGTCCAATATTTCGTTCAAAAATGACTAGAGAGCGCAAATCTTGTCGAATGTGAACAATTTTTTTTTTTTATTATAAAGCTTTCCGAAATTCCAACAAATCCTCGGAGCCCGAATTTTGAAAAAAATGTTTCTTTTGTTATTATTTTAAGTTAAATGCCAAATTCCAAAAGCTTTTAAAATCATTTTTTATATATATTTTTTTTTCATTGCGACTTAACGTCGATACAGCCAGATGCAAAGTAAATATGTACTTATTAATTTTTGATATAATATACTGAATAATTTCATACGATAATTTGGTTCTAGGAAACCCTTACGTCAAAAAATGTTTTATATTTAAATTAAAAAATAAGGGCCATTTGGAAATTTGACATCCTAGCTGAGTTTTCCATTGACATCTTTTGTCCAATCTGACATCTTGTTCTTATTTAGTGACCCCAAAGACCTGAGAGGAACAAGTTTTGTGAAAAAAGTCAAATTTTGGCAGCTGTCAATTGACACTATACTGTCTAATTTGACAGCTGATCTTGCTTTACTTTATTGTCTATAAAGTTATTAGATATAATACAATAATGTGTAATAATACGAAAACTAAATTATAAATTTAAGAATTATATTAGACTACCCTAGTAGCTATATTTATAGAAACAGGACTAATTATACTCATTAATATGGTAAACAATCTATCAGAAACATGTGATATACAAGACGACGTCTCCGGAATTATTACTCAATAAGGTTGCGTTTTCGAAATCATCCAAATATTTGAATTTTAGGTCGATTTGTTTATTAAATATTTATTTTAATCTGAGTTCTCCATTGACACTTTTTTGTGCAATCTGACATCTCGTTCTTATTTAGTGACCCGAAAAACCTGAGAGGAACAAGTTTTGTGAAAAAAGTCAAATTTTGGCAGCTGTCAATTGACACTATACTGTCTAATTTGACAGCTGATCTTGCTTTACTATTGTCTATAAAGTTATTAGATATAATACAATAATGTGTAATAATACGAAAACTAAATTATAAAGAATTATATTAGACTACCCTAGTAGCTATATTTATAGAAACAGGACTAATTATACTTATTAATATGGTAAACAATCTATCAGAAACATGTGATATACAAGACGACGTCTCCGGAATTATTACTCAATAAGTTTGCGTTTTCGAAATCATCCAAATATTTGAATTTTAGGTCGATTTGTTTATTAAATATTTATTTTAATCTGATGATGTAATTAACAGGAATGCATTTTAACTTTTATATTTTTGTATTATTTCATATTAATGCATCATTTGAAGTCAGTTGTTATACAGTGTGAAACTAAAGAAATGCACAAAATTCATATCTGTGATATGTGTCATTTGTTAAAAAAATCCTCGAACAGACTGATTTTAGTTTTGTATATGGGACATTTTGTCGCTATACCAAAATTTATGACGTCATTGGTTCTTGAATTATGACATCATAATTTTTTTTATTGGAAACAGACATTTTTATTTACTGTTTTTGATGGTATATTCCTTTAGCTTTCTGATTATATGAAAAAAAATTGACATTTCCTAAGCCATTATTTGAGAAAAAGATGTTTTTATTGACTGATACCTTACATAAGTAATCGTGAGAAAAAAATCATGTCCATTGCTCAAATTGCGACCCTCCAACCACTTGGCATTGACCAAGACTCATCATCATCTCATGGGCAATTCGTCTTATCTCCAAGCCAATTCTGTCTTTCATTTCTTCTATGGTATCCGGTCTGTTAAAATACACCCTTGACTTTAAGTAACCAGGGGGTTAAATCCGGTGAACGCGGGGGCCATTCAATCGGACCTCGACGACCTATCCACCTTCCAGTAAAAGTGTCATCTTAAAACTGACGCACTGCTATCCCAAAATGAGGTGGGGCCCCGTCTTGCTGAAGCCAGACGTTTTCATCAGGAATATCTTCATCTTCATTGTTCGGAAACATAACTGCTAAGGCTGGCACTAACTCAACTCGCAGAAACTGTAAATATCTTGCGGCCCTAAGATTTTCTTAAAAAAAAAGGTCCCAATAAACGATCACCAATCATACCTGCCCACACTTTTACTTTGCCTCGTCGCTATGTGTATGGGCTTCCTGTGTCCAATGGGGATTTTCGCGTGACCAATACCTACAGTTATGCCGATGTACAGTCCAGTTTAAAGAAAATGTAGCTTCATCAGAGAAAACAATGTTCTTTAAAAAAATTGAGTTTTCATCGCGCAAGGTCATCAACTGTTCACAAAACTGTAAGCGCCGATCTGGATCGTCCTCAGTCAATTCGTGGATTAATTGCACTTTGTATAGATGGTATTTTTCTTTTTTCAATAGACGTACAACAGAAGTTTGACTCACGTTATGATTTAAAGTCAGCTGCCTTGTCGAAAGATGGTGGTTTTCCTCATTTTCTAGAAGGATATTTAATTTGGTTTCGTTGCTTACGCTAGGGCGACCAGATCGAGGGAGGTCAGCTGCACTGCCAGATTCATCATACCTGGCCACCAATCTACTTACAGTGGATCAAGAAATTTACTTTTCGGGATACTTGGCATTGAAAACTTCACATGCTTCCTGATGAGTTCTCAGCCTATCACCATATCCAACCATCATCAAAAGTTCTACGCGTTCTCTTTCACTTAAACGTGGCATTGCATTCACTAGTTTTATACTGTCTTAGAAGTATCACAAAACTGAGGTTCCACACATGCCAGGAATAAAAAAGTTATCGATACTTTACACAAAAAGGCCTGTATCTCCCTGTTGTTAAGGTGATTGTTTTTGTATGATTTTCTTTGTTTTGTTTTTATGCCAAATGTCTTCATGCTAGTTAAAACAAAAATGTAGGCAATAAGATTTATCAGTCCACAAGAAAGTAGAACATTACTCGTGAATTTGCGAAAGGTAAGCTATTTTTACATAAAATGTCATTTTTCTAAAAGAATGGCTCAGGTTATATCATTTTTTTTTATATCACCAGAAAACTAAAGGAATATACCACCAAAAACAGTAAACAAGAATGTCTGTTTCCATTAAAAAATATGATGGCGTCATAATTCAAAAACCAATGACGTCATAAATTTTGGTATAGTAACAAAATGTAGCATTTACAAAATTAAAATCGACCTGTTCGAGGATTTTTTTGAAAAATGACACATACCAAAGATATGAATTTTGTGCGTTCGCACTGTATTGTATATGGCAAACACCTTCGTAATCTATATAGACGTGAAAATCCGTAGAAATTCCACAGTGATTCTTTCACGATTATAGTACTTCCCCTCGATAAGCGAGGGAAGCAAAATAAAGAGTTCATAATAATTTGCTTCGATAAGCAATATTTTTACAACATTTTACTTAACGATTATTGATTTTCGCTTTAACACAATCGGAGATCCCAACAGATGTTCTATATTAAATTTCATCCTGAAAAAATTATATAAAAACGTTTATTATACTCCGATCTTGCAAGGTATTGTCTGTTATTTATGCCTTCGTGTGCAGAACAAATTTAGGAATTAATTAAACTCATAAATTCAACATGTATGTAATGTGCAGATTTACGTAAAAATGATGCGGGATCGTACGAAATATTATACAATATAACAATGTTATTTTCTGGCACAAACAATACACCAGCACGAAGCTGATGTAATGCATAATAACATGAGGAGTATAATTATACGGTAATAAATGAATATGATATAACAAATAAAATTCTAACAAATGATTTCACGGCACGTGGAAACAAATAAGAGTAGGTTTTAAAATTTACAGGAATAACAGCAACAAAATTTTATTTCATAGGCGATTGTAAGTCGGTTATCGAATCTAGCTATACTCTGGGCATACCTATCCATGCTAATTAATTCTTGGCAGTAAATTATCCCCAAGAAATGGTTCGGATTCCACTATAAACTGTAGGATCCTACCTCCTTTACTCAGACAAATCTAGATTTCATAAACTTAAAAGGCCATTGGTATGATGTGGAAGGCATTTAAAAACACTTTGAAACAAACATCATTTCAGATCGTAATTTGTTTCTAACTTTGCAAAAATTCCTTCAGGAGCAAACGATAATCTAAAATGTAAATTACAATTAACCTTGTGGTATTTTCACTTAACAAATTAATTGTAAAATTGTGGTTTCTCGAAGATAAACTATTATAATTGTTAAAATGTCTTGTATAGAGGGGCTCCCGGCACTATGGGGCAATGCCTCGGGAACGTACAGTTTGAGTCAAAATAACACTAAAAGTGCCTATAATTTTTTTTTCTCAGGGCGCCCCCCCTACGGAGACATTACCCTTTAAAGGTATTTTGCTTATTACTTCCAAAACGTTCTATCGATTTTAATAAAACTTGGACTGTGTACATATTAACTGAGTATATTTATTGTCTAAATGTTAGTTGTGGCATTATCGTAATTTTCTTTTTCCTTCTTCAATTCTTTGGGACGTATGTTTTCTTTTTAAGCGGTGCTAGGGGAATCTACAAAATATATCACAATTAACCAGTATGATACTGGTAAATAACCTCTACGCCTGTGACGTTTACGTCAAAGGATCAGTTAGAGGTCGAAGAACCACGAGCAAAATTCAAAAAATTGCATTTATAGTATTCCGTGTGAGTGCGACAAACAATATGTGGGTGAGTCATCCAGACCTTTTAGTGTAAGATTGGGCGAACATCAAAATTATATCAGAAAAAATGAAATTCAGAGGTCCAAGATCTGTGAACACGCGTGGGAGAACGGACATAGAATAAACTGGGACTCGGCAAAAATTTTAACAAAAGAGGCAGATAGCAAAAAAAGAAAAATTAAAGAATCCGCGATAATATTATTGAATGAGGATAGTTGCGTGTCGAATTGTTCCGTAGATGTCTGTACAACTTGGCTGCCAATGTTAAAAGCAGAACTTCACAAACTTAATATTGTATAAAAACTAAAAAACTGTTAACTATATCAACAGTTCTATGTAAATAGTAAGTATCTATGGATATTGAGTAATACTAACATTCTTAGAGCTGTGTATTTGTCATACACAGCAAAAAAGATTTTTCAAAAAGAAGCCTTGAAAAAAGAAACAGATTAGATTTCCGAAACGTCGGCGAAATATTTAATTTCAAGTTTTTATACTTATTTGTGTTGTTTATTAAAAAAAAACAGCCTCTAACTGATCCTTTGACGTAAACGTCACAGGCGTTGAGGTTATTTACCAGTATCATACTGGTTAATTGTGATATATTTTGTAGATTCCCCTAGCACCGCTTAAAAAGAAAACATACATGTGGCAGGAAGTCCCAAGGAATTGAAGAAGGAAAAAGAAAATGAGTATATTTATTTCAGAAATATGGCGCCCTTCGTATCTTACCTAGGAAGCCAGGGGTGAAACACCCCTAATACTTTTTACCCCTAAATATTGACACAAATTATTTTTTGAAAATTAAAGTCACATTTTAAAATGCCTTAAACAATTTTCTAAAGAAAAATATTCTTATTTGATATCGATAAATCGATCCGTTTTTGATAAAAAATTATTTTACTAATAAGGGACAATGGCTGACATTTCGTCAACACATAAGTACATACTAACAATACACACATAACTACAACAACTACATAACTACTGGTTGACCATCCTAGAACTGCCGATGAGATTAACATGCGCAGTGGTCGTAACCCGCCCACCTCTACGGAGCTCACTTATTCATGTTCCTTGCTCGTGTAAACATCGGTGGTACAGTCTCGAGAAAAGTGCTTGTAGTGTATAACTTATATTTAATACACATGTACCTATTAGAAGTATCTACTTACAGACGTTGTTACGTGTACTATCACTAGCAATTTTTATAAGAAAATATCATGGTATTTGAAAGCAAAGTAAAACATAAATCTTTGTCAAGAAATTATAAGTTTTGTTTTAAAATTTATGGAGCAAGAATCTACAGCTGGAGGTCCTATTATACCATTTTGAAAAGTATGTGTACAAATCTATTGTCAGTTGTGTTATGTATAGCAAAATATATTTTATTTTAATTGCATAAAAAATTGTATTAAAAATAGTGTATAAAGACAGAGAAAGAGACACTTTTTGTAACTACGGCTGGCCGCCGGGTATCACATGTTGAAGTGTCATCATCAGAATCATTATCATTATATTATTACCGACTACTAATAATATAATATAATATTGTTTGCTGGATTACTTCGGAAGTTGAATTGAGCAGAGGTAAATAAAAAATATATTGTAAGCATTTATCTCAAAATTTATAATTGTATTCTCATTACATTTAATGTGTATTTATTTTGTATGTTTGCTATATTGTATTGTTTGCTTAAAACTAAAACAATTAAATATTATAATTTACAAATATTTCATATATAAAAACAAAGAACTGTTGTTCATTCGAAAATACCAATTGACCTGTGACATACCGGGATTCTCGGTGAAAAGACAGCACCTTTTACTGAAACTTCTTCCCCGACTCTACTGCGTTCATAGTTAAGAAACTCGTCTCTATCCAACAGCGACGATATTTCTTCTCTCTCTGCGCGGCTATCGGTCATCCAACAATGGTTTACTTCTACAATAACTGTTCAAAAAAAAATCCTATAAAGAATGTTTCAATACAATAACTGTTCGATGTGAGCTCCCTGTACCAGAATGCATTATCGCTGAACCTGAAACAGCATTCCAAGGTTATTCCGAATGGCTTTACATTGGGTAGTGATTCTTTGTAACATCTCTTCTCTTATTGTACCGGTGTTTTATACACGAACTTTTTGAGATGACCCTAAAAGAGAAAATCTAATGGGTTTAGATCAGGAGAACGGGAGGCCAATGCATCGGGGGAGAAATTTTTGATCTAAATATTTCCCTCACTGTGATGCTGCAATAAGGAGGAGCTCCATCATGCATGTACGTCATGTTTCTTATAGTTGTCAATGGCACATCTTCCAATAAACCATCTAGATTTTCTTGTAGAAACCTTATGTAATTTTCCCCATTTAACCGATTCTCCGAAACAAATGGCCCTATTAAATAATTTCCAATTATTCCTGCCCAGACGTTAATTTGGAATTGTCGTTGGTGATGAGTTTGACTAATTCCATGACGATTTTCATCGTTCCAACTGTGTAATTTGTGAGAATGTATTACACCATCCCTGCGAAATCTTGCTTCATCCGTGAACAAAACACTACCAATAAACTTGCGGTCTTCCTGTTGCTTTTGCAGGAACCAATTAGCATACTGAACTTGAGCAGGGTAGTCGTCCATTGCATGAACTTTCTGGATGTGGAAAGAATGGAGAAGCTGTGCTTTCAAAATTCTGTGAACCATCGACTTCGAAGTGTTAAATTGCGCTGAGCTTCCCAACGCTTATTGATGAGTCTTCAGCAACAGCATGTAATACGGCTCCTTCTAGTACAACTGTACGGATAGTTCTAAGACAACCTTCTCCTCCTCGTTTCGATTCCACGCTCTCTAAAAATTAATAGGATTATTTTTTTAAATAGTTATTTACTCTTCAATTTTTATTATTTTATTTTTGTATTGCTAAGATGTATATCTACCTGTTTCTCGTACTCGACGGTTTACCCGTTTAAAAGGTTTCCTGTTTGTAATAACTCTATTAGGAAAATGTTCTCCATAAAGCCGTCTGGCCTCCAAGCTATTACTGGCGGCAAGTTCCTACATAAGTTGCATGTCGGCATATTCACCAGATGAAAAATTTGCATCACAAAACTATTTAAAACTTATTACTTGCTACTCAGATTTGACGTTTAAATATATTCAGTTCTTTTCTCACAGGTAGTTTATATTATTAATATTCCTTAGTGCCTTTTCAGTAAAATAATTTTTTTCTCAAAAACGGATCGCTTTATCGATGTCAAACAAGAATATTTGTTTAGAAAATTATTTAAGGAATTTAAAATGCGACCTTAATTTTCAAAAATTAATTTGTCAATATTTAGGCGTAAAAAAGCATTAGGGGTGTTCCACTCCTGGCTTCCTAGACAAGATACGAAGGGCGCCGTATTCCTGGAATAAAGATACTCATTCAATATGTACATTGTCCAAATTTTATTAAAATCGATAGAACAATTTGGAAGTAATAGGCAAAGAACCTTTTTGAATATGTAACTTTTACAGGGGGCGCCCTAGAAAAAGCAGCGCTGATGGTTATTACAATTAGATAGCAAATTAAAAATCAACCTTACTAACCTAACCATCCCATGAAAGATTGAAATCATTATAGGAAAAAGAAGGAAAACAATATTCCTGCCGTCAAATCAAACCTGAATTTGTGAAAAAACCCATTAATCGTTACAAAATTTTAAAAAAAAATCAGCATGACCGAGTGTTAACGACGCGTTACGAACATAGTGATTACAATGATTTAAAGTTAATTTTGTGTTATTCTGTGAAAGAAAACGGGACGATACCCCCGCTCTCCCATTTTCTTTGTCTGCGACGCTAATACTGCCTGCGGCGCTAATAATTATTATCAATTAGATATCAGAATAAAAACATACTAACCTAACCTAAAGACATCACAGAAAAGAATGAATTTATTTTAAGCAGAATAAAAACCTGCTAACCTAACCTAAAGAACTCAGAAAAGAATTTGTGAAAAAATATATTAATCGTCATAAAATTAAAGAAAAAAAATTCAGCAGGCATGGGAGTTTGAACCCGGGAGCTTTCGCACCGTAAGTGAGAACATTACCTATGCGCCAACTGTACGGCCGATGATGAACACTAGGGCAAGGAATAAATAGTGAGACAAATGATATCACGCTTCTTTATTCGTTCGCCGCAGCAGCACTAATGCATCCCGGCTCGATGCTACAAGATTTGCTCTCTCCGTACCGCCTTTTGTTGAACAGGCGGTACAATATCGATCGGCTCTGACCGACTACACCGCATGGCTTTCCACATAGTAACAGGCTCGCGCTCAGTATTGCATCATCTATCCTTGATACTTTCATGTCGACGGCCTTAGAAAAAACTCGTAACTTTCGTCCCATACGCTAACATTAACATTTCCAGTGTTAAAAATTATACACACTTATAGGCACAATTATTGCCCCATAGTGCTGGGACACCCTGTATAAGATTAAAAAGTGCCGTCTGTTTTAAACTTTGACTTGACTTGAGAAACGAGATGTAATATGTTTTTGCTTCAAGTTTTGTTATCGCCTACTAACATAAAAATAAATTGATTGAATTGAATTGCGTTTATTTTCTTTGTTTACTTTTAACTTAAACTTTATATTCTAATACTTTCCAAAGACGCAGCTTGTGCTAAAATTATATGTTTTTAACTTACGTCATAAGACTAAGCTAACAGCTTTTATGTTTACGTTTTTTCTCTTCTGTGTATTCTCTAAATCCCATATAAAACGACGCAGTCAACTGACCCTTATCAATGTGTAAACATTCCCCCACAAGTTGTCAATTCTATTTTCTTGGGAGATCGAAGTAAGACACCCAAGGTTTTCATCTCGGGCACTGACACTAAGTCCTTGCAGACTTTGGCACTTAATATGTTTGTGGAAGACCTGTACCTTCGTCAATATTTATTTGAATACGGGGAATTTTCCACGTGTTGCTTAGTCACAGAATTTTCGGATATAAGAAGAATAATTATTCATACACACTTTTCCACAGAAATGTAGAACACCATAGTGATAAAAATACTCACCGAATATCAATATTGAAAAAACTGACCAAATATTATTTCTCATTTCTATAATTAATCAATTATTTTGTCTTTATTAACACCTACTTAACGTTGGTCGAAAGAATGAAACGAATAGATGAGAATAATAATGTACGCGTTTACAAAAATATAGCCACACAAGAACAAAAAATGGTGGGGGGTAATGATGAAGACACATGTTGATCAATATCTTTAATTATATATACAGGGTGACTGGTACCGCGCCGTATTCCTTTGAAGAGGTGTTAATAGAGACGATTTGCAGTTGATTGAACCATAATATGTATAATACAAAAGTTGATAGATTTCGAGATATTTCAATTTTTGTGTTTTCTTAGAAATGTACTGCCTATTGCTACAAATTGTAAAATAAAAAAAAGAGGATACATTTTTCTGTAATTTTTTTTATTCTACCGTTAATACACATAGTAGTTCATATTATGTAACAAAAATTATGTTAAATAGTTTGACATGACAAAAATACAGGAGCTAAAACCTGCAAGGGTTGTTAGAAACTCTAACTCAATTGTTCATTCACCAGGATTTATTTCAAAAATTTGTGAATACGTTAAACGTACAAATTATTTTAAAAAATTCTCTGCTTCATCACCTTTCGAAGTAGGTATAAAGTTTTAAGAAAGTTCCTGTTACTTCCAGGAATAATACAAAATTAGTAGGCGCACACACAATTTAGTCATAAAAATTTGGGAAAGTAAATAAACTCCATACATTTATTTTACATTTCATTTGATGTTTTTATAGATTTTCGAAGTGACTACCTCTGCTCCTTATGCAAATACGAGCCCGTTTTCTCATTTCGGTTCTAGTAATTCTGTTGGAAAAATTATTTCTTAGAATTATTGCTGCTTCTTGTATCCTACGTATTAATTGTTCCCGAGTTGTAATTTCGGTCCCATACACAAGTTCTTTCATGTGCCCCCATACATAAAAATCCAGAGGGGTAAGGTCGGCGCTCCTAGCAGGCCATGGAATAGGCCCTCCTCTCCCAATCCACCTGTTTGGGAACCATTGATCCAATAATTGTCTTATCGGACGATAATAATGCGCAGGACATCCATTTTCTACCCGATAACTTGAACGGGGCAGTTTATGCTGATTTTTTAATTAATCATTTGGCCTCTTTGTTAGAGGATGTACCTCTGGCAAGCAGACGTAGGATGATATTCCAGTACGATGGATGTCCTGCGCATTATTATCGTCCGATAAGACAATTATTGGATCAATGGTTCCCAAACAGGTGGATTGGGAGAGGAGGGCCTATTCCATGGCCTGCTAGGAGCGCCGACCTTACCCCTCTGGATTTTTATGTATGGGGGCACATGAAAGAACTTGTGTATGGGACCGAAATTACAACTCGGGAACAATTAATACGTAGGATACAAGAAGCAGCAATAATTCTAAGAAATAATTTTTCCAACAGAATTACTAGAACCGAAATGAGAAAACGGGCTCGTATTTGCATAAGGAGCAGAGGTAGTCACTTCGAAAATCTATAAAAACATCAAATGAAATGTAAAATAAATGTATGGAGTTTATTTACTTTCCCAAATTTTTATGACTAAATTGTGTGTGCGCCTACTAATTTTGTATTATTCCTGGAAGTAACAGGAACTTTCTTAAAACTTTATACCTACTTCGAAAGGTGATGAAGCAGAGAAGTTTTTAAAATAATTTGTACGTTTAACGTATTCACAAATTTTTGAAATAAATCCTGGTGAATGAACAATTGAGTTAGAGTTTCTAACAACCCTTGCAGGTTTTAGCTCCTGTATTTTTGTCATGTCAAACTATTTAACATAATTTTTGTTACATAATATGAACTACTATGTGTATTAACGGTAGAATAAAAAAAATTACAGAAAAATGTATCCTCTTTTTTTTATTTTACAATTTGTAGCAATAGGCAGTACATTTCTAAGAAAACACAAAAATTGAAATATCTCGAAATCTATCAACTTTTGTATTATACATATTATGGTTCAATCAACTGCAAATCGTCTCTATTAACACCTCTTCAAAGGAATACGGCGCGGTACCAGTCACCCTGTATATTATAAACAATTATAAACAAAAAAAAGATACAAAAGTTTTAGATTATAGTTTTCTCTATCGATTGGTATATAAACTTTTTTTATCTTTTAAAATAAAGCCACCAGTGGCGTACAAAAAAAGTAGCTGAGGAAGAGGAATGCCTAGAAATTAGTATTTTTTATTATATTCTCTTAAAATATGACTTTTATTTATTTTATTGTATGTGTGTACACAAATAATCAGGAGCGTATTAGTAAGTAATAAAAGAAAATAAGTAAATATATTAACAATAACAATATAAATGTAAAAGTTGTGGCCCAAAATGCAACTGCTTATTAAAAAATTTAAAATGCACTAGGCTATGCATGTGTGTAGAATGTTGCAATTAATTTAAGGTGTAAAATATGTAAGAGGTAATATGTAAAAATATTATATTTTTTATACTATTTGGTATTAACGGTTTCTGTAAAAGCATTTGAAATTAAAAATTGTTAAAATATTTATTTATCTTCTTTTATTAGGTACTAATACGCTCCTGATTATTTGTTTAAAATGATGTTTACCCGCACACATACAATAAAATAAATAAAAATCTTATTTTAAGACAATATAATAAAAAATATTAATTTTTAGGCTGTGACACGCTTTCTTCCAGTTGCCTAGCGCATAGGCAAGTGGAAGCGTCACTTTAGCGCTGAGCTATATTTCGGTTAAATTCGGTAATCTCGAGCGCCACCTTTGCAATTTTTACGTGGGGCAAAGGTCCCACATTAGCCTCCTAAACGCAGCCTGTTGCAGTAGGGCTGGGATAGCTACAGTGGAGACACGGTATGTCCAGGGGTACGGACGGCAGATTAGACTTTCACTCACATTCAACAGTAAAAGGCAGAGGTCGGTAAATAACAAAGTTTATTAACATACAATGAAATGTTTACAAAACAATAAAAAATCGGTTAGGTACCAAAATACGGAGTTTCTTATAAATAAAATAGAAAAACTTAAGATATGTCATTTTAGTCTAATTTAAATTAGGTAGGGCGCCATTTTGTGACGTACGGGTAACCAGGCGGTGAGAAGCTAGTTAGCTACTCATTAATGCGGAATCAAGCGGTGGTAAGCAAGCAAACGGTGAAAACGGTGAAAAAAAAACAGTAGTAAAAGCGGTATTAAAAAACAGTAAGCGGAAAAAACTACACAAGTAAGTAATTTAAAAAAAAACGGACAGCGTACAAATACCAGGCAAAGGCAAGCGGTTAGCTACAGCAATAATCATGCCTACATGATGCATTAGAGTGTGGGTGTGAAGAACTTGGCAAAATTAAATAAAACTGATACCAAATAAATAAAACGGTTTTCGGATTCGGTGCGGTGTGTAACTTAAGTCACACTCGGATCGGAAAATAAAACGGTTATCGGATTTGGAGCGGTGTGTAACCTCGGTTACACTCGGTTCGGAAAATAAAACGGTTATCGGATTTGGTATCAGCTTACGGCGGAGATTATTCTGCCTAGATTGACAGACAGCAATAATCAGAACGGTGGTATTTCGGTTCGGTTCGGAAATGTTGAAATTTCATCAACACTTGATGCGGTGTTTGCCAAGCGCCTCAAACCCCACAGCTGCGTGCCTTCATTAAATGCATTTCGATTCGGCCACGTGGTATCTTGTCGGATTTTATGCGGAAAATGTCTATGTATCAGAATATAATGTTAGTTAATTTATTTACGGTAGCCTAGATTTTATTCTCAGTTCCCGGACCATAATAAATTTCTATAATTATTTTAAAGTAAGGAATTTTGTTCCATTTCGTATCAGTACAAAATATTGGAAACAAAATGAACGGTAAATTAACAATAACACTGTAATAAATTTCACAAAAATAATTTTTGCAAACACAGATTTTATTTTGCTACGACCTAGCTGAAATAAAATATACGGTAATTAACACTTCTACCCATTTGGTAGAATAACATATTATTCTATCGCAGTACCATCACAAATGGTCTCGATTAAAATAATATAAACGGTAAACGGTACACAGTTTTCTCTCGAAATATCTATGTCCTTTTTCCCATTTGGAAATTCTTGCGAACATAGCTATTTGGATAAAATCGGAGAAGTTGACAGGTCCTAACTCGGACTCTCTTACTATTTTGTAATAATTTAAATTCATTTAATTTCGGCAAAGTCGGAAAATAATAATTATATTCTGATACATTTAAACGGAATCGGTTTCAAATTATTGCTTTAAAACACACATTTCAGTGAATTATTCTTATCGGTGTTAATATAAAAAGGTCGACAAGAAAACAGCGGCGGTGATAAAACGGTGTACTTACATGTGCTGGATATACGGAATAATACCCGACTGGGCTGTTTGACGGATCGGACAGAAGTGATTCTCAAATCTGCTCTAATGAAACTGATTTACGCAGCTCTCTTACCAACGCCCTCAATGTTGATTTTTGTAATTAATATTAATATTATGGACAGCCCCCTCACTGCCAGGTTTATTAAATTACCTATTTAAAGTAGAAATCTGTTTCGCGGTTTCAGCTAGCTAAATTAGGAGAAATCTATAATAATAATTTACAATGCATATGTTCGAATGTAAGCGGAGCAAATAACGAAGTATGTTATTAATTTAAACTGCATTTTTGGCAACGGAAAATTTACCTCATTACAAGGCATTCCTCTTCCTCAGCTACTTTTTTTGTACGCCACTGGTGGCTTTATTTTAAAAGATAAAAAAAAGTTTATATACCAATCGATAGAGAAAACTCTAATCTAAAACTATTGTATCTTATATATTTTTTGATCCAATTAAAATTGGCTTTAAAGATATTGATCAACATGTGTCTTTATGATTACCACCCACCAAATGTTTGTTCTTGTGGGGCCTTACAGTGAAAACATAAATAAAAATTAGGTCATAGGCATTATGTAGAATTTTGCACCCTGTGGAATGGCACCAAAACGTTTCTATCGCTTACCGTTTTCGAGAAAAACAATAAAAACTAAAACATTCCACATATCAAATTTGAGGGAGGTGGAGGGGGGTCAGCATGACTTTTTGAGATGGGTTTGTTCAAAAATCTGTCCACCCTAGAAAAGATTTGCTTTTACTCAAAAACCGAAGTATCAAGCTATTTTTGGACAAGTCACTAAGCTACTGTTGCAAACCATAACTGGATCGAGCAATGCATTTCAAAATTTAATTTTAATATATTTTTTATTATACTTGAATCATAATCTCTGTTTTTGAAACTAAAATGCGTGCAAAATTGGGCCTTTAAAGCACTAGTGCTTTAAAGTTACTTAGGTAAGAACCAATTTTAAACAATGATAAATACATAGGTATTTAGCAACCAAACAAAGAAATTCTAACCGTCTCTGTGTTATCGATTAAAAATGAAATTCAGAGATTACCTTGTAAAATGAATCTACATTATTTCATTTTTCTAATTTTTACCTTTACCTCCTTGCTACGCTCGTGCGTGCTTTAAAGGCTTACTTATATACTTGTATTATAATACACTATTTTGAAAACATTTTTTGTAAATCGCCCAAAGGCAAATTGCTTCCAGCAAGATAAATATTAACACATCTGAAACTACTACGAGAGAACATGATATAAGTACTTTTTTCTGTGGCACCTAAAAAGTGTAGCAATCTAGGAAGTTGACAGAAAATTCTGAAAAAAATTGGACATGTTCTATGATTTTTTAAGACTTATATTCAGAATTTTCTGTCAACTGTTTCGGTTTTCCTCTCCCTGGCCCCCTGCAACCCGGAGTGCCTTGCCCACGGAAGGACGTTGAGATGAAGGCTTGAGAAGTACCGCCACCAATTTTCAAGCTAACTGTTGATTATAAAGTTTTTGCCGATGGGCTCTCATACAATAAACATTGTTGACGCATGTAGATTTTAGTGAAACTAGTAAGAACTGTTTGCAGAAATGCGAATCATTGAAAAAGAACAGAAAATAATTTGGCATAAGAGGTTAAAACATCATAATAATTGACTATAAATTTTATATACCGGGTGAGTCACGAATTGCGCTCGCCCCGATATTTCCTAAAATATTTGGAATCGAAAATTGAAATTTGGAGGCCTTATTACACGACTAAAATGCTATCTTTTCAATAAAAAATCGAGTTTGGTGCACATCCGGTTTGACCAGAAATTCCCACAACTTTCGATTTTTAAATGGAACACCCTATATATTTTTACATTTTTGGAATCTAGAGGAAACTTTGAATACATACATCCATTTTGGTCACTTTTTGATAAACATTAAAAATTTTATTAAAAAATCTATTTCTGAATCCAGAGTGCTGTGGTGCCCAAAATATATTTTAGTTTGTGTGCTACGTTACTATAAAAATAAAAAGAGCAATATGATTGCATTACTTAATTCTCTAAAGGAGTTTAAAATTTTTAAATGTGATTTTTACCCACTAACTCGGTTTTTTTAAATGGGAATTTAATCGTTCACCAACATTTTTAAATACCTCATTTTCATACGAATCTAATGATACCAAAATTTTGAAAATCCGCTCAGAAATATTTGAGATTTCAGCCAAAATACAATGCAACCAAGCTTTTAGAAACATGCGGCTAATAGATAATAGATTAGTGGGCTTTGGAAACTAAAATGGCACATTTCTGTGTAAATATGGTAACCTAATAACATTGGAAAAATTATAGTAGCCATTGAATGTAATAAAACAATATCAGCTGTCAGACAGATACAAAATAAAGCGTTGCGGAAATCTCTTTGAGTAAAAATTAAAGAAAATTAATAATTTTAGTAGAAATGAAAAGGTCGATATGTTACTGATATATGGAGAGCGCCTCAAAAATTCAACTGCAGCTGCAGAACTGTATCAGCAACGATATCCCAACAGAAATCATCCAAGCAGACACTTGTTTGCCAGAGTGGAACAAGAATTAAGAAAGGAACCCAATCAACAAGATGACCATCAAACATTTATTGTAAGTGAGGGCAAAGAAATTGATGTATTAGGATTTGTGATGGTACACCCAACAACATCAACAAGGGAATTGTCAATGGAATGCGACATTAGTCTGTCTTCGGTTTGCAGAATTTTAAAGAAACATAAGTTTCGGTCTTATAAATAACAAATACACCAACATCTTTATGGAGATGATAACGACAGGAGGCTAGTATATTTCTACTGGTTCTTAAATGCAGTACAACAAAACCCAGGTTTTCCTTTTCACATTTTATATTCAGATGAAAGTAAATTTACGAACCAAGGTATGTTTAACAGAAATAATACTAGGTACTGGGCTCAAGAAAATCCGAGGTTGGTAAGGCGGGAGAATATTCAGGAAAGATTTGGGTTTAACTGTTGGCTTGGAGTACTTGGAGATCGAATAATTGGACCCATATTTTTTTATGGAACACTTACTGGCGAACGATATTTATTCTTTTTACAAAACCAGACAGCAGAATTTCTTGACTTACTTACTCTTGCCTATTTACAAAATCTGTTTTTCCCACAAGATGGTGCTCCCCCACATAATTCCAGAAGAGTGATGGAATATTTAAACAACTTGCATGGTGAACGCCTTATCGCAAATCAAGGTCATATCAGGTGGCCTCCTAGGTCACCTGACTTAACACCCCTCGACTATTATGTATGGGGCACTCTCAAAAATAAAGTTTATAAAACTTCTTCAAATACCCGTGAAGAGCTGCAAAATAAAGTTGTACTGGCTCTTAATGAAATAACGCCGGCTGAATTGCGTAGAGCCATTCAAGCAACTGTACGCAGAGCCGAATTGTGTATAGAAAAAAATGGTGGACATTTTGAACAATATCTATAAATGTCAATTTATGGTTTAATTATATTAATTATTTTAAAGATACCTACTGTTACCTAGTTTAAGTTTAATTGTTCAAACGGAATTGATTTTTATTTATTTATAGGCCCGATATTTATGTTCATTTAAATAAAACACTGAAAACCGAACTGATGTCGCATTCTATTGCAAATGTCCTTGTGGATGTAATTGTGTTTACCTCCACATACCTATGCTAAACTTAATTGTAACGTTCTTTGCGCTCACAATTATTAAATGTTTGATAGCTCAAGATTGCCTAATACTACACGAGTCGGTCTGACAGCTGATATTGTTTTATTACATTTAATGTCTACTATGATTTTTCCAATGTTATTAGATTACCAGATTTGCACAGAAATGTGCCATTTTAGTTTCCAAAGCCCACTAATCTATTATCTATTAGCCGCATGTTTCTAAAAGCTTGGTTGCATTGTATTTTGGCTGAAATTTCAAATATTTCTGAGCGGATTTTCAAAATTTTGGTATCATTAAATTCGTATGAAAATGAGGTATTTAAAAATGTTGGTGAACGATTAAATTCCCATTTAAAGAAACCGAGTGAGTGGGTAAAAATCACATTTAAAAATTTTAAACGCCTCTAGAGAATTAAGTAATGCAATCATATTGCTCTTTTTATTTTTATAGTAACGTAGCACACAAACTAAAATATATTTTGGGCACCACAGCACTCTGGATTCAGAAATAGATTTTTTAATAAAATTTTTAATGTTTATCAAAAAGTGACCAAAATGGATGTATTATATTCAAAATTTCCCCGAGATTCCAAAAATCTAAAAATATATAGGGTGTTCTATTTAAAAATCGAAAGTTGTGGGCATTTCCGGTCAAACCGGATGTGCACCAAACTTGCTTTTTTATTGAAAAGATGGCATTTTAGTCGTGTAATAAGGCCTCCAAATTTCAATTTTCGATTCCAAATATTTTAGGAAATATCGGGGCGAGCGCAATTCGTGACTCGCCCGGTATATATAATTCGTTTTACCATCATTATTGAAAGTATTCACAAAATAAAGCGCTTTACTCTTCATAATGTTTCAAATTCTTGCAAATATTTGTCACCTTGAATACAAAGTTTGGAAATTTGTATTATTTTCGAACTTTTCATGACAAGCAGGCTTATTTATAAAGAATGACGTTTTCTGGTTTTACATTCGAATTCAATTCGTGGACACACAGTATATACGCATTAGTAATTTCTCAAATAATAAATTTTAAATCGCATCAATTTATCTTTTCTAAAATTACATTCCTAAACACTGAATAAATAACACGGCGTAACGTCATACATTTTCCACCAGCACTAGAGAAACTGCAATCAGAGATATATCAATTTATAGACGCAAAGAAATGAGTTTCCCCGACTGAAAAATACGATCGTGCTTGATCAGAAATCTCTATTTTGGTGACACTTTTTTTGTCGGGGCGGTTTTGTTGAGACACAATTGCTGCTGGCATCATTCGATGTCTCAGATAATTAAAGATAATCCGTCTTTCCGGCATCCGTGATGAAACGCGTGTCATGGAGCCTGATAAAGTCACGGACATGCGGGGCTGTAATTGGTTGCCCCGTTAGAGATCGCTGATAAAAACCCGCCATGCCACAATACCGATAAACAGCAGTGATGTACTGTCTGATACACTTTATTTGTAGCTGGAAGCAATTAATATTAATACCGGAGTCGGTTTAATTTGTATGAACGTCGAGGTAAAAGTACTATTATTTTTTTATAGATAATTTGTAAATTCATGTCTTTCATTAGACCATTACATCTGTGATTTCAGTACTACATCACATTGAAAGTTGAAATAGTGTTATGTTAAGATAGAAACAGGGAGAGGAATATTTAATGAATACAAGACTAACATCTTGTAGGAAAATAAATCTAACCTGAATAAAAATTTGACAGTTTAAAAGTAACACAGACCTGCAAAGAACACGTTTTTATTTATTTATTTATTTATTTACAACTATCCAACAGTCAAGGACCAATTACAGGATAGGCAAAGTGTAACATATAATACTTATAATTATATTCTAATATAATTTCCATTAAAGTAGGGTACGTACATTTCAGGTAAAAGACAAGAACATTATGACATTATGACATGACATCATGGCAAGCGAAAATCAAATGATAAATACATACTTATGTAATTATGTATGCCGGTATACATATACAGACATAAGTACAGAGATTAAAATTAGACGACTGTCTAAGTTAAAAACAAACATTTTTTAATTTAACTTCAGGGTTGCAGTCACTGGGTTCAAAAAAAAGACTCTTTTTTAAATTCAAGCTTTCGAAACTTTATTGTTTCTTCCTCAGGAATTCTGCAAAAATGTTTATACATTGTAATTATATTATTAAAAAATGTGAAAAGTACTTACTAAATTGAGGTTATAAATAAAATTAGCATGTCCTAAGGACCATAGAAAACATTACTATTACAATTGAAAACACTACATTTTGATTCAATCTTAGTTAAAAGCAAAATCCTTAATCGAGAAGTTGCATCAGCCACTTCGAAAACTGAACAGATACCAGTCAACTACGATTTATGAAAATTCGAAAAAAAGCGGCGGAATGTTGACAAAAAACCACGAAATATCAGGACTGGAGCAGAGAGAGAGGGAGTGCCAAGCCCCTCTCTCTCTACTCCAGGCCTGGCATAAATGGATGCCAACACAACAGATCAAATGAAACCAACTAATTGTTAAAAGTAGTGTACAGGGTGTTGTCACTGTTCCTTCTATTAGCGTGTGAATGTAATAAGTACGTACATAAAATACTGAGACCTTCGATATCACTTCTGGCATTCATAGCATCTGATTCGTTAAAGATATGACACATCTCTAGGAAAGTCCTTTTATGAAGGTTTTTTTGAAAGTCCAAAATCTTAACTTCATCGTAGTTAAGATTATGGTTTAACGATGGAGCATGTTTGGTTGAGTCTCACGTCGCTCCTGTGTGAAGTGATTCTATCCTTAACTTTTCTACCAGTTTGACCTATATACTTTTTTTCACAATTCATGCAAGAGATGCAATATACCACATTGGAATAATTTTTTCAATCGTCCTTGTCTTTCAGTTTAGCAAAAAGATTGTTGATGGTTATTTTTTTGTTTTTAAATGCTAATTTTATGTGAGTGAATCTTGAAAATAATTTCCTTAATTTAAGAGACACCAGTGCTATGTTCGGTACAGAAAAATAAAATACGTTGTTAACCATGTCCTGGTTCTCAACCATACCGGGCACAATCCCGTCGCGACGTCTATCATTTGAACTGTCATTAGCCGTTGTTCTGCTGAAAATCAGTTTTTTTGTTAAAGTCGGTGGATAACCACACTTAACAAATAATTTTAACAATTTTTTAAGATTATCTGCTACAAGAGAGGTATGTGAGGTGTTAATAACCCTATTTTTCATTCCCAACAGTACATTGATTTTTTGTCTTTCAGAGTGGAACGATTCATAATGTAAATATCGTCCAGATGACCCTGGTTTAGTGTACCAAGAAGTGATAACCTTATTGTCTACCCGTCTTATCAGTTGGGTATCCAAGAAGGGGACTCTATTGTTTTCGTCTTCTTCTTCTATGGTAAATTTCAAACGTTGATTGTAATTATTGAACACTTCTAATAAGCGTTCTTTACAATTGTTGGGAATACTAAGTATGATATCGTCTACATATTTTTTAAGAAAGGGAACCTCAAAACCTAGTGGCAACAGACAGTCATTGATCAAGTCGTCCATGACGTATTGTGCCAATATGGGTGAGACCGGACTCCCCATAGGCATGCCTAAGGTTTGTTTGTAAATAATATTGTTGAAACTGAACACAGTGGTGTCAAATAAAAAATTTATTAGTTCCAAGAATCTTCTTTTTGAAATACTACAATGTAATTGTATTTCCTCCCAGTGGCGTTCGACCGAGCTTTTCGCTAGGTCTACTGTGATATTATTGAACAAAGATTTAACGTCCAGACTTAAAATGACGTAATTGTCTGGCAATTGGACATATATACCTATATACGACATATATACCTATATACGCGCATACACACAAATATTTAATCCAAATAGGTGATTCCGAAGATTTTTGATGTGCTGAACATAATGCCGTTAGCCGTTTTGCGCCATCACGTCACAATTTTGAGAAAACCTAACCTCAAAGTGCTAAAAAGGCCACATCCGCCTATATATGGGTTCCCTAATAACTGGACAACTTTACGAGATTGAGTAAAACGGACCAGACTCTTATTAAGATGCACAAAATCTTTAAAAAACCAACAGTAACAATAAAAAAGCATAACTCTAGATGTCACAAACATTATTTTATTGCTGAGTTTAACAAGAAATACTAGAATTTTTGTCGTGAGTATATACAGGGTGGACCATTAATAATAGGCCAAAGTGCAGGGGTAGATACTTTGGGCTAAAATATGAGGATAATGTTGCTGTGGAAAAAGATACAGGGTGTCTAAATTCAAATTACTTTTTCGTTTTTTTGCAATAACTCAACAGCCTCTTGACTGATCTTCTCCAAATTGGCTAGAGGAACTTATTTTATTCTAAGAAACAATGTTTTATGTATTACATCGCGTTAGATCATAGAGGGCGCCGCAGGACCTATATTTGTTGATGAATTTTTTTCATATTTTTTTTGGACGAAACGTTGAGGTAGAAAATCTGATGAGGGCGTCATTTCCACGTATAAAAGGTACACTTGGTAGAACTCGATAACTCCAACCGTTTTCGAGGAAATTTCCGTTAAACATTTGAATAATTTTTTGAAAGACAAATTCAAATTTAATGAAACAAAGTGAATTTATTTAAAAGTGTGCTTTGGTTACGTTTAAGTTCTGTCATGTACGTCATTTAATCATTTTATTTTGTTCTTATGTTCCTCGAACTAGTTTCTTTAACTTCTTTATTTAAAATGCCTCGACATAATAATTTTTTAAATAGGGAAATGAGGGATATATGTGTTTACGTACAAAAAAATTTTAGCGGACGTGCTGCAGCGCGGAGATATCTCAATATCCAAATAGGATACAGCCAGACCATAAGATTTTCAAAGATCTGTTTCGTCGTTTGAGAGAAACGGGTTCATTTCGCCATAAAAATGATTGATATAGGACGACCGAAACGAATTACTTCAGATCAAGAATTAGAAATTTTAGTTCTTGTGGATGAAGATCCTCAAGTGAGCTCAAGTTGTTTATCAGCGGCAACAGGGATGAGTAAATAATGTGTTCTAAGAGTCTTACGCAAAGAACGCTTCTACCCATATCACTTCACTTCTGTACAGAACTTACTTCGAAGGGATCTTCCACAAAGGCTACAATTTTGTCAATTTGTTCTAAATAAGCACAACAGGTATCGAAATTTTGTTAAGACCATTTTATTTACTGATGAAGCAACTTTTACTCGCCGAGGCGTTTTTAACTGGAGAAATACCCATTACTGGGAAGTAGAAAATCCTCATGCCGTTAAAGAAAGGCATTTTCAGCACTAATTTAAGATTAACGTTTGGTGTGGTATTATCGGCGACCAGTTATTGGGACCATTTGCCCTTCCTCCAAGTTTAAATGGACTGGACTATCTGCTTTTTCTTCAAAATACTCTTGCTGATATATTACATGCTTTCATGCTAGACATACGGAACAGAATGTGGTTTAAGTAAGATGGAGCTCCCCCTCATTTCTCCATCGAAGTCAGGAATTATCTTTATGAGACTTTCCCACGCAGATGAATTGGTCGAAGAAGTGAGTTTGCTTGGCCACCAAGGAGTCCTTATTATAATTCTTTGGATTGTTATGTGTGGACACATATGAAGTCCTTAGTCTATACAAATACTATTAATTCAAGAGAAGAACTGTCGGACAAAATACAAAACGCAGCCAATTTTATTAGAGAACAGGAAATTGTATTTTTCAATGTATGAAAACCTTTTATAAAAAGAATAATAATAGGCATAGAAGTACGTGGACATCATGTCGATAATTTACTCTAAGTTACAGCAATGTGGTTTTTGCATGAGGGGAAAGTTTATACAATAAATACTAATGTCATTAAGTCAACTTCTATGTTATTTTTTTGTCTTCTAATAAGATTAGATCCTTATTTTACACAATTTTTTGATTTATGTATTTAGCTCAATATTATGAAAATACTCCATTAGTTCATAAGAAAGTGAGAAAGAGTTTACGCTGTTATTAAACTTTTGTTTTCCCTTACGTTTTGTACTTTTTTCAAAAAATACGCTTTGTTTCATTAAATTTGAATTTGTCTTTCAAGAAATTATTTAAATGTTTAATGGCAATTTCGAAAACGGTTGGAGATGCCAAGTTCTAACAAATGTACCTTTTATACGTGGAAATGACGCCCTCATCAGATTTTCTGGTCAGAGGCACCACAACGTTTCGTCCAAAAATATGAAAAAAATTCATCATCAGATACAGTCAAGTTGGGTTATTGCAAAAAAACGAAAAAATAATTTAAGATTTGACACCCTGTATCTATTTCCACAGCAACATTTTACTAAAGCGTATTTGGTTATATCCTCATATTTTCTCCCAAAAAATCTACCCCTGCACTATGGCCTATTATTAATGGTCCACTCTGTATACAAGTAAATCGGACCTAAATAGCAAATTCCGTAGTATTGTGACACGCTGAGCACAATGCTGTTACCTGTTTTGCTCTGTGAGGTTAGGTTAAGTAGCTTCATTTTTTTGTTCCTTTTCTTGTTTTTATTTAGTTTTTCTTTTTTATCTGTTTTTTGTTTGTCTTTTTTTGTCCCCCTACGTCCACGCCGTTAGCTCTGGGTGATGCTAAAGGAGATTATATTAAAAAGTTTATACTTGTTAAAAGAAGTAAAAGGAGCATACGTGCATTGTAGATGGAAGATAGACAACGAACACTACATATGAGAAGTAAACCTAGCCGCTGGACCAGGTAAAATCTCGGTTGGGAAAAAGAAATATGTTTTTCCGTCTTATTGCACATATCATCGTCATGAAGTCAGTTATCGGCTTTCTCAACTCACGACATGCGCGTATATGTTTACGGGTATAAGGATATAGAAGGAATTATCTTGAGGAATGGGAAAGAAAGAGTTAAGGATTAAAGAAACATGAGGATTTTTGTTCCCCTCCCTTGTCTGGAAATAACTCTATGAATTAAATGTTGTTAGTAAATACGGTGACATATTATGTTGACAGTACTGGGAAGTTAAACGAAAAGTCCAACAAAGGTTTCACGATATTTCTTTGTTATTTAGTATAAACGGCATAATGTTGAACAAAACTGATCAATAAATAATTTCTATCATGTTTTACAAGAAATGTCCAAAACTAATATTATTTATAAAAACCGCTGCCTAAGGAATCACTACTTCCACATCCAGATTCTTCATCATAATCACTTTAAAGGAAACATCTTAACTATATTTGCACTCTAGTATGTGGAAATTATTGGTCATAGAATTTTAATAATATTCGGGGCAGATGTAATAGAAAAGTTTGAGGAGTTGGTTTCTACCATATACGCTAAAAATGAAGTTTCTAGTTTACCCTACTTATTTTCCACTATTCACAACCTACCACCTCCGACTCCTTCAATGGAGTCATCTGAATCAGATGTCACTACAATACATACGTGTACTAACTTTCAAGTGAATATTTCAATTTGATGTTATCAATCCCATTAATAATGAAGCGGAGGTGTTGGAGTTTGAAAAATATTAGAAAGAAATCTGAGGCCTTGGTTTCTAGTATATACACCGAATCCCAAATTTCTGTACTCTTACCAGCTTGATTTACTTATTCCCTTCTACGGAATCATCCCAAAATATAATCTAGTTCCAGATGTCGTTATAATACATATGCGAACTAAATTTTATGTGAATATCTCAATTTTATTTTATCAACCCCTTGAATAATGGAGTAGGGGTGGTGGGGGGCTGAAATATATTATTAAAAAATCTGAGGCCTTGGCTTCTAGTACATACACCCAACTTCAAATTTCTGTATTCATACCAGCTTATTTTACTTATTTCCCCTATTTACCCCTAAATAACCCCCAACCCTTCAACGGAAACATCCCAAAGTATAATCTAGTTCCAGATGTCGTTATAATTCATACGTGTACCAACTTTCAAATGAATATCTCAATTTTATTTTATCAACTCTTTTAATAATGGAGAAGGGGTGGTGGGGGGCTAAAATATATTATTAAAAATCTGAGGCCTTTGCCTCTAGTACATACACCGAATTTCAAGTTTCTGTAGTCATACCAGCTCGCTTTACTTATTTCCCCCTATTTACCCCTATTTAACCCCCAACCCTTCAACGGAATCATCTCAAAATATAATCTAGTTCCAGATGTCGTTATAATACATACTTGTACCAAATTTCAAATGAATATCTCAATTTTATTCTATCAACCCTTTTGATATTGGTGGTGGGGGTTGAAAAATATTATAAAAAAATGTGACGCTTTGGTTTCTAGTACATACATCGAATTTCAAGTTTCTGTAGTCTCACCAACTTGTTTTACTTATATTCCCCTATTTACCCCAAATTAACCCCCAACCCTTCAACGGAATCATCTCAAAATATAGTCTAATTCCAGACGTCGTTATAATACATACGTGTGCGAAATATCAAATTAATATCTCAACTTTATTTTATCAACCCCATTAATGGGGTAGGGGTGGTGGGGGGTTGAAAATATTATAAAAAAATCTGAGGCTTTAACTTCTAGTACATACACCGAATTTCAAGTTTCTGTACTCTTACAAGCTTGCTTTACTTATTTTCCCCTATTTACCCCTATTTAACCCCCAACCCTTCACCAGATATCCTCAAAAAACAATCCAGTTCCAGATATCGTTATAATACATACGTGTACAAAATTTCAAGTCAATATCTTAAACCGTTCCGGAGAAAACGTGCGGACAAAAAAAGTTACAGACAGACAGACAGATAGACAGAAATTTTTTTTTCGCTCAAATTTAAAATCTCGACGTTTCATGACATTCTAAACCTATTTCACGAATAAAAATTTTTGAAAATTTTTTTGCGATTACTGTACTTCCAATCCACTACGTGGATGTGGAAGTAAAATAACTGCGAAGAGTATGTTATAATAGACATGATATATAAAATGAGCAACAATTATACTAAAACTATGCAGTATGTCGGTGTTGGTGAAGAGTATTAGCCCAATCAGCCTGTCACGGTTTAATGTTAAATTTACCAAAATTAATACCCGGAAACAAAAAAATATGGTTGCATAGAAGAACAAATTCTAAGAAAGATTTGTGTTTCGATGGACTCGATCTGAAGTGGCGAATTTAACCTAAAAAATTGGAGAAGTTGAAAAAAACAGTTTTACATAAATAATTTAAAAACTATGACGAAATATATCGAAAAAACCGTAAAAGATCGTCTTTCTTGTTGTCCCTGTATCTTTTTCAAATTAACGTTTAAATGCTTACTGCCAACCGTAAGTATAGCCCACGGCAAACCAAAAAAGTTAGTTTTTAAAAAATTTTAAAATATCTTTCATTGTTCGAGATATATCTATTTTCCGTAAATAAGACGTTCTCTAAAATTGGCTAGTCTTGCTCAACGGGGGGGTTCTACAGTAACAATCTTGGGCTGATTTTCTTTATACAGAGTTGTCCTATCATGTTGTAAAAGAACTGTAACGGTTTTATTAATATTAAGGGTAAATCAATGGCTTTAAAATAATTGCATTTTTTAGGTTATGTTTTTTTTTTTTAATAAATTTACAGAAATTACATACGGGAATCGATTACTGACAATTTTTAACAAATATGCATAAGAAATTTTTTGTCTTACGACTTTCTGGAACCCAGAAGAAATTAAAATTGGCAAAATTATTTCAAAAAAACATTACTTACAAAAATGCAATTATTTTAAAGCCATTTATTTACCCTTAAACTTAATAAAATAGTTTCAATTCTTTCAAAGTATGATAGTACAACTCTTTATAAAAAAAAGTGAGCCTATGATCGTTCCTGAAGAACCCTCCGTTGAGCAAGACTAGCCGATTTTCGAGAACGTTTTTTTTTTTTTGGAAAAATCGATAATATCTCGAAAAATAAAAGACATTTTTAAATTTTTCAAAAACTTGCTTTTTCGGCTTACCTCGCGGTTGACAGTAAGTATTTTTAAACGCATATTTGAAAAAATACAGGGAGAACAAAAAAGCCGATACTTTACGACTTTTTCGATACATCTCGAAGTGTTATCGCAACTGATACTTTAACAAAATAGCACTCGAAAGATCTTTTTAGCACCAACAACTTTATCATTCAACTTTTTTCGATTAGAGTAATAGTTTTTTTTATTATTTACAAAAAACTGTTTTTTTTCAACTTTTCCAATTTTTTAGGTTAATTTCGCCACTTCAGATCGAGTCCATCGAAACACAAATCTTTCTTAGAATTTCATTCTCTATACAACCATATTTTTTTTCCGGGTATTAATTTTGGTATACATTTCTACCTATTGATTGGGCTATACCGGGTGAGTCACGAATTGCCCCGATATTTCCTAAAATATTTGGAATAAAAAATTGAAATTTGGAGGCCTTATTACACGACTAAAATGCCATCTTTTCAATAAAAAATCAAGTTTGGTGCACATCCGGTTTGACCGGAAATGCCCACAACTTTCGATTTTTAAATGGAACACCCTATATATTTTTACATTTTTGGAATCTAGAGGAAATTTTGAATACAATACATCCATTTTGGTCACTTTTTGATAAACATTAAAAATGTTATTAAAAAATCTATTTCTGAATCCAGAGTGCTGTGGTGCCCAAAGTATATTTTAGTTTGTGTGCTACGTTACTATAAAAATAAAAAGAGCAATATGATTGCATTACTTAATTCTCTAGAGGCGTTTAAAATTTTTAAATGTGATTTTTACCCACTAACTCGGTTTTTTAAAATGGGAATTTAATCGTTCACCAACATTTTTAAATACCTCATTTTCATACGAATCTAATGATACCAAAATTTTGAAAATCCACTCAGAAATATTTGAGATTTCAGTCAAAATACAATGCAACCAAGCTTTTAGAAACATGCGGCTAATATATAATAGATTAGTGGGCTTTGGAAACTAAAATAGCACATTTCTGTGTAAATCTGGTAACCTAATAACATTGGAAAAATCATAGTAGCCATTGAATGTAATAAAACAATATCAGCTGTCAGACAGATACAAAATAAAGCGTTGCGGAAATCTCTTTGAGTAAAAATTAAAGAAAATGAATAATTTTAGTAGAAATGAAAAGGTCGATATATTACTGATATATGCAAAGCGTCTCAAAAATTCAACTGCAGCTGCAGAACTGTATCAGCAACGATATCCGAACAGACGTCATCCAAGCACACACTTGTTTGCCAGAGTGGAACAAGAATTAAGAAACGAAGCCAATCAACAAGTTGACCATCAAACATTTATTGTAAGTGAGGACAAAGAAATTGATGTATTAGGATTTGTGATGGTACACCCAACAACATCAACAAGGGAATTGTCAATGAAATGCGACATTAGTCAGTCTTCGGTTTGCAGAATTTTAAAGAAACATAAGTTTCGGTCTTATAAATACCAAATACACCAATATCTTTATGGAGATGATAACGACAGGAGGCTAGTATATTGCAACTGGTTCTTAAATGCAGTACAACAAAACCCAGGTTTTCCTTTTCATATTTTATATTCAGATGAAAGTAGATTTACGAACCAAGGTATGTTTAACAGAAATAATAGTAGGTACTAGGCTCAAGAAAATCCGAGGTTGGTAGAGCGGGGGAATATTCAGGAAAGATTTGGGTTTAACTGTTGGCTTGGAGTACTTGAAGATCGAATAGTTGGACCCATATTTTTTGATGGAACACTTACTGGCGAACGATATTTATTCTTTTTACAAAACCAGACAGCAGAATTTATTGACTTACTTCCTCTTGCTTATTTACAAAATCTCTTTTTCCAACAAGATGGTGCTCCCCCACATAATTCCAGAAGAGTGATGGAATATTTAAACAACTTGCATGGTGAACACCTTATCGCAAATCAAGGTCATATCAGGTGGCCTCCTAGGTCACCTGACTTAACACCCCTCGACTATTATGTATGGGGCACTCTCAAAAATAAAGTTTATAAAACTTCTTCAAATACCCGTGAAGAGCTGCAAAATAAAGTTGTACGGGCTCTTAATGAAATAACGCCGGCTGAATTGCGTAGAGCCATTCAAGCAACTGTACGCAGAGCCGAATTGTGTATAGAAAAAAATGGGGACATTTTGAACAATATCTATAAATGTCAATTTATGGTTTAATTATATTAATTATTTTAAAGATACCTACTGTTACCTAGTTTAAGTTTAATTGTTCAAACGGAATTAATTTTTATTTATTTATAGGCCCGATATTTATGTTCATTTAAATAAAACTCTGAAAACCGAACTGATGTCGCATTCTATTGCAAATGTCCTTGTGGATGTAATTGTGTTTACCTCCACATACCTATGCTAAACTTAATTGTAACGTTCTTTGCGCTCACAATTATTAAATGTTTGATAGCTCAAGATTGCCTATAACTACACGAGTCTGTCTGACAGCTGATATTGTTTTATTACATTCAATGGCTGCTATGATTTTTCCAATGTTATTAGGTTACCAGATTTACACAGAAATGTGCCATTTTAGTTTCCAAAGCCCACTAATCTATTATCTATTAGCCGCATGTTTCTAAAAGCTTGGTTGCATTGTATTTTGGCTGAAATCTCAAATATTTCTGAGCGAATTTTCAAAATTTTGGTATCATTAGATTCGTATGAAAATGAGGTATTTAAAAATGTTGGTGAACGATTAAATTCCCATTTTAAAAAACCGAGTTAGTGGGTAAAAATCACATTTAAAAATTTTAAACGCGTCTAGAGAATTAAGTAATGCAATCATATTGCTCTTTTTATTTTTATAGTAACGTAGCACACAAACTAAAATATACTTTGGGCACCACAGCACTCTGGATTCAGAAATAGATTTTTTAATAACATTTTTAATGTTTATCAAAAAGTGACCAAAATGGATGTATTGTATTCAAAATTTCCTCTAGATTCCAAAAATGTAAAAATATATAGGGTGTTCCATTTAAAAATCGAAAGTTGTGGGCATTTCCGGTCAAACCGGATGTGCACCAAACTTGATTTTTTATTGAAAAGATGGCATTTTAGTCGTGTAATAAGGCCTCCAAATTTCAATTTTCTATTCCAAATATTTTAGGAAATATCGGGGCGAGCGCAATTCGTGACTCACCCGGTATAGTTTGTTGTATATTCGTCCTTCATATAACGAAGCTTATATGGAGCCAGCGTTGACTATTTCTATATATAAATACATTTCACTAATAAAACAAACAATATTTGATTTATCTCTGCCGGTAAAGGAAAATTGATGTGTTTCATCACGAAAAAGAGAATCAAGAAAAGAACTGAATATTTTCCCCGCATTATTCTATGTATATTCGTGTAACATATGATAGGTAATCATGTTGTGTTTATTTTCACACCTAATCCCTCAAAGAACTGAATACTCCGTTTAGAGCGACATCTTTCTGCACCATTCGTTCCTTCTGTTCGTTCATAGTTCATTAACTTTCCCATCTCTCTTTTATCAATCTATGACTATCGATTCTCTGCCGCCTCATAACGTCTGCGTTATATATACTAAACCCGATAATCGGCCGACTCGTTCCTCTGACCTGTACGCCGTAATGATTTTTATTTGATTTTTCCCAAAAGAAAAATGGACGATTAATTTCTGTAGGACATAAAACGCAGATATAAATTCAAAGATTTATTTTTAAAATGGGGATATGAAATTGAAATGTCCCATTAACAGGGAACTTTATTATTCTAATGGATTTTATGCACTCTGTTTAATTGAAATCCTGATAATGATTTTTTCTCGGCCTGGACCAGAGTGTACAAATTATTTAAAGTAAACCTTTATCGGGGTAATAGCTTTCCAGTTAATTTTTCCTTGTCTATAGATCCTAAATTTATATTCGGCTATCGATTATTGTACCTATTTTTAAATCACGCGAAACTTACTAAGCGAGAAACTCTGGATTCTCTTCAAAGCGAAAAACCCATGGCCTTTTACTAAGGTAGAGTGATACAGGGTGGACCATTAATAATAGGCCACAATTCAAGAGTACTTTATTTGGACCAACATCTGAGGATATAACCAAACATGCTTTAGTAAATTGTTGCTATGGAAAAAGATACAGTGTTAAAGTTGTATTTTGTTTTCTTTGCAATATCACATCTGCCTCTTCTCCAAATTAGATAAGAAAACATTTTTTAAGCTAAGAACAACAATTTATATATCGCATCACTTGCTAGTCCGTAGAGGGAGTGTAATAATTGGGGTTGTATTCCCTTAATTACATGATAAATTCGACCATTACCATTGGTGTAGTACGCAGTAACTCAATTACTCGACTCCATCGATATTACAAAATCGAGACAGTGCTTATCCTTCTCCTTAGGTGGTTGTATATTTTTCCTGTACTTCACAAACAGGATATTTCACAATTCAAGCTTTCTATATTTTAGATGTACCTATCGAGTAATAAAACACATTTCTCAAAACACTTAAACACTATATTTACAGAGATAATGAAAGCTAATGAAACAATAAACACAAACATTTAATGATGAAATAAATTAACAAGCAATAATTACGCAATAGGTACTAGAAGATAAAGTGGTCCGCTGCAATTTAAAATATTGAGGTGAATTATGGGCCGAATACTCTTAGGTTAATTACATCCCATGCATTTACGTTATAACCGACAAAATACTGAACATTTACATATACTCTAAAACTGAAAACGGTTCGCGACACAAGAATCTATTATCCCTCATTATATGTTGACCGAAGAGACGCTAAACCAGAAGAACCAATTTCTCCTCCTCGAAATAAGACTTCTCAAAAGTGGATGGTACATCATGAAACCTCTACCAATTAAAACGTTCGCTACATTAAATTGTACACAAATTTGAACGGACCATGGGATTTACGAAAAATTACTATGTGCATCACATGATGCTATGAAAAATTGCTTATGTTTTATTATATGCTAATTTGCCTTACCTAACATGTATACCAGCAAGGCAAATGAAAAAACCCTTTTGTCAATTATTTTGCTTTTATCTAGGAAAAAAGTACCTTAGTGGCGTATGTAGTATACTACTAAAATTATTATATACGTTTTTTGGAATGTCGTATAAATCAATTACCTTAGTATTGAAACATATTCGTTATAGAATTTTGCAAACATCAGAAAAAATAACTATCTCTAACTAAAAGAAAAACTGTGTGTAAAAATATTAATGAAGTCTTTGCATTCTTGCGATAACCTGAATTCTGGTTATGCTAGCAAATTAAAATCCTAAAATGAATTTGACTAATTTCTTATATGACAATTCTCATTCTAACATGAAATCTATCATTCCGTTTCTTGTAAAAACCTAGCCTTTGAAACGTTTTTCGCCCTTATTCTGGAGCTCATCAGAAAGACATAGAACCACTCATAAAGATGTTTCATGCAAAACCAAGACAATTTCTACGAATAAGTGTGAAATAATTATATTTGACATTGACTGATAAAAACAACCTCACTTATCTATTAGCTAACTAGTATTGAAGTCTATATACTCTATGCATGTTTAAAAATTAATTATTTGTTTGCTTATAATTGTATTGAAACATATTCTTTATAGAATTTTCCAAACAGCAGAAAAAATAACTATCTATAACTAAAAGAAAAACTTTGTGTAAAAATATTAATGAAATCTTTGCATTCTTTCGATAACCTTAATTCTAGTTATGCTACCAAATTAAAATCCTAAAATGAATTTGTCTAATTTTTTATTTGACAATTCTCATTCTAACATTAGCATCCACACAGTCCCCTACGTCCATGCAGATTAAACTAATATCTACATAAGCCCCTACGATCATGAAGATTCAGTTAAAAATGAGAACAAAGACCTAAAATTAATTTATTTATCTACCTTGTCTTAAAAATATTTCATTCTAACGGATTACATTTTCATGAAATCTATCATTCGGTTTTTTGGAAAAGCTTAGCCTTTGAAACGTTTTTCGCCCTTATTCTGGAGCTCATCAGAAAGACATAAAGCCACTCATAAAGATGTTTCATAGAAATTGTCTTGATTTACACAGCCTGAAAATATTGAATGATTGATTTGCAACAACACAAATCAGAAGTTCGAGAATATGAAAAAGGTACATGTCTTCTGCAATCCACAGATTTGTATCATTACGGACATAAGTTGAAATGTATTGATGTAAACAAGTACTGGAAGAATATATCTATATTTTTCAAGACAGTGTCCTACGCAAGTTAAGGGATAAAAAAGAAAAAAAAAAGTATATTCGTTAACTTTAAAATGTGACTTTCCCAGGTGCCTTGAAAATATTCCACTATACAACGCCCAATTTTATTGTTTATAAGTTTTTTTTTCCATTTTGGTACTGTATTGTATATGTAATATCCCTTCCCTGTTATTATTTTATTTTATTCAAACATTATAATTTTTATATGATGGATCATAGAATGAAAAATTCGAAACTTTCAATTCCCGACTAGAGAAAGCTCCATTTCACCCGCCTAATAACGTAGCGTTGTAATCTGGTTACAGTAGGTACTCCTCTGAAATTGCGTTCGCAAATATACCACATCAACGTATATAAACACACACACAATAAAGTTGACAGCTGCCAATCATGCCTTACACAGATTGGCAGGGGTGCAAATGCTTTCACGTAGATGTAAAAATATACACATGAAATAAAGACTTTGTTACAAATTGTTGTTTATTTATTTGTCTATCTATCAAGCGAACAACATTCTTTTATGATAAATAATACCAGAGATAAATGAAAATGCAAACTAGTGAATAAAACATACAACAAAAATAAACCCTACTGCACGGCAAATGAAACATAATAAGTACACCTCTTTCTTAATACAACTTGTAATATATTTAACTGAAAATTTCACACGTCATCTTTTTAGCCAGTAAGAAGTTTGTTTTGTGTCGTTACATGGCAATCCAAAAAATGTCCGTAAATTTTCATCCCCCAGAGTACCCTGAACAAAATTAATAAGTGGAAATGTTTCTGTCAAATTATTGACATATCATATTTTACATTTGCATTCACATAAAAATGGAATTTTGAAACATATACTTTATAGGATTTTGCAAACAGCGGAAAGAAAAACTATCTGTGAGAACTGAAAGAAAAACTATATTATTATGTAAAAATATTAATAAATCTTTGCATTTTTTCGATAAACTGACTTCTTCACTATCTTCAAAACACACCAATTGTTGAATCGTTTATACACCAACTCATATTTGTTTTCGTGACTTTTCAGGTATTAAAGTTGACGTTGCCGCTTTTGCCATCTTCATAACTTCTGGGGGAGAATTTTTAAACTCTTCTACATTACTATAATCAGCATTAAACATTATTAAATTGTTATTTTATTCAATCAATCAATCAAAACAAATTTATTTTAAATTAATAATACATAATTTTCCTCCCTAAGCACTCGTCCGGAGCCAGCCAAACATCCACAGCACTAATCGCCGTGGTAATCGAAGGGATGGACAGATCGAGGCTAGGTTGGATTAAAAGTAAACTTAAATAATAATCACTATCTCCTTTCGCGGGATCGGCGAATTAAAAAGTGTGTAAGATAGAACATGTAAAACAAAATTTTTTTTAACTTAAAACAATTGATATATGCAATGCAAAAGACGCTGGTGTTCAAATATTCAAGAGCAACAATGGCGACTTCAACTACGCCAGTTTATTTATAATCTCGTTTCCTTAGTTACTACCATAACAGATTTTCAGTCACGACCATGAAGTAACATAATTAGAATGGCGACTTCAACTACAACTCGAATAGTAGTAACCGTCAAAATGACATTCACAAAAGGTTTATACAGTTTTACCAATATTCATGAAAAATTGCCAATTTCTTATAGTAATTGGCACGATCGAAGATAAAACGTAAAAATTTTTTAATAATATTTGGGGCAGATGTCATAGAAAAGTTTGAGGAGTTGGTTTCTACCACATACGTTAAAAATGAAGTTTCTAGTTTACCCTACTTATTTTTCACTATTCACAACCTACCACCTCCCACCCCTTCAATGGAGTCATCTCAATCAGATGTCACTACAATACATACGTGTACTAACTTTCAAGTGAATATCTCAATTTTATGTTATCAATCCCATTAATAATGAAGCGGAGGTGGTGGAGTTTGAAAAATATTAGAAAGAAATCTGAGACCCTGGTTTCTAGTATATATACCGAATCCCAAATTTCTGTACTCTTACCAGCTTGATTTACTTATTTTCCCCTAGTTACTCCTATTAACCCCAACCCTTCTACGGAATCATTCCAAAATATAATCTACTTCCAGATGTCGTTATAATACATCTACCAAATTACTTATTTTCCCCTATTTACCCCTATTTAACCCCCACTCCTTCAACGCAATCATGTCAAAATATAATCTAGTTTCAGATATAGTTATAATACATAAATGTACCAAATTTCAAGCGAAGATTTAAATTTAATTTTATCAACTCTTTTAATAAGGTGATGGGGAGATGGAAAATAATAATAAAAAAACCTGAGACCTTCGCTTCTAGTATATACACCAAATTCCAAATTTCTGTACTTTTACCAGCTTGCTTTACTAATTTTCCCCTATATACCAGCATTTAACCCCCAACCCTTCAACGGAATCATCTCAAAATATAATCTAGTTCCAGATGTCGTTATAATACATATGCGTACTAAATTTCATGTGAATATCTCAATTTTATTTTATCAACCCCTTGAATAATGGAGTAGAGGTGGTGGGGGGCTGAAATATATTATTAAAAAATCTGAGGCCTTGGCTTCTAGTACATACACCGAATTTCAAGTTTCTTTACTCATACCAGCTTGCTTTACTTATTTCCTCCTATTTACCCCTAAATAACCCCCAACCCTTCAACGGAATCATCTCAAAGTATAATCTATTTCCAGATGTCGTTATAATTCATACGTGTACCAAATTTCAAATGAATATCTCAATTTTATTTTATCAACCCTTTTAATAATGAAGTAGGGGGTTGAAAAATATTATAAATAATCTGAGACCTCGGCTTCTAGTACATACACCGAATTTCAAGTTTCTGTAGTCTTACCAGCTTGCTTTACTTATTTTCCCCTATTTACCCCTATTTAACCCCCAAGCCTTCAACGGAATCATCTCAAATTATAATCTAGTTCCAGATGTCGTTATAATATATACGTGTACCAAATTTCAAATGAATATCTCAACTTTATTTTATCAACCCCATTAATAATGGGGTAGGGGTGGTGGGGGGTTGAAAATATTACAAATAAATCTGAGGCCTTAACTTCTAGTACATACACCGAATTTCAAGTTTCTGTACTCTTACAAGCTTGTTTTACTTATTTTCCCTTATTTACCCCTATTTAACCTCCAACCCTTCACCGGATATCCTCAAAAAACAATCCAGTTCTAGGTCTCGTTATAATATATACGTGTACAAAATTTCAAGTCAATATCTTAAACCGTTCCGGAGAAAACGTGCGGACAAAAAAGTTACAGACAGACAGGCCGACAGACAGACCGACAGACAGACAGACAGAACATTTTTTTTTCGCTCAAATTTAAAATCTCGACGTTTCATGACATTCTAAACCTATTTCACGAATAAAAATTTTTAAATTTTTTTTTGCGATTACTATACTTCCAATCCACTTCGTGGATGTGGAAGTAATACGAGCGAAGTGATTCGTGCAGTAAAGAATAGCTTTTTACACTTATATCTTAAATAACTATTTTATTATTCTTTAATATATACGATGTAATAACAATCTTTTGAGGAGTCACAGACAGTTTTAAGTCAGACTTCATCGTCCTTAGATCATCATAAACCATCCGACATGTGATTTATTTTCTTACTATTAGCTTTACTCTCAACAAAAAATGTTTTATTATTAGGTTCGCATAAGTTTGTTAGAAAATCAAGAAACAGTAGAATTAGTATAACAAGACCTGTATAATTTCAGTCTTTAAACAACTATTTATCCCGATAAGGAGACAAGGAAATCCAGTGTTCCCATTATGTGACCATCCTATAGGCTCAACCAATACACGGGTGTATTGGTAAGATTATAATTATTGGCATTGTTTCGTGTAACGGATGAACTACTTAATATAAATTACTAATAACTCATAATGGCCGCCACAATGGCAATTTAATTCAGGTGTGCCAAAAAGAAAATTTTATTAATCCTGTTAACAGCGGAGTTATCAATTAAATGGAATTGTAAGCCGATAAGAGCGTTTCCGTGTACCTCGCACACTGGTTTGCTAATAGAATAATGTATTTTGTTACAGGGATTCGTGCTGAACCACAATATGTCTGGCCGCATCATCCACAGCAACCAAAGTTTAGTGTTGCAAAAGGTTACCAGACAGAGCGCGGGCCGCTACAGGTGTTCTGTCGTTAATTCGGAGGGAGAGACGGTCAGCGATGAGCTGAATTTTAGAGTGCAATGTGAGTACTTTTGAGTTTTTTATTGAATGATGTTTTGATGGGTTTATCATGTCGTTGTAATTCGTGTTGGGTTGTGGTTAGGTACCAAAGTTGGTAGTGTAAGCAAAGCAAAAGGTGTTTCGTATATTATATAAGAGAGGTTTAATATTCGAAAAATTTTATTTTAGGTTATTTTAAATAATTATTTTAAAACATTTTACATATCTTTATACTATTGCTAATTGTTTTTGCTTTTTAGTCAGAAATAATAATTTGCACACACTAGTTAGTACAGACAATGAAAGTAAAATGTTGTAAAAACCTCGCAAAAATTAATAAAAGAATCTTCTCTGGGATTTAAGTAGTTAATAACCTGTAGAATGGAATGATGCATTATTTGTACTTCCAGGTTCCGGGAAAATTCAAAAAAATTTGGATTTTCGGTTTTTTTGCTATAACGGCTAAAATGATGAAAATACAGAAAAAAGTTTTCAACAAAATTTGTAGCTCGCCTCTTTCTCCACAAAATAGGTCTTTACCAATTTTTGTCTTACTTAAGCCGTTTAGGAGATAAATCCAGTTTTCCACTTATAGTTTTGAGCCGCTCCGAAATGCACGGAAAATGAGAATTCTCTGGGAGTTTCGTACGACCCGACATATCGATCGATAATTATTACTATTCACAGCCGCTAAAAAAAAATGAAAGCAACGTAAAATGTAGAGGAAAGTCTCAGCTTTAATGTGGAACTAATCACAAAATTCATAAAAAATTTTATCATAGAGAAAAAGTGTTAGAAGATGGCTTAGTAAACTTTATACAGTTGATTTATTCACATCTTTGAGTTTTATGTATCCTGCCTATTTCTCCCGTAACAATGGGTGCTTTTTCACTGCATGGATTCGATTCCACGCACTTTAATCTATATTTCGTGAAAATTTCATTGAATAATGTTAAGAAACAAATAAGTTGTATATGTTTTACTGTATAATTGTGCATTTTCTGAACGTGTATGGATACTGTAGACAAATTCAAAAAGTACTGCGCGCATTTAAAAAACTCTAAAGTCATTCGAAAGAATATGTTTTATTGTATTTATAATCCAAAAATTAAGACTGTGCTATGATTATTACTTAAGATATAGCGAATTGAATTCCAAAATTTGGTGATTGGTCGATGAGAAATATACCCTCTATTTTGATCGCAAGGCATATTTTTCCAACAAAAGTAATTGCAATAAAATGTTAATTGAATTAATATATCATTATATAAGAATACATAAGTAAAATGAATTATTATTCTAGCGACTCCCGGCAAAGATATGAATAAATCTGTGGATCAACTGTACAAAGTTTACTAAGCCATCTTCTGACACTTTTTTCTCTATGATAAGTTTTTTTATGAATTTTGTGATTGAAGCTGAGACTTCTCTCTATATTTAATGTTATTTTCCTTTTTTTTAGAGGCTCTGAATAGTAAGAATTATCGATCGATGAGCCCGGTACGAATCTTCCGGAGAATTCTAATTTTTCACGCATTTCGAAGCAGCTTAAAACTATAAGTGGAAAACCCGATTTATCTTCTAAACGGCTTAAGTAAGACAAACATTTTGTAGAGAAAGAGACGAGCTACAACTTTTGTTAGGAACCTTTTTCTCTATTTTCATTATTTTGGCCGCTAGAGCTAAAAAATCGAGAATCAAAAAGTTTTTCCAAATTTTTTTCAATTTTCCCGGAACTTGAAAATGCAAAGAATGCATCATCTCATTCTCCAGGTTATTACCTACTTAAAGCCCAGATATGATCCTTTTATTAAGTTCTGTTGCCTTAAACGGCTAATTTTCCTGTACTATATGTAAATAATTGAAAAAAATAAGTTTTTAACTTAGTACTGGCGCCTCCGCCAGATTTGCAAATCTGGTAATGAAGGAACACGTCATAAATGAAATATTTGTTATATTTCGGTCACTGTTACATTTAAGTCATGAATTAAAAGGCAAAAGGAGAGTACAAACATTTGCTCATTGCGTCGCAACAATTATATTATACTATACTAGAGCATTAAATCATCTCAAGTCACCAAATAGTTGTGGAACCTTTGCCATTATGTCTGAAATTTTCGGGATGGCACAAACTACTAAAAGTATATTGTTACTATCATTGCTATTACTATAGATTGATACAGTTGTTGCTGAACGTTTATAAAAACAGTTTGGGGCAAATGTTTAAACAGAATTAATTTATTTTCATTATTAGGACGGCTTCTGCTTTCCCATACATTTTTTATTGCGCCAAGAACGAGTCCTTTTGCAGGTAACTTAACTAGCAAAAATAATCCGTTTACAAAGATCTTGGAATTACCTGCAAAGGGTTCAGCAATAGTGATATTATGAAGTAGCTATACTAATTATTTGTACGTTCAAAATTGGAATACTGCTGGCTCATTCCCCTGGAAACGTTATTTATATAAACAATGTTGAGAATGTTCAGCGACGTTTTGTAAAGTACTTATGTTTTGTATATCCTATAACTGGATATTCCCAAAAATGCTGGAAAGATTTAAACATGTCAAATCTACAAAATAGAAGGATAATACACTCAATAATTTTGCTTTACAAAATTATAAATAACATTTCTGATTGCCCTCATATTTTGGAACAACTGCATTTTCACATACCTCGTATGGAAATGTGAAAAATTTCGTCTGCCTGCTCCTCGAACTAACTTATTAAAATTTTCTCCTTTATATTTTATGTGTGAAAATTATAATCTACTGCAAGCTAGGCTTGATATATTCAACTGTAGTATCCAATCAATTAAGTAGCTTGATTTATTAGAATATAATTTTTGTCCTTATACTATTCTAGTCTAGTTCTATTTGATTATAATGTCGTAGTATGTCAATGTAATGTCTCCCACTCTGTAATCGGTTAACCTGTTGGGTGATCTATCTAAATAAGTAAATAGATAAATAAATACTAGGGCCACAACATCTGAATAATTGTACTTGGCGCAGAATAATATTAAAATGTGTGAAATCGCTGCTTAAACTTATATATTTAATAACTTTACTATTAAGAATAATGTTAAATAGTGCAGTGATTGGATTTAGATGGAACCTTGTGGAATGTGTTTGTAATGGCGTTTGTCAATGTAATGTCTCCCACTCTGTAATTGGTTAACCCGTTGGGTGATGTATTTAAATAAATAAATAGATAAATAAATACTACGGCCACAACATCTGAATAATTGTACTTGGCGCAGATTGTAGGATCAGAAATAATATTAAAATTGATGAAATCGCTGCTTAAACTTATATATTTAATAACTTTACTATTAGGAATAACGTTAAATAGTGCAGTGACTGGATTTTGATGGAACCTTGTGCAATGTGTTTGTAATTACGTTTGTAATTCGGACATATGCACTGAGGCCTTCTAAACATTTTTTGTCTCTTGGAATTTTCTTATAACTTGCTAATTCTCCGAGTTACAAGCAGTTTTTCGCGATTAATTATATTGAATCCTTAAAAGTAGTATAACTATATAGGTTTCATATTTTTTTATAATAATATGTATAAACCACGCTCATTTTTAGAATTTCATGTATTTCTTAACTGAATGTGCAAAAAATGTACTACAATATTTACAGTGAAAATATATTGTTTTTTTTTATTCTTGACCTAATTCTACAAGTTACGGAACCCATGGCAGAAGGGAGGGTGTTTTCTACCCCTTCCGATCCTTTCCTACTACTAATCTTTTTTCTTTCAACTTTTGATTTAGTAAAACATTAAAGTTTTTTATGTCTAAGATCATATGAATATCAAAACTTTAAGCAAATACCTTTATCATTATCATTGATAAATCAAAAATTATTTTTATATTGAATAAAAATAATTTTTGTGTTTAAAAATAAAAATTATGGTATAAAGGTAAAAAGTGGTAAAATCGTAAAGAAGTAGGTAACTTTGAACGATTGTATCTCAGCCAATTTTTATCAAAAATACTTTAATGCGTCACCATTTTGACGGGAATTACGTCAGCTTTCTTTTTTATGAACCGATGCCTATACCTAAATCCACTTAGGAAAAAGTTGTACACTAAGATTAAAACAAAAAAAAAATAATTTTTCGTTTTTTTTCATTTATTTTATATTTATTTTGCTGAAAAAAAAATTTCTTGACTTTATAAAATGCCACTTCTATAGGAAATTTGATTCTCTACAAAAAATCGTTGTATGTGTATATACTAAAAATGCATGGTTTTTGAGTTATATTTAACAATCTTAAGAGTGAACAAACTTACTCCATTCTCAAGAACCCAAGCCTAAATTTAATAGCACCTATGGATTTATCATTGTTAGGGTATAGTTGAAGACATGAAATAATAAAATACCTTTAACGAATTAGTTCCTTTTACCACTGTTATTTTCTACAGTCAATAGCCTAACTTCCGGGGAGAAATTCAAAGATCTTTTGCTTTGACAGTATACTTGACACCAGATTTGACATCTGCCAAGTGTCAAGATTTTGATCGTCCGTATTTTTTTAATGGCTGTAGCAAATTGTGCCGAATTTAATAGATATGTTTTACTAATAGAGGTCTACATAATTCAGTATCGAAAACAACAAAAAAAAGTCAGGGCCTGAGCCATTTTTTTAAAGTTTGAATCTTACCTAAAAACATCATCCTGTGTATGGATTTTGGCAATGGCAATACAGATTTTCAATATAGTCTAATAGTGTGCCTGAACCATGTAGTTAGTTTTTCTGGCACACTTTTAACGCCTCGAGAATTAACAATTGAATTTCACAATAAATCCATTTAAAAAATATTTGGGTGACTTTCGGTCACAAAAACATCAGCAACTACATGGTCGACATTAATTTTGTGGGGAAAGATTTAATTTTACTGTCTCTTTGTTAGAATTAGTTAGAACGATAAAAAAACGTAAAAATATGTAAATTTCAACAAAAGTAAAAAAAAAATATGTAAAAATGTGAAAAAACAAAATTCTTATTTATTAGAACAAATACAAAAAAGTAAAAATTATATGAAAGTGAAATAACTGAGACAATAAAGCTCCTAAATAGTTATTATAATCAGTTAAAAAGAATTTGATCCAGTACAATTACACGAAATTAAAATAACACCCCTAAAATGTAGCGAACAAAAAATAATTAAAAAACAAATGACTACAACAAATTTTCAAAATGTCTGCCTCCAACCTCAATACACTTTCTTGCGCGTAACTGTTAATTATTTATAGCATTTCTAATCATCTGAGGGTAATTTTTTATTTCATGCATTCCCGTTCTACGCGTTCTTTTAATTCTTGTCTAGTGGTAACTTCGGTAGTATACACTTTTTGTTTTAAATGGCCCCATAAGAAATAATCCACTAGAGTCAGGTTTGGAGACCTTGCAGGCCAGGAAACTGGACCACTGCGACCGATCCACCTATTGGGGTAATGATTATCTAAATGTTGCCTCACTTCTCGTAAATAGTGAGGACCTGCACCATCGTGTTGGTAATGAAGTAAGTACCCTAATATTTATACCTTGTAATAGTTCTGGTAATGTATTCAAAGTAGCCTCAAAGAAATGGGGTCCAATTAAATTATTAACTAATAGTCCACACCAAACATTTATAGAAAATTTATGTTGGGAATTCGTTTAAGATATGCCTTGAGGATTTCCTTCTGCCCATAAGCGCATATTTCTACTGTTATAAATACCGTCTCTGGTAAACTGAGACTCGTCAGTAAATAGAACTCTTGAAATTGTTCTTCTATGATTCAACACCCAACGACAAATCGCTCCTCGGAAAATGTCATCTCTTTCTTCAAATCTTTGAACAATTTGTAAGTGGAAAGGATGCAAATTATTGTTTTTTTAAGTTTTCCAAACTCTTACATGAGGGACTCCTAAAACTGCACCTACTCTTCGTGTACTAGTTGAAGGATTTTGCTGCACTATCCCCGGAATTTCATTTTCTTCATTTACATCTTGTCGAATAGGACGTTCACGTCGCAAAGGAACTGAAGGAAATTTCCCGTGTTGTTTTGCATAGTTGTGAACAAAAGAAAATGTAGATTTATTGGGAATTCGTCGATTGGGAAACCGTCGACGATATTCTCTTACGGTGGCCCTGGAGTTCCCATTACAAAAACCATAAATGTAACTAATGTCAATGTACTCTTCATTAGAATAAGACATTTTAACTTTAAATCGTAGTTTAAGTGCTGCTTCAAACAAACAAGAACAAAGTTTTTGACAGGTACCTTGAGTATTGTCTGTGGCAAATGTGTATCAATGCTCACGAGATTTTTGAAATGCATTTATATGGTTGCTAATTCTCGAATCATTAAAACTGTGTAAAAACTTATTAAATAGTTCAATTACATTATTGTAATATTATGTTGAGGTTGGAGGCAGACATTTTGAAAATGTGTTGTAGTCATTTTTTTTTTAATAATTTTTTGTTCCTTACATTTTAGGTGTGTTATTTTAATTTCGTGTAATTGTATTGGATCAAATTCTTTTTAACTAATTGTACAACTATTTAGGAGCTTTATTGTCTCAGTTAATTCACTTCCATATAATTTTTACTCTTTTGAATTTGTTCTAATAAATAAAAATTCTGTTTGTTCATATTTTTACATATTTAATTTTTTTTACTTTTGTTGACATTTATATATTTTTATATTTTTTTTATCGTAGCAAATTCTAACAAACAGATAGTAAAATTAAATCTTTCCCCACAAAATTAATGTCGTCCATGTAGTTACTGATGTTTTTGTGACCGAAAGATACGCAAATATTTTTTAAATGGATTTATTGTGAAACTCGGCTGTTAATTCTCGAGGCGTTAACAGTGTGCCAAAAAAACTAACTACATGATTCAGACACACTATTAGACTATTTTGAAACTCTGTATTGTACATTGCCAAAATCCATATACAGGTTGATGTTTTTAGGTAAGATCCAAAATTAAAAAAATTGGCTCGTGCCCTGACTTTTTTTTGTTTTCGATACTGAATTATGTAGACCTCTATTAGTAAAACATACCTATTAAATATTGAACAGATTGGGCCGTTACTTGATGAAAATCCATGATGTTGAGTAATGGTATACCAGTACTCAGCATCCGAAGAAGCCACTGTGTGGCGAAACAATTGTCATGTTGACAAGAAATAAAGTGAAAATCAAAAACTAATATAGATTTCTTCCCAATTAATACCTATTAAATTTGGTACAATTTGCTACATCCATCAAAAAAATACGGTCGATCTAAATTTTGGCAAAAAATAGAAAACACGAAATAGAAACGAGAGGCATTAGAGATCTAATAAAGGTCATTCTTAAATCGTCTTAGGGTTCTGTACCCCTCACTGGCGTATGGCTAGTCACTCACGAAACACCCTGTACGTCTGTAAACCCCCACAAAATTGTAGTCCCGCCCTTGATCAAGGAAAATAAACTGGATTAATCAAAACCACCTTTTAAATCAGGCGAAATCATTCCATCTGCGCATGAAATGAAATACCTATAGGTAATTATCTAGTTACACGTTTGTAGAAGTGTTCTCACTTACTATCTTTGTAAGTGGAATCAGCTCCTACAGAGAAATTCAGGAATTTTATATTTATATACAGGTTGTAATTAGTTTCATGTCATTAAAAAAACTGGTGGTAGGGAACGACAAGACAAACAAAAAAACCTTATATAACATGGGGTCTAAAGCTCATAGTTTTGGAGAAAAAAAATAAACAAAAATTTCGCAAATTTTCAATAAAATTTTTTGAAAACTGCTGGAATATTGACGTAGGTTTAGATCGTCGCGCGTGTCTTTGCCTATGATACTCAATATTTGTGTAGATAGCTCTAAAATGTCAGCGGTCTTTAGCGATGCGGTAAAGATGAAAGACATTTTCTGAGTGTTTAATAGATCTGATCTGAAGAAAACTATACTCTAACTCTCCCTTGTGCAATATATTAGTTACTGTGGGTGTTTCGTTATGTACACACGTCCAACCCGCCGTTCGTTGTTTTTGTTATTTTTGAACTTCGCGTCATTGTGTATTTATAGTTAAGATTTATTTTATTGACTTACCGTTCAAGTTGTCAAATTCTTGATTACGTACAGACACAACTTACTTGTTAGTTCTCTTTGTATTCCTTTTTGGCTTTTGTACCAAGTTTTTATTTTATTTTTCTTTATTGACAACGTTAGTTGATAGTTTAGTGTTTAGTGTTGAACGAAGTGCGTATGTCTTTATTCGACGTACCGAACCATGTATTGATGCAGATGCAGAGATTTTGAATCATTTAGGTAGGTAGTAAGCTTTTAACCCAGGACACTCATTTATGTTACAAATGTTAATAAACCACATTTAAATTTTTTAAATTATAAACAATCCAATATTTTGTTCCAAATTAAAAACCACACATGTAAAGAAATGCTCCGTTTAAACCTCTATGACCATTATTTGCTTGCAATTGTGCACGAAGAGAGAACGAATTATTTTCCTCTTTATAATTGCCTCAGTTCAGTTGAGGGGGTCCATCAAAGGCGGTCAATGATCCAAGGCCTTTGCTTTGACACCGCAGACCACCGCGTGTGCCGGCGAGCACTTTTTAATGACAATTTAAAAGTTGTATAGTTGGGAACTACAAGTCTATTGACCAAGAAAAGCAGTGGTTCTCAATTGTTGTCTATCATAATATTAAAAATGTTGACCTAGATCAGTTTTTTCAAAGTGCCCCTAGAGGGAAAAGTTATAAAGCTTTTTTGTTTGTCTAGTCGGTCCCCATGCCAGTTTGTTTTATTGACATGAAACTGATTACACCCTGTATTTTAATATTTCTCATGTTCCTGTATGTACTGTATTGTCCCTATTGTCGGGTCAATATTCTATTCTAGATATTGATGTCAATTTTTCATTTAGTCATTTTTCTTGTTTATACGTTGGAAATTTCCGGAAGGATTTCAGGAAATTCGTATCTTATATGCTGAATTTCAGAATTGGTTTATTTCATATGACCAATAACTGTGAGGCGAATCGTCTTTATAAAATAAGTCTTTGTTGTTAGAATCACAAGAAATAAACTTTACTAAACGCCTATACCCAAACACGACCGACGAATACACTTTAACATTAGGGTACAGTAATTCCTACCTTTGTCAGCTATAACGATATCCATCATCGGTGATTGATTGTTGCTACTTTTGTGACTTATCTTTATATAATCTTTTAAAATAGCTTGCAATCCGTCACCAAAATAACTCAGGATTACGGATTAACTCGGCTATTATAAGTAATTCTCAATATTAATGGTATTTACTACACAGGAGCGTAAAGTAATTAAACATAGTTAACCGACCTACATTATTCATTTAAACTAGTTAATCAGTCATCTGAGGAAAATTTAGATTTATTCGGCTTTATAAACTTGTTTGCCATTGGATTAATGAATCAAGTTTAAACTAACTGAATTTGTTTCGTCTAAACCTTAGCTTAATGGATTAGGTTATGATTTCTTCCATAGAAAAGCAACTTCTAATTTATTGATGTATATCCAAATTCTAATGGCATAATTTTACTTCCACATCCACGTAGTGGATTGGAAGTATAGTAATCGCAAAACAATTTTCAAAAATTTATCTTCTTGAAATTGGTTTAGAATGTCATGAAACGTCGAGATTTTAAATTTGAGCGAAAAAAAATTAGTTAGTCCATATATGTATTGTAATGATATCTGATTGAGATGATTCCATTGAACGGTGGGATGTGGTAGGTTGTGGATAGGAGAAGATAAGTAGGATAAACTACAAACTTTATTTTTAACGCATGTCGTAGAAACCAACGCCTCAAACTTTTCTATGTCACCTGCCCCAAATATTGTTAAAATTCTTTGACCAGTAATTTCCACATACTAGAGTACAAATCTAGTCAAGATGTTTTCTTTAAAGTGACTTGGATGAAAAATCTGGATGCGGAAGTAGTAATTCCTTAGGCAGCGGTTTTTTGTTTTTGATAAGAACCATATAATTACAATGCTAAAAAATGTATGTATGTATGTTGTGTGACGTTTAAATTTCCACATTCAGTACTGCAACGTGTATATTTGAAAATCTGTTGGCACAAGAACTAAAAAGCTTACATTTTACTATTAAACTGATATGAAAATATCTTGATACTATATTTACACCCCAGTACGTGGAATGAATTGCTCATAGAATTTTATATAATATAATATTATATTTAAAATCGTCTGCCTTAAGAGCCGATATACCACTTCAATAACTTTTCTACCGACTGGCCACATAAATATGAATCTTAACAGTCTCTTTAACATATAAATGTTCTGTCCTTGTTTTAGCCCTTCCCTAGCATAGTAGGCTATTGACTATGTAATTGAATAAGATACTAATTCGTTAATAGTTATTTAACAAACAAGTGCATTAATAACAGCTATTAATAATCGAGATATTTTAACGCGCGAGCGTAGCAAACGCGTTAATGGTCGAGATTATTAATCGCCTTTTAATATATAGTACAAGCAAATTAACAATTTAGGGTAAAAAAAATTAATAAAAGGATCATCTCTGGGATTTAAGTATACCTGGAGATTGAGATGATGCATTCTTTGCACTTTCAAGTTCCGGGAAAATTCAAAAAAATTTGGAAAAACTCTTTGATTTTCGTTTTGCTCTAGCGGCCAAAATAATGAAAATAGAGAGAGAAGTTCCCAATAAGCTCGTCTTTTTCTCTACAAAAAAGGTCTTTACAAATTTTTGTCTTACTTAAGCCGTTTAGAAGATAAATCGAGTTTTCCACTTTGAGCCTCTTCGAAATGCGCGAAAAATGAGAATTCTCCAGGAGTTTCGCATGACCGGGCTCATCGATCGATAATTCTTACTATTCAGAGCCCCTAAAAAAAAATGAAAATAACATGAAATGTAGAGAAAAGTCTCAGCTTTATGAGAAACTAATAACAAAATTCATAAAAAATTTATCAAAGAGAGAAAGTGTCAGAAGAGGGCTTAGTGAACTTTGTACAGTTTATCCACAGATTAATTCATATCCTTTCCGGGAGTCGTTAAAATGATATTTCATTTTGCTTATATATTCTTATATAATAATATATTAATCCAAGTAACATTTTATTGCAATTACTTTTGTTGGAAAAATATGCCTTGCAATCAAAGTAGAGGGTATATTTCTCATCAATCAACCACTCCCAAATTTTGGAGTTCAATTCGCTATATCTTAAGTAATAATAATAGCACAGTCTTAATTTTTGGACTATAAGTACAATAAAACATATTCCTTCGAATGACTTTAGAGTTTTTTAAATGTGCGCAGTACTTTTTGAATTTTATTGAAACATTCTTTATAGGATTTTGCAAACAGCAGAAAAAATAACTATCTATAACTAAAAGAAAAACTTTGTGTAGAAATATTAATGAAATCTTTGCATTCTTTCGATAACCTGAATTCTGGTTATGCTAGCAAATTAAAATCCTAAAATGAATTTGTCTAATTTCTTATTTGACAATTCTCATTCTAACACTAGCATTCTAACTTTCTAAATAAGAAATTAGACAAATTCATTTTAGGATTTTAATTTGCTAGCATAACCAGAGTTCAGGTTATCGAAAGAATGCAAAGATTTCATTAATATTTCTACACAAAGTTTTTCTTTTAGTTATAGATAGTTATTTTTTCTGCTGTTTGCAAAATCCTATAAAGAATGTTTCAATACAATTACAAGCAAACAAATAATAATTCATTTTTAAAACATACATAGAGTATATAGGCTCCAATACTAGTTAGCTAATAGATAGGTGAGGTTGTTTTTATCAGTCAATGTCAAATATAATCATTTCACACTTATTCATAGAAATTGTCTTGGTTTTGCATGAAACATCTTTATGAATGGCTTTATGTCTTTCTGATGAGCTCCAGAATAAGGGCGAAAAACGTTTCAAAGGCTAAGCATTTCCAGGAAACAGAATGATAGATTTCATGAAAATGTAATCCATTGGAATGAACAATTTTTTAAGACAAGTTAGATAAATAAATTCATTTTAGGTCTTTGTTCTCATTTTTAACTGAATCTTCATAATCGTAGGGGGTTATGTGGATACTAGTTTAATCTGCATGGCCGTAGGGGACTGTGTGGATGCTAGTGTTAGAATGAGAATTGTCAAATAAGAAATTAGACAAATTCATTTTAGGATTTTAATTTGCTAGCATAACCAGAATTCAGGTTATCGAAAGAATGCAAAGATTTCATTAATATTTCTACACAAAGTTTTTCTTTTAGTTATAGATAGTTATTTTTTCTGCTGTTTGCAAAATCCTATAAAGAATGTTTCAATACAATTATAAGCAAACAAATAATAATTCATTTTTAAAACTTTTTGAATTTGTCATACAGATTCAGAAAATGCACAATTATACAGTAAAACATATGCAACTTATTTGTTTCTTAATATTCTTCAATCAAATGTTCACGAAATATAGACTAAAGTGCGTGGAATCGAATCCCTGCAGTGAAAAAGCATCCATTGTTACGGGAGAAATAGGCAGGATGCGCAAAACTCAAAGATGTGAATAAATCAACTGTATAAAGTTTACTAAGCCATCTTCTAACACTTTTTTCTCTATGATAAAAATTTGTATGAATTTTGTGATTAGTTTCACATTAAAGCTGTGACTTTTCTCGACATTTCACTTTGTTTTCGTTTTTTTTAGCGACTCTGAAGAGTAATAATTATTGATCGATATGTCCGGTCGTACGAAACTCCCAGAGAATTATCATTTTCCGCGCATTTCGGAGCGGCTCAAAACTCATAAGTGGAAAACTGGATTTATTTCCTAAACGGCTTAAGTAAGACAAAAATTTGTAAAGACCTATTTTGTAGAGAAAGAGACGAGCTACAAATTTTATTGAAAACTTGTTTCTGTATTTTCATCATTTTCGCCGTTAGAGCAAAAAAACGAAAATCAAAAAGTTTTTCCAAATATTTTTCCATTTTCCCGGAACTTGGAAATGCAAAGAATGCATCATTCCATTGTACAGGTTATTAACTACCTATATCCCTAAAATTAATAAAAGAAGCATCTTTTATTAATTTTTGCCTTCATTGCCTGTACTAATACGAGTTAGTTACAAAATTTTTCCGTCGACTGTATTTTTAATAAAATGGAGAAAATCTGATTTTAAAGTTTTATTTACTATAATAAGTACAAATTGGATTAAGTATTAATTAATTAGTATCATTTAATTTGTATTTATAAACATTTATTTTTACGTTAGATAACAATTACTGAAATTAAGGGAAGGCATATGTAAATTATTAGTTCTATAATTTTCTGAATTTAAATTCAGGTTTATATAATTATTTTGTATAATAGGTTGTGTTTCGGCGTTGGTAGAACTAGTACTTACTTATGAGCTCTTGTAACAGTTTCACAAAAGATTTTTTCAGCTATGGCAACTTTATTTTGCAATGAATTTTCAATATATTCTTCTGCAACAGCAGTGGATTTCCAACCACCAAGACGTTTAATAGCTGAAAAGTCTGCACCATTGTCGGAAAGTATTGAGGCAGAAGATCGCCGAAAACAATGTCCAGTGTAGGGATGCGGCTGCTCTAATTTTTAGAAGGTTGCTATAATGGACGGCATTTACTTTTTCATAGTTGCCCACCTGCACAGGGGGAGGGGGAGGTCAGGTGGATATTATACACTACATTTGATTTTTTTCATTTTGGTTCTTAATACTAAGCGGCCACTGGCCGGCCGTATCGTTTTTATAAGTGCACGTATCGTTTTTATAAGTGCAAGTGTAAATAATAACAGGTAGCACGCGTCAAGAAAAAACGTATATGCCTATACTAATTGAAATGGTGTGTGTCTTATTTTGCACGTTTATATTGCTAATTTTCTACCAATACCTATAAATTCATATATCGTTGGATTCAGCGGAAAATTTTGCAGATTTTTTGTTTGAATTTTTGTTCCATATGTCCTGTTGTTTTCAAAATAAAAAATGTTAAATAAAACGAAAAAATTAAAGTTTAAATTTTTTTCGAAATATCTCATTAGGTATTAAATATTCTTAACCCTAGTATTTGTTCTCTTAAAAAACATTGTTTTCTAAATATTTCCTTTTTATGAAAATTCAAAATCGGTCGATTATTACCGAAGTTTTGAGTTTTTGAAAAATCGACCTAGTCGCCATCTTGAATTGTGGATTACTCGAGAAAAATACATTTTCAGAAATGCCAACATGGTACTTGGTGATTCAGTTGGCTTATATTTTCACAGAATGAAGCGTTTTAAAACTTAGCAAGACATCGAAGTGAGCAGTCGTTTTTCAGCCCTATGATAATAGACTACTAGTTGTAGTATTTTAATCTCATTTACGGAGAAAGTACTTACACTCTGAAACATTACATCGTGTTTTAATGGGAACTTTTCAAGCTTCAATTCTATATTCTAAAATAACTTCAATCGTTGTACATCTCTTTGAGATATAGAGAAACCCCATTTTAGAACAAGTCTTCCTTATTTGTTCAGCGCCAGCAAGACCTCATCAAAGTAAAAAACCGCTGCCTAAGGAATCACTACTTCCACATCCAGATTTTTCATTCAAGTCACTTTAAAGAAAACATCTTGACTAGATTTGCACTCTAGTAAGTTTGAGGCGTTGGTTTCTACCATAGAATAAAAATTACGTTTCTAGTTTACCCTACTTATTTTCCCCTATTTACAAATTGCCACCTCCCAGACCTTCAATGGAATCATCCCAATTTGATGTCATTACAATACATAATAATCGTGCTAACTTTCACGTGAATATCTCAATTCTATGTTATCAATTCCATTAATAATGAAGCGGAGATGGCGGGGTTTGAAAAATATTAGAAAGAAATCTGAGGCCTTGGTTTCTAGTGTATACACCAAATCCCAAATTTCTGTACTCGTACCAGCTTGATTTACTTATTTTTCCCTATTTACCTCTACTTATCCCACACTCTTTCAACGCAATCATGCCAAAATATAGTTTAGCTTCAGATATCGTTATAATACATACGTGTACCAAATTTGAAGTGAAAATCTAAATTTAATTGTATCAACTCTTTTAATAAGGGAGTGGTGATGGTGGGGGAATGGAAACTATTATAAAAAAACCTGAGGCCTTCTCTTCTAGTGTATACACTAAATCCCAAATATCTGTACTCTTACCAGCTTGCTTTACTTATTTTCCCCTATCTACCCCTATTTAACCTCCAACCCTTCAATAGAATCATCTCAAAATATTATCAAGTTCCAGATGTTGTTATAATACATACGTGTAAAATTTCAAGTGAATATCTCAATTTTATTTTATCATCCCCTTTAATAATGGAGTACATACACCGAATTTCAAGTTTCTGTACTCTTACCAGATTGCTTTGCTTATAATGGAGTAGGGGTGGTGGCGGGTTGAAAAATATTATAAATGATTTGACCTTGGCTTCTAGTACATACACCGAATTTCAAGTTTCTGTACTCCTACCAGCCTGCTTTACTTATTTTTCCCTATATAACCCCCAACCCTTCATCAGAATAATCCCAAAATATAATCTAGTTCCTGATATCATTATTATACAGACTGTCTATTTTACGAGGGCCACACCAAATATCTCGCTTAATATCTATTGTAGAAGAATAAAGTTTTAGAAACAGTTATCCCATTTTTTGTGAGCTATATTTCAGTAAAAAGAAATTTGAAATCCATAGCCTACTTTATGAGATATATTACAAAAACCTGAAAAATAGGAAAACCACAAACGGTTATAGCTTCCTTATTTGAGGAGATACGAAAAAAGTTAAAGGAATGAAAGTTGACGGCAAAGACAATAAGAATAATAACGTGTAACAAAAAAATCGAAAAATGCAGTTGGCTTTGACATACGCTATTGTGCAAAAATGAAAAATACATATCTCAAAGTAGGCCATGACGCCATTAATTCCGTTATTTTTTTCTCATTCCAACGATATAAAACATGTCACAGAAATTTTAACCGATAGTGTCAATATTTAATATTTTACGAATACCACAATTCATATAATTGAATCGTAACAATCAGCTGTGCCATAATAGTAAAAATTCACTTTATAATAATTATAATTCCGTAATTATTTATTACAATTTAATACAAACCAATAAATATCTCATAAATAAAAATACAAGTACAAAACGAACATCCAAAGAAAAAAACGAAAAACTATGTATAACAGTACTACCTACTACTATATTGAAAAGAAATTGTGTGTATTTATTTTTCTAACTACAAATGCTCAAATTGTGCACCATGCATTCTGACACATAAACGTGCTCTACGAGACACGTCACGCATTACATTTTGGAGCATTTCAGGAGTAATTGCCTCACATGCGTTTCGAATTCTGGTTTTGATGTCCTCAATATTTTCAGGGGCAGTTTGAAATACCTTGTCTTTAATGTAACCCCAGACGAAAAAATCCAAGGGAGTAATATCTGGTGATCGAGCTGGCCATAGAATGGGTCCATAGGTGCCTATCCAGCTATCTGGCATAACTTGATTTAAATAATTTGTACATATTACAGCAGTGTGAGGTGGAGCCCCATCTTGTTGAAAATATGAATAATTTAATCTTTCTGCCACTGTTTATTCATAAAGAAAATCTTGAAATTCGTTTTGCAGGAAATGAAGGTACCTACGAGCGGTTAATTTGCCATCATAAAAATAAGGTCCAATTGCTTTAGTCCCTAAAAGACCCAACCAAACATTCGTAGAAAATCTTTCTTGGAAAGCAGTCTCTCTGCACCAATGCGTATTTTCTCGTGTCCACTTATAATGCATATTTCTATTGAAAAATCCATTATTAGAAAAATTTGATTCGTCCGACCAAAGAATTTTGCTACATATCAGCGCGTCATTCCTTTTCTTATTTAATAACCATCTACAAAATCTAACTCTCCTTGGCTTATCTCCCTCATTTAAATGTTGAACTTTCCTCATTTTGTAGCATCGAAATCAGTTTTTTTTCAATATTTTTCTTGCACTGTCTTTTTTTATGCGACAGTTTCTCTGAATTTGTCTCAAAGAGGTTTCCTCATTTTGGTTAACATAATTCATTACTCTATTCACTTTTCTTACATTATCCGCAACATGCGCTCGCCTTACTACTTTTTTTGAAAATGAACCGTGCGTTTTTAGATTTTGAACTAACTTCCTAAACATAGTTCGATTTGGCTGCGGAGCATCTGGAAATCTATCTCCGTAAACCGTGACTGCCATCTCAGCGTCAAAATTGCACTGACAATAAATGCTAATCATATCGAATTTGTTATTATTGGTGTACACCATAATTACTGATATAAAATTTGTCTTAGAACTCGACAACGCAACATACAACATACAACAGTGACAATCTGTCAAATTTATTAATAACTGTATACATTGTTTTTCACTAATTATGGCACAGCTGATTGTTACGATTCAATTATATGAATTGTGGTATTCGTAAAATATTAAATATTGACACTATCGGTTAAAATTTCTGTGACATGTTTTATATCGTTGGAATGAGAAAAAAATAACGGAATTAATGGCGTCATGGCCTACTTTGAGATATGTATTTTTAATTTTTGCACAATAGCGTATGTCAAAGCCAACTGCATTTTTCGATTTTTTTGTAACACGTTATTTTTCTTATTATCTTTGCCGTCAACTTTCATTCCTTTAACTTTTTTAGTATCTCCTCAAATAAGGAAGCTATAACCGTTTGTGGTTTTCCTATTTTTCAGGTTTTTGTAATATATCTCATAAAGTAGGCTATGGATTTCAAATTTCTTTTTACTGAAATATAGCTCACAAAAAATGGGATAGCTGTTTCTAAAACTTTATTCTTCCACAATAGATATTAAGCGAGATATTTGGTGTGGCCCCCGACAGTCTGTATATACGTGTATCAATTTTCAAGTGAATATCTCAATTTTATTTTATCAACCCCTTTAATAATGATTTGGGGAGGGACGAAAAATATTATAAAAAATTTTGAAGCCTTTGCTTGTAGTAGATACATCAAATTTCAAGTTTCTGTACTCTTACCAGCTTGCTTTACATATTTCCCCCTATTTACCCCTATTTACCCCCCAACCCTTTACCGAATACCATAAAAAACAATCCAGTTCCAGATCTCTTTACAATATATACGTGTACAAAATTTCAAGTCAATATCTCACACTGTTCCGGAGAAATCGTGCGGACAAAAAAAATTACAGACAGACAGAAAAAAAATTTTCTGCTCAAATTTAAAATCTCGACGTTTCATGGCATTCTAAACCTATTTCAAGAAAAAAAAAATGATTTTTTTTTTACGGTTACTATACTTCCAATCCACTACGTGGATGTGGAAGTAAAATTAGTCATCAAAATGAACAACTATACAATTTTCCAACTTTTTTTCTCCAGTTTATCCCGCTATTATTCCTTACTTGACTGACCAAATAATGAAATCTGATACTTTCCTAGCGCAACAGCTTTACAGAAAACCATTAAAATGTTTTAACATTTTCTAGCTCTGGCATTTTCTATGCTACGCTATAACTCAATGCAAGTTTTTGTATGCACCTCCAGGTTGAAGTATTAAATGGAGAAATAATGAAACTAACTTCCCCAGTAATTTGAATAATTGGTTAATTCCAGTTTTCCACTGTACACATAATAAATGTTAGAGATGTCAGCTCGTATTTGAAACCGGAGTAATTTTTCATTTCGGCGTCAAATAATTTTGAGTTCCGCGAAATAAAAGTGTGTTGTAAAAGTGTAATATTTACAGACAACTTGGAGTGTTGTATTTTAAAAACAGAACCGCTCAAATAAATGAGATGTCTGTATGAATAGGGAAACCTGACTCCTACGCGCCAATCCGAAATATAAAGGTATTTTATAAAGGGATGGCGTGAGAAAACCCACATACATTATTAAGATAAATTACATATAAAGTGAATGTTGCATACAAGTCAACGGTAATGACTTCTTTCTTGGGACTGTTCGACGTCAGCAATCATTTCGGTCGCCATTTGCATCTTGTTGTTCTCTGCTCGTTTGTAGCTGTCTATTAGAGTAACGAGGTAAAGTTACGCCTAGTTAGGTACATCGGATAGGATATTATCGTGTTTAGTAGCGCAACAACAACAAATTCCCTCTCATTTTTATTCCCAATAACGAACTCCTTTTACAGCCCAACGGATATATTGCTAAAAATAGAAATAATATATTTATAATGCGATATGGCGATGCAAAAAGAAACTCTGCGTATGTTTTTTTTTTGTATACAAATAGATTTCACTAGCCGACAGCCTACATGTATCGGGAGTAAAAATAGCAAATTCTTAGTAACTTCGTCATGCTAAATAACAATATAAAAAGCAAAAGTTGGCGCTGGTTTTCCCAATAGAGATAATAAAATGTAACGCAGGTATAACCCCTAGTTTATTGGCGGGCCTATCACAAATAACAGGTAGAATTAGAATTTTACGAACAATAGACATAATATACTGACCGTGCTAACTACCTACCTCTTTATTTGTCACTAAAATTCATATTCATTCTGAGGTAGTCGTATTTGTACCTTGTGCGTGAAGCGTTCATTTTCGAAACGAAATAGTGCTATATTGAAAATATACCACGAGATTGTGTAAATACACCTAACCACTTTTGTTATATTTGTGGTGAAATGACTTTTGCGCGTCAAAAACGAAAAATTACTCCCAAAATTAGGAAGTAGTACCAGCTGTATTTTGGTTGTACAATTGGAGATGAAAACAAAAAATGGGTACCTCATATATGTTGCAGCAATGGTACGAACAATCTTTGCAGTTGGCTAAGTGGAAGAGGATGTTCAATGGCTTTTGCTGTGCCCATCATCTAGCGAGAACCTAGAGATCATGTTACCGATTGTTATTTTTGCGTGATGCCACCTATTAGACATGGTATTAACAAGGAAAAAAGGATGGTAATACAATGCTCCAATTTACCATCTGCCATTCGCCCGGTTCCACATAGTGATGAACTACCTATTCCTATTCCACCTCAAGAATACAGACTTAATTCTGACGAACAATCAGATGATAATGTAGATGACGACTTAGTATAGCCATCAACACCACAAGATCCCGATTTCTCTGCCGAAGTAGCCGGTGATGAACCACATAAAATTAAGCAACGTGAATTAAGTGATCTTAGAAGAGAACTTGATCTGTCCAAGGCGAAAGCGGGGCTTTTGGCATCTCCATTACAACAATGCAATTTACTACAAGAAAATGTTAAAGTTTCCACGTATCTAAGTCGTCAAAAAGATTTTATACCTTTTTCAAAATGGAAAATGACTTGGTTGCCTGCAAGGACATTGACGGTTTAATGAGTGCCTTACACATTCCTCGTGATCCTAGTGACTGAAAACTTTTTATTGACGCCTCGAAACTTAGTCTAAAGGCTGTGCTACTCCACAATACAAATAAATTGCCATCAATTCCAATCGCCCGTGCTGTCCACTTGAAGGAAAATTACAATAACATGAATGTATTGCTACAAACTATAGAATATAGAAAGAGCTCATATTCTAATTAAGTATATATTATATAACATGTATTTGTAATATATATCAAAATGGCATATATTTTGTCGCATGATGTAATTATTGCTTTTTTTTATTAAAATTATACCATAATATGAGTTAGGTAAGTTATTACATTTTTTAGAGCCAGAAAATTTTTTTAGGACTACGTTACACGTAGCTGGGACCAAAACAATACAAATAAGTGGTTCTGGTTAGCGATACAAAATAAGAGTCAATATTTGTCAGTTAGTGCTTTCTTTGTAATCCTGCAAAAATAAAATTAAAGGGTGTAGCAATAAGTATGTGTATGCTTCCCCCGCACAAATCTTGTCGTAATATTGGGCATAAGTTGACAGTTGTGTGATATGAAATTTTCCAGATTCAATTGAATAACAATTTTTCTGGGGGTAGTAGAGATTGAAAAGATTCTAGACTTCTTATAATGGTTGCTTATTTTCGTTTTGAAAGAATCATTTCAAGCACTAATCATCCTCTGTAGACACTTAATTATACTTGTTACTTTAAACTTACATTTATGTATAATTGCAAATTTAAAGTATGTATTATTTTATGTCTGAGCTGACAAGTATGCATAATTGTCACTTTAAACTTACAATCATATACAATGGGCTTGTTCGGCATTTTTTTTATTTCATAAATCGAAAGTGCAAGCATAAAATAATGGATCTGCAAAAAATCAGAATCTTATTCGCACGTTTAGTATCTTAAAAACTATTACAAATCTCCGCCTCGCGAAAATTGGGCGTGGCCAGGCGCTACGTCACTATACGCATAGACTCGGCGATCTCAATAAACTTGATACTCCTTATATTATAATTATAAATGTTTTCGAAGTATTGTTTGTTTTGTTTACTTCTTGACAGTAGGGGAGTACAATTTGGTGAAATGTCAAAAAATTACAATTTTCTCTCGCTCCTGTCGGGACGAATGATTGATTTTGACCCTGCAACTTACGATTAGGATTCGTCGCCGACCTTCTCCTTTCCGTAAAGACATAGAACGAACTTCCACTCGACGTATTTATTTAGTTACCAGCGTTTGAAAATTCCATGTTTTTCGATTTATCAGGTTAAATTTGAAAGATCTCAGAAAGCTACTTTTCTTACGTCACTTGCGTATAGTGACGTCACAAACGAGCGCTCGGTTTTTGCAACTATTACTAATTTCAACTCCTTATATCTCGAGAACGGGAAAAGCTGATAATACGAAATTTTAAGTGCATAATGGGAATATCGAATACTATATGAAAAAGTATAAAAACCATATAAAAAGAATATCATGGAACAAGCTCATTGCACTTCTCTGTCGAAGAGAAGGGATTTTTTACTTCATGATATTTAGTAAACAATACAGCGACTGCTTTACATCCTCTCCGAAGAATAGTATAGCCACTATGCAATTCCCACCTACAACTGCATGTCTTCTTCTTATGCGCTGATATACAAGCCATTAGAAGGTAGAGCGAGATCTGCACAATTCCCTGGTGAGAATCACTCATCCATATGCTAACGATCTGAGTTGTTTAACATCTCGCATAGAAATACGAGTATGGCCAAGACTAAGTAAGTCTTGGCTATAGTTAATTAATAATTAATAGTTACTCTCAATACTTACAAATTATTCAATAATATCAAATATCATAATTATTTAAAAACGCACAATTATTTACTGTGACATCGATTTACCTCATGAAATTGTTGACCTTTGTTCATGATAATAAAAGCAAACTTCGAATAAACGGTGATCGATCATGAATATTTCAAAAAATCTCTTAATTATGGTGGCACAACTCTGTACAATAAGATGCCATTGGAAATACAAATATCGAAGTCTTGTGAAGTTTAAGAAAAAAAGCTGAAGGCTTTGTTATTTATAATATTCAAGAATTCATACAATTTTGCTCTAGTTAAGTGAACATAATATACGATTTTATTCTCCTTTTATTTATTATCTGCTTGCCTTATACTCTCCATTTGCATGTATTGTTTGTTGCATTTATTCTTGTATATTTATTTGTTATATATTATTTATGTATTTTGGATTTAAATGTTTAGTTTATTTTCATATCCACATTTGTATATTGTTATTTACCATTTCTGTTGACTTGCCACATGTACAAGTTATATATCTAAAGTGGTTCATAAAGATTATTATGATTATTACTATTATTATTATTGTTTCGTAACTAGCTCTCTGCCAAACAGCATTTTTCATGTTGTATTATTAAGCAAACAAACTTGTATCATTATTAAAAACACCCACTCTGAAAACCTACACATTATATTCCATAGTCAAAACTTAATGAGCAGAAACGTTTGCGTTTGCTGTGGGTGATTCTTATTATCCTGGAAGTTCAATATTACCCCCAATACCAGGGTAGTTAATTGCAGCGCTCAATGGCTGCGGGCTAATGCTCATTATTATTGGGATATGGGCTTTACTGCCACTGTTTTCCTAGGATCTGTTCATGCTTGCGGCAACACGCATTTTGTGTATAGCTAGGCCTGGTTCACAACAGCTGATAGCATAGTCAAATACGTGCAGAAGCTTACACAGTCGAAATCAAATTGAATCTAAGTCATATTTTCAGAAATGCTCTCTCGTTAATTAATTGCTGCTCATGGCGTGCTAAACAGCAGTAATTACGGTTAAAGAGATTAATTTATCGCATATGGGATATCGCATATGCATGAAAATATATAGGCAGAAGTGTAGTTCAAAGAGAAAATAACATTGTACAAAAAAATGTTCGCAAAATATTTACGAGTTTTTTAACGCCCGGATTCCTATGATGACTAGTGGCTAGTTTTAAGTCATTATTTATTTATTTATTTATTCACTTATTTATTAATTTAATAATACACCACCCAACAGAGCATTCCAATTACAGGGTAGGCAATAATAAATACAAACATATAACGTGTGAAAGTAGAAACAAAGGAATACAAAATAAACAGGTAAAAATAAAGACAAAACAAAAAATTTTAAATTATGCAGTTGTTCTTTTTTATCGCAGCTACATTGAAGTGGAATACAACAAATTGGTCTTGTAGATTATAATAATTCTCACACATTTTGTATAGTAGCGAAAATTTCTGGACGTTAGTTCTGGGAGTCGGTAAATATAATAATGAGCTATGCCAGGTCTATAGTCTATTATCATAGGGCTCAAAAACGACCGCTCGTGTCTTGCTAAGTTTTAAAATGCTTTATTTTATGAAAATATAAGTCAATGGGATCACCAAGTGCCTTGTTGGCATTTCTGAATATGGATTTTTCTCCAGTAATCCACAGTTCAAGATGGCGACTAGGACGGTTTTTGCCAAAAATCATATCTTCGGTAATAATTGACCAATTTTCAATTTCAAAAAAATATAATGCCTACAAAAAAATATAGTTTACGAGAAAAAAACAGCAGAGTTAAAAATATTTAATACCTAATGGAATATTCCCAAAAAAGCTAAAATTTTTATTTTTTAATTTTATTTATCATTTTTTATCTTGAAAAGAACAAGCCATGTGAAGTAAAATTTCAAAGAAAAAATGTGTAGAAATTAATACTGAATCCAAAGATATACAAATTTATAGGTATTTGTTGAAAAATAACCCGATAAATGTGCAAGAATATGACGTGCGCCATTAAGTCGACCCATTTCAATTAATATACGTTTTTTCTTGAATGTGTTATGATTTGTTACTATTTACATTGCACTTTTTATATAATTGTTACACATTCTTTAGAATACTCTTCGCATCTTTAACGTAAATGATATTAGTTTTAGACATTTCATCTAATTACAAATTATTAAAAATAGGTTTTTTAAAATTTAAATAATTAATAACTTTTTTATTTATTGATCAATTTTGTTAAAAATAGGATTCTGCCTCTAGCTAACACTAACTTACTGTCCAAATTTCAATATATTTGGACTTTTCGTTCTTAAGTTATTGTACTTACAAGAAACTGACGGACGGACGGACATTTAACAGAATGTTAATGGAGGGGTAAGCACTAAATCTTTTACACGGTAATTAAATTTTTCATATTGGTGTTAATTAGTAAAAGTTAGAACATTACACTTCCTTATACTTAACTATAGTTTGTTTAAATTACACCATTCATTAATTTTATCAAGGGCACTTCGTAATACCACAAAATCACTCACATCATTTACATTATTATATAACTTCATATGGTCTTCGCATAAAAGACAATTGATAGCTAATAATTAAGATATTGCAGAATGATGGGCCTAAAACAGAGCCTTGGAGTACACCCGAGGTAGATACGAATTCCGCAAATGATTGTCATGTAATGTTGATTGTATCTACTGCGCATAAACGGTTGCTTCAACCTTGAAATTTATAATAAGCGTTTTCTAAATGCACGTTGATTTCAAAGGAACTCGCAGGTTTTAATAGATCAGAGTAGTCGAGTTTATTGTTTAATATTTTAAACAGAGTTACAATCTCGTGTAATTCTCGGCGAAGTGAGTTAAGTAAGAATTTATTTAACAAAATATCATTACTAATTCCAACTAGTGGATAAGTCTTGTTCTCGGTGTAACTGAAGTATTTTAAAAATTTTCTCTGAATATTCTCCAGTTCATTAATATGAACGATATAGTGGGGACTCCAGATTACGTCAGCATACTCCAATTTACTTCTGACAAACGAGTTAAATAGGAGCTTCATAGTTTCAACATTCTTGAAATCTTTGTGGTTTCTAATTATGAATCCCAATGATTTAAAAGCTGAAGATGCGATGTCATTTATGTGATAAATAAAAGTTGTCTTGCTATCAAAAGTAACACCTAGATCCTTAAATCTATCGCCCCTTTATATGACACTATCGTTTATTTTATACTCATTAATGAAAATATTATGACCACGTGAGTAGGTGACAACATTACATTTTTCAACATTTAGAAACAGTTTATTTTTATTGCACCAGTTGTCAATATTTTCCAAATCTGACTTGAGGAATTCTATATCATCATTGCAGCTAACGCTGTAGTACATTTTTAGGTCATCGGCATAGAGTAGATGTGGGCACTGTAAATTTATAACTATGTCATTGATAGAGACTTTGAATAAATGTGGACCAAGGACTGATCCTTGAGGGACTCCTGATTCGGCATTAAATTCGACAGACTTGTGTCCATGGTAATAAACATATTGTAATCTACTGCTTAAATATGAGGTAAAGAATGAAACAAACTCATATGATAATCCAAAATGTGTTAATTTATTTAATAAGATACCATGGTCAAGCCTGTCAAACGCTTTGGAGGAATCTCTGTAAATAACGTCGACTTGACCACCTCCATCCAAGGCTTCACAAAGATACTGAGTCAAGCACAATAAATTTGAAGTCGTAGACCTACCTGGCATGAACCCATGTTGATGGCTTGATATTTTATTTTCTATGTTAGGAAAAATGTAGTCGTAGAGAATGAATTCGAATAGTTTAGAGAAATTATTAATTATGGTGATTGGCCTGTAATTTTTCATGTCTTCTTTGGAATTGTTTTTGTGTACAGGCCATATTTTAGATATATTCCACAGGCTGGGAAAAATGCCATTATTTAAGGATAAATTAAATATATATGATAAGGGACCGGCCAATATTGAGACGCAATCTTTAACGAAAAAAGCTGGACCTGCTGTAAATTTTGGTTTTAATTTTTTGCACCCTTTAATAACTTCTGCCTCTGAGATTGTAGGTATGAATATATTTTGTGTCTCCACAGGTTTACTTTCGCCACCCATACTGACATTATTAGTTAATGCAGAGTAAGCTGATTTGAAATATTCTAAAAATTTATTTACTATAGCTTAGGGGTCATTATATGAGGTATTTTCATGTCATACTGTTAGGTACTGAGCTTGTTTTTGACCTGTTATTAATGTAGGACCAAAACATTTTTTGATTATTTTTTAAGGCATTTTCTATCTGAAGTATATAGCTTCTATGCGAGTCATCAATGTCTTTTTTTACTTTTGTTCTAATATTCTTACATTCCTCATATAGCACGACATCCTTAGTATTTTTATACCTATTCCAAATTTTATTTTTATGTTTGAGATTTTTAATTATGTCTTTCGAGATCCACTGAGGATATTTCTTTGTACGCGGAAGAGATTTAGGAACATACAAGGCTAGATTCTCATAAATAATATCATAAAGAATTTGAGTTGCTTGATCATCATATAACAAATTCCACTCAGTGTGGCACAAACTATTATACAATGATGGAAAATCGGCTTTTTTAAAATTATAATTTGGTATTTGGTTATAGGAGAAAAATGTTCCAACTATCTTTAAGTCACATATTATATCCAGTGCCGGATGATGTAGATCCTCTATTAGCTCGCAGGCTTCTGATTTCGTGACTAGACAATTTATGTTGCCAAGAACCAAATCTAATAGCCTCCCCTTATCGTTTGTTATGAAATTATGCTGTTTTAGATTGAGAAAATTACATAAGAGATCTAACTGTATTAATTTGGCGGATTTTTCTAATGATTTCAAGCTTTCAAAATAATCTGCCATGTTAGAATCACCCATTATTAATATGTTATTTCCATAGATAGAATACATATTTGTAAGTTCTTCAAACAGGGTTTCATAAACTTCAACATTTGTATTAGGAGGGATCGAAAATTTTCGATTTTTCTTTTACTCGAAAACGGAAATATTATGTGCCGAAACTTGGCAAAATTTGGCCAAAAATACGAGCACCGTCCATGCAGGAGCAATTCACCCATCTTAACCGACTATGGTCTTTCTATCGTAACGCTACGCAATGTTATAAAAAATAGAACTGAACGTTATTCTATTATCCCTCGTACCTAGACCAGACAAGAAATGCTATCACAGCCCCACAAGAAATGCTATCACAACCCCACAAAAAAACAGCTCTGTACCAGAGACATGAATACATAAACTTTGTATATTTCTTGATGCTGAATCCGAATCTGCAGTCCAAAAACCAATTTACAAGGTAATTTTTTAGTAAAATGCGAAAACATCCCCTAAAATAAACTGAAATAGTGAGGATAAGATAAAGCTTTATAATGAAATGCAACAATTTGTAAATACTCTGAAAAAACAATCTAAAATTAAATTTTGAGCATTCGAAAGAAACAAATGCAAATTAAATCCATCCCCACTCCTAAGATCAAATAACGAATGTTAGTGCAAAGCAATTTGAAAAACCATAGCCTTGTAGTTTGTAGTTCCAAATATATAAATGTAGGTTAGGGGTGGACGCCAATATTCTTGACTTTGATGACGGTCTCGGATGATTGGGGGTCGAGCTTTGAGCTCATTGCCCCAATCATCGCTGTAGACCTGGACCTCGTAAGGGGTGGGCCTGCTCTTTACGACTACCCCACCTGCAAATGCAGACGGTATAGGCGAAGTTAGCAGACCTCCCCTGGTCCGGGCTGTTGGACCCTGCCAGCCGGGTCGTTTCTTCTGGCGTTCTTCTGTCTTGTAGTTTCTTTCTTCGCTGGCATGTCGGCTCCCGGGAGCGTCTTTCGTCTGCTGTGAGAGGGAACGGCTGTTGCCACACCCTCTCGGAGTTTGGAAGGGTTTGGGGGTGTGTGACTAGTCGGAGGCCAGGGTGCCAATTGGCATCATGTGCTCCGATTTCGTCGGAAGAAAGTTTTTGGTCTGTGTAGCTCAAGGATTGTGCTCAGCCAGGGACGCTTGTTTTAGCGTCGGAGGCCGTCACGGGCTAGGGTAAGGGTACCTAGCTGGTTGTTTGCTGGATACCCCCGGGATCGGGTGATTTGGGTGTTTTGGTCTTTGTTTCCTTGCGGCGTGGCTTGAAGATCGGGCTGAAAGGAATTAGGGGTGGAATTATCCCCCTCGTAAGGGTAGGTGTGGATTTAATTTGCGTATGTTTCTTTCTAATGCTCAAAATTTTATTTCAAAATGTTTTCTCAAAGTATTTACAAATTGTTGCATTTTATTATAAAGCTTTACCTTTTCCTCACTATTTCACTTTATTTTAGGGGATATTCTTGCGTTTTAGTAAAAATTACCTGGTAAATCGGATTTTGTGCTGCGGACTCGGATTCAGCATAAAAAAATACACAAAATCTATGTACTAATGTCTGATACAGAACTTATTTTGTCGGGCTGTGTTTTCGTATTAGCACTTTTGTTTTCGTTTCAGGAATTTTATTTAAAAACAGTATCGAGGAATTATGTCTGGGGCAATTAATATAAAGAAATTGATTAAGGAAGCCGTTACTCTGAGGTAATCCATAATTATAACGAAATCGAGTATATACGCACACAAACTAGCAGCTTATAATTCAATGCTACATAGAGCTTTTTCGTTGCCTTTGACAGAAACACAAACAAAAAGAGAGCTCTCAATGATTCAAAAAATAGCCAAGAACAATGGCTTCCCCACAGAAACTATCGCCAAATTAATAAACAAAAAACAAAACCAGTATACTTTTAAAACAATTTATCCCATAGTTAGAGAAGAAGAACAAACATCTTACGCTACCATCACATACTGTGATACGCTAACAAAGAAAATATGAAATATTCTCAAAACACATAATATCAAGATAGCATTTAAACCCCAACAAAAATTATCAAATTTAATTTACAACGCCAAGAATAAAACAAATAGATACGAAAAATCTGGAGTTTATAGGCTAAATTGCTCAGAGTGCAATAGCACATACACCGGGTGAGTCACGAATTGCGCTCGCCTCGATATTTCCTAAAATATTTGGAATAGAAAATTGACATTTGGAGGCCTTATTACACGAGTAAAATGCCATCTTTTCAATAAAAAATCAAGTTTGGTGCACATCCGGTTTGACCCGAAATGCCCACAACTTTCGATTTTTAAATGGAAGACCTTATATATTTTTACATTTTTAGAATCTAGAGGAAATTTTGAATACAATACATCCACTTTGGTCACTTTTTCATAAACATTAAAAATTTTATTAAAAAATCTATTTCTGAATCCAGAGTGCTGTGGTGCCCAAAATATATTTTAGTTTGTGTGCTACGTTACTATAAAAATAAAAAGAGCAATATGATTGCATTACTTAATTCTCTAGAGGCGTTTAAAATTTTTAAATGTGATTTTTACCCACTAACTCGGTTTTTTTAAATGGGAATTTAATCGTTCACCAACATTTTTAAATACCTCATTTTCATACCAATCTAATGATACCAAAATTTTGAAAATCCGCTCAGAAATATTTGAGATTTCAGCCAAAATACAATGCAACCAAGCTTTTAGAAACATGCGGCTAATAGATAATAGATTAGTGGGCTTTGGAAACTAAAATGGCACATTTCTGTGTAAATCTGGTAACCTAATAACATTGGAAAAATCATAGTAGCCATTGAATGTAATAAAACAATATCAGCTGTCAGACAGACTCGTGTAGTTATAGGCAATCTTGAGCTATCAAACATTTAATAATTGTGAGCGCAAAGAACGTTACAATTAAGTTTAGCATAGGTATGTGGAGGTAAACACAATTACATCCACAAGGACATTTGCAATAGAATGCGACATCAGTTCGGTTTTCAGAGTTTTATTTAAATGAACATAAATATCGGGCCTATAAATAAATAAAAATCAATTCAGTTTGAACAATTAAAATTAAACTAGGTAACAGTAGGTAGGTATCTTTTACATTTAAAAATCGAAAGTTGTGGGCATTTCCGGTCAAACCGGATGTGCACCAAACTTGATTTTTTATTGAGAAGATGGCATTTTAGTCCTGTAATAAGGCCTCCAAATTTCAATTTTCTATTCCAAATATTTTAGGAAATATCGGGGCGAGCGCAATTCGTGACTCACCCGGTATAGGACAGACGTAATTTTAGAACCAGATACCTCGATCATGATAGGTCCTTCAGACTACAAAAAACAGATATTGCTTTTTCTAATCACATATTACAGAGTGGACATAACTTCCCAAATATTAATAATATGGAAATCCTACACTATGCTAGCAAAGGTTTGAAACTTAATTTGTTGGAAGCATTGGAAATATACAAATACAATAATAAGGATGATTTAATTTTGTTAAATGATTAATTAGATATTATGTATTCGCCTCCTTTTACTGCTACCAAAATGTAATTAATATTTCTGAGAAACCCCACTCTTAGATAGTTAGGATATCATAAACTACCTGTGTACTTTCATAATTCTCTAATCTGTTTTCTAGAAACATATTTAAATAGGGACCAAATCTTTTGCATTTCATTCTTAGTTGAATCATCGTTTAAAAATGACCTAAAGGGTTGAAACTGCAGTCACGTTTTGTGCAAATATAGTGGTAAAAAAACACAGTGGTGTTTTACTCAATTTCGTTGCAATTAATATAAGTCGCGCCTTGGAAAATGAATGTTTGAAAGAATCATTACTTAAAACTTCCTACCTGACCAATATTTCTAGAAATCTTCCAATATTCTAACAATTTTCGGAATAATAGCTTAGATTTTAGTGGTTTCTATATTTTACCACCTTAATAATAGAGGCTTCCACCTTAGGCAATACCCAACACTGCTTATAATAATTTATGGATTGCAAAATTACAAAAACTACATAGGGGTTGTTTAGTAAAGGTTATATACATCGCGGAGGGTTTCTGTAGAGGAAAGGTATGAGCCCAAATTTATATTTCCTATGTACCTTTTAGTGGCCCTAAGATATTACTCTAGCATTTACGCTACAGGTAGACGGCGATATTCAATTTGCAACCTTCAATGAATATGAGAATGTCAGCTTCTAGACAGGAACAAATTGCAACATTAACTATAAATTGGGTCGGCGGTATACGTTCAGAAATATATTAACACAGCTTGTAGATTACTTTTTGAATATTAAGACCTGGGAAACGACTATACCGGCTACGTATAAATCATTCACCCAAATAGATATTACCTTAATGTGGAACACTAGTGCATTATTGCCCAGAGAATTTGTGCAACGTTAATGTATTACATGGTGATAATATCCCAGCTCCGTATGCTATTAAAAATTAACAGCCTTCCTTATAAATGTTATTACTCTGTACGGCGAAGAGTAATATAGAATAACATGTAAGTTCCTCATTTATTAAATTCATTTTTAAGGTTATCAATTAAACAAGTTAACCATTATACTCTTCGCTGATTACTACACCTTTTATATAGTTGTTGCACATTCTGTAGGATACTCTTCGCAGTTTTTTTTGCACATATAAGTTTTAGATATTTTTTGTTTAATTACAAAACATAGAAAAATATTAATAACTTTGTTATTTACTGATCGATTTTGTTCAAAAGCACTAAAGTTCTTCTTCTAGCTAACATTAACTTACTGTCCAAATTTCAATACAATCGGACTCTTCCTTCTTAAATTACCGTGCTTAAAGAAACGTGGTGGACGGACAAAGAGAGAGAGAGAGACGAACACACAGACGGACGGACATTTTTCTGACAGGTATGGACTTTTTTGTACGGGGCTATGTAAAGGATATAGTTTATCGCGACACTTCTACCACTGTTGATGACATGAAAAATAGGATCAGACGTGCCTTTGCATCCATTACTCCGCAGATGCTGCAAGAAATGCGTCATTCATTTAGGAAGAGGACTCAGATGTGTCTCGATCGAAATGGTGAACATTTTGAACATTTGTTAAAATAATTGTTTTTTTATTATGAGTAAATTCTTTATTACATACGTGCTGGTATTAATTTCAATTCTTTGTCCAACAATTCTAAGTAAAAAAATAATATTTCAGAAGGCTAATAATTAATTATGGAAAACTGCTTGTACTACTACACAATTAGTCTGATCCAGACAATTAACCTTAATATCTATGCAACCCTTAAATATAAATACCTACTATGATATATCAGTGGAAAGATAATTTAACACTTCATTAGATGACAGAACTGAAAATAGTACGTCCCATTTGAAAAAATTGAATTACGGCCCTTTTTATTAGCAAAAAAATAAACTCAATTTTTTCAGCACTCTGTATAAGATTAATGTTAATAACGTTTCTACCCTACTAGCCCTTAATATGCCCAATATAACAGTATACGCAGAATTTTGATAACTCTCTTGTCTATGAAATCAGAGGTACTCAAAAACTTATCCGCAAACCTCAATTTTTGTCAATAAATCTCTTTTATATCGTAAACGGTTCAGTTTAAGTACCTACCACCTTAATAGAGTTATGAATATAATTAGATGGGTAACTCGATAAAGGAAAAAAATATAGGGTGTTCTATTTAAAATAACGAAGTTGTTGCCCAGACAACGAAAACGGAATACCCTGTATAATTGTACATATTTTCTGGTTATTCAGAATTGAAAATCAAGAAAATAATCTATAAACAATATATTTCCACCATTTCAAATAGAGCCGTAATCGACCAAATTCAGAACTTTGGCGCACCCTGTATAAAAGAAATGATATTACCTGAGTCATTCTTTTGGAAAAATTACATTCTATGTAAAAATAGTTTACCTTTCGCAAATTCACGAGTGATGTTCCACTCTCTTATGGACTGATACATCTTGTAGCCTACATTTTTGTGAGATACAGGCCTTTTTGTGTAAAGTATCGATAACTTTTTTATTCCTGGCACATGTGAAACCTCAGTTTTGTGACACTTCTGAGACAGTGTAAAACTAGTGAATGCAATGCCACGTTTAAGTGAAAGAGAACGCGTTGAACTTTTGATGATGGTTGGATATGGTGATAGGCTGAGAACTCATCAGGGAGCATGTGATGTTTTCAATGCCAAGTATCCCGAAAAGCAAATTTCTAGATCCACTGTAAGTAGATTGGTGGCTAGATATGATTAATCTGGCAGTGTAGCTGACCTCCCTCCATCTGGTCGCCCTAGCGTAAGCAACGAAACCAAATTAAATATCCTTCTAGAAAGTGAGGAAAACCACCATCTTTCGACAAGGCAGCTGGCTTTAAATCATAACGTAAGTCAAATTTCTGTTGTACGTCTATTGAAAAAGAAAAATACCATCCATACAAAGTGAAATTAATCCACGAATTGAATGAGGACGATACAGATTGGCGCTTACAGTTTTGTGAACAGTTGATGAACTTGTGCGATGAAAACCCAATTTTTTTAAAGAACATTGTTTTTTCTGATGAAGCTACATTTTCTTTAAAGGGGACTGCATAACTGAAGGTATTGGTCACGCGAAAATCCTCATTGGACTCAAGAAGCTCATACACAGCGACGAGGCAAAGTAAACGTGTGGGCAGGTATGCTTGGTGATCGTTTATTGACACTTTTTTTTTTAAGAAAATCTTACGGCCGCAAGATATTTACAATTTTTGCAAGTTGAGTTAGTGCCAGCCTTAGGAGTTCCAAACAATGAAGATCAAGATATTCCTGCTAAAAATGTCTGGTTTCAGCAAGACGGGGCCCCACCTCATTTTGGGATAGCAGTGCGTCAGTTTTTAGATGACACCTTTACTGGAAGGTGGACAGGTCGTCGAGGTCCGATTGAGTTGCCCCCACGTTCACCGGATTTAACCCCATTAGACTTTTTTCTTTGGGGTTATTTAAAGCCAAGGGCGTATTTTAACAGACCGGATACCATAGAAGAATTGAAAGACTGAATTGGCTTGGAGATGAAACGAATTGCCCATGAGATGGTTCAGAACAGCGTGCAAAATGTCTACACCCGTCTTGGTCAATGCCAAATGGTTGGAGGGCCACAATTTGAGCAATGAAGATGATTTTCTCACAATTACTTATGTAAGGTATCAATCAATAAAAATATTTTTTTCCAAAAAAATGGCTTAGGTAATATCGATTTTTTTCATACCACCAGAAAGCTAAAGGAATATACCACCAGAGACAGTAAACAAAAATGTCTGTTTTCGTTTAAAAAAAAAATTATGATGACGTCACAACTCAAAAACCAATGACGTCATAAATTTGGTATAGTGACAAAATGTAGCATTTACAAAACTAAAATCGACCTGTTCGGGGATTTTTTTGACAAATGACACATACCAAAGATATGAATTTTGTGCGTTTCTTTAGGCTCACACTGTAGATGTACTATCTATGCTGAGAACATTTCCTATCGCTTATTCGTTTGAAATAAAAAATAAATTTGTAAATCAAAAAGAAGTAAACGAATTTTTTACTTCTTTTAAGGCGTTTCTATCAGCGCGCGAGAGAGAGAGTGATACACGGTGGGAGCGAGATAGCTCGTGGCGACGAAACGTGGCAACATCGTAACATTCATCTCAGATTTTCGCACATAAACAATGATATGAGAATGTCTGTATAGCATACATTTGAAAGATTCGCGTGTGCAGTTCCCTAATAAAGTTACTAAATCAAAAGAAGTAATACAATGTCGGAACCATTGAAGTACAGAAATAAATTTAGTACCAAAAGAAAATTGAGAAAAATTGAACAGGTCAAGAATCTATGGAAGACTAGGAAATCGTTGAAAGATAGCCCAGCCGCTCGACCATCTCAAGATTTTCCATGTAATGGAAGACGAATAATTGATATGGAATATTTTTGTCAAAATTTGAAGCGTGGTAAATGTAAAAATGTTCTTAAAAGAAATCCTCATGCAAAGTTTCATCCAAATCCGTTTAGTACACACAGACACACAGATATTTTTCAAAAAAATATTTTTTTGGTTCATGGGACCTCAAAGATTTGATGTTATTTCAATTTTCGACTTTGGGCTAATTCTAAGTTAAAATTTTAAGTGATATTAACAAATTAATAAAAATAAAACGTGTTTCAAATGAACGTACTGACGATTATCACTCGAAAAATCATGCATTATTCTAATAAAATATTGTTGATTCATATTATATTTTTTTGGGTTTGATATTTATTTTATATATATTTATTTATAATTTTACGTATCTATCGTCATTAATAGTATTAGGATAATTATATTAATATTAATAAGAAGTTATTGCTGACATTGTATTGATATTTGTGATTTATAGTACTGTATGAGCGCTCGTTCGCTTTGAAACGTGCATACGTTAGCTAATGTGCGATGAAAAATTGGTTTTCGTCTCTAGCGCAAGATACGAACGATTCTAAAGATATAGTTATTTAGCGAAAGTTAGAAAATTGAACCCCCGTTCGTCTGTTCGAAGAGCGAACGAGACTGGCTAATGCAGTGTTGCCAGTTTTCATATATGCGTGAAATTCCCATCGTTTTCAGACATGTATCACGAATTACTTAAAAGCCAGACACAAGAAGTTTCTCAAACTGAGAGTACACTTTTTTAACAACCATTCAAACTCACAGTCAAAAATTTAAGAGAATCTGATGTTTAAGATATAAATTATGATGCTAATAACGTGAATTTTGATGTATCATAACTGGAAAAGTAGAAACAAGATCACTCTCACATTTTGCCAGTGGTTTCACCAAACCATTATCTACATCCTTTGAAAACAATCTAACGTTAACGACTTTCTCGGTAGAAATACGTTAAGGTGGCCATTCCCTAGAAAGAGACATCCGATAGGGAAATATTTATTATTTTTGTCCATAACTTTTATTTCTTAGTACTTACGTATATTTAAAAAAACTATAAGAGTACCTAAGTAGAACCATAACAAGACTATTACAATAAATGTTCACTCAATAATTTCAGTGGTTTGCAAAACTAAGAAATAGGAAGATTAACATAATTTTTAAATTTAAATCTAGCTATTTTTCAACCCGCTAAAATTATTGAATGAAAATTCATAGTAACAGTCTTGTTATGGTTCTACTTAGGTACTCTTATAGTTTTTTAAAATATACGTACTAAGAGAAAGAAGTTATGGCCAAAAATAATAAATATTTCCCTATCGGATGTCTCTTTCTAGGGAATGGCCACCTTAAGCCAAGATATCGTCAAGAATATTTGTGCGCATTTCAGGCACCCTGTATAAACAGGGATTTTTCCTACATCTATATCTACATACTTTTCAAGTACAACATTGTCCCATAGTACGAATAATACCATTCCACGAAAACTTCGAATGGGTTCGAAAATCCGTTTATTCTCCTTGTACACGGAAGATGTCCGTGTACGTATCACCAAAGATGAATTTATGCGATTAAGTTCGAGAATGTTGTCACGAAGATAAGAAAAAATAATAACTTTCATATTGGCATATTCAAATATTATTTTTATTAATATGTACAAGCCTGTTATGTGCCGAAACACGTTTTAAATATATTATGAATATCCTGTCACAAGTATTACATTGAAATTTCAATAAAAAATGTTGACAATGTTTTAAAAATAAACGAACGCGCGAAACATTAAAGCACAGGTATATAATATTATTCGGTACAGTTATTTATTTTCTAAAATTTAGCATCCAAACAGGCGGATTAATATTGTACATATTTCTCATATACCAATTTTATTTAATGTCATGTTATGAATTTATACAACACATTTCAATTTATTCATATGTGTAGGTTTTTACTGGTTCAATAAAAGCTAGGAGAAAAACAATTTTTTGCCCAGGTGTCAGCTGATCCTTTAATTGTTATTGGACGCGTTAGTGTCACACACAGACATACATACAAACACAGACACACACGCATTTCCATATTGTTGTCAACTTTCTTGACATGAACACGACAAATTTCATAATTTATCTAAAACATAAATTATTTTGCTATTTTTTTTATTATTAGAACGGTATTGTCTCTACGAAGTTGTAGATCATAATTTTCCATCTCTCCAACTCTCCAATTTTCCAACATCTCTCAAGCATCAGTCAGTACAGTATTTCTAAAGTCAGTTAAAACAGTCAATCCCAAGTATAGCTACCAGAGTACCTCTTGTAGCTCCACCTACAGGGACCGGGTTATCACTTAGAGGATGACCGTTGTCTCCCAGTCTATAATTTCGCTATTCCATATACAATCGTGTTCTCTAGCCGAGATGACTGGGAACGCGATAAAAGGCATCTTCTGAGTCCCGGTGGTCTGGAATCGGTGCTGACAAGTCGAGGGCCTGAATATCGGCGCCTCTTAGCAAATATCCTAGTATATTCCAAGTATATTCCTAGTATATTCCACGCTATCTTACTGTGAATAAGCGGAAATCTCAAAAGAGATTTCGTTGACAAACATATTTATATATGCAGCGGCATCCAGGCGACTTTGAGGGCTCTTGCATCAAACGAAGTGACCTCTAAAGCTGGTTCTGAACTCTAGGAATATTTTGACTGATCTGTGTCAACATAATTCGGTCAAACTTATATGGCTGCCCGGACATGGTGATGTGGAGGGCAATGAAGAAGCAGACCGCCTAACGGGAGAACGAACCTTAAGCTAGCCCTCGGACTGCCAAGTAATTTGATTCAATCAGAACTACGTGACTGGACCATGGCAGTTTAACAACTATTTAACCCCCAACACTTCAACGGAATCATCTCAAAACATAATCTAGTTCCAGATGTCGTTATAACATATACGCCTACCATATTTCAAGTTAATATCTCAATTTTATTTTATCAACCCCTTTAATAATGGAGTGAGGGTGGTGGGTGGTTGAAAAATATTATTGAAAAATCTGAGAAGTTGGCTTCTAGGACATACACCGAATATCAAGTTTCTGTACTCTTATCAGCTCGCTTTACTTTTTTCCCTATTTACCTTTACTTACCCCCCACTCCTTCAACGCAATCATGTCAAAATATAATTTAGTTTCAGATATCGTTATGATATGTACGTGTACCAAATTTCAAGTGAAAATCTAAATTTAATTTTATGAACTATTTTAATAAGGGAGTGGTGATGGTGGGGGATGGTAACTATTATAAAAAACCTGAGACCTTCGCTTCTAGTATATACACCAAGTCCCAAATTTCTGTAGTCTTACCAGTTTGCTTTACTTATTTTCCCCTATCTACCCCTATTTAACCTCCAATCCTTCAACGGAATCATCTCAAAATATAATTCCAGATGTCGTTATAATACCTACGTGTACCAAATTTCAAGTGAATATCTCAATTCTATTTTATCAACCCCTTTAATAATGAATTGGAAGGGGTGGGGGGATGAAAAATATTATAAAATATTTTGAGGCCTTGGCTTGTAGTAGATATTTCAAGTTTCTGTACTCTTACCAGCTTGCTTTACATATTTCCCCCTGTTTACCCCTATTTACCCCCCAACCCTTTACCGGATATCTTCAAAAAACAATCCAGTTCCAGATCTCGTTATAATATATACGTGTAGAAAATTTGAAGTCAATATCTTAAACCGTTCCGGAGAAAGCGTGCGGACAAAAAAAAGTTACAGACAGGCAGACAGACAGACAGACAGACAGACAGACAGACAGACAGACAAAATGTTTTCGCTCAAATTTAAAACCTCGACGTTTCATGACATTCTAAATCCATTTCAAGAAAAAAAAAATTGAAAATTTTTTTGCGATTACTATACTTCCAATCCACTATGTGGATGTGGAAGTAATATATTCGGGTAATAATACAAATACATAAATTAATTTAATATCTAAAAGAACACGAGAAAAATAAATTAAAAAGCAACACAAAAAAAAACCATACGGCACATATCTACATAATACTAAATTTGTAGGTTATATTTATTGCAACAAAAATAAATTAACAAAGGCGAGATGATCAACGGCGATTGGAGAGTGTGCACTACACCATATAATATTATTTAATAATTTTTTTAATTGTAAGATGCAAAATATTGAAACATTTTGGTCCAAAAAAGTTGATAAGTCTTTGAGACTGGTCTTTTTAAAATTTTTGTGTTACTAAGTTTTTGTATGCATTATTTCGTGTATTATATAAGTGAGTAATTTCACGAAATTGGATTTTCTGTTTGTGAGCAAAAATTATGGATGATTTAACATATATGTATAATAAACGAGCATTTAAAGTTTCAGAACTTTGGTATAACTGACTAGTAGAATACCTTTTGTTTTTTTATATATTATTTTTAAAATTGTATTTTGAGTTATCATTAATCTATTTAATGTATTATCATATAGTCCACCCCAAACCACTTGTACCATAATACTGGGACTAATTTTTCAAATGTCATTATTACATTATTATATATATTTCTCATATCCCAATTTTATTTAATGTCATGTTGAATTTATACAACGCATTTCAATTTATTCATATATGTAGGTTTTATCGGTTCAATAAAAGCTCGGAGAAAAACAATTTTATTTTTCCTGGTATCAGCTGAGCCTTTAATTGTTATTGGAAACGGGAGTGTTTATTTTTTCGCGACAGATAACGTTGCGTCATCTATTTTGACGGCCATTTCATCTTCTTTCATTTATTATCTTTATAGAGTGGTCCATTAGGAGATCCGCGGCTCAGGCTGGTCCCAGGGCGGACCGTTGGACCTATGAGCTACTTCTGTCACATCGCAAGTGATGTATTGCCGTGACCGGGACAGTTTTGTATCCCTTGATAATTCCACCACTAAATAAACTGCACTCCACCTTATAAATATTCCAAGTACGATGGGATTTAGATTTTGAACACGTTTACACCTATAGCATTTGTTATATTCAGCTTCGTGTTTGTAAATGGGATTCATCCCGGATTTATACACGCTAATGCCATAATTTATTCATTTCATTTGAATTTTCTAAATCTGTGTCCCGTGGATATATAGGCTCGGTAATTCATATTTAATTCTTTGTCTATGTGAATGTCTCTTTAATTTTTGGGGTTAAATGTGCAAGTGATTATTTCAATTTTTATCTAAATATCTAAGACGTAAGTAAATGTAATGTATAGGGGTTTAATGGAAACATTTTTTATCCTCCATCCAAATATGTAGAAATATACAGGGTGCTATATTTAAAATACCAATGTTGGTGCCATTTCTTTGAAAACCGGAAGTGCTATTGAGTAACCGTTGAAGTCAAAAAGTACCACAGATAGAAATCGACAAGTCCAAGTGTTTTTTCAGAACAATTTGGAACATGACTGCATGCAGAAGGACATAAATGAATTACTTGGTGACAACGAAACAAGAATTCGTAAAAGTCATGACCAAGCCCTCGAAAATTACCGGCATTTTCTGGACTTTACCTAACAATAAAGACGAGCGCAATGACGACATCGAACACAAGCTGCTCAAATGCGATCCCGCGATTGCCGCTTCGACCTAGCCAGTCAAGTAGGCCGCGATCGTATTTATTTTGAATCCAACGCGCGAAGCTCACCGACATTTACCGGTCCGCTACTGTTAGCGAATCTCCAAGTTGGTAGCGAATATCGTCGATAAGCGTTCACATCGATGATGAGTTCCAATTTGGATTGAAGAAAGGTCGGAGCACGGTGTAACAAGTAGCCATGATAATTAATGACGTTAAGTAAAATATAACCTCGGGAGGGGCACCGCCATAGTGCTCCTAATATTGAGGAAGCCTTGGATACCGTTTGGATGATGGGTCTACTTTATAATTTAACCTCTTTGGACATTCCAACGCACATCACGAAACTCATGCAAGTTCCTGACAGGTGGATCGGTGCAGCTTCGAGTGAATAGCTCGCTACAGGTCAGAGGTGGGACCTTCGCGCGGGCCTCCCCCAGGGTTCGTGCTTGTCACCCTAGTTGTACAACTTGTATGTATCCTACTTCCCGGAGTTTCCCAATACCAAGCTTGCCAAGTACGCCGACGACACGGCCATGTACGCGTATTCGCATAATGCACAAGCAGCGAACATGCTGCTCCGGCCCGTGCCACGGCGTATTACGACAAGTGGAAGATTCGGGTCAACGTCGAGAAGTCGGAGGCCCGTACTCTTCACGTTCACAGAGAACCGCATTCTCGATCCGGGGTCAACAGATTAAAATAAAAAGGTGCGTGAAGTATTTGGGGGTTAACTTGGACAAACGACTGGCATTTAACATACATGTAAGCGAGACGATCCGGAAGGTCAAGTCAACATCCAGGGGTCTCTATCCGCTCATGGCGAGGGGTAGTGGACTAAACAGACACAATAAAGAATTGTTGCACCGATGGTGGTCAGACCAACCATCATATACTCAGCGCCGTTGTGGTGCAGCATCCCGGCCACGACAGTGAAAAAACTCCAGGTCCTGGAACATAAATTTATGCGCCTCATCTCCGATTCGAGCAGGTACACCTCCCTGAGAGATGTATATGATCGTTGCAACGACATAGCGCCATTAGCGGACTACGTGTGGAAAATCTCCCAAGAATTCTACTCCTTTCAATTGGGCGATAGTCCGTTAACACGCAACATAACCCAAATCAGAATGTATAATGCTCCCTTCCAGATAAAACACCCCCTACCATATCAGGAATTTGCCTATCTCCCGGCAGCCTTTATAGCCAAACTATCTATATAACTATAACTTGCTCTCGCCCTATACTTCACCTTTCCCCACCTACCAATCCCGATCTTTTTCTTTCACCTCTTTGTTTGTCATTTTGTTTTATAGTTTTTGTCTTTTTTGTCCTTTTGTCATATTTTGTTCCAAATTCATTTTAGACCGATAATATTCCTAAAAAATTGTAACTGTTAAAAATCATAACTTTTCGCCTTCCCTACTTTCCTAACGGCGGGTAGACTATTAAGCCAAACCGGTCGCGATCCGCCCAACCCTACGCACACCACGGCGCTACGCGACGTGGTTGTTTGCCTGACTCCCGATCACGATCCAGAGAGGCAATGTTGTATTGTTGAATTTTAACAAATTTTTTTATGATGATGAGTGAATAGCAGACTATCAACACGACGGAACATTCTGATTTCCTGGAATTCCTTAATACGTAGCTTACCTGATGACATGGTCATGTAAGGGCATTCGCCGAATATGCTGCTAAAAGTGCAAGTGGGTCGTGCCACGGCGTGTTACGACAAGTGGAAGATTCGGGTCAACAGCGAGAAGTCGGAAGCGATAGTCTTTATGCGCCGGTTCACAGCGAACCAAATGTGACATCTACTTCGGTGGAGGTAGACAAATCCTAACCAAATGCGGGGTGAAGTGTTTGGTGGTCTCGGAGACTCGATCAGAGATTGAAATTCAAATCGCACATTACCGAAACTATACGGAGAGGCTATTCCATGCCCAGGAGTCTGTATCCGCTCCTGGTCAGGACTAACATATTAAACAGATGGAATAAGAGTTTGTTGAACACGGCGGTGATCAAACCTGCCATCACATTCATGACGCGGGTGTGGTGCAACGTACCGATTACGATAATGAAGAAACTGAGAAGAAATTTTGGAGAACAAGTTCATGCGCCTTGTTTTCTAACTCACACAGGTACAACTCACTCAGAGACTTCTATGCACGTTGTAACGACATAATATCTCTAGCGTCCGAAGTTAGAGTACTTTCAGAACCTTATGAACTGCGATATGCGCAAAAGGCGGAGTTTATTTCGCATAAGTACATTTTGAAAACATTGACTCGGCTATCACAGAAATTTAGTAGAATAATTTACTTACATATTGTTGGGATTGGATGAATAACCCCGCGCAAAATTCGCTAGTTTCTAAATTAATACCAAAAAGCCATAGGTATGGAGGTCTGTAAACAACGACAGCTCGCGATAAAGTGCAAATCCTAAATCTGATGTTTTTAGGAAGTTGTGTAATTGAGACGATCGCCGAAATTATATCTCTGCGCACACCAAAGTCAAAGCTCATGAGATTTTGAGACACCTCTATACTCCTTCAAATTGGGCGATAGTCCGCTAACGCGCAACATAACCCAAATCGGACAGCACAATGCATCATTTCGGATAATGCACAACCTACCATACCAAAGTTGCTAATTTTCCAGCAGCCTCAACAGCAAACTTTTTTCTACTTTACTTTTCTTCTTTCCCTAACATGTACTTGTCTGTCTTTTTCTTCCATTCTGTTGTTTCTTTTTATCTTATTTGTTTGAACTTCTAAATTTATTTGACTTGGTTTAATTCTTCTAGATGATGAATTTTATTTTTGTCGTAAAGGTGTTTTAGTTGTTTTTTTATTTGTTGTTGTTGTTCAGGAGATCCTGACCTGCAGTATCTAGCCTTTCAATCGTCCAAAATATCAACTATATGAAATAGCCAGACTCGTGCTAATTTATATCAATCAATGCTGAATTGTTTACGCTTTAATTCAATATAATTTCGACGTTTTGTTGCCGCTTTATCCGGGTTTATCTCGAGATCTTGTAGGAGCCACGAAACACGCGTCTGTCATCGAATTCGACACATATTGAACTCGGGCAGTGGTTTTCTATACTGATGAGATAAAACTAAAAATGTTTAAAACTCATATTATTTACAAAAAAAACTGCGAGGAGGATCTTATAGAATGTGCAACAATTACATGTTTTATTCTGTATTCTTTGTTCTACGAATGACTTTCACTCATCTACAATTTTTGGTAAAAAGATAAATGAATTAACATTCACAAGAGAAAACAGTTGTAATTTTGTAACGCATATAATTCATTGTTTCAGATGCACCGACCTGCAAATACGACAAGATAATAGTGGTGGGAGCGTCCCGCGGCGAGAGCGTCGATATCGTCTGCGAGATTGAATCCGACCCCCCTGCGAAGAGCTACCGCTGGAAGTTTAACAATTCCGGTGAGACGCTGGACGTGGCCGCTGAAAGATTTGCCAAAACGAGTAATGGGACTGTGAGTGTGCTCAGGTACACTCCTGTTTCTGAACTTGATTACGGCTCCCTGTCCTGCTGGGCCAGCAACTCCGTTGGACATCAAATTAATCCCTGCGTGTTCCAAGTCGTTGCCGCAGGTTAGTTATTTAAAACTTCGCAACTTAACCACATTGTTGAAGCGCGTCAATAGTATTTAGTAAATTTATAGTTTACTTGTAATTCAAATAAGTTTCGTTTGCTGAGAATATCGAAATGGAGACACTCCATAGAAATTCGATGAAGATATGTCAGATCTCCGAAAAGATTATAAACAAAACAAATTATTATATGAACTTTTCTATCATCGTTTTAAAGAGTATGTCAAAACCCATCAATATCATCTAAAAATTTTACAAGGTCCAGAAAAGGACAATTTACGCGAATATTGTCACGCAGGAAATATTATTAGTTAGTCAAATCCGGGATAAATGCTTGTATAAACTCAATCACTTCCAAATCTGAAAATGATAAAACAAAGTCAATGTCGATATTAGAAATATTTAATAATAAAACACATTTATATATATAAATACGCCACTGACATTGCTTAAAATTTGCAAAACAAAGCAGCTGCTAAACATATAAATTTGATAATCAAAACAAACCGGGGTTCTTTCGGTTCCTTGAGTTCTGACGTTTTAGTGTCGACAGTCAGTCTTAGTTTTGCGCCCTCATCTTAGGGGATGTGGGGCCCAGGCCCTCCAGGCAGTTTTAGTGATCTCTTGATATCACCATTTAAGTGTAAAGTGACACCTCTCCTTCCTCACTGTGTATATTGATAAGATCGTTTAAATTGTTATGTGTTCCATTTTAATTATATGTGTTATTGTTGTTTCCGTTCAATGTTTGTTATTTCGTAACCAAGTGTTTTTAAATAAAACCATGTAAATTCACCCATTTTAACACACCTCTCCAGAAAACCCAACGTCGCGTATGGCCTCGTTTTATGGCCCTCGCCCACAGCCTAACGTGACAATATCTCGTCGTATATTATAGTAGACTTTCTGACCTGTAGTATGATTTTAATGGAAAGAAACGATATTTTTTAGTAATAATTCAATTTCGGATCAACATTACAAAGAACTATGGCTAAAAATCAAAATTCCAGCTCGACTGATTGATAGAGAATTTCAAAACGAACAGTTAAAAAACAGTTTTTGATAACATTAACTTAAAGACCTGTAGATTGATGTGGGTGGCAGAGTGGAGCTTCGTCTCACTGTGCATGAAAAAAAATGTAGATTTCTATTTAAAATAAGAAAGTCGGTACCGATTTTTGGCACACCATGTATAGCTGGAGGCCTACTTATATCACCCTGTATATGTATACAGGGTGGGGCAATAGTGCGTTGGACCTCGATCTCTCAAGTTCTACGATATCTAGATATTTAAAAAAAAATTGTAAGTAAACTAGATAAAAAGATCTACCATTGGAAATTATTTTCGAACATACATAGCGAGCCAAGCCGAAATTACAGAACCAAGTGCCTTTTTTTAATGAAATGCTATGTATATCAGTACATTTTTTGAAGCCTCTTTCGGGGCTCTATTCGTTCCTGTATTAGCATTGAATATCTCCCACCACTTGGATGTAATGAATTTTTTGTTGAAATAATGCTATCTGCAGATGAATATTAAAAAACCACCACAGTCACAATTATGGGTTTTAAGAAAAACTAATGTGAATATCAGTTACGAGTCATCTAATTAATGTTTTTAAGTTGAATTTTGTCAATTTTTTTAAATGTAACACCCTGTATATTTTTCAACGATGTGATGTAGAAATGAAAAACGAACATTTTTTGTAAGTACTTCCCTATGGCTAATTGCAACCATTTTCGTATTATAGATAAATAAGTGTCAAATTCAAAAATAAACTTAAAAAAAGAGGTTCCCTCAAATAATTCATTAGAAAAATCTATAATAGATGTTCGACGTGTTGCCCATTTTGACTGACACGCGTCTTTATGCAATTTTGAAATGAGACCATTTACTGGGACCAGTTCTTCCAATCCATTGAAATGAGAAAATAGTATTTAACAGATCCTTTACTGTAATGTTTTTTTGTACATTTCTTGCCGTGTTCACTATTCGACAAGCAATAAAACCTCAGTTTGGTATAAATTGTCGTGTACAACGGAGCATTTATCACACTTATCGATCGTTAGTTACAATTTATATTGAATTTAAAATATTTGGAATTGTACAATATGAATTTTAATAAAGCGGAACTTGTAGACATGACTTTTGTTTTGGGCGAGTCAGACAGAAATTGTTTACTTACCCGTAGAATTTATCACCAACGTTATCCTGAAAGAAGGATTCCTGATGTTAGTGGCTTCCAAAACCTTCTCGGTAGATTTCTGGAAACTGGAAATGTCAAATATAAAAAAAAGTGAAAGAATAAAACGTGTTGTGAACCAAGAAAATAAGTTTTCTGTGGTGCTGGCAACGGCTGAGAATCCCCATGTTAGTCAAAGGGAAGTGAGCTTATTAGTGGGAATAAGTAGACGGTCTGTGGGTCAAATCTTAAAAACAAATTAGTTGCATGCATATCATATTCAATTGCACCAGAAATATCTGATGACGATTTTCAGAAGCACCTACAATTTTGTAATTGGGCCAGAGGTAAAATGCAAGATGATCTCAACTTCTTCAATAATGTTTTATTCACCGATGAGGCAACTTTTCATAAAAATTGATTTGTTAATAGGGGCAATTTCCATTATTATGCTTCGGAAAATCCTCCCTTTTTTATGCAAGTTGATGATAACCAACACGGATGGTCTATAAAGGTTTGGGGAGGAATTATTTATTGGAGAACATGTAATAGAGCCACATTTCTTTGACGGTACATTGACTGGAGCTATTTATCTTCATTTCTTGGAAAACTATCTGCCAGATTTATTGGTAAATCTCCCTGAAAGAATCCGAAATAGGATGTGGTGTGGTTTCAGCAAGATGATGCTCCACCACATTATTTAAATGCAATTAGAGACCACTTAAATCATACCTACCCTCATCAATGGATTGGATGAAATGGACACACAAAATGGCCTGCTAGGTCCCCATATCTTACAAAAATGGATTTCTTTTTATGGGGATACGTGAAGGAAACTGTTTATAGAGGCACACCAACAACAGTACAAAATATGAAGGAAAGAATAATAACTGCCTTTAGATCTATCACACCGGCAGTTTTAGGAACAGTGGGAACCTCATTTCAAAAGCGCATAGAGATGTGTGTCAACCTAAATTGGCAACATGTGGAACATTTATTATAATTTTTTATTTGAAGAAACCTCTTTTTTAAGTTTATTTTTGAATTTTGTAATTATTGCTCAATAAAACGAAATTGGTTGCAATTAGCCATAGGGAAGTACTTACAAAAAATTTTCGTTTTCCATTTCTACATCACATCTTTGAAAAATATACAGGGTGATCCATTAGAAAACAAATTGAGAAAATTCAATTTAAAAAGTTCTTAATTGAAAAATAATTTTTGGCCACCCTGTACAGTTTTAGGAAATGAAAATGATTCAAAAACATTAATTAGATGTCTTGTAACTGGTATGCATATAAGTTTTTCTTAAAACCCATAATTGTGACTGTGGTGATTTTTTTTAATATCCATCTGCAGACTTCATCATTTCAATAAAAAAATTCATTACATCCAAGTGGTTAACATAGGAATGAATAGAGCCTAGAAAGAGGCTTCAAAAAATGTACTGATATACGTAGCATGCCATTTAAAAAAAGACACTTGGTCCTCTAATTTTGTTTTGGCTTGCCCTGTATGTTCGAAAATAATTTGCAGTTATAGACTTCTTTATCGAGTTTATTTGCAATTGTTTAAAACATTTCTAGCTATCGTAGAACTCGAGATATCGAGGTCCGACGCATTATTGCCCCACCCTACGTATATATGTGTATTTTTAATATCCGCAAATTCGATTTATTTTTGTCTGATCGTGGCCTAAACACTTTGCCTGTAAGGTCAGTAATCTGAGGAAAACAAAGCTTATTTCTAAGCATACACTATACCTTATGCAGCTGCAGATTGTGCATCTTATGCATCAAGAGAAATAGAACTAACTAACATTAAATAACAACTTTACAAAAATAGGTGAAGGAGCTTGGAAAAGTTATTACAATATTCTAAAACACATACTCTTAATTCCAGAAGCAATTTAAAGTTTTACCTACTTATTCCCGTATCGGATAAGATAATAGTAACGGGTTAAGTTTGACCCCGTACAAGTACTGTTATAAAGGAGCAGCTATTTTACGACTCTTTATAAAGTAGATTTTTATTCTCTACTTAATAGGAAAGGTAATGAATCTGTGTTGCGTGTTTTAACTTGTCTTCGAGTGTTTATCTATAACTGGGCCATTATTTTAACTTTTTTATTGTTTATGTCACTTATCACGATTAATTTATTTTCCGGCTTTTGGCATTTATGTATCTTATTTAGATTGAATTTTTCGTGATAATTTTCACTGCATACCACGTGTCCCATTATTTACTGAAGTTACTGTCAAGGAGTATAACTTTCAGTAAAAGTGCAGATAAATAGATAGATATTTTATTTAACCAAATTACATAACATTTTTGGCAAGTCAAAGAAAAATAGTATAATAAGTATAACTCTATAGAGTTATCGAATGCATACTGCGAAGGCATGAAGTTGTAAACACAATACAATATGAAAAGACACGTAGAAAAGTAGGTAGCTACAAGAAAAATTTACAAACAATTTGTAAAAACTCAAACAAATATCAATTTATAAAATTGTGATGACGGTAAGCATTTTTCAGTATATAATTATATATAAATATTTAATTAATTAATAGGGGATATAATTTCAAAGGGGGTTTGCATATTATTATATTCCTAAACTAAATAAAAACAATGTGTAAGCAAATGCTTTTTGATTATCCCCTTAAGGTGGCCATTCCCTAGAAAGAGACATCCGATAGGGAAATATTTATTGTTTTTATCCATAACTTTCTTCTAAGTACGTATATTAAAAGAAACTATAAGAGCACCTAAGAAGAACCATAGCATATACTATGAATTTTCACTCTATAATTTCAGTGGATTGCAAAATAGCTGGATTTAAAACTACGAAATAGGAAGATTAACATAATTTTTAAATTTAAATCTAGCTATTTTGCAAACCACTGAAATTATTGAGTGAAAATGTATAGTAATAGTCTTGTTATGGTTCTACTTAGGTATTCTTGTAGTGTTTTTAAATATACGTACTAAGAAAAAAAAGTTATGGCCAAAAATAATAAATATTTCCCTATCGGATGTTCTTTCTAGGGAATGGCCACCTTAAATGCATTTGGATTAGGCAAGGATTTTAAATAGTTCGGTAGATAATTGAACAATAATTTAAAATTCAAAGAATTTTTTGTTTTCGAACGTCGAAAGCGTGGTGTTCGAAAATTATCGTACGTATGAACTTCAGCATTTGTTGCAAATTGAATCTTATTTTTATAAATTTTTAATAACGTGACATAAATATATAAAGACGGAAGAGGCATTATTCTAAGATTTTTTTTTTTTAAATAGGCTTTCAGTGGTCTCGAAGACAGCACCGGCCACTATTCTGACTGCTCATTTTTGTAGCCGGAAAATTTTATCTGCGTAAGAAGAATTACCCCGCAGCAATGTACCATAACTACTGTGTGAATGGAATAGCGCAAAATAGCTCATTTCTAAAGTCTCCATTGATAACGTTCTTGTTAGATTACGTAGACGCCGACGTGGGACGACCAATTTAGTCTGTCGTCAATAGTGACACCGAGCAGTTTTGCGCTACTTTCCTTAGTTATATTATGACTGGAAGAAAATACTAGGTTTTGAGTCTTTTATTCATTGAGTTTCAAATTGTTAGACGTAAAGTATTGTTTGGTTTGAGAAACAGTGTCGACACTTTTTAGCATGAGATCATTCATGCCTGGACTTGAATTTATAACGGTTGTATCATCAGCAAATGCAACACAGGTATTAGGAGACATGTTATGGACAAGTCATTGACATATATAATAAACAACAGGGGTCCCAAAACTGAACCGTGGGGTACTCCGTGTAACTGACCTATAATCGGAAAAATTATTTTCTATATAAGTATAGGGTTTGTTTTCTATTCGATAAATATGATCTAAAGAATGTTTGATATAAACCCCTAACTACATAACATTATTATTATTATTATTATTATTATTATTACATAACAGTATAACTTGTTTAACAAAATATCGTGCGAAATACAGCCAAAAGCCTTTGAAAGGCCACATAATGTAATTGATACTAGTTCGCCACTCTCAAGACCATTGACTATGTCGCCGACTATCTTGAAAACTGCTTGTAATGTGCTACATTTACTTCTGAATCCAAACTGGCAACAGTTTAATACGTTATTAGATTCCAAAAAATGCACAAGCCGCATTTGTAATATTATTTCAAAAATCTTGGAAATAATGGGTATGATGGATATGGGGCGGTAGTCCTCTATTATCGAAATGTCCCCCTTTTTAAAAACCGGTATCACTTTCGCAATATTAAAAGCATCAGAATAATTTGCTTCACACAAGCATTAAATGATGTTGTTAAAGGATGAATAATTATATCTGCAGTTGCTTTCATAATTTTACTATCTGTCTGTACAGCGTGAGTTTTTCAATTTTTCTAGAGCCTCGATAACTTCGCCCTCTGTAATTGGATGAATAAAAAAGGTTAAACCCGGAGTAGTCACACCGTCCATATAGTCAACTTTTCTGCTTTGAGAAGTATTACTGGAAAAAGTAATAATTTTTTCGGCTATAGTGGTAAAATTCTTTCAAAATTAACCAAGCGCCAACTGTCACGAACCTTATTATCAGATTGTGCAATAAATTCATTATACTGACTTGTCTTAGTAGACAAAATTTTCTGTTTATATTCTTTCTTAAGCATGTTATATCATGTAATAAGACCCGATTTTTTTGACCAGTCACAGACAGTTTTAAGAGAGGAAAATGTGTCCCTCATTTTCCTTGGGTCGTCATTAAACCATCCGACCGGTGGAAAATTATTATTAATCTTACAGGATCTCAACGGAAAATGTTTTACTAGTAGGTCCGCATAAGTCTGTGTTAAAAATTCAGCAACAAAAATAGAATTAGTTTATGGACTTTCAAAAATAAACTAATCAGTATCAGTAAGTGATTTTCGTAGATGTATGATCTGTTATTTTGCGTTTCCAAATCTTACAGTTAGATTTTGTATCATTTCTAAGAAACATTATTTGTGCCCAATGATCGTCTATGAAGGCCTCTACTACAGCTATTTCATAACCATCATCCCCTATATTGGTTAAAATATTATCGAGACAAGTCGAAGACTGGGGCGTAACTCTCGTATAATTCGAGATTGTTATTTCTAAACCAAAAGACGTAATTAAACATACTAATTCATTTAGAATTGACGAGGTTTTGCGAAAATTAATATTATAGTCAGAAATTATAATTATATTCTTGAATTTGTTAGAGCAGTGTATAAGCAATTTCTCCAACATATCAAAGAAAATTTCTATACTACCATTTGTAGATCTATACAACGTAATGATGACTGTTTTACTATTAGCAAGTTGAAATTGTCCGTGTAATTCTTTAGAGAAAATATTTACATTGACAGGTTTAAAGTTAATTTTATTGCTGGTGAATATTCCAACAGCCCCATGAACCGTTTGCTCCCTACAGAAGAAAGTAGCCAGATTTTAACCTGGTAAATTAATAGTGCCGATATTATTTCCATCAGGCCAATGTTCGGCTAGTAAGTTTCCTCCTTGGCAGTTGTAATCGGTAAACGAGAAAAGTAAAGAAACAAAGATTCTATGTATAATTCTTCTTTTTCGTCTGGGATTTAAGAAACTTATACAGCATTATACAGCACTATATATTTATAATTCTGAATTTTAATGCTACATGTAAAATGCAAATAGGTGTTACGACTTGAAAAAGATGTAATAATCCCACTTACCCTGTTTACACTACTTTGGGGGTTATTATGTTTATTGATTATGACAGTGAAAATGAATGTACCTCTTTCAAATGAGATCAATTTTATACTATATGCGGCTACCAAGAAATACTCATTCATCCCCAGCGGGTCTTTCTCTAAGGTTATACTCACAGTCCCTCTGCTTATGGGGCCACGTATATATCTCAATGCATGAAGCTCGTCTATACATGGTCCTTTCATAGAGATATGTGTGTACACTTAAAAAGATATAGTTCAAACTTACCCCAATTTTCTTTGTCACGCCTGCTGGTTCACCCCGATAATCTAACTTCGATGACTCTAGTTTCCACTATTTTAGTAATTAAATAAAACACGGAAATATAACCACACTTAATCTATTTATACACAAAAGAAACACGAAAATATTCGGTTTGATAAATATAACAATAATTAACACTTAAATTAGAACAAAAGAAAATACACTTAAAGTTAAACAAATAAGAAAATAGGCCAATTGGACCATAGTCCTATTCTCAAGTGAAAAAAAACGACTTCGTTAATGGAAAAACCGTTTATCGGGAAACACAAACTGATTGCCGGAAGGGCCAAAAATACAATAATATTAACGAGCATGACTCTAAATTAATTTTGAAGACTATAATTTGTAAAATCGTTCAGAAAACGCCAGTTGCCAGCAACAATTCGAATGAGGTGATGTTTGATTTGAACTCTAATAGCGATAAGTTAATATTTAGTACCAAAAACTTAAATACATACATAAACCCGGTGACACAAAGAAGATTACCACTACGTAGAAAATAGGACACGTTTACCATACTCGAAAGCCGAACCAAAAGTGTTTTTCTTAAATTGACCGCTTCTCTTCGTCAGTTTTTGGGCGAAATAGGGCGTGGTACTTTGGGGTTATCTTAACCAATGGAATGCGAACCGCCCCTATCTATTACTTAATCGCCTTCTGGAATCTGGCGTCCTCTACTGGCAAAACTGAAGTACCGAAATAGTACCCGTCTGGCAAATGGCGCCCTCTATAGCAAATATGGCCAAAATGATTTTATCCTAAATCTAACACATTATTTCAACAAGATAAACCATTCTATGTCTAAGCTAGCTAAATTATTCCGACGAGATGAAAAAACCCTTTTTGTATTTAAATTCTTTTTCATCCTATTCATAAAATAAAGGGAAAAATCTCGTCGTTCCTATCTAGTGTACAATTCGGGGAATTTTGGCATCATTTATCCCATTTATGGTTTGATTCGCGTCCTGGTGAATTTAAATATACTTCTCGTTTAATTTCCCGCGTTTTTGCTACATTTCTAATAAAAGTAATTTACCGATGACGTCGATTGTAACGGATTTTCTCAGGCCGAGCTTTATGAGTTTATAAAAGGCCTTTAAACGGTAATAAACTATTTCAAATTTAGGAAATGTGCTACAATATACTTTATAATGTGGAAGAAAAGTTCTTTTGTATCTAGCATGAACTGTTGTTAGAAATTATAAACTTTTTACAATCTTGTTTTTCCAATCCTCTAATATTACATTAAGCCGCCTTGTTCCACTTTTATAGTCTGGGAACGAATGTCTTAAATTTCTACACATATCGCGTTATTTTATGGCAAGTAATTTTTATATAATTACCCCTTTTATTGCATTTGTTACATTGCCCCCCCGTTTAGATCGAAGCATATTTTTTCCATAAATGAAATAATTGATTCGATTCCCCTTTTGGGTTTATTACATAATCTTAAAGCTAAATGTCTCCTTTGGAGTCTCTGATGCACCGAACACGCTCACCGAATAATCTGTTCACTGACACTTACACTGAGTTCCGTCGCTGCACAACAAGTCTAAGATTCGGACAGTCACCTGATGTCATCTCCGTGGTGGGCAATGATATTGTTGGAAGTTGCTTGTTGCCTCGCTATCGTTTAGTGTAGTCAATGGCTCCCCGTGACTACTCGCCTTTCCATTGGTTGGCTCCTACGACTCGAACCGTGCCTTTATCGTCTGGCTGCTAGACTCGTTACTCCGATTTGGCTTTCAGAATAACACCCGCATCGCCTGGCCGCTGGAGTCGTTACTCTGGTTTGAGTTTCCAGAGTACTCCCTGCATCGCCTGGTCCCGGTGTCCTCATTTGCATGGACTCGGACCTCCTTGTCCGGTTGGCATCACCTCAGGCCCATCATGGAGTTGGCTCCGTCTTGACTTTGCCCCATGGGTTGTCCTTCCGTGGCTGCTCGTGGTCGCGGCTCTGGGTGCTGGTGGTGGTCCTCCCCTGGAACCTCGTGACCCCCTTCCTGCTGATCCCGGCTCTCCGTTCCCCGACTGTCCTCCTTGGTCTAACGGTGATGGGTGTGTGGAACCTGAAACTCATCAGTACGTGTTAGTTTCCCGGTGATTGTGTAAGGAACATATACGCCTGTTTCCATCGTCGAGGTCTCTCCCTTCTGAATGGGCGTCCATCCTGAGCTCCTCCCCGTTTCTGTTCCGTGGGTATTCTCTTCTTCGTCCCTGTCGGCGCTTGGTTGGTGGTTGTCTCGGACGCGTTTGCTAGCCTGAACCTTCCCATACTGATCTATAATTACTTAAACAAAAACAAAACAAAAATAGAAAAAAAAATTGCTCGTCTGAAACCCGGATAGTAGACGATTCCCGGACGGATTGCAGAAGCTGCGCAACTCTGGCACGCTATTCTCTATTCACTTCTCATTAGATGGCTTTCCACGCTCTTCTCCATCATCGATTTCCGTATCTCCCACCTGCCATCCTTGGGTTATCTTGGTGGCTCGATTTGCTCGGTCCGTATCTTCCTTCCCATTCCGCGGCTGTTTCTTACATTGATTTGGCGTTTCACTAGTTGGTTCGCTGTCCCGCAACATGTTGTTATTAGTAGAAATAACTACTCTAATACGCACTACCCTTTTCAGTTTGTAACCTTCCAAGTGATCAATATCCCCTCTTCTCTCATCCTTAGCCGTATAAGGAGTCTTGCCGGGGCACTTTTTCCAATGCGGTCCATCCTCGGACGCGGACACCAAGTTTATAAGTGGGGTGTGACGATAAATGGTCTGTGGTATTGGAGTAATATTAAGAATTCTCACGACTATATTCCTATTGTTGTTAGGCATCTTCTGGGGGACGTCTACAAGGCTGTAGGCTGTACAAATACCCATTTCTGTGCTAGAGAGTGGTTCGCAAATCACAGTGCCTGCTGGAATCCGGATGTCTATTGGCACATTCACATCGCAACCATGGAATGTGTATGTCTTCATTCAATCGTACTACGTTTGGGTGTTTTTTAAAACTACATCCCATTTGTAATCCTCTGGACTTGGCCAAGTTCTCAGAGATCGATCCTGGAAGTTCGCTATTGGCACCGGGATAGCCGTGGAATTCTTTTGGTCTATTGTGAAGTCTCTTCGGTTTGACGGCCGCTGTAGCCTGAGTAACTTTCTTTTCCCTCTTCTCTCCATCCGAGTTACCCCGTGGCTCAGTACTGTCAAACCTGTCGTGTTTTCCGGGTGGTGTCCCAGGAGTTGTAGACTTGTCCACAACGGCAGGATCGGAGTGGTACCAGAAACTCTGAGGGGAGTATACCTATGGGCTCCAGCGTGGTGCCCCCTGCCACCTCCTTTATACGGGGTATCCGGCTAACCCCGCCACGATCGCACCGATCTGCTCGCAGCAAACAGTCACTGTCAGGGACAGTGAGCGCTACCCCTTCTGCTAGATCATCGTGATTCATAATCCGTCGTCCTGAGGTGGCGACGTCACTTGTTAAGGCCAACTATAACCGTGTAAGTTCATTACACCCCTGTCCAACTCTAGTACCATATTGTAAAAACAAAGATTTAATTTCCATTTCCTTTCGAGCAATTACGAAAGCTACTTCAGAATTTCGGTTCTGCTCCGCTAACCTGTTGTCATAACTTTGGGGAGGGGGTAAAATGTGCTTACTATGCCAAATATATCTCTCGGATATATTACCTGGTTATAGTTGAAAGAAAGGGATATTCCTACCAACATCAACGTTTCCCGTATACTTATCTCTTTTTATCCATTACTTGTTTCAATATCCAACTAGCGAACACCCTGTATATCGAGACCTAATTTGCCTAATCCAATCCTGTACTGATTTCCGCCTGCGCTCTTCTTAGTTAAGACGACTAAATTTTAAAGCGGTATACGTGTATAACGGTATAGGTGTAGAGCAAAGGGACAAATTAAATCCTAAGTGTGAACAAGAAATAAGACCAAAATAATAGTTAAAAAAAAAATGCAATATAAGTTCTCCGGCGACCTGAAAATAAAAGCAAATTCTCTGCGTTAATCTGTATAAACTATTTCCCCGTTATGCCCAGCCCTATACTTCATGATGTCGTCTATACTAAACAACAAAGAATTCCTGTGAAAACTTTGTTGGACTTTTCGATCAGCTCTCCAGTACCGTCAACACATGCTCTCTTATTTACTAACAATAATCAATTCACAGAGTTGTTTCCAAAGTGTAACAGAATAGGACAAAAAAAAAAGAAACAAAAAATCGTGTGCTTTTAACCGTTTGCCAAACCGACATTTTCTTTTCCCCCTCCACATATATACGTATCCCTAATCGTCGAGACAGTGAGTTCGGAAGCCAATTGCTAGCCTAATGTTATCACGTTAATATGCAACTTACGGAATACAATATATTTTAATGAAGTATGGCGGTGCCTTGGTGATTAAGTTTACTTCTCGTATGCCTAAGGACCTCCTATCTACAACGTACTGTATGTTCCCTCAACCCACGATGACAGTGTAAACCTCGACGGGCACTTTCCCTTATACACTTTTCCTTTTTCCACGAAGGTTTACACTTATCGTAGACTAATTGGTGATTATTTAACAACAATGGCAATAGAACTACATATGTATAAAAAATATATGCATATATTCACATACATGCTTGCATACGCAAATACCGCCTTACTTTTTTCATACCCCCATATATACTCACATGCGCACTTGCAGACACACGTACATGTATACGCACCTCCGTACCTGCATACTTACTTACATACATACCGACATACACACGTGTGTACACACCCATATATACACATATAGTCACACACATAGTCCCATCTACACATCCGTTCAGCTACGCATACCTCGAACCCCAGAACTGCGCAGTTTCTGTCATTCCAGGCATATCGTCTCCGGCAACTTTTCTTTAACTTGGGCATACTTGACATTTAGATAGAACATCCTTTACCGAGATATGTCGCGCGATCAATTGTTGATTTAAAACCCTATCAAATTCACGTACCTGAATTATTTGCAGCTCCTGCCCTTTGTGTATCTATGAGTGCTTAGTATATGTAAAAAAAAACCTAATTCCGTTTCTCGGGGTATCCTCGAACGCTATACGTGTTGCACTACCCTTGGCAATTTAGAATGACCCCGATTGGATTTTGGGTTGATTTCTCCTTGATTCCTCGAGGTTTAATCGGCCCTTATTTTAAATTAATTTCTAAAAATATCCACAGCTTGGGAGCAAAAGGGAAAAACAAAACTACTGGTTGAACATTTCGTTAATATCATTCGTCAAAATTTGGCCTTTGCCCTCGTAAAACCGTGCAAAAAAAACAAATAGTTTTTCTAGTTTGAATTTACGATTATATGTCCAATCTAACTGCTGTTCCCTTTTCGTTTGGCACAATTATTTTGATTATTAATCTGAACACCGCTCGTTATCAATAAGATTAATTTTCGCTATAAGAGCAAAGTATAACGTAATTCACTCGACTTGTGCAATGTGCAACCCTTTGACCAGTTTCTAACGTTTGTACTCACAGTATCCCTCTACATTGGGCCACGTAAATCTAGATGTATTTATATCGTTTATACGCGGACCATTGTCAGAGACATGTGTGGATACTTCGAAATGTTATGGCCCCAAGTTGCTTTAAAAAAATTAAAAAGAATAAAAGAAAACTCTACTCATGTTTGCCAAAATCAATTAAGGAAAATCTATGCATTTCTCCTCAATAATTTGTTCCTTGTCCATGTAAAAAAAACGAAGTGTTTGCGCTTATAGTTGACCGAAAATTTAAAATCACTACTCTGTCCCTCTATTAGCTTCAGGGAAACTCTAATTCAGTGGTTAATCTGATTGTCCGCCCGGTCTTCTCAGTGCAAAGTGCATATCAAAGGATTAGTTATAACTAAAATATTCATCTTGACAAATGTAAATCGTAAAATTATTATCGTTAATGGCTTTTAATTTGGCACTTTATTATGATTATTATTATTATTATCATTTTTTTTTCTAAAGTTATTCATAGGTAGGTAATTCAAATTGTGGAAAAAAATCAATTCTCTAGCCCAGCAAAATAATATTAAAAATTTACAATGTCAATACACTTCGTTAAATTCACACAAGACAACATTCAAAAATTCAAAAATCTGGAGACGCAAAGCTACCACACTGTGGAAAACCTATTCTTCACAAAACAAATATCTCTTAACAGAACCCAATGGTCCTTACTTATTACTCAGTTACTCAGTCAATTAAATCAGTACAAATAAATCGAATAAAATACCTTTGAAAGAAAAATTAACTTCTATTTCTCTTGGGTACCAACCCATGATCCACATAAATCGTTTTTGTAAGTTATTAACTACTTTCGGCATTTAAGTCATAATTATCGGGAACTACTACAACTCATTTAATACCTTCTTATACAGGGCGCACCAACAAGCTATTTAAGAGAGGTTCGACCGACATTCACTTTACAAACACAAACAAAACCGAGTCCACTCAATTTTTACTTCCCTGTCCATGCTCCCCGGTTTTCTCTAATCATGAGCTAGGTGCAGGCACCGGTTTTGAATTATGAGTAAAGCCATTTTTTTTTCCTTGTCGTCAAATCGAGAGGTTCTTAACATTGCCCTCTAATTTTCTAGTTCATCTCGTAGAATAACCTAACGTTAACTTTAAGTTTCTCTTTAATTCAACTCACTACTATGCTACTAGTTTATTATGTCCTCCGTTCAAAAAAATGGAAAAATTTTACTTTTCCCCTCTGTTGGTGATCGGGAAAATAAACAAGCAAACAACCAAAAATTGTGTCTAAATAACCGCGCGATACAGCCTAGAACTTGGATTACCTTTACTCAAAATTTACATACCTAATCATGTCGAGAAGGGAAAAAAAAACAAATTGTCTAGCTTTTAAAATGGCTTATCAGTGTGGCTTATAAACATACTTCATCTCGCTTCGCGGTACGTAATTTTCTCATTAAACAAGTTCATTTGCCTTTTAATTCCTGTTAACGTACTTTGTACGAAGTGTACCCTCGTCCGAGATTATAATTTTTCCTAGGCAAGCTCCCTCGCAAATAAATACTTTAATTTGATCCCTAGTTAATCATTTTACTCTTTAATTGTTCCTAAATTACGCAAATTCTGAATTATAACTAGTCAACAATGAATGGGAACAATCACAAAAACACAATCGGAATAAATACCCTCTACTTGATCACTTTATAAGGTCCATAAATATTTACAACCAGATTTATTACCTACTTTCTAACTTTCAATCTTAATTTATCTGTTAAACTAGGAATAATATTCCCTGGCAAACTGAAACATGCTGGACAAGTAACAATTAAAAAAAATAAAAGGAAAATATGATCTGGCATTACAAAAAAATTACAGGCTAATAGCCTTAGCCAAATTATTCTAGAAAATCGTCCAGTTATAATTATGAATTTTGTCAAAGCTACTAATACCAAACTAAAGTTAAAAGAAACTACATGCTTTCCTATGCTCTCAATGTTTTTGTTATCTGAAAGACTATTATGAATTTAGTAACACTGAAATTTTACAGAACCAAGGAATTAGCTTTTGTTGTTATATAAATATTCTGTCGTCCATTTGGGTGTAAATGTTCCCATTATGTGTTTTTGCTTTTATTCCTTAATTCAAAACAAAAATTTACCACTAGTTAGGCTTATAACCTCGGTGAACGGGGTTTTTCTTTGGCAACATTAATATAAACTGTAATGTAGATGAGATAGTAGAAAAGAAATTTACATTAAGTTATTCGGCTTTTGTTTTATGCTATTACTCTATTATTGATATCTTGGTAAAATTTCTAACTGCAGACTTCAACCCGAGTTCAAATAATCCTGTCGTTCTTTTTAAATCTACCATAGTAATTTAATAACAATTGTCCACAAACTTTGGCCTATTTACAAGATAGTTTCATTCCAAGCTCTAGATTGCATCGGTCACAACTTATGGTTAATATTTGACTAAAATTTACGCACTTTAATATTAAATAAATCTTACTTTCTGTTACGTTAGGTACTTCTGCCGATTATCTACCGATTGTTAGTTCATTACACTTTACTTTATATTATCTCTTGCACGTGACTAACAATACAAGCATTTCTTTGACAGGTAGAGCAATAAACACTTAGCCTGACCGACCCCTAAACGCGTGGCACTCTAATCTTTTATTGCTATAAATCCTAGACCAATACGCTACCTAATTAATCATTTACTTATTACCTGTTTTAATACAATAGTCGTACACCTCGAACCAACAACTTATCATATCTATAACTATATAACTCCATGAATTGTCTATTGTGAAATACACTTTCTCGGTAGGTGGTAACAGTGTCAATAACCCTCGTTTGATTTCGAATATTCCTTGGTACGCAAACTTAATATGAACTGCCCTTCCGATAACCCCAATTTTCTTAGAGAGAAGGCAGGTTCTCAATAAATCAGACAAAGGTACGATTGTTTTAACTGCTATTTACTTATTACTTTTGCAAAACAAAATATTAATTTTCCAGAATGTTTAAAACAAAACAACAACAAAAAACTGTACTATTTTACTTTTGGGGTAGGTTCCTATTTGATAAGACGAATTTTGAAAAATTCTAAAAAATGCCCTGATTCAATAATTTAACTCTAATTGAACGTGCAATTGATATTCTTAACAAAATCCTTTTAGACTGCGCCACTTGTAATAATCCCACTTACCCTGTTTACACTACTTTGGGGGTTATTATGTTTATTGATTATGACAGTGAAAATGAATGTACCTCTTTCAAATGAGGTCAATTTTATACTATATGCGGCTACCAAGAAATACTCATTCATCCCCAGCGGGTCTTTCTCTAAGGTTATACTCACAGTCCCTCTGCTTATGGGGCCACGTATATATCTCAATGCATGAAGCTCGTCTATACATGGTCCTTTCATAGAGATATGTGTGTACACTTAAAAAGATATAGTTCAAACTTACCCCAATTTTCTTTGTCACGCCTGCTGGTTCACCCCGATAATCTAACTTCGATGACTCTAGTTTCCACTATTTTAGTAATTAAATAAAACACGGAAATATAACCACACTTAATCTATTTATACACAAAAGAAACACGAAAATATTCGGTTTGATAAATATAACAATAATTAACACTTAAATTAGAACAAAAGAAAATACACTTAAAGTTAAACAAATAAGAAAATAGGCCAATTGGACCATAGTCCTATTCTCAAGTGAAAAAAAACGACTTCGTTAATGGAAAAACCGTTTATCGGGAAACACAAACTGATTGCCGGAAGGGCCAAAAATACAATAATATTAACGAGCATGACTCTAAATTAATTTTGAAGACTATAATTTGTAAAATCGTTCAGAAAACGCCAGTTGCCAGCAACAATTCGAATGAGGTGATGTTTGATTTGAACTCTAATAGCGATAAGTTAATATTTAGTACCAAAAACTTAAATACATACATAAACCCGGTGACACAAAGAAGATTACCACTACGTAGAAAATAGGACACGTTTACCATACTCGAAAGCCGAACCAAAAGTGTTTTTCTTAAATTGACCGCTTCTCTTCGTCAGTTTTTGGGCGAAATAGGGCGTGGTACTTTGGGGTTATCTTAACCAATGGAATGCGAACCGCCCCTATCTATTACTTAATCGCCTTCTGGAATCTGGCGTCCTCTACTGGCAAAACTGAAGTACCGAAATAGTACCCGTCTGGCAAATGGCGCCCTCTATAGCAAATATGGCCAAAATGATTTTATCCTAAATCTAACACATTATTTCAACAAGATAAACCATTCTATGTCTAAGCTAGCTAAATTATTCCGACGAGATGAAAAAACCCTTTTTGTATTTAAATTCTTTTTCATCCTATTCATAAAATAAAGGGAAAAATCTCGTCGTTCCTATCTAGTGTACAATTCGGGGAATTTTGGCATCATTTATCCCATTTATGGTTTGATTCGCGTCCTGGTGAATTTAAATATACTTCTCGTTTAATTTCCCGCGTTTTTGCTACATTTCTAATAAAAGTAATTTACCGATGACGTCGATTGTAACGGATTTTCTCAGGCCGAGCTTTATGAGTTTATAAAAGGCCTTTAAACGGTAATAAACTATTTCAAATTTAGGAAATGTGCTACAATATACTTTATAATGTGGAAGAAAAGTTCTTTTGTATCTAGCATGAACTGTTGTTAGAAATTATAAACTTTTTACAATCTTGTTTTTCCAATCCTCTAATATTACATTAAGCCGCCTTGTTCCACTTTTATAGTCTGGGAACGAATGTCTTAAATTTCTACACATATCGCGTTATTTTATGGCAAGTAATTTTTATATAATTACCCCTTTTATTGCATTTGTTACAAAGAAATGATAATGTTCTATGAATGACGATTTAAAACGAAATCTCGGGGTCTATGTCTCATATAGTTTTCACAAACCTAACTGTATACCACGTGTGAAGGTCAAAAATTTACATGAAAGTAGCTTACTTACATAACCCAAACAGAAAATGTTTGACTCATGCGAGAAAGTACGCGCCATTGCCATTACACAGTTATTCAAGAAGTATCTTCATCCAAAAACATTAATTTACATCCATAAAATTTTACCAGGAATTTTTCCCATCATAAATACTCCTATTAACTCTAAGAAATTGCGAGAAAAATTACATGTTAAATTGTGTTTCAGGTAAACCATTTCCAGTAAAAAACTGTTCGCTCTCCAATCAAACAAGCAGCTCAGTAGAGGTCTTTTGCCTCCCTGGTTTTGACGGTGGACTTCCTCAGCACTTTCTTCTAGAATTGTACTCTTCAAGTTCTGCGGTGCCACGTTTTAACATGACGTCTTACACAGAACCGTACTTTTTTTTGGATAACCTCGAACCAGACGTAACATTCAGGATAGTTGTCTTTTCTGTTAATTCAAAAGGAAGGAGCCATGGGGTCGTATTGGAAGAGGTAACTTTCAAGGACGCCGAGAAAAGAACAGGTAAAATCCTAACATCTTAATGCATATATGTTTTATTGAAAATATCGATGTCATAATTTGTGAGATTTGCTCTATGTTACTAATCCTAAGCTTATGTAAAGATGATATAGTAAGCAGTTGATATTAAAATATCTTTATACCCTCAAGGATCGATTTAGGAATGATTAAATTTCTAGTAACACAGTCCAACAAAAAAAATTTTTGATCCAGATGACCCATGGTATTCCTATGCGTTTTTCTAATAATTCTCCCGAAGGGGTTGATACACCCTCTGCACCCCTTCTTTAACTTCTGATCATAGAACTGCGTCATAAAAGCTTCCATATTGGTAGACTACATAGATATGACTAGTCAGTCACTACTCAATATTAAAGTGCTCAATATATTGTAATAACAAATTTAATTTTCATTAAGTAATAAATATTTACTACTATTACCATTAAGGGAATTCAACAAATGAACATAACATATTCCATCACTGGCTTTGGATGTCTCCATTTAGCCAATAGAACATGTTCATTAACTAATATTATTATATGTTCACATCAGGTACAAGTACTACTAAAGGTAAATAAATATACAAAAAATATATTTGTGTTGTGTACATACATGAAAAAGTTATGATATACTGGTTTATGTTTTAAACTTTAAATATTAGATTATATACTTTATAATCTAATATTCCACTGAGCCAGAAACATTTAATTTTAATTAAAATAAAATAAAAACCGCCCATAGTTTAAATTAGTTCTGCAACTCTAGCACGGGTTATCGAGGAAGGTAAAACGCATAGAAGGTGTGTATTTTGCCTCTATTTGTAGTGAAAACTTTAATTAATGTATACAAACTTTTAATATCTAATATAGCAGTTTATTTACTTAACGAGTTTTAATAGGCCAATTACCAGTAAGTCTCCACTTAGTAGCTCCACATTCTGCCAAAAATTATTTAATATTTACTGTTTTTGTTTGAGAAATTATTCTCAGATAGTTTACTATACTGGTCGTTCCTGATAACATCAAGAGTTTGTAATTTATAAAAGTTACTGTTTGCTTTAATACTTTGAATGCTACCAACGCACACATTGCGTTCAGATGCAATTCACCTTTAAAGCTGTAACTATGGGGAAAAAGTGTTGGTGAAATAAATGATGTTTTTAATATTATGGGAAACATTATGCTCAAAGTTTGCGTCTACGTGAGGCAATTGCCCGCCATTTTGCAAAATGGCGGATAATGACCAAAAGTGTCTACTTTAGGAAAATATCTGTATCACTGGGGGTTGTTATAAATAATTATGCAGCAGCGAAAGTGTTAAGCATATATAAATAGTAGTCTAGAATTGTCGGCTACAAATATTTATCAGTCTTTTCTCAGATCTATAAGATATCCACAAATGTCTAATCAAAACTTTTTGCATCTCTCTTGTCTATTTTCTCTGCTTTTTCATTAGCTTGTGTGGCTCTGAAGTCTTTGCGTTCAATTCAGTTATACGGTGTTGTGTTCATCCAGCTTTGTCTGGGACTCCAGACAATATCCTACTGTTTTAGAACTTAATAATTCCTTCTTCTTCTTATTCGCAATATTTTGACACATATTTTGTGATTCATATTATTATCTAGTTGGCTTCCCTTTGCTCCATAGCGTGTGTCCGCCAGCTTCACGCTATGTGCCTCTTAGTTGCGCAGTCTCACCAAATCTTTTTTCCATTAGGTCTTTGATGCCATCAGCTCAACGTTTCCTCTTCACCTCTCGCCGTCTGGTTTTCCCTGAACAACCAACCGGTCCATATTGTCCACTCTAAGGTTGATGTGGCCAAGCAATGAGATGATTCGAGAAAATGTGATACTGGAGAATTTGTTTTTGGGGCGTATTTCTTGGAAAATCGAATCATTGGTGAGCTCAGTTATCACCGATCTAGACTACATGTAATGCGGTAAGGAACAAAAAATGGTGAATCACATTATATTCAACTGAGACATGAACTATTAGACAGAAGGTGTGTTGATATAGTCGAGATGTAGGTTTGCTACTATTTGCATGGACAGTCCATCTTTAAAAGTTACTCTCCAACATCGCATTTTTCCATATCTTCTCCCTTTTTTTAAAAATGAATTATTATTTGTTTGCTTATAATTGTATTGAAACATTCTTTATAGGATTTTGCAAACAGCAGAAAAAATAACTATCTATAACTAAAAGAAAAACTTTGTGTAGAAATATTAATGAAATCTTTGCATTCTTTCGATAACCTGAATTCTGGTTATGCTAGCAAATTAAAATCCTAAAATGAATTTGTCTAATTTCTTATTTGACAATTCTCATTCTAACACTAGCATCCACACAGTCCCCTACGGCCATGCAGATTAAACTAGTATCCACATAACCCCCTACGATTATGAAGATTCAGTTAAAATTGAGAACAAAGACCTAAAATGAATTTATTTATCTACCTTGTCTTAAAAAATTGTTCATTCCAATGGATTACATTTTCATGAAATCTATCATTCTGTTTCCTGGAAATGCTTAGCCTTTGAAACGTTTTTCGCCCTTATTCTGGAGCTCATCAGAAAGACATAAAGCCATTCATAAAGATGTTTCATGCAAAACCAAGACAATTTCTATGAATAAGTGTGAAATGATTATATTTGACATTGACTGATAAAAACAACTTCACCTATCTATTAGCTAACTAGTATTGGAGCCTATATACTCTATGCATTTTTAAAAATGAATTATTATTTGTTTGCTTATAATTGTATTGAAACATTCTTTATAGGATTTTGCAAACAGCAGAAAAAATAACTATCTATAACTAAAAGAAAAACTTTGTGTAGAAATATTAATGAAATCTTTGCATTCTTTCGATAACCTGAATTCTGGTTATGCTAGCAAATTAAAATCCTAAAATGAATTTGTCTAATTTCTTATTTGACAATTCTCATTCTAACACTAGCATCCACACAGTCCCCTACGGCCATGCAGATTAAACTAGTATCCACATAACCCCCTGTCAATGTCAAATATAATCATTTCACACTTATTCATAGAAATTGTCTTGGTTTTGCATGAAACATCTTTATGAATGGCTTTATGTCTTTCTGATGAGCTCCAGAATAAGGGCGAAAAACGTTTCAAAGGCTAAGCATTTCCAGGAAACAGAATGATAGATTTCATGAAAATGTAATCCATTGGAATGAACAATTTTTTAAGACAAGGTAGATAAATAAATTCATTTTAGGTCTTTGTTCTCAATTTTAACTGAATCTTCATAATCGTAGGGGGTTATGTGGATACTAGTTTAATCTGCATGGCCGTAGGGGACTGTGTGGATGCTAGTGTTAGAATGAGAATTGTCAAATAAGAAATTAGACAAATTCATTTTAGGATTTTAATTTGCTAGCATAACCAGAATTCAGGTTATCGAAAGAATGCAAAGATTTCATTAATATTTCTACACAAAGTTTTTCTTTTAGTTATAGATAGTTATTTTTTCTGCTGTTTGCAAAATCCTATAAAGAATGTTTCAATATCTTCTCCCTTATTGCCATATCTAGTAAAGAGAGGACAATAAATACAGAATGGTTGATAATTCAGGGATGACTAGATGTCAAGAGGATGCCCTTCAAAACGTCGAGTAACTGTAGTACCAAAGAGCTGATAGCAAAGAGCTTTGGTAAGGTTGTGCGCTTAGCAGGCAATTGTGGCGTGATGCCGTCAGATACGCTGTACATTAAACAAAGTCTAGCTGGAATAATGGATAACAAAACTACTGGCAAGGCGTTATTAATAAAGAAGGACTTATAATAATAGATTTGTATCTCTGTCGTCGCAGTGATCCGAGAACTGGGAAATTTAAAACCATTTTTTAGAAAACTAAATAGCAGTGACAGGCGTAGTTCCAGACAACAGAGCAGTATTCAAGTTTGACTCGAATATTGTTAATTTATTTCAAGATTAACACCCAGATCCTTGCTTCTCAAATCTTTCAGATCGATTTTTGTTTCACCAATGCATCTTACATCTAAAATAGCTAAGAGATTAATAATTTTGAACGCTTAGAAGTAGCAAAATGTAGAAAATGGTTTGAATGGTGATAAAGGTATTTTCCCTAGACAGTTTTATTGAATTCGTTAATATTAGTTACGTATAAAGCATTAGTTACGGAACAGAGCAGCTGAAGTTATACTTAGAGCTGACGGCGGATCCCATTCATGAAATGCCCACGGACATTACAATGCCAAAGTAAAACTTACAACAATAATAAATTCAGAATTAAAATACCAGACAGGGAAGACTGGACAAGCAGTCCACCGATACCGGCACAAACAGTCTGTAAATACAGACAGCTCTAAGACAGAACAGGGAGTTGCAGCCGGGATTTGCAGGAAAGGTCAATAACGAGAATCGCAATAACTCTGGGAAAATACGCCACAGTATTCCATAATACAGGGGTGCGCAAAGAAAATTATAAGGCATGGAAATGTCTACTAATCAGTAGATTGTCATTTTTTTCGATAGCCAGGCTGCGCTGAAAGCAATCGGTTCCATACAAGTCGAATCGAGACTTATATGGGACTGCATAAAACCCCTATAGACCAAGGAAGTCAGTGGCATGGGTACCAGGGCACAAGGGAAATGAAAACGCTGATGAACTGGCCAGAGAAGGCGCGGGTAAGGCTCTTGTAGGGCTCGAACCGGTGTGCGGTGTGACCAAGCCATGCATACGAGCATTCAGTGATAAATGGGTGAAACTAGTTACTGCCGACTTAATAGACACTTGAGTTTAATAGGTCAGGCAGAGGACGCAACATGCAGATTCTGCCAGGAGGCAGAGGAAACCTCGATCCATGTATTATGCCATTGTGAAGGCCTTGCTAGACTGATATACCAACTACTTAGCGAGGAAAAACCAAGAGCTATGGCTACACTAACGAGCCCTTACCAAGGCTATGGAGTCTGATACACAGGACGAAACTAGATAAGGAGCTCTAAGGAAAACAAACAGGAGCACCACAAGAGATCCAGAGGGTCACGGTGATCAAGGCCAATCAGCCAACACCTCCTTCCTAAATCTATATCTAATCTACGTCTAAAAGCAGCGTACATTCTTATATTATCTTTAGTTTTAATTATCTCCACATGATGCCAATATGGTTGGTGAAACTCTGATCCAGTATAGTATTCGAAGCAGTGTTTATGCATTCTGAATAAATAATTATGAATTCCAACTTACAATTGTGAATTCCGAGTTACCAGTGTGAATTCCAGAGGTAGAAGAAAATAAATAGCTTGGCTTTTCTACGCTTTCGCAAGTTTTTTTTAATCCATATATAATAAAATCCAATCGATGCAAGCTTCTTCCTCTTCGCGATCTGAACTAGATAAAGGCTTTTTAGGCAGGCCTTTTCACGGCACGCACCCGGTACTGATCGAAGCGTGACAACGGCCGCCGTTGCGCCGTATATGTGGGGATGCTAATTACTAGAGGAATAACTTCTTATTAATCGATTAAATTCGACCATCTCTTTCTAGACGTGCTTTTACGACCCTCAAAATTATTCGCGATGCTCCGATATATTCTCGACGTGCGTCTACTAATTTTGTTAAAACGTTAAATACTCGATTAAAACGTCTGAAACTTCCTGTTTTTGTTCGCTCCTGTGGTACCCAATTTTCGATTTGCGCCACGCAATTTACTATGCGGATTTGCTAGAACCCTTCTTCCTTCCGCAACGGCGCCGTACGGTCCCTCCGAAGGTGTATTTCGAAAAATATGATCGTTTTAAGATTGTACGTTTTTGAACTATTTTCGACTTCGAAGAGAGCATTTTATTTTTGCGGTTTTTCGCCTATATCTCGGAAACCGTTGAAGTTAGCTCAAAAATTAAAAATCTCAAAGAACAAGTTCATTGCGAGAGGAATCTGTCGAAATATGCGATGGTGTAGGGCGGGGAATGGGACATTTTTCGCTTTAAACCCCCATAACTTCTAAACGGTAGGTCCTAGAACGAAAAACTTTGACCCTAACGAAATCGTACACAATTAAATGATCTAGAAGTCATTTTCTTTGTTTTCATCCTGCTCCAAAAATAAGCGAGCCGCGCGTCAAAGTGGAGGCCAATCCCGGCACTGATGACGTCACAGCTGAATTTGTAGAGAAATTGATTTCATGGTATACGAGGTGTGCGAACAATTTACCGAAATTACATAATACATTTTAGATATTTTATATATGAAAAGTTTAACGTGACATTTACTCTTTGCGACAGACAAGTCAGAGTTTCATTTTATCGGTTATTAAATATTTGACATTAAAAGTCAGTCAGTTCAATTTTATAGGTTACATATGTAGTGTTGACATTTAAGTTAGTTATTTTATATTTGAAATTAAAATCATTTCATTTTAATGTGACATTTACACTTTGTTAGTTCAGATAGGGAGTTCATTTTTATGTTTAAATTTTTGTTTTGACACTTTAAGTCAGTCAGATTAATTTTATAGGTTATATTACGAACGTTTAAGAAAAATAAATAATATCATCATATACACGATGTGTGAACAATTTAACGGGAATTGATTTATTTGTCCTCCGATTGGGCTGCAATTCGGTACTCAGGAAAAATTGACGACGTTGACCACGAATATGACGTCAGAATCGCAAAATTCAAATTGCGGGCGAATTTTGTCACTTATGATTCCATCCCGCCCAAAATCGGTATGTGGGGTTTTTGAGGTAGCTGATGACGAACCTGAAATCGAAATTAAAAAATTCAAAATTGCGGCATGAGCTGAAGGACAAATTTCGTCATTTATGGACCGGTTCATCTGAAACTCGGTATTTGTGGAAAACCGAAAACCTGCAATTGAAGGATAAGCAACTGAAAATCTGAAAATTGAAAATCTAAAAATAGAAGAACTAAAATACAGAAAACGGAAAGATTGAAAAACTGAAAACTGAAAAACTAAAAACTGAAAACTGATAAACTGAAAACTGAAAACTGAAAACTGAAAAACCAAAATACAGAAAACTGGAAGACTGAAAAGCTGAAAACTGAAAACTGAAGTCTGAAAATCCGATAACTAAAAAACTAGAGACTACAAATTGACTGCGAAAGCAGTCAACATTGACTACGTAAGCAGTCAAACCACTCCGGTAAGAGCTAGGAAACGCGCTGCGTTTTCTAGTTACTCAATTAAAATTTTAAAAAACAGTGTGTGTATTAATAATCAAGGTAATAAGATGATTAAGGTCCCATTCCTTTCTACTCCGACAATTTTTTTTACCTTAAATAAGCAGGTTTTGTCCGCTCCACTAAAATAAACAAGCCCTGATCAGCCAGACGACCGTATCGCGTGAGCGGGTCAACTCTTTTCGCGCAGCACGTTACAAATGTGTCCCATAACTCTTGGTAAATCTCATATTGCTAGAGTTTATCACCACCCACCGACTGTTCCCTTGCAATTATCGAACGAAATTACCTATGCAGGATTGATTTTAGATTAAACCATGGCTCTTATGCAGAAATTGCAAACGGTGCGCTATTGGTGTTGTTCCGCCGCTTTTGGTGCGATTAGCCTTCCTGTTCCGTTGAGATATGAGAGAGAATTGGCGTTTATCAATTGCCCTCACAAAACTGTTTGGCTTTATTGTTTTAGGCCATAGACAAAAGTTGTTAGTTAAAATTTAGAACCAGCCTGTAGATATAGTGTTATTGTTTCAGCGGACACAATGGAATCAATTTGGTTGCTTTCTGTTTATTTCTGGGCAATAAACAATATCATTGTTTGGAGATTTGGACATTATTTCTACTAATTGTAGGCTTTATGCATATTAATTCGTTTAAATTGTTTTTATTTATTTGTTATTTAATTATGGCTTCATAAAACAGAGTATTTCGAATATGGTTATTGGTTGTGCCATTCGTGGTAGTATTTCATTTTATTATCAGCCATATAGATGTTAATTAAAAATTCGGAATTGTTAAACTATTTGTTATTTACCGCAATCTACAAAATATACATGTTGTTCTTTACTCTCATTGAAAACAGGTTCACACAACACATATACAAATAGATCCAAAAGAAAGGATGTGTGCCCATATGGTTCAACGTTCAACTTATAAATAGACGTATAGTCTATTATCATATTATCATTAAAAATGACCTCGCGTCGATGTCTTAGTTTTAATACGCTTTATTTTATGAAAATATAAGCCAATGGGATTACAAAATGCCGTGTTGGCATTTCTGAAAATGGATTTATCTCCAGTAATCCACAACTGAAGATGGAGACTAGGCGGATTTTTCTAAAGATCATGTCTTTGGTAATATTTGACCAATTTTCAATTTCAAAAAATAAAATACTTATAAAGATATATAATTTACGAAAAAAAAATACTGGAGTTAAAAATATTTAATACCTAATGGAGTATTCCAAAAAAAAATTATTTTCTAATTTTATTTATCATTTTTTATCTTCACAACAACATGCCATATAGAATTAAATTACAAATAAAAATTGTGCAGAATTTTTTGCTGAATTCAGCGATATACAAATTTATAGGTATTGGCTGAAAAATAACCCTATAAATGTGCAAGACTATGTGCTCCGACGTGCTCCATTGAGTCGACCCATTTCAATTGGTATAGGCATATACGTTTCACTTCCACATCCACGTAGTGGACTGGAAGTACAGTAAATACAAAATAAATTTGAGCGAAAAAAAAATTCTGTCTGTCTGTCGGTCTGTCTTTTGTCTGTCTGTAACTTTTTTTTTATGTCCGCACGTTTTCTCCGGAACGGTTTAAGATATTGACTTCAAATTTTGTACACGTATATATTGTAACGAGATCTGGATTGTTTTTTTGAAGATATCCGGTAAAGGGTTGGGGGGTAAATAGGAGTAAATAGGGGGAAATATGTAAAGCAAGCTCGTAAGAGTACAGAAACTTGAAATTTGATGTATCTACTACAAGCCAAGGCCTCAAAATTTTTTATAATATTTTTCATCCCCCCGCCCCCTCCAATTCTTTATTAAAGGGGTTGATAAAATAAAATTGAGATATTCACTTGAAATTTGGTACATGTATATATGACATCAGGAACTAGATTATATTTTGGGATTATTCTGATGAAGGGTTTGGGGTTAAATATGGGTAAATAGGGAAAAATAAGTAAAGCAAGCTGGGAACAGTACAGAAACTTGAAATTCGGTGTATGTACTATAAACCAAGGCCTAAGATTTTTTTATAATATTCAATACCCCTACTCCATTATTAAAGAAGTTGATAAAATAAAATTGAGATATTCACTTGAAATGCGGTACACGTAGGTATTATAACGACATCTGGAACTTGATTATATTTTGAGATGATTCCGTTGAAGGGTTGGAGGTTAAATAGGGGTAGATAGGGGAAAATAAGTAAAGCAAGCTGGTAAGACTACAGAAATTTGGGACTTGGTGTATATACTAGAAGCGAAGGTCTCAGGTTTTTTATAATAGTTTCCATCCCCCGCGATCACCACTCCCTTATTAAAATAGCATATAAAATTAAACTTAGATTTTCACTTGAAATTTGGTACACATATGATTTATACCGATATCTGAAACTAAATTATATTCTGACATTATTGCGTTGAAGAAGTGGGGGGTAAGTAAAGGTAAATAGGGAAAAAAGTAAAGCGAGCTGGTAAGAGTACAGAAACGGTGTATATTCGGTATATGTCCTAAAAGCCAAGGTCTCAGATATTTTTCAACCACCCACCACTCCATTATTAAAGGGGTTATTATAACGACATCCGGAACTAGATTATATTTTGAGATTATTCCGTTGAAGTATTGGGGGTTAAATAGGAGTATATAGGGGAAAATAAGTAAATCAAGCCGGTAAGAGTACAGAAATTTGGGATTTGGTGTATATACTAGAAACCAAGGCCTCAGATTACTTTCTAATATTTTTCAAACCCCGCCATCTCCGCTCCATTATTAATGGGATTGATAACATAGAATTGAGATATTCACTTGAAAGTTAGGACAATTATTATGTACTGTAATGACATCAGATTGAGATGATTCCATTGAAGGGGTGAAGGGGAAGGTTGTGAATAGGGGAAAACAAGTAGGGTAAACTAGAAACGTCATTTTTATCGTATATTGTGGAAACGAACACCTCAAACTTTTCTATAACATCTGCCCCAAATATTATTAAAATTCTATGACCAATAATTTCCACATACTACAGTGCAAATATAGTTAAGATGTTTCCTTTAAAGTGACTTGAATGAAAAATCTGGATGTGGAAGTAGTGATTCCTTAGGCAGCGGTTTTTTCTTGAATAACGCGTGTTACGATCTGTTATTATTTACACTTCCTTTTTTATATAATTATTGCATATTCTATAGAATACTCTTCACATCTTTATCGTAAATAATATTAGTTTTAGACATTTAATCTAATTACAAAATATTAAAAATAAGTGTTTTAAAATTTAAACAATAACTTTTTTATTTATTGATCGATGTTTTTTATCGATTTTGTTCAAAAACAATAGGGTTCTTTCTCTAGCCAACACTAACTTCCTGTCCAGTTTTTTATACAATCGGACTTTTCGTTCTTAAGTTACGCACGGACGGACGGACATTTTGAAAGTTGTTCAGAATTCGATCATCAAGACAGTGATATGAAATTTTTTCTCTACGAGCGATGTTATCGGTTTTAGAAATATTCCGATCAAATGCAATATATACTCTTCGTTTCGCATTTGCGAAGAGTATAATAATGGAACTTAATTCTAGTACATGTTTTATGTGTCAAAAATCCGTTGTAAAAATTCATGTAAGGACATGCTAGCAACTAAAGACTGATTGTCTAAGATTTAATCTTAGACCACGAGCCTTTCGTTGCTAACGTGTGGGACAGGAAAGGAAGAGTCGTTAAGAAACAGCACAAAGACAAAAGATGTCAACAATACTCCAGCGCATCGTATCGTGTCTCAAATGGATCACTAATAAAACACATTTCCCTTAAAGATTTCTTATCCAACATAAAGATCAAAATGAAGCTCACTGAATACCTCGCCAAGAAAATTCGAAAGATTTAAGTATGTTGTACCTTCATATATAGCTGATAAACATAGAAGACAATAATCATGAAGAAGCTGATACTATTCTTTTCTATTTTGGGCTGAAAGTGGGAACTTGGGGGTTTTCGTTATCGCTGATAACGAATCTGATGTCCAATTAGGAAGAATTGAAAATGGCGAACCGTAAATAGTATATTTTTCCGGAGAAATTAACTGTTCTTCCGGTCCACTATTTTGAATTTCGTAAATTGGACGTGATCAGCGAGTATTCATTTTCAGCCCAAAAACAAAAACAAAAAAAATACGAGTTTTTCCTGATAAATTGACTCTACTTCCGGTCCGTCATATTGAATTAACCAAATCAAACCACAGATTCGTAATCAGGGACCTCGAAAACCCTCCAAACGCAAATTTTCAAGGCAAAGTTATCCATTCTCATTTCTTATGAAAAATGGCCCGATTTCCGGTCCGCCATTTTGAGTTTTCCACATTTGACTTCTGATTCGTGATCAGCGACTCCAAATACCCTAGAGTAACTATTTTCGTCTAATTCTATGGCATATTCTGTATGATAACAAATTTTTTAATTAATTTAATTAACTTGGCCATTAATATTGGCCAGTTATTGGGGAAAAAATTAAACCAAACAATTCCGCCAAAAAATAAAAGGTACTGATTTTTCTAAATGCCTTTCTGAACTCTTTGCGATAAAAATGAAGTCAATTGACCCTGTACCTTTTTTTTAGAGGTTTTCAGATTTTTCATGCTAAAATGACGCGACTAATAAGAAGCTAAATATATTTAATATTTAAACACAAAACTCATTTGTAATATTAAAAAGCAAACTTCTTAGAAGAACATAAAATAACATTTTTCAAACTGAATGATATAAAAACATATTTTTTTATCACGTAATGCGTTCCTACTTTTCTGCTCTCTTCTTTGCCTTGCTCTTCTTTTTGCCCTTATATTCTTTTAAAAACTTCTCTGCTTCGTATTTCATAATATTATACCCATTAATCGTTGCATTGAAAATAAACATTTACTTATTATTTAAGTCAGCATTATCAACAAAAATTTAGTCTATGTGAAAACTGGGTAAGATAAAGATAATAGAAAAGATCGAGAGATACAGGTTTAAATTGAAGCACTAATAACAATAATTTGTCGAATTATAAATTGCAATCCTGTATTACGACTTTATTGTAGTGCATTATATCTGTCTTCCATACACATCACATATGGCTGTGGCTGCGTAACCATTTACACAACACCATTCATAAACCAATAACCGTTTTGTGTAATTTACTCAAAAGGAAATAATATATCAGGATCAGGACAGATTTGCAAATTAAATTAAATTTGTCCACGCATGTCCTGTCTGATATTCATATTCATATTTCCTTTAAGAGTGTAGTGAAAGTTTCAAAAATTATCCTAAATCACAATTATTCTTACTTACCTATTCATATGCAGTTCATAGTCAAACTTCACAACACTAAGACCTGGTTCACGTTCTCTCTCCAACCTGGCTTCGTAACATCAATTCTTGGGCCAAATACAAGTCTCATTTTCTAGGTTTGTTGTTCAGTAAAAATAAGGGAGAAAGAATATTTGTTCAATACTGTAAGTTTTCTATAAAGTTTCCTCTTTTCAGTTTCCTTTGGCATCCTGAAAGTTTACATTGTATTAAATTTGGGAAGTTTTATAGGTAATGTTATGTTTTTACATGGCTTGTACTTACTTTCTATAGTGTCGAACAAAAAAGTCTCAAATAAAACTGAATTAAACAGATAAAACACAATCAGAAGTATTAAAAATATTTTCTACAACCACTAATAATTTATATTATTTGATGTAGATGAATTAACTGATATTCCAAGCTTGCCTTGAGTTTGTACTAAAGAATGCCATAAAGTCAGGTTTGTGATATTTGATATGGCCGCCTTATTTCAACATATTAAAGAAAAAGAATTGGGTTACAGTTTAAGGATATTTAGGGCCCTTCACTGGACGTCTTTTTTTAATCCCAATGTCAGTTCACACACATACACTGTCAAAATGAAACCAGTCCAGGATATCCACCTAGCCTCCGTTTGAAGGATATCCTGGGACGCCCATTTCGCTATCTATTTTACGTACTGGGATGGTACTTCAATTTGACATCCCATATCCCGATTGTGCCATGTGGGAACTATTCAAGTATGTCAAATCACCTTCCTCCACTAGATAATAATGGACTATTCTATTTTATTTTGCGCGTAATAAGAGTAAATACAATTTTTTACGTGTTAGGTGGCACCGACCGCTCCACTATAGCGCTAGGTATTCTCGAAAATCCGAATTTCCTGTTAAAATCGCGGGGAGTTTATTAGGGAATACTTAAAAACCGTTATGGAACGCATTAAACTCCTTTTTCTTATTGTCGCGTGAAGTTGGAATAGGTTGAGTTACGGTATACGTAATTGCTACTATTAAATCTACATTTAAGGAAACAAACTGTTACTGCTAGCCATAAAGTTTTTAGAAGTTGCAAGTTTAATTATTTTCATGTAAGCTGCATAAAAGTGCCAGCCATTAACAGATTGTGCCTACTAGAGTATGCACTTTTGCATAAGTTCAAACCGGATAATGAGTCAGTGCTTTTATTACTCCTGTTTCAATAAACGATATATGCATGAGGCAGCACGGAGCTGAAAGCATAAATATTGAGAATGTTTTACATTTATTAATCTTGTTGCTAGCGTGCCTTTCTTTGTTTATTGCTGTAAATATCACAGTATGACGTATCTATCCCCTAGATGTATTAGTATTTCTTGTACGTTTGCACTTGTATAGCATATAAGATCTCAGTTGAGACAGCATAAAAACGAAAACTCGGAGTAAAGTCGGCATCTCCCTTATGGGACATAGGCGGCGCCGCAGCGGCGGTAAAAATGTAAAAATACTATATAATTATTTTTTAATTGTTAAAGAAAGGAATTTCTTCATTCAATAGAAGTGGTTAATGAAAAAATATGTTTATCACATTTGATAACTCACATCAATGATATATTAAGGCCTCGTCTATTGTCTAGTGACCTACCTCTCGTTCTATCTTCTAGCGGCAAAGTTATGTCATCTTAGGCGGGAGTTGCATACATGGTATATAATCCTTCCGAAAGGGTGTAAAGCAGCTTTGTCTATGAACCTTAAATAAACAATATTTCATTCGTCGATATTTAGGCCGTGAATATTATTTGTATCCTGTGTATAGACATTTACTAGAAACACTCTGTAGAGTAATTATAATACCGTTTTTGTCATAAAAACTGTACCATTTTTTTGGTACTATTCAGTCAGTCGATAAAAGACAATCAATCAGATCGATACGAAAAATTGTGAGCCCGAGTTTTAACGCATAAATTAGTTAGTTGTCAAATACTGTAATAATAATTATTATCAATAACCGTGTGTTGTCTCGTTCCCGCCCATCCTATTACCCCCTTGTCCTTTGTAAACCACGCGAATGCAACACATGGGACGAGGCCAAGACCATCGAGAAAAGTGGTAAGTAATTTGTATAAATTGTAAACCACAACCATACAGTCTGCTAATCTCATTCCGTTAAATATATCACATTTGTTGGTCCTTCGAGCCGGATTGGACTTAGTTTTTATACCAATTGCTTTTTTAATGCCTCTATTTGATAGCTGGTTTTCGTCTTTGTGTCAGTTTTCACTCGGAGAATTGACAATTTTCCTAGTACCGTATTTATGCGTTGAAATAATACAAATTTTGCCTAGAATCGAATCCAAATATTTATTCCTTAAGTAATTTGTTAAAATTGTATTATAACTTTACATTTATTTCGTTATAGTTAAGAAAATTGAAACCTAATATTCAATTTTTTGTCTTATAAAAAACTGCCTGATAATTTTATAGCACAGGAAAGTGTACCTAATTAGAGATACATTTTGTTGTATATATAAATTTAACATCCTGCTCCTATTCTTGATAAATATACCTCGAATTACATTTTTTGGAAAAAAATTTACTATTTTGATTGCGTTTTGTTGCATAAAATAATCAAAGCTATACATACTAATTCATGGACTTGTTTGCTAGTAAAACAGTATACCTATTTTTTTGTGTTCTTAATAAATTAGTCTTCAAATAAATTGCTACGCCATCTTTACAGATAAACATACCTATTCCTTTTTTTGTACATTGTAGAAGATTACTTAAATAACTATTGTTTATTAAAATTAACCCTTATTTCTTTACCGGTTTAATTTATTTATTTACACAGGTATTTCATTATTGTCGAAAAATCTAAATTATTTCAAGATGCCAAAATCAGCTGCCGAATTAAAATTAGAGAGATTAACAGCAAAACGTGAAACTTTGTTTAGACGAGTTCAGCGTTGTTTTGATGTTGGACAATCTTTAAAAGATGATAGCCAAAATGTTACCAAATTAGAAGATTTTAATATCCGTTATATGACTTTATCCAGAACAATGCTAGATTACCGAGAAATTGTTCAACAAATTGTTGAAGTTAAACAAGAACTTAAGCCCGACGAATCCCCTAATTATGGAATTCTTGATGCTTTCGAGGATTTATGTGATAATGTTGAATATTTCGCTAAGCAATTTATTAACCCAATTTCTCCCCTCAATCTAAATAATAGTGATAATTCTAGTACGCCAGTCACTATCCGAGTTTTCAGAACTTGAATCGGTATTTACATTAATAATACTTGGATTGATAGGTTGTAATATAGAATATTTATATTCCTTTTTTATCACATGAGATACACACTTCCTCCATATATCGCTTTTGCCTATTTCGTCTACTATTATCTTTATATTCTTTAAGACAGACTCACTTAATTGTGGAGATTGATTACATTGACGTAGTCTTGTTTTTACATCAGCCCACACCATTTCAATGGGGTTGAAAACGCAATAATATGGAGGCAGACGTAAAATAGTATAATCGTGTGCTTCAAAAATTTTTTCAACGGCATATTCCTTTTTAAAATTTGTCCTAAAGCACCTGTCTCACAATTTTTTAAAATCTGTATAGGTATTTATACAAGACTTCCTTATTTATTGGACACCTCTTGCTTAACGTGCATGTTTTTTGTTGATCTCTCGGTATAATACTCACAATACTTACACAATGATTTCTGTTTGCAAATTAAACTTGGGATGTTTCCTGGTATCAAAATAGAGTTTAGTCCATTAAAGATATTAACTTAAGAGATATATCGCGGTATTAACGTTCTCTAGGAGAAGTACCCCAATGTAACCATTTTTCTCGTTATATTATGCATTTTACATAGTAAAGTGAATTCTGTAATTTATCGCCTTTGTCTCAGAGGTAGAGAATTCCATATTAAATTTTATACATTCCTGATGAGCCAGATCCTTATACTTAGCTGAATGTATGTACTTTCATTTTGCTGAAATGTCAGCTGTAGAATAGCTATCCGTTTTTTACAAAATTTATTTAAATTGTGTAAAAAACTAAATTATTATATAATTATAACTAAATTATATTTTACCAAAATTAATAAATTTTAAATCTAAATGTTCCATAAAAAATTCTTTTCAATTTATTGAAAATACAAAAAATTTAATAATACCAAATAACGCAAAATTAATCTCCTTTGACGTTAAAAGTCTGTTCACCTCAGTTCCGCTCACAGAACTAAAATTAATATTAAATAATTTAATAGATAATTCATAAATCAGCGAAACAAAAAAAACAGAGTTAAAAAATCTTTCGAGAGTTTGTATTGAACAAAACTATTTTCAGTTTAATGGTGAATTCTTTAGACAAAAAGACGGGCTACCAATGGGTTCACCAATTTCTCCTTTGTTAGCTGAAATATTTATGTCAAACTTAGAAAATTTAATTTTTAATAGCAATAACAGTTTAAATACACATGTATTTTATTGGACTCGATATGTAGACGATATTTTTTGTATATGGACCGGTACAGAAAGGAACCTAAGTACCTAATTACCTTAATTTCTTAAATTCTTTTAATACTAAAATTCAGTTCACAATGGAATTGGACCAATAGTCAATAAAGAATAGTCAATTAAACTTTCTAGATATTAATATAAAAAAACATAACTACAGATAGAGTAATACCTTATAATTCGCAGCAATCATGGCAAATTAAGATTTCACCCTTTCATAGTCTAATACATAGACTGAAGAATTTTCCTTTAGATCAAAGTGATTTTGATAGAGAATTAAATATAATTAAACAAATTGCAAGAAATAACGAATACAACGGGTCACTAATAGATAACATGGTCAAAAACAAACATCGCAAAATGCTTCAAAAAGAATTGTTCACTGTGCCTAACAAACCTACAAAATATAGTTTTATTAATTATGTTCCGAAATATAATAACAACATTTCTAAAACATTAAATAATTTGGGTATCTCTACAATAAGTGTGAATAAAACAAATATGGGAAACATTTTGGTTAAAAACAAAGAAAAACTAAATAAAATTAATAGATTTGGTGTATATAAAATTAATTGTAAAGATTGCAATGTTGTCTATATCGGTGGTAGAAGCGTTGTGAACAGGGTAAAAGAACACAAAAAATCAATCTTAAATAACAATAAAAATACAGGAATGTGAACACACTGTATTGAAAACAACCATTTCATAGATACTGATAACATAAATTTACTTCATTCAGAAAGAAAAGGTAAACGTTTAGATCTGCTAGAACAACTAGAAATCAAAAAATCTTTCAAGTACAACCCTTGTATCACAAATGACCAACAAAATTTCATGAATACCCCTATAATAAACCGATTGTTAAGAACTATCCTTTGATTTATATAATCAGTTTAGGTCCACATTCAAATAATTAAGGATGTTAAATTAAGTCTTAAATAGATTAGATCATAAATAGATTAAGACATAAATACTTTTAGGTATAAATTAGAATAAGCACGTCGGAAACTTTAGTATTCACTATATAATACTCTTGATAAAGGTCTAATAAGCCGGAACATATGTAGAGTATTTATAATATATTGATTGATTCATCTAAAAGCAGTGTTTAATTTATAATTAACAATTATTTTCAAGATGTTTCACAAGGTACCTACCACAAGTTCAGTTCAGTGTAATAAATTATCGTTTACCAACACTAGCCTCTGAGTAATTTATTCTCAGACTATTGTATTGTTACTGAATAGTGAGAAGTATAACACTCCACAAACGAATGCCTTTTTCGGTTGTGGAAATTTTTAATAGAAAATTAGCGCTTTTATCCGAAATAACCAGAATAAATGTAATTAAACGAAGTGATGACGATAAACTAGTATGGTTCTAAAGAGATAAATAGGAAAAGTGGATACACTTAAAACGAAATAACAGATAGACTACCAATCCAATCACTGTAATCTAAAAATGGTCGGGTTGGAAATTCAATGCAGGAAATCCAATAGAATAGAGACCACTCCTTTATTGGCACGATCGGGAAACTATTTATATTCACAATTTCTGCCTTTTTAAGCTAACTTTCAGCTCTTTTTACTTCCAACTATTCCCTCGAGACTCAGTCGTTGAAGGAATAATTTATTTTAAATATACCACCGGCGGAAATAAATAATCTCTGTTGTTGTTGAACGGATACGAGACTTGTGTCATATAGAAGTTTATTTCCTGAAATAAATGTAACACTATGTACGTCTCAAAATAAAATAATATTTGCAACACTTTTTAATATACGTGTTGAAAATATTTTATGATATGGTTTAGTTTTTTTTCATCCCCTTCCAAAAGTCAAATTTCTACTCGCGTTTTTCGTGCTTAACTCAAAACCTGTACTAAACTATTCATTATAAATATGAAAGATCAATCAATTTCCTACAATATGGTTCTCATCAACACAACCCTTTAAGATGAAAACTACTTTATGAAAATTATTTAAACTTTTTTGTAAATCAAATTCAATGTATTATTGTATATTTTATGTATAGTGATACTTGTAGTCTTTATTTATTATAATGGAATAACACAAAGTAACGGTCAGCTTCATTCATTTCTGAACACCTATTAGGCAAATTAGCCATTTAGGATAACAAAAAATTAATAAAAGGATCATCTTCGGGATTTAAGTAGGTAATAACCTGGAGAATGAGATGATGCATTCTTTGCACTTCCGAGTTCCGGGAAAATTCAAAGAAATTTGGAAAACAATTTTAATTTCGATTTTCTTGCTCTAGCTGTCAAAATAATGAAAATGGAGAAAAAAGTTCTCAACGAAAGTTGTAGCTCGTACTTTACTTAAGCCGTTTAGAAGATAAATTGAGTTTTCCACTTATAATTTTAAGCCGCTTCGAAATACGCGAAAAATGAGACTTCTCCGGGAGTTTCGTACGACCGGGCTCATCGATCGATAATTCTTACTATTCAGAGCCCCTAAAAAAATTAAAATAATATAAAATGTAGAGAAAAGTCTCAGCTTTAATGTGGAACTAATCACAAAGTCCATAAAAAATTTTATCTAAGAGAAAAAGTGTCAGAAGATGGCTTAGTAAATTCTGCAGTTGATCCACAGATTTATTATCTTTGCCGGGAGTCGTTAGAATGATAATTCATTTTGCTTATATATTCTTATATAATGATATTATATGAATCCAATTAACATTTTATTGCAATTACTTGTTGAAAAAATATGCCTTGCGATCAAAGTAGAGGGCATATTTCTCATCGATTAGCCACCTCCAAATTTTGGAGTTCAATTCGCTATATCTTAGTTAATAATAATAATAGCACAGTCTTAATTTTTGGATTATAAGTACAATAAAACATAATATACAATAAAACATATACAACTTATTTGTTTCTTAACATGCTTCAATGGAATTTTCACGAAATATAGATTAAAGCTGTTTGCAAAATCCTATAAAAAATGTTTCAATATAGATTAAAGTGCATGGAATCGAATCCATGCATTGAAAAAGCACCCATTGTTACGGGAGAAATAGGCAGGATATGAATAAATCAACTGTATAAAGTTTACTAAGCCATCTCTAACACTTTCTTCTCTATGATAAAAATTTGTATGAATTTTGTGATTAATTCCACATTAAAGCTAAGACTTTTCTCTACACTTTATGTTGTTTTCATTTTTTTAGCAGCTCTGAATAGTAAGAATTATCGATCGATCTGTCCGGTCGTACGAAACTCCCAGAGAATTCTCATTTTCCGCGCATTTCGGAGCGGCTCAAAACTGTAAGTGGAAAACTAGATTTATCTCCTAAACGGCTTAAGTAAGACAAAAATTTGTAAAGACCTTCTTTGTAGAGAAATAGACGAGTTACAAATTTTGTTGAAAGCTTGTTTCTGTACTTTCATTGTTTTAGCCGCTAGAGCAAGGAAAACGAAAATCAAAAAGTTTTTCCAAATTTTCTTAAATTTTCCCGGAACTTGGAAGTGCAAAGAATGCATCATTCCATTCTACAGGTTATTACGTACTTAAATCCCGGAGATGATCCTTTTATTAATTTTTGCGAGGTTTTTACAAAATTTTGCCTTCATTGTCTGTACTATAAATATTTTTTTAAGTTCCGTTGGATGCCCCTTTTGCACGGGCTACTTGATATACTTTTGCTTTAGAATGCTCGATATTTTTCAATGATTTTCTTTACCTCGAAATTATGAATTTTGCTGAAATTTTGCACACAACTTTGGCTCTGAAGACAATACAATATAGTATATTTAATATTGTGGTAGACCTCTCGACATGGCTATCAAATGAAAGGGTATGACAAGTAGAATACAATAAGCTGTGTGACGTTATTCTAAATCCAATATGGAGGCCGACACAAAATGGCGGATTGCCTATTTCATTACAACCCCCTTGATATTGGTATCAAATGATAGAGTTTGCCAGGAGTAAACGAAACGATGGCGTTTGAATAAAAAAAAAAAAATAAAGCAGACGGAAAACTAAAAAGTAAAAAATAAATGAACTAAAAAAATGTTTTAAAACAATGGTTTTCCCGTAAAGCTGGATCGCACTAAAAACTAGAAAATAATTTTTCTTCAGTGATTACATTACAAAATGATCATGATAAAGAAAACCATTGGGTGCTCATAAACTATTGCTGCTGCTGTTATATTGCAACATACTATTAATTGTCTAAATGTTATTTGTGGCAATATCTTAATTTTTTTTCCTTCTTCAATTCTTTGGGATTTCCTGCCACGTGTATGTTTTTTTTTAAAGCAACCTTTAACTGATCCTTTGACGTAAAAGTCACAGGCGTAGAGGTTATTTACCAGTAACATACTGGTTAATTGTGATATTTTGTAGATTCCCTGAGCACCGCTTAAAAAGAAAGCATACACGTGGCAGCAAGTCCCAAAGAATTGAAAAAGGAAAAAAATACTATTTATATATAACGTTTTATCACAATGCTGATTGTTGATAAAGATAATGTGGTATTTTATAAGCGTCCAATGGTTTTCCTTTTCCACCATCATTTTGTAATTTTAATTTTCTACTTTTTAGTGCAATTCAGTTTTAAAAGAAAACCATTGTATTAAAAAAATATATTTATTTATTTAACATAATATTTGAAAGATAAATGCGATGTTCTAACATGCTGTCATACGCGCTATATCATGATAGCATGGAACAAATGGAGCAAATTAGAGCGTTGTTTCTGTTGCTGTCACGCTAAATTTTGCTCAACGTTCATTGCATATTCTGGTATTGCTCGCAAGGGGACTCGAAAGTAAACTATCTTGTTTACTGCCTCACAACCACCCATTACGGTGCCTGGGTGATTTTCATTTGCTTCATAAAAAAACATAATTTTAGTTTTATTTTAATTTATACTCAAACCGTACTCAGAGCTTATTGTTTGGAGGTTGCTGCACACATAAATATATGAGCTCTTCCTCGGTTGCTACTGCTAAGATGATATTATTCCAAAACTATAAATATCATTTACAGAGGGACTTCTTATCATTGTGATATGCATCGAAAGCTGAAGAACAAAATGTCCATCCGTCCCTCTGTATGTCCGTCTGTCTGTCCCACCGTGGTATTCCTTGCACGATTGGATTGAAATTAGGATCGTTAAGGTTATCTAGACGAACCTTATTGGTTAATATATTATTAAATAATTTAATACAGAAATTCACATGGAAACAGTTGTTACTGTTGAAAAGATTGGACAAAAATAAAGACAGTGCATGGTATACTGACGAGCGTTTCGCCAAGAAAGCTGGCACATCAGGGGATGTCAGATTTAAAATATAGCGAATTAGCTAAGATCGACTTTTTTAAAGAAAAAAATATGAGAAGAATGTTCAACAATTATGTGAGAACTTCAGTAAACCGATAAAAAATATAATTAAATCTAGTTAAAACTTACAACAAAGCAATACCAGATAGAAAAAGAAGAATGGGATAGAAAATATTCGCCTATATTTATACCAAAGAAAAGGTACCTAATTTACACTTTTCTTGTAATTCCATTTATTCCACGCAATATTCATTTGTGGACATTGCATTAATGATCACACTATGAAAGATAACTTATCCCTGGCCTAAGAGACGTTTATTACTACATCCAATATTATATTTTCTTATCACATGGCCGGGCATGAAATTGACCGGAAAGAGGGCCAAGCACATCACAACTGGTATCTGCCTAGTTGCTCCAATTTAGAATCCGAGGCGAGACTGCATCTCTCAAGATTGCCATGATAAGAAACAGACGTCACAGCCTCGTATTTGATGATGGGTCTTAAGGTAAAAACGTGCCTCGACCCGGTCATTCTTCCATCGCTCCTGCCGATCTTATTAAGGAAATGCGGCGTCAGCTAATGTAATCCATGGCTACATTGTAGCAGTGTGTGTGCCAATGGAACTAATAATGAGAAATCTTCAAGTAAATTGGCAGAGTGCACGTATAAGCTGGTCTACTTATTATAAAATGTAAAAGCTCTTAGGAACTGCTTACAATATAGTACAGGAACCAACGTGCAGTTGCCTGACATATTTTCATCAAAAATAATGTATCTACTATTAATCATTTGCCGTAGGTCATGGCAGACAAAGCAAGTGATATGAGAAATGTTCTCAATGATGGAAACTTCACTATTCTCTCGAACTCGAAATGCCTTCTACAATTGTCGCAAGTATTTGTATGAAGCTGATATTTCTTTTGTCGACTACTTAGCATTTGATTAATACAAAAATAGGATTGGCATACATTCCGGTTAGTAGCTGTACATAGAAGCTTCTGAGCCCACATTCACACATGCGGGCATTGCGCATGACCGTTGAGCGAGCCTTACGCATGACCGCTGACAACATATGAGATAAGAACATGACCGCCTAACCTAGCATAGCCACCTATCAGAAAAGAACATGGCCGCCTATTAGAAAGAACATGGCTGCCTATCAGAAAAGAACAAAAAAAATTGAGACCTTTGATTCTAATATTTACACCAAATTCCAAGTTCCTGGACTCTTTCATGTGAATATCTCGATTTTATTTTATTAACCCTTTAATAATGGTTCGATATATTTAAGAAAAACTGGGAAAATTGCGACTTATTATTTTTAATATAGTTTTAAATTTGTTCTTTATGATAAAAGCAGTTCGGTGTACTAATTTTCCAATTATTATGCATATTATCCTGATTTATTCACTATGGTTGTAGCCTATTGACACTAAATGTAACTCGAACCCCCTAAATTTGCCTAGTACTACTGAGCTATAAAGTCATCTCCTAAACAAATTCCACATCTCCTATTAGCCCAGTCGTTCAAGAGTTTTAAGTCGTCAATAAATGTTATATGGCTGAATTTTTCAGGATTCTTTTTTTGCGTAGAAATAAAAAAGTTTATAGCTGTAATGTGCCGGTGATCCCTAAAAAAATCGAAAATATTGACCGAAATTCGGTTTTTAGCCAATAACTCGAAAAATAAAGAAAATATCAAAAAACTAGTAGCGCTAGGCGATAGAGGGAAAAATTTCACTCAAGAAACGTGTATGAAGTTTTTTGTACGATCAAAACTATAGGCTCCAGACTTCTTTTGTTTAACGCACGAGAGTGGAACGTGGCGACATACAGGGTGATTCGTGAAGAGAGAGAGTACTTTACCAAAAGATAGAAAACATTAAGGTGAATCCCCAAACAGTAATGGCTAAAGCGGCCCCGTTTTCGAAATACAGGGTGTTTTATATTTTTTGGAAGAATATTCTTTTCGCCATATATCTGTAATGCGTAAGCGGAATCCAATGAAATTTTGTATTTTGATTACAGTAGTCATTTACCATCTAATGCCTGTGATATTAATAAAATATCAGGGCCGGGCCCAGAATAAAAATATTTTTAATTATTCCTAGAAAATAACACTGTATACTGTTTATAAAATATTTGACATTAAAATATTAATTTTCACCTAGAAAGATACAACATCCCGTAAAAAATATTTTGGCACCATTTCATTGTTTAAATAAAAAAATTAAATTGTTGAGGGTAAAAAAAATTGTTTTGAAAAAAAATACATTTTTTCTTTTGCCCCCCATTTTTATATTTTCGGCGAAAATTAGTTCCTACCTATCCAACATTATAGCTGATCAAGAAAGGAAGAAAAGCTATTTTCATTTTTTTTAAATCGCCCTATTAGAACCAGAGATATGGCCGTCTTCCCTCTTTGCACGTTCCCCCCTCCCTCTCCTTCCCTAATTGCACTAGAGAGCTCCCCCCACAACTTCGACCTCTTCCTATAACCACCCACAACAGAAAAAAAAATTACCATTCTAACCCCATCCCTTATCTCTTAAACGCCCCTCATACCTCCTGTCCGATCCCTTTTATTACCCTGAAACTCAATATTTTCAAACAGCCATATCTCCGGCCCTAGTTGGCCGATCTTAAAAAACCAAAAACCAGTTTACGCGGCTCGGGGAGACCTTTCTTACTTATCCGAAATATTTTTTGCCCGTCTCCCCGATCGCCCGCAAACTGAGAAAAACCATATGTTTAACAGCCCCTCCTCCCCCCGCCCCCACCACCTAGATCTCGGATGTGTCAGGGAAGTGGGGGAAGTCGTCCTCTATAAGATGGGAAAATATTTTTTTTGAAAAAAGGCACTTGTTTTTCGAATGTCAGATCTACTCCACTATTGTCCATAAACCGAATTTCGGCCAATATTTTCGATTTTATTTGGGGTCGCCGGCACTTTACAGCTGTAAACGTTGTTTTATCGTATTCTACACCAACAAAAATACTTATTTTGAAAAATTCAGCCATATAACATTTAGTGACCGGATTTGATCAATTTCTGTCTGTGACAAGTCTGACAACTGGGCTATACAGTAGGGTGGAACGAAAAACGAGATATATAGACATGGAAAAACAAACAAAAACAGAACATGTTTATTATTTCAGTTATTATCCATTTTTAAAGTAATCTAATTTCGTTTCAAATGATGGCAATATTTGTCTTGATTTTATACAGGCTTGAATGAAGCCAGTTTGGTTTTCTTGGCCACAGACAGCTGGTGATGCCTCATTTGCAAGACGCACGAATCGATCAACAGCTTCGGTTTGCAAATACTATGAAAAATCATAAAAACTTATGTCTAACGCTTTGATAACACACATTTCCATATTAGCAGTCATTCCAAGAACTTAATTCCCAGTAATATTTGGCCTCAAAATGTATTTTATGTATATTAAATTCTCGTGTAGCTGTTGTCTTAACGGTTTGTGCCATGAGGACACGTTAGATATCATCTTCCTTTTCATCATTAATTTCATACTGCTAGTAAAGCTGAACAGATGACAGATGGTGCATCTTTAATAACAGTGAAGATTCTGCATGATTTTCAATGCTCGGATGCTGGCATTGCTTTCCTTTCTTCTGTCATTTTCATTTTCTTGGTTTCCAGGGTCACAGTATTTTTACTAGAATCTAAATTCTTCTGATTTTCCTTATAACGTCCATGAAATTTTTTTAGTTTATCCCAGAAGTAAAAAAAGTTGGAATTGATGTACTTTGCCAAATGCCTTAAATTCTCGGTACAATATTTTTGAGTATTTCATGAACACTTTATCTCTCCCAGCATATTTATATTTTAGACCATTCCAAACAAATAAATAATGAAAGTAAAGTCATTTTGAGTAGGTAACACAAGGTCACTTAATATTTTAGATTGACCAAATATCTTGCAACGAAGTTGATTTATAGTTCCCATATTAACGTAAATATTCTAACACTCGACGAACAATCAGCATACAACCACGAATCACGTAAAAACCCACAGAAAACATTCAACTAAAAACATTACTTAGTAGAAGTATTCAAACAAATGAAAGTAGGCTTGAACTTGTTACCTTCCCACCCCAGTCATAGACGCCTGTCGCTTGGATTGTGATTGTATTCGAGAGCGTTATTTGTCGCGCAATTCCCATAAGCGGCGCGATTTTCAAAGACAATGAGGAACCGGAAAATATTAGAACAATTCAAATTGACTTGGAGGGTCTTTTTGTCATACTTTAATAATTATTTTAAATACTGTGTTTACCAGGAATACATTTTTTTAAATAAACCAGGGCAGGTAATAAAAACCCATAAAATCACCAAAATTTCCATACTATCGGTCCCGTAGGTATCTGAAGATGCTAAGATAGGTCGATAAGCTTTTAGGAACGATATTTATTTATTCAAATGCACATTTTGACACCTATGTCAAAACAATTTAACAACAAATAATTTTTCGTTCCACCCTACTATACAGGCCATATTAAAAAAAGAACAACACAGCATCCTATACGAGCACAGTTCTATTATATTACTACTGGTTCGCAATGACTACTAACCGCAATGTTATTTCCGATAGCAATAATGAAACCTTTCTGTGCGGTCCACAGCACATCCCATTATCACCGAAATTCTTCAGCTATTGTTATCATGATCCTGGATTATTTAAAGTCTGATGGTTTTATTAATGGCCTACTTTTACCCTCCTTTTACGATCGTACTCTTATTAAATTTGTTTTTATGACTGTTCCGTATAATAGATATTGAACCTCAGATGGGTTCGGAATTACAATTTTATCCCCTATAATAGATTCTATATTATGAATTTTTAAAAGAATATTATAACCTAATTAAGCTGCTGAATATTACATTGTGCTGCTTTGTCATGATTGTTCGACTGCAGAAAAAACTGATTGGTTTGGAGAGGGAAACCTCGACTTTGTTAGTTAAGCGGAGTTAATAAACGTTTTTTCGGGACCGAACGATGCATTATCAGGGACAGTTAAGGGGGTAGTAAAAAACTGTAAGTAATTCCATTTTGTTTAGTAAAAAAATATAGGTGAGTCGCATTTAAGGAAGTTTTGCATAACAAACGAATAGAAATAGTCGTCAGTAGAAACGAACTTTATACGTAGTTTTCCATTGAAAATATCTCCAAATATGTTTACAGTTATTTCTATGAAAATTGCTAAGACGTGTCAAATAACCACTCACGTCCATATCATCACAAAATTACAGAGACAATTAGAAGAGAATCTGCGGGATTAGATTATGAAGTAAAAACTTTTTCCTAACTTAAAATCCATCTAACCGTTAATGGGGAATCAGTAATTTTGTTAATGAGGATTTACCCGATTCAAAATACAGAGTAATGAATAGTTTCATCAACTTTTCCAATTTAAAGCAAGTAAATATTATATTTAACTTATATGGGAGATTGCTAAAAGTCGTTATTGTGGATATCAAGTTTATAATTGAACTAAATCATCTGCCATTAATCAGAAACCATAACTATCATCCTTTGATATTTAATTTTAAAACTTTTTTTTTTTAATTCTAGACAATTATACTTTTATCCGTTTTCGCATACTCTGAACTAGACATATTTATTCAAATGGTTTGTTTAGTGTAAGACTGGGTCACCGGGCAATTGGTCAAATGTCCAATGGATCATGTCCAGGGAAGCTATATGGGAATATAAGTAATATACATACCCAATCATTATGGAAAAATAACTGATAAAATACATCTTCTCTTAAACACAGCCATATTACTTCCACATTCACGTAGTGGATTGGAAGTATCGTAATCGTAAAAAAATTTTCAAACATTTTTTTTCTTGAAATAGGTTTAGAATAGAATGTCATGAGATTTTAAATTTGAGCGAAAAAAAAATTCTGCCTGTCTGTCTGCCGGTCTGTCTGTCTGTCTGTCTGTCTGTCTGTCTGTCTGTAACTTCTTTTGTCCGCACGTTTTCTCGAGAACGGTTTAAGATATTGACTTGAAATTTTGTACACGTATATATTATAACGAGATCTGGAACTGGATATTCAACATATTCGGTGAATGGTAAATAAGGGAAAATAAGTAAAGCAAAGCTGGTAAGAGTACAGTAACTTGAAATTCGGTGTATGTACTAGAAGCTAAGGCCTCAGATTTTTTTATATTTTTCAACCCCCCCAACCACCCCACCCTTACTCCCTTATTAAACGGGTTGATAAAATAAAATTAAGATATTCACTTGAAATTTGGTATACTTTTGTATTATCACAACATCTGGAACTATATTATATTTTGAGATGATTCCGTTGAAGGGTTGGGGGTTAAATAGGGTTAAATAAGGGAAATAAGTAAAGCAAATTGGTAAGAGTACAGAAATTTGGGAATTGGTGTATATACTAGAAACGAGGACCTCAGATTTTTTTATAAGATTTTCCATTCCCCCACTTCCTTATTAATAGAGTTGATAAAATTAAATTGAGATTTTCACTGGAAATTTGGTATACGTATATATAGGGTGTAATCAGTTTCATGTCATTAAAAAAAACTGGTAATGGGGACCGACTAGACAAACAAAAAACCTTTATGACTTTTCCCTCTAGGGGAACTTTGAAAAAACTGATCTAGGTCAACATTTTTAATATTATGGTAGACAACAATTGAGAACCACTGCTTTTCTTGGTCAATGGACTTGTAGTTCCCAATTGTACAACTTTTAAATTGCCATAAAAAAGCAAAGGCCTTGGATCATCGACCGCCTTTGATGGACCGCCTCAACTGAACTGAGGCAATTATAAAGAGGTAAATAATTCGTTCTCTCTTCGTGCATATTGCAAGCAAATAATGGCCATAGAGGTTTAAACACAGCATTTCCTTACATGCGTGTTTTTTAATTTGGAACAAAATATTGGATTGTTTATAATTTAGAAAATTTAAATGCGGTTTATTAACATTTGTAACATAAATGTGTCCTGGGTTAAAAGCTTACTACCTACCTAAATGATTCAAAATCTCTGCATCTGCATCAATACACAGTTCGGTACGTCGAATTAAGGACATACGTACTCCGTTCAGCACTAAACTATTAACTAACGTTGTCAATAAAGAAAAATAAAATAAAAACTTGGTACAAAAGCCAAAAAGGAATACAAAAAGAACGAACAAGTAAGTTGTGTCCGTACGTAATCAAGAATTTAATAACTTGAACGGTAAGTCAATAAAATTAATCTTAACCATAAATACACAATGACGCGAAATTCAAAAATAACAAAAACAACGAACGGCGGGTTGGACGTGTGTACATAACGAAACACCCACAGTAACTAAAATATTGCACAAGGGAGAGTTAGAGTATAGTTTTCTTCAGATCAGATCCAGATCTAAACCTACCTCAATATTCCAGCAGTTCTCAAAAAATTTTATTGAAAATTTGCGAAATTTTTGTTTATTTTTTTCTTCAAAACTATGAGCTTTAGACCCCATGTTATATAAGGTTTTTTTTGTTTGTCTTGTCGTTCCCAGTCTTTTTTAATGACATGAAACTAATTACACCCTGTATTATAACGACATCTGAAACTAGATTATATTTGGACACGATTTCGTTGAAGAAATGGGGGGTAAGTAGAGGTAAATGGGGAAAAATAAGTAAAGCATGCTGTAAAAGTACAGAAACTTGGGATTTGGTGTATATACTAGAAATCAAGTTCTCAGATTTCTTTTTAATATTTTCATATGTCATCTACCCCAAATATTATTAAAATTCTATGACCAATAATTTTCACATACTAGAGTGCAAGTACAGTCAAAGTGTTTTCTTTAAAGTGACTGGGACGAAAGATCTGGATGTGGAAGTAGTGATTCCTTAAGCAGCAGTTTTTTTTTAATTGAAATGTTTTAGAAATAGACAACATTTTCAGTTAGGCAGAACAATATTATAACTGGTACAAGTAAGGAAAAAAATATCACGTTACCTGTCATGTCACTATTATTGCATAACACCAATATTGCCAAATTTTTTATTAACTGCCAAAAACCTATTTTAATAATTGATTATTAATTGATTGACTGTTTAGCCAGCGTAAGGTAGGCATTGCTGCCACATCTTATATTCAATCTGATATCCAATCGGCTTCATACGCTGGATTGGACATGGGACATTCTTGTTGCCAGCAGCGAGAACCACACGACGCATGGGGTGGGAATATACGATGGGCAGTATAGGTGTTTGTGAGATGCTTCTTTTAAGCTTCCATACTTTTTTTAAGTTTGCAGAGTTTTCGTTGCGTTTATATATGTCTGAGATGTTATATTTTCTCCCTCCAGCTGGTGGCTCAATGCTCCGTATAGGCAGATCTCGTCGCCGTCGATTTTCTGCACCAGTAATTGGTGTGTTCTCGTTTGAACTGTAGACCTATGTTAACTTGCTGTAAGTATTGTTCTGTCTCGCGATAAAAGAACTTTTGACAGCGAGTTGCAAATGAGAAAGAGATCTAAGAGAATGTTTCATATACCCTGTAACTATATTGATTTGTATATGTTTTTGTAGTAATTAACTTCGGTTGCTGTTTTCCAATTCGAGTTATTTTTCTATTGGATTGCCTGCCTTCTGTTTAATACAGGTTTATTTCTGAGATTATTAAGAATTTTTTTAAATTAGATTTTCTATTAAAAATGAAGTTAATTGAAAATTAAAAAATGAAAATTAATTAAGGTAATAATTAAATTAATAAAGTAAATAAAATAAATTAGTATAGCTTAGCTTTCTGCAGCATCTGGTCTTGTGATTGCTGGTTTATTTTCTTTTCTTGGGTTGGTTTCTTACGCTTAAATTTGTCCACTGCACACAAAAAGTTTATTATTTATTTCACTTTCCAAGAACAGTTGTGTTTGTGGTTTTATTATTCTTAGGTCACAACACTTATAACACAATAAATGTGTATATTGCTTTATAAACATATGTCGGTCACGTGACACTAAATAACACTTTTTTTATCAATAAACACTTGAAAGGGTCTTGGATGTAGCTCTGTCCGTTTCCGTCGACGGCCAAACTAAGGCACCACTACTTTATTTTTGGTACTATTAAAAAGCACTTTACCAGCAATTTTCAATTATTATTTCAGTATAGACTTTGTTCTTCTATTATGACACTTCATTTTACGCAGAATTTTTTGACGCAAAAGTCTATTTTAATGATGATAATAAAATCTATCCCTTTATTTATAACAATTTATAATGCGTTGTCTAACATTCGTTGTATCAAATTAATATCGTTAAATTAATTTTAATAACACCTAAATTATCACCTTATTCATCTTATCCAATTTTATTATTTTACCTTAAAATTGAACAAGTCAAACAGATCAGCAACTTTGGATGATCGAAAGAGGTGACAATATCATAAGATTAAACAACACATGAAATATCTTTTTGAGCTACAGGTAGTGACAGCAGGGGCATTTTCTTCTCAAAGATGACGGCAATATGCAATGGCCATTATAACACGGAAGACATCTTCCGCTTATTAACATAGTTATGAATTATAGGCATCATTTGGATAGAGTGTTGTATTTTCTAGATATTTAGCTTAAGTAAAACCGTTGGAGTATGGCAAAAGTAAAAAATGTCAACATATCGTCAAAAATATTTCTACTTAAATTCAAAATCATGCATAATTCTAAAAATCAACGTATTTTGTAGTTTTAGTTTTTAGAGGTCCCTCATTGTTCAATAACACCTACTATGAACACATTGCCAGTAATGAAGATACTATATTTATTGATAATCACGTGACATTCTCACCCAGGTTCTAGGTATCATATTATCTACTATCTAACAATCTAACGATAATTTGTGAACAGTGTTAGATGTATAAATGTATTGGTGACTTCTTTCAGCAAGACTCCGTGGCGCAACGGTAGCGCGTCTGACTCCAGATCAGAAGGTTGCGTGTTCAAATCACGTCGGGGTCACATGTTTTTTTTCCTTTTTTTTAATAAAAGAAAACTTACTAGATGTAATAATGCGTGTATGTTGCGACTTAACTTACTTTTCTAAACTCTATTGTTACATTCCAAAAGTAATTTCTATTTGCGTAATGGCAATTACGCGCGTAATTATGATCACACATGTTCAGAATTTATTTTTATACTTACTCGGGTACTTACATTAATGTATTTACTTTACTAGATATCACATAATCATATAACAGTTTCAAATTGAGTTTCTTAGATTGCTTCTATTTTAGCAAATATCTTATATCTCATTTAATCTTTCTTAATAAATTATAATTCACAAGGGACATACTAACAAAGTATCAAGTATCATCTGAACCATTATATGGTTTTACGTATTCATTATAAGAATCACACCAACAACAAATGTTATTCTTTGGTGCCCAATTTAGTTGATATTGGACTTTTCGTGGACTGTATTTAAATTTAAAAATAAATGCTAAACAGCCAAATCACTATTTAAAAGTCTATCTATATTCAAAGAGAGGATAGCGTGACCATTCGCACAGTATCATGTTGAACTCTATTTATCCATACATACATTCTTAAATCTCACAATATGAAAAATTATGTAGAAGTCTACTGTAGATCCAAACCTTAAGGACAGGATCGAAATGTCAAAAACTCGTAAGCTAGTACTTATGTTAATCCTAGATGGCACAGTGTGTATCTTATTTTATTTTATTGGCAAGTTTCAATATTTGTCGGAATGTTGTCCGCATTGCCACATGTACAAAAATTTCTTTAGTATAAGATATAATAAATGTTACAAATTATAATTATAAATAATACCCAATTACATAAATAGTCGTAAAATAGGTAGTATCAGGTTAGGTAAATTCTAAAATGTAGGTGTGCATAATTTATGCCATGTACAACTAATATCATATAGGGATATTGTTTAAATTTTAAAATGAAATAGTTAACCACATTATTAATTTCGAACTAAACAGTAAGAACCTTTTATCCAAATTATGGGAACATATCAAAGTTTTAATTATTGCAAATGGCAAAGACAATATCTATTTAAATTTGGCAACTGTGCATCATCTAATTTTTATTGGACCTAACAGTTGTAAATATGTCCTTGAACGTAGTATGTGTGAGAAGCATTCCTTGTTCTAGCGTTCAACGTCAGCCTAGTGGCTAGCGCGTAGGGTCCCTGGTTCAAACTCCTACGTCCGCTGATTTTTTTTTCTTTAATTGTGTAATGATTAATATATTTTTTCACTAATTCTTTTCTATGATTTCTTTACGTTAGGTTAGAGGTTTTTATTCTGCTTAAAATAATTTCATTATTTCGTGTGATTTCTTTAGGTTAGATTAGTAGGTTTTTATTCTGATATCTAATTGTTATAATAATAATTATTAGCGCCGCAGGCAGTATAATCGTCGCTGATAAAGAAATGGGGGGTGCGGCGGTGTCCCCCGCCTTGTTTTCACAAAATAACAGGAAATACTTCAATTTCGACAATTTCTCAATTTGTAGAATTTATTACACATTTACAAGGTAATGCGCATGCTCGAAGCTCCGGACTTTCGGCAAAGATTAAGGAATTAACAAGATAGGACAGCCAACGGAAAACCTTGTATCTTTTAGCAATAGCGCCATTGACGTCGACATTTAAATTGGAGTTTTCGCGCCAATAATGAAAATTGGACAACACTGTCTCCTGATAGAACGACCGAACACAGCTGACTGTCAGTAGCCAAGGTCACTAAAAAACAGGTTGCTTAGTAATATATGTCACACGAAGTATTTCTATGTTTATATGTAAGGTATCTATTTGGTTAGGATAGAATTGTACATTGAAAGAATAATTTTGAAACTTTTTTCTATAAAATGAGGAAAAAACAGCCACACGCAGCTGTCATCGAGGTCTATAAGTGACGTAGCACTTGTCGATTTCGATGAGCCAACCTATCTTTTAGTAAGCTTGGTCAAATTCGTTTAAAGGTGTTTCAGAATCTCATGAGCCGCGAAATGCGCAAAAGGCAAAGTTTAATCTGAGTTATAAGTATGTTTTTGAAGACACTGGAGGCTGCCTTGCTGTATACATAAACAAGAGCTCGGGATAAATTGTAAACAATAAATATAATATTTTTAAGAAGTGTAACTGAGTCAACAGGACGGATTATGTCTCTGCGCATATGAAGGTCACAGCTCATGAGGTTTTAAAACACCTTCTAATACATAACCGACAAATCCCGAAACCGCTTCCGCTGGATGTCGCGTCCCTTTAAATTGGAGTGCACAACAACTGTCTTCGTCTATTTCGTCTTTTCCGTCAGACTGTCCTGTCCTATCTTATTAGGTCTCTAATCTTTGCCTGACCTCTAGATATAGTGTATCATTATCCTTTTTTCCAAAAAAATTAACATACTTTTGCACATATCTAAGAAAAGAACATAACCAATATCCGAGTAAGTATATTGGGTTAATCATTCTTACACAATAAAAATTTGCCAAAACTGGCTGATTGAACCCGTAACTTCAGGGTTTAGGTTACACGTTGTTTCCTCTCGGTGAAGCAGTCACAAAATGAAATATAAGATACTCTTTTCTGTGGAAGCATAAACGAGATAAAGTTATGGACAGTTGATGAAAACACTAATGCCATGAACCATATTCAAGGTTCAAACATAATTTATATATTTACATTTCATTGAAAATTCACCTAATTTTTGACAAAAATGAACAGAATTTATTGTATATATTGTATACTTGGAATATAGTGCCATTTTAGTGCTTGAATACAGTTGCAAACTGTTGACCATTTAATAATACTTTCATTGTTTAGTTTATTTAACAAATTTAAATTTGCCACTTTTGATTTCATTCATAAATCAAAATCATTACCTCTTTTCATTCATAAGGATATTGGCGCCATCTTCTAGTTACATGATGAACTTATTCTAAATATTCTTTACAATTATTCTGATGACTCATCGATTTGTGTTAAAAATCAGTTTCATACATTAAAATGTACAAAAGCAATTTTATGCAATTTTTTACTGAGATATGAGATAATGACTGTAATACGCATCAAAACGACCTAATTAAATGTACCTAAATAACTCTGATTATCTAATATAGCTACAAATGTATCGTCTGATAATAAGGCAATTTTAAAAATTTATTCCGATTTTATCGTGCACTTAAAAAAGAAACAAACAGGTCAGTTGTCTTTGGCCGACTTCTGTTATAATACTGCCCACTTTAAAACTTCGTTTGAATTACTTATAAAAAAGTTATTTATGAAATACCAAGTGTCGATTTGACGGAATTTTAATGATTATTAGGCAACCACATATACACTTTATGACATTTCTATCCTGACCTTAAGTGCAAGTGGTAAGCCGTATATGTCGATAATATTCAATATTGATTATTATTAGAAGTTATCATTAAAATTATTAATACAACGATTTTTTTAACCATTTTTTAAAGCCGTTTTTTCCTTACATGTATCTTTTCTTTTGTAATTAATTTTTTTTTGTATTTTTTTTTTTTTGTTATTTTATCCTTTATTGTCGTTTATGATTTTTTGTATTTTTCTATTTGTTTTTCCTATCATTTTCTCTTCATATTTTTTAAATTTTTACGGGAATTTCACAGGGACACACTTACGCCAAAGGGTTCGTCATGGCGATTTTTGACAAAGACCACTGAATCACGGACATTGAGGATTTAAATTAGGACATTTTTAAATTTTAATGTTTTCCCTTAAAATATATTTATAAATAGCTAAATACATAACATATAATTGTTCTGCTAATAAAGATTTCAGATTAAATGGTACTTTAATTCCTAGTTTATACAACTGATCTAATGAGGATTTAATAGAGGCTTCTCTATTCTTACATTGTAAAATTATGTGTTCTGTCCCCAAATAGTGCTTATTCAGTAATAATACAGTAGGTAGTGGCATTTTAAATTATTGAATCGATGCCAATGTAAGGTAGAAGAGAAGAGAAATGGACAAATAATATGCTGAAAAGAAATAGATTTAACCTACGCTGTTCTCAACTTAAGAGGGGATGGCGGGCAGAACTCTTAACATGCTCAAGTGCTTGGCATCGATGTTAGTAGAGGTGTTTTAAAACCTCATGAGCCGTGACCTTCATATGCGCAGAAACATAATCCGTCCTGTTGACTCAGTTACACTTCTTAAAAATATTATATTTATTGTTTACAATTTATCCCGAGCTCTTGTTTATGTATACAGCAAGGCAGCCTCCAGTGTCTTCAAAAACATACTTATAACGCAGAATAAACTTTGCCTTTTGCGCATTTCGCGGCTCATGAGATTCTGAAACACCTCTATATCCATTTCTTTCACGTACATTATTTTGCAATTGATATTTCACACCATCTTATTATAGGAATCGACCCAAGTTTTCTAACTACCACCAGTGTATAATAATTGATAAGTAGCATACGAGTATTTGCCTAGGATATTCCTTAGTTTATTGTAAACTTTAAAAGAAGTCACACTGACGAGACATAGATGCCGTGAACACGTGTCTGTGAATATTTTAAAGCTTGTTTTAAAGTTTGTCATAACTGCAATTCTGGTACGTGTGTTTGTTTTATTTGTGTTTGGTTTCATTGAGCAATATAGTTAAATTTAGAAAATATTTTTGTCAGCCTTACTATACGTAATATGCATATCATACTTCTTGTAATCCAATGTTGATCATAGCATGTAGCCGACAAAGTGCTTGTTTAGGATTTATGCTTACACTTATCGGTGACAATATTTTTTTTGTAACAGTAAAAATAATTGCTAGTATTATCTGCATTTTTGCATGTAATTTTCATAATTATTTTCTTCTATTATCCTTTTTTGGATCTAATTTGCGTGATCTATTTTTCCAATCACGAGTATTTGTCTAATGAATAATTTCCTATAATCCTGTTAATAGCCTCTTATCGTACTCTTCGCAAATACAAAACGAAGAGTATCTTGCATTCGACCAGCACATTTCTAAAACCGGTAACATCGCTCGTAGAGAAAAAAATTTCATATCGCTGTGTTGGTGGTCAACTTTCAAAGTATCCATCCGTCTATTTGTCCGTCTGTCTGTCCGTCAGTCCCCTGTGCAACTGTTTGTCTATCGGTCTGTCTGCCCGTCACGCTTCTTGTAAATACGATAACTTAAAACGAAGAGTCCAATTGTGTTGAAACTTGGACAGTAATTTAGTGTTAGCTGCAGGAAGAACCCTATTATTTTTTAACAGAATTGATTAATAAACAAAAAAGTTATGAATTATTTCAATTTAAAGAAATACTATTCTATGTGTTGCAATTATACTAAAAATGTCTAAAACTAATATTATTTACATAAAAACAGCAACAAGATCCAATAGAATGTACAACAATTATATAAAAAGTGCAGTAAATCGTCGAATAGTATAATGGTTAGCTAGTTTATCATCTTATTTGTATCCGAGGACATATTTCGTAAAGCACATAGCACCACTACTGCTTTGTTGAACCTTAGTGATAATACCATCAGCGCACTAGACAAACGTATGGCAGCTATTCTTGTATCCCTAGACTACTCCAAGGCATTTGACACCATTGATCACACGCTTCTTTGTGCAAAGCTAAATTACTATGGTTTCGACGCGATATCCCTGCGGTTTTTCAATTCTTATTTGAGCGAACCCCGCCAATGCGTATCAGTCGCAGGAAATATATCTGATTTTAAAATTATCTCGTCAGGTGTTCCTCAAAGTTCCATTCTTGGTCCTCTTTTGTTTCTTGTATATACAGCAGATATATTTAATGTAGTAACTAGTTCGCATGTGCAAGCATATGCTGACGATACCCAACTTCTGTTTTGAGCCATCTAATGCAGCTATTGCCACTAATTTGATCAACCAAGATTTAGACAACATCCATCAATATTCGCATCAACATAACCTTAAAATTAACCCTACCAAATCAGTTGTTATTCTATTCTGCTCAGAACATACTCGAGATCACTTAAAAGGCTTCTATTCAACTAAATATTAATCAAGAAAATTTGTCATTTTCTACTCATGCCAAAAATCTTGAGGTAATAATAGACGAAAAATTACGTTTTATGCAGCTCATAAAAATTCTTTTACAAAAATTTTACTCCAGGCTGAAAGTACTGTATGCAAACAGACATATCTTGAACTTTAAACAACGTAAAAAACTTTGTGAAACTTTAGTCATGCCTGTATTCAATTATTGCAATTTTATGTATTTTTACTGCCTGGATCAAGCTGCAAAAAAATCGATTACAAGTTTTGCAAAACTGTTGTTGACGTTTTATTTACAACTTAAGAAAACTTGATCATGTTTCAAGCAAATATGTTGAGTTGCGTTGGTTAAAAATGGAACAACTCGTTAAATTCCACTATGCAGTTTTCTTATTTTCTTTAACAAAATATTCTATTCCAAGGTACTTGAGAGACAAGTTAATTTTCAGATCGTCAGTACATTCTGTAAACATCAGACATCGGTACGTGCTAACAGTGCCACAACATCGTACAGCCCTCTTCCAACGTAGCTTTTCATACACATCCGCAGCCTTATATAACTCTATTGATCCCATATATAAAAATCTATCGACAGTTAATATCTTCCGTAAAAAAATCAAAGCCTGGTTCATTAATTCCAACAAAAACTAGAATATATTCTTGGGCACCATTTTGCACTGTGTTTATGATTGATTCTTTTATTTAGTTATTTTGAGTAATTAATTTTTTAGTATCTCTATAAGTATATTTTATAAAGTGTATACCGTCCCCCTATTACATTGGACTATTGTAATATTGTATTGTATTTTTGTATTTTAATGTTTTATTTTTAACTTAATTAGTTCGGTAAGTGATTTATAAGGTTAAGTGTAAGAATAGCCACATGGCTAAACTTCGCCTTGTAAATTGCTATTGGTAATGTACTTGTAAATGTACATCTACACTCTTTGAATAAAGTCGTTTTTTATTATTATTATTATTATTATTATTATTATTATTATTATTATTATTATTATTATTATTATTATTATTATTATGTCCATAGATAAAAGTATACATACCGGTTTAATTAATCATTCCTACGCTGCTTACTATACAAAAGGACCTTCCAATGAAACTGACCGTCTTTAAATGAACATAAAAAGTTATTACATACCAAATCAAATATTTTATTGACGTAACATACGTAGGGATCTTTGGGATTTATGATACTATAAAAAAATACAACTTTACTTTGCTTTTTAAGTATAATGGTATTTAATTGATTACCCGAATTGGCGCTAAGTTAATAGTTAAAGAATTAGTTATAAAGTATTTGTTCATGAGCCGAAATCATTTAAGATACTAACAAAGTTATCAGCACCTAATTTATTCCCCATATAATTTATGAAATAAAACTCTTTTTGAAAAATATTGAACCGCTTTTTATAATTATGGTAGCCCTGTTGGATTCACCGTCAGATTCAGTACCAACTATTCCGAAAATACTTAACAAAGAATTCTTGAAATCCTTGGCGGTAGTTTTCTCGAAACCGGTTGAAATTATCAAGTTCTATCAACCGTACTTTGTTTTAAGTAGAAATGACTGCTACACGAGATGTTCTAATCAAAATTGCCACAACGCTTCGTAAAAAAAATATTCATCATCAGGTATAGCTCATGAGGCGCCCTCCACGGACTAGCGATAGCTAAAATAACCGGGCCCGTTACCGCTGAGCTACGTAATGCAGAACTCCGTTGAGGGAGTGCTAGAAATGATACTTAAGAACCTATCGTCGCGAGACTTGAACAAATCCTTTTTCACGGAAAATGAACAGAAAAGAGTGAGGTGTGGTACACTGTTGGAATCAGAGGACATCTACTTTCGAGTGGTCTTATAAATATTGAAAAATAAGTCTATGTGCCAAAAGGGCACTATGTCATCCGTCTGCACTATAACTTTTTCAGATCAAATTTTCTTCAAAATGGGTTCCCTAGCTTTGCCACTCTCATGTACACATACATACTAGTACTTCTATTGTCAATTTAAAAATTCAGTCTAAAGCATTGCTACCAGGATGTCGTTACAAAGCCTGTTTATTTATTTTATTTATTTATTTGATACACTACTCAACAGGTTAAAAACCCCAATTACAGAATAGGAGATAAAAACTAAAATTAAAAATAGTAACTTGTGCGGGGATACACATAAATACATGAATACATGTGAATTAATCCAAGAGACAACTAACTAAACTAAATTTATATAATACATTTTAGTATAAATATACATATACAATACATATACATAAAAAATATACAGCTTATGCAAGAAGTATAGTACACGGTGAGGCTACTTGTGTCAACAAAAAGGAACAAAATACAAAATTTAAGTTAGAAACAGATTCTTTATGTCTAAAAGACTACAAGTGAACATATCTAATCGATTATTTAAATTATTGTACATACTGCACATCTGCTGGATACAAGAAATTTTTTTTACGTTTGTCCTTGAGAAAGGCAAGTGAAATAAATTGTTGTGTCTAGATGCCGGTCTAGGAATTTGAAAATTAAGCATATCCAAAATATCTCCACAGTCGATGTTATTGTGTAAAATATTATATAAAAAAGTTAATTGCGATCGGTGTCTACGGATCTCTAGACTATCTAGGCAAAACCTAGAGAGCAATTATTCATGTGGATAACCAATAGCTGGATAAGTCCCGTCAGCCTTGAAAGTCGCATGTTATAGGAAACGGCGTTGAATTCTTTCCAAATTTTGTATGTGTACATTATAGGTTGGACACCATATTATTGGAGCATATTCAAGATGAGGTCTAACAAAAGTAGTGTAGAGTTGCTCGAATGTGCGTACATTCTCAAAATATGCGGAGTTTCTAATAACAAAACCCAGCATTCGATAACTTTTGGTGACAGCAAGTTCGATGTGGTTTACAAACGTTAGTTTTTTATCAAATGTCACACCCAAGTCCCGAAAAGTGTCTGGCCGGAAAAGTATATGATTGTCTAGTTTGTAATCATACAGGATAATATTTTGCTTTGTTGTAAACGTCATAACGTTACATTTTGTTTCATTCAAGGGTAATTTGTTTATCACACCATGAATTAATACGATCAATATTTTTTTGAAGTTCATAGCAATCTTTTTCACTTGCAATATTACAAAAGAGTTCTAAATCATCCACATATAGAAGGTAGTTAACAGTTAGATTATCTACTATCATTTACAAACAAGTTAAAGAAAAGTGGACCTAAGTTTGAACCTTGGGGGACTCCTGACGTGGCTAAAACCTCAATAGATCTAACACCATGGTATACAACATATTGCTTTCTATCACTTAGATAGGACTTAAAAAGCTCAATAAGGTTGTCCGAGAAGCCATAACATTAAAATTTTTGTAAGAGGATACCGTGATTCAGTCTATCGAAAGCTTTGGAAAAATCAGTGTATATAACGTCTGTTTGTACACTCCTGTCAATAGAATCAGAAATAAATTCTGTAATATTAATTAAATTGGTAACTGTTGAATGGCCCTTGAAGAATCCATGTTGAGCTATTGATATTTGATACTTTACGTGGTTAAAAATAGAATGGTGTGGGAGAATTTCAAATGCCTTGGCGAAATTATTTATTATTACTATCGGGCGGTAATTAGAAATTTCGGATCTGTCACCCTTCTTAAATACTGGAATTACTTTTGATAATTTCCAACGTGGCGGAAATTTGGAGGACCTTAGTGATAAGTTGAATAATATAGTAACGGGTTTAGCAAAAACAGCAGCAAGTCGCGTAATATGAATGCGGGGATACCGTCTGACCCCTTTTTGTAATAGAATAACACCCGAGACCGTGCTTGAATATTGCAAACGATATCCGTATACGAATATAGTTAACCAGATAGGTTATGCGCTTACCTCAAACGAAAGTAGTCGATTGTTTACCTGACTCACCACCAAGTTCGTTACCTGTTCTTCGTTCATTTTTAATATTGCCGGTAGCATAGCCGTAGGTTAAATGATATTTATTTACTTTTATTGAATAATTTATAGAGTTGTTCGTGAAACTAATATTATTTATTATAAATAAATAAAATATTACAAATAAATGATTTACATCGTTCCTATAAATTAACATAAAGTAGTAAAACAATATTTACAATAATTAAAAAGCGATTCTAAAAATTGTCTGTCGGCGCTTATGACATCGCTCGTATTATGAACTATTCGCTTGTCAGTTTTTTTATAATTTTCAGACTTACTTTAGATAAACTATACTGACATTTGAACTCGTTAATTTAATAATTCCTAACTGCTCTCTCAATTTTTAACACATATTTCAGGAATCTCTCTGCCCATCGAATGATATATTAATATGAGGTCCGTTTACCAACTTGAGTGCCTTCAAATTCTATTATGGCCCCTTTTTTGTCGATTTTGCTCCGTTATTACGTGAGATAACATTAAATCCGTTTTTTATGTAAAATAGATAGGTATTCATACAAAGATTAGAGGCTATTATAATTGATTGATAAATGATTTACATCGTTCCTATAAATTAACATAAAGTAGTAAAACAATATTTACAATAATTAAAAAGCGATTCTAAAAATTGTCTGTCGGCGCTTATGACATCGCTCGTATTATGAACTATTCGCTTGTCAGTTTTTTTATAATTTTCAGACTTACTTTAGATAAACTATACTGACATTTGAACTCGTTAATTTAATAATTCCTAACTGCTCTCTCAATTTTTAACACATATTTCAGGAATCTCTCTGCCCATCGAATGATATATTAATATGAGGTCCGTTTACCAACTTGAGTGCCTTCAAATTCTATTATGACCCCTTTTTTGTCGATTTTGCTCCGTTATTACGTGAGATAACATTAAATCCGTTTTTTATGTAAAATAGATAGGTATTCATACAAAGATTAGAGGCTATTATAATTTTTTGTCTCCTCATATCTCACGGGTAGACAGGCTATCGACAGGATATTTGCATTAGAGGGCAGGGCAGCTCCGTAAATCGTGCCGAAACCATCCATCTTGAATTGTATTGGAATGATTCTGACAGCCACCGGAATTGAATGGAACTCGAATATAATGGACTCGCTGGCGATAAGACTAAACTGTGTAATTGTTCTCACTACCAAAGCCAACCACACCCCTTTCCTTCAAATCTGTTGACATGAAAGAACGTCTTTTGCATCAATATACTTACAGTAACAATGATGGCTATCTAAGGCGAGACAATGCCGGCGTCCGTTCGGATAACGTTTTTATAAAATTATATAAATCATTTTTATCTGGAATGAAACGGCAGATTAATGATTGTTCTATTCGACACATTTCAATCAAACGTTTATTTGCACAGAATCAACGTATTGTTACCCTTTTTGTCTTCCCACTTTCACCCTATTAAATAAACATTGTTATTATACCTATTAGTTCAATGCATTTAAAATTTTGCTTCGATAATGCTCTGGACTAGATAAAAATTTGAAGGATATTATCAAAAATAGTAGAAATAATAAACCAAGCAAGCGTGCGTGCGCAAAAATTTTTTATAATTGTAATATAATAAATGACAAAAACCGAAATACACCTTAAAGCAAATATTGCGATACAATTAGTGCCTACATTAGTTTTTCAAAAATAAATTTTAAATTATTAATTATTGATAGGTAAAGTTACGGAATATGAAATTTATTGCTTATACTCAAGTAGAGAAAATTAGAGACAATATTGATGAAGTTTTGAAACTTGACAGAAGATGTACTATCTAAGCATAGATAGATAGATAGATTTATTGGTGTTAAGAATTTACATTTTACACAAGTCAAACAATAGTAATAAAGTGAACATATTCAAAAAATACAATAAGTCACAATATAAATAAATAAGTAAAACGTTAAAAAATAAAAGGAAAAAAGTGTTTCTACAACACGCATATAACTTAAATGTTTTTTAAGTTAATCAGAACATCATCAATGGAATAGTAGGCATTTTTAATAGATACTCCTTAATGACGACTTTAAATTTAGTTAAATTCAGATTCCTTACATGAGTAGGCAAGCAGTTATAAGCTTTTGGACCATAATAATTTAACCCATTTCTTGATCTGTTTAACCTAATGAATTCTAAGCATATATTATTACGATATCTGGTAAGATGATCATGTGTACTTTCACAATTTTGGGTATTCAAGATATTTTTCTTCGTAAGTAATAAGCACTCTAGAACGTACATGCTAGGTAAAGTTAAGATTTGCAACTTTTTAAAGGCTTCTCTGCAGTCATCTCTATAATTTAAATGACTCATAATACGAATTGCCCTTCTTTGCAAGCTGAAAATTCTGTGTGCTGAGGTTGCATGACCCCATATTGACAAACCATAGCTTAAGCGGCTATGGATTGTTGCAAAGTAAACCGATCTCACAACTTCCTCCGATACCATACTACTAATATTTCTCAGAGCATAAATATTTTTAGCAATATTACTAGATAGATAATTAGTATGCTCCTCCCAACTATACTTTTGATCCATATGAATGCCAAGAAAACGGACGGAATTAGGATTTTGAAAAGTCACTGAAGTTTTTAATGTAAAAATCATAGTTTCTGTCTTGGTCATATTTAGGCTTAGATTATTTGATGCAAACCAATCAGCGGCCCTCGACTAAGTATTCTCCAGATTTCTGCTAAGCAAATCAAATATGGGGTTACTCTCAATGATAGTAGTATCGTCGGCAAATAATATATGCTCAGTCCTTGGGATACAATTTGGAAAGTCATTAACATAAACAAGAAATAACACGGGACCAAGTACGGAACCTTGAGGTACTCCTACATCAATATGTCTAAGTGAAGAGCAGGTACCACTCAGTGATACCACTTGTTTTCTATCCTTTAGGTAAGATATTCGTAAATTTAGAGATGCATCTGCAAAGCCATATCTGTTTAGTTTACTAGCAAGGTCCTCGTGAGAAATGCAGTCGAAGGCCTTTGACAAGTCACAAAAAACGGATCCAGTGTATTTACTCTGTTCAAAGCCATCTGTTATGATATTAATTAATTTATGGATCGCATCTGTAGTTGAACGTTTGCACCTAAAACTAAATTGGTATGGATTGAAAAGATTGTTTTTCTCAAAATATTCAAAAATTTGTTTTTTTAATGCTATATCAAAGATTTTTGATATTAATGGAACTAGTGATATCGGTCTATAATTTGATGGGTCATTTAAAGGACCCTTCTTAAAAATAGGTATCACTCGAGATATTTTTAAACAATCTGGGTAAATGCCGGTTTTTATACATTCATTGAACAGATCAGTCAATGGGTAGACCAGAGAATGACCAATACATTTGATACTAACTATTAACTACATCTTATTTATTTTATTCTATTCAATTCAATGCAATTCTATTCTATTTTTTTGACTGTGGTTATTAGCCTCTGTTGTATATGTAAAGAACAAAGTGCATGAGTTATATTTTCGTTAAAAGTTGCGTTTCATGTAGAAATTCAATTAGTTTTCTAGTTAACAGATTCATTATTTAAACACTAATTTCATTGAACAATTTCTAACTCTATTTGCAGTATATCTTGTATAATATAGAAGCACATAGTTAACAGTTAAGTATTACAAACGTCCTTTTTCTTTTAACTTTACAGGAAGAATCTATTTTTCAACATTTGGTTTATTGATTTTCAAACGTGTATCAGCATCATTCCAAAAAATCCGTAAATTTCAGGTTTTTTTTCTAAATTTAGGAATGTCTTTGTTCAAAAAAAATTAAATTATAGAACAATTTTCAGGAATAAAAAGTCTCAGAATTAGTCATAGAACATGTCCAAATTCAATTGAATTATTGGTTTCTGAAGATATAAATCATCCTGCTCTTATTGTTAACTTCCAAACTCAGTTTGTGAATCCGAATGTCAAATTTCCAATGAAATCTAATAATTCTTTCAACTTTCGAAAGGCAAATTTTCCTCTTCTGTATGAACAATTATTGCACATTAACTGGTCGTTCCTAAATGAGTATGATGATGTTAAAATCTGTGTTGACTTATTTTATAAGAAATTAACTGACGTTTTTAATGAGAACATACCCAAGTTCAAAACTCCAAAAAATAAAAGACAGTTTGCCCGTTGGTTTAACGGTGAAATTATAAAAAATATAAAGCTAAAGCATAAGAAATTGATATTATTTAAACGTCATGGTAATAATGAATCGCTAACTGAATTTTGTAGACTTAGATCACAAATCAAGTCGGATATTAAAACTGCTTTTTAAATTTATACAAATCGAATTGAAAATAATATCACATCTGAACCCAATAAATTCTGGGCTTACATCAATGGAAAAATAGGGAAAACTAGCATACCTAAAGACATGACTTCATTGTTATAATGAACCTCTGGAGACCCCTAATGATATCGTCGATGCATTTGCTAACTTTTTCGAGCCATCTTACTTCCTTAACATCTCGGACGCCCCTGTAATCAAGTCTAATAATCTTTCGTTTGACTGCTTGGACATTAAACGCTTTTCCGAGGCGGAAGTTTGCATGGCGTTAAAAAGAATTAAACCTAAACTTACTGCGGGCCCAGATGGAATTCCAGCATTTCTACTGAAAGACTATGCCAGCATTTTTTGCATATCCTCTCTGCATAATTTTTAATTTATGTCTTAGGAAATGCTATTTTCCTGATATTTGGAAATACTCCAAAGTGTGCCCTGTGTATAAAAAATGTGAAAGAAATGATGTTACCAATTACAGACCGATAACAATCATATGTAACTTTGGTACAGCTTTCGAAATGCTACTCCATGATAACATTTATGCACATGTTCAACTGAAAATATCTACGCAACAACACGTTTTATGAAAGGTCGCTCCACCGTAACGAACTTAATCTGCGCTACTCAGTACATTTCTGAATCAATTGATTCTCAAATACAGGTAGACTCAGTCAGTCTATACTGACTTTTCTATGGCGTTTGACAGACTGAACCATAGGAAACTTCTCTGTAAACTTGACAAGTTCGGATTATCTGACGGTTTACTTCAATTTCTTGAGAGTTACTTAACTGATAGAGTTCAATTCGTATCTTATAATGGATATAAATCTGTTGAATACCGAGCCACGTCAGGATTACCCCAGGAATCTATACTTGGACCCCTTTTCTTTAATATTTTTATTAACGACATCAGTGATCACTTAGACGTATATTTCTTAATATATGCCGATGACGTCAAGATGTTGCATAGGATTAATGATTTTAATGACTGCAAAAAACTTCAAAACAAAACTAAGTTATCGGCTTGGTGCGATGAAAATGATCTTCACCTAAATGTTGGCAAGTGCAATGTTATGAGTTATACAACGAAGGAGTCCCCAATTATATATAATTATAATGATGTTAATGGCGACATGCCGAACAGACCATCTACGTTCAAGGATCTAGGTGTAAGTTTTGATAAAAAATTAACCTTCACTAACCATATTGATGCGGTAATTTCGCATGCATACAGGATGTTAGGCTTCATTTTGCGTAACAGCCATGACTTTAATGATGCGAAAACCTTAAAGATGCTTTATTTTGCTTTCTCTCGATCTAAACTGGAGTATGTTTCACTTGTCTGGCAATCTGGGTATAATACTCATAATGATAAATTGGAAAATATTCAGCGTCGCTTTCTGAAATTTTTAAACTGGAAAGCTGAAGGTACATACCCACCAATTGGAGCTTCTCAAAATCAATTAATCGAAAAATTTTTTATTACCAGTCTTTCCGAAAGACGTGAGTCCATTGCTTTGCGTTTTCTAGATACAATTATGCATAATAAAATAGATTGTAGTGAAATATTAAGCCAACTGAACTTTTACGTTCCACGGATTAATTTTCGTCATTCTCAAAGATTTTATTTATCCACTCCTAGATCTAACGTATTAAAGTTTTCTCCTCTGTTTAATATTTGTACTAGTTATGAAACTCATTGCAGTGAATTGGACATATTTGCCTAGCAGCCAGAAATTTAATCTACTGTGGACAGTCTAATCACCTTCATAATTTCTATTTGTATATTTTAGTTAGGTTAGGTTAAGTTAGTTTAGATTTCCATCCTATAAATGGTTTTGTACTGTTGGATGATGTATGATTAAATAAATAAATAAAATAAAATAAATAAATAAAAAAATTTCAGTTTTCTGTGAACTGTTTCGGTTTTCCCTCCTACTTCCTTTCCGGGTATTTACATTGGCTTATATACTCTACAAGAGGCATCTAGAAGTATTTCAGCAAAGACGATAACCTTCTCGCATGGCAATCTAGAATAACGTAAAAATTTCTATCCATCTACAAGCTTCCAGAAAACGTACTACCAGTGTCTCAGATATGGCAAACACTACAGGCTTTGATGGTACTTGCCATTGCCACTTAATTTCACTTGATTCCGCCTATTACTCATGAGCTATCAACATCAACCCCTAGAGAGCGTAAACTCTTAACAGTATGTTATAATGAGACCAAATAATTGACGAATATTCTAATTTTGATCAAACAAAAGACTGATATAGTAATTTTGGCGTGGTGTTACTGTCGTTAAAATCATGAGAACAACGTATTATAAATCCCAGCGTTCTAAAACTTTCATTGGTTATGGCTGTTATACGACAATTAAAGGTTAGTTTACTGTCAAATGATACACCATCATCATCATCAAACAATTTATTAAAATTCAAAAATACAACATTGCCTCACCGGATTGTGATGCGGAGCCAACGAGACAACCACGTCGCATAACGCCATGGTGTGCGTAGGGTTGGGCGGATAGCGACCAGCTCGACTTAATAAAATGGATAAACAAGTTAAAACTCCTGCTGTCAATGGCGGCTTAAAATCAACATTATAATTACACTATGTCTGCGCAGCAGCCTCAAAATACTTAACATTAATACAATAAAAACTAGAGCACAGGACACTGATTAAATTTTGGTTTCTGGTTCGGGAAAAAGTTCACCGAAAAAAACCGTTCGAAGCAATTTGGGGTCCCAACGGTTTACCCGCCGTTAGGAAGGTAGGGAAGGCGAAAAGTTAGGATTTTTAACAGTTACAATTTTTTAGAAATTTGATCGTTCTAAAATGAATTTGGAACAAAATAGGGCAAGAGGACAAAAAAGACAAAAACTATAAAACAAAATGACAAACAGAGGTGAAAGAAACGGATAAAGATTGATAGGTGGGGAAAGGCGAAGTATAGGGTGAGAACAAGTTATAGTTATAAAAAGTGTGGCTATAAAGGCTGCCGGAAGATAGGCAACGCCTGATATGGTAGGGGGTGTTTGATCTGGAAGGGAGCATTATGCATTTTGATTTGGGTTATGTTGCGTGTTAGCGAACTATCGCCCAATTGAAAGGTGTAGAATTTTTGGGAGATTTTCAGGACGTAGTCTGCTAGTAGCAGCGTTATGTCGTTGCAATGATCATATAAATCTCTGAGGGAGGTGTACCTGCCCGAATCGGAGCTAAGGCGCATAAATTTATGTTCCAGGACCTGAAGTTTTTTCATGTACTACAATTTTTTATTGGTTCTGTTTAGTCCGCTACCCCTCGCCAGGAGCAAATACAGACTCCTGGATGTTAAGTAGACTTTTCGTATCGTCTCGTTCACGAGATCGCGGAATGTTGATATATTGATATCGAAATTGTGTTCCATATATAAAATAAAGCTTATATAATTTTCTGCAGAAAATGTCGTACACATTTTTTCCATTTCCATTGTTGTCATCATCATCATCGTCGGTGGCACTACAACCCTGGCTGGGTCTTGGCCTCTTCAAAGATTCTCCGCCATCCGTATCTAGCTTGGGCTCGGTGTTTCCAATTCATCACTCCTATGTTCCTCAAGTGCTTCTCTACCCCATCTATCTATCGCAGTTTTGGTCTGCCTCTTCCTCGATTTTCATCGGGATTCGCTTTTAGCATTCGTTTTGTAGGCCTTTCGTCGTTCATTCTTAGTACATACCCCGCCCATTATAATCCTTCTAGCTTTATGGGGCCAAATATTTTTCGCGGTTTTCATCTAATTTGTGTGTTTTCATCTTATTAGTGTCCCGTATATTATACATTTAGATTTTCGTGATAGGTTTGGTGACTCTATATATAGCTTCTATTAGCTATACGTAGTCTTAGTTTCACCTCTTCTTCGGTTTCTCTTTCATTGTTTACTTGGGAGCCTAGATATATGAACTCCTGTACTACTTCAATATTATACTCTTTTATGGTAAGATTATGACCTACTCTATTTCTTTCGCGTGCGTTTCGTGCTACAACCGCTGTCTTTATTTCTTGTTCGTTTATTTCCAAACCCATTTTTTGAGCAGATTTTTCTAGTTCATTAAAAACCTCTGTATCAGCCGTGTTCTTCTACTAACATTGATATCGTCTGCGTATGCGTTCGCCAAAATTTGTTATACAAAAACAAAATTTTAACCGATGCATTTCTAAAATGGTAAATATCACTCACTGAGAAAAATTTTCACATTGTATCGGCGTGTAATTCTGAATAACTTTCAAAATATCCGTCATCTGCCCGTTCGTCTATCGATATATCCGTCTTGCCGTCCATCCATCCGTGTCTCACTTTGCCATGTTTCTTGTAAGCACAGAAACTACGGAATGTGCGATTTTATTAAATCTTGAATGGTAAATCGGTGGTAAATAGAGAAAGAATATGGCGGCGTCAGCGTCGGCCATTTTTGTTACAAAACATGGATTTGTCAATTTGCATCTGTCGGTCGATTTTTGTGCATAGATTGATTGCTCTATAGAAGAACAAGGCACAGCCGCATTCCAAAATAATCTAAACACAATGGAAAATAATTAACGAAATGATATAACCCTCGAAACATAACTGAATAGATGTATTAATGAAACTAGAATGATCTTAAAAGTGATGTATTTTCTTTAACAGATTCAAATTACACATTCCATCAGGATAACCAGCTAAAGGAGCGAAAAACTGCTGCTCTCATTTATGCCAACCTAAGCAATAATCAAAGGCAATATCAAAACATTAAGTTGATTGATTATTTTTAAAAAACTGTGAAATCTTCAATAACCGAATAAGCGAGCTAATGGCTTTGAAACCCTCCGTGGGTTGAAAAGGTGTAGGAATTATATGCAAAACAACTTTATCCCAACTCATTCATGAAATACCACTCACTTCAGCCCCATTTCGCCCAGATATCGTTTCCCCGCCTTGTTTATCCGGAATCTCGAATTTCATTAACTAAATCAGGACGAGCGCTCCCATGTTATTAATATGTATTAAATTTTTAAGTGTATTTATTGAAATCATTTATTTGCTCCCAGTCGGTCCTTCTGATCCTCCACACTTAATTAGATGTTTATTTTTCACCTAGGTGAATTTCTGCGTGGGAGGCACCGTGCGTGGGATGAAGAATGAGAAATGAGACACTGTCATCGAATTTAGGAATTGTTACCTGGTTGATATTACATTTTATTTGTATAAGCGGCTTGCTTTTCAACTAGGGTTCGTATGACCCAAAATTCAAATTCGAAATTCACCTTTATTTCATCAATACATTTCAAGTTTAAGTTATAAGAATACAATTTAAAGTCTCTTTAACAAAAGTACAGGAGGAACAAATTATGCCGCACGTGTAACTTAGTAAACTTGTCTCTTTCCCCTCCAAAATGTTTATCTCTTATATCCGAACAATTAGACCAGTCAAATTAAAGGTTTTGCAAAATCATAATTTTCAACCATTACAGACCAATATCATTCGATTCGGTATGTTGTGCCGATTCTCATGGTCAATTTTGCCGGAAGTTATTTGAATAAGGTTTTAAGTTATAAACAATTAAAGTTGTGAAAATGATGAAAAACTCCATTTCTGAATATTCGACTTCATACTCTAGCATAGTTACCCTCCTTGGATTAACAGTGAAATTATAAAGAAAATAAAAGAAAAGCACAAAGCATGGCTGTTACATAAGTCTAGACATAATGAAGAATATCTCCAAAAGATTAAAGATTTAAGGCGTAAACTAAAATCGGATGTGGAGATTGCACACAAAAATTATAATAAATATTTACAAGAAAACATTGCATAGAATCCTTTAGAATTCTGGCGATATATTAACTTCAAAAGAAATGCATCCAATCTGCCCAAAATTTTTGAGTATAATGATGACATCGTTTCCGATCTTCAAATGGCTAGTGGAACTTGTGAAGAACATGATTTCCAAGGTTTCCAGATTTTCTTGAAGAGTTGGATTCATAAATGCCTGTTGCGCGTGTGAAATAGCAACTGCATCATTTGGGTTTAACTGCTGTATTATGGATTTCACATTTTCAAAATGACAGTAATAGAACGATGCTGTCTTTAGCCAAGTTCCCCATCGTGTTGCAATGGGTTTGGGGGTAATGAAGTATTTGGTAGAATTTCGTTGAACAACCGTATACGACTTTATGCTTTAAGTGAAACTTTCTTTACACTAGCTATTAATTTGTCAACATTAGGGTAGCATCTCCTAATAGTTTCAGCAATCCTGTAATAGTCCAATAATTATATTGTAATGGCATTACAAGAAATATTATCTGAGATTTTCCTTCAGTAACTGTTAGTGGAGGGATGATAAATCACAAAACCACACAAATCAGTTCCAGGGGTGCCGCGCAACCCACCCAAAAAACCACCCCTTCGGAGAAAAAACCTTTTGTTACTGATAACTCGTTAACAGTTGAAGATATAAAAAAAATTGCTCATCATAAAAAAGAAAGCTTGACTGATTGCCTAAAAAAAAGTCCTCCTGTTGTTTTCTTGTATATGCCATGGTTTTCGAGAAAATCGATTTTGAAAAGAAATGCAAAATTTGTATTTTTAATGCGCACGAATTTTAGTTTATTTGATTTTTTTACGTACGGCCCATAGAAAAATTGAATTGCTCGAAAACCAAACATGCTAGGAAGAAAAATCAAAATGGGTTTTAAAGGGGATATAAAATACTCTTTTGTGTTTCCATTTTTGATGGCTATTGATATCTATTAGTATATAAAAATAACAATATATAGTTACCTCTTGATTTTTTGAACTTTTAACTATTCACAGGCCCATAAAAAATAACTGACTATAATATAAGTTAAAAATGAATCATATTTTAGTTCAAGGTAGTACTTCAATGCAGAAAAAGTTAGCAATAAAAATATTCACATTTACAAATTTACCAGCATGTTGAAGTCAGGTAAATTCTGGCCAATTTATTATTGTTTCCTAAAAATAGAAGGAAGACCCAATCATCTTGAAAATTTAGCGCAAAAATTTTTTCTTGAGTTTATGTATCATATAACTATTGTTCCTAATATTTTAATAGTTAAAAAACTGTATTAAAAAATATCAGCAAAAAATTGAATATTCAGTCTTTTTGGATTTTTTACTTTACTTTACTTTACTTTAACATGCTGCTAAATTTGTAAAAATGTGAATATTTATATTCCTAATTTTTGCTTTGAAGTACTACCTTGAACTAAAAGATAATGCATTTATAACTTATATTATAGTCAGTTATTTTTTATGGGCCGGTGAACAGTTAGAGTATTTTATATCCTCTTTAAAACAGATTTTGATTTTTTTTTTCCTAGCTTGTTTGGTTTTCGAGCAATTCAATTTTTTCTATAGGCTGCGCGCAAAAAAATTTAAATAAACGAAAATTCGCGGGCATTAAAAATCGATTTTTTGGAAACCATGGCATGTACAAGAAAATTACAGGAGTGCTTTCTTTTAGGCAGTTAGTCAAGTTTTCTTTTTTATGATGAGCAATTTTTTTATATATTCAAGGGTTATCAGTAAAATAAGGCTTCTTTCACACAAGGGATGCTTTTTTGGGGGGGGGGGGGGTAGCGCGGCACCCCCAGAACTGATTTTTGTGGTTTTGGGATGTTTAATCCTCGCACTAACAGTTACGGAAGGAAAATCTCAGATAACATTTTTTGCGAGCTTCTGGTGTATTTTTTGCTTTACCAACTGGACTATAAGGCCCATGTGCTAAACAAGTTACATGCAGTATATTACGATATGTTTCCTTTAAAATTCTTCCAGCAGCTTTCATATAATTCACTCCATCGGTAAGAAATAATAAGAACTTATCCTTATTTCCTACATAATTGTCACCCCAAAAGTGGATCCGCTATAGTGCGAGAATTTGTAGGTTGTAAAACTTTAGAGGCGATCGAGTGGCACAATTTTCCTCCAATGAACCCCCTAAAACATTCGCTACCTTGAACCCGCAAGCACTGATTGTTTCGTCCGCGCTAAGCCAGATGTACTACCCATTAAGCTCAGAAGAAATTTTCTGTTTAATATTTTCACATTTTGTAAATAGATTTTTTTTCTTGGTGTAGACTCCGAAGGCGCCTTAACATTGCTATGTTTGCCACTAATATATTTTTCCAAACATTGTCTAGTTTCGACCACGTTGCATCCTATCATAAATTCTCTAAGTTAAAATTACGATGCGTGTCACTGTAAGTAAAGCCACCGTTTATGGTTTTCCGAAGAAATATGTGCATTCATATTTTTTTTGCATGACCATGAAATTGCTTTGTCACATCTAGTGCAATACAGTTGCCCGAATGAATCTACAGTAAGGGAGACACTGAATTATCCTGTTAAATTACTCCTCTCCGTGGCTGAGATTGGCGTTCAGTAATGTAAATTGCCGATAGGTATACCTACTACAATTTAAAATAATCTATTACGCATTAATAATAATAATAATAATAATAATATTTTATTAACCATTCAAGATACAAATAGTACATATGGCAAGTCAAAGTGTACATGAATGTATGTATAGAGTACAATTCATGAAATTTATCAATAAAATTAGTAAACTAAACAAATCAACAAAAAACACATGAATCGACGGTAAAGAATACAGTTCATATAAAGTTATTTAACAAATTTTCTGAGCTAAGAATACTAAGATGTAGTCAAAGCTTTGTCAGTTAATATATAAAACAAAATTAACAACAAATATAAGACAAAGTACGTGTGCATACATAATATGTGACCTACTAAGTAGAACAGATAACAACATCATTTACCTTCAATAAAATCGGATATTGTGTAATAGCCCTTATTCGATAGATATTCTTTTACTTTTATTTTAAATTTTAATTTGCTTGGAATATCACGAAGATTTTTTGGGAGAGCATTGTATAGGGTGATACAGTTATATATAGATGATCGTTTAAATAAGCTTTTATGGTGATTCGGTACACATAAGAGATCGCCATCTCTCGTTGGATAGTTGTGATAATCAGACCTTTTTTTAAAGAGAGCTATGTTATTTTTTGTAAAGGTTAGGCATTTTAGGATGTAGATGGAGGGTGTTGTAAGAATACGTTTTTCTATAAATATATTTCTACAGCTTTCATTTATTTTTAGGTCAAAGATAAGCCTAATAATTCTTTTTTGACAGATAAACACTCTTTCAGACTCAGAAGCTTTGCCCCATGCAATAATATTAAATGAAATGTGGCTATACGCCATAGCATAATATATGCTGATTAAGCCTTCCTTGCCTAGAGTGGATTTTAACTGTAACATTGCAAAAAATGCCTTATTCAGTTTATTACATACATGATCTATATGTCTACACCAGGAGAGTTTGGAATCAAGTAAGGTGCCGAGTGATTTGACAGAATCCGATAGCACAATATCATTGACCATGAAGTTTTCTGGTACGGTCTTTTGAATGTGAAAGTTTAGGCAAACTGTCTTTTTTTCATTTAAAATCAACTTATTTCTTTGGCACCACGCACTTAATGATTCTATAATATTGTTGACCTTAATGTGAAGCTCTTCGGGTGTAGCAGCTGACACGGTGATTGTTGTGTCGTCCGCAAACATTGTTACATGACCATGCTTCATGTAGCTGGGTAAATCATTTACATAGAGCATGCATAGTAATGGGCCTAACACTGAGCCCTGAGGGACCCCAAGTGCAACACTAAATGTGTCCGACTCCTGATCATTTAACCTCACCCTGAGAGATCTATTTTCCATATAGGAAGTCAACCACAGCAGAATGTTACCCCTAATGCCGAGACTATATAATTTACTATTCAGTATTTCTTTATTAACAGTGTCAAATGCTTTGGAGAGGTCAAAAAATAATGACACCACATACCTACCCTCATCCAAACATTTGTAAACATACTCTAGAAGGTGATAGCAAGCTGTCTCAATCGACTTGTTAGATCTAAACCCATGCTGCGAGAGAGTTAATATTTTATTCTTTTCAACATACTCAGAAATTCTGTTGTACATTACTCTTTCAGGTATTTTTGAGAGAACACTTAAGAGGGAAATTTGTCGATAGTTATCCAAAACGGTGGGATCACCATTTTTTAGTAGTGGAATGACAGTTGCTAATTTCAGGCTGTCAGGAAAGATTCCAGCTTCTATTGACTTATTTAACAAGTATACAAATGGTTCTAATATGTTATTTTCAATATTTTTTACAATTTTTGCCGTGAATCCATCATAGCCAGCTGAGTTTTTATTTTTTAATTGGATAATAGTATTGTGCACGTCTTCTATAGTGATAGGATTAAAGTACAGTGAGTACACATAATTCTCACTTAGAGTGCATGGCAGAGATAAGTTTGACCCAAAGTGTTCCTCAATTATTTTAGGCGCAGCATCAGAGAAGTGATGCGCAAATATTGTTACAACCTCTGTAATATCGTTTATGACGCTGTCATTTACCTTGAGGGTGATGTTGCCCTTAGCACCATTTTTATTTCTGTCTAATATTTTATTGACTATTTTCCAGGTCTCCCTATTTTTGTTTGAAGAGTTATTTATTTTGGTGTTATAATAGGTTTGTTTGGCTACTTTTATATTATTCCTATATTTCTTTTTTTCATCATCGTATAATCTTTTATATACAGGACAACTTAAATTTACTGTAATCCAGAATAAATTTTTTAAATGTACACTTTGCTGCATCAGCTCCTGAGTAAACCATTCTTTATTGTGTTTTTTATTATAATACCGTACTTTTTTTGTTGGGCAGCTAACTTCAAAACACCAAGCAATACTATCAATAAAGAACTGAAATGCCTCAGAAAAATCTAAGAAATATACGTTTGACCAGTCCACCCTACTTAAGTGATAGTTAAAAGTATTTATTGTATTTTCATTTACAATTTGCTTTTTCAAGGAAATGTTATTGCTAATCTCAGGTGACTTCTGGTTCGTAACTTTCACAGTCAGTATATGTGCTAGATGATCTGCTATGTTTGGTTGTTTAATACTGCAGCTATAAGTGTTAGGATTTAAGTTTGTAATCATATAATCTATGCAACTACTACTGGTGTAGCCATTAGCATTGGTAAATATGCGTGTAGGATTTGTCAAAGTTACAGCTAAATCAAAGGCGTTAATTATGTCATTAAAAATTTTAGTGTTTAAACAATTTTTGTTGTAATCAATGTTAAAATCACCACAGAGAATTATATTACTTGATATGCTCATAGCAACATTTAGAGCCTCAGATAAACTTAAAGTGAAAATATCAATATCTCCATTAGGAGGTCTGTATAAACAAATATTTATTATTTTCATATTATTGATGAAGTAGCTTATGGCACAAATTTCAATGTGAAGCTCCATGGATAAGTTTTTTATCGACAATAGTTCAGTAGCATGAATGTTATTTTTAGCTAAAATTAGAGACCCTCCATGAATATGCTCTTCCCTCGAGAAGTGGCTAGTTATTTTGTAGTCGAGAATCCTTATACTATCTAGGTCGTTATGTAGAAGCCAGTGTTCAGATACACATAATATGTTACGTTTTTATTTAATATAGTGCATTTCTCGATAAAACTAAGTTACGCATTAACGTTGTAAAATTAAATATAATTAATTTAGTATGTTGCACGACTCTCTGTTTTTATACTTTGGGAATGCTTCAGTACGTATTTACAATATATAATATCTGTAAAAGCCATCCCTGGAATGCGATAGGTAAATCCGACCTCTGGGCGTTTGTCTCTTATCGCCACGACTACTGATTTTTAATTACTGATCATTAAATTATTACACCTTAACTGTAACATTTACGATCCAGTCTCACATACAATCTCATCATTTTTCATGGGTTAAATTTTGTTACGGAACTGATAAATCACCCTGTATACAGAACATATTTTTTTAATGAATTTAAATCTTTACGTACGTTTAATGTTGAAACTAAATCTATTAAGCACTTTTCTTTCAGCTCAAGATGGAGACCTTCCTTTCTCGCCAGTACTCGGAATATTAATAGGAGCAACATTAACGATAATTATAGTTATTGTGCTGGTTATAATAAGAGTACGTAAGGCTCAGAGCCAGCCCGAGCCAACAGAACAGAAAATGTCCGGAGGCCCGCACAATAACACCATGTCATCCACCAAGCCACTTTTAAGGAGTGCCTCTCCAAGAGACGTGGATGAGAGGGATCCTGACGTTATACCCGCTAAATACGGTAATATTTTAGTTCTTTGTCTCCAGCTGTATAATATGAATTTATGTATTTCAGAAAACTTTTTATAGCCCATGAAAGGAGTTCAGAGATACAAGATACTTACCTTAATTCACTTGTAGTGTTTCATTTTAATTTATTCCATTAAATAATTTCCATGTTATGTCTAACGTTTTACACCTTAAATGTGGATTAAAATAGATCAAACTTACAAATTCACAGATACGGGATATGAAATTTTCTCTAAAACTATGAGCACGAATCGCGATAGTCTGTCTTTTTATACTTTGAGCTACAGAGACATTTCTAAGCCACACTTTTCGGTAAAACTGATTTCTGAAAATCATTCAGTTTTTAAGATACAGACATAACCTTTGTTTTTAAATAGAATGCTCTGTAAAGTATTTCATCCCTTCAACACAATTTAAATTAGCTTTCCAACGATACGTGTGTCATATTTGTCTCTATACTGCGGGAGACTCCACCGGAACTTGAAGACAGGTACACCTTCATATATGTTTTTCTTTATTTCCTTAAAAAATTACATAGGAATTTTTCGTAATTTTTTAGGCAATATAGTATTTATTTTATGTATGTGTGGGTGTGTGTGTATATGTGCAGGGCAAATGAAAGAACGGGTATATGTGCCGAATTTGTACCTTTTTGCTATGTATTTTGTACTGGTAAATAAATGAATTATTATTATTATTTTTTTTTACGCGTTAGCGATGCTGGACAATTCTCCCGTGTCTCCGACATTCTCACGGGGGAGGCGCCAGCGAATTATCTACAACCACTCCCCACGTCCCGCAGGGTTAGTGGTTGTAGATTCCAGAATTGTGTGCCCTAAGTAGACGCAGGACCCCAAGACGACTGCCTTCTGCATTTGGCCTGCCAACCATTCGGCTGATTTTTGGCAGGCCGGTATGGTCTTCAATTATTATTATTATTATTATTATCTCTGCTGTTCTCAGCTCTTTCTATGCTGGCAATTTTTCATGAGGTACGGACTAAGCCAAGCACCCTCATGTTTGATTCAAGAACTTGCGGACTATTCTTGTTGTTCCTAGAATCACAGCTTTTTGTAAGTTTATATTATATAATATAATATATCTTGTGTAAATTTAATTTTTTGATGTTTTCTTGTAAACTCATAGGGATGACGCCGGTGGTTGACAGTACAATGGGTACTATATATGCATTGTCCATACCCCACATCCGTTTTATCTCTTCCAATAATTCCGTGTACTTCTGATGTTTTGCTGTTATTGTTTTTTGGACGTTGTTAGTGTTTGGGATAGCAATATCTATTAAGTAGGCGGTCTTTTCTCTTTTGTCTTGAAGGACTATGTCGGGTCTGTTATTATGGATGGTTCGGTCCGTAATGATAGATGTCTTTGATTTCTTTAAAAATGTGTTGAAATAAAAGGATTGTATTGAAGTCGAATATCGTAATATATTTATTGCAATAAAAAAATTCAATATTTGAACTTCAAGTATTTATTAGAAACAACTGTAATCAAATCTGATACTTTATACGGTTTGAAATGTAAGATTTTTATAATTATCAATTAATTCAATTATTTATATACTTAAATTGTCTGCAAAAACACTTATGACAGTTTCACCATCTTAGATTTTTGAAATATTCATTACAACACAACTTCTGGGCATTTGTTTAATAACTTCTTTGAGCCTTGAGAAGCCGGCGAGCGTCATCAAGGTCGCGCGCTGGTATAAAATTTTAACTTTTTGAATTAGCTACGGCAGCCAATAGCCGAAAAGTTTCTTCGGCCGACCGGGGTTTTATGAAAGGAAAAATTTTGTTCTTTCGAATAGACCAAGGCCGACCTGGTCACTCCTTGGGGGAGGCTAGGCATTAAAAATTGCATTGTTGTTAATGGTCGGCCAATGCTATCGCCAGGGGTGGGGGTCGGCCGACCGAGCATTTTACATTCTTTGGATCATAATAAACAAATTAGTTACAAAAAAAAACGTCCACTTTGTCACCACAATCGCCCCATTGCCCCAATAAACAATTACCGTAATTACTCATTACCGCCAGGAACCGTGATCGGCCGATCAGCAGTTTTGAGTTTAGGGCATACTATTGCAGTATTCTAATCTGCTAAATCCCGGCCACTCGTTCCCCACACAAATTTGCAGTCGCCTCTTGGACTTTCACTTTAATCGCGAATATCTCAGAAATGGAGAAGCAGAAAAAAATTAAAAAATTACGTGTTTATTATGAGTCTATTCTAAATCAGTCACTGAAAGTTGAATAATGTACATTGGACACTTTTAACGTTGATTTAGATATTTGCCTTTTTCGGTTGTAATGGGAATAAAACAATGGAACGAAATTATCCAGATATATTAAAAACTAATATACGATTAAAATGTATTGATTCCTCACTTTAACCCCGAGTCTATTCTAAATCAAGCACTGAAATTTGAATAATGTAGATACATTGAACACTTTTGATGTTCTGCTAAGTTATATTAAAAAATGTCCTACTTTTTAAGGAAATGTTGACCATACCAGTTTTATATCCATTATATCTTGGAAAATATGCATACTATGAAAATAATATTTTACACGCCGATAAACCAAGGCATTTTTTGTACGAGAAAATTATTACATAATTTTTTATTCTAAAATTTTGTAGTTATTCTCAAAAACGTGACATCATGATTATTCGGTTATTTATCAATGCATTTAAAAATTTTTCGTCAAAATGGTTAATTATGCAAAATGTAAACATTTTCAGAAAAAATAATTAGTTTATATCAAATATTAATTTAGTTATCAAGCGTAAAGGATAATATCATTCCAAGTTTGCACTAATATTATCTATTACGTTTCATAACTAAATTAATATTTGATATACTTATACCAATTATATTTTCTGAAAATGCTTACATTTTACATTATTAACTATTTTGACAAAAATTTTTTAAATACATTGATAAATAACCGAATAAACACGACGTCACGTTCTTGAGAATAACTGCAAAATTTTAGAATACAAAATTATGAAAAAATTTCCTCGTACAAAAAATGCCGTGCTTTATTAGTGTCTAAAATATAATTTACATAGTAGACATGTTTTCCAAGATATAATGGATTTAAAACTAGTATGGTCAAAATTTCCTTAAGAAGTAGGACATGTTTGAATATAACTTAGCAGAACATCAAAAGTGTTCAATGTACATTATTCAAATTTCAGTGCTTGATTTAGAATAGATTCATAATGAACACCTAATTTTTTAAATTTTTTTCTGTTCCTCCGTTTCTGAGATATTCGCGGTTAAAGTGAGGAATCAATACATTTTAATCGTATATTAGTTTTTAATATATCTGGATAATTTTGTTCCATTGTTTTATTTAAAATTAGACGCATTCACATTACAACCGAAAAAGGCAAATATCTAAATCAACGTCAACCGTATAGGACTTGTGAGGTTTTTAAAGCGCGTTCTTATATAAAGACCGCACTTGATGCTATCAACTTTTCCCCCAACTCCTTGTACTCGACGCTTCTTTTAGCAAAATATTGAGATGGATGTTAATAGCAATGGTTTTTTCTTGACAGGATCTCCCGAGGGTGACAGTGATAGACATGTGGGGGCACTAAACGGTCCCCAAGCGCTCCCAGCAGGAAATCTCGCCGCATCACCCAATTATGCTCAGTCGAACGTTCCTGCACCTCAGTGGGTTAGTCCAATGAGCACGGCTCCTATCGAACAGGTAATGTATGTAAGCATCGTAGAGCAGACAGACCGCTCCACTATATTCAGTTCACTAACAAACCATTTTTCACGCTCAGGTGAAAATAATAAGAGATTGATTTATATGGAAATTTTCAGTAGGTTCGGAAACGTTACCCATTTTTACAAGTTTTAATGGCCTATATAAATTTCGTATATCTTTTTATTCTCAAACTTGTTATCTTTTTTCACACGCCGCATTAATCTTGTTTTCTGTGGGGATTACACAGGGAAATCATTTTATTTGCTGAATCAAACGTTTTATATGTGTCGTAAAGTAGGGTCGAATTCAGCTTGTAACAAAAGTTAAAAAACAACGTCAAGTTGCATATGCAAATGAAAATTCGGGGCTTAGCCAGTTTTCCATTAAGCTATTAGTCGAGTAAATGAAGCAGGAAAAAGGCCTAAACCCCAACATGAGACTCCGCCCCACCTGATTTTCATGTAAGATGGTGCAAAATGTTCCTAAAGATGTACAGAACAAAGTCAGGGAAACTGGTGCATTTTCGATTTCCGGTCGTAAACTGAGACAGAAATTCGCTATTTATGGTCACCAAATTTTTTTTTTTTTTTTAATTGAAAAATACCATAGGATTCTATATTTTGGACAATTCTAAGCATTTTTTGACTCTTTACATTTTTCACCTAACCTCACTGTTCTCGAGATATAAACGTTTAAAAAAGTGTATTTAATTCCTATATTTTCTAAAAACTAATATTTGTGATCATTAATATGGATTAAAACATGTGGACTCTATATTTTGAATAATTCTAAGCAATTTTTGATTCTTGAGATTTTTTACCTAACCTCACCCTTCTCGAGATGTAAGCGTTGAAAATAATATATGTCGCTAAGGGAGGGGTTAGGTAAAAAAAGTCAAGGGTAAAAAAATGCATAGAATTGTCCAAAATATTAAGTCCAATGTCCTAATTGACAATCAAAGGCCAATCATAATTGTAAATACGAGTTTTTTGCCAAAAAATGTTAGATATACGTTGTTTAAATTTTTAAAAGCTTATATCTCGAGAAGAGTGAGGTTAGGTTAAAAATATCGAGCCAAAAAAATGCTTCATAATTGTCCACTTAATTCATAATAAATGCCCATAAATAATCGTAAATCTAGTTTTTTGAAAAAAACGCTTATATCTCGAAAGGAGTGAGGTTAGGTAAAAAATATCAAGGGTCAATAAATGCATAGAATTATCGAGACTGTAAAGTCCACATGTTTCAGTTCATGATAAGTGCCTAAAGTACTAGTTTCTTGGAAATAAAACCTAAATTCATGTTTTTTTTTAACGCTTATATCTCGAGAAGAGTGAGGATAGGTAAAAAATGTCGAGAGTCAAAAATGCTTAGAACTGTCCAAAATATAAAATCCACATGGTTCTGTTCATGATAAGCGCCCAAAATACTAGTTTTTGAATAAGAAAGGTCGTTTTTCTTTAAATGTTTATATCTCGAGAAGGGTGAGGTTAGGTTAAAAATGTCAAGAATCAAAAAATGCTTAGAATTGTTCAGAATATAAAACCTAGATGTTTTAGTTCATAATAAGCGCCCAAAATACTAGTTTTTTTAAATAAAAGCCTAAATACAAACGATTGAACGTTTCCTTTGTAACATCAATTCCTGAGTGGTTTAGGAAAGATGAAACTACCCGGTTCTCGTTTATGTTGTGGAGGCTAGGTCGTGGTTCGAAAATTATTGAAAATTTAGTATTTTGTTAGGCGCCAATAGCCAATGCTCAATACCTATGCTTTACTGGTTATCAATATGTAAAACTGTGGCTAATCAGTGGCCTTATGTATTACATAGGTATCATGAGTTAATTGAAAAATTTATTATAAAAACACAATATAAAAAAAATAAGTTGTATATTAAAATTGAATCACAAAAGACTTGAAATTGTAAATGTGATTAGGTTGGAAATTTAGATATTTGATTGACAAATTGAAATTTAGACCTTCCTTACATAAATTATATGTAGGAATAAAATTTTGTAAGGCTGACGGCCGATGAAAAGTTAAAGATAATAAAATGTTACATCTGCTGAAGGCTATATATTATATACTGTTTATAAAAAATTTCACTAGAAGTTGAGAGTGTTGATGTTCAACTGAGAATGATACTCTCACCACAGATCCTTTTTTTAAACTGCCGGAGCCGCCCCGTCCACTAAAATCTTCTCTTCCCCTTCCTCTGTTCGCCTTCAATTACCGATACTTATTGAAACCTAGACTTCGATTTCTTCTATCGTCGCTATTCAAGCTCTCGTATCCAGTGACATGCGTGGATATGGACAATACAAATTCCCTCTTGGGCAAAATCAGGTTTATCCTAATAGTAGAAGAGCCAGTGACATTTTTCAGTGATGATTTAGTTAAGGCCTATTTTTTGACAGGATGTTGAGGGGGTATAACTAAGTGTCATCCGTGAGGATTAGTCCTGATTCCAGTCGTAAGGGGCTGGCAGAACGCCCCCAATGTGTAAAAAGAACTGCATCTTTTTATTATTTAGTTAAGGATGAAATTTTTTCCAGTACTCCTCTGATAGCCCACAAACATCGATCTAATATTGGCAGAACAATTGGCCAGTCTTAAGAGGGTGGCAGAACACCCCCAACATGTCGTGGGAGCAATGAACTTTTTATTATTTAGTTAAGCTTCATTTTTTAGTATGTTGTTGTAGCAACTATTCCAAGTATATATGCAAATTGGCAGAACAAAATAGCGGTCGTAACTACCTGGCAGAACGATTTAAATGTGCCGTATGCGCGCCGTGACTTCGTGAGTTCGGTCGCAAATTAATTTGTATGATGAATGCTTTAAATATTTAGACCCTTTTTGTAATCACAGACCTTCTTCCTTACCTTTGGAGCTGGTATTTTAATACTCATTGGTATTTTAATACTCATTCGATGGAAATGCGACTTAAAAGATACAAAAATTTGTCTTTCATTCTAAAATAACTTTGCAACTATGAGGGACACGAAGTTGTACTGTTGTTGGAAATTCAATTCTCTATAAAAAAGGTCTCTTGACAATTTTTCTATATTGCTTAGTTTCTGCGACATAGTGGAAAGAAAAAAGAAATCAAATATTTTTTATATTCAAACGCAAATATCTTTTGAACTATGATACGAGAATATGACTTGAAGACTTTTTGTAGAAAAGCTTTCCAAATAAAGATAAAAGGAAAATAAAGAATGTTCTTTTCGGATTTCGGAAAAATATAATCAGTATCGACTGAGAACCACAAATTATGATATATATTATTGTAATTGTATTGTCATAATAATTGAAAAATGCGATTGCCAAGAAAAGAATTACAAATTTTTTTAAAAAAATTGTGAATATTAAAGTTCCATGTTCCAGATAGATAAATAACATTGTGAATAGAATAGTAGAATCATTTATATTATTTTGGATTATATCAAAAATGTTCCGAGACAGGAAATACATGAAATAAAATATATTTAAAGAAACATCGAAATTAATTATTGCAATGCTAAAAAAAATTTGAATAAATCGTGATACGTGAATTAAAAGAATATTTCTAATACATTTTTTTTTATAGAGAATTAATTAATAAAAAAAATTATTTGATGAACATCATGAAGTAATATATATACTTCATGATGTTTATCAAATAATTTTTTTCAAAATTAGTTCTCTATAAAAAGATGTATTAGAAACATTCTTTTAATTCACGTATCACGATTTATTCAAATTTTTTCTAGCATTGCAATAATTAATAGCGATGTTTCTTGAAATACATTTTATTTATTTTATGTATTTCCTGTCTCGGAACATTTTTGCTATAATTCAAAATAATATAAATAATTCTACATATGTTTACAATGTTATTTATCTATCTGGAACAGGGAACTTTAATAATCACAATTATTTAAAAATTTTTTAGTAATTCCTTTCTTGGAAATCGCATTTTTCAATTATAATGACAATACAATTACAATAATATACATCATAATTTGTGGTTCTCAGTCGATACTGGTTATATTTTTCCGAAATCCGAAATGAAAATTCTTTATTTTCACTTTATCTCCGAAATGAAGTTAGATAAGAAAAATTATTAAGAAAGCTTTTAATTAGAAAATCAAATTTTCTACAAAAAGTCTTCTAGTCATATTTTCGTATCTAGCATAGTTCAAAAGATATTTGCGTTTGAATGTAAAAAATATTTGAATTTTTTTTTATTTTCACTATATCGCAGAAACTAAGCAATATACGAAAAAATGTCAAGAGACCTTTTTAATAGAGAATTGAAACAGTACAACGTGTCCCTCATAGTTGCAAAGTTATTCTCGAATGAAAAACAAATTTTTGTAACTTTTAAGTCGCATTTCCATCGAATGAGTATTTAAATACCAGCTCCAAAGGTAAATGAAGGTCTGTGATTACAAAAAGGGTCTAAATATTTAAAGCATTCATAATACAAATTAATCTGCGACCGAAGGCACGAAGTCACGGCGCATACGGCACATTTAAATCGTTCTGCCAGGTAGTTACGACCGCCATTTTGTTCTGCCAGTTTGCATATATACTTGGAATAGTTGCTACAGCAACATACTAAAAAATGAATCTTAACTAAATAATAAAAAGTTCATTACTCCCACGACATGTTGGGGGTGTTCTGCCACCCTCTTAAGACTGGCCAATCGTTCTGCCAATATTTGATTGATGTTTGTGGGCGATCAAAGGAGTACTGGAAAAAAAATTCAGCATTAACTAAATTAAAAAAAAAAGACCATATGTCGCATAGAAAAAAGGGAAACTTCGAGGGAAAACATAGTTTTTATTAAAACTCTCCTTTAAGTGAGATGACGAATAAACAACAGATACAAATATAGATAGAACACATAAAAATTTAAACAATCTTACCCATATACATAGCGGGGAGGAAAAGGTGTCACTTTCACTTAACTTAACTTGTGATCTCCAGGATGGAGATCACTGCAACTGCCTAAAGGGACTGGGCCCCACATCCTAAGATGAGGGCCCAAAACTAAGACTGACTGTCGACACTAAGACGTCGAAACTCAATTAATTAAAAAGAACCAAGAGCCGCGTTTGTTTTGATTATTCGATTTATATACTTGTTTATTTAGCAGACCTTTATAACGGTCAATGTTATGTTTATATATATTTGTGTTTTATTATTAAACAATTCTACTAATTGGCATTGAAATGATTTAATTGTTTTTTATTTAATATGGACTAGGGTCGAATATATTTAATTTATTCCCGGATTTGGCTGTTTCCTGTGTGACATATTTCCCTCCCCCAAAAGCTGGCCCCCAGCTTAGTTTATTCCTAAATGGGGAGAAAACAACAGAGGATTTTATTTATTCTAGTATCACAGTTCAGCAGGGGTAGCATCAACAAAGTCTCGTTATCGGGAGTTTACTAATGCAACACCAAAAAAGAAGAGGAATAATGAGAACTTGGTCAATGCCTACCCTGCCGAAATATTTAAAAAATTTACATCAATTTTAAAAAATGTTTGGCATGTTCACCACTCGGTCTTTGATCAAGTTTTTTGGCACACCCGGTTCAAATTCATAGTTCGGCACTATCACTACAGTTCGTTCACGCAGTTCTTCCAGGACTGTGGGGGCATTGTACTTGTCACCTATTGTTCGTTTTTTTTTACACATTGGGGGCGTTCTGCCACCCCCTTACGACTGGAATCCGGACTAATTCTCACGGATCACACTTAGTTATACCTCCCTCAACATCCTCTCAAAAAATAGGCCTTAACTAAATCATCACTGAAAAATGTCACTGGCTCTTAGTCCATAACAGGACCATCACCATTAACCTGGTCATCAAAGTTGACATCAACCGGTACTTAACATTAACCATCAACCGATACTTGACATTGACGTCTATCCGGTGCTTAACTTTGGCTGGTCATTAACACCTCATACCTATCTCCAGGAATTTGAGGCTTTAAATCTGCAGCAAGTACAGTTCTAGAACGTCCTTGTTCTTCGCTTCAAGAATAGGAAAATCCTAATTTACTGTCTCCGTTAAAATAGCTTTCAATTGTTGCCAACATCAAAATGATAAAAAGTGTTTACTTGAAATTCTGTTTTTATTATAAAATCTACTTAATTATTGCACTATTTTACTTCCCATTATTAGTTACTAAATTTCTATTCATTTAAATTATTAATTAAGTTAGGTTTATCGATGTTATAATCTTGCCGATATTATATAGATTTCTAACGAGCTCAATAAGAGTCGGTGGTTTGCTTGTAAAATAACAGATGGCGCTTGGTGTATGTTCTAAAGTATTATTCATATTTATACTGGCGATAGACGAATCTTCGAGTGGAACTGAGAGCTTCGGCAGCTTAGGACTTCTGTGAACAAAATGTAAATAAATTTAAAGCATCTGCTATTATAGTGGTTTTAAGAACCCCATAATTAAATTATATTTATACAGTAGCGTCCTGGAACTTTAGGACGGTACACCTTTAACGCTTATATCTCGAGAAGAGTAAGGTTAAGTAAAAAAATGTCAAGAGTCAACGAATGCTTAAAATTGTCCAAGGTATAAAATTCAATTGTTCTTTTTCAACTTAAAAGAAAATTATTGGTGACTGGAAATAGCGAACCTCTGTCCCAGTTTACGACCGGAAATCGAAAAAGCACCAGTTCCCATGACCCTGACATATAATCTATATTCTATACATCTTTTGGAACACTGCACCATCTCACATAAAAATCAGGTGTGGCGGAATCTCATGTTGGGGTTAAACGCTTCATTTCCTCGACTATATTCTTTATTGCAAATATCATGTTATTATTTTTAGCATACATCGTTATAGTATAGAAGTCACTGCTCCGATCAGAGAACAAGTATAATATACCTTATTTGCTCCTAACAGACATTATATAGCCATAGAAAAGGATGGATAATCATAACATTCCCTAATCAACCCTATTTTCTCTCCGTTGAAATATATTTTCGTTTGTGATTTTATTAAGGATTTGCTTTAATTAAAATTCTAACCCTCGTTCACACTGTCGTTGTGATTTACAGTATCATCAATACAATAATCCAGTAGCCATGGTTGGCGGCACGTTTCCGAGGGAATCAAGACCAAAAGATCTTCGCTTGGGAAATGGCTCATCCACTCTTCAGAGGGCAACGGACCTGGAGCTTAATGGGTTAGCAATCAAAGAAAGACTAATGGCTAATCGGCTGCCTGAAAGTTGTGTCTAAGTTGTGGTTTTCTTTATACATTTGTGTTGTTTTATTCACCGTCCAAAGCGCTGCAAACAATGTAGTAATGAAAAATTTAAAGAACTATTAATATATCTCTTGGAATAGTGCAAAGGTTAACGAGCATAGATTGCATTATTCGGAAATTTATATTTTTTTGTGATATGAAATACTGTCAATAAACATTAATTTCATGTTCTTTCTCCAAAGACATACAGGGTGTCCCACGAATATGGGGGAATACTTCGGGGATCAAAATAATACTAAATATAACTGTTTTTTTTTCTTAAGTTGAATCCTGAAGAAAATTTCTCATAATTTCTAAAATATTGTGTGAAGTATTTTAAAATTTGAATAATATTAGTATAGTAAAGTTAGTCTTAAAATTTGCAAAACCTTGGAATTCTCGCCAGTGAATTAATTTACCCGAAACCTTCTCTATAGCAGCTTTTAGCGACTATATAGTACAATGTTAAAAGACAATTATTGTCCCCAAACGATTAAAAGTATTCCTAAATGCAAGAGAACTAATAATAGGTGAGATATTGAGAGTTAGTCGCTGAGACTCATGTTTTTGGGGCTGCTGATTACGAATATTAATTTAAATAAAGATGTGCCATAGGGTAGAATATAAGATCCGCCATTATTTTCTGTGTTTACCATAGACTTTCTTAAATACCTGAAATTTTCCGATTTGCACGCAGATGAAGTTTGCAGCGCGAGCCGCAGGCGAGTTATAGTTATAATAAATCACGATATTTGTTTATGGATACTATTACTGCTATGTTGCTATGCTCATAAGCAGTTGAAATATTAATATATAATCTAATAAAAGTAGATAATAGTCATTTGGGCCAATAACAGAAGTTTTTTAATATTAATTCTAATGGTCTTGAAAATGCATTACAAAAGGAATCATGAAAATCTATACACTGGATGAAAATTTGAAGGTAAAAAAATTGTTGTAATCCCAGTTTAATTTTAATTCCATATTGTAATATTGTATTTTTAATATTAAAGTCGTTTCTCGCAAGGTCAAGATTTACCCGCGCTTAGCGTGCGGGCTCCTTAATTGTTTTCTTCACCATGAAAGGGTACCTACCTACTTCTGTTAGTTTTATTATAGATATCCTAATTTTGAGTTAGTGTGCAGAAAAGTAACAAATTATTACATAATTAAATGCAAATGGAACTTCCCACACAGTAAAAGTTCTTTAACATAGAAACAAGGGAAATAAATATATTACCAGAATGCCAATATGTAATTATCCCAACTTTTGCAAGAAATCTTTCTCAACAACTACTTTGGCGGCTACATATCATGATCAATATTGAATTACATGAAATACAATAACATTAGTGGCTTTGGGGGGCGGGTGGGAGGGTCAATAAAAATGTGACAAAGTGAACGATAGAAGGTTCACAAAAAGCGAACGTTCGCAATAAATCAACAGAATATTTTACTCTTAAATGTACAGAGGGGGAAGCATTTGTGTAAGAGGGTCTCAAAAATGTTGCATACTGTTACAAACGGGTATGGAGTCAAAAATAGCTCATTGTAACGAACTCATTTGTTGATTGGTCTCTTACGTACAGCATGAGTGAATTTCTATTTAGAGTATCCCAATCAATGAAACCAAAAACAACTATTACAAAAACGTTTAACCAAAAATAACACTTATATTCATCAGTTCAGCTATTACGTTCTTATTTGAATTGTTCTTGGTTTCATTGAACAGGATAGCCTAATAGTCCAGTCGGTATAGCAAAAAATACACGCAAAAAATGTTATCTAAGATTTTCCTTCAGTAACTGTTAGTGGGAGGATTAAACATCACAGTATCACAAAAATCAGTTCTGGGGGTGCCGCGCAATCCTCCCAAAAAAACACCCATTCGGTGAAGAATGCCTTATTTTACTGATAACTCGTTAACCGTTGAAGATATAAAGAAATTGCTCATTATAAAAAAAGAAAGCTTGACCAACCGCCTAAGAAAAAGTCCTGTTGTAATATTCTTCTATATGCCATGGTTGTCGAGAAAATCGATATCGACAAAAATTGCAAACTTCGTATGTTTAATGCGCGCGAATTTTCGTTTAATTGAAATTTTTTGCGCTTCAACATGCTGGTAAATTTGTAAATGTGAATATTTTTATTCCTAACTTTTTCTGCATTGAAGTACTACCCTGAACTAAAAGATAATGCATTTATAACTTATATTAAAGTCAGTTATTTTTTATGGACCTGTGAATAGTTAAAAGTGCAAATACTCATGAGGTACTATATTGTTATTTTTATATACTAATAGATATCAATAGCCATCAAAAATGGAAACACAAAAGAGTATTTTATATCCCATTTTGATGTTTTGGTTTTCGAGCAATTCAGGTTTTTCTATATATAGGCCGCGCGCCATAAATTTCAAATAAACGAAAATTCGTGCGCAGTAAAAATATATATTTTGCAATTTTTTTCAATACAGATTTTCTCAAAAACCACGGTATATACAAGAAAATAAAAAGAGGACTTTTTTTAGGCAATTAGTCAAGCTTTCTTTTTCATGATGAGCATTTTTTTTTATATCTTCAACAGTTAACGAGTTATCAGTAAAATAAGGCTTTCTTCACCGAAGGGGTGGCTTTTTGGGGGGTTGCGCGGTACCCCCAGAACTGATTTTTGAAGTTTTGCGATGTATAATCCCTCCACTAACAGTTACTAGAGGAAAATCTCAGATAACATTTTTTGTTATGGAAATCTTTATAATTATTGGACTATAAAGTAGGATTACATTATTGAGACATTGAGTCATGCTGGACGTAATATATGCATATTGTCTCATTTGTAATCCAATATTGATTGTGACATGTAACCAACAAAGTAGTTGTTGAGAAAGATATGCTGGTTATACTTATCTTCGTTAAGTTATTTGTAAGTTAAAACAATTGTAGTTTCTGGTAATATATTTATTACCATTGTTTATATAACAAACAATGTATGTTTTAGAAATGGCTAACTTTAAAAGACCTCGAAATTAAAGAGATTATCTTTCATATGATATCGCAATTCAAAACAATTTTTTTCAACGAATTACTTATCCAAGGGTTTATTTGAATTCTGAAATTATTCATTACTACATAAAAGACGTTTCTTAACTAAATTGTAAAAATATGTCTATAGACTGATAATGTTTAGAAAAATACTGTAAATATTCCTTCACAGAGCATTGTTGCTTTGGGAAATAGTGAACATTGAATATGGACAATCTCTAAGTGTTCTAATTTGATTAAAAAGTAAGTGTTACATATCGAGTGTGAAATGGTCACCTGTTTGAACAATACTAACAACAATTTAAAAGGCTTTTAAATAAAATAAATGTTAATTAATTGTAGTTATGGAATTGTTGCATTATATACAAGTGTAGATGTTTCTCTAATTGTAATACAAAATGTGCAAGTTACGTTAGAATTGTCAACATATCTGGTAGCAATATCACAGTAAACAAAACCATCATATCGCTGTATAAATGCATATCTACAGCCGTTGCTGAAATTGAGAATATGACAAAATTATCATAGTTGTCCGTGGAGATATCGTCGAGGAAATAATAGTATATTTTTTAACCAGCCATAATGTAAGTAATAATTCACACAGGTGAAGTTTGTAAATCATCAGGTGTGTTATTACCATTATTGCGAGTTGAATACTATACCCTTTATCTACGATTATGACACTAAATATTAATATAAGAATTTGACAACGTTCAAACTATTCAAACATGTCAAATCACCTTCCTCCCCTCAATAATAATGGACAATTCTATTTTATTTTCCGCGTTACATCGATTGTACAGGCTAGGCATGAAGTTAAAAGTAATTGGTGCAAAAATAAATCACTAGAGTTATGATAAATCACGCTCTTTGTTCATGGATACGATTGCATGTTCAAAAGCAGTTGATTAATTAGTATATAAACTAATAAGTGTAGATAAAATGTGTTTAAAGTTTAATTTCAGTGTTGCAAAAATTATATTACGTAGGTATACTGCAACAAAAGCGACGATTTCTGTAATAAGCTGACAACACTGCAAATGAACTTGTGAACTGTCAAAAGAAATTAGGCGAGTCTGCGTGGGATTTTTCCCAAATATACCATTTGAGTTAGCCACGGATTCTTATAGGAACAATTTCGCTGAACAAGATTTTCTTATGAAAAATTTTCCTAAACTGCGAGCTTCATGGTCAAATAATTGTTTAAACAATATTTAATAAAATGAAAACGGTTTGAAGGATCTGAAGAAAAAATCTTGATTCAGTCGAAAGATATTTTCAATACGCGTCGTTTGGAGCCAGGCACGCCTCATTTTGTCAACCCGTTAATTTGTTATAGCCAATAGCCAATTTCTTAATTAACAACTTGATTACTCCGAAACGAATGAGGTCAGGATATTGTTTTTTTGAAAAGAACATGCCTTTTATACCAAAGAATATATCATATTTTTTTTGGTGCGATATCTTCAATACTTTTTGATTGTTCAAAAAATTGCATGAATGCAACTTTTTGCTTTTCTTTATTTAAAGTTTAAATTAATTTTGCAAATTAACAAATGGAATATCCCGGCTCTGATTAAGCGTATCGAAATGGGGTTTTGTGCATATGAAAATGCTTGGAAAAGGAAAATTTTGAGACCAGAAAGAACTTGATCGGATAACCGGAACCGGAAATAGAAGTCATATTGCGTGAGAGGCTCTAATTTGTTTATTAACAACTTTTTGGACACGAGGTTCGGTGCAAATGAAAGCTAACAAGTTTTTCCATCAACCACAAGAAGTTCTACCCTTAAAGAAATCTCTCCCGCAACGTGAAAATAATAATATTTGACGCACAATGGGGTGGCGGGTTCGATCCTCGGTGTGGGCAAATTTTTTTTCCTCAAATTTGCTTTTTTTTTCATGTAGCCAAGCATTTTTACGACAATAAATGTTTATACTTTCTGAGAAATTTTTAAAAATGTCGTATATACTTAACTTTTTTTTGCAATTTTCATTAAATAAATGGCTATCTTGCAACAAACATATGATTGTTCTTGTCCAACCAGGGTTTGTCGGTAGTTTTTGTTTTTTTTTTTTTACTACTTTTTGTGAAAGAGAAGGCTTGTTTTACTTTATTTGAGGGAGGTGCCTGTCGAAAAAGCCCAAAAATAAAATAATAATGCCATTAAAATAGTCAAATCTTCTGATTAGTTCTCATTTACATAACATAATAACAAAGTGTGTTTTTTTTCATGAGACGTGGACTTTTTTCATTATAAGAAAAAAATTAAAAATAAATTTGTTTCCTTTTTATTTTTGGTCTTTTTTCGACAGGCACCCCCCTCAAATAAAGTAAAACAAACGTCCTCTTTCACAAAAGGTAGTAAAGAAAACAAAAACTACCGATAAACCCTGGTTGAACAAGATCAATCATATGTTTGTTGCAAGATAGCCATTTATTTAATGAAAATTGCAAAAAAAAAATATTTACGTTTTTAAAAATTTCTCAGAAAGTAAAAACATTTATTATCATAAAAAATACTTTGTTACATGAAAAAAGAGCAAATTTGACAAAAAAAATTTGCTCTCACCGAGGATCGAACCCACCACCCCATTGCGCGTCAAATCTTACTATTTTCACGTTGCGGGAGAGATTTTCTTAAAGGTCAAAAACACGTATAACTCTTCAGGGATTGAATATTTTCTGTAGAACTTTTTGTGGTTGATGGAAAAACGTGTTAGCTTTCATTTGCGCTGAACCTCGTGTCCAAAAAGTTGTTAGTAAACAAATTAGAGCCTCTCACGCAATATCACTTTTATTTCCGGTTCCGGTTATTCGATCAAGTTCTTTCTGGTTCCAAAATTTTCCTTTTTCCAAGCACTTTCATATGCACAAAACCCCATTTCGATACGCTTACCCAGAGCCGCGATATTCCATCTGTTAATTTGCAAAATTAGTTTAAACTTCAAATAAAAGCAAAAAGTTGCATTCATGCAGACTTCTATGGGGGGTTATGCCCGACATCAATATTTATCGTTTAAAGTTGGTTTGAAGTCGAAACTTTCGAAAAAAAAGTTATTTGCTAATTAACAAATTATGCCAATTGTTTAAACAATCAAAAAGCATTGAAGATATCAGGACAAAACAAATATGGTATATTCTTTGGTATAAAGGGCAAGTATTTCGAAAAAAAAAATCCTAACCTCATTAGTTTCGGAGTAATCAATTTGTTAATTAAGAAATTTAATTTGGCTATAACAAATGAACGGGTTGACAAAATGAGTCGTGCCTTGCGCCAAACGACGCGTATTGAAAATATCTTTCGATTGAATCAAGATTTTTTCAGGTCCGTCAAACCATTTTCATTTTATTAAATAAAAACGAAAATAATTTTGTTTAAACAATTATTTGACCATGGAGCTCGCGGTTTAGGAAAATTTTTCATAAGAAAATCTTGTTCAGCGGAATTTTTCCTATAAGAATCCGTTGCTAACTCAAATGGTATACAAAATTTGTAAAATCGCCTCTTTTTTACCCCAGGCAGACTCGCCTAAATGGCCAATAATGATAAAGTTCAAAGTTATTATCGAAACAAATGTCTTAGTAGTTAGAATACTAACTAAAACTGTCTTCAGCAAAATGTACCTACAAATACTTCAAACAAACATGGCAGCCAATAAGTCAATGTTTACCATTATCACTGAAATTTGTTGAGTCGTCATTGACGACAATAAGAAAAAAAGAACGTAAATAAATACGTACCTTACACCCTGATTACATGATCCATGAGTGATGCAACATCATTATTATTCATTATCCAAGTATAGTTTTTAAGCAAAGGTCTCTCCAACAAAAATGATCACACAAATGACAGGTCTATTTTCACAGTTTCATCCAACGCATTTGACTGTCATTGTAGAGTAGAATACCTTCACAATCACAACTTCACACAAATTAATATCAGAACTACCTAGTATTTATTATATTATTGTATTTTAGAAAAGCCCGGCAAGTCTCACCACAAACTTCCTCGCTGACAACTGCCTTTAAATTCCCTTCTAAGACCTATACTGACATCTACCCTCGTCAATTTGTACTAACGGGAACGGTGGTATAGATGAGAACTATTCATAGCACACTATAGGTCCCTTACATTTTAAGTTTAATAAAAACACAGATTACTATGTTTACTTCTTGATCTGTGAATAAAAATTAATTACTTTTTCAGTAGGTACTGAATTCTACAGAAAACAGCAAAATGAACATACTTGTGTATTTTAAATGTCATCAAAACAGGGCTAGATATTAATAGCTGAAACTCATTAATTATGCGTTGAATTCTTTTACGAAATTGGCATGAAGTACCTAGAGACTAACGTTCAATGTTCAATGCATAATTTTGAAAAACAAAAACATTAAGACTAACTAAAGAAAGTAGTTTCAATGTTATGCTCAAATTGCAACTGTTAGGTAATTTAATGTAAGTTGAAGCTGCATGCTACAATTTACTTTGCAATCAAATAAATAACTTCGTATAATTAAAAAAGTTTTGTATCATATCATAAATCAGGGTTTGTTATTTGAAACTACTCGCCTATCTATAAATTTGTATTGTTAAAGATAGAAAATGACTAAAAATGACAATGATTTATCAGAAAATATGCATAAATAATATCATACAATAAAATATTTACATTTTTTTACTTTCTTATCTTTTTTTAAAAAAATTTTCACTTATTTAACGTCGGTCTATTTCCACTACTAAGGCCAACTACCGACTTCAGGAGACGAATTACCCACACCTGGAAATGTTACTGAAACTCTTCTCTATGCAACAGTTGGGATTTTTTTACTTGCTTAATAGTCTATCACAAGTTCAAAAAGGTGTTAATTCTGGAACTAGCTCCTAAAAATATGAGCGATAGCTCATTGGATTCGGAATGACGTCTAGAAAAATGTGTTAAAATGTTTTATTAGCACATAAAAAATTGCAAAAGTTATAAACAAATTAAGATGAAAAAAAAAGGCATTTAGTTTTTCGCTTATAACTCAAAAACTATAAGCGATAACGGAAATCGGCAAAAGGGGTTCTAAAGAAGAGGAAATTTCCAATAGAAAAGTCCCTACTCCCGGAACTCTATCTCCATTATTTATAATTTTAAGTTAGCGCTGAAAATAGGACACCGCGCGACCGCTGCAGGATGCGAGCGTCGCCTCAAAAGAGAGTACATCACATAAAATAATTTTTTTATACTATTAAAAATCAATTAAAAAATTTGAAAAAAATGTGGTGTATTCTCAACACTTCAAAGAATAATGTCCCGTTGTAAAAAAATGTTATAATTTATTTTTCAACAAGTTAGGCCATTGTTAACTAATGAAATTTTATGGGACCTCCGTTGTCATTGGAGACAAATTTTTTTCTTGAAATAATTGGCCTATAGAATTTTCACTTCTTGGAGCCCTTCTTATACATATACTTAACAAGGTCACGTTATAAAAGTTTTTAAAAATTGTTTGTTTTGTTTATTATAATTTTTTAAAGTATACAAAAAAATAAAAACAAAAGTAAAGTTGTAAAAAAAAATTTTCTTCGAATTCGTTATCATATTACCTACTGTTTTTGCATTGAACAAAGGCATTCATTAACGTTAAAAAAATTATTTACGCCATTTGTTTATAAATGTTTATAAACAAATTGACTAGTTCTATATTAAAATTTTTTTTTACAATTTTGTTGCCTTGAGAATATTAAAATAAAAAAAAATCTTCTTGAAAACATCATTATCTTATTGTTTATAATCGTTTTTTTAAATTATCCCTCATCTGAATAATTAGTTAGATTATTTTTTTCTTAAAAATCATAACTGGCAATCCTCAATAAAGTAACAAAAAAAATGTTTTTATCAACAATATCATTGTTTATTAACTTAACAATTTGTTATAAACAAATTCTGACAATCCTAATATTTTTTTCTAAATCTTAAAAAATTTATAAAAAGAGCCCATTTGCAACACCATATTGAAAAAAAATTGTTACATTTTTTAAAGCGTTTTTCAATATTACTTGTTACAGAAGTTGAAACGGCCACTTGATTCGTCAACTAAGAAACTGATATAACTTTTAAATTATTAGAGATATCACAATAGACATTCAAGTCATCTTTATAGAGGATTAATTGATCTTTAAATAAGTTGACTTCCAAGTTTGTAAGTACTATCGTTATTATGCGCATTTGTTTTTAAAATTAAATGTGTTTTCGACGTTTTTGAATTTTTTATGACTTCTAGCTTATCAAATAATGCAGATAGGGTAATGGACCTTTAAGGCAATTTTATTAAGTGATAAAATATTGAAAGTTGCAATTGTTTATTTAAAAATAAATAGAAAAAATGTTTAATTTTTATAAACAAATGCGCATAATAACTGATTAATAATAGTTACAAACTTGGAACTCAACAGTCAGCTCATTTAAATATTAATTAATCCTCTATAAAAACGACCTGAATGTCTATTGTGATATCTCTAATAGTTTAAAGTTATATCAGTTTTTTAGTTGACAAATCAAGTGGCCGTTTCAACTTCTGTATCGTGTAATATTGAAAAACGCTATTAAAAATACAAACAAATTTTTTTCAATATGTTGTTGCATATGCCTGTTCTTATAATTTTTTTAAGATTTAGAAAAAAATATTAGAATTGTGAGAATTTGTTTATAACAAATTGCTAAATTAATAAACAATGAAATTGTTGGTAAAAAAAATATTTTTTTTTGTTACTTTATTGAGGATTGCCAATTATGATTTTTAAGAAAAAAATAACTTCTTAACTAATTATTCAAATGACGGATATTTAAAAAAACGATTATAAACAATAAGATAATGTTTTTAAGAAAAAGTCGTAATATTCTCAAGACAACAAAATTGTACAGAAAAAATTAAATATGAAACTAGTCAGTTTGTTTATAAACAATGTTTGTTTATTTAAAAAAATTATAATAAACAAAATAAATAATTTTTTTAAACTTTTATAACGTAATCTTGTTAAGTATATGTATAAGAAGGGCTCCAAGAAGCGAAAATTTTATAGGCCAATTATTTCTAAAAAATGTTTGTGTCCAATGACAACGGAGGTCCCATAAAATTTCGTTAGTTAACAATGGCCTAACTTGTTGAAAAATAAACTTTAACATTTTTTCCAACGCGACCTTATTCTTTGAAGTGTTGAGAATACACCTTATTTTTTCAAATTTTTTAATTGATATTTAATAGTGTAACGAAATTATTTTATGTGATGTACTCTCTTTTGAGGCGGTGCTCGCATCATGCAGCGGTCGCGCGGAGTCCTGTTTTCAGCATTAAATTAAAATTATAAATAATGGAGATAGAGTTCCGTAAGTTGGGACTTTTTATTGGAAATTTCCTCCTCTTTAAGAATCTTTTTTCTGATTTCCGTTATCGCTTATAGTTCTTGAGTTATAAGCAAAAAACCAAATGCCATTTTTCTTTCGTCTTAATTTATTTATAACTATCGCAATTTTTTATGTGCTAATAAGACATTGTAATTCTTTCTGCTAGACATTATTCCGAATCCAATGCGCTCTCGCTCATATTTTTAGGAGCTATATTTCACGAATTAACACCTTTTTGGACTATAACATTTAATAGACACGGGACTATCTTTACATCCCCTCCAAAGAATGATATATCCACTACGCAACCCCCGCCTAAAGTTGCACATCTTCCACGTATGTGCTGATATAGGTGTAGCGTCAACGCTGTGTTTCTCTGGAGAGGGCCACCCATCCAAGTACTACCCGCACTCAAAATTACTTATCCTTTCGTGTCGAAATACGAGTATAGCCAAAATACATCTCCGCTTTCTTCCACTTTTTTATCAAACAAAATAATTAGTTATTAATAAATAATTATTTTATTACAAATGTATTTGACGAAACTATCTCAGCCCTCAAGAGAAAACGTACTGTTTTTAATGTCTTATACATTTAAATAACTGTTAGTTAAAATTATAATATTACACTGCAAAATTGAAATAGACAACACTAAAGCCATTTCCTTAAGGGGAAAAAATAGACCCTTAAAATTAGGATAATTTCAACTACTGATAACATCTTCAAGTCTGCAAGAATATTAGTGTACTTTACATTAGCGGATGGCAAATTTCATTAGCTTGGACGTCAACCTATCCAAAGAACAATGTAAAAAATAGCTTTTTTGGCCCATCCGTGGTAAAGTGTGGAAGCCATATTTTTTACTAATTTTGGAGTGCTGAAAACGAATCCGTCACCGGTTTTGGCGAAAAATCTCGGGAACACATTAAGAGATAACCCTTAATTAGGGGTGACATTGATGAATTGATATTATAACGTGAAACTAGCATTAGAACTACAAGAAGTTATTCTTTTGCAATTGAAACCAATAAAAACTGATCCACCACCTTAATTGGTGGGGATGGGTGTAAGAGCATTCAGAAGTAATCACATTTTAATCTGACAATAGCCATTTAACGAGGAGTTTTGTCTTTTTTAATAAATAAATAACCGTATGTTAAATATTGTAACTTACACCGTTCTTCCGGGTGGTGAAAATCATTTGAAAGTTTATGCTACTATTCAGGAACCGTCGAGACTACGTTTTCTTACTTTTTTTCGAATGGTACAGCCTATATGGTATGATATCTTTGGGAATGCTTTACATTGATACAAAGTGTATTGGGGGTCTATCTATCATAGGTTTGTTCCAACAAGAATCCCGAACTAATCAGAAGTAATGTGATTGGTTGAAAACAGTCCCTGATTGATCACCTGACCACATTATAAAGAGCTGATTGGCTCTAAGTAGTTTGTAACTAGTTCGTGATTGTTGTTGGAACAAACCTCATGTGTACCAAGATAGTTGATAACAGGTATGTGGTATAGTCAGAGATTTGAGTATTAATAAATTAGTATCAATTTTCAATTGTTTTATGGATTATCGGTGAAATCGGGTCTTTCAGTGAGAAAATTTCGAAAATACTGATACCTACTTTACTTATACTCAGAAAAATGAAATGCATATGAGTAAAGAAAAGTATTGGAGTATGATAAATTTACTGTATTTTTTTAAATGAGTAGTAGTGATAAGTTGTCAGAGACAGAAATTGATAAACACCGGTCACTAAATGTTATATGGTTGAATTTTTCAGAATAAGTATTGAGCTCAACAAAGCTTAAATGAAGCGAGAAACATGTGACTATTGGATTATCATATTTTCAAATATGAAAGTGAATGTATGTAGGAATTGTACATATATGATTTATATGATGTCGAAACATAAAGAGATATCCGATGAAATCGGTTAATTTTTAAGATAAAAATCTGAAACTTTCTCGTAGTACTCTGGAAGTATTATATAAAAAGATCCGATGGATAGGTATGCCATATAATTTTTGTGATAAAAGTTATTAACGTTTGTTCTACCCCTAATTTCACGAATTTTGGAGCAAAGGAAACTTTTTCTTTTATTTTCGCAAAATAAAGAAGATTAGTTCTTAAAACATCTTAAAGTACGCATTTCAAGCTTTAAAAATCGCACCTACACATGGGCGTAATTTCAATTTTTTAACTGGGGTGTCAAGATATATACCGGGTGCGGGGTCTGAGGGGTACGGAATGCTTCCACGTGGAAGGGGGGTCCGGGGGTCCTCCCCGGTAAATTTTAAGAAACTAGCATTAAATTGTTACTTTTTAAGCTTTTTCAGATTTTCATCACAAAATAATTGTATTCTCTATTTACCCTAAAATATTCATTGTTAATTACTTTAATTAATAGCCAAACTATTTTTATTTAACATTATAATATACAAGTTCCAATAAACATTTTTTTTTCTGCTCGAAATAAGGCTTGGTTAATAATGAATCAAGAAATTGCAGAACCTGCAATATTTTAAATACTGGGTTGAACAATTCTGGGGTGGCAACTGCCACCCCTTGCCACCCCCCGAATTACGCCGCTGCACCTACAGAAATCTAATAACGCGATTAAAACTAAAGTACTTAATAAGTTGTTAAAGTTAGTTATACATCTCAAATTTTATCACTTTCTCAAGATTTTGAAATTTTGGAATCTTCAAAAATGAATTTTTGAGATTTGTTTCACTCATTGGATCCTTGCATACATTACTGCATCGGTAATATGTGAGTTTCAGATCATTATCTTAAAAATTGTAGAAATGGTAGAGCGTTTACCGATTTTATCGAAAATCTCTATGTTCCGACTTCATATATGTACATACTATTCCTACATACTCATTACAGTCACTGTTGTGTTTGAAAATACGATAATCCAATAGCCACGTTTTTCTAATTTTATTTAAGCTTGGTTGAGCTGCTATTAGTTATTGATATATTTTTTTTGTTTTTCGAGTTATTGGCCAAGAACCGAATTTCGACCGATATATTCGATTTTTTTATGGGTCACCGGCACCCTACAGCTGTATTCTACACCAACAAAACTACTTTATTCTGAAAAATTCATCCATATAACATTTATAGTGACACCTTAAAACCCCTGACGACTGGGCTTTTGAAAGAGTAAGTAATTTTCAGTGCAATAAAATTAGAAGTAAATTTGGCAAGGAAAAAAACGGGAATCAATGACGATTGTCTCTAGCATTAACTAGGGCAATTGTGTACTTTTGAGGGCAGAAAGAGACAAAATTACATTAATTTTAGTAATCCAAAATAATTTTGGTTTAAACGTAAAATTTGTACTTACTTACCTGTTGCAAATATTTATAAAATTTCCCATAATTTGATATATTTTTTATAGTGTAGAGTGGACACTTATACTAAACAAACCACTCTATTTAATTTATTATACACAATAAACACTCCGCCGTCTGCTTATTTACATTACTTGATTTAATTAATCAAATATATTCCCGCAATTGGTTAGCCCAGTTGAAAAACCAGTAATCCAGTTCATTGAAGTAAACCGCGAGACCGATATTGTTGCCTGATGGATAGTTCCATTTAACACCGCCAGACAGTCACTTTTCCGCGAATTTCAACAAACGCTCTGTCTGCGTAATGTCCCGTGGCCAACTTGATTGTTTGCCGTTTACCTCAGTGGATGCTGTTGTTGACGGAGCGGGGTTTGAGTTAGCAAAAAATAACATTGTGAAGTGTAAATATCAAGTTAAAAGAGTATAAATATCGTTGGCTGTCTTCTGTCTTAATTAATAATCCTAATTATGCACACAATGTTTATTAAACCCTTGTTAGACATTTATATTTACCAGAATGTCATATTGGTTAATAGTTGGCAGTTTTTCCAGTCGTGCTTTGTGTTTAGGGTTATTATCTATTTAGGATTCAGAAAGTCTTCGAAAAACCATAAACTAGTTTCGTTTGTAGTTCTCGGAAACAGTGAGAGAAATAGGTCAGTGAATTGTTACCGGTGATGTCACTGCATATAACCTATTAAAAATCAAGTGCGCGGATTTGTGAAATACTCGTTACGGCAAACAATTCTAACAGTCCGTGCATAAAACAAAAATCTATATGTTTAATTTTGTTTGCAAGTGTCTAGTGTCAGCAAACGTAGTGGAGGATGGCGGATATATCACCAAAAACTTATTTAATTATTTTGGTTGTCCATTGTGGAAATAGGAACTGATAAACAAGACACTAAAGCTGTAATGGTGAGTCAAATATTTTAAGTAAATACTTACAGGTATGATATTTATTAGAATACTATTTTAATAGTAGACGAATTTGAAGAATTCAAGTGGATTTGTTAAGAGTTCCAACTTGTAAAGTACTTTCGTACGTACAAACAAACCGATGGAAACGTACCTATGACAATTTTCTATAACAGTTTTATAACTTATATTGTATGTTACGTATTGACCGAATTATGAAGATTGGAATTTTCAAATTTTCCCATGAGTTTGTTACAAAATTGTAACGATTCTACGTAAAAAATACGTGGTATACTTAAAGTTGAAGGCTTATTAACTCTCTTTGACTTTAAAAAATCTAGAAAGAGATCGTACCGAACCCCCATGAAACAGTTGAATATCGATCGTCATAATAAAGTTCTAATTGTATCACTTTGCCATCAAATATCTGCATCCATGATAGATAGACCCCGGATGCCTTATATCAGGCAGAAGCTCTTTCAAAGGGTTATTCTTTGACACTATAGTATATAAGGTGTTCCATTTGAAAGAAAAAAAAATAGAAAATGTACATTTGGTTGTACTGGATTTCATTGGATTAGTCCAGGCAGCGAACTGGAAAATAAACTAAAAAAGACATGTAGGTCCGAATCGAAAAATGTTTTTGCATTCGATTCCTGGGGTGATAGGGATAATTCATAGCCATTTAAAACCTTATCGGTCACCCCTTCCAACCCTTGGGGGCCAAAAATGTTCGAAATTTGGCCCAATTTTTCAAAATTTTCAACACTCGAGTTCTATTTTTAGCAAAAAACAAACGAAACTATTCCTCTCTCTCTATCTCTCTCTGTGTAGGATAATGTCCTTATTAATTATGAAAAAAATAACACAGATATTTAATTTTTTTTATTACATTCTTTGACTGTTTAAAATTTTGTTGCATATTTCAATACAAATAATATCAAATTATAACTATGCTCACCCAGCTCACCTTGCTAGACTCTAACTTATTACATCAAGTTTATGCGAACATTGCAATGTAGAAGGTGACTTAGATCATATTATAATGCTTAGCTGTCAAAAGCACATGAACGAATGTAACAGCCTCTACTCTAAGTTAATAGAGACGGGGTTTCGGCTCCATTGAATCTACTACATGTCTTAGGTCTGAATAAAATTGATTTATTAAAGTATATAGTTGCTTTTTTGAGTAAAACTGGTGTAAAAATTTAAAAATTTTATATTTTCATATATGTTAGGTACATTTTAATGTACAAATCCTATTGTCTAACCTCATATTGTTCTCCCTATTTACCACGGCTTTACCCAGTAGGCCTCTAGAAGAGAAGCGTAGGTCTCTGTCAACTTTCCCTTAATTATTATGTAATTTTCAATTGGGATGACAAAGAAATTAAGTGTTCTTCCTTTTGCGTGGTCCGTGGGTTCATGGATTTAGCAAGTAAAAGTTAGGTTTAAATGTTTAATCTTTAGTCAAGTATTGACCTTACCATCTATATTGTGTTTCTGGCTGATTGGACTAGTTCCATAGTGCCACAAAAAAAAATAACTAAGTATGCTCTTTCTTTACTTTTTATACCATAATTTTATATACAGTTTAACTTAAAATCGAGCTTAAAATACATTATAATAAAAATAACAAAATATACGATTATTTACAATGAGTTCAATCATATTCATCGTCAGACTCATTTTCAAGAATTGGATCATATACATTGAAATTCTCCCGCGAATCTTCATCTTCGCACTCGGTAAATACTATATTCGAAATTTCCCTTTTTTGCCAAAAATAGAACTGGAGACTTGAAAATTTTGAAAAACTGGGCCAAATTTCGGCCACTTTTGGCCCCCAAGGGTTGAAGAGGGTGACCAATAAGGTTCTAATGGCTATGAATGATCCATATCACCCCAGGAATCGAATGCAAAAAAAAAATTCGATTTGGACCTACATGTCTTTTTTATTTTATTTTAGGTTTTTCCCGGCTTATTGCCTGGAATATTAGATATGATAAAGTAGCGATCTTCAAATGCTGTACTGTTATGTCACAGCGAGCTCATAGAATTGACATGTTTTTGGTATAAATTCAGCCATATTATAGTACCGACTTGTCACAGACCCATCAAATAGAATATCGTTAGAATCATTTTTAAGAGGGGAAAGCAAATATGTAACAATATACCCAGCGTTTCATTTAAAGAAACAAGTTATAACGTTACGCATGCGCAGGAAAGTACGCATATCAACGGTTAATTTTGTAAACTGTCTTGAAAATCACTTATTATTCTCCCAGATCTTTTCAGAATCTTTATAGGGAATACCTAATTGATTCTTTATTATTCATTGAAAACAGTTTTCTTGAATGTCCTTACTATCTCTTATAGATTAGAATTTTTCAGGATTCTTTCGTCGCAACACTTTAAAAAATAAAGAGAGGTAAATCAAAAATGAACATATTTGCTGAGTACTTTAAGAAATTATTTTAATAAACATTGCATTTGCCCATATTAAAGGGGCAACATCGTCTTTTGAGCTTCCTGTAGAAATGGGTGTGAAATTGTCCACATCCACATTTTAAAGTAGAACTATAATCGATAAAGTCGTGGGCTTAGAGATTATTTTTTAAATTCGAAAACAGGTTTTTAAAATGACATCATTTTAAATGTTAGACAGTTTTGAAATAGAAATATATACATAGGAAAACATATCAATACATTGTCAGCCCGACTGGAAGGGTGAAATGGGGGTTGAAACACTTTAAAAATCAACATTTTTTTTAGCCACGGTAGAACTCTAATTCCAACGTAGATTAATTGAGAACAAAAAAACGCATCAGAAAAATCGGCAGCTACTGGAAGCGGCTGGAACCTCCCCACCCGGTGGTTGAAATTAGTGATGGGTTGCTAAGCAGTCTGCTACTTTTTAACTGTAATTTGATTCGTAGTAGTAGCAAATGCCGCGAGCTCTGATAGTCAATTCAAATCAGCCGACATGAGATGCCATTAAATCAAATATATTATTGTAATATGACCCACCTATATTTATCTAATTTACGACGTCCTATGTGTTCACCGCCAAAACAGCAATAGAATTATTTATATTTCATTTAAAACTAGTGACCAATCCTCAAACTCTGAATAATTACAAACACCTAATATATGATGATATTTAATCATGTAACATTTTCCGCAATTATTATTAATAAAGTTTATAATGAAAAAAGAAAGAAAAAAAAACAGCACTGTGTTGGGATCGAACCGTCGATCTCTTGATTTGTAAGTCGACGCTTTAGCGCACTGAACCACTGACAACTTATGACGTATTTTTACATATGTTAATATTATAGAGACATTGAATTTTGTTTGCTCTCTATACAATAATTTGTATAAAAAACCGTAGATATATATAAAAAAAAGTGCAAGTGTGATATATCGTTGAAATCGGAATTTTAACTGCTTTCCAATGGTTAGATTACAAATTGTAAGTAATAATAAAATAAACAAGTTGTTGTGCCAAAATGGCACTAAACGTAATCCGATCTCAACCAAAACCTTTTCAGATCTTCTAGAGCACTAAAGAAACCCTCATGCAAAGTTTCATCTAAATCCGTCCAGTAGTTTCGCCGCTATCGTGCTAACACACACACACACACACATACACACACACAGACATTTTTCAAAAACCACTTTTTTGGATTCCTGGGACCTCAAAACGTAAAGATTTGATGTTATCTCAATTTTCGATTTTGGACCAATTTTAGTAACCTCCCACAATTTTATTGTGGGGAGGTTAAAAATGGATCGAAATTGTTTGTCAGCCCGTCTAGCAGGGTAAAATGGGGGTTGAAATACATAGAAAAATCAACTGTTTTCTTAACCAAGGTAGAATTGTAATTCTAATGTAGATTAATTAAGAGCAAAGAAATGCATCAGAAAAATGCATTGAAATCATTTGTCAGCCCGTCTCGCAGGGTGAAATGGGGGTTGAAATGTATTAAGAAATCAGCTATTTTTTTAGCCACGGTAGAATTTTAATTTTAACATAGATTAATTAAGAACAAAGAAACGCATCAGATGAATGCATTGAAATCATTTGTCAACCCGTCCAGGGGGGTGAAATGGGGGTTGAAGTACATTAAAATATCAACTATTTTTGTGGAAACGGTAGAATTTTATTTTTAACGTGGTTTCATTGAGAACAAAGAAACTCATCAGAAAAATGCATTGAAATCATTCGTCAGCCCGCCTAGCAGGGTGAAATGGGGGTTGAAAGGTATTAAAAAATCAGCTATTTTTTAGCCACGGTAGAATTTTAATTAATTTAATTTAATTTTAACGTTTGCGTTTTTTTGTTCTTAATTAATCTACGTTGGAATTAGAATTCTACCGTGGCTAAAAAAAATGGTTGATTTTTAAAGTGTTTCAACCCCCATTTCACCCTTCCAGACGGGCTGACAATGTATTGATATGTTTTCCTATGTAAATATTTCTATTTCGAAACATTTAAAATGATGGCATTTTAAAAACCTGTTTTCGAATTTAAAAAATGACCTCTGCGCCCACGACTTTATCGATTATAGTCCTACTTTAAAATGTGGATGTGGATAATTTCATACTCATCCTGCAAGAACACCAAAGAGTGACCGCAAGAAAGGCTCATAAATCGTAAAAAGGTTAGCGGGTCTCAAATTAATCGTCATCAAAAACAAAAAAAGGCGCTATTCTTGGTTTTTTGAAAATGTTCAATTACTCTTATTCAGGGGCTGAAATGATCTCTAATCCTAAACAATTTTTAAAAATATCAACAGATCTAAAAACAATTATGTTTGTTTTATTCTCGGTTTTCAGACAAATATTTGGTTTAATTAACGCTTAATCCAATGAAATTTGCCGTCTACAGACTCAAAATACACAAAAGTCGAACAGATTTGCAGGAATTATCAATGTTTGGTTTTGTCCTAATTTTAAAAGTGATTCACTTCAAATTTTGGGTGGTTTGTTTTGCGAATGAACGTAAAATAGCATAAATGCACTTGAATTCATAAGATCCAGTAGCATAAAAACTCAAATCAAATGAAAAACCAGGTCTGTGTCTATTTTCATTAATTTACTTAATAATTACATTTTCAAATACTTTCTATAAATAATTTGTAACCCTACTAGAGCTTTAGAAATAAAACGCACATTTAGAAGTACACAAACTTTTCCTTAAGTAAATTAATTCAATTATTACTAATCGCTAGTTCTTTAATCGACTTTCTGTATCTCGAAAATTGTCCATATTACGAGATGTTTATTTCTTGATGTATACTTAGACTAGGCGTACCTGGTCTAGAAATACTGGTACGTTTGCTTTAAACACTTGGTATATAAGCAACTTTTCGTGTATGTATTCGTAATCTCCGGATATCCGATATCCAATAAACATATCAAAATGAGTACCTATATCATACTTTGTGGTTAATTTAAAATACTTATGTTCTTAATTTCAGCAACTCTAACATTGTCTATGTTTACCCTACCTAGTGCATTTGATATAAATTCTTATACAACTCTATTTGTAGCCAACACCTTTCATTTGCATTTTGTAAGTACCCATCGAATATTGTTCAGAATGTATAGATCTTAATAAAAATACTAAGTTTTGATAAAAATTACCTTATAATATATTACTAAATAAGTGTAAAAAATAATACTTTTAGGACCTGTACATACTTTTTGTATCATACGTGTAAAATAATAAAAAATTGTAAATATTTCCATGTGCATATCGATACCGTCATATCCCTTTAACTCTGGTACGATTGCAGCAAGTTAAATAATTTTAAATCAGTTGTTTTTTTCTAATGAACTAGTCAGTTGTCTGCACTTGTTGCTCTTGTACAATTTACATTGAATTAGTTATAAATAAATATTGTGATATTTTATGTAGGCTAAAAACAATGTTTAGCATATCTTTAGATGTAAATAAATGTATTAATGAATATAAGTATTATATTAATTCAAACTTAAGACAATTATAGAACCAACAATAATGTGCCAGAGGCATCACTTTGTCTACATACCTTCAGGTAAGTTCTATGTTCTACTTTGTAATCTCGAGTGTGTCACTATAATCCTCGTATGATAATAATGATCTTTCAAACAAAACATAATATAATATGTAAAATATAATCGAATATGGCAATGCGCAAGGCACAGTTCTGGGTCCAATCCTTTTCAATATTTATATCAATAACTTATTTTTTCTGCCTTCGCGGTTTCAGTTTATTAGCTTTGCGGAGGATACAGCTATTTTTATGCAGGACCTACGTGAGAAGTTGTCATAGAAACAGCACAACAATATTTTAATATGGTAAACAGTGGTTTGATTCTTCAATTAATTTTAATAAAACCATATACTTAATTAATTTATTTGACTGAAACGTTTAACTCTTATTCCCAGGACCAAACAGTCGGTTCAGTGTAGTAACTAGCATTTTATAACAAAAACACCAACTATTTCTAATAACAATTTGGCTCTTTAATTACTCAAATTGAAAATGTTTTACATAACCATAAAATAGAACCTAATTCTCTACACTAGCTAACTTTTATGCCCTATTACAAAATGAAATAAAATGTCAGTACATAAATATTTATGTCAAAATTTTATAATATAATATACCTAATTGTCACTTTCTACTTTACGTTGTCTTCTGTATTCTTTTTTCTTATGTTCTTGTTTCATATAATTACTATACCTGATATTGTCTGTAATTGTTTATTTGTGGCATATTCAGATTTTCTTACTTTTTATTGGGTATTTTGCCACTGGAAAATATTTAAAAATTTTAATGAAAAAACCTCTGCGCCAAACGGATCAGACAGAGGTTGGTTCTTGAGTACTTGATTGTTTCAAAAAGTCTCACCAAAAAATATATAAACTAGAACAATGTTATGTTATGAGTTTTTAGTTCATAACATTGTTCTAGTTTATATATTTTTAGGTGTGAGACTTTTTGAAACAGTCAAGTACTCAAGAACCAACCTCTGTCTGATCCGTTTGGCGCAGAGGTTTTTTCATTAAAATTTTTAAATATTTTTCAGTGGCAAAATACCCAATAAAAAGTAAGAAAATTACTATACCTATTAAATATCACCATCTATATATACTTTATCAATTTTTCGTCTATAATTTCTAATTTTTGTTCTTCAAACTTTTTATTACAAAGAATATGTTTTTCCTTATTCAATATTCCCCTTATATTTGTTTATGCTCATTATTATTTTTCTGTCTCTTTTTTAAAAAATCTCAGTTTTCTATCTTTTCTCGTCTCTTGATTTTTTACCCTTTTACCTCTTTTTTTCTCACCGCCCTCTTCCTTTTTTAAATTCCTTACACTTTGACTACCACTTACAACTAATTTACATATTTCTTTAGTTATTCAACATCAAACCGAAACAACTGTGGACGATGCTCAAGTTATATCATGCCATGTTTGCAAATGAATATACTAGATAATTATTCATCATTTATGTATAACATGACATTACATATACTTATTTGAGGTACCCGAAAATATATGTTTTTTTATTTTATTTTATGCCTATGTAGCGGGTGTAACAATCCATAATTGTACACCATTTCAGCTGAGACAAAGACCTGTGACATACAGACGAACGGACAGATGGATGAAACTAGAAGGATTCAACGGAACCTTAAAAATGAGTTGAAAACATTAACAATACAATATTTGTGTCGTTTTCATACCACACAATAGGTTAACTAACCTCAGTGTTCATGAAAATAGATATAAAAATTCAGTTCTCTTTAGATTATATATTTTTTGTATAAAATTAAATAAATAATGAATAAATAAGTTAATAATGAAATATTTATGTACAAAAATATATTTATAAATACACTGTTGTAATAAGTTACATAAGCGTAACATCAAATTGGACACATATTGCAACGATATTTACACCACCATTGTCGTAAGAACTTTGTAACATCACGTCAGCTGGCCTCTGAAAAATAAAATACATAAACAATTTTTTTGAAATTCTGTAGTGATGTGACAACTGTTTAGTTATCATTATCTTCAAAACAACATACTTTTTTTCACTAATTAAAAAGTAACTATTTGTGCTGCCGTGGACAGTAAATAATAGGACAAATCTTATAACGTATTTTTGTTAAAGGACTTTTCTTACAGAAAGGGGCTTTCGGCCAAATTTACTCATATCGCAGGACTTTGTAGATCTTGGCATTCTGATTAAAAGTTCTCATAAGGGCACAAAGTCGGTAAATGGACAGTTTTCCAGATATCGGGATTGCAAAAGGGGTGCTCATTTTTTATGGGAAATAGCCCCAGGTGAAATTCACTGGTATCGATATATGTTATTCCTCTCGACATCCTGATCGAAAGTTCTCATGAGCACAAAGTCAGAAAATGTACAGTTTTTCAGATATTGGAGGTGCAAGGTAGACTTTGCAACTCCAGATATCTGGGAAACTGCATTTTCCGACCTTGTGCTCATGAGAACTTTTGCTTAGGAGGTCAAGAGGAGTAACATATGTGGATTCCAGCGAATTTCACCGGGGGCCATTTCCCATGAGAAATGAGCACCTCCTTTGTATCCGGATATCTGGATTCCAGAGAATTTCACCGTCGCGGGGACCACTTCCCATAAGAAACGAGCATCCTCTTTACACTTCCGATATCTGGAAAACAGTCCATTTTTCGACCTTGTCTCCATGAGAACTTTTGATCAGGATGCCAAATCTACAAAATCCTACAATATGAGCATATTTGGCCGAAAGCCACTTTCCATAAGAAAAATGCTGGGTCCTTTAGTTTTTATTTTTTTCTAATGTAATGTAAATCTGTCTCTGTTTGAATACTTGCAATGAATTTTGACAACTAACTGACAATGTTTAAAAGTGAATTGTTTATTACTTGTTTGCTTATAGTAATGAAACATATTCTTTATAGGATTTTGCAAACAGCGGAAAGAAAAACTATCTATGAGAACTAAAGGAAAAACTATATATAAAAATATTAATGAAATCTTTGCATTCTTTCGATAACCTGACTTCTGGTTATGCTAACACTTTTAAACATGCATAGAGTATATAGGCTCCAATACTAGTTAGCTAATAGATAGGTGAAGATCTGTTGTTTTTTATCAGTCAATGTCAAATATAAATATTACATACTTATTCATGGATATTGTCTTAGTTTTGCATGGAACATCGTTATGAGTGGCTTTAGGCTTTTCTGATGAGTCCACAATAAGGACGAAAAACGTTTCAAAGGCTAAGCATTTCCAGGAAACTGAATGAGATTTTATGAAAATATAATTCATTAGAATGAAAAAAATGTTTAAAAACAAGGTACGTAAATTAATTAATTTCAGGCCTTTGTTCTCATTTTTAACTGAATTTACATATCGTAGGGGATCATGTAGATACTAGTTGAGCCTGCCTAGCCGTAGGGGACTATGTTGGATGCTAGTGTTATAATGAGAATGTCAAATAAGAATTTTTACTTGTTAGCATAATCAGAAGTCAGGTTATCGAAAGAATGCAAAGATTTCATTAATATTTTCTATATACAGGGTGTTGCATCATGAGAGGGACATAGCTTAATAGGAGGTAGAGAACATCAGTGGTAACCGGAACCTCCCATAGAAATGTCTCATTGGGCCTTCACTACGAAATTACAGGGTGTTAAATAATTTTTGGCCAAACCTGTTTTTTGTCATAACTTTGACAGGAAATGAAATAACGGATTCATATTTGGTACGGCTAATGTACAAACGAGCCCCAAGAGGTACATGTATAAAAAAAAATATATCCAGGTCCGGACTCACTATAATTTATGTTTCTTCTTTGCATCAATAAAACATCACCCTGTATATATTTTTTTGAAATTTCGATACGATATTCGAAAAGAGCAAGAAAAAACAAACAAAATGGCCTATTTCATTTTTTTGTTACACCTTCGTGGTTATTTAAATACGTTGTTAAATGTGCAAGAAAATGGATTACAGAACCCTATTAAATGAGAGGCACGTGAAATAAATAGTTTTATAACTAAAATTTGCAAAAATTTTATTGAGCCTAGGTGGTCTGGGTGAATCCTAATTCCGGCACGTTTTAAAGGTCCATTTTGGTAAAAAACTGTGGTCCGAATAAGTAATCGGGTATGAAATAACAAAATTTTTAATCAATCACAGTAGGCTTGTTCAAAGAATAAAAGTGACAGATAATTTAAACCATTTAGGCCTAAGCAACCAGTTACTTTGATCAAGAAAATCATCAACATTTTATACTTAATAAAAATTGGAAGAGAACAAACTAAAATCTAAATAAATAAAATATTTTCCATTCAATTAACAATAAATAACAAAACAATAACTAAATGTGTTTAAAAATAAAACGTAATTGACACTAAAGTAAATTTTCAAAATGTCCTCCCCCAAATTCTGTGCATTTTCTTGCGCGTTTAGAAAGGTCACCAATTGCTCGACGTATCATTTCTGGATTATTCCGTATTTCGTCGCAGGTTGTAACGATGCGCTGGATTAAATGTTGTCTACTTTCAATTTTAATGCTATAAACCTCGTCTTTTAAGTGGCCCCATAAAAAGTAATCACAAGAGTTACAATCAGGAGATCTTGGTGGCCATTCATGTGGATCCCCGCGTCCAATCCATCTATTAGGATACACATTGTTTAAGTGTTCTCTTACTTGAAGGTTAAAATGTGGTGGGGCCCCATCATGCTGAAACAACATGCCTCTTATACCGATATTTTCTAACATATTCGGTAAAATGTTTTGAAGAAAATCAAAGTAAATTTCACCATTCAATCTTTCTTCAAAAAAATGTGGCCCTATCAAATGTCTATTCACAAGTCCGACCCAAACATTTACAGAAAACCTGTGTTGCGAACGGCGTTGGCGTACCGCATGTGGGTTTTCCTGTGCCCATTTATGATTATTTCGTGAATTGTTTACTCCATCCCTTGTAAATTGTGCCTCATCCGTAAATAATGTTCTGTAAATGACTGGGCGATGATTAGACAACCAACGACAAAATGCCAGGCGGGGGATATCGTCGCCTTGTTGAAGACGCTGTACCTGCTGGATATGATTATGGATGGTAACGTTCTCTTTTTAGGTTTCTCCATACTCGCCAATGAGGAATACCAGTTGCCAACCTGATTCGTCTAGTTCTCATATTTGGGTTTTCTTGAACTACGTTTATAATATTGTTTTGTTCCTGCACACCTTGTTGTAAAACACGCTCCACAACTGCAGAAGTAGGAAACTTTCCGTGTTGTCTTGCATACTGGAACACCGTACTAAAGGTTTTATGATTAGGGCATCGACGACCAGGAAAACGCAGCCGATATTCTCTTTCCGCCGACCTACCATTTCCATTACAGAAACCATAGATGAATATTATGTCAGCATATTCCCCGTTTGTAAATTTTACTGGCATAGTTAAAATATTTTCACAAGTTTTCACTAACTAAATGCGGATTATTGACACATTAAATTACTAACAAACAATTATTCAACTGTTTAGGAGATTTCTTTTTATTATCTGTCACTTTGAAGCCTACTGTGATTGATTAAAAATTTTGTTATTTCATACCCGATTACTTATTCGGACCACAGTTTTTTACCAAAATGGACCTTTAAAACGTGCCGGAATTAGGATTCACCCAGACCACCTAGGCTCAATAGAATTTTTGCAAATTTTAGTTATAAAACTATTTATTTCACGTGCCTCTCATTTAATAGGGTTCTGTAATCCATTTTCTTGCACATTTAACAACGTATTTAAATAACCACGAAGGTGTAACAAAAAAGTGAAATAGGCCATTTTGTTTGTTTTTTCTTGCTCTTTTCGAATATCGTATCGAAATTTCAAAAAAATATATACAGGGTGATGTTTTATTGATGCAAAGAAGAAACATAAATTATAGTGAGTCCGGACCTGGATATATTTTTTTTTATACATGTACCTCTTGGGGCTCGTTTGTACATTAGCCGTACCAAATATGAATCCGTTATTTCATTTCCTGTCAAAGTTATGACAAAAAACAGGTTTGGCCAAAAATTATTTAACACCCTGTAATTTCGTAGTGAAGGCCCAATGAGACATTTCTATGGGAGGTTCCGGTTACCACTGATGTTCTCTACCTCCTATTAAGCTCCCTCTCATGATGCAACACCCTGTATAGTTTTTCCTTTAGAGTTCTCATAGATAGTTTTTCTTTCCGCTGTTTGCAAAATCCTATAAAGAATATGTTTCATAACTGACAATGTCACAAAAATTAAAGTTAGATGTGCACAACTAGATTTTGGAAAAAATATGTTATAATAATAATACTTGTCCTATTTTTTTGCTCACTACAGTACATGTAATTTTAATATTTGTGACATTTTCATTTATTTGTCAAAATATGTATCTGTCGAACATTGTTAATCGTTTATCATACGTATTGTTTAGAGTGGATTACAACGTGTAATTCAAAAAGTACAATACTAGAACATTTTGAAAGAAGTGGAGACAGTTTTAATGCGAGTACTCGATTTATGAAAACAGACAACAATGTAATTAATAGCGGTTGGTGCGATCAAACCTAGAATTATGTAACCAGATAAAGAATCAGCGAAAACGAAATTTGGCAAAAAATATATCAAAATAAACCCAATGCCAAATCCCGGCACAATCACTAATATTACATATATAGATAGGAACACATGCGTATTATATATAAAATGAATTTATAATGTTTCTCAAAATAAATTTATATATTTTCAATATTTTGTGTGTATTATTATTGCTTCACTAGGACACGTGTTTGTTATCTCTTCTTGAATCGCAGTAAACATTGTCTTTGATTAATGCGTACGCTGTAAGGCTATATATAGTATACTGCATGTCAGAACATTTAATAAAAATAATAATTCTTAATCGTAGTAAGCATTGCTAATAGAAATAGTGCATTAAAATCAGTTCATACTGCATTTCAGTACAGAGCCATTCTGTATCGTATTAAAGAATGCCAATACGCGTCCCGGTGTATTCGTTCTCGTTCTTGCATGTAGATGATAGCTCAATTAATATTAAATTTGATACACATGAATATAAAATAAAAATAGAAATGTATACCGGGTGGCCACGAGTCAATGTACGCCCCAATATTTTGGTTGTTTTTGTATTTAAAAATTTGGTTTTTGGTACAAATAAATTAGACAATAATAGGCTACTTTTAGACTAACAGGAATAAAAATATCACTTCCGGTTGAACCGGAAGTGGCATCAACTCTTTTTTCTTAAATGGAATGACTATATTTTTTTGATGGTTTCTCACTAAGCATAAACTTCTAAGTGCAACAGTTTTTTCAGATGTAAAGAATTCCAAAAAATATTTTTCTTTTAATTTTTTCAAAATGGCGGCGTCAGATGAATGCGATGTAAGAAAATTACTAAGTAGGCTATGGAAATTATTGGTAAGGTTGTAGACTTGTCTGTAAGGCAGAAAATAGTTGTTTGAATTGCTGATATGTACGAGTATTTTTAGTTTTTTTTTTTTTTACAAGAAAGCGGAATTTCATTTTCATTTCCGTAGGGGTCCTATGGAATATTTTTTAATGGAACTGTGGTATTTCTTTTTTTGATCAGAAATAATGATTTATAAACTATAATTTTTTCGCCATTAATCATTTTTTAACGATATCCTTCGTAATAATAGAAGTATTTTTAAAAAGTAAACACAGGTTAAACAAGAAATAATTTTAATAGGTATAACGTTACAACCATGAATAAATTACCAAGAATAACAAACCTATTTAAAACCTAAGTTATAATAAACCATTATAAAAATTGTTCAAACTGTTCACCGTTATGATTAATACACAGAGTAGCGCGACTTATCGTTGCACGTCTAACATTCTCTAATTGTAGAGGCGTTATTTGTCCAATTTCGTGTCGAACTCTTTCTTCCAGATCTTGCCTTGTGGTTGGAGCAGTCATGTAGGCTCTATTTTTCAAATGCGCCCAAAAATCGAGTGGGGTTAAGTCAGGCGATCTTGCAGGCCATCTGACTGGACCATGGGTCCCAATCCAACGATATGGAAATAATTGATTTAAGTAATCCCTAACGATAATAGCATTGTGTGGTCCAGCCCCGTCTTGTTGGAAGTAAACCTCGTCAATATTGGTATTGGGAATTTGAATAATCTGTGGAACTATTATATTTTGGAGACATTCTAGATATCTTGGTCCAGTTAGAGTTTCGTTAAAAATTATTGGACCTTTGATATGGTCGCCCAGTACGCCTAACCAAATATTGAAGCCAAACCGCTCCTGAAACCGCCCCTGTCTGTGAGGATTATCAATTGTCCAATATCGAGTGTTGTTTCGATTAAATAATCCAAGGTTTATAAATCTCGATTCATCAGTGAACAAAATGTTTTTGATAAAATTATCATTTCTTAATTGGCGTAACTGTAACCAATTACAAAAGGTTCTATCTGCAATTTTGGATTTAAATGTAGATAGGTACTTTATTAAAATGATTTGTTGGCGCTTACTTTTTAAAAATACTTCTATTATTACGAAGGATATCGTTAAGAAATGATTAATGGCGAAAAAATTATAGTTCATGAATCATTATTTCTGATTAATAAAAGAAATAGCACAGTTCCATTAAATAAAAATCCATAGGACCCCTACGGAAATGAAAATGAAAATGAAATTCCTTTTTTTTTTAACTAAAAATACTGGTACCTATCAGTAATTCAAACAACTAGTTTCTTCTTTACAGACAAATCGACAACCTTACTAATAATTTCCATAGCCTACTTAGTAATTTTCTTAAATCGCATTCATCTGACGCGGCCATTTTGAAAAAATTAAAAAATTGTTCGTATCTCACTTATTTTTTGGAATTTTTTACATCTAAAAAAAATGTTGCACTTAGAAATTTATGCTTAATGAGAAACCATCAAAAAAATATAGTCATTCCATTAAAGAAGAAAAAGTTGATGTTACTTCCGGTTCAACCGGAAGTGATATTTTCATTCCTGTTAGTCTAAAAGTAGCTTATTATTGTCTAATGTATGTGTACCAAAAACCAAATTTTTAGATACGAAAACAACCAAAATATTGGGGGCGTACATTGACTTGTGGCCACCCGGTATGTACTATTCCTACATACATTCATTTTTATATTTGAAAATATGATAATCCAATAGCCACATGTTACTCGTTCCATTAAAGCTTTGTTCAGCTGAATTTTATTAATTAGTTCAAAAGTTACAACACATTTAGTGTAGCGCGTCCGAGACGTTTCGCGAGCCGTACTTATGTGTCGTCACGTTCCATTCTCGTACGTTAAACAAAAATATCTGGAGCCTACATTTTTGATCGTACAAAAAAATTTCAATCTCTGGCATCTTACAGCTGTAAACCTTTTTTTACTGTATTCTACACCAACGACACTACTTATTCTGAAAAATTCAGCCATATAACATTTAGTGAACCGGTTCTTATCAATTTCTCTCTCTGACAACTGGACTATTAGCAGACCTTCAAAACTATTTAATGTCAGTTATTCAAGTAGTATTTAATGCATATATATCTTTTTTAATCCCTTCGACCCCTTTGTTTCTTATTACATTTTAATCATATATTAGTATCCGCCATTAACAAATAGCCCATAGTATTGGCACGCATTGTCATTTAAATTTGCGTATGTAGTTCATTTCATTGATTCGTCAATCTCAGAAATCTGCGTCATTTGATAAGGCAGTACCCAACCTACAACTTGATTTCTTTATTATATTTCTCATAAACACTTGAGATAAAATTTCCTTGGAGTCTGAATTCTTTTAGAGGAGTATCTAGAGTTGTAATACGTGCATTTTTGCATAAACAAATTGTGTGCCCTTCTACTGTTTACACACAGACGTTACCAACATATTTTTCTCAAGTGCCATATTAATAGCCACATTTAAGTTCAATCAAGATACACATATTATCTTAAATGTATCTTAGATAATGCTATTTCTGCATCAATTTTAATAATTTGTCACACTCTTAGCAATTCAAGTTAAATTGAAGACGATATTTATCTTCCCTTGTCTAAATATTAGTTGTTGATGTACTAATGTTAAAAGATAACCAGGTTGTACGAACATCTGCAAAACAATTCGACAAGCATTTATTCTCATTCAACAATATGACTCCCAATTCCTTCAATCTTCAATTTCTGAAATTCCTTTTTCCTTATGAAATTATTGTATTCACAAAATCTTACACTGTATAAGATCTGGCCGACTCACCCCCATAATGTATATTACACTCACACGGAATACTGTAAATGCAATTTTGTGAATTTTACCTATGATCTTTAAGTTTTATTATTGTCAACACAGATCTCAAGGTGTTGCTAGTTTGAAATACCACCCAAACATACAATTTAATGCATGGATGGCATTTTTCGGAAACGGTGGATCGGTCGAGGTTTAATTGTACTTGGATTTCCAGATTAGATACCCTCGGATTATTTGTTTTGTGGGTATTTTATGGATAAGGTTTATTCTAATTATTATTTTTTTAAGAAATTACACTTGATATTTGAAAGTTGATGATGCGATGAAATCGTTTTACTATTGAACTCGAATCCCTCGCAGGACAATAATTTAATATACCTAATAGTGCTCATTTGTTTCGCACACATTGTATCCGTTGCCTAATTTACATTTTTTTTCCACTCGAGACGTCGTTTTTCATAAGGCGTTTGCTGCATTTGGTTGGAAACACTAACGACAAACCATGTCTTGTTCGGCATTTTTCACTGCAGGATCAGCACTTTATTTCTTTGGCTAACTGCGACTTGCTGATATAATCTACCGCCAATAATGCAGGAAGGATAGGTGTTGAGGAGAACAGCTATGCTGAACAATGCTAAGCTTCTCAGTTTGTTTATATTCCGCATTTGAGATTGATTTCCTGCTATGTAATTCTAATTACAATTGCACGTTTTTCTGCCCAATATTTTAAATTACTAATATAGGAAACACTAGCCAACAGCCTACATGTATCGGGAGTAAAAATAGCTAATTCTTAGTAACTTCGTCATGCTAAATAACAATATAAAAAGCAAAAGTTTGAGTTGGCTCTGTTTTTCCCAATACAGATAATAAAATGTATCGCGGGTATAAACCCTAGTTTATGGGCGGTCCTATCGCAAATAACATGTAGAATTAGAATTCTACGGACAATAGACATACTATACTGATCGTGCTAACTACCTACCTCTTTATTTGTCACTAAAACTAATATTCATTCTGAGGTAGTCGTATTTGTAGCTTGAGTATGAGGCGTTCATTTTCGGAAGTAAATAGTGGTATTTTGAAAATATGCCACGAGATTGTGTAAATACACCTAACAACTTTTGTTATATTTGTGGTGAAGTGAGTTTTGCGCGTCAAAAACGTAATTTTACTCCCGAAATTAAGAAGGCGTACCAGTTGTATTTTGGTTGTACAATTGGAGATGAAAACAAAAAATGGGCACCTTATGTATGTTGCAGCAATTGTGAGAACAATCTTTGCAGTTGGCTAAGTGGAAGAGGACGTTCAATGGCTTTTGCTGTGCCCATGATCTGGCGAGAACCTAAAGATCATGTTACCGATTGTTATTTTTGCGTGATACCTCCTAGTAGACATGGTATTAACAAGAAAGAAAGGATGGTAATACAATACTCCAATTTATCCTCTGCCATTCGCCCGGTTCCCCATAGTGATGAACTACCTATTCCTATTCCACCTCTAGAATACAGTCTTGATTCTGACGAACAATCGGATGATAATGTGGATGACGACATAGTCCAACCATCAACATCACAAGATCCCGATTTCTCTGTCGATTTGTCCGGTGATGAACCACACAAAATTAAACAACGCGAATTAAGTGATCTTATAAGAGACTTTGACCTGTCCAAGACATTTCCATTACAACGGAGGAATTTACTACAAGAAAATGTTAAGTTTTCATGTATCGAAGTCGTCAAAAAGATTCTATACCTTTTTTCAAAATGGAAAATTATTTGGTTGCCTGCAAGGACATTGACGGTTTAATGAGTGTTTTACACATTCCCCATGATCCTAGTGACTGAAGACTTTTTATTCACGCCTCGAAACTTAGTCTAAAGACTGTGCTACTCCACAATGCAAATAAATTGCCATCAATTCCAATCGCCCATGCTGTCTACCTGAACGTAAATTACAGTAACATGAATGTATTGCTACAAACTATAGAATATAACAAGTATAAGTGGCAGATTTGTGGAGACTTAAAAGTGATAGCTATCTTACTTGATATGCTGGAAGGGTAGACCAAATATTGCTGTTCGTTCTCTCTGTGAGTGGGGCAGTCGAGCGCGATTACAACATTACAAAAGAAAAATTTGGCGGCCAAGACTGAGTTTAGAACCAGGAGCAAAAAATGTTACTGACATTCCATTAGTTGTTTCACAAAAGGTAATACTGCCACCACTCCACATAAAACTGAGGCTTATGATAAACTTGGTAAAAGCTATGAACAAAGAAAGATGTTCTTTCAGTTATTTAAAACAAAAATTTCCCAGACTTGATGTGATGCCAAAATTAATTTTTGTGGGTCCTCAAATCATGAACCTTTTCAAAGATGCTGAATTTGACAACATTCTAGAAGGCAATGAAAAAGCTGCTTGAAATTCCTTTAAGAGGGTAGCAACACACTTTCTCGCTAACAAAAGAGCAGAAAACTATCCTTGTTAGGAATCTTCTTTCTTGCTACCAGAAATTAGGATGCAATATGTCATTAAAAGTCCACTTTCTACATTCACATCTACATTATTTCTCAGAAAACTGTGGTGGAGTAAATGATGAGCATGGAGAGAGATTTCACCATGATATTCAAAATATGGAAAAAAGATATCAGGGCAAATGGACTTCTGTGATGTTAGCAGACTACTGTTGGACATGTATAAGAGATGCTCCAGAAGTAACGTATAAGAGACAGGTTAAGAAGCGCAAGAAGAATAATTAATTTTCTAATTAAAGAGCTTATAATAATAATAATAATAATAATACTTTATTAACCATTTAAGATACAAATAGTACATATGGCAAGTCAAAGTGTACATGAATGTATGTATAGAGTACAATTCATGAAATTTATCAATAAAATTAGTAAACTAAACAAATCAACAAAAAACACATGAATCGACGGTAAAGAATACAGTTCATATAAAGTTATTTAACAAATTTTCTGGGCTAAGAATACTAAGATGTAGTCAAAGCTTAGTCAGTTAATATATAAAACAAAATTAACAACAAATATAAGACAAAGTACGTGTGCATACATAATATGTGACCTACTAAGTAGAACAGATAACATCATTTACCTTCAATAAAATCGGATATTGTGTAATAGCCCTTATTCGATAGATATTCTTTTAGTTTTATTTTAAATTTTAATTTGCTTGGAATATCACGAAGATTTTTTGGGAGAGCATTGTATAGGGTGATACAGTTATATATAGATGATCGTTTAAATAAGCTTTTATGGTGATTCGGTACACATAAGAGATCGCCATCTCTCGTTGGATAGTTATGATAATCAGACCTTTTTTTAAAGAGAGCTATGTTATTTTTTGTAAAGGTTAGGCATTTTAGGATGTAGATGGAGGGTGTTGTAAGAATACGTTTTTCTATAAACATTTTTCTACAGCTTTCATTTATTTTTAGGTCAAAGATAAGCCTAATAATTCTTTTTTGACAGATAAACACTCTTTCACACTCAGAAGCTTTGCCCCATGCAATGATATTAAATGAAATGTGGCTATACGCCATAGCATAACATATGCTGATTAAGCCTTCCTTGCCTAGAGTGGATTTTAACTGTAACATTGCAAAAAATGCCTTATTCAGTTTATTACATACATGATCTATATGTCTACACCAGGAGAGTTTGGAATCAAGTAAGGTGCCGAGTGATTTGACAGAATCCGATAGCACAATATCATTGACCATGAAGTTTTCTGGTACGGTCTCTTGAATGTGAAAGTTTAGGCAAACTGTCTTTTTTTCATTTAAAATTAACTTGTTTCTTTGACACCACGCACTTAATGATTCTATAATATTGTTGACCTTAATGTGAAGCTCTTCGGGTGTAGCAGCTGACACGGTGATTGTTGTGTCATCCGCAAACATTGTTACATGACCATGCTCCATGTAGCTGGGTAAATCATTTACATAGAGCATGAATAGTAATGGGCCCAACACTGAGCCCTGAGGGACCCCAAGTGCAACACTAAATGTGTCCGACTCCTGATCATTTAACCTCACCCTGAGAGATCTATTTTCCATATAGGAAGTCAACCACAGCAGAATGTTACCCCTAATGCCGAGACTATATAATTTACTGTTCAGTATTTCTTTATTAACAGTGTCAAATGCTTTGGAGAGGTCAAAAATATATTCTAATTAAATGTATATTATATAATACGTATTTGAAATATGTATCACAATGGCAAATATTTTTTCGCATGATGTAATTAATTGCTTTTTTTATTAAAATTATACCATAATATGTGAGTTAGGTCAGTTATTACATTTTTTAGAGCCAAAAAAAAAATTTTAGGACTTTGTTAGACGTAGCTGGGACCAAAACAATACAAATACGTGGTTTTGGTTAACGATACAAAATAAAAGTTAAAATTTGTCGGTTAGTGAAATTGGTAGTTTTGAAGCTAGTTTCTTTCGTAATTTAATAAAATATAATTAATTGAATGGAATAACGGTACAACATAAATATAACTATTTCGAATTCAGTTAATTTTGCTTACCTTGATAAGGCCTTCTTGTAAATGTATTTCAGCAATATACGTCAAGTTACTTGTTTCTCGCAGTGGACATTTCCACTGAATGCAAGGATTTATTGGGGTAATTTCGAGGGGCCACTTCTGACCGAACATATAAAGATATGCCTCCGTAAAAAATTCACTCTTGTTCAATTGAATGTCTAGAAAAAATAAAATAAAATTTTTATTTGTAAGTAACATAACTAAGTAACATGTACATTGAAGCTATGTTAACAAAGTTCAGTTATGTATTATTCGCAAATTCAAAATGAAGAGTATATTGCATTCGACCGTCACATTTCTAAAACCGGTAATATCGTCCGTCTGTCCGTCCGTTCGCCTGTCCAACCGCCCGTCTGTCCGTCCGTCCGTCTGTCCGTTCATCCGTCCGTCACGTTTCTTGTAAGCACAGTAAGTTAAGAATGAAAAGTCGGATTGTGGTGAAATTTGGAAAGTGTTAGTGTAAGTTAGAGGAAGAACCCTATTTTCTTTAAACAAAATCGATCAATAAATAGAAAAGCCATTCTTTATTTAAATTCTTTAAATTTATGTATTTATATTATATTGTCTCGTGCTTCCACCTCTAGGATACCTCCTTCAACAATCCGTAGGTTTCAAGAATTATAACAAGAGGTAAACACTTTATTTAGTAACTTACTGAAAACTTCACAATACTATCATTAAGTAGAGTACACTTTTACTGACTTGAAACAATGTATATTACTTGATATTTACACTTTGTATTCACTTCCGATTTTCTAACCTTCAATTCATTAAATATTTCCTCTCCCTCCGTGCACCTTTCCTTACATACTTTAAAAATCTCTAGATCCATCTAGAAATCTTCTAATAAAGTCTTGAACATTGTAGAAAACTCGATCATTTTCTATAAGTTTCAGGAAAGCATATTACTACTGTCTCAGAGATGACGTGCATGAACCCAGTTTTGGAGACATGGTATTGCAGTTACCTACACCATTGCTACTTCACCACTCACAGCTCTGGCTTTTTTCATTCATCGCAGTTAGACAAGATCATCACTCGTTAATAATACAAACTAACACTATTATATTCTTCGTAAATATTTCTTTATTAACAAAGAAACTGCGAAGAGTATTCTATAGAATGTGTCACAATTATATAAAATGTGCAGTAAATCGGCAAGGAGCATAATGGTTAGCTTGTTTTATTTCTATTCTTTGTATTTTGTTATTTGTAGAGTATTTCGACTTATCCTATGTTATGTAATGCGATCAATTGGATTAATACAATTATTATTATTATTATGAGTATGATTGTTTCGGCCACATGTAATGAGTAACAAACGGTATAAAATTAAAACAAAATAAAATTCACTGACTTCTAGACTACCATATTCAATTCCGTCGGTTTGTTGTTTGTCTAGAGGCGCCATATCTAAAACTGTTTGACCAAGGAAACTATTATTTGGCAGACATTTAACGCCATTGCTAAGAAATCTACTATATTTTAGTGGTCCATCAACAGAAAAAGATTTAATAAACAAAATGTGCCGTATAGAGAAAAAAGTTGTGTAAATACCTATTTTTTAAGATAAAGATTCGAATTTATCGGATAGAACTTTTTTGCAACAAACTAATGATAATATATTCGAACACTGGGTGAGTCTGCTACCTGTAGTCCAAGAGGCGACTGCAAATTTGTGTGGGGAACGAGTGAACGGGATTTAGCAGTTTAGAATACTGTATGCACTAAACTCACAACCGCTGGTCGGCCGATCACGGTCCCTGGCGGTAATGAGTAATTACGGTAATTGTTTATTGGGGCAATGGGGGATTGTGGTGACAAAGTGGACGTTTTTTTTTGTAACTAATTTGTTTATTATGATCCAAAGAATGTAAAATGCTCGGTCGACCGACCCTCACCCCTGGCGATAGCCTTGGCCGACCATTAACAACAATGCAATTTTTAATACCTAGCCTCCCCCAAGGAGTGATATGTCGGCCTTGGTCTATTCGAAAGAACAAAATTTTTCCTTTCATAAAACCCCGGTCGGCCGAAGAAACTTTTCGGCTATTGGCTGCCGTAGCTAATTCAAAAAGTTAAAATTTTATACCAGCGCGCGACCTTGATGACGCTCGCCGACTTCTGGAAATCTCCCACCGCTACACTCCTTAATAGGCCCTTGATAAATGTCATCATATGTGCCCTTCCAAAACAAACAACTTTCATTCGGACAATTTTTCCTTCGATCCAAATTTAAAGTTATTCCAAGTGTAACTTCAAAATGAAAAACGTATATTTATTTTAATAAATGGTATGGGTATGCATTTTTTTAATTAACATCGTAAATATTGTTTTTCAAATGTAATTTTATAATAGCAAAATGCCATCATAAACACTCGATGAATTCCGATCATGTAGTCAGAAAAAATTTACTAATTTTAAGTTTATTTGAATCAGATTTTATTGAATCAAAGTTTTTTTTCCTTTAAAACAAACAATTCTTTATTTACTTCAAGAGAATTGATTTATTTAATATTACGTAATTTAACATCTTAGAAACAATTTAAAAAATCATAAAATGAGATAAATAATTTACTTGAATTAAGGAAAATTTTATACAATTAAATAAATGATTCACTTAAAACAAAGAAACATTTCATGGGTTCATATTTAAATTAGAATGTTTTCTTAAAACTATAGAAATTTACCTAAAACTATAGTACACTTTTTCTCTGAGTGCAGTTGCTACAACATTTACCCCCCCCCCCCTTAAGGGGGGGGAGAAGTTATAAAAGTGAAAACAGCGAAGTAACAAAAATTCTTTTGATAATTCACCCTTTCGAATATTCCAAGACCGATCTGCTAAATTCGTGCGTGAGGAAAGGCATTTACAATGTTGCAAATGGTCGGCCAAGGACATCACCAGGGGTGGGGTCGGCCGACCGGGCATTTTAGACTCGAGATTACAATAAAAAAAAAGTTTAAACAAAAAATCGTCCCCTCTGTCACCACAATCCCCCCAGTGCCCCCCACGACAATTAGTGTAATTACCCATTAAAGCCAGCCCTAGTAGCACCAATATTGCACCAATATATAATCCATATAGGACCAATATATGAATATTGGTCCTATATAGGATCAATATTCATATATTGGTCCTATATGGATTATATATTGGTCCAATATGTTGTGCTACTAGGGAGGGACCGAGATCGGCCGACCGGGGTTTTATGAAAGGAAACATTTTGTTCTTTCGAATAGACCAAGGTCGACCTGGTCACTCCTTGGGGGAAGCTAGACATTAAAAATTGCATAGTTGTTAATGTCCAGCCAAGGCTATCACCAGGGGTGGGGGTCGGCCGACCGAGCATTTTACATTCTTTGGATCATAATAGACAAATTAGTTACAAAAAAACCGTCCACTTTGTCACCACAATCGCTCCAATAAACAATTACCGTAATTACTCATTACCGCCAGGGACCGTGATCGGCCGACCAGCGAGTTTAGGGTATACTATTGCAGTATTCTAAACTGCTAAATCCCGTCCACTCGTTCCCCACACAAATTTGCAGTCGTCTCTTGGACTACTGCAAATTAGTATGCTTCTTCGACTTAAAGTTACTTTACAGATACAGCGTACTTCTCTAACATATGTTCATATCTTGCAAAAATATTACTTTTTAAATGGCAATAGTGTATCTCTTATAGAATCTTATCTTTACTATTTGTTTGCAACAATATCAGTCAATATCAAAACACTATTGAAAACCTCAGCGTACTCAAGTCAGATTCTATTTATATGATCTGGTCTATGTGATATATAGTAATTATATTTTTAATGATACCACAGTGTTTCATTTTAGTAACTTAAACATAATTATAGTAGTTTTCTCATCGATAACATAGATAATATTACCTTGAATCAAATCAACCTCCACAGTTAGATTATCTCCAGGAGAAAAAGCACATGGTGTGGAAGCACAATTGCTAACCTTAACGTGGCGGATTTCTAAGAGGGATCCTGGAACAAAGATATATTTACTATTAACACAGCCATTCTTTCAATAGAATGTTAATATCTAGTAAGTTTAATTATTCTTGTTAAAAGAATATGCTATTATTTTTGCGAATTCCCACACGATAGGTAAGTTTCGACAACAATTTTCTCAGTTAAAGTAGGAAAGCAAAACAAATATTATATGTAACGTATGTATGAGACGAAGTGTCAGGTAGGTATCAAGCCCGACCTAGACAGACTCGCTGAAGTTAAGCAACGACCGGAGCGGTTACCGTTTCGGTGGGTCACGGTACCATCGATATACACGGCGAAGCCGTTCATGGCCTGAATGCGAGGGAACCACTTGTAGACTCGCACGGGCCGGTCATAGAACTATAGGTAAACACAGTAGGTCTATATGGAATGACCGGCGCGGATAAGACTGGAAAGTGTCACAATAAGCCTACATGGCTGCAGTGCCCTAGGAGTGAGCATGACAGCCGGCTCATACAAAAAAAAAAAAACGTATGTATAATTATTATGATTTTGTCCAAAGAAAAAATGTATCTCATTATTCTTCAATATTGTGTGTATGTGATTTACCGCACTTTTTATATAATTGTTGCACATTCCATGGAAACCTTTAAAAATTGAAAAGTCATATCCAACTTAATTTAAGAGCATATAAGATGTTCATCCCTGGGTAATGTCTGCAAGGCCGAGTTCTCTCTTCAAAAGAGTTGGAGGAAGAACTAGAGGGAAATCTTCAACGACCTACAATCACCTGGTACCGCATACTTACAGCTCTATACAGGAGTTGGAATGCAAAGAAGACTTAATAAAGTATCAACAAATAATATATCTAGACTAGATCTCAGGACGTAAAGACTTGAAAGCAAGAATTCTAAATCTAGAGCTTGCTAAAATATATACACTTAACGCCTTTAATTGTCCAGAACCTTGTCCGCTTAGTCTTGCTATCAAGACAGCCAAACAAATTTAATGATCAGATGATGGGCAAAGAAGCAACAGTATTAAAGTAATCAGAATATTAGAAGCGTTCTAATATATGTTCTTAATACTTCTCAAACACATTGATGGAGAACTCAATCAAACTGGTGGAGGGAATGTTGAGGGGTATAACAATAAAACAATGACAACTACTCAAATACTGGAAATAAATCTATACACAAGTATAATTCGGAAGATTGTGCCGAATGAAATATGTTGTGGCCCACATAGCTTTTAAATCAGATGCTATCATTAACAGAGCGCACCGTCCAGAGTGAGCCCTCATAATAATATGTAAACAAGTACACATTTTTCAAAATATTGTTTACTACTTACTAGCTATTTTTTATTATCTACATCCTTCCAGATTCCCTATTTTTTTCCAATTCAAATTAGTAGCAGTAGTAGTAGAAGTAGTACCTAAACAAGGCTCTTGGCACGCGTTCATTCATTCATGCACACATTCTTTCATTCAACTCTTAAGTTAGCATAAACTTGATGTTATTTTGGACATTCATTAATTGCCTTCAAAATGTATTCAGTTAAAGCATCTCATACGCACTAGTTTAACATTCACACTTTTAAAATTCTGTACCAGTGAAGTACCAGATCGAGTCTCGAGTATGCTCCATTTATTTGAAGATCGGGCCATGATATTCTTAGGACAAACTTAGCAGCAATAAGACGTAGATGTTAAATTACTCTGGTTTTAACCAGTTCCTACTTATGGACATTTCTCAGATTGATCTCTTCAAGAGGTACCTTGTCGACTCTTGACAACAGGTGAGTGTACTTATCTCGAGTATTTCCATATAAAGTGCTACATGATGATTTGGGCCCCAGAAATAACACACCACATTAACTAGATAACATAACACACCACGCATATTAGACAACCCCCAAATCCAGGGCTAAATATGCTTGGAATGGAATCACACATTTAAAAACAACGCAGATAACTTCCATTACCCACCAACATTGCCAATGTCGAAGCTGTTATATCCAATCCAGAACATGAACAGAGGTGCTGCGGTGAATACCTAACATTCATCATTTCTTTGTCGCTATTTCTTTTTAATTACTTTTCTGTTGTACACATGTAAGTAATACCGTTAATAAAATAAACGACGGAAACCGTAAATATTTAAGCATTCAGAGCCATCCTCGACTACCGAACACCATATAGACGGTAGTAATGGTTCACGGTGGCCGCCGATGATTGACTATCGTGGTGGTCCATTGCGTAAAGGAGCTTTAAGAGACTTGAAGGATGGAAATCTTTAGCAGTTGGAAGGGATTATCATTGCACATATTCATTAATATTTGACAGAATTCCATTCCTCGGACTGGATCATCATCAGATAACTTTTGCACAAGATGTATCTTAAAAAGATGCCACTTTTATTATGGTTTTAACACTTTGCGTACAGAAGTAAAAGGAATATATAATCTCGGCCAAGCTGACGAACGCTATTGTGTGGATTCTCTTCCATAGCCAGAAAAACATCTAACTTGGTATCCTCTCTAATACCTGGATGGCTTTGGTAGATAATTTACGGACTTTTCTCCATTTTTCCCACTGCTGATTAGCTTATGGATCTATCTGGATACTTAGTGTTAATTAAAGCACATACTTCTTCTTCGTGCCCTGTCATTATACCCAATCACCATAAAAACTTCTATTATCTGAGATACAGAAAAACGCATCGCTAGATTTCACTAATTTTTTATTGTGTGTGATAAATTTACGTTCCACAAGGAGCACTGTAAATGGCCATTTCCTACCCTACTCCGTCGGTTAGAAATTGAAACGTTCGACACGGGTGGTCCCGGTCGTAGAATTGTCGATAGCTAGTATTGTTACAGAAATCGTTAAGATTACTTACCACAATCCATAAAGTCTATGTCTGGCTTCACTTTGGTGATGAACATAGCAAAAAAGAAAATAAAACATTTTATTTTCATGGCTGTAGGCATTTTGTAATATTTTTCACAATGTAAGTAGCAAATTGATAATGATAAATTAAATCAAAAATATTGACTGGCACTTTGATATAATACAACTTGAAGAGGTGTTTCTTATCTTTAAACACAACTTATCTATTTTTCTTTTTTACTGTGGATACAGCAGTTCGTGTAATAAAATAATACCTATATTATCTATTGTAAAAGTAACTTGAGAGGGTTGTTCAAATAATAATAATCTGTTTACAAAATTATCAGATAAATCAAAGTATGCGCATTAGTATAACTGCTACCTAATTAACTACAGCTTCAAATACAATGTAATTTGCACCATTTTGAATAGAAATTATAAGCGCCAAGGCGTTTGAATTAATTAGTCAAGTCAAGTCAATTACTTAAATAAATATTGTAAAGATATAACATTGTTATGAAAAGAAATAGCATCTTGGTACGTGTTATAGTCAGTTTCACTGCCAAATGAAAATAGATGCATCTTTTTGTCCGTCTCGACATGACATGAATGTGGAGTCTTGTGCTCTTGCAGCTAGTTTTGCAGAAATACAATGTTATCATCAGGTAGGAAGAATACCGAACATGATGGGCTTGCCTGTGTCTGAGCGTGTGTCAGTGTCTGTATCTGTAAATGTGTTAGACTTAATTCTTTTATTTCAAATTTGGAACATGTGTCAAGTAGTGCATGAAAGTACTAAATTTTACTGGGGTTTTTGATTAAACTCGCAAAAATACAAAGGTGTACAAGTTATCTACAATACAAATCTCACAATATGCAATATACCTATACCTGAAGATCTAAGGAAATTTAAGATGATTAGATGATATATCAGATTCGCAATAAAAGGTTATTAAAATACTTTTAATTAGACTATTTTAAATCGAACTAAATCTGCAGTGGGGCATTGACGATTGTGAGTACTTGTTAAACACGAAAATTTCTGTTCGGCTTAAATTTGAAACATATATAAAATATTGTGGTAAAATATTTCCTATTGAAATTGTCATAGGTCATGTTTTATGTAAACCATGTTATACTACAACTTTAGAGGTAATGTGGAAGGTGTCTGGGTAAGCACACAAAAATATGAAGACTTACTTCAATCTGTGAAATACCTATTTGAGATTGTAATATAACTTTTTCAATGTTCAAAAAAGAAATTGCTTGATTTCGAATATCTGGCAAAATACTGATTTTAGTGAGAAACGTCAAGAGATATAAATTAGAGCTGATAAATTTCATTTAATTTATGTGGTTTCTTTCTTATATGATGTGTTGGTCTAAATACGACATAATTTTAAAACGCCGTATTTGGGTCAGTTCTTATCGAAAATGGACGTCCAAAAGTCTCAAATTAACAGAAATTCAAGTGTGATCATGAAGGTTCCGGAATTAATAAACAAACATGAACATTTCTATAAAGGTTCATTAATTTTTTTTCTTGCAAGGGTACTTCACATGCAAGTAGCGGAGCGGAAGTATTGTAGTCGCAAAAAATGGAACAGTTTTCTCTTCTTGCAATATGTTCATGATGTCATAAAACGTCGAAATTCTTAATTTTATAATGTCGGTCTGTTTGTCGGTCTGTCCGTAACTTTTTTGTGCGCATGATTACTCCGAAGACATTGACTTGTTTGGTACACCTATTTGTTATAACGAGATATGGAACCAGATAATATTTTAAGCTTATTTGGTTGAGGGGTTGGGGATCAAGCAAGTCCACGAATTTGTGATTTGATACATATACTAGTTGTTGAGTATTACATATAGGTAATATCTTAGAATTTGTATTTTCCATTTCCTGCATAAACTAATTTAATTGCAGTGTTTATTATTGTACTTAAGATTTAATTTACCTACTTCCAAGAAGGGTCTCCTTTCAAATTAAAATTATTGTAGACAAACTTTTATTTATTGCCTGGGTTCTTACTGTGGGTAATTAGGAAGGGCTAGCCTTACAAAACTGTAAAATTACAATTCATTATCAACACAGCAGCCTAGCTGCATACATCGTTCATTCTAACAACCATTATGTTATTTTTATTTAAGTGTTTGTAAATATATTTGTTAAGTTGAAGCTTTGCTGTTTTACATGAATCAGTCCATGGTCCTTCGAAAATTACATTAAAAACTAGTAAAATGTTTATACATTTTACACGGGGTTAAGCAACCTAATAACCCCAACATTTTGGCCTTCGAGCGGATAGAAAGAAGTCGAACATTTGGTCTACTTCAAGATAAAAAAGAAATTGATCCAAACTGCAACAGTCCAAGAGTCCAAGTCCAACGTATGTAAACGCAAGCTACAACAGTCCAAGAATCCTGAGTCCAAGTGCAACGTTTGTAAACGCAAGCTGCAACAGTCCAAGAGTCCCGAGTCTAAGTCCAACGTTTGTAAACGAACTAAGCCGCCATCATCAGATTAATCCGCCAAGGTGAGTGAATTTTCAGTCCTTATTCCTATACCTATACTAGTCCAATTTTTGGAGTCAATCTGATGGTTATAGTGTGTGCGTTATTGGTTTAATTGTTTGTTAACGTTAAGTCCACATTTTTACGAAACGAATTCACGAATTCAGTCCAATTAAATAATTATTTTAAATCCAATTAATTAATAGCATAATGGCTCAGCCTGCACAGTTAAAAGATTTGAACACTAAAAGAGGTCAGATTAAGGCAAAAATAACTAGGTTAACAAAGTTTTTCGAAGATCGCGTGTTCGGAAATAATATTAACATATTAAAGGTACGTTTACAAAAAGTAGAGAATGCGTGGGAAGAGTTCGAACAAGTCCAGTCAGAGATTGAAATCCTAACTGATAGTGATCCCAATCAATTAAAACAACGCGAAATTTTTGAGGATGAATTCTCATTAATTGTTGGCAAAATTACCTCATTTATTGAGTCAGGTAGTAATAAAGAAACACTTAACATAAAAAGCGAAAGAAGTACACATGTCAGATTACCAGTATTAGAACTTCCAAAATTTAGTGGCTTATATGAAGAATGGCTTTCATTCCGCGATCGATTTCAATCGTCAATAAATAATGACGATTCTCTCAGCGATATTAATAAATTTCAATATTTGCTCTCCTGCTTAACAGGTGAAGCGGCAGAAATGATTCAATCCGTAAGATTAACAGCCGCTAATTACTCTGTCGCATGGGAAAAATTGAAAAGTCGTTACGAAGATAATCGTTTATTAGTCAAAAGTCACATAAATGCTTTATTTAATATTCCAAACATAACAAAACACTCGGCTAGTTCAATTAAAAAGGTACTTGATATTATCGATACCAACTTAGCTTCTTTAAATTCATTAGGGGTGCAAACAGATAATTGGGATTTAATAATTATATATTTTATTACGACAAAATTTGATGTAGAAATGTTGCGAAGTTGGGAATCTTTTCAAATAAACGGGCTACCAACTCTGGTCCATTTTAAAGAGTTTCTGACAAACAAATATAAATGTTTAGAGTCCATAGAATGTAATAGAACATCGTCAACAAATAATTCAAATAAAGAGTCAAAATATCCAAATAGTCATTACCCGCAAAATCATCATAAAATGCATAAATCTCTTACAGTTTCTAACACGAGAACTTACAAACCATTTTGCGCGCTGTGTAAATCAAATCACTTATTATATCAGTGCCCAGATTTCTTGGAAATTAATTCAGAGTTACGTCTTCATAAAATACGCGAATTAAAGTTATGTGCAAACTGCTTTAAAACTAATCACCAATCATATAATTGTCAGTCCACTGCACGATGCAAAACTTGCAATAAAAAACATCATACATTGTTACATTTTGAAAAAACAAATACAAATAATTCGACAGAAGTAATAACGAGTCCACCCGATTTAACTCCTAGTGAGGTACATCCTCAGTCATCAACGTCTGCATTAACTAGCATTCGTAACCATTCACAAGTCCTGTTATCAACTGCTATAATCCATGTATTCGACAGTAAAAACTGTATCCATGAATGTAGAGTATTGCTTGACGTTGGCTCTCAATCCAATTTTATAACAGCGGAAATGGTTAAAAAACTTAAATTAAACACTACAAGCAACGATAATGGAACAATAATTGGCATTGCGCAAAATCCAATCCATATAAACAAATCCGTTGTAGTAAAAATTAAGTCTCGCGTCAACATATATTCAACCAAACTAAATTTCATAGTATTACCATCAATCGCAGAAAAAATTCCCAATATATCATTTTCTCCGGAAATGTTAAAAATTCCTCCGAATATAACACCTGCCGATCCCAAATTTCATTTATCCCAACCAGTAGACATGCTAATAGGAGCTGAATTGTTTTACGAACTTTTAAATATTGGGCAAACTACACTTGGAAAAAACAACCCTCATTTGCAAAAAACACATTTTGGTTGGATATTAGGAGGTACACTGTACGAGCCAATTAATCGTAAAAATCATAAAGTCTCGTTTCTATCGTTAGATTCGCTTGATGCAAAATTAACGAAATTTTGGGAAATTGAGGAATGCGAAACTATCACAAAATTATTATCGTCATCAGAATTAGAATGTGAAAACCATTTCACACATAAACATCGGGGAAATAAAGAAGGCAGATTTGTGGTCAGGTTACCATTTAAAAGTGATGCAATGAAATTAGGCATGCCGAAAGACATGGCACTTAAACGACTTTATTCATTAGAGAGGAAATTTGCAATAAATCCGGATTTAAAAAGTCAATATGCAGCTTTCATGAGAGAATACATAACATTAGGTCATATGGAACCTATAAACTCTTATGATTGTTTAGAGTCCGAGATTTCTAATTCCTATTACCTACCACACCATGCGGTCATTAAAGAGTCCAGTTTAACAACAAAGTTAAAGGTAGTATTTGACGGTTCTGCGAAAACTACGACAGGTGTAAGTTTAAATAATAACCTTCTAGTAGGTCCCACCATTCAAGAAGAATTATTTTCAATACTACTTAGATTTCGGTCGCACAAATATGTTTTAACCGCGGACATAACAAAAATGTATCGTCAAATACAAGTTGATCCACTAGACCGTGATTTTCAACGAATTCTCTGGCGTGAAAATCCAATGGAAAAAATTGAAACATACAGACTAACCACGGTCACTTATGGTACGTCGTCAGCACTGTTTTTAGCTATACGATGTTTACACCAATTAGCCACTGATGAGCAAACAAATTATGCTTTAGCTCATTCAATCATCACGAGAGATTTTTATGTCGACGACCTTTTAACTGGTGCTAACACTGTTGATGAACTAACTAAAATTCGCGATCAGCTGATTATAGTTTTACTTAAAGGAGGTTTTGAGTTAAGAAAATGGTCCTCAAATAATACACAATTATTACCCAATATACAAGGTCAAAGTCAAAACATAAGCATTAATATAGATAAGAATTTCGACACAAAAACTTTGGGGTTGACGTGGAATTGCAAATTAGATTCTTTTAAATATTCCTTAAATAATGAAATACCTCATTCGCGGGTTACAAAAAGAATAATTTTATCTACCATTTCTCAAATATTTGACCCATTAGGTTTGATTGGTCCTATTTTAATTAAGTATAAGATTATTATACAGAGACTTTGGTCATTAAAATCCAATTGGGATGAATCCATTCCATCAGAATTACACACAATGTGGCTGCAATATATTCATGAATTACCAAAACTAAATGAGATCCAAATACAAAGACAAGTCTTGTGTGACAGTCCAATTAATATAGAGATTCACGGGTTTTGTGATGCGTCAACTTCTGCATATGGTGCATGCATCTATTTAAGATCTGTGAATCTTAAAAACGAAACCTATGTCCAATTATTATGTGCCAAGTCACGAGTTGCTCCATTAAAAACAATTTCTATACCAAGATTAGAATTATGCGGAGCTCTGCTTCTGACACGTCTTTTGTCAAAGGTAATATCTTCATTTTCAAACACGACATTTAATAAAATTTATTTATGGTCCGATTCAACTATCGTTTTATCATGGTTAAATACTTGTCCATCCGAATTAAAAACCTTTATAGCTAATAGAGTTTCGGAGATCCAAAATTCGTCTAAATCCGCGATATGGAGACATATTCCCACCGAACATAATCCAGCAGATATCATTTCTCGTGGGCTCTCCCCTAACCAGTTATTAATATCAAAATTATGGTGGCACGGTCCTGTATTTTTACGGCAATCTTTGCAACAATATCCTGAATTTAAATACGCCCCTGTAAAGGATATTCCTGAGAAACGTCCTCAAATTTGTCTAACCACGACGGTTCATAAAAATCCTGTACTTATTAAGTATTCGTCGTTCTCAAAGTTGCAAAGAGTAATTGCCTACTGTTTACGATTTATACATAATTGTCGAGTCAAAGTAAATAAATCAAAGGATTACTTATCATGTTTAGAACTCAACAACGCTACCAAACGCATCATAAAACTCGTTCAATATGAATCCTTTACTAAGGAACTTACACAGTTAAAAAGAAACGGACATGTTTCAAACGAAAGTAACATGTTAACATTAAATGTTTTTCTCGATGAGAACGAATTGATTAGAGTTGGTGGACGTTTAAGTAATGCACCTATTTCATACAATCAAAAACACCCAATACTTTTACCAAAAACCCATTTCGTAACTGAACTTCTCATTATTCAAGAACATGTCAAACAATTACACAGCGGTCCTCAATTAACTTTAGCATGTTTGAGACATACATATTGGATAATATCTGGTCGAAGTATAGTACGTAAAGTTTTACATAAGTGCATAACCTGTTTTCGCACAAAACCAGTTATTTCCCAACAATTAATGGGTAATCTGCCGAGAGCTAGAATTGTACCAGCTCGCCCCTTTTTGCATTACGGCGTTGATTACGCAGGTCCAATTTTAATTAAAGACGGTTTTGGTCGAACTCCAAGGGTAATAAAGTCCTACATATCATTATTTGTATGTTTATCAACTAAGGCAATTCACTTAGAATTAGTCTGCGACTTAAGTTCTGATACTTTCTTGAGCGCGCTGAAGAGATTTATATCTCGCAGAGGTAACATATCAGACATGTATTCTGATAACGGAACAAATTTTATTGGAGCAAACAATGAGTTACACGCATTAAAAGAATTATTTGATTCTGATACTTTTAAATCGCATGTCATTAGCTCACTTGGTTCAAAAAAAATTAATTGGCATTTTGTTCCTCCCGGTGCTCCAAATTTTGGCGGACTCTGGGAAGCCGGTGTAAAATCGGTAAAGTATCATTTAAAACGAATTATTGGCAATACAATGTTAAATTATGATCAGATGTACACACTATTGACTCAGATTGAAGCCTGTTTAAATTCCCGTCCCTTGATTCCTTTGTACAATGATCCAAACGATCTATCTGCATTGACACCTGGACACTTCCTAATTGGAGATTCACTCACGGCCCCGGTTGAACCAGATTTGACGTATGTACGAGAAAACAGACTATCAAAATGGCAACGAATTCAACAGTTGTTGCAACATTTTTGGAAACGCTGGTCCAACGAGTATCTGAGCAATTTACAGTCAAGATCAAGGTCCAGATCTACTCCGCATCTCAATTTAAAAAATGGCACAATCGTTGTTTTAAAGGATGATAACTTGCCACCGTTGCATTGGCGACTAGGACGAATCGTCGAAGTTCATCCAGGAAAAGACGACAAGGTGCGCGTTATCAGTGTTAAAACGCACGCAGGAGTGTTAAAACGACCTATTTCAAAAGTGTGTGTGCTACCAATTCCAGACAACGACACAGACTCTCTATAATAATTAAAGTTTATATCGTATTTATCCGATTTTAATATTTCATTAATCATGTATATCCATGTTTTATTTAATTTTTTATTTTTATACTCTAGAATTAGTTTTGTATCTAATAATCAAGTCATATTTATTTCGAAAGCAGATCCTTTCAAGGTGGGCGGCATGTTGAGTATTACATATAGGTAATATCTTAGAATTTGTATTTTCCATTTCCTGCATAAACTAATTTAATTGCAGTGTTTATTATTGTACTTAAGATTTAATTTACCTACTTCCAAGAAGGGTCTCCTTTCGAATTAAAATTATTGTAGACAAACTTTTATTTATTGCCTGGGTTCTTACTGTGGGTAATTAGGAAGGGCTAGCCTTACAAAACTGTAAAATTACAATTCATTATCAACACAGCAGCCTAGCTGCATACATCGTTCATTCTAACAACCATTATGTTATTTTTATTTAAGTGTTTGTAAATATATTTGTTAAGTTGAAGCTTTGCTGTTTTACATGAATCAGTCCATGGTCCTTCGAAAATTACATTAAAAACTAGTAAAATGTTTATACATTTTACACGGGGTTAAGCAACCTAATAACCCCAACACTAGTAGAAAAAGTTATAAATTTTTTTTATGACATCTGTCCACCCACCCCCCGCCCACCGTTATTAAAGAGGGTAACAAAAAATTACCGACTTGAAATTTGATACACATATATATTATACACATCGTTTGATGGGTTTTTGAAGCAGACGAATTTAAATATTATATTATTAAAATTCTATGAGGTATTGTAACATTCTCTGCTTGGGTAGCTGTTTTGGAGAAGATCTTTCAGGGTTTACTTCAGTAAATAAGACACTACAAATATAAATAAACAATTTATTTCTTGAACACAGGTAGATGAGGCAGTGTCACATAATACATATATTTATAATTTTCTGTATTTTTTACGGTCTCTTTTGATATTATCTTATCATAAGTGAGCGAGACGGGTGAGAGTGTGATGAGGCAACGTAATGGCTACTTTCTGTCCCGTCAGGGCCTCGATGTCACCGAGTCCGACCTGATACAATAACCATGGGAACCCCAGTTCAACACACTGAAAAGTTTCATCGGTATGCTTATTTCCCCATGCCCAGTAACGTCGCTAAACATCTCTGGAATACCTTCGGCGGCGTAAGGGTACGGTGTCGGATAAATAACTGTTGACACAGAAGACCCCATCCCAGTACGCTGAAGAGTACAGAGGTCGACTTATATTCGGTTCGACTCGGTAACGTCGCTATCCACCTGGGGAATAGCTTCCTTCGAACTTCGAACTGTTGACATAAGAGACTCCAGCGCAACACGCTGAAGAGTCCAGAGGTCGACTTATATACAGTCCGGCTCAGTAACGTCGCTACTAGTAATATACTGATATTAGAGCATTGTTTGTATCCATTTATTATATCCGAAATCTCCACTCGTCGGTCAACTTTGATGCATGCTCATACGCTGGCCGGAAATAAACGGAAATTTAGTAATGTAACATGAATTTAAGAATGCTTCACTGCAGAATTATTTCCCCATACTGGAGTGCAAATATAGGATCTAGATGTTTTAGTTTAAAGAGACTTGGATGGAAAATCTGGATGTGGGAGTAGTGATTTCTTAGGCAGTGGTTTTTTATTTGTGGCTATTGCTCCTGGTGTGAGGGTTCTCATATTTAATTATTATTGTCTAGAAATGTTTTATTTTTTTTTTTATTTTTCAAAAATATTTTTTCATATGAAACATTATCATTTTAGGTAACATTTTCAAGAGGTCGCTGTCACAGTTCACTTTGAACTTTAAATATTTCGTATAAAATTCCTCAATTTAAGTAACCCGATAAACACATTAGTTGAGAGATCGGCTGTCACCTTTCTATCGTTTCAGTAATGTTAATATTATTACACTAAGTATAGAGTAATTCGAATCATAGGCGCGCTCGCACGCGCGCTAATATACTGTAATATTATTACTTAGCAATTTATCTTTTGTCATAAACAACATAGAGCAATAAAACAAAATGCCCCAGATAGCATATTTTATCCCTATTAGCGCTGAGATTTAAAATATTAGTTTGATCAATTTTTGGAAGTAAATTCCTGTATCCCTTCCCGGATGTTAACCTATTTTCATCACTTTTCGAATAATGTTCATGTTGGTAGTTTTTCTGGTATATGTAGTATTTTTTTGCCGGGGGCCGTCAAATTTCAATGTGGTTCCTCTGGTAAATATCTGTTTCCGTTTGTGGCGAGTGATAAGTATTGACATTTTTCTGTTGAAGTGAAAAATTTACTAAAATCATCGTACGAGGATTTATTCATTTCTTAACAGTATTTTTGTGATTCTCATTTTTTTTGTGAATGAAGAGTCTTCATGTATTTTAATGAAAATCTTGCCTTTTTAAGGGATTTAGTGTGTTCATTATCCTCGCACGTGAATACTCATTTTTCTATTGTCAGATATCTTCTGACCAATTGTTTTATAACTTTGCAGTTGTCAGAACAATCTATCATAGACCACAGGACAACGGTGTGTCGTATCGCTATTTTCCGTTTGAAATTTGACAGTTACCCTCAAGAGAGGTAAGGAAATTTTCACGTTTGATTTTCGTTTTGTTTTATTAAAGGGTTTAACACATTTTAGGTTGTTTATATGGTGCTTTCATAGTGTTTGTATGGTGCTTCTATAGTGCTAGTACGGTGCTTGTATAGTGTTTCTACAGTACTTCTAAGGTTCTAGCAAGATGTGCTGTTAGACGGCGTTATTGTAAGCTGTTATATCAGAAGGACTTGTAGCCGGAAGTTCGTACTGTGAAGCGTTTCTGGGTTAGCATCGACGCAGAGTAAATTTTTTGGAAGGATTCTTTTGGAACGTTCCGGTGCTAAGTCGAGTTTTTTTTATGTAGTAGAGTAAGAGACCACGCAAGAAAGATAAAAAAGAACAGAAAATAAGATAACGTCATTCAGCTATATATATATTGTTGTTAAACATATTATTTTGTAGAAAATATTAACATAATCAAAAAAATATGTGCACCAGAAAAATCTATGATCATTTTCTTTTTATTTAGCATGTATGTTTGATATATAAGTATTCTTTTTTTTAACTGTAACAATTTTGTCTCACATGATTGTATTAATTAATTAGCAGTTTTTCCCTTTACTCAAATTTGATATTTGGTAAATATGGTCAATATAAATTATTTTTGCTCACTTGAAATATTTACTTTCCGGCATATCTCTGTTCGCTTGCGATATTGTATTCGTCTTAAGAAGAAGGAAGTTTCATATCGATAAGTATGTTTTTTTATTGGTAGTTGCTGTTTTTCGCTTAGATATTTATCAAATTTTAATTTGAAAACGAAATGTAAATTAATCCTATAAATTTTGTCTATTCTTTCGTGATTTACACAGCCCCACAAAAAAAAGTTCTGCGCAGCGAGCACGGGAGTATGGAATCGACAGATTTTTTAACTCTCATTACGAATCCGAAGACGAAAAATTGATCTATCCTGTCAATTTTTCAGGGCCGGCTCGTTAAGGGGTCCCGCGGGAAGGATTATCCTAAGTCCTGGCATTTTGATACCGGTGACCAGAGAAACAGAGTTGGTGGACTCCTGTAGCACTGAGAAGTTGGTAGAGATCACGGACAAGGTCATTCACCCATCTTCATGCACTCAGCAATCATTCTCGAAACCCCAAAGCTATTGAATATCTCAATTTTATACCATGGAACATATTTTTATGGGAAGGGTGAATACATTGTGGTATTTCACCCAAAATTGGTGAGAACGTGTGAACCGAATGTGGAACCATAAACTAATGGGGGAGGGAACTGAAATGGACAAGGGAGGCAATTCCAGAATGGAGGTCCAGTTTTTTTCGGTTAGTGAAGCCATTGTGTGATTCAATCTTCCAGAACCGTTTGGTATTAATAATAATAATAATAATATCTTTATTGATCTCTTTGGCTATTTTATAATAGATGAGACATGTCAAAGTTAAATGCTATATGTTAACAGCCTATAATATAATAGTAGTTAATTATTACTAATAAACTATATAACAATAAGGTGTATATAGATATAAATAAAGATTTGTATATAATACGTGCATTATACGCACATTGTATAATCCTTAAAAAAGGGTAATTAAATAAGTAATAACTATGTCTGTCTGTAAAACATTCAAAGGTATACGACCTACACAAGATTAAACACATAAAAAAACACATAAAAAAGAAAAGTAACAATTTACAAACAATTATACAGAGAGAAAAAAACAAACTATAACACCTTCAGGCGACTCTGGTTTGTAAAAAAGTTATAAATTCCTTCAAGGAATAAAACGAGTTAATTGTTAAAAGTTTTTTTAGGCGGTTCTTAAAGCTAGCTACTGATACTGTATTTTTAATTTGATCAGGCAAAGAATTATAGATTCGACAACCCGAGTTAATGGGTGACTTTTTGTAGGACTCATGGTTATGTTTTTTTAAAGAAATTAAATTTCTTCCCCTTGTAGGATATGCGTGGTAGTCTCCATTTTGAATAAGTTTGTTCCTATTCATATAAATATACGTCAAGAGTTTCATCAGATATATAGATGTCACCGTCAAAATATTATATTTTCTAAATATTTCACGGCAAGACTGATTGTATTCAAGATTAAAAATTAGCCTAAGTATCCGTTTTTGAATAATAAATACTCTGTCTATTTGACTGGATTGACCCCATACTATAATATTGTAGGATATTGGGGAGTAAACAAATGAGTAATATACATTTAAAAGTGTATTAGTATTTAAATTATTTTTTAATGAATTTATGACATAAAAACTCTTGTTAAGTTTAGTACATACATTTTCAATTTGTTTACCCCACTCTAAATGTCTGTCGAGAGTTATTCCTAGGAAAGAAGCAGAATTTTCAGTGTTTATAATTTGATTGTTGAATGAAAATGTGTAGTTGGTTTCTGTGAAGTTTCGCCGATATTTAAATTCAATGCAAACTGTTTTCGCATAATTTATTATTAGACGATTTCTCTTACACCAGTGACTGAATTCTTCTAATACTATGAGAATCTTTCTTTTAACAAGCTCAGGATTTGTGTCAGATACTACAATGGTCGTATCATCAGCGTACATGAATACCTTTCCCTGAGTTATGTAATTGGGCAAATCGTTAATAAATAATAGAAAGATTAACGGTCCTAATACGCTCCCCTGGGGAGTTCCAATATTCATATCAAATATGTCTGATTTAATATCATTTATTTTGACGATTATTTTTCTTTCAGATAAAAACGAATTTACCCACTCATTTATAGGTCCTCGGAAGCCCATCTTAGATAATTTATCACATACAAAAGTTGTATCGATAGTGTCAAACGCTCGCGTTAAATCAAATAATACGGCAACAACATGTTGATTGACGTCCAGTTTATCATTTATGTGTTGAATAAACTCTACCGTTCCCGATTCTGTCGAGAGTCCCGGTCTAAATCCATGCTGCGAGTGTGTTAAAATACTATTTTGGTTTAAAAAATCAAATATTCTATTACATACTATTTTTTCAAAAATTTTCGAAAATATACTCAGTAGTGATATAGGGCGGTAGTTCTCGACATCAAATTGATCGCCTTTCTTAAATATGGGAATAATTGCAGCATTTTTTAAAGATTGTGGAAACTGCCCTAGTGAAACAGATAAATTAATTATATCAGCGAGGGTTTTGGATAATTCATTACAGCATTCCTTAATTAATTTGACGGGTATTTCATCCAAGCCGGTAGATTTTTTGTTGGGTAAGTTTTTGATAATTTGTGCAATTTCGTATTCAGTAACTGGGACAAAAAACATGGTTTCAGCAATAAATGAAGGTGAAGTGCACGCAGATGAAATATCATTACCAAAGTGACTGGTAATTTTATTGTAAACAATATTTGATAAATAGTCTCCAAAGGTATCTGCAATTTGCTTTGGGTCATTGATCTCAAGGTCATCACATTTGATAGATGTTATATTTTTGTTTTTTTTAGAAGAATTTTGTTTTAAGTTGTTAATTAAAGTCCAAACAGTTTTTGTTTTATTAGTTGAGTTATTAATGATCTTATCATACTGGGTTACCTTTTCATTTCGAACATCTCTTTGTACTTGTTTCTTAAATGTTTTGTATTTTTTAGTTATTTGCTCATCTCCGAGATGTTTTTTAAGCCAGTTTAATTTTTCCAATTCTTTTAAATCGTTGTTTAACTTAGGGGAGAATTTAATTTTGCTAGAAGTCTGTTTGTTTTTATTTGTAAAACTATTTTTTGTGCAAGCCACATTAAAACACCATATAAAATGGTGAAAAAAATCGTCAAAAATAACGTCGATGTCATTACTAGTTGATAATAAAGAGTAACCTCTAAATAAATGTTTAAATTCGTTTATTGATTGTGGGCTAATTTTTTTGTATGATATCAGGGGTGATACCTTTACATTCTCAGTAATATTATGAGAAGGATTACAATATACTAATTGACCGTGATGATCCGACAAACCAGGGTCGAAATTGATACATTTGGTAAAATCTGGGTCATTAGTAATGACATAGTCAATTGTTGTTTGCGTACTGTGACAGTTGTTTGAGGCTATGCGTGTAGGTCCGGAAACCAACGAAGTTAGGTTAAGTGACATAAATATATCCGACAAAACTCTAGAGTGAACTGTATTTTCATTACTATCTATATTTAGATCGCCACTGATGACGACAAATTTATGTTCTGACAACGCCTTAGTTAGCAATTTAGAAAATTGCATTACAAACATCTCAAAGTCTCCTGAGGGGGGTCTATAAATACTTATTATACAACTGCTTTTGTTAAACGTTATAGCTGTGCATTCCATACATAATTCAATTGATAGTCTATTAAGGTATTCCACAGGTCTACAGAGAGAAGCTATGTTTTCCTTTGCAAATATAACTGTTCCACCGTGTATATGCTTTTCACGGCAGTAGTCGCTAATTAAGGTATATCCATTTATATAAGTAGCTCTTAATTTATCTTTACATTGCCAATGCTCGCTTAGACATAAGAAAGTGGGATTATATTTGCTAAGTGATAATTCGAGTAGATTAACCTTATTTGAGACACATTGTATATTAATGTGGAATATAGTCCACCTTTCGTCATGAAGTTCATCATTATTTGTTAGGTTTATAGTGTCGTCTGAGAAGACAAGGCTGGTGGATGAAAATTTCTTTGTCTGGGGAATTTAAATCTGGCAACAGCCGCCCCATTTGGCCAAATATCTGGGGTATATACTTCCTTACAGTGACTTATAGGGAAAGACACTTTGAAAGAAGATGTGGATTTATCTTGTTTCTGGAGTTTTTTCGCAGGAGAAATCGATATTTGGAGCTGTTAACTTTAGGCATTTCCTTAATATATCTTCAGTGGTATCAGGACCTAATCTGTACACATGCAAGTGACCACGTTGAGGAATTGTTGTAATTTGGTCTAAGTTATTGTTATTAGTACCTATAACTGTTTTAAATTTACTTCTGTTTACTTTATTAGAGTTCAATGAACTGTGATTTGTTTTTGTGACCCTTTGCGCATTTCTGATAGCGACACCGACTTCATCAGCTGTGATTGTATTTGCAGTTTTTTGAGGCACAGTTTTTATTGCGGTAGAATAACTTTTTTGTATATTGGTCTTATCAGTTGTTGGTTTATTGCCTGAGTTTATTATACCGTCGTTTTTAGATTTGACGATGTTTGACCCACTGCTTGAAGATGGCGTAGGTGTTATGTTCTGTGAATAATTTTTTCTACCAGTGGTATTAGCATTATTGTTTAATTTGAGTAATCCTATGATTTCCTCTTGGTCATATATTCTTTTCTCTAGATGAAGCACTAGGTCTCTTAAAGTCTGTATTTCACGGGTTAGGTGCTTATGTTCTATGTTTACCTTTATACAAGGAATCCTATCACATTGCATATCAGACACGCCAATATCTTGTGTATCATAAAAATATTCAGTGTCTTTTTTTTCAAGCACTACATTTAGTTCACTCACTAAGTCACTACTCGATGCATTGTTATTGTTAACATTTTTAATTTTTTGTTCCAAGATAATGTCCACAAGTTCACTTTTCTTTAGCTTAGCTAACTCGCCTTTTGCTTGGTCCGCCATCACGGTACTGTATATTCGTTTGTTTACCCTCCAGAATATTTTCGATTCGATTCCTCACTTATTTATGAGACACATGATGTTGGATCTCCCCCGAGCCTTAACTAGTCCAGGTATTTCCCTTTTTTTGTGGTAGTTTTGTCTTTTATCTTCAAAAGATCGACGCAAGGGGGCCCGTTTTATTTTCGCTCTTGGGGGAATGTCTCGCTTCAGATTCCAGTAATAGTCCGCCATCATGTGCTCATCCCACCGGCCTCGATATCTATCTTCCATTTCCCTAAAATCCTCGTGAAAACGTTCACCGTGTTCCTCGCTGTAATCACCAAGTGTCCCACTGCTTTTTAACATTGGAAATGTTAAAGTTCGTATATGGAGCCAAAGTTACGAGTTTTATCCAAGGCCGCCGACATGAAGGAGTCGAGATCAGATGACGTAATACTGAGCAAGTGTGCACAGTATAAGTATGCGCGGAGAACATGAAGTTATAATGCAGTTGTGGCCAATCCTAGTCGCCATGGATTCACAAAGTTTGACAAATAGCGAATAGTTATCATGTTTTTTGGGACGGATCGTAGCTGTTTAAGTTTATGTTTTATGTATGATGTTATCATTTCCAATGTCCCGATGGTTGCAAGGATTGCGAAATCTGTGATTTTTTGATAATACATGAAGTCAGTCAAATAAAATTATACTTGAGAATTAATTAGCAAAAAAGGACTTATTCAAATATAATAATTGTATATAGTCAGTTCGAGAAAAGTGAAAGTATCCAAGGGCGTGCGGTTGTAAGGGTTTTAAAACTCCATAATTTGTTTTATTTGTTATTTATTTAATTTTTGCAGTATTCAATCTACGACCGATAAATGTTTCATCCGTAATATCTTGTTCACTTGTCAACATTTCACCTTTAATTAAAAATCGTATAATATACATAACTCTCTAGAGCAGCGCTACTCTAAGGCAACTCGTACTGGTGGTACGCCAATTAAATTGTATAGTCTTTGTTGCTTGCCTGTGCACCAAGCAAAAATAATTGAAAAACAAATAGAACGCTTTCTTTTCTTTACTAGACGACAGAATCATTGAATGTTTAATGTATTTCTGTATGTTAACAACAATATAGGCACCAGTGAAATAAATCTACTATTTCCTTTGGTAAGAATGCCGCCCATTTCTTGCTCTACTTTTCACTCTTTACGAACTTACTATACATATTTGTGCATGTTGGTTCAATCTTTAAACTGGCCTAGAGTTTTATCACGTGAAATAACGAATATTTATTTATGGTTATTACGTGATGTTTGACTCGAATGCCGTGAAAATTATTGAGTGAAATGTGTAATATTTCAATTTAAAATTTTGTGAATCCGAAATCCGCATTATCCATTCAAGTGTTTTGGTATACATACATTAATCATTGTCATCTTGGATTGTAATGAATGATCGTTCCAAGAAAACTAGCTATCTGCACGATTGTATAATATGTGTGGAATATTGTGAATTATATAAATATTTATTACTCATAGATATATTGAGTAGAAATTGTAGTCGGTAGTGGTCCACACCCAACATCTTTTTATTTTTAATGTTGTCATTACTTTTAATATTCTGCCCCAAAATTGTAATAAAACATAATTTACATAGAATGTTACAGTTTGCTCTCATCTGGCGATTACCCTGAATGACGAATACCACCCAATTTCAATCTGGTTCGTGGAAACGTGACAGAGTTTTAGGTGGGATTGAGAGAATTAGTTGAAATCATTCAACGATGGCAATATTATAAATATAGAGATATTTTTATTTGTGCTTCAGTTTTAACCATCTCCCGATGATTTTTTTTACAATGCTGGCCTTGGATACACTCCTCCAGCCAAGAGACTCTAACAGATTACGAATTTACAGATACACGTACATCGGAACGTATATCTGTAAATTCAATCCCAAAGGAAAAACCAAACCTTATAAATGCTTCGTAAAGAACGAATAGGGATTTAGACAGTGGACACTCATTTCACATCAAGGGGTCCATCTTGATCACTATGAAATGTACGAAGATTAAATGGACCACGGTTAGAAAGGTTTAATCAACAGAGGTTTATAAAAAGGATACACAGGAAACGATTTCCCTAACCGATTAACCTCCCAAGTTTTATTAATTGTTGATTATATTTGAATACCATGTCTTTTTATAAATTCCATTATAATAGAATATACATTATACATCCTTCGTTTTATGGCTTAAACTATAATTCATACTTAAGGACATGGCCAGATTTTTCTCCAATAAGCTTTGTACAAAAATGTTAATTTTTTTTCATATCTAGGGAAAGCTAGAAAAATATGATTGATGTCGTCTGGACTTCCAAATTCGCAAAGGTCTTTAACATCAATCTTACATAGATGAGAATTGAATCTTCCATGATTAAACTGTAGGCGGGCAATTGTCGTATAAGTAATTCTTTTTACCTTTCCAGTGTCATACCATCGCTCCCGATAATATCAGCGTAGTTGACAAAGAGCATGTCGAGTATCAGAATTCGTGTGTTGTGTTCAAATGATTTTGTTTACTATCTCTAAATGATTTTAAATATTCAGTGCATCTTATGAAAGAGTAACGTATTTTTTGTACAGTAAGAACTTGTTCTTATATTTAATTATAATAAACGCTGTACCGTTCTTGGAAGAGAGAGACCGGTGAAAAAAGTTTCATGTTTCTCGTCCTGTTTCCAAAGTAATATATTAACCCTGGAATGCTACTAGAGGTATAGGTGTACCCCAGCCTCATTTAAAAGTACCGCCAACCGGAAGTAGATGAAGCTGCTGTTGTGGGCTCTTGAGTAATTTCACCACACTATGCGTTAGTTCATGTGAGATTGGTGACATTGGTGCGTTTCTCATCTTGGAGATATTTGATACCTGGGGTACAGCAGAATAAGGCTATTTGTTCTTGCATGTAAGTGTATTAGTTTTGCTTATTTATTTATTATTATGTTATGTTTTAATTTAATTGCTGACTTATTAGATCACACAAGTAATGACTTCTTAAAAAAAGTATTTTAACCTCATAAATAATGATGACGTATTTGGACTAAACCTGTCTTTGATTATGAATCCGATAATGAGGCTTCTCAGGGTGACAGCGATGAGGACGATGTTATTGTACCAAATTTGGAGATGAGGACTCCAATGAGGACGAAGAGCCTGAAAAAGACGACTCTATTGTTTCTCATATTCAGGTTCACTCTCAGGATCCCTTACCATCCGCCTCTGATTCTGAAGACGATGTGCCCTTGTCACAAATACAGCTGGCGGACCAGGATAAAGTAAAGGTTTTACAGGCACCCACCAAACTAAGGGGTAAAATTGGTGATGAGCCATATATCACCAAATTATCAGAAATTATAAAATGTTATAATTCCATTAGGGGAGGTGTGTCCACTTTGGACCAATTACGTCACACTACTGGTACAAAGACACGCCGTAGGCCATTACGCCTGTTTTATTATTTTCTAAATATCGTGATAAAGAAATTATCACTAATAGAAGAGCTTACCTGAAAAACCTCGCACTTGATTTAGTGAAACCTCATATGGAAAATCGTTTGGAAATTCCAACTTTGAGACGTGAACTCCGCCAAACTATGTACTAAAGGTAGCCCTGCAGTAGAAGTACCAATAAGGCCATATACCACCACGGGTAGATGCACATTTTGCCTCAGAAGCAAAGATTGAAGATCCAGGGTCAACTGCGCTGTATGCAAAAAATTAATTTGTTTGGAACATCGAAAGAAAATATGCCCAACTTGTGCCGAATACCTTAATAAAATTTTTGTGTTAAAAAAAGCAGTTTTAATATTCTGTTTTAAGTTGTTTTTACGTAATTTTCAATTAAGATTTTTTTTTGCCAAAAATTAGCCAACTTTTATTTGGGGTACCCTGTACCCCAGTATAGCTGATTAACGGGACTGAGGGAAATACGACTAGAAATAAGACCGGGGAAGGGTAAATGGATAGGCCACACACTTAGGAGAGCAGATGACTTTCAAGAGCGGCCCTCGACTGGAACCCCCAAGGCAGTCGAAGAGTGGGAAAACCAAAGATGACGCAGAAGAGAACCGTATTAGAAGAAGCAAGGAAAATGAACAAGACATGGGGAGAAATAAAAGTACTTGCCAGGAACAAAGTCAGATGGCGACAATGTGTAGAAGCCCTTTTGTTCCTTATGGAATGATGATCAAAGCTTGTAAATGCGCGTGAAATAACAATAACAGGATCCAATGGGACTCTGCGAAGATTTTGGAAAAAGAGAGCAACGTAAGAAAAAGAAAACTTAAGAAATCTGCGATTATTTTCCTAAGACATGGTAGGTGCATCTTAAAATTTTCAATAGATTTTTGTACTAGTTGGTTGCTCATCCCTAGAGACGAAATAAGTAAAAATAAGACAAATATGATTTAATGTCGCAGATGACTATGGAAATAAAAAAGCAACAACTGCCACGGTTCACGGCCTAAAAGTTTTGAAAACAGAAGTAGAGCATTTTTCCGAAACGTCATTATTTTTTAGTTTTTATTTTATAACCTTGGTGTAGTTTATATATTTTTAGTTCGGAGAGATTTTGTAACAACCAAGCATTCAAGAACTCTCTGTCTGATCTATTCAGCGCAGAGTTATCTTTAATTACATTATTAAATATTATTCAATGACAAAATATAAGAAAATTTAAATATGCCACAAATAAACAATTACAGACACTATTTTCAAGTCTATAGATGTTAATGTGTGCAAGGACTACATCAAATTAGTTTTAAATTGTTGAACTGAATAAATGATATCAGAGGATATAATAAACAATGAGGAATCTCCTAAATCTGACAGGTCACATGACAGTTTTATTGTCTTCTTTAATCCTTCTAATTTGAATAGTGTATAGAAATCACATGTAATGATGATGATATGATAACGTCTTCTTATAACAAGAAATCAGGATTATTAAATCTACTTAATTATTTAGGTATGTATAAGAAAATAAATAGGATAGGATGATTTTGTTTTGTAACGCAGTTTATTAATTAAATTTAATTAGAAACAAAATTAAATAAAACATAACACATATACGGGGGTTGGGTAATATAATAAAATAAAAAACATTAAATAATTACTTTATTATTGTATTAAAGAAAAAATAGCAAACTATACCTACACACTTAAATAAAATATATTTGTCCAAAACATTTTATATTTTTTATATCATTACATGTACTTTAATGTTTCCATACGAAGACTACAGGCAAAATGTGATTTAGAGTAAATCCGTTTTAAAGATTCAAGCCATTATATCCTTGTTAATAATTTTGAAAGAATATTTGATGAAGATTTAAACACAGCATTTGTAATACCCTTTATGACTTTTATTATGTAAATTCTTAAGTACACCTTAAATTACATTACTTCAAATAATGATGTAGGTAGATGATTTATTTAATACTGACAATTAATTAACCAAGACATTCATGGAATCATAACTTTGTATTTACGATACATTGCTCGATGAAAATTCAACTCTCTTTTTAGATACCCACTAATTTTCCGGTAACCAATCAATAATAAATAATTTACCAATGTAATTTGTCAGACAAATGAATTACCAGGATCGGTAAAATTATGGAAATAAAAGGTAAATAATAACAGTAATTTAGTCAAGAAACAGATTATGGTAATTTTACATTAAGGTCCAAGGGGCGACTGCAAATTTGTGTGGGGAACGAGTGGACGGGATTTAGCAGTTTAGAACACTGCAATAGTATGCCCTAAACTCATAACCGCTGGTCGGCCGATCACGGTCCCTGGCGGAAATGAGTAATTACGGTAATTGTTTATTGGGGCAATGGGGCGATTGTGGTGACAAAGTGGACGGTTCTTTTTGTAACTAATTTGTTTATTATGATCCGAAGAATGTAAAATGCTCGGTCGGCCGACCCCCACCCCTAGCGATAGCCTTGGCCGACCATTAACAACAATGCAATTTTCAATGTCTAGCCTCCCCCAAGGAGTGACCAGGTCGGCCTTGGTCTATTCGAAAAAACAAAATTTTTCCTTTCATAAAACCCCGGTCGACCGATCTCGGTCCCTGGCTTTAAGGAGTAATTACACTAATTGTCGTGGGGGGCACTGGGAGGATTGTGGTGACAGAGTGGACGATTTTTTGTTTAAACTTTTTTTTTTTTATTGTAAACTCGAGAGTCTAAAATGCCCGGTCGGCCGACCCCCACCCCTGATGATGTCCTTGGCCGACCATTTGCAACATTGTAAATGCCTTTCCTCACGCACGAATTTAGCATATCTGTCTTGGAATATTAGTGAGGGTGAATTATCAAAAGCATTTTTATTACGTCACTGATTTCACTTTTATAACTTCTTCCCCCCCTTAAGGGGAGGGGCGTGATAAATGATGTAGCAACAACACTCAGAGAAAAAGTGTACTATAGTTTTAGGTAAATTTCTATAGTTTTAAGAAAATGTTCTAATTTAAATCTGAACCTATGAAATGTTTCTTTGTTTTAAGTAAATCATTTATTTAATTGTATAAAATTTTACTTAATTCAAGTAATTCATTTATTTCAATTTATGATTTTTTAAATTGTTTCTAAGATATTAAATTACGTAATATCAAATAAATCAATTTTCTTGAAGTAAATAAAGAATTGTTTGTTTTAAAGGAAAAAAAACTTTGATTCAGTAAAATCTGATTCAAATAAATGGATTTACTTAAAACTAGTAAATTTTTTCTGACACTATGATCGGAATTCATCGCGTGTTTATGATGGCATTTTGTTCTTATAAAATTACATTTGAAAAAAAATATTTACGATGTTAATTAAAAAAATCCATATATGTATCATTTATTGAAATAAGTATACGTGTTTCATTTTGAAGTTACACTTGGAATAACTTTAAATTTGGATCGAAGAAAAAATTGTCCGAATGAAAGTTGTTTGTTTTGGAAGGGCACATATGATGACATTTATCAAGGGCCTATTAAGGCCACCCTATGTAAATGGCCACCAACTTTGGTTTTTTAAGAAACCCCTTTAGTGACTCTTACGATTCTCACCGAGGAAAAACTGGTCCTATTAAATTTTTTTTGTTTATAAAAGGACATGTATTAGCACTAACCAGAGGCCTGTCAAGGCCACATTTGGTAAAATCTGGACAACACACCGAAGGAAAACGTGCTTCCTTATTATAATCTCATAAACGTAGATATTATTCGTTTCGAAATTCTGTAGAAAACAAATTATACATATTTTGAGTAAAAATTTTTTAAAATCCCCTGTTTTATTCTGTTGTTGGAACAATACCCCCTTAAATGCAATCAAATGAATTTGAAAGTAATAAACAAGTTGATTTTTTTAAAAATGTTTTGAAATAAAAGGATTGTATTGAAGTCGAATATCGTAATATATTTATTGCAATAAAAAAATTCAATACTTGAACTTCAAGTATTTATTAGAAACAAATGTAATCAAATCTGATACTTTATACGGTTTGAAATGTAAGATTTTTATAACTATTAATTAATTCAATTATTTATATACTTAAATTGTCTGCAAAAACACTTATGACAGTTTCACCATCTTAGATTTTTGAAATATTCATTACAACACAACTTCTGGGCATTTGTTTAATAACTTCTTTTAGCCTTGAGAAGCCGGCGAGCGTCATCAAGGTCGCGCGCTGGTATAAAATTTTAACTTTTTGAATTAGCTGCGGCAGCCAATAGCCGAAAAGTTTCTTCGGCCGACCGGGGTTTTATGAAAGGAAAAATGTTGTTCTTTCGAATAGACCAAGGCCGACCTGGTCACTCCTTGGGGGAGGCTAGGCATTAAAAATTGCATTGTTGTTAATGGTCGGCCAAGGCTATCGCCAGGGGTGGGGGTCGGCCGACCGAGCATTTTACATTCTTTAGATCATAATAAACAAATTAGTTACAAAAAAAAAAAAAAAGTCCACTTTGTCACCACATTCGCCCCATTGCCCCAATAAACAATTGCCGTAATTACTCATTACCGCCAGGGACCGTGATCGGCCGACCAGCGGTTATGACTTTAGGGCATACTATTGCAGTATTCTTAACTGCTAAATCCCGTCCACTCGTTCCCCACACAAATTTGCAGTCGCCTCTTGGACTACATCTCTGTCAACAATCAAATTTAAAAATGTTTTATTGAAACAAATACATCTGATAATTGCTCTCATAGCCTTGACGAAATTTCTCAATAGCTTTATAGTCACCGTAAAAGTCAATACGATTGATTACTAATCCAGACTACTGTTTTTTTTTCTTAATCATTTATCTCTTTATACTATTTTAAATATTTTTTAAGTGATGTACATTTGTCGCGTGCATGCACCGATATTGTAAGCAAGTAGTCAGGTGTTAAAAATTTCATTTACATAGATTTTGTATATGAAAGTGATTTAAACGGTTCTGTTACATGTATGTAACTCGATATTTGGTAAAACACACTTGGTTGATTTTTGGAATGAAAGGTTAATGTAATAATATTAATAATGCCCAACCACAACCTATGTTTAATATATTATTTAATATTATATTGAATATTACTTAATTAATATAACACATTTCTAAATAAAGTCCAAATCCAATGAGATACAAAATGCGACTTGATTTCCATGAGTCTTATCATACGTCGTAGTTTGCAACCTGAGCATTCCAGGCCTCTGTGAAAAAAGAAAATGGTGAATTATTACACGGTTTCGGAAAAAATAGAAATGCGCAATCGGCCGTATTACAGTTTGTAGACAAATTATATACATCTTTAAAAGAAAATAAAAAATGTATAGGTTTATTTACGGACTTATACAAGGCATTTGGCCTTGTCAACCATGATTTGCTTAAGCAAAAACTTCAAGGTCATGGTCTTAGGAGAAAAGTATGTGATTGTTTAACTTCTTATCTATTTAAATGGCATTCACGCTAAATAAGTTTATGTAAATATCGGTGTTACTCAAGGATCCGTTTTAGGCCCGTTAATATTTTTAATATTCTTCAACGATTTTCCTGATATAAAGAACTGTAGGAAATTTAACTATGTTTTCGGACGATAACACCTACTTGTGTAATGAATTGACTATCATAGATGCAATCACTGTGATGCAAAGAATGATTATTCATTTTAAAAATTACTTCCAAAACACCCCGAACACACACAATCGATGTAAGCTATTTGTTAAAAATTGGAAATACGTCAATATCTCAACAACACATTTAAATAGAGTTTTTAAAATACAAAGAGCGCTTAGAATTATGGTAGGTATATCCCAACGGACATCATGTAAATCATATTATAAACTTCTAATTCTGAAATCTTTGTTCATTTACAAAATATTGATATATGTAAAAAATAATATAAATGAGTTTCCTAACAGTAACTTCCACAATTATGAGACAAGATCAGGAAACTTGTTATCTATTCCAGGACACAGTCTGTCACTGTTCGAAATTAACCCAAGATTTAAAAGATATACCAAATATTATTTTTATAGTACTCCAGAATTTCTTAACATTCTTTTATTACTATTTCTACGGTATATATTATTACTGAATCGTTAATTTTATCCGTTGTTTTGTATTCAAAATTTGTTAGTTTGTATTTTACATCTTTTAATATTGTGATATGTAACTTTATAATCTGTAAAATGATTTTAATCTGTATTTTGCTTACTCTTGCTATACTATATAACATAGTCTTCTAGAATAAACGATATAATTATTATTATTAACTAGTAGTTATTCTTCACCAATTAGAAAAATATTTTCTTAACTGTAAGTATGGCGCGGTTTATGTAAAATGGACGATGCGTTACATAGTGTTATTGGAAAAATGAATCTTATTTATTTATTTATTTAAAAAAAGAAATAATATCAAAATAATATCTTCAGGCCATTCATTATGGACTTGCGGAAAAACCGAACTTTTCTGAACTACCTTTTTGATAAATTTCTTGGAATTAAAAACAATAAAGTCATTTTTTAAATAAATTATGATTTAATTTCTTTTTTTGTGTGCTTTTGCTGCATACTTGTAATTTTTATTTGCAGACAAAATAATGACAAAAATATGCGCTTACCTAAAAAACTTTACAAATTATTTGTAAATTGCACTAAAAGTGAAAAAAAAATGAAAAAAGGGTATTCTATGACTGGATCTTAAACTATTGAAGGTGACTCAATAGTATAAGTTTTGATATATTGTACTTTTAATAAATTATAATAATAATCATTTTAAATATATTTACTGAAAACCTACCATCTCACCAAGCGTGAAGGAGACAATGAAGTTCATGGAAACGTCGCAGTTTTCTTTAACTACTTAATTGTGATCACGTTCATACGATAATAATCTTAATATTTAATAATATCACTGGCGATACAATGTCCCCGTCATCCTTGAGGTGACCTTGTGCGGAAGGAGGACAAAAAACAGTCACTCAGTGTCCTCATATACTAGGATTAAGTTCATTTTTCGAAAAAAATGCTAGCGCCGCAGCCAAAAATCGAACCTTACACCTCAAAGTGAGGAAAATTGACTCACCACGGAGTCATACGATAGCCTAATAGGTCGAGACATTACTTCATAATTAACAACAATTTAGTCAATGATTTGCAATAATTATTTGGGAGTATACTCTAATTTAATAAAATGTGAGAAATTTGCGATATGCCAGTTATCTAAAAAATTCAGATGTATGATTATTTCGTGTGAAAGTAAATATATACATTAGATATGTAAATATTTCATATCTGTATGGATATCATATACGGTAAAGCTTTAGCTCCTAATCCTACTACTGAAACATTTCGACAGTATTTAATTTATAAGTCGCAGTTACAAGAATTCGCCGCATCACCATTAATTTTCTTATAAGGAAGAGGTATTGCATCGTCAGCTTTACACATTCTTTTTTGTTTGATATATTTGGCGCGCTATGTCCTAGGCATAGACCTTTTAGTAAGCTTCGTTCCGGTTTGCTGAGGGAATTACCATCGTATTCTTCTTTATAAAGAAAAGGTGTATTAAACACCTCGTTGTTTGTCGTTGTCTTGTCGAGCTTGTAATTAGGAATTTATTGGTTATCCTCCAACTGTCTTGTCTCTTTCCTTGTATGTTGTTTCTTACCGTTTCCTTTCAATTTGTTGCTAACTCTTATACTGTGGAGAATCTAAAGCGGTTTAAGACTCAGCGGTAGAACTGCAAGCGCTATCTAGGTCTGAGAATATATAGTTATTCTTCCTTTCTGTCTCCCATTATAGCATTCTTGTGTCTAAAGCTCTGTAGCGTGAATTTCAACCTTGAAGCTATTGTTACCTTAAGCTTTTGATAACCTAACTTTCCTTCAGGCCGGACGAGAGGGGGAGGTCGGGGGTGTCTCCCACCGGGCCCGGAGTTTTTGAGGGGCCCGGTGGTGAAGTTGGAGATGCATATATAATGAATTATGTGGGGAATGTGTAACTTCTCTGATAATTCTAAGGAGTTCTTTATTCCATGTTTAGGTTATAAATTTGTATGTTGTTTAAGAACTAAATCAGAAAAGCAAATAAAAACAGAGCTCTCAATGATTCAAAAAATAGCCAAAAACAATGGTTTCGCCACAGAAGCTATCGCCAAATTAATAAACAAAAAACAAAACCAGTATACTTTTAAAGCAATTTATCCCATAGTTAGAGAAGAAAAACAAACTGTGACATACACTAACAGGGAAAATATCAAATATTCTCAAAACACATAATATCAAGATAGCATTTAAACCCCAACAAAATTATCAAATTTAATTTATAACGCCAAGGATAAAACAAATAGATACAAAAAATCTGGAGTCTATAGGTTAAATTGCTCAGAGTGCAATAGCATATATATAGGACAGACAGAACGTAATTTTAGAACCAGATACCTCGATCATGATAGGTCCTTCAGGCTACAAAAAACAGATTCTGCTTTTTCTAATCACATATTAGAGAGTGGACATAACTTCCCAGATATTAGTAATATGGAAATCCTACACTATGCCGACAAAGGTTTGAAACTTAATTTGTTAGAAGCATTGGAAATATACAAATACAATAATAAGGATGATCTAATTTTGTTAAATGATCAATTAGATATTATGTACTCACCTCTTTTTACTGCTACCAAGATATAATTAAAATTTCTGAGAAACTCCACCCTTAGATAGTTAGGATGTCATAAACTACCTGTGTACTTTCATTATTCTCTAATCTGTTTAATTCTAGAAACATATTTAAATAGGGATCAAATCTTCTGTATTTCATTCTTAGTTGAATTATTGTTTGAAAATGACCTAAAGGGTTGAAACTGCAGTCACGTTTTGTGCAAATATAGTGGTAACAAACATAGTAGTATTTTACTCAGTTTCGTTATAATTATGGATTACCACAGAGTAACGGCTTCCTCAATCAATTTCATAAATAAGATAATAAAAAAAATATATATGCGATGAAAAATCATTTTTATAATCAAGATAGATATTTGTTAATAAATTTCTTACCCTAATAACGGTTTGGTTGAAGTGTATATCTCCTTTGAATGTCCTAGTCCTTGACTCGTGTAATGGGCATCCCCAGTCGAAGCAGGGACTGCTTGGAGTCATAGGTAGTTCCCAGAATTGACCCATGAACGAAACAAGTGCTCTACTTTGCATATATTCAATGTCAGGTACTACAAAAAATATCGTTTATTATGATAATATGCTTGTAATATAATAAATAGCATATAGATATAATACATCATAATGTGTCATTTTCCTTATGATAAGAATTCAAGAGGTGTTTGTATACGTATTAGCCAAATTCGTTATATGTATACGATTATTTGTTTTTGCACATCAAAGGTTTATGACATTTAAAGTTGCAAATTTTTCCTGCCCCAAATTCAAAATTGAAACTACCGGAACGGGGTCATATTTTTGGAAAAGACGCAGGCATCCATCACTCATCGACAGTGCCTGTGTCTGAACTAAGAGTCTATCCCAGTATACGACAAACTGTGACCAAGTGTGCTCACAGCACAACATTCTCTGGCTCATTACGTTACCATATCTATACAAGAATACTTTTTGTCATCAAAGCATCAACCAATACATTTATTGGTATAAGACGACCCATTTTAGCATCAACTGCGTCTAGGGCTACTTCACTTAATAAATTGTTTACGATTCCTCCATGAAACAACTTTGTAGATCATACAAATCTTAATTTCTTGGAAAATTCTCAGCGACCTAGGTAACTAGATGCCTTGATTTTCAACGGTGTTCTGACTCTGCGAGTGTATTGGTTGTCCAGTGATTTAACGTCAAAGAGTGGTAAGCTCACTGTCGTTTTGTAATGTAGAGGCTAAATATATTAAACGCTAATCTATCAGAACTTCTATTACCCATTTAATGTGTTGATTAGAAACCCTCAAACGAAAGTATTGAAGCATCGGTCGGTGTTGGTCTAGCGGACTCTAGGCAGCACCCCAACCATTCAGAAGAAGTCAAACTTGTAGATTTATGCGCCTAAAAATGTAGAAAATAAGGCGTTATAAGGGCAAAGATATATGTCCTTTCAAATAGCCAGGCAGCGTTAACGACCCGCAAGTCCTGCATCTCTGAATCTGAAATTGCCAGGAAATGTAAGAAATCTCTAAAGCAACTAGCAAACAACAAGGTTACCATGATGTGCATGGCAGGGCACGAGAGAATATAATGTACTGAATTAGCTGACAGTCTTGCAAAAAAGAGCTGAATTCTTATTTTTCGACCCCGAACCGTTTTGTGGCACATCTTAGGGACACCTAATGGACGAGATCCTAACATGTGAAAAGAGACAGAAAAAGTCCTACTTGTGGAGCACTGCGGAAAAGCTCATAGCTTATTCGACAAAGAATGCATCAAGACTTGTTGAACTCAAGGATTCTACTCGAGGCTAATGATAGGCCTTCTAACGGGCCATTGTTTCTTGACCTATCGTATTAAAAATAAAGAGAAGGCAGAAAATTATAAAAGCGCATCCTGCGTTATTGCAACAAAACTGCCAAACATATACCTTGCGAAAGCAAAATGTAATTCACATTATGCTAGAACGGTGCCGAGAAAAGAGGGAATTAATGCATAGTGAAATTAGCATTGAGGAATATAGTTTGGGTGTCCCATCATAAGTATGCCTTTATAATGGAGTCGTAGGAGAAGTAAGCTAACTCCGTGAATAAATTATTTTATCTAAAAGATGTAAAAAACAAATTTAACAGAAAGAACATGACAGATACCTGTAAAATAGAAACAATGAATAATGCATAACGGATAACAAATAACAAATTACAAGTAATTAAATATCTACAATAACTGACCTAACCTAACATATTCTATAGTGTCAAAGAGCGGTAGTATTAAAAGATTATTTCAGTGTTTATCAAAGTATTTAGAACTTTCATTTTAAAAATATGAATGTTTGGCAAGCATAGTATATATGCTATGCTTGTGAAAAATGTATATACTATACATTTATATTCGTTTTTAAACAAAGCTAAAGTCAGAAGGAAGACAATGAATATCCTTGAAACATATGAAAATAAAGATGCTCTAAAAACTTTGAAGATTAACAGATAAATATAATTTGTGGCGAAAATCGAAAAGCGACACATTACAAATAAATTATAAATTGGATGGCCCATCTTCTTCGAAATCGAAATTTTTTGTTTCTCACCCTTGCAAATGGGTTCACTTGAAGAAACAGTAAGTAAGTTTGAAAGACATTTTATCAAACATACGGCTATACTCTGCTATCGACATGATCTCGGAAAATCGACTTTTCACTTCCGATATCTGGAAAAATGTCAATTTTCCGACCTTGTGCTCATGAGAACTTTTGATCAGGAACTCGAAATGAAGAACATATATCGATTCCAGCGAATTTCTAAAGCTTTGATCTAAATTATTCCTAGTCTTATGGAATAGTTTTGTGGGGTGAGACGTTAAAAATTCCCCGAAAAAAATTAACCCCCTATAGAAATGGGCCACCCTATTATATAAAGACTGTATCATAAAGATGGTGTATATACTCAATATTCGGGGTTTACTTTCTAGTAAGCGCAGGCATTTACGAGAGCTGCAAAAGGAAGTTACAACAAAATAAATAAAATCGGACAGTGTTGTATCCCAATATTTTTTAGACACGCACATAACTATATACATATTTATTATTGGTTGTAATAATTTACCTAAGTTTTTTGCATTAATAGTTAGAGTCCTTGTCTCTCCTGGTAATATACTGCATGGTGTGGAGTGACAATATTGCAATTCCACCGAGTTGAGTTCGAAAGATGAACCTGGAAATTTAACATAAATAAAAGATTCTCTAAGCACCTAAAGCATTTGTGAAGGAATTGTAATAGAACTTTAATTAAAAAACTCCTTAATGGTTAGGGATATTGCAAATATATATTATTAAATCGACATTCCTCAGGTATTAATTTTTGCTTACATATTGGGACTCAAATGATGAATCATCAATTTTCTTTCGTTAAATTTTTTAAGACGTTTAAGAAGTTTAATAAACGTTCGTAAACAGAAAAAATATATTTTTTATAAATATCGAATATGGACAAAGTTTGAGTATAGAACAACGAAATAAAACTCTTATGATGGCAGATTTAGCGTACAAAGGTTGAGGTGCGGAACTGATCGATTCGCTTCAAAGTGTACATTATAGACTTGACTCGATTACTTAATATGAGAGGAAGGTCAAGGACATTGTAATCTACTTAAACATTTTCTTAATGTTACCGTCGACGATATTGCGATAACTTTTCGCGACACTATATTCCCAATTAAATTTTGTTCCGTGATCTTAAAAATTCTCTCCTATACTCCCTGATCTAGTCTAATTAATAAACATCTGCAACAGTTAGTTGATAAGATTTCCTTCTTTGTAAAAGTCAAGTTCAGAGATAAATTTTAAAAAACTTTTTTTTTAGTTAAAAGTAGACATTTTAGTAGCTGGTAAACGTGTACCAGAAATTTTCAAAACCATCTTATTTTTTTCAAAAAGGAAAGAAAACATTCTTTATTTTTTGTTAACTGATTTTGTCAGCAATTGAAAAACTTTATTTTTGAGAATTTTCACATTCATCCTGCGAATGAATGGAAATAAGAAGATCGTAGAAGTTTATATAAAAGAATTGTAGTAAGTTGCGACTAACAGGACAAGTCATAACCGGGTGTGAGAAGATCCATTGTCCGCTGGCTTACACTTTGCACTATCCCGGCAGCAATTTAACTAGTATGGATATTTTCGGAAAAAATATTTAAAAAAAAAAGAGCTATTTTATATGGAAGTTTAAAAGTATAATTTCATTAGAGTTGTAGAAAAACATACACTAGTGTATAAAATATTGCATCTGCCAGTATAAGTCAATCCAATGATCAAGAACAGGACAGTTCTTGTTTTAAAAAAGCCAGTAGCAACATCGGTTTATTTGACATACGAAGAATGTGCCTAATCTCCTGGATCCCTCGTTTTGACTACCCAGGATCCTGTACCAGAAAATTTAACAAAAGTTCTGGTAATTCTTTGCTCCGACAAAAATTGGAATAATAACCGATGTGTTTGTGTGACTCGGGGCTTAAAGTGTTGCAATGAATGTAAATGCACAACACAACACAATAATGACTGAAGATACAGATTTATAATCTGAGGATTACTATCTAGTATGCGGAAATAAACATGATTATGTCTAAGGCCAGCGTTCCGTACCAAGGACTTGGGGCTTGGCCCGTCCGTGGTTCAGAAATCTATAAGCCGCTACCACCGAACCATAGTACTTCGACTTTACCTACGGATATCTCCTAAAGTATAAAAGATAAGTTATTGCGTTTTATTTTTCAAAAACTTTTTCGATGTATCTTTACTGGCATATTATGTTTGAAAATTTCTAAAAATAAAAAAGTTTTACGATTAGGTACGCTTAAATGAGAACTCATTTTTTTTTTTTTAGAAAATAAAAATTGTTTTTCAAGAATTCTATAGTATTGTTGGTAGCTCTCAAAGAATCGTTTCAGTATTCCACAAAGTTTGCGAGATATCATGAGTTGAGTAATAAAATGTACAATATTTTAAAATTACCAAATTTGTACTTTTTTTTCAAAATAATCGAAGTATGCCCCAGTATAAGATGTAGTAAATAATCATAGAATGTATAAAATATTATTTAGGTCACTTGTTGTTCTACGCTCAAAAAAAATTTTGAAACAGTTTGCAGTCTTTTTTACTTCGCTAGATGGATCAGGTAGTTGTTTTGTAAACCGGGTACCGGGCTTCACTTCAAATTTACATACCGGAACCGGGTATAATTAGGTCGGGTATCGACTACCGGGTGCCCGGCATGCCGTGTACCCGGTACATCCCTAATCTCAAGTCTGGAAAATTGAACAACTCAACTATCGCCCATTGCACCAATATAAGAAATATTTATACAGATTAGTAAGTTAGAATTAATTATGGATGAAGTAACAGACAGCTGGCTGATTTTAAAATTACAAATATTAAAATAGTAGTGCCATAGGGCTTTTATAATTCATCAACTCCTCGACATTAATTTCCAAAAACACCAACATTTTTCTATGTGACACTGAAATACCAACACTCGATGCGCGATTCTGGCGAATCTATTACGTTGGCATCATCTGGAGATGAAATGAATTTTTAGTCATCACTCGATGTTACCAACGTGGTTAGCGAAATGCCCGGCGGATGTTGATATTTGAGTGTTCTCTTCAAGAGGTTTGTATTTGTGGGCAGAGGCAGCGTGACACCAGACCCCCTCCAGGAAAATTCATCAAGTCTTCACAATAACTTAAAAGACTTTTTTACAGGAAATTAACTCTAATCATTTTATTCATTTTTAGTTACTATAAAAGCTAATTCGATTTCACCAGTAGGTAAGCAAAAAATGAGAATCACTCATTAAAGTGCGATTGAATACTTTAACAAGAGCATTGAATTGAATTTTATTATAATCTGAAACGAATAAATTTCCATTTAATCTTACCACAATCAACGTAGTTCAATGAGTTAACCAATCTTATAAAACACGCACAAATCACCACTAAAAGTCTTGAATCCATTCCAATGAACAAATACACTAACAAATATTCAAACTTTCAGTTACTCAATAAATTGGAACCATAACTGATATTTCTATGACAATTACTTTATATTTTAACTTGTTCGTTATCAGCAAAAAAAGGTAAATGAATCGAATAGAAATCCAACCTCTACTATAATAATTTTAAGGCGCTCAACAATATACAAGAGATATTCTGATAGACTTATCAAAACAAATCAAGTTCTAATCAACACAGTGGTACTCGTAAAGGCTTATTTGATTACATAGGGCCAATCCTGTGACATCTTATAATTACCTACGTACGTTTTATAAGATACCATGGTAAGTAAGTAATTTCTATTGATGAGTGTATGACATAAGAAATTTTGGCAAGCAAAACAGGGACGGATTATATAGATACCATCAAGAATTTAAAGACACGTCACATGTAATTTGAAGTTTGTCGGACAAACCTGACGATCCGCTCTGACTAGACTTAAGAGTATGTGGATTAGTTGCAACTCATATGAAGGAGTTGACAATCTTCATTCGTGGGCAACTGGCAAAGAAGGTAGGCACTTAGACCAGTTGGAAAAATGGAATGAAAATCTCTCATTGAATATGCTATGGCTATGAGAGGTAGAAGTCTGGCCCTATAGTTGAAAAATCTCAATCTTTGCATAAGAAGGGTGATACTGTTGATGAACCTTGCAAAATGATCCATCAAGATCATACAAATATTTGAGAAAAATTAATTTCAGACCAAATGTCTATAGAAATTAACTTAACGAAAGACCGATAAAAAACCTTTTGGCGTCGTCTTCCGTCGAAATCCCAATAAAAAAAACCGCTGCCCAAGGAATCACTACTTCCACATCCAGATTTTTCATCCAAGTAACTTTAAAGGAAACATTTTGACTATATGTGCACTCTAGTATGTGGAAATTATTGGTCAAAGAATTTTAATAATATTTGGGGCAGATGTCATAGAAAAGTTTGAGGAGTTGGTTTCTACCATATACGTTAAAAATGAAGTCTCTAGTTTACCCTACTTATCTTCCACTATTCACAACCTACCACCTCCCGCCCCTTCAATGGAGTCATCTCAATCAGATGTCACTACAATACATACGTGTACTAACTTTCAAGTAATATCTCAATTTTATGTTATCAATCCCATTAATAATGAAGCGGAGGTGGTGGAGTTTGAAAAATATTAGAAAGAAATCTGAGGCCTTGGTTTCTAGTATATACACCGAATCCCAAATTTCTGTACTCTTACCAGCTTGATTTACATATTTTCCCCTAGTTATCCCTATAACCCCAACCCTCCTACGGAATCATCCCAAAATATAATCTAGTTCCAGATGTCGTTATAATACATACGTCTACCAAGTTACAAGTGAATATCTCAATTTTATTTTATCAACCCCTTTAATAATGTAGTAAGGGTAGTGGAAGGGTTGAAAAATATTATTAAAATATCTGAGGCCTTGGCTTCTGGGACATACACCGAGTTTCAAGTTGCAGTACTCTTACCAGCTTGCTTTACTTATTTTTCCCTATTCCCTCTACTTACCCCCACTCCTTCAACGCAATCATGTCAAAATATAATCTAGTTTCAGATATAGTTATAATACATAAATGTACCAAATTTCAAGTGAAAATTTAAATTTACTTTTATCAACTCTTTTAATAAGGGATGGGGGGGTGGTGGGGGATGGAAAATACTAATAAAAAAACCTGAGACCTCCGCTTCTAGTATATACACCAAATCCCAAATTTCTGTACTTTTACCAGCTTGCTTTACTTATTTTCCCTTATATGTCCTACTTAACCCCCAACCCTTCAACGGAATCATCTCAAAATATAATTTAGTTCCAGATGCCGTTATAATACATATGCGTACTAAATTTCATTTGAATATCTCAATTTTATTTTATCAACCACTTGAATAATGGAGTAGGGGTGGTGGGGGGCTGAATATATTATTAAAAAATCTGAGGCCCTGGCTTCTAGTACATACACCGAATTTCAATTTTCTGTACTCATACCAGCTTGCTTTACTTACTTCCCCCTATTTACCCATAAATAACTCCCAACCCTTCAACGGAATCATCTCAAAGTATAATCTATTTCCAGATGTCGTTATAATTCATACGTGTACCAAATTTCAAATGAATATCTCGATTTTATTTTATCAACCCTATTAATAATGAAATAGGGGTGGTGGGGGTTGAAAAATATTATAAATAATCTGAGATACTAGGCTTCTAGTACATACACCGAATTTTGAGTTTCTGTTGTCTTACCAGCTTGCTTTACTTATTTTCCCCTATTTACCCCTATTTAACCCCCAACCCTTCAGCGGAATCATCTCTAGTTCCCGATGTCGTTATAATACGTATGCGTACTAAATTTCATGTGAATATCTCAATTTTTTTTATCAACCCTTTGAATAATAGAGTAGAGGTGGTGGGGGGCTGAAATATATTATTAAAAAATCTGAGACCTTGGCTTCTAGTACATACACCGAATTTCAAGTTTCTGTACTCATACCAGCTTGCTTTACTTATTTCCCCCTATTTACCCATAAATAACCCCCAACCCTTCAACGGAATCATCTCAAAGTATAATCTATTTCCAGATGTCGTTATAATTCATACGTGTACCAAATTTCAAATGAATATCTCAATTTTATTTTATCAACCCTTTTCATATTGGAGTAGGGGTGGTGGGGGTGGAAAAATATTATAAAAAAATCTGACGCTTTGGCTTCTAGTACATACACCGAATTTCAAGTTTCTGTACTTTTGCCAACTTGTTTTACTTATATTCCCCTATTTACCCCAAATTAACCCCCAACCCTTCAACGGAATCATCTCAAAATATAACCTAATTCCAGACGTCGTTATAATACATACGTGTACGAAATTTCAAATGATTATCTCAACTTTATTTTATCAACCCCATTAATAATGGGGTAGGGGTGGTGGGGGGTTGAAAAATATTATAAAAAAATCAGAGACCTTAACTTTTAGTACATACACCGAATTTCAAGTTTCTGTACTCTTACAAGCTTGCCTTACTTATTTCCCCCTATTTACCCCTATTTAACCCCCAACCCTTCACCGGATATCCTCAAAAAACAATCCAGTTCCAGATCTCGTTATAATATATACGTGTACAAAATTTCAAGTGAATATCTTAAACCGTTCCAGAGAAAACGTGCAGACAAAAAAAGTTACAGACAGACAAACAGACCGACAGACAGAAATTTTGTTTCGCTCAAATTTAAAATCTCGACGTTTCATGACATTCTAAACCTATGTCACGAATAAAAAATTTTGAAAATTTTTTTGCGATTACTATACTTCCAATCCACTACGTGGATGTGGAAGTAATTATTACACTAAAAATACTTTAGAATATAACTGAAAAAGAAAATCATCTCGAACGGCGGAAAAATGCCTTTGGGCACTGTCGCGTCGTTCGAAAATTGTTTTCGAAAGTATCAAAATCTGGGACATTCCAAGGGCGAGCAACGGAAATCCGATCCGCCGGTTGAACTTATCGAAAGTACCACCAAAAGTATTTTCGAAAGTACCCTCAGGTATGTTCAACAAAGCAGAAATTTCAGTCAGGATGTAGCGAGTAGCTGTTTTAAAAGGCAAAATTTAAGCAAAAATCAATGGGATGGTTTTTCAAATAAAAATCAAAGTATGTATGCTCTGCTTTAAGTATTTCTGTGCTGCTGGATGACGGCGCAGCTCCGATTCTCTTACTCGCCGGCGACCAGTTGATATCCTTCGTCGGCCTGATCCAGGATTTATACTAATCGTGCCAAGTAACTGGAAGAAATTTGGGCTTAGGCTCTCGACTTAGCTTACGGTGGAGACGGGAGCGGGTTCAATATATTAAATGTTTAAATGTTACAACTTTAACAAAAAGATTGGGCGCCAAGGAATTCTAAAATCTATTTCCCAAACGTTCGGTATATAAGAGTAATTGAATCCCTAAAATTGACTCTAATGTAGGTCCTTAATAAATCACTAATTATTCTTAAAATATAGAAAGGTATATTGCGAATACTTATGTCTACTTTACACAGGGGGGATTACAAAATGTTGTACTAATATTAAAAGGACAACTCGAGGTTCATGCACGATAGAGCTCTCGCGAGAGTGAAGACTTTTGGACGTGTCAGAATTAATATTAAATACTCCGAAATACACCTCAGAACAACGCCCAATGTCTTACACAAGGTTCCGAATTGGCAATATTCTTATTACCTAAAGGTTATATAGAACAATTCTCTTTCTCTAGGAAACTTATACTTAGAGGAATAGCTAACCTTAAAACTTACTAGATTTCAAATACATTATTACAAATATGAAACATGAAATGTGAAATATGACATTGTCCATATACCAAAAACATATAGTCACAACCAAATAGATTATTAGAACCCGCTAGGCGGTACTTATCCTTTTCCCTTGGAGTAATATCATTTCACGTGGACACCTATGACCATAAGGGTTCTCGCGGCGAAACTGGAATCTGTATTTTATTCCCCGCGTACAATATTCACTGCTTACATAACGTATGTTACCCCTCTACCAGAGAATAACGTCTTAGGATTGTCAAGCAGGTACCAACAATACTATCAGGGCTAGGTAGGGCCTCCTCTCAGATTACGTAATCTATCAGGCCATTTAAGCTCTAAGATGAAGTTAAACTAAAACTGAAACTGAAACGCCTAAGAAAAGAAGGGATTTCGAGGTATAACAACCCTCTATCGTTTGAATACTATATGAATAAACCAACTCACCTCCAATCATTACGAAACCCTAAATGATATGGAGACGTTATCTCTCAGCCGGGCAACTAGTACTTTTAACCTCTTAGTGGAGAACTTCGATGATATGTACACAACTTGGTCAACACCAAACAACAATACCATCTAATGATTAATTAGTATGAATTATGTCCGTAAATTACGTCGTTTTATTTCAATTGCATACTTTTATTTATTTATTTATTTATTGCATACACTGTTCAACAGGTAAGATACCCAATTACAGAACAGGAATAAAGGCATACAAAGCATTAATTACATAATATACAACAACATAGAAAGAAAGTAAAATGAAGAAAAAAAATTACTTAAATGTACGAACTATGAATAACTAATGATACGAAGAAAGAGAAAAAAATAACATGGGAAATGTTTAAATATAAAAACTATATATACATATATACACATATGTGATTCAAAGCAAATTAAGAAAAACAAAGACACTCACTGGTTATTTAATTTAGAACATTTTGTTTTATGTCACTAAGGCTGCAATTAAAAATATCGAAGTCGTTACATAATTTGTTAGAAGTACTGCAAATCGTATATAAAGGTGAATTATTTAGTACGTTGGTACGCGGCGTAGGTAAATAGAACACTTGGTGATTACGAGAGGTTAATCTGGGAACGTGAAAATTAAGCTTACTAATTATTTCGGGTGCGTCAAAATCATTGTGTAGTAATTTAAACAAAAATACTTGAGAAAAGTACGTACGCCTATCCTCAAGAGTAGTCATAGAATATCTTTCAAGCAAGTTACTGTGCGGAAAACCAATCACTGGATAGGTACCGTCGGATTTGAACCACAGTAATTTAAGAAATCTACGTTGAACTGCCTCCAAGTTATTCTTGTGAACATCATAACTGGAACTCCAAATTAGCGATGCGTACTCAAGTTTCGATCTGACGAAGGATTGATAAAGAATTTTCAGAGTATCAGTATTAGTGAACTCTCGACTAGTACGAACGATGAATCCAAGGGCTTTGGAGGCTTCGGACACAATGGTATCGATATGATCAGTGAAGGATAATTTACTATCAAAAGTTACGCCGAGGTCGCGAAATGTTATAGGTCTTTGAAGTATGACATTATCTAACCTGTAATCAAAAATAAAAGGTGACGTTTTTAAAGAAAAGGACATTACGTTACATTTACTAGGATTCATGAATAATTTATTTACTATACACCAGGTATTTATTTTGTCACGAGAAGTCTGAAGTTGAAAACAGTCATCGATTTCATCAATTACTGTGAACATTTTTAGATCGTCGGCATATAAAAGGTGAGGCAAATTAATTTCGTTCACTATGTCGTTAATAAATATGTTAAAAAACAAGGGCCCCAGAATAGATCCCTGGGGAACTCCAGATGTGGCAGCAAATTCGATCGATTTGAACCCATTCAATGCAACGTACTGACTCCTATTCATTAAATAAGATTTAAACAAAAGGAGCAAAGAATATGAGAAGCCGATTTTTTCTAATTTATTAAGTAACAACTGGTGATCAAGTCTATCAAACGCTTTGGAGAAATCGGTATATATGACATCTACCTGCCCACGTTCATCTAGGGATTCAGAAATATATTGAGTTATACAGAATAAATTTGTTGTTGTTGAACGCCCTTTCATAAATCCATGTTGATTAATAGAGATTTTGGTGTTAATCGAATGATATATTCTATCATGAAGTAATATTTCTAAGACTTTACAGAAGTTACAAATTACAGAGATTGGTGTGAAGTTCTCAATATCTAGTTTGTTTCCCTTTTTGAAGATGGGACATACTTTGGAATATTTCCATAGGTCAGGAAATAGGCAGTTTTTTAAGATTAAGTTAAAAATTAGAGTTAGAGGATATGCAAAGATAATAGCGCAATCCTTTAATAAAAAAGCTGGAATGGAATCAGGACCGGTCGTCATTTTGGGTTTAATTCGTTTTAGAGCCCGAATAACCTCATCTTCACTGAAAGAGTTTATGCTAACAATAGGGTTATTGTTAGGTATATCGGTCTCAAAGTGATGTTCCTCGATATCTAATGAAGACTCATTATAAGATTGACCGAAATAATTGGCAAATGCATTTAGTATATCAGAGGGATTGTTTAGCGAAGATCCCTCGAAGAACATCTCTTCAGATACACTGGCCGACCCTTTTCTACTTTTGATGAAAGCCCAAAATTTATTTGGATCATTTTAATCGCTACAAGTCGCCATTGCCATATATTGGATTAACTGATATTCTTTTTTTCTCCCTTCTTTCTTTATTTTTAAATCCTAAAGTATTTTACCTACTTCGACACCAGAGAACAGCACAATGCAGAGCCTACTTAATCTATTAGAATGGGTAATTACCATGAAATATTTACGAATACGTAACAATTCTCCACTTTTTTTAAATGTTAAAAGATGAATATTTGTCATTGGGTAACCATCTACTACTTTAGCAATAACACCAGCTTTAACTAACTCACTTATATGGGACATATTGGTTATTACTCATCTTCGGTATATTACGTACCTTTGTTTCATAGACTATATACCATAGGATTTTCATAATGTGGAATGGGACCAACTGTGAGCTGCATTATTGAGAATGGGTATATCCAGGCATCTAGTCTTCATTATTCGTCGTCGAATGTATGAAAAAAACTCTGCTTTGTCAAAGTCGGCAACACTAACTCTGACAAAGTAACGATAGAACTAATTGTTCAAACAATAAAAATCCATTAAAAGTTCTATGGTTCACTGTGTAGCAAAACAAAATAATTATTCGAATTTAGAGAAATTCCATTCGCTGGCGTTTCTTATAACAACTGACAAAAATTACCTTGTCCTGTTAAACCATTAAGAAGAAAATACATGAACTATAATAATTAATAAGATTTACGCCAAATGCTAAGAGGAGCAAGATACATAAAAGAAATGTTGATTTAATTAATTTTATATATTTCTCTTCATATATTTAAAGCAAATAAAAAATGTCGGGGTATTTGATCTTTACCGCAAAGTCAAAGGCGCCGACGCTTTTTATGTGCCTTCAGTATATGAAGAGAACCCGATAAAATATCTGTCTTGGATCTCCGGGTAAAATGAGAATTGTATAATTAGAACTTTTCTGTGACTATTTCTTATTTAATTCCATGCGACAGTATCCCATTTTTAAAAAAATATGTACTAATATATAGGGAAAGTTTATAAAGATTGAAATATAAATTGTTACTTTCCAGTTAACCACTTCATGTGCTTGCACGAAATAAATACAATTGAACTTACCCCAATTAATAAATAAATAATTCGTAATCGATAGTGCGACACAATGTTGAAAATCGTCAGTATGAAAAATATATCAACTAATAATACACCCCTGATAAACTCAATGAAGGCTGTAAGTATGTACTTGTAAATGAGTGAAAACTATTGAATGAAAAAATGTTGAATTTACATACGAAACGAGAACTGAACTGAACTGCGTATAAACTCATAATGGATTCGAAAAAGTGCGGTGGTACATTTTCTCAAGAAGACCTGAACATTTTCAGATTAAAGTAGAAAAGTTCAGAAATTTTGGTTTAAGAGCCTTCTTGTAATTGACTTGGCATCTTCTCCTCATTGATTAAGGTCAGGTTGACTTGATAACAAATTATGTACCTACCTTAGGTTTTTCAATTATATTTCACTACCTGCTTTCTTCTGTGTTTCAAAATGAAAATTAGTAAACTTTTTTTTAATCTGTCAGATAGGCATACTTTTTCTAGCCACAAAATATTGATTTCCCAGTATTGAATTCTATTGAAACTAGTCAAGGTTAAATACTACAACTAATGGCAACCAAATAGTTACATTGTATTAAAATTATATTTACGTGCTTATGTAAAATAGCACGTTATAGATTATAGAATTATCTAGTTCTAATAATAATATTTATGTTCATTTCAGTGAGAATGTAATGTAATAATGATATTAACAAATTTCATTATGAATTTTATAGAATATTGCCACAGAATAGTAAACAATCAGAATTGAATCTTTCAGGGAAGATGAAGATTCGCGCATTTCTAGACCTGCATCCGATTCGTCATATTCCTAGAATAGAACAGTAAAGTAGTTATATAATTATTGCACATTCTATGTGCAAATGGGATATTCTTCGCAGTTTTTTTTTTGTAAATGATATTAGTTTTAGACAAAACAAAAACATATTTAAAATGTTAGTAAATTTTTTATTTATTGATCGATTTGGTTCAAAAATTTGGAAGAACTCTGTTAGGAAAGTGTTCCTGATAAAACCATTTGACTTCTAAACCCTTACCCACAGGTAGCTTGTGCATAAGATGCATAAAACAAAGATATTTTTGTTTGACATCAATAATGCAATCCGTTGTCGAGACCATTTGATTTTACTGATAAAGGACAAAAACTAAACCATTACTCACAGGTAATTTGTACATACAGCGCATAAGACAAAGATATTCTTGTTTGACATCAATAATGCAATCCGTAGTCGAGATCATATGATTTTACTGATAAAGGACAAAAACTGAGATCTTCATACTTGGAAGAACTCTGTTAGGAAAACGCTCCTGATAAAACCATTTGGCTTCTAAACCATTACTCACAGGTAGTTTGTACATACAATGCACAAAACAAAGATATTCTTGTTTAACATCGATAAAGCAATCCGTTGTAGAAATCGTTTGATTTTACTGATAAAGGACAAAGACTGAGATCTTCATATATGGAAGAACTCTGTTAGGAAAATGTTCCTGATAAAACCATTTGGCTTCTAAACCATTACTCACGGGTAATTTGTACATACAGTACATAAGACAAAGATATTCTTGTTTGACATCAATAATGCAATCCGTAGTCGAGATCATATGATTTTACTGATAAAGGACAAAAACTGAGATCTTCATACTTGGAAGAACTCTGTTAGGAAAATGTTCCTGATAAAACCATTTGGCTTCTAAACCATTACTCACAGGTAGTTTGTACATGCAATGCACAAAACAAAGATATTCTTGTTTAACACCAATAAAGCAATCCGTTGTTGAGATCATTTGATTTTACTGTTAAAGGGCAAAGACTAAGATCTTCATACTTGGATGAACTCTGTTAGGAAAATGTTCCTGATAAAACCATTTGGCTTCTAAACCATTACTCACAGGTAATTTGTACATACAATGCATAAGACAAAGATATTCTTGTTTGACATCAATAATGCAATCCGTTGTGGAGATCATATGATTTTACTGATAGAGGACGAAAGCAGATCTTCATACATGGAAGAACTCTGTTAGGAAAATGTTCCTGATAAAACCATTTGGCTTCTAAACCATTACTCACAGGTAGTTTGTACATGCAATGCACAAAACAAAGATATTCTTGTTTAACACCAATAAAGCAATCCGTTGTTGAGATCATTTGATTTTACTGTTAAAGGACAAAGACTAAGATCTTCATACTTGGATGAACTCTGTTAGGAAAATGTTCCTGATAAAACCATTTGGCTTCTAAACCATTACTCACAGGTAATTTGTACATACAATGCATAAGACAAAGATATTCTTGTTTGACATCAATAATGCAATCCGTTGTGGAGATCATATGATTTTACTGATAGAGGACGAAAGCAGATCTTCATACATGGAAGAACTCTGTTAGGAAAATGTTCCTGATAAAACCGTTTGGCTTCTAAACCATTACTCACAGGTAGTTTGTACATACAATGCATAGAACAAAGATATTCTTGTTTAACATCAATAAAGCAATCCGATGTCGAGATCATTTGATTTTACTGATAAAGGGCAAAGACTGAGATCTTCATATTTGGAAGAACTCTGTTAGGAACTGTCCTTTAAAGTTATTTAGATGGAAAATCTGGATGTGGAGGTATTGATTCCTTAGGCAGCGATTTTTATCTGACATATCTATTTTTAAGCTAATTTTTTAGCGGATATATCAATATTACAATTTGAATTTCCGAACATCTTTTATAGCCTCATTTATTACACTGAAATGTTGCTCTGGGGTTTTTTTTGCTAAATCATTGCTTTTATTTATATCTACTTATTCACTTTTATAAACTTTGATGTCAGGCAATTGCAAAATCTAAAAATAAATGCATTAGTCTGGAAAATCGAAGATTATAACAGAACGATAATTATTTTGGTGCCTGATATTCTAAAAATACTTTAAACTGTCAATCAGTTATATCAAAATTACAATCTTACGATAACACACTTATCTTTAGGGATTATATCTAATATCTGCGTATTATACTTTTAAAAAAAACACTGCACTCTTAGAAAAACTCCATAAATATTCTTACATCCACTCAAGTGAAATATTCAGTTGATAACACCTGCATCAAATATTCAATTTTGTAATAGATTAAGTGCAAAATGTAACAAGAAATATGCCTTATAAGTTTGTATAAGTTATAATTTAAAAAAAAGGCATAATGACTTAAAGACCTATTAACTATCCTAAAATAAATAAGATGACCAGCCTGCATTTTAGTTCTAGTTCTAAAAATTTAGGATTAAATTAGAAATTTTACGGTCGCCAGTTTTTTATTGGTGCGTTTAAATTTAACCCCTATTCTTGACCAACAAATTTTAACCCACGGAGAATGGGTGGTATAAACCAAACATTCTAGGTTAGCTAACATCACGCAATGCATGTGCGTTTGAGGCAGCACAACCTTTAACTTAACATTTTCAATATTTTGCATTATAGGCCGGTCTTCGAAAAGTCAAAATCATCGATTTTGTCAGACATTTAAAACAGCAATTTTATTGGCTATTCTTAAGGAAAAATTGTGCTGAACACAATGATGAGATTAAAGAAATTATAAAACGCAGTCTTCATTATTAATAAAATTAAAAAGTCGTCAAATATCAATAAAGCTAGTTGGCAAATTGTAAAAAACATTACTAACAGCAACAAAGGTCATCACACTGAAACATTAAGTATTTTGCACAACAATAAAAACGTTAATAATCCAAGTGAAATAAGTAATATTTTTTGTGAATATTTTTCAACTGTCGACAGGACCTGATGAACTTAACTATAACATTATCAATTCATGTATGCATACTATTGTTCAGCCGCTTTGTTATCTTTTCAACCTCTCAATTTCTGTCGGCATATTTCCCACCAATTTAAAACTAGGGCACGTTACGCCACTGTACAAGAAAGGTGATGTGGAACTTATAGACAACTATAGAGCAATAACTCAAAACTCTTATATATCAAAAATATTCGAAAAAATTGTACAGTCACGAGTATATGAATATTTAACTGCATTTAACCTTTTAAGCGAACATCAGCATGGATTCAGGCCCAAATATTCAACCTTGACTGCAGCATATCAGTTTGTGCAATTCATTTATGAATCATTAGATGCTAATAAATACGTTCTTAGCACATTATTTGATTTAAGTAAAGCTTTCGACTCCCTAAATCATGAGTTTTTAATTAAAAGAATTGAATCAATAGGAATTCGGGGAAACCTCAGTAAGTGGATAAAGTCTTTTATTACCAATCGAAAAATTATTGTAAAACTTGACAATAATTACTCTCAAAAAAGGGATATCAATATCGGTTTGCCTCAAGGTGCAGTCCTCTCTCCTTTACTATTCACAATATTTATTAATGACTTGGAAGCACATCTCAGTGAAGGCATCAAATTAATTATATATGCAGATGATGTTACACTTGGACTTGTGGCTGATTCAGCCGGAGAACTAAATAATTCTGCAAACAATTTAATAGCCGAATTCTCATCATGGTGTACACGTAATCAATTAATTTTAAATTTACATAAAACAACTTATATACAATTTTATAAAAGACGACAGCCACCTATTTTAAATCTAATTATAAATCAACACATTATTACACGATCGACATACATTAAATTCTTAGGTCTAGTAGCTGACGAAAATTTTACTTGGACGAATCATATAGAATCAGTATGCAAAAAATTTCACTCTGCATTTTTTGCATTACGAAATCTAAAACCTATCTTATCGAGAGGACAACTAATAAATGTATATTATGGACTCGTGCATTCTCATCTCAGGTACTCAATTATTCTCTGGGGTGTAGGCACAGAAATGCAACCAGTTTTTATTTTACAAAAAAAAATTATTCGTCTTATGCTTTCACTCATGCCACTAGATTCATGTCGACCTGTGTTCATAGAAAATAACATCCTAACATTACCTTCAATTTTTGCACTCGAGGCAGCCGTTTTTGTCTACCAAAACAAGAATAAATTTACAATTAATTCAGATAAGCACACATACAATACCCGTGTAGCTAATCAGATATCCTTCAATAATTATAACCTGTCACTTTTTAGAAAAAGTCCATATGTCTGTTGTGCCAACATTTTCAATGCACTTCCTGTTGAGATAAAAAAACAACAGAGTTCTTCAGTTTTTAAAAATAAACTAAAAAAATACCTAATTAATAAATGTTATTATTCCATTCAAGAGGTTTTTAGTAATGTAAGCAACTAATGGATGTATTAAAAATATAGCATATCATATTCTGTGCTGTCCAGTGTTCAATGTTTTGTAGTGTATAAGTATTGTGTTTTATTAATTTTGATGTATATTATATATTCTCTTATTATTTGCTGTGAATTTTTAATAACGTTTACTATTGTAACAATTTTTAAATATTATTTTATGTAATTAACGTGTGTTCAAAACTGACCTGTCACATCTATACAAATGTATAGATAAGTGAATAAAGAATTTTGTTATTATTATTATTAAAAACAATAGTTTTTAGTGAAAATTCTCATTTTTTGATGTTCTTTGACTTTTCAACGACATGAAGAAGTTAAGGTATAAAAAATGAAGATCTTTATCAATATGCGTCGTTTGAGACTTGTAGCGACCTCCTATTTTTGACCATTCAATCCTTACAAACAAATTAAGGGTCCTAAATTCACATTATTTTTTCTGTTCAACAAAACATCACACGGATATTTTATTGTGATAAATATGTTGCATTTTGTTCATAGAATTTACAGTTTTTTTTGTGTCGATATCTCGCGTATTTTGCAATTGTTTAAACAAATAAGGTAATTTATTTATTATGGATTTGCGACTTTCCATGGAATTTTCTGCACTCTCCACCCCCCGGCGATTTTTAGTTAAAAATTCAACTTAATAACTTCTTTATTTTGATATATTAAAACCATCGTAGATAAAATCATATACAAATATGCGTGCACCTAGTTTTTAACTTTTAACCCATATTTCTTAGAAGGCTGAAATAACAACAAAACATGTACTTGTGTGATTTAATAAAACAGACATATTATACAAACATAAGAGATTTATTTGAATAAGTTACACAGTAGCTAATTTTACCCTTATTTTATTGTACTATTCTAATTAGTTATTCTGGCTGGTACTTCGAAACAAATAACATCTTTGTCATTGGAGTCAGTTAATCCCCAGTGAACCACTGTCTTTATCTGTAACGAAATAAATAATTAATAGCAATGTTAATTATCCTAGATGCTGTTTGTTTTTATATTCATGTTTTTATTCTCCTAGGTGTTAACGTCATGGGAATATTAATAATAATACAATAATTGATAACTTAAACCTTGAGTAAAGAAATAAACATTTTTACTACTACATAATTATTTTATTTTCATGAAATCTGCACCAGTGTTCAAAGGATAATGATGTTACCATCCAAGGACGAGTCTTATATTTCACGTGTAGTTTTTATTTTATAGTATGCAACATACCATGCAAAACAATATTGTATCGAAAACTTGCTAAAGTAAAAATTTAATACTTCTAAAGACAGCAAGTGATGATCACTTGATAGTTGACAAAGAATTATCGCAATATTTTTTTTTTAGCCTGTATTTGCGTACATCATAACTTTGAGCCGCAATAAAATAATTGAACGCCAAGGGTATTAAATTAAAGCTTATCAAATATGTTGATGTCGGTATCTTCTCATTTTTCAATATAGTGGTTGCTACCTCCATAAAAGGGGGTAAAAGGGTTATTATGGGTATAAATATTTTTCACTATTTTTTTTTCTTCAAGACGCTTTCTAATATAAAATAGTTAAAATTAAATAATTTTTCAAAGTAGTCAATTGCCAAACTCCGCATCAAAAAACTGTCCCCGAAAGAGGGTAAAAACTACCCTTACATTAAAAAAGTTTTGCGAATATATGTAAACTGTTTTAAAATACAATTTTTAATGTAAGAGTAGTTTCAACCCTTATTTAGTGTTGATTTTTAGACATGGAGGTTCTTTAATTTAGTTACTCTGAAAAATAACTTTGAGGTAATTCTATTAAATACCTATCGCCATGAGAAAAAATTCTGTGAAACTATTTATACTTTATACGACTCCTCATTCAGAAGGGGAGGAACCCCAATATTGAAAAATAAAAAAGTCCACATTCCATTTTTGAACAGCCTATTTGCTGCTTTTTTTGCTTCCAGTTCCACCTCGATATGCAATGGAGTGAGTCCAAGAATGGCCTCCATTGCTATCGTTGGAGTGGTTCTGATAGCTCCTGTAATTCCAAGGCAAGCTAGCCTTTGAACTTGACATAAGCGAGCTCTAATTGTGGAGCGCCCCTGGCAGCGCCACCACACTAGTGCCGCATATGTTATTAGGGGTTTTACCACGATGGTGTATGTCCAAAGAGCAATCTTCGGACTTATTCCCCATTTTAGACCGAAGATGCGTTTGCACATCCATAAGGAGGCGCACGCTTTCCTAGTTTGAGCTTCAACGTGGTCCTTCCATGACAGCTTGGAGTCCAAGGTTACCCCGAGATACCTTACTGTGCGGGAAAGACACAAACGGATGCCCATAAGAGAAGGAGGCTGGAAGTCGCTTATTTTTCTCCTTTTGGTGAACAGCATTAGCTCTATCTTGCCAGGGTTGACAGAGAGGCCATGTCTGTTACACCATTCCTGAACTATGTTGAGAGCCCGTTGCATGAGCCCTGTAATAGTTGTTTCAAAGTGGCCTCTAATCATGATCGCCAAATCATCTGCGTATGCTTGTGCATAGAAACCTGCCTCGTTCAATTCGTCCAGAAGTCCGTCGAGCAGAAAATTCCACAGTAGTGGAGATAGTACCCCTCCCTGCGGATATCCTCGGCCCACCTTGGCCCTGACCGTCTCGTTGCGTGATGTCGCGGGTGCTCAACATAGACGATATCCATCTGATAATGGTACCGTCCACATTGCGGTCCGCAACTGCTTGAGAGAGACTCAAAGGTGGGGTTATTAAACGCTCCTTCGATATCCAAAAACGGTACCATGGCAAGTTCTTTCTGCTCGAGCGCGTTCTCAGCTCTGACAACAAGCTGATGAAGGGCCGTCTCTGCAGATTTCCCCGCCTGGTATGCATGTTGATTGGGGTGGATTGGTGATAGCGCCAATACCCCATTTTTTATGTACCTTTCTACCAATCTTTCCAGTATCTTCAAAAGAAAGGATGTGAGGCTTATTGGTCTAAAAGCCTTAGTCTGGTCATATATGATACGACCTGTCTTTGGTATAAAGATCACTTTGACCTCTCTCCAAGACGTTGGTATATATCCTAGAGCTAGGCAAGATCTTAATAGATGATACAGGTGACTTAGCAGTACCGCCGCCACTTTTAAGTATACAAAAAGAAATTATATGACATCAAACCAAACAGTCTTTAAAGGTCACTATGGAATACATCAATCTGGCTACCATCGTGTATCACTTGCGATATATACTGAATTATATTAACAGGTTATTAGCAATTGACCTATTAAATCATATAGGTGCTTGAATATTCCGTTGCAAACTGGTATCGTTAATATTGTGATAATTAGTCAATAATTGTTCGTAAATACTGATAGTGTAGCAATAGGCCCATAAATTTTAATGATTATGTATTTGTATAACGAATCTTTAAGCCTAATTTTGTCTAAAGTGGCAATTTATATGGTGAAATTTGCTCATGGTTGTGAGCTCCACTCTTAGATCGTCACGGAAATAAATACATTTTAATTTTACAATAGATTCTTGTTACAATACGACAACCTTCAGTCGGTTAAGTATGTAAGATCAACGTAATTAATTATTTTATATGGAATATTTGCTATCAGTGTTTTTAGCAGTACCTGGCAGTACCTTTACAGTTTGTTTTATGTCCAAACACATTGAAAAAACAATTATTTACTAATAAATTGAAAACGCTATTAAATATACATAGCTTATGGGCTCGTTTAACATTACGATATATTTAAGTATGGACAGTGACCATTGCGAATTCGGTATTTCTTAGAACATCGTCTTTGCCATATAGCTGTCATCATTATGTTTACTAGGTAATTAAGTAAACATTAATTTATGTTGTTTTTAATACACGTTGGTAATTTGAAAATTGACGCAATAAATATATCAGCACAAACATGCTAGTCACTAGTAGCCTTCCAAAGTACGTACACAATTATTCTAACTAGAAGTATATTTTCGTTTGATGTAGATACTTTTGTAATTTGTGTATAATAGGGCCCCGTTTAGAACTTTGTTTATAACAACTATTAATTGAAAAATAATATTTGGATATTTTCCAAAAATCTGTACAATACACAATATACATATTACCCAAATAGGATGATTTAATCATACTTACCTGTTGCTATTATTGATGTGGATTATATTTGGGATCTGAATCTGTAATTGTTTTAAATTTTTTTTTTTGCTCGTTGCTCACGCACGTTCAAAGAAGTTTATATTCTTTTAACGACTTGGTCAATACCTTTAAAACATTTATTTGCAGTCAGAAATTTCAATTTCAACTAATTCCTGTCTCTTGCTCGACTTAGCCAATCGCCATAATTTGACCCAGAAAAATATTTTTTTTTGCTTCATGCCAGATATGGCAGTCATAATGTATTTAATTTAAATTTTGTTGGAGTTCAAAAAATCAGATTCACTTAAATGTGTTTAACTCTAGCCATACTTACTCTCGGATAAATTTGTAGTACTTCTATGTGTGATTTGAAGATGTACTCTTCGCCAGCCTTTAAACTACATCCAGCTAAAGTTTTACCATCTTCCTTGTAAATTTGATCACAAGCGCTTTCACCATCCACACCAACAAACGGGAAGGGTATTCCGAAAATGACGGCATGCACAGTGTTTTTCAGTTTAGTGACATCGTGCTCTGAAAAAATTAAATACAAACATTGATAAATAAAAGCATGTTTTTTTGTTGTAATATGTATTGTATTGTATTATTTACTAGTACCATGTGCTACTACAAGCTCCTAACTTATATGTTTTTAGAGGTGGTTTGTGGTTAATTATAAAAAATATTATTAAAAAGTATTTTGTAGAATTAAGATTTTTTAATATGTAAAACATTATATAAAAGTAGTAAAAATTCTTAAATTTTTTGGGGTTTGTATTCAACGTAAATACTTAATTGGGTTTACTCTTTTCTATTAAAAACTAAAATAATTCTTCAATATGCTGTTCAATGATATAAAGGAAAATAAATATAACGGCGGCACATACTATCGAATGTGACGAAGATATAAAAACAAAAATTGTAATCAATATCTCAAAGATAAAAGTTTTTTTTTTCTTTTGCCCTTACTGTAAAAATTTAAAACGTATTTGTACAATGCGTAAATTAAACTGACATAGGAATTTCACTGACCCACAAGGTTTTTAAATCTTAACCTAAATAAGTGATTCCGAAGGTTTGCCGCCATCTATAGCTAGTTATGTTTTTTTTTATTGTTTTTTATTGGTTTTTGGAGAGTTAAATAAGATGGTCTGGTCCATTTTACTCAATCTAAACAAAATAAAATGAAAAACATAGGCAGAAATTACCTTTTTAACACTTTTAGGTAGGTTTTCTCAAAATTGTGACGTAATTGATGGTGCAAGACGGTCAACGGCATCGTGTTCAGCACGTTAAAAACTTTCGGAATCATCAATTTTGGTTTAAAAAAAAAAAGTATTTTTTTTTTGCAAATCTGTGTTTTAGTAAGGAAATACAAGGGAATCTAAAAATATAACTGTTTTAGAGTACCATACTTACCACTATCTTGAAAACTGAGTGAGATAGTGTAAAATATTATATGTACATTTCTGGTAGAGCACAACATTCTGTTAAATAATGGTTATTACAAAAATAACAGTACACATGATAGTTAAGTTCATATAGACCTCCAGAGTCTTACTATGGGGTTCGGAAGCGATTGTTTTTCGTCATTGATAGTAATTTTAGGGATTTTTCCGGATCATTTAAAATGCAATTATTAAGAAGTATATCTATAGTATTCATCATCTGTGGGCTCAAGAAACTTCTGACATAATAGACTTTTTAAACCTTTCTTTGTTTGTATTATTGCTATATAAATAAGGAACATTTTTTATAGTCATTTATTTTCAATTTTCGGATCTTAGATATTATCTGAGACAATTTTCCTGATGTGAATCTTATTTGTCACAAAATTTTCGATGAAGATGGTATTCAATATGTTTTTATACAACGCACCCTGATTATTTTTTATTCAAGCGCAGTCATAATATGCTGCGGTTGAAACAAGAAAGGCCTATTTTACTAAGATTTCAGGTACATTAGAGGCAATGTGTACATTTCTAATCATACTGAATTGGTTTTTAATATTCCGCTTTATTTATTACTTATTAATTAACGATTTGTTCGTTTAAGTGATAAAAATATGTTTTTTTTCATTAAGAAGGCAATTTATTAACTAATGAGAAAGAATAAAAAGGAATGTTGAAAACCCATTCAATTCGATTAGAATGTACACAATGTACCTAACAAATCTGAAATTATAATGTAAAACTACTACTTCCACATCCACGTAGTGGATTGGAAGTATAGTAATCGTAAAAAGAAATTCAAAATTTGTTTTCTTGAGGTAAGTTTGGAATGTCATGAAACGTCGAGATTTTAAATTTGAGCGAAAAAAATTTTTTCTGTGTCTGTCTGTCGGCCTGTCTGTCGGCCTTGTCTGTCTGTAACTTTTTTGTCCGCACGTTTTCTCCGGAACGCTTTAAGATATTGACTTGAAATTTTGCACACCCATATATTTTAACGAGATCTGGAACTGGATTGTTTTTTGAAGTTATCCGGTGAAGGGTTGGGAGTAAATAGGGGTAAATAGGGAGAAATTTGCAAAACCAGCTGGTAAGAGTACAGAAACTTGAAATTTGATGTATGTACTACAAGCGAAAATCCTCAACATTTTTTATAACATTTTTCATCCCCCCATCACCACCCCCCACTTCATTATTAAAGGGGTTGATAAAATAGATAGACAGATAAATCTTTTATTGGTCATATAAACACAAATTATGCTTTGACACGTCAAATAAAAATATGGCAAGAAACCAACAAAATAGTGATTGTCTTAAATAAAAAATTACACAATAATTCAAACAAATAAATAAAATTGAGATATTCACTTGAAATTTGGTACACGCCCATATTATAATGACATCCGGAACTAGATTATATTTGGGATTATTCTGATCAAGGGTTGGGGGTTAAATAGGGGTAAAGAGAGGAAAATAAGTAAAGCGAGCTGGTAAGAGTACAGAAACTTAAAATTCGGTGTATGTACTAGAAGTCAAGGTTTTAGATTTTTGTATAATATTTTTCAACCCCCCCACCACCCTTAGTCCATTATTGAAGGGGTTAATAAAATAAAATTGAGATATTCACTTGAAATTTGGTACACGTATGTACTATAACGACATCTGGAACTGGGTTATATTTTGAGATGATTCCGTTGAAGGGTTGGGAGGTAAGTAGAGGTAGATAGGGAAAAATAAGTAAAGCGAGCTTCTAAGAGTACACAAACATGAAATTCGGTGTATGTCCTAGAAGCCAAGGCCTCAGATTTTTTAATAATAATTTTCAACCTCCTACCACCCTTACTCAATTATTGAAGGGGTTGGTAAAATAAAATTGAGATATTCACTTGAAATTTGGTAAACGTATGTATTATAATGACATCTGGAACTAGATTATATTTTGAGATGATTCCGTTGAAGGGTTGGGGGTTAAATAGGAATAAATAGGGGAAATAGGTAAATCAAGCTGATGGAAGCACAGAAATTTGGGATTTGGTGTATATACTAGAAATCAAGGCCTCAGATTTCTTTCTAAAATTTTTCAAACGCCACCACCTCCGCTCCATTATTAATGGGATTGATAACATAAAATGGAGATATTCACTTGAAAGTTAGTACATATATGTATTGTAATGACATCTGATTGAGATGATTCCATTGCAGGAGTTGGAGGTGGTAGATTGAAACTTCATTTTTAACGTATATGGTAGAAACCAACGCTTCAAACTTTTCTATGACATCTGCCCCAAATATTATTAAAATTTATGACCAATAATTTCCACATACTAGAATGCAAATCTGATCAAGATGTGTCCTTTAAAGTGACTTGGATGAAAAATCTGGATGTGGAAGTAGTGATTCCTTAGGCAGCGGTTTTTTTAAAGGCTGCCACAGCCGCAGTGTATCATGACTTCGCGCTTGAATAATAAAATTAACATTTGTGGCATACAAAAATAATGAATGCTTTTTCGTCCAAAATTTTATGAAAAATAAGAAACATGTCACGAAAATTGTCTCAGATAATATCTAAGAGCCAAATATCGCTAAACAACTTATGATAATACATAAAATACGTTTGTTCGTTATTTATATAGCAATAATACAAACCAAAGAAGATCTAATAAAAAACCCATTATTCCTTAAGAGTGTTTTATGAGTAAACAGATGACGACTGATATCTTTTTAATTCTTAGTTGCATTTTAAATGATCGAGAGAAAATGTAAAGTTACTATCAGACGATAACGATAAACAAGCATTTTGTAATCTCATTGTGAGACTTTGGCGGCCTGTGCAAACTAATCTATCATCTGTACCGTTATTTGTGTAACAACCATTATTTTATGCTCTATGAGACAGATACGTATAGTATTTTGCCCCATCTCGTTAAGTTTTCAAGATATTGATGAAAGAACATAATTAATAAGTAAGTAATAAGCATTTGTCTTACAATTTTTACAATAATTCATTGTTATTACTGTTTATGATCTTCTTATCCCGAAAAAAGGTTTGGGTTGTACATACCTCACAATAAATACGCAAAATGAAAATGAATCTATTTTTATAATGGCAGCTTCTAATATATTGGGCCTAATTGGTAACATAAATATAGTATCATTCTCACGTCCTCACTGCTCTCTGTAACTTATGATGATTTGCGTCTGTACCCTTTCTTTAAGTTTTAATCTCTAGCTTTGTGACAGATCTTTGAAAAAGGAGTCATTACAATATAGGCCAAGTGTCCTCTTTAATATAAAACATTTAGCGTGACACCTCGTATCAAAATATGTAGATAAGTAAAACTGATTTTTTTTACAATGCCATAAAGTTATTTAAACCGAAATTAAAAAAAATATATTTCGATTTTGTTTTATTAGAAAACCATTTTAATATTCCAGGTAATTCCAATGAACCTTTCAGGTCTAGAAGAACTAGATCTGTGTGAATAAAGTGGCCGTATAGTTTATAGTGCAATTGGAACCACTTCTTGGGGACAATGTTTAACTAAAAATTGTTACATAGTAGAAGAGGCTTGAATTTATTCACTAAGTTCGTCCAGAAAGAAAAATGGATATACATTAACAATGATTGTTCCACATAAATTTCATATTTCTAATAACAAAAAGCTTTAAATAGTTTACCTGGTTTAAATTTCAGAATCACATCAACTGTAGTATCTTTTCTAAGTCTACAAGGAGGTTTAGTACAGGTTCCAATGGTCACTCTATCGTTCAGGCCTTCAATTTTCTTATCTGAAAGAAAAAATGCATTAATTAAAATGAAGATATTTCAGTTGTGAGGGGCTGACGACATGCACGTAGGTAATATTGTCATAGTTTCTTAACGACTTTTGTTAGAAATAAAATTCAGATATATAAGTAACTAGTTTTCAAAGTATACCCGCCCTTTTTTCTTAATTTTTCAGGATAAAAATTTAAACTTAGGATACAAGATGTATGGTGCAAGAATACAATTTTTGACATAACCAAATCCAAAAACATACTTTCGATTTAACGGGAAGTACCGCTTATTTTGTTATTTTAATTAGCATCCTGTATATTCTTTAGTCTTATGTAATAAACGTTTGAATTATCTTTACAACGGTTTTTTCAAAATTAAAATCTAATTATAGCCTTGAAAAATGAACTTGAAAAACTTAAGTTTATAATATCCGGAAATACCGACAGTATTTATTCGTAAGGCATTTTTACACATTTTTTGCCCAAAATAAATGATTGTTTTGGCAGGTTAACTAATTTATGGCGTATTTTATGAAAAATAAACAGCCCATAGTCCAGAGAAATTAGCATTTGACCTGGACAAAATTAGTAAAAATCTGAGTTTTTGCACAGACAATCATTGAGGTGTCCCAAACCCAAATCCACAAAAATCCCAACATGGCTACCCAAGATATTGAAAGTCAAAGATTTTTGTAAATATCTCGCGTTCTATGATCGGATGCCCATGATGTTAATATGAAAATTGTAGAGCATTAAATTATCCACAAGATTTTTACCACCACCTCCCCTTTTCGAGATATTCAAAGTCAAAGTTTCAAGGCCATGGTTTTTCGCGAATATCTCGGGCCAAAAAGTCAGGGAGCAGTAAAATTGACATGGTAGTTGTAGAGAATTCAATTTTCTAAGAGACTGATATTTTGCATTTTTTCCCAAAACCTCGGCCTTATCGAGATATTGAAGGTCGAAATTTAAAAAAACGTTTTTTCGTTTTGGGAAAAGATGCAATAGATCTTGTAGATAATTGAATTATCTACATCTTCAGGTACGTCCAATGCATAGGAAGCGAGATAATTGCAAGAAAACGTTTTTTGCAACTTGGACCTTGTGCATCTCGAAAAGGACGAGATTTTGGAAAAAAATGAGGGTGCTAAATAACTTTATTGCTGTCTGATTTTTTTGGCGCGAAATATTCGCGAAAATCCATATGTTTGAAACTTTGACCCTGAATACGTCGACAAGTGGGGGGGCGGGGGTTCTTACATTAAATGGTCTGGGCGAACATCAAAATTATATCAGAAAAAATGAAATTCGGAGGTCCAAGATCTGCGAACATGCTTGGGAGAACGGATATAGAATAAACTGGGACTCGGCAAAAATTTTAACAAAAAGAGGCAGATAGCAAAAAAAAATCAGGGAATCCGCGATAATATTATTGAATTAGGATAGATGCGTGTCGAATTGTTCCGTAGATGTCTGTACAACCTGGTTGCCACTATTAAAAGAAGAACTTCACAAACTTAACATTGTATAAAAATTTTAAAAAACTTTTAACTATATCAACAGTTCTATGTAAATAGTAAGCATCTATGGATATTGAATATAACAAACATTCTTAGAGCTGTGTATTTATCATATACAGCAAAAAATATTTTTCAAAAAAGCCTTGAAAAGGGAAACAAATTAGATTTCCGAAACGTCGGCAAAATATTTAATTTTAAGTTTTTATACGTGCTGGTGTTATTTATTTAAAAAGAGCAACCTTTAACTGATCCATTGACGTAAAAGTCACAGGCGTAGAAGTTATGTACCAGTAACATACTGGTTAAGGTGGCCATTCCCTAGAAAGAGACATCCGATAGGGAAATATTTATTATTTTTACCCATAACATTTTTTTCTTAGTACGTATATTTAAAAAACTATAAAAGTACCTAAGTAAAACCATAACAAGACTATTCTATGAATTTTCACTCAATAATTTCAGTGGTTTGCAAAATAGCTAGATTTAAAATTACGAAATAGGAATATTAACATAATTTTTAAATTTAAATCTAGCTATTTTGCAAACTACTGAAATTATTGAGTGAACAATCATAATTATAGTCTTGTTATGGTTCTACTTAGGTATTGTTATAGTTGTTTTAAATACACGTACTAAGAAAGAAAGGTCATGGCCAAAAATAATAAATATTTTCCTATCGGATGTCTCTTTCTAGGGAATGGCCACCTTAAGTGTGATATTTTGTAGATTCCCTGAGCACCGTTTAAAAAGAAAAAATACATGTGACAGGAAGTCCCAAAGAATTGAAAAAAAAATTAAGATAATGCCACACATAACATTTATGCAATATATATGCGCTATTTCACATTTGAACTGATGGTCGGTTGCGCACAAATTACGGTGTTGTCGATAGTATGTCCGAAAATTTTAAACTATTTTCTAGCTTGTGATGTAATTCGTCAAAAGATATAAAGGATATTAATGAAAATTTTGCATTCTTTCGATAATCCGAATACTGGTTATGCTAGCAAATTAAAATCCTAAAATGGATTTTTATAATTTCTTATTTGAAAATTCTCATTCAACAACTAGCATCCACAAAGATTTCATTAATATTTTTATACAGTTTTTCTTTTAGTTCCCATAGATAGTTATTTCTTCTGCTGTTTGCAAAATCCTATAAAGGATATGTTTCATTACAATTAAGCAAACAAATAATGATTCACTTTTAAACATGCATAGAGTATATACATTACATTACTTAGGATTTTCAAACAATGCTGTCAATTTGATGAGATCTTATTTATATAGGCGATATCAGTCTAGTTGTCAATGATAGTGCATCTGATTTTGTCCTTGTTGAGAATGGGGTACCTCAGGGTTCAATATTAGGACCTCTCTTATTTTTATTATATACATGTGAATTCCATAATTGCTTAAAGTTTTGCAACTCTCATTATTATGCCGATGATGCTCAACTGTGCTACACTTTCGAGGAAAATTGTATTGACCAAGCCTGCGAAAATATAAATAATGATTTAAGTGCACTTGTAACGTTATCTAAAAATTTCTATCTGTCTATCAGCGCAACTAAATCTAATGTTATTCTGTTTGGAAGGACTTTTGCGCGTAATCGGTGTAAGGATCGAGTTAGAATTTTAGTCGATATCCTTAAAAGATAGTTGTAAAAATCTTGGTCTCTATTTAGATTGCTCTCTTAGATTCTCTTCACATGTTACTGCTGTCATTCGTAGAGCATTTTTAATTTAAAGTTAATATACGCGAACCGTCATTTACTAGACAGAAAATGTAAAACTATGCTTTGTAATAGTTTAGTTCTATCGCATTTAAATTATGCGGACGTTGTATATGGCCCTAGTTTGTTGAAAAAAGATTCCGAGAGACTCCAACGTATTCAAAATTCCTGTGTTCGACTGATTTGCGGACTTCGGCGACGTGATCATATTAGTGTGAAATTAAAAAATATCGGATGGTTGAATATGGAAAAGAGGCGTATAGTTCACGCTGCTACTCTCTTTCATAAAATTATAACTTCTCACAAACCAGCCTATCTTTACAATAAAATTCGATATCGCACGGACGTGCATAATGTAAACATTCGTTTTAAGACACAGTTGACTGCACCGCAACACAGAACATCCTTGTATAAGGGCTCATTTTCATATTACATTACTTGGCTGTACAACAGGATACCCGAATCTCATAAAAAGTTACCAGCATCTTCTTTCAAAGTAAAACTAAAAAAAGATTTGTTTTTAAGCACTGTTATATTGAATAATTAATACTTTCTTATATTTTAGTGTTAGTGAATAGTGTATGATTTATCATGTAGTGTCAATACTCAGGACTTTTGTAAGTTACTATTATGTTACTGCTTATGCGTGCTGATACTTCTTGGTTGAGTGGAAGAGCAAAATTCTGTTTTCGAACAGAAATTTTGAACTCTGCCGTTTAATGAATATTCATATTATACCGTTGTTAACTAGCTAGTTGTCACTGTAATCGTTCATCAATAAAAGCGTTATTATTATTATTATTATTATAAAGGCTCCAATACTAGTCAGCTAATAGATAAGTAGTCTGTTGTTTTTAAATATAATTATTTCATACCTACTTATTGATAGAAATTGTCTTGGTTTGCGTGGAACATCTTTATGAATGGCTTTGTGCCTTTCTGATGAGCTCCAGAATAGGGGCTAAAAACATTTCAAAGGCTAAGCATTTCCAGAAACAGAATGATAGATTCCATGAAAATGTAATCCATTAGAATGAAATTTTTTTAAGACAAGGTAGGTAAATAAATTCATTTTAGGCCTTTGTTCTCATTTTTAACTGAATCTTCATTACCGTAGATACTGATAATAATCTACATGGCCGTAAGGGACTGTGTGGATGCTAGTTGTTAAATGAGAATTTTCAAATAAGAAATTATACAAATCCATTTTAGGATTTTAATTTGCTAGCATAATCAGAATTTAGGTTATCGAAAAAATGCAAAGATTTCATTAATATTTTTACACATAGTTTTTTAATTCCCATAGATAGTTATTTTTTCTGCTGTTTGCAAAATCCTATAAAGAATATGTTTCAATACAATTAAGCAAACAAATAATGATTCACTTTTAAATACGAAAATAGTTTAAAAAATTTAATTCCTCTTCTCTTAAATTCGAATATAATAAGTATGACAAAGGCACCTTTTAGATAGCTCGCGTTAATAGTAGGTTGTACCCATAATCTCTTCTCTCTTCTCCGTTTAATCAGCAAAACAACGGGAACAGCGACGAAGATACATTTTGATAAACTGACCGCGTTTAACTGCATGTGAAAGTAGTACTTACGTCGAACAGGACAGTCAGCGCTGACGCTCAGTACAGAGTGTTAGTGCTATCCGACCGTTCTATGTTAAACGGCACTTAGCATTTATTTAAACGGAGTGTGAAAACGATATCGAGATTGGACTTTTCATTCATAATTTCATAGTTATCGTACTTACAAGAATCGTGACGAACGGACGGACAGACGGACATTATGAAAGTTGTTCAGAATACGATCACCAACATAACACAGATTTTGTTCAAAACCTAACCTAACCTAACCTAACTTACTGTCCAAGTTTGATACAATCGGACTTTTTGTTCTTAAGTTATCGTGCTTACAAAAAACGTGACGGACGGGCAGACGAACGGATAAGCAGACAGACGGACAGGCAGATAGACGGACGGACATTTCGAAATTTGTTCAGAATTCGACCAACATATTAAAACATGTTTTCTCTACGAGCGATATTACCGGTTTTAGAAGAGGAATTTATATATATGTGAGGCGAGGTACGGATCCAGTTTAAGTGGCGAGAACTCGATCGGCGAAGTTAAGCAACGCCGGGAGAGTCCGTTACTTGGATGGGTGACCGTATCTCATTTCGCCGTCCTAGTTATGCGGTGGAATAGCTTTAGCTAAACTTCGCCAGGACGTTAAAATAAATAAGACGTTAAAATAAAATTTTAAAAAAAATAAATAAAAAAAAAATGTTGGGGTACTTACTACCTGGACCGTACTAACGAAGGCCAAGAGTCTGAAACTGCAGTGTGCGGATAGTATAACATACGCCACACAGTATAATTTTTCTGCTGAGGCTTATTGCAATTAATTTATTTTGTATTGCGCTCGATATACAAGGTGTCCCATAAGTAATGGTACACAGAGCAATGGCAAATTCTTTACGTAAAAATATTACGATTTAACCAAACTTACCTTAGTCCAAAAATGGATATCAACAGAGATACAGGGTGTCAAAATAAAATTTTCGTTTTGGTTTTTTTTTTTTTTTTTTTTATTCACTTATTTAACGTCGGCCTATTTCCGCTACCAAGGCCAATCACCAAATACCTTCTTTAAAAATTGAAATATACATATACAAATAACAGCAAAATTATGCACAGATTTAGATCCCCTGCCTAAAGAAACCCCCAATAACCAAATTTTGTTGAAATATTTAAATTTTTAAAAATAAATTAAAAAAACCAAAACAAAAATTTTATATTGATACCCTGTATCTCTGTTGATATCAACTTTTGGACTAAGGTAAGTATGGTTAAATCGTAATATTTTTACGTAAGGAATTTGTCTTTGGTTTGTTCACAAACAACATTTGATAGATTGCAAATAAATATTCTTAAATTATTAGACCCAGCGACAATTTCTAAGCCTATTAATTTCTAATAAATCTGACTCTAGACTTTATTAAAGTCAACTTCAGGTACCTTACACTTTTAAATTGAATTAAAGTTAGTACAGAATATTCGTTATAAGTGATAACGCAAGTGCAGTTGCATAAATGGTCTAGTTTTAAAATGTACAATCTCCAATGTTAAAATATTTGAGATTAAATTATATATTATATGTCGCTCTCACGTTCGTTAATTCTAGACTTTATACAGCATGCTCCGGTAGAGATATAACTCGTAAACTTTCTTATTTTTATATTTTCGGGATAATATCAATATTTATAAAAAGTTTTGCTTATCCTGAGGAGCCAGCTTGGATCAGATTTGTGACAAAATTTACAAGGTGATCAAAAATGTAAAAATGTAGAATTTTTGCTAAGCGAAGTGCCTTTATTTTTTAAAACTTTATTTAACATAATTATTTACAAACAAAAATATGGCCTGAACACCAGGTTTAGTTAAAAAGGGCAATAATCCCCTTTGACAGAAAATAGACGCCACGACTTGGTATCTTGAAATCTACAGGGTGGACCATTTTACTTAAGGTCACATTGTTTGGGCTAAAATATGAGGATATATCCAAACATGATTTAGTAAATTGTTGCTGTGGAGAAAGATACATGGTATCAAATTTGGATTTTTTTTTCTTTTTTGCTGCAATATCACAACTACCTCCTGATCGATCTTCTCCAAATTTGACAAGGAAACATATTTTAAGCTACGGAACAATAATTACCGTATTTTTTTACGAAACGTTGTGGCACTTTTGAGTAGAAAATCTCATAGAATTTGATAGTTCCAATTGTTTTCTAGAAAACTGCCGCAAAGTATTTAAGGAATTCTTTCAAAACAGACTTAATTTGGAAAGGACAAATTGTATTTATTGAAAATTTGTCAGAACGACATACTAGCTGTGTAGTGACTTAAAATAATTGTGTGCAGTGAAAAGTTTCTTAAGTGGACGTAATCAGCCCAACAAAGGAAAGGCAATAAAACAGCAATCACAAAACCAAACGCTACAGAAAGATAAGCTATACATTATTTTATTTTATTTTATTCTATTCTGATTACTTTAATCATAATTTTTATAAAATTTCGAATTAACAACTTTTATAAATTTATTGATAACCAGCTGATTCTTTAATAGTATCATCGAATTGTCCGAAAAGACAGATTCCCCAATTTGCTAGTACGACGCGTGGAAATCCTTTCGAAGAAGTGGAGGGGGAACGCCGTGTTTTCGAAAATTTTCGCAGAGGAAAAAAGTTGTAGATTAGGCGTAATTAAGCCATACAAGAAGTTACAAGAGGATATGTATAAATTCATTTTTTGTGCGCGGGCACCTACACCATATAGGTGAAAGTAGAAGTTATGAAAATAAAACGTTTTTAAACCCAGAACCACACGAGATGAAGAACATACAGTTGATGAGACTGATATTTCATATTCTTCAAGTCAAAAAATAAACTTCGACCATATAAAATACATTTATATCAGGGCTTACTTCCTAGTGATTACGAGCTGCTCAAGAAATGACTTTAGATCGTATCATGTAGTCAGATGAATCCCGTTTCCATAATAATGGAATACTCAATCGATATAAATAGCTACCACTATTGATCTCAGGATAATCCTCAGTGGCTTTGAGGAACTAATTTCGAAAATTAATGTATGGTGCGGATTTCCTAACAGAAGATTATAGCACCAAACTTTCACGCAGGCACACTTACTGCAGAAAAATATCTACAATTTTGAAGAGAAAAATTGTTAAATTTCGTAGAAGACTTTCCATTACATATTAGGCATATCATGATATTACAACAAGATGGGGCACAGCCACATAATGCTATAGTTTTAACGAATCTGCCAAGTCTCCGGATCATACACCGCTGGATTTTTTTCTTTGGCCATATGTAAAAGAAAAAGTTTACTTTACGCCTCCAAATTGTTACGTCCCATGAGTGCCGGATACAATTCTCGATAAAATCCTGGTCTATCGAATCTCTTCGCCTAGATGGTACTAGTTACATTATTTACAATGTCAAAATTCAATTGTTTCCATAGCTAACTATGCTGATTCAGAAACAAAACCTTTGGATGACGTTTTATTGTGTTTTATTAATTTTCTCGAAATTTTTGTTATGGATGTGATACTTTTTTTACACAATTGAATGCAGAAAAAGAATCACAGAGATGATTTAAGGACGTCATTTGATGAAGTTTGATTAGCGATTTACAAATATATATACCTAGTTTGTTGTAGTTTTTTTGTTGAAATAAAAGAGAAACCGGGGTGCGAATACCAAACTAAGTCACCCGGTATATGGGGCTGCTACTTGCATTATACTATAGACACTATATTACAAGTATTAACACAAATTAAAGCAGCAATTGATGATCTAGTGGGTATGCTTTAGATTCAGAATTCAAGGATCACGAGTTTGAGATAGACAGGGTTTCACCAACTACATTGGCATCATCGGGAGATAATTGAAATAGTTTCAATTAACTAACAGGTTTAACCTCTAATAATTCACTCACCCACGTATCACCCTCAAAAATACATCATTTATACTTTACAATCAGAAGTAATATGTGTTTATGCTTATTATTAAAATGTAAAGGTCGCAGTCGTTCGATTCGCCACATCTCTAATTAAATGTAAATAGAAATCCAGCCATAACATAAATAATTTATAGTTGCTAATTTGCGAAACACCGTGTCTGTATTATTATTTACTTTACCATTAAATTGGAGGTATCAACTTTACACTGAATATCCGGTGACTAACCGGAGTTGTTTAGAATTATTTGGTTACGGTTCAGGAAGTTTGTTTGGTCAGTGGGTTCTGAAATGAATAAAATAATTTCATTCCAAAACTAACGGAATATACAATATAAATAGTTGACGATTAGTTTAACAAGCGGCGCGAAAGCTCAACAAATTTAGGTATCTGCACCGAAATTTACTTCTCTGGATTTTATGGTCCAAATATAAGCTGATAAAAATCCACAGAAGCAGGTCAAGAATTGTATTTATCTTGATTTTCGTAATTTTCTAAACAAGCATGAAGTTTGATAAACAGGATATGGTTGTTTTTCATATTACAAGATCAACGTTTTTAAAACGGGTCGGGCAGTATTCAACAGAGAATTACTGTCAAAGATTGTTATAAAATAAGAAATTCAGAACATATTATTGTCAGGAGTTTCCACCCCGTAGGAGAGAGAATATACTATCACAACCTGAGGTATTTAGGTCAATGGCAGTAATTCCATATACAGGGTGATTCACGTAGGTCATTCATTAGAAGTTTTTCAACTTGCAGTTGGATTAGAAACTTGAAATTTGGTATGCAGCCATAATCGATCATGCCCGTTCTATCTAAAATATTTTCAGTCCTCCAACTATACAGGGTGTGCCAAGAATTGGTACCAACTTTCTTATTTTAAATGGAAACCTATATTTTTCTTTACATGGTTCGATTGGTCTTCTAATTCTGAGTTTAGAGAATATAAGTTATGTTAACTTATCTATTACAATTTTTGATATATGTCCAATTTTTTGAAAAAAATTGCCGCTGTAGTAGTTTACGAACAAATTTGTATCTTGCAAACCTTTCAAAATTATGAAACCAAATTTGTGAAGCAGTTAGCTGGAAGTCCAGGCTAACTTTTGATGTCCCATCGGTGGTCCCATTTTGTACCATATGGGCGCAGTCGATTTTCAAATGTCGCAATCAAAAATTGTCAAAAAGTCAATTTTTTCAAATGGCACCTACTATTTTTTTTCACACCATTCGAAAAAAAATTGAATTTTAGGGTGGGTTACTTAAGCATTCTCTATACCTAACTTCACCCCATATCGAGTTATTCAATAAAAATCAAGAAATACCTTATCTTGCCGAGAGATTCCTTACTTCATCAAGTATGCCATGGAAACAAAAGACAGTTGTAATAATTTTTAAAGTAAAATATGGATTCTTATTTAATTAAACACAACACCAACAAATTATTATTAACGAACAAGAAGAATGTTGACGAAATTCTGTCAGTGAAAATGGTGCACACATTGAGAATTTGTATTGAAATAATTATTTTGTTAATCTGTTTATTTGTTGTTATTTTGTTGTTATTATTTATTATTGCAATACGATTTTTGAATAAAAATTAAAATGAAATGATTGTTTCCAAAGCCTACTACCCTTGAGAAAAAAAAACAATATTTTTTTCAAAAAATGCCAATAACTCAAAAACTACTGTAGATAGACATACACAATGTTAATAAAAGTGGCCCTAAAATTCTATTTTGCATTGATTTCTGGCGTCAGAAATGGTAGGCGCAAAGATGTGCTATGCAATCTGTTGAAAGTAGAATAATAGAACATTTGAACAAAAATATGGTGGTCACATTGAACATTTACGTCAGAATTTCGTCAACATTGTTCTTGTTCGTTAATAATAATTTGTTGGTGTTGTGTGTAATTAAATAAGAATCCATATTTTTCTTTAAAAAATTATTACAACTGTCTTTTGTTTCCATGGCATACTTGATGAAGTAAGGAATCTCTCGGCAAGATGAGGTATTTCTTGATTTTTATTAAATAACTCGATATGGGGCGAAGTTAGGTATAGGGAATGCTTAAGTAACTCACCCTAAAATTCAATTTTCTTTCGAATGGTGTGAAAAAAAATAGTAGGTGCCATTTGAAAAAAATTGACTATTTGACAATTTTTGATTGCGACATTTGAAAATCGACTGCGCCCATATGGTACAAAATGGGACCACCGATGGGACATCAAAAGTTAGCCTGGACTTCCAGGTAACTGCTTCACAAATTTGGTTTCATAATTTTGAAAGGTTTGCGAGATGCAAATTTGTTCGTAAACTACTACAGCGGCAATTTTTTTCAAAAAATTGGACATATGTCAAAAATTGTAATAGATAAGTTAACATAACTTAGGTTCTCTAAACTCAGAATTAGAAGACCAATCGAACCATGTAAAGAAAAATATAGGTTTCCATTTAAAATAAGAAAGTTGGTACTAATTTTTGGCACACCCTGTATAGTTGGAGGACTGAAAATATTTTAGAGAGAACGGGCATGATCGATTGTGGCTGCATACCAAATTTCAAGTTTCTAATCCAACTGCAAGTTGAAAAACTTCTAATGAATGGCCTACGTGAATCACCCTATATACTTGGTTTATCGGATAAATTGCGAAAAATTGGGAATAGGTTTTCCGTACGAACTGTTTTTCAAACGGGCTCCACGCTAAGATCGGTTTATCAAAAACCAAACCTTTAAATATTTTTCAAAATTCGAGACATTTTGTTTATAGTGTTCCGTGTGAGTGCGGAAAACATTACGTAGGTGAATCATCTATACCTTTCAACGCAAGGCTTGGTGAACATAGAAATTATGCTAGAAGGGGAGAATTTGAAAAAAAAAAATTTTGAACATGCGTGGATAATAATCAGCGAATTCAGTGGGACTCGGCGAAGATTTTTTAAAAAAGAGAGCAACGGAACTAAAAGAAAATTTAAAGAATCCGCGATTACTTTATTAGACGAGGATAGATGCGTTTCAAATTATTCAATAGATTTGTATACGAGTTGGTTGCCCATCCTTAGAGATTTTCTTCCGAAACGTTAACTACCTATAGCTTTTATTTTCATTTTTTAGTTTATAACTTTGTTCAAGTTTATATATTTTTAGGTGTGAGACTTTTTTAAACAATCATGTATTCTGTTTGATCCGTTTGGCGCAGAGGTTTTTTTCATTAAAATTTTTAAATATATTTCAGTGGCAAAATATCCAACAAAAGGTAAGAAAATCATGAAACCTCGAGATTTTAAATTTGAGCGTAAAAAAAATTTCTGTCTGTGGGTCTGTAACTTTTTCTGTGTGCACGATATCTCTAGAAGGTTTTAAGATATTGACTTGAGATTTTATACACGTATTACTGTAACGAGATCTCGAACTGGATTATTTTTTTAACTTATCCGGTGAAGGGTTGGGGGTAAATAGGAGAAAATAGAAGAACATAAGTAAAGCAAGCTGGTAAGAGAACAAAAGTTTGGGATTTGATGTATATTCTAGTATATACGCCAAAAGACCTCAGATTTTGTTATAATATTTCCATACCGCCCGCACCACCCCCACTCCATTATAAAAAGGGTTGATAAAATAAAATTGAGATATTCGCTTGGAATTTGGTACTGGTATATATTTTAACGATACCTACAACTATATTATATGTTGAGAAGATTCTGTTGAAGGGTTGGGGGTTAAATAGGGGAAAGTAAGTAAAGCAGGCTGGTAAGAGTACAGAAACTTGGAATTTGGTGTATATACTAGAAGCCAAGGCCTCAGACTTTTTTTTGTAATATTTTTCAACTCTCCCACTACATTATTAAATGGGTTGATAAAATAAAATTGAGATATTCACTTGAAATTTAGTACACGTATGTATTATAACGACACCTGGAACTAGATTATATTTTGAGATGATTCCGTTGAAGAGTTGAAGGTTAAATAGGGTTGAATATGGCAAAATAAGTAAAACAAGCTGGTAAGAGGACAGGAACTTTGGATTTGGTGTATATACTAGAAGCCAAGGCCTCTGATTTTTTTAAAATATTTTCAATTCCTCCCACTACCCCCACTCCATTATTAAAAGGGTTGATAAAAAAAATGCTGTTTTTCACTTAAAATTTGGTACATGTATGTATTATTACGACATCCATAATTAGGTTATATTATGAGATGATTCCGTTGATATATAATATGTTGAGATGATTCTGTTGAAGGGTTGGGGGTTAAATAGGGGTAAATAGGGGAAAGTAAGTAAAGCAAGCTGGTAAGAGTACAGAAACTTGGAATTTGGTGTATATACTAGAAGTCAAGGCCTCTGACTTTTGTATAATATTTTTCAACTTTCCCACGACCACCACTCCATTATTAAAGGGGTCAATAAAATACAAGTGAGATATTCACTTGAAATTTGGTACGCGTATATATTATAACGATATCTGGAACTTGATTATATTTTGAGATGATTCCGTTGAAGGGTCGGGGGTTAAATAGGAGTGAATATAGGGAAATAAGTAAAACAAGTTAGTAAGAGTACAGAATCTTGGAATGTATGTATATACTAGAAGCTAAAGCCCCAGATTTTTTTATAACATTTTTCAACCCCTCCACTACCCCCACACCATTATTAAGGGGGTTGATAAAATATAATTGACATATTCACTTGAAATTTGGTACGCGTATGTATTATAACGACATCTGGAACTAAATTATATATTGAGATGATTCCGCTAAGAGGGGGGAGGGGGAGGGGGAAATAGGTGGAGAAAGTTAATAAGAGTCCATTGCTTATTAAAATTTTAAGAAGAATTGTTTCCACATACTAGAGTGCAAATATATAGTCAAAATATGTTCCTTCAAAGAGACTTGAATGGAAAATCTGGATGTGTAAGTACTGATTCCTTAAACACCGTTTTTATTCTTTATGTTCCGATGGGGGGGGGTGGACCTAACAGGTGCAGAAACTTTGTTCCAATTATCTCGGCTTCTATTGAAGCTACGACAAAAGCTTAGAGGGCACTTCTAGCACTAATTAAAAAATATAGAATTTTGTGCATTTGGAATACCTAAGGAGGCCTTAAAACGTATGCAAAAAATCAGCGAAGTAGATGTTCTGGTCACAATAACATAGTAAAAATCTTTCATGCCGCCTGGGCTATTATTACTAATCGCCATTTTAGTATAATGATCTTTTAGTAGATGAAGCCACCATCTCTGTAGATCTCATTCGTACTAGCTCTAACCATAAAGAATATGGTAGCGTCTTTAGAAATTTTTATAAGCGTAAAAAAGTACGGGCTGCAAATTCGACATATAACTTTATATAGTCGCTAGCTTAATATAAATGCAGAATTAATTTCTTGTCTTGCTCACTGTTATTAAGGTCAATGCAATGCAATGAGAAGAAGGTAAAATTTATCTTGTAGTTAATGATGATATCATTGTTTTCAAGGGTACTAATTCGAAAAACCCTGAACTAAGTCAACAAAGAATTTTTAAAACTAGACAGTATTAATCAAATAAATCTGAGGGAATTGATAAGATATGTCAGTGTGACCAGGATGCGTTTCTGAAGAATCGGAACAGGTATTAATATTTTTATGGTAACAGAAATATAAGAACTGTATCGGATAATAGTAATAATGACTTAGATATAAAAATAATTAGATTCAGTCGGAATTTTTGCACGAATCACTCAAACATATTCTCGTTTTCACGAGATGTCTTCATTTCCAACAACGTAAAAAACTTTGTGAAACTTTAGTCATGCCTGTATTCAATTATTGCAATTTTATGTATTTTTACTGCCTGGATCAAGTTACAAAAAACCGACTACAAGTTTTGCAAAACTGTTGTTGTCGTTTTATTTACAACTTAAGAAAATTTGATCATGTTTCAAGCAAATATGTTGAGTTGCGTTGGTTAAAAATGGAACAACTCGTTAAATTCCACTATTCAGTTTTCATATTTTCTTTAATAAAATATTCTATTCTAAGGTACTTGAGAGACAAGTTAATTTTCAGATCGTCAGTACATACTGTAAACATCAGACATCGGTACGTGCTAAGAGTGCCACAACATCGTACAGCCCTCTTCCAACGTAGCTTTTCTTACACATCCGCAGCCTTATATAACTCTATCGATCCCATATATAAAAATCTATCGATAGTTAATATCTTCCGTAAAAAAATCAAAGCCTGGTTCATTAATTGCAACAAAAACTAGAATATATTCTTGGGCACCATTTTGCAGTGTATTTATGATTGATTCTTTTATTTACCTACTTATTTTGAGTCATTCGTTTTTTAGTATTTCTATAAATATGTTTTATAAAGTGTATACCGTCCCCCTATTACTTTGGACTATTGTAATATTGTATTGTATTTTTGTATTTTAATGTTTTATTTTTACCTTAATTAGTTAGGTAAGTGATTTATAAGGTTAAGTGTAAGAATAGCCACATGGCTAAACTTCGCCTTGTAAATTGCTATTTGTAATGTACTTGTAAATGTACATCTACACTCTTTGAATAAAGCCGTTTATTATTATTATTATTATTATTATTTCTGCGAGTATTGAATTTCATGTTTTAGTAAATAGTGAAAATAATTTGACATTCAAAAGTTCTTGTTGAGAATTCAATCGAATAGTTGCTATTTAGTTTTAATCTTGCGTTTATGCAAACTGCGTCAAAATGGTTAAGCACAGCACTTGAATTTTAATTCCATAAAATTTATAATTATTTTAAACAACGTTCTTAATATGAATTCCGTATAAACATAATAACAATATAGTAATCCATTTAATAAAATATGTTTATATAAATGTTTAGAATATAAACTATTGTAGTTTAAAAGACCTTCGAATTCCATCACACAGTTAATTTTAATTGGGATTTCAACTATGGTGAAAAAATTAATTGGGTTTATCCGGAAAAAACACAGTGGCTTGAAAGTCATGGACATGTACACGTATACCGAATAATATAGGGATAATCTTTTAAATTTTCAAAGGCATTGGTTTCAAATTTAGTAGTGAAGTGATATCAGATCAAATTTTCAATAATAATAATAATAATTTATTTACATTCAATTCATTACAGTAAGTTGCCATAAAAAAAATTGTAAATTTTATAGCTGAATATAAATAATAGGAACACTTTCGCAAATGGCCCCTTTGTGGAAGCTTCAATCCCAAGAATGGTACTACTATTTACATTTTTTTTAAATTAACCTAAATTAATTAATGATATACAGGGTGATTCACGTAGGCCATTCATTAGAAGTTTTTCAACTTGCAGTTGGATTAGAAACTTGAAATTTGGCATGCAGCCATAATTGTTCATGCCCGTTCTATCTAAAATGTTTTCAGTCCTCCAACTATACAGGGTGTGCCAAACATCGGTACCAACTTTCTTATTTTAAATGGAAACCTATATTTTTCTTTACATGGTTCGATTGGTCTTCTAATTCTGAGTTTAGAGAGCCTAAGTTATATTAACTTATCTATTACAATTTTTGACATATGTCCAATTTTTTGAAAAAAATTGCTGCTGTAGTAGTTTACGAACAAATTTGTATCTCGCAAACTTTTCAAAATTATGAAACCAAATTTGTGAAGCAGTTAGCTGGAAGTAGGAATCAAGATTAAACCGTTGAGTAAACCGTTAATGATAGGTAAAGGACATGGTTAATATTTTGTCAGAACTAAAGGGATAATCCAAAAATACAAAATATGAAAAAGTAAACAGACTTTTCCATTTATTAACATTGCTTTCTATGTCTCACCGTTTTCCAGATAATGCGTGTTTAAATAGGGTTGAGACATCCATACACATGCACATACTTAATGTCATGTAAATATCCGAAATGGCCGACTTTCGATTTCGATATAATTTAAGTACTTACATGGAAATCAAATTTTCAAATGGTGCAACCCGTATATTTTTGAATATTTGGATTCTGCTAGCCAAAGCATATATGATTCAACCTACAAAATATTGTGTTTTCAAATACTAAAATTAGTACGATTTACTCTTCATCGGTAGCTTTGAGAAGTCAAACCTCATGGCTAACTTATTGTAAAAAATTGATTAAAAAGACATAATTTTTTGTAATTACTGACATATTTCTTAAAGCGAAAGTACACATTATTGATATCATTTTTTGGTAATTAGAAGGTAACAGGTTGCCCCAAAAATTCTATTTAAAAAAAATTGTTTTGGTTGAAAAATTAATATAACTATACTTAGCCTATTTAATCCTAATATTTGAAGAGATAATATTTTACAGGTATTTGCAGATCGATTTTTAATCATTTTGACCAAGTCCAGGCTTCCTATGGTTAAAACTAAAAATATACATATTTTTAAATCAATGTAATATATACATGATGGTTGGATCGTACGTGTTTTGGCCAGCAGAATCGAAATATGCGAAAATATATAGGTTGTCCTATTTAAAACTTTGATTTTCATGTAAATTGCATCGAAAACGGAAATCGGTAATGTTGGTTCTTTACATAACATAATTGGAAATTTTATTTCTTACCACGATGGGCTGGGCCATCCGGCATACTAAAAAATGAGTAATGAAATACTTATTTATTCAACGTAAATGACCTCAGAAATTTTTGATCCTAGAATGTTATCGCTATTATAAACAGTGTCCAAAGTCAGTTTGAAAATCATAAAAAGAAGAAATTCCTCATAACAGGAGAGATGTCATAAGCGCTGACCGAAAATTTTTACAATCACTTTTTAATTATTGTAAATTTTGTTTTACTACTTTTCATTAATTGATATTCATGATGTAAATAATTTATTTATAATAAATAATGTTAGTTTAATGAACAACTTCGTAAATGATTCAATAAAGGTGAATAAATATCATTTAACCTACGGCTACGCTACCGGCAAATTAGGCTGCGGGCTTGTAATGGTGAGCCAGGTAAACGATCGATTACTTTCGTTTGAGGTAAGCGCATAACATATCTGGTTAACTATATTCGTACACGGATATCGTTTGCAATATTGAGTACGCGGTCTCGGGTGTCGTTCTATCACAAATAGGCTTTGTAATGACTTATCCTATTAGCAACGCTTTAGACTGAATTTCCAAATTAATAATAGAAATACTACACCGCCAGGCTAAATAAATGCATTTATTTTTATTATTATTAAAATTATGAATGTATTTCTTTAAAAAGAACATCTTTAATAGTAAACTAAGAAATTGTAAAAATTCGCCATATCAATTTTTTCAAGAAAATTAATTGTTCCTCCATACTTTTCTCTTTTATGCTCAATTGTATTTTTCTTAATAGCATCAGAATCATCGGCAAGAACTGCGTCAGACTAAAGTTTCAACCATACATTTATCTAAAAATGACCCATAAAATCGATCGTACAGTATTAAATGGGGCCCTTTGTTCAATGTACAGCCCAGAAGCTTCCAGGGGACAAATAGCAAAAGAATTTTGTGAAAATACCTTTACATGATTTTTTAAAATAATTGGCGTAGCTTCTAATCTATAATGTGCAATGACACGCAAAGCACTGTTAAGTAATTATCTAAAAAAAACTTGTTCTTTTTTTTCCGAATACGGGATAATTTAATTATAAATATTTATTCCATGTTGACAATTACCATTAACATAAAAATTCAGTATTGGTTTCTATGATTATGTCACATATATAAAAGTGGACATTGGTCTATCACCTGATGTCTATACTTTCTAAATTTAATATTACATTCATAGGAACTTGCCTTGTCATCATTAAACGTAGATGCGTGTTACCTTTTTACTTAATTTAACTACTAATAATAATTATATTATCAACGAGACATTATTAGTTTAAATTTGTCACTTAATTTTTGTTCATAGATAATGCTAAGCTTCTACTATCTTTATTGATAAATGATACATGGTTGGTTGCATATTTTAAACCACTACATTTTCACATTATTTTTCAAGCAATTCTTTTAGTAATATAAAAATTAAGAGATCCATAAATCCAACGACATTGAAGTGTATATTATTGTTGTTTTAATCAAAAAAATGTCTTTTTTACTTTTAGTAGGTACAAGCAGCAAATAATCCGCTATATACTATACAGATTCGAAAAATGCAGTTTAGGGTATAGGAATAACGATGTAATTGACCACACCCCGCTAGTTCCATAAATCGTGAAAGCAGTGGCACACAATGGATTGAATTTAGTACCGCATGAACTAAGGATGGGTGCGAATGTGGGTAATAATTTCTAATACGAAACGAGACAATATCTCTTCGTCAAAAACGAAGAAGTTATTTGTCACATTTTTGACAAATAATTTCTTCTATTGAAAGCATTTCTGCAGTTTCATTTTTAGCCGTAAATGCTATGGAAATAAAATAATAATTCTTGTTAAAACCGAAATGAAAATAGAGCGCATTAAAATAAAATTAAATAACTCGAAAACTAAAATCAACTAATAATTATCAAAAAATAAATTATTCTTATTAAATTACAAAGATAACACATTAAAATAAAATTAAATAACCCTCAGAAACTAAAATCAACTAATAATTATCAAACAATAAATTAATGAAGTAAGGTTTCAAACAAACCACCTTCTTGTGCCAAACAATAGTCAAACCAATTATACAATCAACCTCATATCATTGAGTTGATTTGGAGTAATGCTTGCACAAAGTTGGATAAGTTTTTCCCGTAATTCAACTAAATTATTGACTCGTTCAAAGGCATGTGTGTACTCGGTTTCCTTTAAAAAGCCCCAGAGAAAGAAGTCATGAGGTGCTAGATCAGGTGACCTGTGAAGCCATTTTATCATTCCCCTCGTAGCTATTAAACGATTGCGAAATGTTCTTTCCAGAAAATTAATACCAGTTAAAGTATTGTGACTTGGGCAGAAATTATTTGGTTTTGTAAAAGCTCTAAATATGTATTGTCATTTAAATTGCCATCGATTAGCAGTGGGCCTATAATATGATTGTCTAAAATTCCCGTCCAAACTTTCAACTTTTGAGGATACTGAGTTCGCACAGCAACACTCAAATGTTTATTTTTATGAAACCAATATCGTACTATGGATGGATTGTGTTTCCTATGTAATGAAAAGGATGATTCATCAGTAAACAATATATTCTTTAAAAAGTTTTTATTCTCATTCGTTTTATTTATCATGATTTCACAAAATTCCATCCGTTTGAAATTGTCCTCGGGAAATATTTCTTGCGTTGTTTGAACTTTAAAACAACTGTACTCACTTCTTTTGAAAATATTTCTTACAGTTCTTTCCTTCATATCAACTTCATTAGCAATTTGCCTGCTAGAACAAGGTTCACTAGTTTCAACAAGTGCACAGACATTAGTTTCGTAAATTCACGTTCTTCGCTCATTTGTTGATGACGGGGTTCGGGTTGACAGCATTTTTTACAATAATTCACGACACACCCGAAATTCTCAAATGTTTTAATAATGTATGAAATTATGCTAGCTGAAGGTATTGGTCTGTCTTAATATGCCACAGTAAATAAATTTATTGTGTCATCAGTGGAATGGCCCCCGAAGTACCACTTCACAATTTGCACTTTTTCTGCAGTTGTATAAACACACTGCATTTTAATAACGAAATTGAGATTAATTTATTTTATTCCCACACATCTAAATAGGTACGCTATTAAAAACAGAGTGGGTGCGCTGTTCTCAACTCGACGCGGTCAAGCGATGGCGCTATTGTTTTATAACAATGCCCTGCATTGTTCTACGACAAGGCGTGGTTTATCTGCGGACAAACAAGTTTACATACCTTAAACTAAATTTGCTGAATATGTATGTTTTTAAAAGCTAAAACTAGATGCAAATTTATTAGAAGTCAATGAGATATTTATATAGTGGCATCCCTATTGCTCATCTAGCAAAAATGTTCACTAGTGTCTGACTTATTTCGTAATTTGATGTAATCAAATCCCCAATATTGCCTAATTTAATGTAGAATATTGGCGGAGTCCCCTGAATTCACAATTTTTGAATACAATTAGGTTTCACTCCCAGCAACTGAAACTTTGCACAGAGGTAGTTCATGGCAAGCTGGCCACAAAGAAATTTAATAACCCGATTTCGAGATATGGCCGAAGAATGTCTTAATTTGGACGAAATTACGACTTTCATTGCCTATTATATCTCGAAATCCTGTCGTTACATTTTTTTGTGACCAGGAAGACTTTTAATCAGCACGTCACAAGATACCTCTCTGCAAAATATCAGCTCCCGGGATTGATACCCAAATTTCATTTAAAAGCTGCGGGGTCCTTTGGAACATGTGCCTCATACGGGGTGCTCGCCAGAGGTGTGTAAACTGTCATACTCTGCAGGCATATATACGTGACAGTCAGGCTACGCCTTCTTCTCATTTAACTTATATTTATGAGCCTATGTTCATATTTAAAAATCAACAAATATACGCCATTTTCAAAAGTAACATCGAGCTTAAAATAATAACTTGTAAAAAATTTGAGAAAGTAAGGTTCTCAAGTAACAATTTAAATGCTTTTCAGATTTAATTTGGTTTTATCAGTGTTTTATAACTGCCACCACTGATTTATGCCAGATTTATTAAATGCCAAATGCACCTAAAGATGACTATCTTTAGGTGCATTGTCTTAAAGAAAGTTTTAAAGAGGCTTTCAAGAACTTATATTAAAACTAAATTATCTTTTAGTCTTTACAGACTTATCAAGGTATATGTCAAGCCTTCAATAAAACTTTATAGCTGTTATGTTCAAGTTAAGAGGATCAAGATTAAGTCACGAAAAAAATTAATTATTTATATATTTTTTTAAATTGTGGTTTTAGAGAGCGCACGAATTTTTAAGAACTATTTAATACATGTTTTACAGTAAACTTAGCCTCGTTGAAAATTTTAGCCCACTATAAGTAGTCCCACCAATTTGTTACAAGTAGTCCATCTTTAACTGTATTTCTGAGCTGTTCTTAGTAGTCGCCATTTGTCAATTTTATAACTTATATATAACTATAGCTGCCCACAGTGCATGTAGAATAGATTTATTTGCATTTATGTTTACTTAATTAAATTCAAAAAGTCCGCTCAATGCAACTGTGTGTCTTTTAAGTTTTGATATAGTGCCTATCCTAAACCAAGTATGGTTTTATAATACTCTTTAGATGCTCTCTGAGTAAAGCTTTAGATATTAATTAAAACTTGAAAGTTTTATAGTAGTTTTAAAAGAGGCATGTACCCCTGTACTCTTATAAAAGTTTTAAATTGGCTTCATAGAGTTCTTTTAAGCTATTTACGTTTATATTTAGTCTAGGAAATACGTTTTTAGGATAAGTCATAGATTATTTTAAAAGTACAATTATTGGGTTATAAACGTTGCATGCAAATCCAACTGGAATTAGCTGCAAGTTCAAATTTGATTTTAACGATTTTTCCTTGGATTTTGTAACTATGCGACACCACACTAGTATAGTTCATTAGCCAGCCAGCCATCTGGAAAGCCATTTTCGAAAAAAAGTAATTTAAACGGGATATTGCAGATTCGTTTAGTGTTACAAATTCTGAATTTTCGAAGTGGGCTTCGATATTTATTTATTTCCGAAACTACTCCATTTTTTAAAATTATCTATTTCTCAAATTAATTAGTTTTTTTATTAATGTAACAAATTAAGAAAACACAATTCATGATTTATTAAAAATAAAGTAAAACAAGAAGATAAAGCTATGCAGTGTCTGTTAGTTATATACCGAGGAGAAACCATAAAACGCAGATATGAAATAAAAATAAGTTAACCACCAAGAAAATCTAGTAAATGTTCAACAAATCTTATTAATTTTCATTGAAAATTGTCAGTTTTTACAATCAGCACCAAAGCAGAGAATCAATGTTACTTTCAAGGCTTACCTTTGTTTAATTTTATTTCGTAGCAGTTTCGTCGCCACTAAGGTGGAATTTTAACCAGGCTATTAAACAGTATATTCTAAATCGCTTTGTCTTTTATAACCAATTATAAAAAAATAAATTCAGTGTACTGCAAATGCAGATTTGGTAAGTAAAATTAAAAGGTAAACAAATGCAACTTTCTTGAAAATATACTAAACAGAAATTACCAAAATCATATTCTTAGTTTATGAAGCAATCAGGATATCAGCCCGACTTACAATTTTACCAACCTGATTTGCATTTTCTTTAAAATAAACAATAAATTATTTGTTTTGGTTCTTGTTTATAAACTGTATGAAAAATAAAGTGATTTATAATATTACGTTGGACACCTTAATTCGATCATTATCACGAAGTAACTTTTTTTTGTGGATTAATTGGGTTGATTATAGAAAATCTTCGATATAATCTGCATAAACACCTTAATGACATTTTTTTGAAATCGGGCAACGCGATAAGAAAAAACATACACAGAGGAATAGACATTTCCAATGTCATTAATATCTTTGATTCTTTTATCCACTAATACTACCGATTACCCGAAGTGATTATAGACCGAGAGCTAACAAAAAAATTGTATTTCCAGCTCTTCGTCGCTAAAGGACCAATTACTTATAGGGTTTCAACCAAAGTTTAGACATGCACTACAGGCGTGATATATCAGTAATGAGTAACAGATTGTCGGTGTCGTAAATTGCGACGGCAAAATCGGAATTTCGGCTCCCTTCGAGAGAATCAAAAACGGCCTTTTTGACGTTTGTGACAGGTACCGCACTTAATTTATTGACCAAACTGCCGCTCGTTGCTCAACGCACCGCTCCCAACCTGGCTGATTGATGGGAGGGTACCCAATGGATCATCGACAACCTATTAAGGCACATTCTATCCATTTACAAATAGTACAACTTTCTGCGATGCTAGCTTTCGGGGTATTAGTAATTGGTAATTTGCCAAGAAATTTAATCAAGCAAGAAACTTTCAAGGCTTACATTTAAGAGAATAATATTTGATAGCCATCTGAATTTAACTAATACATATTCATGACTGCAAATGTTTATTTTATTTACCATTGAAACCAGTTTAGTATATTTTTATTTAAATATTTCGAATATTTAACTTGCTAAAAATTAATGTAGAATACATATAGTACTAGCAAGATAAGACAGCCGGCGAAAAACCTTTGATGTTTTAGTAATGGCGCCATTGATCATACCCCTTTCTTTACATTGAAGTTATCGCTCAGTTGTCACGTGTCAATCACACGCAGTAGATAAAATTAGAAAGAAAGGCGAACTGTGAATTATCGAAACGCTCTGAAGGAACTCTGCTGATTGTCAAAAACATTAGAGAGAAATCCCTCAAACAGTTTAGGGAAAAGGGGGATACTTGATCACAGTTTTGTTTAATTCAAAAAGTTGCAAGAAAGGTTTGTTTGATTGGAACTGAAACAGATACATTGGAAACTTGGTAGTTATATGTTTGATTATTTACATTTAGAACGACCTTTAAAGCCTTTAAACAAATTGTATTGTAGATTTTGTCTTTCATGTAATTTGCTCAAGTATCCCCACAAGATGCGATACTTGATGAGTAGGTACAGGGTACTTGATCACTAGAGGGATGTTTGACCAATGAGTTTATATAAATATTAAAAAATTAAACACCTGTGAACGTTACTCTGCATTTTTCTTCCTCATGGTCTACATCATTTATAAGACAGAGGTATCTAAATGCCATGGTGTTTCGTTTTCCGCCTTTAGAAGTCACAATGACAAATTTTCATTTTTACTTCCTTCGCATACCGAAGGATTTCGAGAAAAAATCACTCTCGGAGATTTTTTCTAATTTTGACATTTCAGATCACGTAGATTACGAAAATATAGGTTTTCAATTCCGTTAGTCTGTCTGTCTGTTGGTGCATTATCTAAAAAACTACTTGACGGATAACAGTCAAATTTGGTAGGTAGCTGACACTACTACCAGCGAAGAAATGGTTAAACTTTCACTGGTAAATGTACAGGGTGGACCGACTAAAGTGAATAAATAATGAAGAAAATTTGTTTTTGCTCAAATTTAAAATTTCCACGTTTCATGCCATTTTAAATCTCTTTCAGAAAAAAAAAATTCTAAACTTTTAGAATTTTTTTTTACTAGTGGAAAAACGAAATGTTTTTTTGCTCAATTTTAAAATTTCCACGTTTCATGACATTCTAAATTTATTTCATAAAAAAAAATCAATAAAAAATTGAAGATTTTGTCAAAGAAAAATTTCTTAAATATTTTAAAATATTTTTTTACCACTATAGAATATATGATGGAAAAATTATTTGGCACAAATTTAAAATTTCCACGTTTCATGACATTCTAAAGTTATTTCAGAAAAAAAATTTCAAAAGCAAAAATTTTTTGAAATTTTATTTAAGTATCCAAGAATAAACGGTGGAAGAAAAAAATTTTTTGCTCAAATTTAAAAATTTCACGTTTCATGACATTCCAAATTTATTTCGGAAAAAAACAATTTTCAAAACTGAAAATTTTTTTGCCAGTAGAAAGAAAGATGGGAATTTTTTTTGCTCAAATTAAAAATTTCCACGTTTCATGCCATTCTAAACCTATTTAATAAAAAAATAGCATTTTTTAGTGAAAATCCTATGACGATTGTGTCATGTGGAACTTATGAATTTTTTCGTTTTCTGGTGTTGGTATTTTAATTATTACAAATTGTTGGATGGTTGTACTATGGAAAAACAGGCGAATTTTAGGCCTTTCTTGCGGTCACTCTTTGTAAAGGTGTTTACGCAAGCCTTCCATATTTGGCACCTTTTATTTAATATCGAATTTTTGCTGTCGGATGACCACTCTGTATATTTTCTTGATCCAAAGATATCAGGTTTTCTTTCCAATAATACCTTCCGATTACTATTCTCACGTGTGGTTTCGTAATTAATAATTTGTTAGAGTGACCGCCCTGTATAAATAAAGAGGGAAGTTCTTCATCTTTCAAGGAATCGTCTGTTTCATCAAATTACATATACTCTTCAGAAACTTTATTTTTCAGTTTCTTTCTTAGTAAGTTTGACTAGTAATCTTTTATTCGCATTTTCTGCTTCCTTTTGCTTTTTCTCTTATCTTAGATTTATTTAATTTTAAATTATTATCTTCACTGGTGTATCAGTTAGAACTGCAGACTTCATTTTTTCTCTTCCTTTTTTGTGTTTCTCTTTGAACCTGCTTTATGAAATGACAAGACTGAAATCTGGACTAATTAGAAAAGACGTTTCTATTTGAACTGTAGGTGTAGATAATCTGATAATGAACTTTTTTCATTTTTTTTGACGAAACGTTGTGGTACTTCAGACCAAAATATCAGACGAGGACGTCATTTCCACGTATAAGACGTACACTTGGTAGAACTTGTTAACTCCAAACGTTTTCGAGGAAATTGCCGTTAAACTTTTAAATAATTTTTTGAAAGACAAATTCAAATTTAATGAAAGAGAGTGTATTTATTGAAAAGTGTGCTTTGGTTACGTTTTAGTTCTATCATGTGCGTCATTTAATCATTTTATTTTGTTGTTGTTGTTTAATTTCTTTCACTTCTTTATTTAAAATCCCTCAACATAATATTTCCTTCAAATAGGGTAATGAGGGATATATGTGTTTACGTACAAAAAAAATTTAGCTGACATACTGCAGCGAGGAGATACCATAAGATTTTCAAAGATCTGTTTCGTCGTTTGGGAGAAACGGGTTCATTTCGTCACAAAAATGATGTAGGACGACCAAAACGAATTACTCCATATCAAGAACTAAAAATTTTAGTTTGTGTGGATGAAGATCCTCAGTCAGCTCAAGCCGTTTATCAGCGGCAACAGGGGTGAGTAAACAATTCGTTCTAAGACTCTTACGCAAAGAACGCTTCTACCCATATCACTTCACTCCTGTACAAAACTTACTTCGAAGGGATCTTCCACAAAGGCTACAACTTTGTCAATTTGTTCTAAATAAACACAACAGGGATCGAAATTTTGCTAAGAACATTTTATTTACCGACGAAGCAACTTTTACTCGAAGTCAGGAACTATCTTGATGAGACTTTCGCATGTAGATGGATCGGTCGAGGAAGTAAGTTTACTTAGCCACCAAGGAGTCCTGATTATAATCCTTTGGATTATTATGTGTGGATATACAGGGTTGGGCAAATGTGTGGAAACACCTGATTTCTGGCTAAACTATAAGTGCGATTAAAAAATACCCTTAACAAAAGTTTTTGTAGTATTTTTATTCTATTCAGTGATGTACTTTGATTTTCAACAGCTATCCTATTTTTCGAGATGTGACGTCATCGAGAGTTTTTTTAAATGGATAACCCTGTATATTATTACATTTTCAGATAGACAATGTTTCATCAATTATAGTGATATAGGGTTTGGTGGGTGTGCGGCTTGTGGTTTTTTAAATATTAAATAGAATAGTAAAGCAAAGACATGGCTGTTTACATTTTAATTATTGTCAACAGGACTATCTGATAAAAAAATATTCGTTTTTTTCTTGCCATGCTTTTTGCAAACTTTCTTTAACCGAACTCAAATCATCGTATTACTGCCAATTGCAGTCAATACTGTTAGAGAGTTTCGGTGTGAAATATTAACATTGTTTTTTAATTATGGCTGAACTAACTGAACGTGAAAGAATTACGTTGTTAATGATGGTTGGTTTTGGAGACAAGCAGAGATCTCTACAAGATGCATGCGATATTTTTAATGTAACATTCCCTGATAGAAATTCTCATATTTCAAAATCAACAGTTTCAAAGGTTGTGCAAAAGTTTCACGAAACGGGAAGTGTTAAAAATCGGCCAAAATCCGGTCGAAGTAAATCGGCTACAAATGAAGATATTTCACTTGATGTTCTTCTTAGCCTACAAGAAGAACCAAAAACTTCAGTACCAAAACTAGCCTTACATCACAATATTAGCGAGAGATCAGTAAGAAGGATATTGTCCAAAAATAAATTTCATCCTTATAAAGTACATTTAGTAGAAGAATTAAATGAAGATGATCCTGATAGAAGGATGCAGTTTTGTCAGGAAATTATGGATACAATTGAAATTAATGGTAACTTTTTCAATAATATAGTCTTTTCCGATGAAGCGACATTTTGCCTGAGTGGTTTTGTAAATCGACATAACTGTCGCTACTGGGCTGATCAGAATCCTCATTGGATGGAAGAAAGTATTAAATCGTTTATTTCCAAACCAGGCAAATCCTGAACGACTCTCAGATGAAATTTGGTATCAGCAAGATGGAGCTCCGCCTCATTATGGAGTTGACGTGCGTCAATACCTTAATGAAATATTTCCACAGAGATGGGTAGGTCGAAGAGGACATATTGAATGGCCACCGCGATCGCCAGATTTAAGTCCTTTAGACTATTTTCTTTGGGGTCATTTAAAATCCGTTGTCTATAGGACCAAGCCTCAGTCGTTAGAAGAGTTGGAAGATCGAATTAGGATGGCTGTTCAAGAAATATCACAGCATGCTATTCAAAACTCTTTAAGAGCTTTCGTTGATCGAATAGGATATTGTCAGGCTGCTGAAGGTTTCCAATTTGAACATTTATTATGAATATTTTCTTCGTTTCTCAATATTAAAGTGCTCAATATTTTGTAATAAGAAATTTAATTATTATTAACTAATAAATATTTATTACACTTTATTTTATTATTTTATTTAATATTTAGAAAACCACAAGCCGCACACCCACCAAACCCTATATCACTATAATTGATGAAAAATTGTATATCTGAAAATGTAAAAATATACAGGGTTATCCATTTAAAAAAACTGTCGATGACGTCACATCTCGAAAAATAGGATAGCTGTTGAAAATCAAAGTACATCACTGAATAGAATAAAAATACTACAAATACTTTTGTTAAGGGTATTTTTCAATCGCACTTATAGTTTAGCCAGAAATCAAGTGTTTCCACACATTTTCCTAACCCTGTATATGAAGTCCTTAGTCTAGGCAAATACTATCAATTCAAGAGAAGAACTATGGGACAAAATACAAAACGCAGCCAATTTTATTAGAGAACAGGAAAATTTAAGAAAAATCTCTTATGAATAGAATTAGAAAAGGCATAGAAGTAGGCGGGGAGACCATATCGAAAATTTACTCTAAATTAAAGCAATGGGGTTTTTGCATGAGGGAAGGTTTATACAATAAATACTAATGTCATTAAGTCAACTTTTATGTTATTTTTTGGTCTTCTAATAAAATTAGATCCTCATTTTACACAATCTTTTGATTTATGTATTTATCTCAATACCATGAAAATACTCCATTAGTTCATAAGAAAGTGAGAAAGTGTTTACGCTATTATTACGATTTTGTTTTCCCTTGCGTTTTGTACTCTTTTCAATAAATACAATTTGTTTAATTAAATTTAAATTTGTCTTTCAAAAAATTATTCAAACGTTTAACGGCAATTTCCTCGAAAACGGTTGGAGTTATCAAGTTCTACCAAGTGTACCTTTTATACGTGGAAAGGACGCCCTCATCAGATTTTCTGGTCTGAAGTATCACAACGTTTCGTCAAAAAAAATACGAAAAAAATTCATCATCAGATACAGGTACTGCGATGCCCTCTATGATCTAACGTGATGTAATACATAAATTATTGTTTCTTCGAATAAAAAAAGTTCCTCTAGCAAATTTGGCGAAGATCAGTCAAAAGGCTGTTGAGTTATTGCACAAAAAATAATTTGAATTTTAACACCCTGTATCTTTTTCCACAGCAACATGTTAATGAAGAATATTGTGATATATCGTCATATTTCAGCCCAAAAAATCAACCCCTGCGCTATGGCCTATTGTTAATGGTCCACCCTGTATATTAAAAAGTAAAATAAACACCATCCTCTTCGTCAATCTCTAAAATACTTATATAATTGTTGCACATTCTATGAGATACTATTCGCAGTTTTTTGTAAATAATATTAATTTTAGACTTTTTATATTTTGTTTTTAATAAATTACAAAATATGATTTATATCTACCAAAATTATCTCAGCGACTTACTATTTAATGTTGAACTCTAGTCTGGAGCCAGACTACAACAAGTGCAATTTACAAAAACCCTGAACGTGTTAAAGTAATGATAAATATTTAAAATTATAGACTAGAAGCAAATTAAAAATTAATTGTACTTTTTCACTCACCAATCGTTGAACACTGATTGACCTGTGTGGCTGAACCGTAAACGGCCATGCACAAAACAGCTACAACATAAAATTTCATTTTTGCGTATTCGGCAAAAGTAACAAAAACGCACAGCACTTTTTACTTTTTACGGCAAAACTGGTAGTACTCGTTACTTAGCTAGTAACAAACTAATCCCCAGACTACTATGGTACCACACAGTCCACTCTCTCTTTAAGAATGTACTTAAATAGTCTCCCGTCCTCTTCAACTGTTCGCTTCTTTAGTTATACTGAACTTCCGACTATATACTAATTAGTATTCATTCACTATATGTATTTCGTCGAGGTGAGGTTTTTGTATCAGGATATAGATTTTATTTGCACAGGGACGGATTTAAAATACGACACTTTCGGGTAATGTATATAAAATTCAATAATTAATAATACACGAAGTAGACATACAGAAACTCAGGAGGATCTAACGCAAAACTTATATAGCATTGTAAGGCCTTGTTTTCTCGATCATGTTTACCTTCATCTTAAAACTGAGCTATATCAGAAATATGTCAACAAGTAAGCAGTAGCAATCAGTTGAAATTACTATGTTATTACAATTTAGCTCGAATATATCTGGCTGAAGGCAATGCTAATGCTTCGTTAAATTAACTGATAATTTTTTAATTTTACTTTATTTTAATCGCCTTATTTATTTTAACGTCCTGGCAAAGTTTAGCTAATGCTATTCCACCAATTAACCAGGGCGGCGCGGCGGATGAGATACGGTCATATGAGATACGTGATCCCAAGTGACGGCGCGCGGCGTGCCTTTACTTCGCCGATCGAGATCTCCCCACTTTACCTTTAAACATTTTTTATTTTATTTAACTATGATACATCGTAGGCCTTATGCTATGATATATAATGGTGGTTATATAGCGTGTCCCATTTTGCTTGGAACCACCCATATAAAAAGTGTATTTAATATCAGATTTATTTCGATATCTTTTTTTTTTAATGCAGATCTTTGAAAAGCACATCTTTGTGTTATATTAGATTTTACAAACCGTAATAACGTGGCCCGCTATGTTTTTTTTTTTTCGGCTCAGAAAATGGAGAAATCTGATTAGCAATTTTTTTATTTCAAATTTGAGTGCGCCAGTGGATTCAGCAACCCGCTAATGTGTTTGTACCAAATTTCGTTGAAAAAGTCGTATTTTTGGATTTTTTGGAATAAGAATTTGAAAATTGCCGAAGAAAATTAATTACAATATTTCTTGAAAAAATTAAATTTATGTAAAATTACATTCGATTTGTTTTGATAAGTGAAATAAAGGTTAGCGCTTCGAGCTATGCAGGAAAAATTAACAAAAACCTGCTTAAAGAAAGAGTACTGGCCACTGAAACCCGCACTTACCTCACCTCACATGTCAAACATCGCCAGAGCAAGTTCTTATGTCACACGTTTCTGTTTTTATTTTAGCAGTTTCCAAAAATTCGATAATACCTTGTTTTTCTTGAATTCGGAAAGATATTTTTCATAAATCTATGCTTATTTTCTGTTTAACTCTTATGTGTTCTGAAACTCTTCCATAAACTATCTTCCGGTTAACCCTATACAGAGTGTCCGAATCCGGGAACTGAATCGATCGATATATGGAAAAGTATATGACAAATAATTTTGGGAAGTACTTCCCGTTATACCGGATGTCGATACCAACTTGCTTCTTTTTTTAATGGAACACCCTAAATATTTTTAACTTCTCGAAATGACCATCATCTTCAAACAATTTATTAAAATTCAAAAATACAACATTGCCTCCCCGGATCGTGATCCGGAGCCAACCAGACAACCACGTCGCATAGCGCCGTGGTGTGCGTAGGGTTGGGCGGATCGCGACGAGGTGGATGAACAAATTAAAACTCCTGCCGCCAATGGTGGCTTAAAATTAACAGTAAAATTACACTATGTCTGCGCAGCAGGCTTAAAGTACTTAACATTAACACAATAAAAATTGGAGCACAAAACACTGGTTAAATTTTGGTTTCTGGTACGAGAAAAAGTTCAGCGAAAAAACCCGTTCGAAGCAATTTGGGGTCCCAACGGTCTACCCGCCCTTAGGAAGGTAGAGAAGACGAAAAGTTAGGATTTTTAACAGTTACATTGTTTTAGGAATTTTATCGGTCTCAAATGAATTTGGAACAAAATAGGACAAAACGACAAAAAAGACAAAAACTGTAAAACAAAATGACAATCAGAGAGGCGAAAGAAAAGGATAGAGATTGACAGGTGGGGAAAGGCGAAGTATAGGATGAGAGCAAGTTATAAAAGTGTGGCTATAAAGGCTGCCGGAAGATAGGCAACGTCTGATATGGTAGGGGGTGTTTGATCTGGAAGGGAGCACTCTGCATTCTGATTTGGGTTATGTTGCGTGTTAGCGGACTATCGCCCAATTGAAAGGAGTAGAATTTTTGGGAGATTTCCCGGACATAGTCCGCTAGTGGCGTTATGTCGTTGCAACGATCATATAAATCTCTGAGGGGGGTGTACCTGCCAGAATTGGAGATGACCCGCATAAATTTATGTTCCAGGACTTGGAGTTTTTTCAATGTCGTGGCCGGTGCTCTTTCCGAGGTTGCATTGTTCCTTGACGTCATTCGCGATCCTGACGACCTGATGCACCGTGCTCCTGCTTTTCCTGAAGCCGAACTGGCACTCATCGTCGATGTGTATCTCGTCCTGAGCAGCGTTTAGTCTGACCAAGGACACCAACTTCTTCACCAACTTGGAGATCGCCGACAGCAACAAGATGGGCCGATAGCTGCCGACAAGCTTCGCGTTCTTGTTCGGCTTTAGAATTGGCACGACCACGGCGCAATTCCACTGGCTGGGAGGCTGGGCCAGTGTTGCAGCCGCAGGATCGCGATGACAATATACGTCAACTGCACAATGCCCTTCCTCGGGAGATACTTGAGAAGCTTATACTCGATAGCGTCTTTACCCGGAGCTTTGTAGTTGGGTAGTGTCCAAATAATGCCGGCCACTTCCGAGGGTTTGGTCATTACTTTTAAGTATTGTCGTCTGGTCAATTGAACGTCATGACCAATCAATTCTTTCACGTCGTTTTCTATACGGTATTGCTCAACATTGTTTAGTACGCCAGCGTTATGTACTGTCTGAAAAAACGTCGCTAAGTCGTTCGCTTTCTGCGAGTCTGTCAAGCTGTTCGTCCGTTTGCATTTGTCAAGGCGGGTATGGACTCCCGCGTATTTTTCATTGCCCTCGCCAGCTTCCACAGCGAGTTGTCTTGAGGATTCAGCGCTTCCAGCCTATCCCGCCATTTCCGGTTCCTCGCGGTGTTAATGGCGGTCCTGATCCGCTGTTGCAGCTTGATCATCTCGGCCTTAGCTCCTAAATCGCGATTTGGCTGCCAAAGCAGTCTGAGTCTGTTTTTCTCCCTGATGTCCTTTTTAACCGCATCGTCGAGTCGGTCTTTGTATGGATTTATCGTTATGGTTGTGGCAACACTCCGCTTGGCGTCCTGCAGTACCCTTGTGAACTCTCCCACCACATTTTCCAGCTCTCGAAATGACCGAAAACATATAGCATACCCGATACCTAAAAGGAGCCATTTGCAGGAGCCGGAAATATTTGACGTTTTATAAAAAATTTGACTGGTGATTCCGTGTGTATACTTGTCTCCATTTGTTTACTGCATATAAAAATGGCCATAGAGACCGGCCATTAAAATATCAAAGCCATCACAAGTACTACTAATAAGAGTATTACAGAGCCGTTCTTCAAGTTTTTGGTATAAGAATGAACAAAATAATACTAGAGATTTAAAAATCGTGTTTTCGGCAGAAACTTGGTAATATTTTTGGTAATTTGAAAAATCTTACTGTTTTGCGTCAAGATAGGGATATTTTACGCATTGGTGGACGCACTGATCGTCCATCGCGACATTGACAGATAAATTTAAAGTATGGTTCTGTTTATCTGTGCCGCTCCAGTTAGAGGTAATCACATAACTATATCACAAGAGTTAGAAAGCCTAATAAGGGGAGTGTTTCCGTTTATTCCTTAATTTAATCACACCAGAACATATTTTACATGAGTAATAATGTGTTGTTTATTAAGTAGGTAATATATTTATTGTTTATTATAGTGTGGTGAAATAAAGTATGCCCCGGTCTCCCCTTATATTAGCCGCGTCGGCAGCTTTGAGTTTATTATACGCATTATAAATGTGGAGTGAACTATATTTAATTTATTCCCAGTTTTAAATCATACATGAATTTGAAATACTGACAGAGATTTCCATAAGTTTTTATAAGTAAACATGGAAACATTTCGGTGTCAATATGAAACATAAAAAGTGGTTTTACCTGTTCCAATGTCAGAACTAATGTTGTTATAATTTCATGCTAGTAATATAAATAAAACTAAATTTAACATTAACAAAACTTTAACATTCAGATTAATTTATATTTTTAATTGCAGCTATAGTTAACCTCGAACAAACTTCATGTATGAACCAAATCAAAGAAAACCGGAATTAGTTGGAAGGATGGTGCTTATTGTACTGCTAATTTTATGCAAATGAGAAATTACTCTTTTAGAATGACAATAATAATTACTTACCATAACTGCAATCGAACCTTCCATGGTCAATATTACTTATTTGACTAATGTATTGCTGGTAATTTGAGTTTATGGAGCCAGGAGATAGAAACTAACAAAGGGAATTAAGCAGTAGACCTTCTAAGAGGGAAAACAACAATTTCTCATAATATATACCGTGCTGATAAAAAACAGTAACTTCCAAACGCCAAAGTGCGTAGCTTAAGCTTTGTTGAGCTCAATTTCATTAATTAGTTCAAAAGTTTAGTGCAGCGCGTCCGAGATCGCGTACGATTCGCGCGTCGTATTTGTCGCTGCGTTTGGTTTTCGTGCGTTAAACAAAAATATCAGGTGCCTCTGTAGCGTCTGGTCCTGTGTTTGCTGTATCCTTTTCTTTTCTTTCTTGGGTTAATTTCGTCCATTTAAAAGACTTCACACGATTGCTTTAAGTTACAACACAGCTAATATGTCTATATTGCTTTGTAAACACATGTGTCTCATTTTGACACTATTTATTGCCCAGCTTTCTTTATCGCAATAAACCACTTAAAAAGGGTCTTCAAGACGACCGTCTTGGGTGTAAGTAGAGAAACTGCACTTGCACTTGTCTGCATTATTTGATACTATTAGAAACATTGTACAAGTAATTATTAATTCCATATGAATTCTATTCTTCTCTTAAGGCGCTTGACTTCACACAGGTGGCTCAAATTCTTTCGAAATCTGATAGTCTATCAACCTCAATTGGAGTACCCCAAGGATCAGTTTTGGGACCCTTATTGTATATAATTTTCGTAAATGACTTTCTAGCTGATGCGATATTATTTGCTGATGATTCATCTTTCCTTATATCTGATCAGAAAGTAAAACATACTGTAAGCAAAGCTAATGAAACACTTTTACAAGCCCACCAATGGTTTACTGAAAACAAACTTGTTTTGAATAATATATTTTACTGTTATCAAATTTGTAGCAGATGTCCATTAAAAATGAATATTTCAAAAAAGAAATTTCTTTAAATATAAAGCCGACAGACGATGTTAGCCAATAAAATTGATTTATTAAAATTATTTAGGTTATGTAACACATATTCGTATGTATTGTTGTTCGCAAAAGTATTGGTTCATTTGCTACTTCGTAATTCCATTATAGAACATTTTTTTGTGACAATAGATTCATTTGATCTAGATAATATTTTTTTTATAAAAATTGTCTGGTATTATTTTTGATTTTTTAGGTTATGTTTTATTTATTTCAGAATTGTACATTCGGGCGTTAAAGCTACATTCCTTACGAGCATTTAAAAAAATATGTGTATTAAATTTGGTCAAAATTTGAGGTGGCAGGCGATTTTTGTCCACAAATGTAGCTTTTTGCTCCACCGTGGCGACATACCCGATTTCCACCAAACATGGCTAAGAGCTATCTCGTAAATACCAGCTTCTGAAACGGGAAACTGCTTTGAAATCGATTTAGCATATTTTGGAGCTAGGAGGCTACAGAGGACACACATGCATACGCACACGAATGCTTCAAACTTATAACACCCCTCCTTTTTGCGTCGGGGATTAAAAGGTAAGTCTAAAATAAAAATTAAAGTAATAATACTCACTTTATTAGGATATAATGTTTATACCTAAAACTATATACAATTCATCAGATGCTTGTTTTTATTATATACAGTAAGCAAAGTATTTATCACATATAAAAATTACACAATACTTATATCGGCACAGGAGCGGAATACTTCTTGATCGCCACATCCAAGAGCACCGGTTCCATCTTCGCACACTCCCCAAGAATTTGCTAAACAAATACAAATTTATAGTTGCCAAATATTATGTATTTAAAAAATTAGTAACTAATAATGAGGTTTTTATTATTTTTGTCAAATTGGAGAGTCTATAAATAAACAATTTTGTTAAAATTAGACCTGACTTCATTGAACTTAGACCTAAAATCGGCGAATATGGGAAATTAATTATAATATTTTGCCTTAGGAGATTAACGCTCCAGGGGTCGACTTTCAAGAAACTAGTCTATACAGGGTGTCTTCATTGTAGGAACTCGTATTAACTTTCTGTATAACACTGTGGGACAAAGACCTTAATACAGAGGGATTGAAAAAACTGAATGTGCCGCTCGCTAAAGATTTTTTGTGTGCCACTCACACTATTTTGTGACACTTTCACTATTTGCACCTTGATGACAGTGTTTAGTGATTTATATTGGTTTTGTGCGTGCGATGTCAAAATTTAGACACTTGTCAGTTTAAGGACATCAAACCCAAATTCCTAAAATGTTAAATGGAAATTAATCAAATTTCTCATTATATTAGTACTTTTGTGAACTTTGTATCATATAACGTGTCAAGTTTTGGCTGTGTTATTAATTGTGGAAGTGTGGCAATACGAAATGACGCCAGTTTTTATTAAATTCCCTCGATTTTTCAATTAGAAAAAGTTGAGGTTGGAACACGACAACTTCATACGCTTCGACTTTTGAATACCTTAGACTTATTCCTTTAATAAGGATCTTCACAAAGAATCCTGTTTAAACATCATAAAATGGTTAAAAATAGTCTTAGAATAATATCCACAAAGATATTGTCTGTAATTGTTTATTTGTGGCATATTCAGATTTTCTTACTTTTTATTGGGTATTTTGCCACTGAAAAATATTTAAAAATTTTAATGAAAAAACCTCTGCGCCAAACTGTCATGGTTGACAGCCAAAAAAATTTTGAGAACGGAAGTAGATTCTCTTCCGAAACGTTAACTACCTATAGCTTTGATTTTCAGTTTTTATTTTATAACATTGTTCT